>JASDDO010000010.1:389382428-390661258 GCA_030015575.1 Agapanthus africanus | reverse complement strand
TATGATGTCCTTAACCTCGATCGTGATGTCTTAAAACTAACGTTGGACTGTGGAGTCCTTAAACCCATGGACTATGATGTCCTTAACCTCGACCGTGATGTCTTAAAACTAACATTGGACTGTGAGGTCCTTAAACTCATGGACTATGATGTCCTTAACCTCGACCGTGATGTCTTAAAACTAACATTGGACCGTGAGGTCCTTATACTTATGGACTATGATGTTCTTAACCTCGACCGTGATGTCTTAAAACTAACGTTGGACTGTGAGATCCTTAAACTCATTGAGTATGATGTCCTTAACCTCGACCGCAATGTCTTAAAACTAACATTGGACCGCAATGTCCTTAAACTAATTATCGACCGCAATTTCATTAAACTAAACAAAGTGCCCAATTGCTCTCTTGTCGGATCTAAATGATCCCGTTAAGTTGATCTTAGTCTAAAATTAGACTAACGTATCCTTAACAAACGTTTAAGTTGATCTTAGTCTCAAATGAGGCTAATGTATCCTTAAACTCAACCCCCCCAAACCCAAATCTAAGAAAGATACGGATTCGGACTAGTCCACGCTCTACGGGTGACAACATAACTTAGTCTCCGTATACAATCCACGGGCAACCAAACATAAAACAAACACCCACGACACGAAGTGACCATATGGAGAAGGTGAAAGTTGTTACCGCGATGCGGTAGCGTAATTAACTGCAGGGGCTTGCGCCTGCAGGGAAGAGCGTCCCCATAATCAAAATACCCCTCAACGAGGGGGAATCTGACGAAGTCTGCTACATCGGCCGCATCCGTTTAAACCTTCGATACATGGTGCCGACGGTTCTTATATCTATTATTTTGCAGGGCCAAGTTCGACCGAGGGTGAGGCGGAGACCGTTGAACCCAGGGGAACAGAGGAGGCGGTTCCTGCCGAACTCGAGCCGACAGTGGGCAACATCGTTGAGGCCATGGAGCCTGGTGCGGAGGTTGAGGGGCCTATAGCCGAGAAGGTCGTTGATGCCGAGCCTGAAGTGGCGGCAGATGAAACGATCATTACAACTGAGTCCGGGGTGATGGCGGACGAGGCACTTGAGGCTGGCGACCTCGTGGTGACGGTAGATGAGCCGATGGAGACAGCGGAGCCCGAGGAAGTAGCGGGTGAGATGGGTACGACTCTTGGGGAAGAGTCAGCCGCTTCCTTCCAAGAATCCGGCAACGCTCCAATCATTGCCCTCCCCGTCTACGATCTTCTGCCGTCTCCTGGTCGCGCGAGCACGACGACAGTCCCTATCGAGTCGGGCGATGAGGTTACGGGTGGTGGCCTCATGTCGATGGAGGAGGGAATTGCCTCAGTTTCAGCTGGCAGCTCGTCGGGTAAACTTCGAGTTACCATCATTCCCTCTTTTTTTATATATCTTGCGATCTTTTCTAACAGTCCTGTCTTTATTTTTAACGCAGGCGCGGCCAGTGCCGATGCTCCATTGCTCGAAGGAGCACCGTCAACTACTGTTTTGGCGGTGGTCATCTCCCAGCCTTCCCTTGTGCCATCGCGGATGTTGGAAGGTATGGATTTACGACTCATGAGTTAATCTTTTAAACGTGTAGCTTATGTATTAACGTTATACCACTGTGTCCTTTCAGGAGTGCTCTTTGATCATCTATACCAAGTGTTGCTCCCACACTTCTCCTTCCCATCCGAATTCGCTTCTCCTTCTAGTGGTACCGGTGAGTATATTTTCATTTCGATGTCTTTCTTTCCCCCCTTTTTTTAATAGGATTATTTATAACTTTTCTTCTTCTTTATTGTAGTGCCACAAATCGAAGGAGGGGGTGCAAGGCCTGCCACGCCACCGGCCCTTCCGGCCATACCGTCCGTTGCAGCTGGTATAGTAAATCTCCTTTTTTTATGACCCTTCAACATCTCTTGAACCATCGTCTAACCATGTTTTGTTTTGCAGCTATCATTCCGGCTCCGGTCCCTCTTGAGTCTCGTGTCCTTTCACCGGCAAGCCTTTTCTTGAAACGTCCATCTTCAAAGGGTGCCGTGATGAGTTTGGGCATGCTGAGCAGGTATATCGAAGAGCTTAACGCGGAAGCTCTCCCTTCTGCCGCAGATTTCGCTGTGGAAGTTAACCCAATGTTGGCGGCGCTCGTAAACTTTCACAACGAAGGCGTCGTCGAATCTTGGGTTAACCACTGCAGGGAGGTCGAGGCCTGCCTACATCGGCTGGAATCGACGCGTCCTTCTCCTGAAGTTTTGGCCATAAGCACCCAACGGAAAGCTTGGCTCGAGCAAAGCACTTCTTATTTCCGTCATTTGGAGCAAGAAGCAGCTTTACGGTTGAAGGAACGTCAGGAATCTTCAAGCGCAACTGCTCGCCTACGCGCTGAAGTTAGGGCGAATGCTGCTGAGGTGAAAGTTGTCTTTGAAGGACTTCTGGAGCGTATTTCTAATGGGCTAGTACTGAAGCGGAAGCTTGATGCCGCCGAGCGTGATGCCCGAGGCCGTGAAGCAGCTCAGCAGGTCTCGAAGAACAGCTTGCATCCTTCATGCAGCAGCGGGCCCAGATGGAGGCGGAAGTGGCTGCGGCTGTCACTCAGGAGGAAGTGCTGAAGGAAGTGCGAGAGCAGCTTGTGAATTTATTAAAGACACTTCCTCCTCAGTAGCTATCCATCCTTGTATCGTTTGTGCTTGTAGATAAAAGAATGTATATATATATATATATATATATATATATATATATATATATATTCTTTGACATAACGTATCCTGTATCCAATCAAGTTTATGAATAAAAGATACACCTTTTTTTTGTAATGTGTCATTTTCTCCATCTTTTCTTTCTTTCATTATCAGCATGCCACCTTAGTAACCATGGTTGACGGATGATTAGAACGAGTATCCTGACTTTCTTAAGAAATAGCGATGGCTTAGGCCGCAGGTTCAGATCTGCTACCTAAGACTTTTCAACTCTATAAGCCGTGAGGGTCTCATAAGACTTTTCTCCCTACGGATCGAGAGGATCTCGCAGGTGGGTTTTCTCCTTAGGAATCGTGAGGATTCCTAAGTGTGGTTTTCTCTTATAAGTCGTAAGGATCCTATAAGAGAATTTTCCCCTCTTACGAGTCAAGAGGACCCACAAGCGGTTGTTTCCCTCCTCGTCGAAATTCGACTTTGGAGAGTGAGACCCGTGAATAGTATGCAAGAGAACATTTTGGATTGACTTGCAGGGTCCCATTGTTCAGGAAGCAAGTTTTTTAGTCCCTACTGCCTGAGGCTTCATTTGCATGTTGAGATGAATCGGGAATTTCCCGCGGAGACACTAGTTTCTCTGCGAGCCGACGCGAATCAGGAAGCTCTCGTCAAGGAGTGTTTGTATCCGTGAGTCGAGGAGTTTGCTAGGGATTATTTGTTTCCCAAGCGCCAAGGATTATTTGTTTCCTTGGGGTTTGAAACGAGTCGATGATTTCCCACGGAGGCACTGGTGGCTCTGCGAGTCGACGCGGATCAGGAGGCTCTCGTCAAGGAGTGTTTGTATCCGTGAGTCGAGGAGTTTGCTAGGGATTATTTGTTTCCCAAGCGCCAAGGATTATTTGTTTCCTTGGGGTTTGAAACGAGTCGAAGATTTCCCACGGAGGCACTGGTGGCTCTGCGAGTCGACGCGGATCAGGAGGCTCTCGTCAAGGAGTGTTTGTATCCGTGAGTCGAGGAGTTTTCTAGGGATTATTTGTTTCCCAAGTGCCAAGGATTATTTGTTTCCTTGGGGTTAGAAACGAGTCGAGGATTTCCCACGGAGGCACTGGTGGCTCTGCGAGTCGACGCGGATCAGGAGGCTCTCGTCAAGGAGTGTTTGTATCCGTGAGTCGAGGATTTTGCTAGGGATTATTTATTTCCCAAGCGCCAAGGATTATCTGTTTCCTTGGGGTTTGAAACGAGTCGAGAATTTCCCATGGAGGCACTGGTGGCTCTGCGAGTCGACGCGGATCAGGAGGCTCTCGTCAAGGAGTGTTTGTATCCGTGAGTCGAGGAGTTTACTGAAGACACTGGTTTCTTCGGAGTTGGACTGAACTGTCGAGATTTGGCTTCGTCTTCTGGTGGAGCTTGTTGGGAAAGTATGGTTCCCTCTTTGTTTACGCCCTTAGATTGTATACAGGGATCGATGTGATCTTAACTGTAGGGCCAAAGTTTTATCATCATTTTTTTGTTTTATCTCCGCGATGCTCTATCATTTCAGCTTTTATATCGCGAAGGTCGCGATTGCCCAATCATTTCGGCTATTTTTCGCGGTGCCCAATCATTTCGGCTATTTATTTTATTTTTACTCGCTGCTTTTTATTGCGAGTTGCCCAATCATTTCGGCTATTTATTTTATTCTTACTCGCTGCTTTTTATTACGAGTTGCCCAATCATTTCGGCTATTTTGCGTGCATACATTTTTACTTGCTGCTTTTTATTGCAAGTTGCCCAATCATTTCGGCTATTTTGCGTGCATACATTTTTACTTGCTGCTTTTTATTGCAAGTTGCCCCATCATTTCGGCTATTTCGTATGCATGTGCGGCCTACCGGCTTTCCGTCGTAAACCTAAAATTAGACACTGATTTCGGCATCAGCACCGCTACAACTGGGATATTACCAGGAGCGAATCATCATCTGCCTCTGTCAATGTCGAACAAAGGTGGCTTAGCGACCAGGGTTAGGGTCCTGTCGACTAAGGCTTTTGACTTCATAAGCCGTAAGGGTCTCGCGAAGTTATTTCTCCCTACAAGTCGTGAGGATCTTGTAGGTGTATTTTCTCCTTAAGAATCGTGAGGATTCCTAAGTGTTCGTTTCCTCTGTAAGTCGTAAGGATCCTACAGTAGGGTTTTCTTCTTGTAAGTCGATAGGACCTACAAGGGTCATGCGAACATATCCCCAGTCATGGATGAGACTTGGTTAGGGAAATGTTTATTCGCGCCCGTGGATTGTATACAAGGATCAGTATTGAGCCACTTGTAGGGCAATATCGGAAGTTGTGGGGGTTGCTTAAGCACAGGTTTAGGTCTCTACAACTTAAGACTTTCAACTCTTATGAGCCGTGAGGGTGCCATAAGAGAGTTCTCCTTACGAGTCGTGAGGATCTCGCAAGTGTATTTTCTCCTTAGGAATCGTGGGGATCCCTAAGTGTGCTTCTCCCTTATGAGTCGTAAGGATCTCACGTGGGTGGTTTCTCCTTATAAGGTCGAGAGGACCCTATAAGTGTCCCTTAACGAGGTTGCGCCCTTTCGGGTTTTCATAAACACTCGTCGGTAGTCCGGCTGTTTTTACTCACGGAGCCCTTTCGGGTTTTCATCCGTGCCCATTTTGCTTATGGACATACCGTTTTTTTATTCTTTTTATTTTCTTTTTCTCTTCTTTTTTTTTTATTTACGAGGTCGCGCCCTTTTAGGTTTTCACGAACACTCGCCGGTAGTCCTGCTGTTTTTACTCGCGGAGCCCTTTCGGGTTTTCATCCATGCCCTTTTTGCTTATGGACATACCGTTTTTTATTTTATTTTTATATGTTTTTTGTTATATCTCGTCAGCCAAAAGATGCCGCGGTAGTAGTTTAAAGACTTTTCGGTCTGCTATTAGTTTAAGGACATTTCGGTCCGTCGTTAGTTTAGGGACGTTTCGGTCCGTCATGGAGAAGGCCGGCTACTTTTTATAAAGCTTGAGCTTAGGAAGATAGCGAGCGGACATAGTCGTCGTCATCTATCATTGACCTAGGCTGTGGCTCATTAAGCATAGTATTTCTTTAGGATGCGACCGTTTATCAGCCTGAAAGGCCTTTCGCCGTGCATGTCCATGAGTAGATAGGCCCCACCCTGGTAAACTTTATCTATGATGTACGGGCCTTCATAGTTTGGCTCGAATTTTCCCCGCTTGGCGCGATTGGTGATCATAGGCCTTTTGACCACTAGCACGAGTTCGCCTTGGCGGAATGTCCTCGGTCGGGTCAATCTTTCGTATGAACACGTCATCTTTGCTTTATAAGCTTCCAGATTTTGCTGTGCTATGAGCCGGGTTTCATCAAGGGCGTCAAGCTCTTCAAGCCGAAGGTGAGCATTTTCTTCGTCCGTTAGCTCATGGTGGACTGCCACTCGTAAAGAGGGTAATTCTATCTCGAGGGGGAGTACTGCTTCTGTACCGAATACCAATGCGTATGGCGTTGTGTTCGTGGCTGTCTTGAACGTAGTTCGATACGCCCAGAGAGCTTCTTGCAATCTCTCGTGCCAGTCCTTCTTATTCCGGGACACCGTTTTCTTCATAATCTTTGTTAAGGTCTTATTGAAGGCCTCAGCTAGACCGTTAGCTCGCGGATTATAAACCGAGGAATATCTCCAGTCTATATTGTGTTGTTGCGCGAAGCGAGTGATCTTGTGGCTTCTGTAAGCTGGCCCGTTATCGGAGATGATCCTTCGTGGAGTCCCAAACCGATATAGGACGTGCGTCTTGAAGAAATGGAGGATATTCTCCGTCTTCACTTCCCTCAGTGGTACCGCTTCTGCCCATTTGGAGAAGTATTTAGTCGTCGCCAGGATGAAACGATGTCCTCTAGACGATGCTGGTTCGATGGGGCCGACTATATCAGTCCCCCACATCTCGAATGGCCAGCTAGCCACCGTTGGATGTAGTGGATTTGGATGCTGGTGGATGAAGTCCCCATGAATTTGGCATGAGTGGCATTGCTTCGCATATTCGAGGCAGTCCTGAATCATTGTGGGCCAATAGTAGCCCATCCGTTTGATCTTCAACTTCATCTTTGGGCCTGCTTGGTGAGAACCGCAGAGTCCGTCGTGAACTTCCTGGACGACCCTTTTCGCTTCGTCAGGTCCTAAGCATCTCAGCCACAGAGAATCAAATGACCTTTTGTACAGAGTATCATTGACGAAGGCGAAAGACAAAGCTCTTTTTATGAGCTGATGTCTCGTGGACGCTTCTTCAGGCATTCGGTGGGATTTAAAGTAGTCTATGAAGATTTCTCTCCAATCCTCGGCATTTTTCCAATCTTTTACTTGCAGGGTCATCTGCTCGATCGCTCCTTTTTCTTCGGATGATTCCGGAGATATTTCTGCTTGGGCAAGCACTCGACGGCTTTGTACCACGATTCTAACGTCATCGAGGTTCTCGTCAGCCAATTCTTTAGCAAGTTTGGCCAGTGCGTCCGCTTTGCTGTTTTCCGCACGCGGTATGTTCTCCAAAGTATAGGAAGGAATTTGGGTCAACAGTTGTTGCACCTTTTCACCGTACTTCACCAACTCTGGTTTGCACGTTTGGTAGTCGCCGTTTACTTGACTAACGACCAGTTGAGAATCCCCGTATATGAGGAGGTTTTCAATTCCCATGTCAATGGCGATCTCGAGGCCTGCTATCAGAGCTTCGTATTCGGCTTCGTTGTTTGTCCTTGGCTCTGTTAAGGTGAAAGCGAAGCGCATTATCCCTCCTTATGGAGTTACAAAGATGAGTTCTACCCCCGATTTGATTATAGGGGTACTTTGTTTGCGCTTCTTTACGGAAGATGCTCCATCGAAATAGAGCTCCCATCGGGTATCACCACCGTCGATCGCATCAAACGCATGTTCGTCTGGAAGATCGCAATTTAGAGGAGAATCGGCGGGTATGGGATGCTCAGCAAGGAAGTCGGCGATGGCCTGGCCTTTCACTGCCTTGAGAGGTTGATACGTTATCGAGAACTCCATCAAGAGTAGGGCCTATTTAGCGAGTCGTCCCGTCAATATGGCCTTTGACATCAAGTATTTAAGGGGGTCCACCTTTGAAATGAGACGGACTTCATGCGCCAACGCATAGTGCCTGAGCTTTGTTATCGCAAATATCAACGCCAGGCAGTGTTTTTCAATGGGGGAGTAATTGCTTTCTGCCCCCAGCAGAACTCGACTTAAGTAGTAGAGTGCTCTTTCTTTCCCTTGATCGTTCTCTTGTACCCATAATGCGCCTAAAGAACCTTCGAGGGCGGTTGTATAAAGAATGAGAAGCTTTCCTTTAACCGGAGCAGCCAACACCGGCGGGTTCTGCAGGTATTGATTGATCTCATCTAGCGCGCTTTTGCATTTTTGATCCCAGACGAATGGGGTTCCCTTCTTCATCAAGTGGCTATAGGGACGGCACTTGCCTGAAAGGTTGGCTATAAATCGCCGTATGTATGCGAGCTTCCCTTGGAGGGATCGCAACTGTTTGAGAGTTCTCGGCGGAGGCATTTCCATGATCGCTTTGATCTTTAACGGATCTATTTCAATACCTCGGTGTTAAACAATGAATCCCAGGAATTTGCCTGAGGAAACTCCGAATGCACACTTGAGCGGGTTCATTTTCAAGTTGTATTGTCGAAGGCGTTGAAATACGGTCTTCAAATGCTCGAGATGTTCCTCGTATGATTTGCTTTTAACCACAAGATCGTCGATATAACATTCGACGATTTCATGTATAAGGTCATCGAAGATCTTCGTCATGGCCCTTTGGTAGGTGGCACCGGCGTTCTTTAAACCGAAGGGCATTACCTTGTAGCAGAATATACCCAGAGGAATCCTGAAAGAGGTATGCTTCTGGTCTTCAGGATGCATCTTTATCTGGTTATACCCCGATGAGCCGTCCATGAAGGAGAAAACCTCGTGAGTGGACGTATTGTCTATCATCAGTTCGGTGACTGGCACTGGGAAATCGTCCTTCGGGCAAGCTTTATTAAGATCCCGAAAGTCTACACAAATGCGCACTGTCCCATTTTTTATCATCACCGGGACGATGTTGGCGATCCATTGAGGGTATTGAACTTCCTGGATGAAGCCAGAGTCGATTAACTTCTTGACTTCGGCGTTGATGCTCATTTCAAGCTCGAGTCGCATCTTTCTCGGCGCCTGCTTGACTGGTTTGACGTCCGGGGATATCGCCAATCCGTGCACATCAATTTCTGGATCTAGTCCCGGCATTTCGGAATAGTTCCATGCGAAGCAATCTCTATGCTGCAGAAGCACATCCTTTAACGCAGCTACCCTTTCTTCAGATAGTAACTCGCTGATGAATGTCGGTCGTGGATCGTTTGCCGTCCCCAACTCAATTTTCTTGAGATTATCTGCAGTAGTATGGATTCCATCTTCCAGCTCTTTTGGCGCTGGTGGGAATTCTGAGATTATCTCGTCGTTGCTGTTTTCAAAGCACTAGGGAAGGTCATCCATGTTCTTGTTGGAGATAAGCCCTCAGAGTCAATTATTGGATCACAGGCACGTGATTGCGATGATTGAGGGAGGACCTATCCCGGTAAGACAGTCTTACTCGTGATGATAGTATGCTATCTGGTTTACCTTTATCATCGTGTACTGCTTTAGGTGACCTGACAGGTCGCTATTACACGCTGATAGAGCCCCTAGGATTCTTGCTTGACGACCAGCAGTATGAGGGCGATCATATACGTGAGAGCTGGTGTCTACAAGCACATCCTTAAAAGGTCCCTAGTCGTGGGAGTTTCGAGACAGGGCATCGATTCTCCAGAGTAGACTAGTGTATACAGTCGAGACCCCGACGAGGGGCGGTGGCCGGTCTCACAAGCCACTGGTGTCAGTTGGTTCACCTAAGATGTATACAGGTGCTCATTGGGTTATGAGTACACCGGACAGGACTCGCCGGGAACATGCTAGTTGGTCTTATACCTGACGTCAGATAGCAGTTCCCAGGTGACATGTGTACAGGTTAGTTCATCGACTTGGGGATCGTCATTTGTCTCGTGTGAGTTCCCACTGTGCTTTGATTACTACCCTACCACGGCTCAAAGGAGTCGTGCAAACAGGTTTTAGTTGGGTACAGTCCCGAGCCACATGGAGGCAGTGAGCGGATCTTCAGGGGTTCGTCTCTCCCGGTATTGGGGGTGAGGTCGCGCTGTGTCTAGGAGAGCCATTACACGAAGTCCTTGGCCAAGGCAGGAGATTTACTGGTAGGTATTCCAGTAGTATCTCAGGGTGTTCTGGGCTACACTCCGACACGACTTGTACCGCTTTTGGGGGTCTGACTTTTACCAACCGTCTAGGCCCGACAAGCGATGCTCATAGACGAACGGACCGGACTGTACGGATATTGTCACTGACAGGCTCAGTAGGGTGTCAGGATGAGTTCGCTCATCGACGTCCCTTTTAGTCAATAGCTGGTGGCCCGTTACGTATTGGCTTATACCTCTGACGTGCTAATGGTTAAATCCACAGCCATAGTATTGACGAGTCTTTAGAGTCCACCACACTTTCAGTTACTCAAGCTTTCGGGCGAAACGCTGTAGAGGCCATATGGAGATATGGCAGGGTTCGATCAGATACGTGCGGTATTGCACGGATCGTGATCGGACGGTTTTTACTAGCCGGCTTTGGCTTAAGCCGGATCTTAGTATTTGACAGTGTAGTTTTGTCTCTTTGCATTTGTATTTCGGTCGGAATACAGATGCGGGTGTGTATGCACAGTATCGGGGTTTTCCTGTAATTTATTACGGGACCAGTTTTCTGGAGTTGCCAGTTTGCATTCCGTTCCGGCCGGTTTTCCTTTGTTCTTTCCCGGCCGGACTTTTCCGATGGAGGAGGTAATTTGCAGTTTTGCAAATTACATTTGAGGAAGGGGTTTCTTGCAAAAGGATTGATTATGAAATCTTCTTTGCTATTCATGCATTAATTATGATAAGAGAGGGTGTGGGATTTTGATGTGATATGGTATGGGCCGGCCACTGTGCTGGAATGATGGAGATGAGGGATTAATTTAATATTGATTGCAATGAGCCCATTTTGTGTGTGCTGGAGATAAAAGGGAGGATGAGGCATTAATTAATAATGAGGCTACTTTGTGCTAATGAGTGTGCAGTGAAGGAATTTAATTTCCTTTGGTATTAATTCATACACACATCAATTGAGAAAGAGCTTGCTTCATTCTTTTCCAGCAAGCACACACAGCATCTGGACGAGCTCATTTTTGAGAGCATGCTCATTTTCTTTAGCATCCATCCATGAAAATTCTTGTGCTAAATTCCTCCAAAAATGGCAACCTCTTAAACCCCAAAGTGACAACCATTCTACACTGTTCTACAGCAAATCTTGGACGCGTCGGCCAGCCAACTTCGCGTCCGAGTTGCCTAGGTATTGAGGTGGGAGCCCGTAAAAGAATCCGGCTACGTGGTGCCCTTCCGGCGAGGAGGCGACCACCGGAGTTTTCCGCAGGAGATCGGGACGACGACGAGAAGACCGGAGGACTCGGATCACTCGGTATATCTCTAATCATTCTCTTGTTAGCTTAGACTAGTTTAATGGCATGATCCGGGGTTTAGTGCGCGGTGGTGCCGGTTTGCCAAGTCCGCAAAAATTAAAGTTTATCACCGTTTCCGCATTTGGCCGTCGGATTGACGGCCGGGGCGCCGCCGTGCACTTACAGTGGTATCAGAGCCTCGCCATTAACTTAGTCTAGCTTCGTTTGATGTGTTTGCATTTCCGATCGACCAAAATTTCCAAAAACCGTATTTTTCCTTCACATCAGTTTCTGTTGAAATTTTTTGAAGTCTAAAAATTTTTCAAGTGGTCTCATAATGATGTGCAGGGAGTTCTAAGAACTCTGGGAAAATTCGAGACAATGATCCCTCAGTGCAAGCGCGGAACCGCAGCAAAACCCCCCTTGTTGCCGCGGTTCCGCCGCAAGTTGGTGGGGTCAATGCTTCGTATTTTTCCAGTGGGCTTCTGGGCTTATTTTAGGGGTTTTGGAATATTAATTTTGGGCCCAGAATTTCTGTGAGTGCTACAGTATTGCTTGGGGGCCCACTTGTTAATTTTTGATTGATCGGATATTTTAAACACATTTTTCACAGTATTTACATTATATCTGCGACCGTGAATGTCACTTGATCGGTAAATCCAGTCTAACTGCTATAGCCCGGTTAGACGGATTTGCGAACGTGACTTTCACGTTGATGTTCTGTTTTTGCTGTGATGTTGCGGATCGGTCGTGGGGGATAGCCTGGATGCAATGCTAGTACAGTTTTGTTGTATTATGTACATTTGATATTGCGGGACGAGCGTCCGACATGTGGACAGCCGTCACTGCCAGTTTGTATTATTATTTTGGGGCACGACCTGGTTGCGGTCGATGTACCCGTTGTATGTATATTTTACTTTCTGTACTAGGATTACCCCGCGGAGGGGTGCACGGATAGCCGGGTTCTGGAGGGCAACAAGCCCGCATCTCATGGCATTGGGACGGAGGGGGCTTCACTCTAGGATTGGCGGGCTATTCGCCGCACTCGTAGGGGGTACAGGTTGACCCAGGAGGGGTGCCCAAGTTGCCGGATTCCGTGGAGTGCTGGGTGGTCCATTCACGGCGCTGAAGGGGGCTGCCTCGCTTCAGGTTTTGGCGGGTGATTTGCCGCGCCCGTAGGGGTCTAGGATTTCATTGCACAGGCTATCCACACGACCATGGGAACGTCGGGTTTCAGTAGTGGCTCTGTGAAACCCGGGGATCCCAGATATCTGTATTGTTCTGTGATGCTGTACATTTCTGTGATGTTGCATTTCTTTTCACGCCTTGAGCGAAATATAATATATTAGTAGATGTTGTATATGTTTTTTCATCCGCGCTAGTCCAGTCCCCGCTCTGCCGTTAGTAAGCTAACCTAACGGGTGATGACGGGACCCAGTGGCGAATGCGGATGGCATATACGTACGTCGGTATATTTTCGTTCTTTGTGGTGTGATCAATTGATGGGACTGCGTTGATTCGGATCAATGCAAGTTAAAACAAACCTATTCTGATGTTGTTGGAACACTTTTCAATAAAAGCTGTTATTGCAAGGACGTTCACTTTTGTTTTGCATCGTGGTATTCATTTGGAATATCCTGCTCCTCAGTCGACGAGGCAAGGGCCGAGATCCCTTCACCGGGAGTGACCCCTTGGACAAACAGTTTGCGTCAGGGCAATGACTTCACTATAGCCGATTACTTTTGCTTTGCATCGTGGTATTCATTTGGAATATCCTGCACCCCATTCTACGGGGAAAGAGCCGAGATCCCTTCACCGGGAGTGACCTCTTTAGTAAAGGTTTTCGTCACTATATTTTCTAAAAAGCTATCCGTTCCTTCAATGATATCAAGTTCATTACGTTAAAGGTTTTCGCCAGAAACCATTCGTAGCCCTCCGTCGTTTCATATGGGTAGTCAATAGTATTCAAGCTGTGTATGTTGGCCAAAGTCAAGGCACAGTGATTGGTAGCTATTGGGGTATTCATATGCAGCATAGATAGATGTGTTGGTTTGGGACAGTCGTACTGCCATTTTGGCCAAAGTCAAGGGTATGTACGGGTGGGTTCAAATTAACCTGGAGAATGACGGGTTGAACTTGACATGTGACTTATGATATGTTGGCCAAAGTCAAGGTCATAAGAGCATGGGGTAAAAATCACATCGGGAGTTTCAAAAGTACTGAAACTTGCCAGATATGCGCATACCATCTGGAGTGTGATAACGTGAGCGGATTCCGTCACGTTGTCATGCGATGAGAGTTGGATCCCGATTCCCACTGATGAGTTGGTTTACTCCTCGGGTGACCCCGACTAATTCTTCTTTCAGGTTTGGAGGAGAATTTTGAGGTACAGTGGGAGGTTTCCTGATTAGAAAAAGTGACAACCATTCTGATCTAGGATAGAGTGCACGCTGAGTGTTTCTTTTCTCTCTCTCTTTGGCAGCGACCATTGACCCGACCCTAGACTATGACTCAGTGACCAAGTTGACCGAACTTACTTAACACTGGCTTTTGGATTGTCAGAGTTGCAGACCTCATTGCCACTCCTACTTTTACCCTTTTCTCCAGGACACCCCGTATTACTGCGAACGTCCACTTCCATTGGACAAAACCATCGTATGGTTAGATACGAACTCGAAGGAATTCGAGGATGGTTTCCGGTTCTGGAGAAAATGGATAGGATTATTCAGTTGTCTTTTCTTTTCACCCTCTCTCATGTTGCGAGTACTCCTTGGTTTAGGAGTAGTACACCTATTACGCAAATTGGATAGTCTTCTTCCAAACCATAGGCTGGTGCCGACCGGTAGGGAATGAAGAAAACCAGTTAGCCTAAACGGTGTACAGAAGGTATTAAGTTCAGACAAAGCAAGGGATTAGTAAGAGGGCAAAGTAAGTTGCGACTGCTATTCACGACCAAACCAAGTATTTCTTCGCCAATCCTAAATCACCTTTGTATTTCTCCAGGACACTCCGTATCACTACGAAGATCCCATTTTATTGGATAATCCATCGTATGGTTATATACGAACTCGAAAGGAACTTGTTCCAGTTCGGGGATGGACCATGGTTCAGGAGAAATTGGAATAAAGTACATTCGGTTGTCTTTTATCTTCACCTTCTCTCGCATTGCGAGTGCTCCTAGGATTAGGACAGTACACCCTTTATGCTTTTTGGATAGTCTTCTTCCAAACCATAGGCTGGTGCCGAACGGTAGGGAAGGAAGAAAACCATTTGGCCTAAAGGGGTGTACAGAAGGTAATGACTAAAGACATATAAAGGGATTTGGAGAGGTGGCAAAGAATTATACGGTTATAGTTGTGAATCTGGATAATGGATGAGGCATTACTAGGAATACCAGGAAACCCCAACGAAACATTTCAATGTTTCAGTTTCACTGTGTACTGTTAAAAGAAAACTGATTTCCTGATTAGACACTTGCTCCAGGGTATGTATTTACCAGGTTTGATTCTCACATCTGTATGGTTTTACAGATGGTGAGTGGGAGTAAGTTATTGGGAATTGGGTGATCATCCTCATTATATCGGGATTCGTTGTAATCGGTGATATTTGTGGAGATCATCTGGGCTGTTTGCCGGTCGGCAAATATTTGGTTTTGAATATCCGCTGTTGTGCACCAATTTCAAATTGATATATCTGTTCGTCTATTTTCATAGAGTGAGATATACCTTTTGATATTATGTCGATGACATTTACCTATATCAGTGGAAGGTTAGGTAAGGAGCATTAAACAGCGGTGTAATTCTTCTTAACCATAAGTACAGTTTTCAACCTACGACACACAGTGAAAGAGTTATTAGACTCAGTGGACTTATACAGAGTATTGTATGTTGTCCAGTGTCCATTAGGACAGAGGGGTTGGTCCTCATACTATATTCTGTTTACTTTTAACTTCTCTAGTTCTTAGACATATGTTTCGTAGAAACACAGGGTCTAAGTTTTGAGGAGTTATAGGTATTTGAATAGAGTAGAGAACCAGGTGTAGCAAGTATCGGGATTCTTCAAAGTAATCGAAGATGTAGATACTTGTGTATGGTATTCAGTTGATAGTAATGATAAAGAGAAATTGCTTCTCTTTCAGGTTACTCATAATTGGAAGCATTCCTAAGTTGAGTAACGCTGATCGGCCTCTCTCCATTTGGTTAACATGCACTGGAGATAGCTGCATGATTTGAATCTGGTTCAATTAAATCAGTGCCTCTGGTTCTATATATTGGATATAGTACAGATCATATCTTAACATTGTTAAGGTACGGGGAGTTGTCCGGCTTATGATTAAAACCAGACTCTGGATAACTCAAGGCACGTTTCTGTAATGGCTGTTTGTGGGTTGACCCAGGCTATGACGAGGGTTGACTTTCTACCATCTGGCAGATCAATAGTAATATTGTTCTAGACTCGCCACAGTTTTAATAAAAATGGATTTTTTCAAAAACAGTAGTGGGAGTATGGTAGAACTGGAAGTGATTCCAGAACCGCAAACGATTACTGATGATTTGATAAGGAACCTAAAGATTCAATCTGTTTTGACATTCCATTGGCCACTCCGCAGATAAGGTGGGTAACTTCAGGCACCCGAGAGGTACTCCGGTAGCCTCAAGGACGGTGACAGGGAAGTTCTTGTTTACCCACACTCGCCATTGTTGTTGTTCCAGGCTGCGAGACCCGGCAGGAGGATGAGTATAGCGTCGTTCTAAACTTGTTTTAGAAGTGCACGTCTATATGACTCTGGCAGAGGGTTGTCGTAGTCAGTGGGAGCAGCGGAAGCATTGGTGGACATCAGGCTTATGTCTATTTATAGACTAAAGCAGATGTAGCGGAGATAGATCATCTATTTCTGATGTGACAGTCATAGGTTTGACGTCATCAGAATAGGGGATGGATCTGTTGAGAAGGTAGTAGGAAGTGATATTCCTATACTACGATCGGTTATACTTTGGTCGTCACACAGTGTTTTCTCCACAAAGGACTTGGACATTATATCAGACATACTGGTTACTAGATCTATGTTTTTAGATCTAGATTTGGGTGGTTTCCCAATCTGGGTACTTAGACAGCATTCTAAGAGTATTTAGAATGGACGGCTCCTGGCACGGTAGTATACCTGCAGGTAATGGAGTCACCCTCTCTAAAGGTGTCTTATAGACTAAAGTAGAGAGGGATGTGCATGATTGGCAGATCACTTGCTTAGGCAATTGAGTCAATCATGAGATGTCAAGTACCACACCAGATGTTGTTCTTGCACTAGATGCAATAAGTTGATATTGATCCAATCCTGGAGGAACAGTCGGAAGCAGTTTTAGAACATAAGTGGATGTTCTAGGGATATGATAACGACAGCCTCATTCGGGAGACAGTTATCATTCCAGGCTTCCAAGGTGACATGGACGACAAGGAGGTTGTCAGAGTTATAGTTTTCCTTCTGACGAGGGGCAGTATTTTGGACAGGTGGTCCAAGGCAATACTGAGGGTGGCATGGCGCAGGATACTGATTAAGTTCAGTTGTCGATACAGTCTAAGAAGTTTGGATTTGGAGTTCATTTATGAGCTCGGTCCCATCAGACATCCAGACATTCTAAGACAGGTATTGCTCATTTCGGGAGATGGTTTTCTCCGCGAACATGAGATATAGAGAGACATAGAAAGAAACATCTAGGCGGATCCACTCACTGAGGCTATTCCTCGAACGCAAGAGTTTCGCAAACAGGCTTTATGAGACCGACTAGTAGAGGAGTTGGGTGTTCGGCATCACACAGGCTGTGAGTATGCGACATCGCAATAATTAGCCTTGAGTGCTAGTGGGAGATTGTTGGAGATAAGCCCTCAGAGTCAATTATTGAATCACAGGCACGTGATTGCGATGATTGAGGGAGGACCTATCCCGGTAAGACAGTCTTACTCGTGATGATAGTATGCTATCTGGTTTACCTTTATCATCGTGTACTGCTTTAGGTGACCTGACAGGTCGCTATTACACGCTGATAGAGCCCCTAGGATTCTTGCTTGACGACCAGCAGTATGAGGGCGATCATATACGTGAGAGCTGGTGTCTACAAGCACATCCTTAAAAGGTCCCTAGTCGTGGGAGTTTCGAGACAGGGCATCGATTCTCCAGAGTAGACTAGTGTATACAGTCGAGACCCCGACGAGGGGCGGTGGCCGGTCTCACAAGCCACTGGTGTTAGTTGGTTCACCTAAGATGTATACAGGTGCTCATTGGGTTATGAGTACACCGGACAGGACTCGCCGGGAACATGCTAGTTGGTCTTATACCTGACGTCAGATAGCAGTTCCTAGGTGACATGTGTACAGGTTAGTTCATCGACTTGGGGATCGTCATTTGTCTCGTGTGAGTTCCCACTGTGCTTTGATTACTACCCTACCACGGCTCAAAGGAGTCGTGCAAACAGGTTTTAGTTGGGTACAGTCCCGAGCCACATAGAGGCAGTGAGCGGATCTTCAGGGGTTCGTCTCTCCCGGTATTGGGGGTGAGGTCGCGCTGTGTCTAGGAGAGCCATTACACGAAGTCCTTGGCCAAGGCAGGAGATTTACTGGTAGGTATTCCAGTAGTATCTCAGGGTGTTCTGGGCTACACTCCGACACGACTTGTACCGCTTTTGGGGGTCTGACTTTTACCAACCCTCTAGGCCCGACATGCGATGCTCATAGACGAACGGACCGGACTGTACGGATATTGTCACTGACAGGCTCAGTAGGGTGTCAGGATGAGTTCGCTCATCGACGTCCCTTTTAGTCAATAGCTGGTGGCCCGTTACGTATTGGCTTATACCTCTGACGTGCTAGTGGTTAAATCCACAGCCATAGTATTGACGAGTCTTTAGAGTCCACCACACTTTCAGTTACTCAAGCTTTCGGGCGAAACGCTGTAGAGGCCGTATGGAGATATGGTAGGGTTCGATCAGATACGTGCGGTATTGCACGGATCGTGATCGGACGGTTTTTACTAGCCGGCTTTGGCTTAAGCCGGATCTTAGTATTTGACAGTGTAGTTTTGTCTCTTTGCATTTGTATTTCGGTCGGAATACAGATGCGGGTGTGTATGCACAGTATCGGGGTTTTCCTGTAATTTATTACGGGACCAGTTTTCTGGAGTTGCCAGTTTGCATTCCGTTCCGGCCGGTTTTCCTTTGTTCTTTCCCGGCCGGACTTTTCCGATGGAGGGGGTAATTTGCAGTTTTGCAAATTACATTTGAGGAAGGGGTTTCTTGCAAAAGGATTGATTATGAAATCTTCTATGCTATTCATGCATTAATTATGATAAGAGAGAGTGTGGGATTTTGATGTGATATGGTATGGGCCAGCCACTGTGCTGGAATGATGGAGATGAGGGATTAATTTAATATTGATTGCATTAAGCCCATTTTGTGTGTGCTAGAGATAAAAGGGAGGATGAGGCATTAATTAATAATGAGGCTATTTTGTGCTAATGAGTGTGCAGTGAAGGAATTTAATTTCCTTTGGTATTAATTCATACACACATCAATTGAGAAAGAGCTTGCTTCATTCTTTTCCAGCAAGCACACACAACATCTGGCCGAGCTCATTTTTGAGAGCATGCTCATTTTCTTTAGCATCCATCCATGAAAATTCTTGTGCTAAATTCCTCCAAAAATGGCAACCTCTTAAACCCCAAAGTGACAACCATTCTACACTGTTCTACAGCAAATCTTGGACGCGTCGGCCAGCCAACTTCGCGTCCGAGTTGCCTCGGTATTGAGGTGGGAGCCCGTAAAAGAATCCGGCTACGTGGTGCCCTTCCGGCGAGGAGGCGACCACCGGAGTTTTCCGCAGGAGATCGGGACGACGACGAGAAGACCGGAGGACTCGGATCACTCGGTATATCTCTAATCATTCTCTTGTTAGCTTAGACTAGTTTAATGGCATGATCCGGGGTTTAGTGCGCGGTGGTGCCGGTTTGCCAAGTCCGCAAAAATTAAAGTTTATCACCGTTTCAGCGTTTGGCCGTCGGATTGACGGCCGGGGCGCCGCCGTGCACTTACAGTTCTCGGGCTCTTCCCTTGATATCATTATCACATGACAAGTACGAATTCGCTTCCAATCCCAATGCGGAACTGGTTCTTCTTTCGTGGCCTTGGGCTCGTGCTTTTGTGGTGGTGCTACCCTCCAGTTGTCGGACAGAGTGAACTTGCCAAGCTGATACTGATCTTCGACCCAATTCTTGAAGGTGAAGCAGTCCTCGAGAGGGTGCCCTATTACTCGATGGTAAGAGCAATAGTCCGAGTGTGAGACTTCGCCCGCTCGTCCGGGATGTTTAGACTCCGGCAATGTAAGCATTTGATGTTTTAGAGCAAGGTCGAGTATCTTCTTCGTCTTATCCCGAGGAAATGAGTACGCTCGACCCATTTTCTTCATGAGGGATAGATCAATGACGCTCGACTCCCGTTTGCGTGGCTTCTTAGCCCTGCTTTGTTATTGTTGAGCGCCTTTTTGGCCTTTCGACTTATTTCTGCTTTTAAGCCGAGCCTTCTTTATAACAGGTTGACATGGAGCGGCATTTTCATCTTTCACGGCCTGTTGGAGGAGACGTTGCGTTTTAGCTTTCTTGTAGATGGCCATTTCGCGGTTATGGTCTTCTCGGACTTTTTGACCAGCTTCCCTTATAAGTTTGTCCATTTGTTCTTCGAACGACGGACTGGGCTCTTTTGCATCTGGAACTTTCACTGGCTCAGGATTAGCGTCCTCCCATTGAGCATCTGCTTCTTCATCGAAGTCATACATGACATAACAGCTGTTTAGTAGCTCTCGTTTCTTTGACCGGATGTACCCAAGTCCTTTTGTCTCCATTCTCCCATTAGGCAGTTTGCGTTGAGTCCCGGGAAACGTTCCAGATTTTGTCATAGAACTTGGCTTTTCGAACGGTCTGCTTGAAGGATATCCCCTGGCATTTCAGCAACTTTTTCAAACCCTCTGTATAATATCTGGGAAGACGGATAGGCTGAAGCCTGTCGAGCGTAGGATCCGCACCATGCCAGATTTCTTTTTCCACCTTGGTTTCTTCAGAGCGGTAGAACAGAATTGCTTTCTCGCTTTCTCACCTGGGAGGGATGTAGAATGTTTGTAGCTCTTCTACATTGTAAATATTAAGTGCATCCAGTTCCTTATGGTGTTTAAGCGGCACTATGGCGACTTGCAGACTTTGCTCTTTGTCAGCGGAAGCTTGTATTGAAGGTCGAGCAGAGAATACGACATGGATCTCATCTTCTGAGTCGCTACCAGAGATCAACGTAGGGGCGGACGGTCCTGGCTTGTTGTGCTGGGGCGGACCTGAATACACTATCTCCTCTTCCTCCTCGGTATCACTGCCAAAGACAGGGATGGTGGCGTTAGCTTTGTTTTCCGGCTTGTGACACTTCTCCGTGTCTTCGAAATCCGGCAAGAAGTATTTGGCATCTTCGTATTTGCGGACCTCGTTCACAGAGAACGGGTTCAGTTCTCCCGTCACAGTATACTCGAAACCATCCTTAAAATACTTCATACACTGATGTTGTGTAGAAGGGATGATGTTGTACTCGTGTAACCATGGTCGGCCGAGCAACGCGTTGTAGCATGTCTTGGCATCTATGACATGGAACTTAATGTCCGTGACGAGTAGCCCGAAGCGTAGCGTCAATATCACAGACCCCAGAGTTCTTGACGACTGGGAATCGAACCCGGAGATAGTGATCTTGTCACGAGCAAGGTGCTGGACGCTCATGCAGATTTCTTTTAACACCCGCACGTTGAGGAGATTAACAGAGGATCCATTGTCGATCAGGATTTTGCCTATCTTAATATCGTGGCAGTATCCTGAGACATAGAGAGGGCGGTTATGTTCGCACGTCCCAAGGAGAAGGTCCTCGTCGCCGAAAGTGACATCGGCCGTGTGCACTTCCTCCAATTCGTCCTTCATCTTTTCCTCGGCCAGGCAAGCTTGGAATTGTTCCGGCTCTTGGAGTGCCTTAATTAATGAATCTCTCGCCTCCTTTGATAGCAAAAGAGTGTCAAGAATGCTGAGCTGTGAGGGTAGCTTCCTCAGATGCGCGCTAAGACGTTGTAATCCACCTTATTCTTCTTTAGCGGGTCCTTGGCGTTTAGCTCCTCCAGAACTTGGTCATCTAAGACGATATCTTCAGAGACCTTTTCTTTCCCTTTATCTTTTCTGTTTGAGGGTCCGAGATTCTTTTCAGGCAGCGTCCGATTCCGCAGCCGAATATTTTCGCAAACCTTCGGCTCTTCTTCTTTTCCCGAAGTTGACTCTTTAAAGAGAGGGGCGAGTTCCAGCTCCTCATCAGAATCGCTCCCGAATGTAGGCACTTGCGACCCACCAGTGTTAACCATGCGACAATCGCCGGTAGTTCTTTCAAGCCCTTCGGTCGTATTTCTTTGCTCCCGAAGAGTTTTGCGCTTTTCTCGCTTAAAGCGTTGTCGATGAGCAACGTATCCTTGCCACCATCTATCGAAAGCTTTGCACTCTTGAGTGGGGTGCGAAATCTTTTGATGATATAAGCAGTAGGAGGGGTGCGTTTCTATTTCACCAGTAATTTTTTTCTCAGAGGATGGTAGCTTCGTGCCCATTGATATGGCCTTAGCAAACCTTTTCTTTATCTTGAATTGGCTTTTGTCAGTAGCGAAGGTGTTTTGCTCCAACGGGATCGTCTCAGCTCTTTCATCAAGTCGCTGGCGCTTGGCCCTTTCAAATATAGCCGTCTCGCGTTCTCGATCAGCTTTACTTTTCAGTCGAGCTTCGTTAAGGAACGCGTCAATCATTTCAACTGATAGCTCCGGAATTTTTGATTCGGTATCTGCCCCCAGCGTTTTAGTGCCAGGAGTCTCCTCATCGTTCGCGATCGAATGAGAGATCATATGACAGCTCGCCACATATTCCTCGGGTTCATCCGATGAACTTTCCCCCTCGTCTTCTTCTTGAAAGACGTGATTGAGGAACTCTTGGAGCGTAATGGGAGTCCGTGCCTTTTGGTTGTATTCATCCAGTGCGTCAATTTGCTTTTTTAAGTCTGTGTGCTTGTCGCCAGGCTTCACGGGCTTCTTTGACTTCTTCTTCTTCTTTTTCAAGGATTTTGACGGCTGGTTGCGAGTTCTTGAGCCACCACCATCGATCTTCGGAGTTGGACGTGGCTTCAACATCCCCTCAATGACCTGCGGTTCCAACGGGTTCTTCCACTTGATCGCTGGACATGCCTGAAGATCGTTTAGCATCCTCTTTGTCTTGGCTGATAATACAACCTCCTAAGGAGCTTCTTCAATGACGGAGCATGTTGCCCCCGGCGTATTCGTCCCCTTAGAGGTGTGGGGCTGTGGGGGATTCACCTTCCATTTGTCAGATAACGCGAACTTGCCCTGTCGGTACTGGTTTTCAAGCCAATTTTTGAAAACGTAGCAATCTTCGATCGGATGGCCTAGTACTCGATGATAAGGACAGTAGTTGGGCTCGTTGATGTCACTTGGTTGCAACGGACGTTTTGGATCCGGCAGATTTATGAGTCTGTTGCGCAACGCCAGCTCGAATAACCTCCTCGTTTTATCGCGGGGAAAGGAATAAGGACGTCCCATCCTATCCTCAAGGGGTACGTACGGGCGCATATTATTTTAATGAGCCACTGGCTTCGGGTCGCTCGGTTGTTGTTGAGCATTAGCGACGACGATCGCTTTTCCCTTTCCTTTGTCATTTCGGGAGTCCGGCCTTGGAAGAGGAGGTTTATGGCCCATCTGATCCATCTGTGCTAGTTTGTCGATCAAGGCTTGGAAGGTAGTCGGCTTGAAAAACATCATAAACTGCGAGATGGTTGCTTGTGGATCGAGGGTTCCCACAAACATACCCACTGCAGGAGCTTCTTCAATGCGTTGCTCGCTCTTCGACCATAAATTCCGCCATCGTATAGCGTACTGAACCCACGTCTCGCCGGGTTTTACCCTGGCATTAATCAGGGCCGTCATCGGGGTACGCTTACTGGCACTTGCAAAACGCTGAGTAAACAGTAGCTCCATCTCCGCGAAGGTTTTGATAGAGTCATTCGGGAGTTCAGAGTACCACTCAAACGCCGTATCCGATAAACTTCCAACAAACTGGCGCAGTAAAAGCTTGTCATCACCGCCGGTATTGCCACAGAGTGCCCTAAACTGGGCAACATGCTGATGAGGATTGCCCGTCCCCTTGTAGACATGGAACTTGGGAATTGTGTAACCTGGTGGGTACTTGATTTGATCGTACCAACTTGGATATGGCCGCCCCGTTTTTACGACCTGACCGGCCGCTTCGGTCGCATGATGCACCCGTATTTGCTGGGCGATGTATTCATCCAACTCAGTTTTTGAGATTGTATCCTCTTTAGCCGTGGACAGAGCTGGTGGAGGATTCGACGTCTCTCCCCTATCGTCTTCAAGAATGATCGGGGGATCTTCAGCTGGTGGATCTTATTGAATCATCATACCCACCATATCCTGGAATAGGAGGGTCATTTTCTTTATGTTGGCTTCCTGCTCCGCAACTTCTTTATCTTTCTTCTCTAGTACGCGACGAAGGAATTCAGCGTCCGTTTCTTGTTCTTGACGCTCGTCCGAGGATGTTTCAGGGGTTTCTTTTGGCCCTGTAAGTGCGGCTATAGCGTTCATCATTTCTTGGAGCTTCTGCTGCTGCTCCTGAGCCTTGGTCACTGACCTCGTGTGCGGTCTATGACCTGTTGATATGCGGCTATCTTCTTTCCCCGATGCCATGTAAACCGTATGAACTGTTATGCCCCCTGTCTTGGGGCGTTTAGGTTCACCATTTTTAACTATTGCCGCTGACGCGGGAGTTTTCTATGGCCTCCTTCTTTTGTGGGCCGTTGAGGTTGAAGGGGCCGTTGCAGTGGGCACCCTAGCGATTGTTGTCCCTTGCTGTTCAATAGGACTGTCTGTTCCTTTTTGCACCTTCGTCTTCTTTCGTTGACGGGAGTGATCCAGGTTGATCACGGAGTCTTGAACCCTCCGCCAAACTTTATAAATTTTTGAAGACAACCGTTGAGGAGGCTGTTCTCGTTTCGTTTCTGGAATTCTCTCCGCAGGCGGAGGAGATCTTTTTAGTGTTGCGGTTAGAGAATTCTTCAGTACCCTCCTCAGCAGTTCAAAGCTGTTCCCAGTTGGAACAGCAGCGTTGACTTCCACCACTGGAGCCGGTGGAGTTAGCCCTGAGGGGGAGTTGCCCCCTGCCTTCCTCACTCGTTGCCAATGGCGACGTCGAGCGTGACGAGCCATTGGGACTGGCTCGGAGATTGAGACATCTTCTTTTTGCCCCCTGTCTGAATGGGGCGTCACCGGTGTCAACTTCTTAAAGACTGAGGTTGTCTTTTGAGGGGTGATATTCAACCTGTCGAAGACGGATCCTCGAGCAGGGGCAGGAGCAGGAATCGTCAGTCTTGAAAAGACTGACTCTTTGACAGGGGAAGCCGCCTTGACGACTTCTAGAGCAGCAGTTATTGCCTTCTTTGGGACAGCCAGTTTAGAGTCCTGATCTAGCCTGGTGAAAACAGAGGCTGTCGGTTTGGTAGTTGGCGACCCGTTGACAGGGGCCGTCGTAACAGCGAGTCGGTCGAAGACCGACTTTTTGTTCACTTCCGGTGCAGGTATTGGCGCAGAGAAGCTTGTAGGTGGGATCATGGTCCCGAAGAACAGGCCAGTGGTGGCCTGGGTCACCTGGTCTATCGGCAGAGCGAGGAAGGAAGCCGCTTGGGGCCCATATGCTACACCTCCTGGTGAGGTGGAGCGTACGTTGCAGTGGCATTTCGAGCAGTTGGTGCAGTTAGAGGCCATTGGATCTTGAGTTCTGTGCCAGGCAAAAGACCAAATCTTAGTAACTTGAAATCCGAAGGCAACCATTTAACAAACCGCGATTGGTTCGCGAAGACGACACACGAAGTGTGGAGTGGAAAGAGGAAAAGGTCCCACCGGGCGTGCCAGAATCTGTTCCCCTCCGAATGGCGGCCTAGACTTTGCGTCTTGCCTGAGATTCGGGGCAGATGCTATTTGGTTTTATCCGTCTACCTCTCCGAAGATGCCAAGTTGATTTATGGCACCGTGTATCGGAGCTTTAGACGGATGCGGCAGATGTAGCAAACTTCGTCAGATTCCCCCTCAGGGTGAGGGGTTTTTGATTGTGGGGACGCTCTTCCCTGCAGATGCAAGCCTCTGCAGTTAATTACGCTACCGCGTCGCGGTAACAACTTTCTCCTTCTCCAGAATTTCACTTCGTGTCGTGGGTGTTTGTTTTGTTTGTGGTTGCCCGTGGATTGTATACGGAGACTATTTATTTCGTCGCCCGTAGGACGTGGATTAGTCCAAATCCGTATTTACTTAGATTTGGGTTTGGTGTTTTTAGTTTAAGGATACGTTAGCCGTATTGAGGCTAAGATCAACTTAAACGTTCGTTAAGGATACGTCAGTCATGTTTGAGACTAAGATCAACTTAACGTGGTGATCCATTTAATATATGGCCGTCAGGACTCATCACCTCTCTGACATCGTTGAAGGATTACAACGATAGGTGTCAGAGGAGTTCAGAGATGTACCCTCGAACCAAAGTCGATTTGGAGTTTTATAGTCCATTTAAATGTTTAAGGATACGTTAGCCGTGTTTTGGGCTAAGATCAACTTAAACGGGATCGTTTAGATCCGACAAAAGAACATTTGAAGCTCTATTATTCCAGTTTAGGGACATAGTGGTCCATATTCTAGTTTAGGGACGTAGGGGTCCATATTCTAGTTTAAAGACGTGGTGGTCCGTGTTCCAGTTTAGGGACGTGGTGGTCCATATTCCAGTTTAAAGACGTGATGGTCCGTTTATTAGTTTAGGGACGTCTCGGTCCGATATTAGTTTAGGGACGTCTCGGTCCGATATTAATTTAAGGACGTCTCGGTCCAGTATTAGTTTAAGGACGTCTCGGTCCGATATTAGTTCAAGGACGTTTCGGTCCATGAGTTTAAGGACCCCGCAGTCTATTTGAATGTTTAGTCGTCGGGACTCGTCACCTCTCTGACGTCGTTGAAGGATTACAACGATAGGTGTCAGAGGAGTTCGGAGATGTACCCTCGAACCGATTGTAAATTGATTTAGTAGAGCAATTTTGCTCAGTCAATTTAATTTGAGGACTTATGGCCATGACTGGGCTAAGTCCAGTTTCAAAATTCTTTTGTCTTTGGCCTATTGGACCTGTGCTAGGGCCTTGCCCCCTCACTGCATTATTTTTCTTTGTTTTGGTTAGGCTCTGCCCCTTTTTAAAATGCACAACATTTTTGATTAGGCCTGTTAGGCCTTTTAATTGGGCTCTATCCTTTTTCTTAATAATGCAGAGCATTAAATGCTCTGACAGTGCCCCACATGGCTTATCAGGCGCTTTGCGCAAGTTAAAGAGCGCAAGCGCTCGTGGAGGTGACACGTGTCACGTTCTGGTGAGCGCAAGCGCAATAGCGCAATGCGCTGCGCTGCTGCATTGCTGACACGTGGCGCTTCCTGGCGGCTTGCGCAATAGCGCAGTTTTGGCAAGTGCTAGGCACTGTTCTTATTCTTTTGGATCAATTTCAGATCAGAGAAAACATGTTTTTTTCTTTTTTCTTGTTTTCCAAAGAACCAGTGGTTCATATAAGGTGCAAGGCACTGTTTTCTTGAGAATCTTTTAGATTCAGAACCAATGGTTCATAAGAAGTGCTAGGCACTGTTTTTTTTTATTTATTATTTTTTTTTTCTTTTCTTTTCATTAGAGATCCTAGATCTTGTTCTCAGATCAATGATCTGTTCATAAGAGAATTTTCTCTTTTTCTAAAGGTTTTACCTTCTTCTTTGTTCTTGAGGATTTCTCTCCAATTCTTCAGAGTTCTCTTTTTTTTATAGAAAATGTTCCTGCCTTTGAATTGAGATCTGGGGTCCCTTTTATAGTGCCCATAAATTAGTTAAATTTGTTAAAAAGATCTTTCTCTGAGTGATTTGGGGAATTTTCCCCACCGTTGGATCTTTGATCCAAAGGCCTCTGTTTTACAGAAGAAAATCTTCTTGTTTTAATAAGAACAGAAAAGATTTATTCTGTTTTGCGCAACTTCCTTAGCGCGTGACACGTGTCGCGCGGTGCAGCGCTTGCGCAGCTGCGCGGACACGTGTCGCGCGGTGCTGCGCTTGCGCACCTGCGAGGACACGTGTCGCGCGGTGCTGCGCTTGCGCAGCTGCGCAGACACGTGTCGCGCAGCGCAGCGCTTGCGCAACTGAACGTTGTTTCTTTTGCTTTTAGTTTTTTAAAAAAGCCCTGCTCTGATTGGACGCATCGCCTTGGGCGTTGCGCTGTCGTATCAAATTCTGACACGTGGCGCGTTGCGCGCAGCGCACGGGATTTGAAGCATTGCTTCAAAATTTGAATTTTTGAAATTTAAACGGAGCCTTTCTCTGATTGGGGAAACAGTGAAGTAAACACCCTATACTAAATGGATAGTAGTAGAGGATGGTGAAATAGGATTTTTGCTCACTGTAGAAATAATTTTCTCACTCATTTTTCTTCATTTCCATTGAAGCTAGAAAGCTTGAGGAAGGAGATGAAGAAAACTCTCATGATAAAAATCAAGTAGAGAATGGCAACCCTAGGTGAGTTAGTATCATATACTAACCTTTGTAGAGACTTAACCATGGCTAACTATAATGGTTGGGTTTATAAATATCTTAGGCAAAACAAAATTAGTTGACTTGGTCAATGGAAATCCAAGCTTCTCAAAGCTTCATCCTTTAATCAATTTCCAACCAATTTTGAATTACCTAGAAAATTAAAAACCCTAAATTATATCTAGCATGGTGTAAGTCACACCATACCCATGAAGCATGTATTATTTAGCATGACACAAAATCATGTACACAAATATATATCACATATATACAATGTGCACAAATTAAGTGAAGAAAAGAAATCTTAAATGAGCTAATACTAGTTAATGTAAATCAATATACATATATAATTATACATTAAATCATTAAATCAACACTTGATTTAATAATCTTGCTATATCACATATAACCGACTAATATCAAATGTAACAACTTATCGAATCAACACTTGATCCGATAACCCGGCTATATCTCATATAACCGACCGATGTCATATATCGCGAGAATAGAATGCCGTATCACATACGTGCATTGATCTCGGTCCCGTACATATCACATATGTGCTCCTACTCCGTTTCCCTTGAGCCAGGAAACCTCTGTGTAGGACTCTAAAGACTCGTCAATACGCCGGCAGTAGGTGATGATCATATCAAACACCCACAAGCCGCAAGCGGTCTGCTAAACGTAACGGCCACCCGGGTATTGAGCGATCAGAAGATCAACAAGCATGCCTGCTCATACTCCTGCGAATCTAATCAGTAACACTACCGTACAGTCCGGTCTCTTCATCTGATATGTCGCATATCTCATCTAGGGGTGGTAAACGTCAGACCCCAGTAACTCGATAAGTCGTGCCGATGTGAGGCTCATAACGGGTCAAGAAACTACTGATAACACTTACCAGTATATCTCCGAATCAGCCCTGGCCAGGGACTTCCTGTTATAGCCAATCGAGCACAGCGCAACATCAACTCCCTATACCGGGAGAGACGAATCCGCTCCTATCGCTCATTGCCTCTATGTGACTCGGGACTATACCCAAAAAATACCTTTTTACACGATCTCTTGACCGTGGTATAGTGGAAATCAAAGCACAGTGGGAATCACAGAAGACTCTATGACGATCTCGGGTCGACATACTAACATGTACCAGTGTCACCAGAGAACTGCCATTTGACGTAAGGTATATTACCATCTGGGAGTTCTCGGCGAGTCCATCCAGTGTACCCAGTCTCCATTGAGCACCCGTATATCATCTTTGAATTCAAACACCAATGGATATGGGATCATCCATCGCCCATCTACATGGGTCGAGAAGCTATACGCTAGTTTACACTGGAATATCGATGCCCCGTCTCGATACATCCACGACTAGGGACATTTGAAGGATGTACTTACCGACTACTCTGTCCCCACTAGTATGATCTGCATCATAATCCTGGTAGTCAAGTACTCATCCTAAGGGCTTTATCAACATGTAATATAGAGACAATCAGTGTACATGTTAAGATAAAGAGTAACCAGATAGCATACTATCATGTTGAGCAAGAAAGTCCTCCCTATATATGTCCAAGCATCCATTACAATATACATCGTATGTACAGTAATGGCCTCTAGGGCATACATATAACTAACATCAACATCGCTACAATTTGGATATTGCCAGGAGCGAATCATCATTTGCCTTTGCTGATTTGAACAAAGGTGGCTTAGTAGACAGGGTTAGGATCCTGTCGACTAAGGATTTTGACTTTATAAGCCGTAAAGGTCTCATAAAGGGTTTTCTCCCTACGAGTCGAGAGGATCCCGTAGGTGTAGGTTCTCCCTAGAAGTCATGAGGACTCCTAAGTGATATTTTCTCTTTCAAGTCGTAAGGATCTTACAAGAATGTTTTCTCCTTACAAGTCGAGAGGACTTATAAGTGTCGTTCGCTAAATGGGGAAATTTCACGCCATTGGTTGAACTAGATGAGGGGAACGTTTATTTGTGCCCGTGGATTGTATACAAGGGCCGATATCGGACCGCCTGTAGGGCAACTTGGGAAATGTGATGGCTTAAGAACAGGTTTAGATCCATGTAACTTAAGGCTTTCGAATCCTATGAGTCGTGAAAGTCTCATAAGGGGAATTCTCCTTACAAGTCGTGAGGATCTCATAGGTGTAGGTTCTCCCTAGAAGTCGTGAGGACTCCTAAGTGATATTTTCACTTGCAAGTCGTAAGGATCTTACAAGAGTGTTTTCTCCTTACAAGGTCGAGAGGACCTTGCAAGTGTGCATGAAAATTTTTTTTTACGAGTATACGCCCTTTTGGATTTTCACGAATGCGCCGGCAGTCCTACTGTTTTTACTCATGGGGCCCTTTCGGGTTCTCATCCGCGCCCATTTCGCTTGTGGACGTACCTCTTTTTTTACGATGAAACTCTCGAGAATAGTTTCGCCGCATGTGACCCATCTGTTTGCCGGTGGGATTTGAATTGCAGTCCTCACCGCTGGGACTTGTGGACTTGCATTCCACTATCGTCATGTTTGAGGCGACGTTGTTAGTTTAGGGACATCTCGGTCCGTTGTTAGTTTAAAAACATCTCGGTCCAATGTTAGTTTAAGGACATATTGGTCTATTGTTAGTTTAAGGACATCTCGGTCCATTATGATTTTGAGGCGAGGTTTCGCCGGATACTACTTATAGAATTTAGACTCAGGAAGACAGCGAGCGAACACGAGCGTCGTCATCCATCATTAACCTGAGCCGTGACTTGTCAAGCGTAGTATTTCTTAAGGAACAGGCCGTTTATTGACCGGAAGGGTCTTACGCCATGCATATCCATGAGCAAGCAGGCTCCACCTTGGTAGACCCTGTCTATGATGTATGGGCCCTCATAGTTCGGCTCGAAGTTCTCCCATTTGGCACGATTGGGGATCATAGGTCTTTTGACAACTAGTACGAGTTCACCTTGGCGGAATGTTCTTGGCCTAGTCAATCTTTCGTATGAGCGCGTCATCCTTGCCTTGTAAGCTTCTAGGTTTTGCTGCGCCGCGAGACGAGTTTCATCGAGGGCATCGAGCTCCTCAAGCCGAAGATGGGCATTTTCTTCATCCGTCAGCTCGTATCGAACTGCTACTCGTAGAGAGGGTAGCTTTGTCTCCAAAGGAAGTACTGCTTCCATGCCGAACACCAACGCGAATGGCGTTGTATTCGTGGCCGTCTTGAACGTGGTCCAATAAGCCCAGAGAGCTTCATGCAATCTCTCATGCCAATCCTTTTTATTTCTGGACGCCGTTTTCTTTATGATCTTTGTCAAGGTCTTGTTGAAAGCCTCAGCTAGACTATTAGCTCAGGGATTATAGACCGAAGAATATCTCCAATCTATATTATGTTGTTGTGCGAAGCGACTGATTTTATGGCTTCTGTAGGCTGGCCCGTTATCCGAGATGATCCGTCGCGGAGTGCCGAATCGTAAATGACATGTGTCCTGAAGAAATGGAAGATGTTCTCCGTCTTCACCTCTCTTAGCGATATTGCTTCTGCCCACTTGGAGAAGTAATCGGTTGTTGCTTGTATGAACCGATGTCCCTTGGATGATGCCGGTTCGATGGGCCCAATTATATCGGTTCCCCACATTTCGAATGGCCAGCTAGCCAGTGTTAGATGTAGCGGATTCGGATGTTGGTGGATGAAGTCCCCGTGAATTCGGCATGAGTGACACTGCTTCGCATATTCGAGACAGTCCTGAATCATTGTGGGCCAGGAGTAGCCCATTCTCTTGATCTTCAGCTTCATCTTTGGCCCAGCTTGATGAGAACCGCAGAGTCCATCATGAGTTTCTTGGATGACCCTCCTCACTTCTTTTGGTCCCAGGCATCTCAGCCACAAAGAGTCGAATGATCTCTTATATAGGGTATCATTGACGAAGGCGAAAGATAGAGCTCGTTTCATAAGCTTATGTCTCGAAGATGCATTATTGGGCGTTCGATGGGATTTGAAGTAGTCTATGAAGACTTCTCTCCAATCCTCAGCCTTTTCTTCGTCTTCTACTTGGAAAGCCGCTTGTTTGTTCGCTTCCTCTTCTTTAGACGACTCCGGAGATATTTCTACTGGCGTGAGAATCCGGCGGCTTTGCACAATGATCCTTACATCATCAAGGTTTTCGTTGGCCAGTTCTTTAGCGAGCTTGGCTAACGCATCCGCCTTGCTATTTTCCGCACGCGGTATGCTTTCCAGGGTGTAGGAGGGGATTTGCATCAGCAATTGCTGCACTCTCTCGCCATATTTTACCAACTCAGGTTTACACGTCTGATAGTCACCATTTACTTGGCTAACGACCAGCTGGGATTCTCCATATATGAAGAGGTTTTCGATTCCCATGTCGACAGCAAACTCAAGACCTGCTATCAAAGCTTCATATTTAGCCTCAATGTTTATTCTCGGCTCCGTTAAAGAAAGGGCAAAACGCATTATCCATCCTTGTGGAGTCACAAAGATAAGGCCCACCCCGGCTTTAATCAAGGGGTGTCTTGCTTTCTCTTCTTGAAGGAGGACGGTCCATCAAAGTAGAGTTCCCATCGGGTATCACTTCCTTCTTTCTCTACGTCAATTGCATCAAACGCGTGTTCGTCTGACAACTCGCAGTTCAAGGGAGAGCCGGCAGGTATCAGATGCTCTGCGAGAAAGTCGGCGATGGCCTGGCCTTTTATTGCCTTGAGGGGTTGATATACTATCGAGAACTCCATCAAGAGGAGGGCTCATTTGGCAAGCCTTCCCATTAACGTGGCTATTGACATCAAATATTTGAGAGGATCCACCTTTGATATGAGACGAACCTTATGTGCCATGGCATAATGTCGAAGCTTCGTTATCGCGAAGATCAGCGCCAGGCAATGCTTTTCGATGAGGGAGTAATTGTTTTCTGCCCCCAGGAGAACTCGACTCAAATAGTAGAGAGCTCTCTCCTTTCCCTGATCGTTCTCCTGTGCCTATAGCGCGCCTAAAGAACCTTCAAGGGCTTTTGTGTACAGGATGAGGGGCTTTCCCTTGACTGGAGCGGTCAGTACCGGCGGGTTCTGCAGATATTGCTTGATTTCGTCCAGTGCACTTTGGCATTTACGATTCCAAACGAACGGGGCCCCCTTCTTCATTAGATGGCTGTAGGGACGGCATTTGCCGGAGAGGTTGACTTTGGAGTTTGACACCTGTTTAGGCATCTGTATCGCTACAACTAGGATATTTCCAGGAGCGACTCATCATTTACCTTGAGAGGACTCGAAATTTGATACCGATTTAGGCATCAGCATCGCTACAACTGGAATAATGCCATGAGCAAATCATCATTTGCCCCTGTCGATTTGGACAACGGTGGCTTAGGAGACAGGGTTAGGATTCTGTTGACTAAGACTTTTGATTTTATGAGCCGTAAGGGTCTCATATAGGGTTTTCTCCCTACGAGTCGTGAGTATCTCGTAAGCGTTTTTCCCCCTTAAGAATCGTGGGGATTCCTAAGTGATTTCTTCTCTTGTAAGTCGTAAGGATCTTCCAAGAGTGTTTTCTACTTATAATTCGAGAGGACCTACAAGTGTTATTCACCATATGGGGACATTTCTTGCCATTTGTAGAACTTGTCAAAGAAATATTTATTCGTGCCCATAGATTGTATACAAGGGTCAATATAGACCGCCTGTAGGGCAATTTGGGGGATATGACGGCTTAAGAACAGGTCCAAATCCCTGTAACCTAAGGCTTTTGAATCCTATGAGCCGTGAGGGTCTCACAGGGGGGATTCTCCTTACGAGTCGAGAGGATCTCGTAAGTGTATTTATTTTAACGAGATTGCGCCCTTCCGGGTTTTCACAAGCTCGTCGGCAGTCCTGCTGTTTTTACTCAAGGCGCCCTTTCGGGTTTTCATCCGTGCCCATTTCGCTTGTGGGTGTACCGTTTTTTTTGTTTTTTTTAACGAGATTGCGCCCTTCCGGGTTTTCACAAGCTCGCCGGCAGTCCTACTGTTTTTACTCACGGCGCCCTTTCGGGTTTTCATCCGTGCCCATTTTGCTTGTGGACGTACCGTTTTTTTTTTGTTTTTTTAGCGGGGTATTCCACTAGATCGCATGACCTGTTTGTAGGCCCCTTAATATACTTCCTATCCTTTGACCATTCTACATAGAGATTCTTCCGCCGGTGAGAAATATGCCCCATGTGTATATCTCGGGGGAAACGAGTACCCACGCCGTCGCTATTTTGGCGACAGGTTGCTTCAGAACCGCTTATTTTTGTTGAGCATAGGCGAAAAACGCCATCTTACCTCCGCTTTTCACTCGTCATCATCGGATGAGAAAGAGTCTTGACTCATTTGATCCAATCAAGTCATTTCATCCATGAGTTCTTGGAAGGTCGTCGGCTTGAAGAGGACTGTAAAGGGGAACACCTTTTGAATTTGGGTCAAGGGTGGCTATGAACATTCCCACAGCTGCAGCTTCGTCTATACGTTGCTTGCATTTTGACCAGAGATTTCGCCATCCGGTAACATATTGAACCCAAGTTTCATTCGGTCTAACCCTTTCATTGACCAACGTCATTACGGTAGTGTGTTTATTCCCACTAGCGAATCTCTGACAGAAGAGCATCTCCATCTCATCGAAGATATTCACGAAGTCATTCGGGAGTTCCGCATACCATTTGAAGGCAATGCCCGCCAGACAGCTGACGAACTATCAGAGGAGAAGTATATCATTCTCTCCAGTGTTACCGCACATAGATTTAAATCGCGCGATGTGCCGGTAAGGATTCCTGATTCCTTTGTATATGTGGATTCGGAAGTATGTATTCTGGCGGGTACTGTATTTGATCATAGCACGTCGGATACGGTCGACCAGTCTTGATTGGCCTATTTAATGCTTCTGTGGCATAGTGAGTTTTGACTTGTTGAGCGATATATGTGTCCAGCTTTTCATTTAGGAATCATTTCCTCCTCAGCCGTTGATGAGGTTTGCAGAAGATTTGAAATGTTATCCTTATCTTTAAAACCGACTACCGGTGGTCATTCACCAGTGGTTCCGAATGGACTATCATTCCAGCCATATTCTGAATCAGAAAGACCATCTGGTTCAGTTTATTGGACATATATGCCGCTTCTTTTTCTTTCTTTTTCATAGCGCGCTTTAGGAAATCAATATCCGACTCCTTCTCTACTCTTTCTTCGGGTGCGTCTTCGGAATTTTTCTTAGGCGATGGATTAGCGTTTGCTTCCGCCTGAGCGAGCATCTCCTGCAGCTTTTCACATTGCAATTGAAATTTTGTCAGGGACCAAGTTTGAGGTCGGTGACTAGTAGAAGCTCGAACTTCGTCAAGTGCAACAGAGACAAATATATAACCCAGTGTTTAGACCCATTTCATGCTCTAGATGTGATTTTATTTTTTTTATCTTTCCATTTCTCAAAGCCTGTGTCTCACGCTCTATGATTGCCGTCTCCGGCCTAACTTCTCTTTCAAGTCAAAAAGTTTAGCCATCAACCTCCTTATAAAATACTTTCATGTTTTCTTCTGAATCTTCTGTAATGACCATTGATCCATTTTCAGCGTCCACTAAACGCCTCTCTGTTGTCTTCCTTTCAGAGATCGTCTAATAGAAGATGCAACCGAGCTTGCCTTGAGCTCGTTTATGACTCGGTAAGATAACGAGCTGAACATGAACCAAACCTGCTCGGCTCAAAACGAACTCGAGCCAAGCTTGAATAAGGATCGGCTCGTTCAAACTGGGATCGGCTACATTCTCGGTTGTTGCCATTTAAAATAACAAAGGAGTGGAAGAAGTTTGTCCTATATCAACATATTAAATTTTGTTGCTGCAAAATTCACAAAATTCATGAACAAAGTACAGCAGACCCTCGTGATATCAATGCATTAAAATCATTTTGTACGACAATTTTTCAGTAAAATTTATTGTCGTAATCAAAGACACCTGATGCCATGCATGTGATTGATTTGGTAAAATACTTATCAAAGATCGAATAATGATGTGTGCATGCTCTCCAAATTTATTTATTATTGTTTTTAGACAAACAAAGGAAAAAACACCTTCCATTTTTTAATGATTTTATTTTGATACACCTCACATAAAAATTTCATAATTTGATAAAACATGGTTAAAATCTTGGCATTTCTAAATACCACACTTAAAAATTGAAATTAAACTAAAAATAACACTCTGATTAAATTCTGTCAGTTTTTCGTAAACCGTTGATGAAAATACCAAAATACCGCTTAAAGGGCTATATCCTGGCTTCAATATCTTTTGGCCTCCTCTTTTTCTCTCATCCTGATGGGTTTCTCTTCCTCATCTCCCCCCCCCCCCCCCCTCTCCCCATTGTTTTCCTCAACTCTCTCTCTCCCCCCCCCCTCCCCCTCCCCTGTCTCCTCCATGTCTCGCTTTCATGATTTCACATTTTTTTAGGCTGAGATGAATAAAAGATGGAGAGATCCAGTGAGAATATAAGGCTGGATTTGGATTTTGAAAAATGATAAGAAAGTATTCAATAGGGATAGGTAACAAATTATGGACCTTAATTTAACCTAAGTCAACTTAATTATCCAATTTAAACTAACAGAAGTTAATATAGTGTTGATTTTGGTTTAATTTTAACTTTTTGGTATGCTATTTAGAAATACCAAAATTTGAGTGCGTTCTATCAAAACACGAAATTTTTTGAGGGGGGTATATTAAAATAACCCTTTTTTAAAAGATAATTTTAAGAAACCATATCATGAAGGAAATAAAAAAGAAGTCTAAAGATAAAACAACATCCAAATTCATGAAGAGAGCAACCCTTCTACAGTAAGAAGATGTACTAGCATAGTCATAATATTCGTGAATTATTCGACGAATTCGTGAATTTTTAAAAGACCGATTAAATCTCCAATTTAATCTTCGTTGGCGAATAATGAGAATTATTCATGAATAATTCATAAAATCAGCGAATAATTCACAAAAACAGTAAATAATTCACAATATCAAAATCTAGCGTCTCATATATTAATTTCTTTCTCAAAATTCTTTCTGAACATTTTCCGAATACTTGCCAAATATTTCCTGAACACTTGCCGATTTTTTTCCGAATAGTTCTCTGAATCCGAATTTTCGACAACGTCAGATTAACGCTGAATGCCTGATACAAGACGGGCCAAGCAAAAAGGATGGCCAAAAAAAAGGAGGGCAAAATAATCAAAAAATGTATGGTAGACACCCAATCCACTGTTAAAAGAATTTGATTATTTTATTATGAAAACAATCATATCAATTTATATGACACCTAGCAAAACTAGCTTCTCCTAATCATAACAATCTATCTCAACAATCATAACCTCAACCATCTAAATCTGAACTAAACCAATATACGACAACCAGCCTCCCTTAACCTTAAGATCAACAACCAAGAGTTTGCATAATATTATCTTGATCCCCAATGTGCAATGTGTGACAATGGAGACACTATAAGACATACCAATTTATTGCGTCGGTTGTCACCCAATGGAACAAATGAATACCCGACGATATAAACTTATTCCGTCGGCTAAATCAAATCAGGATATATACATACTTTTGAAATACGTCGATTTCGTCAAGGTTAAATAATACATATCTATGTATTGTGTCAAACTCCTCACTGCGTGCGAAGTGCGACATGTTTCGCGGCACCTATTATGTTCCTGCCTCCACGGAAGACGGATATTAATCCCTGTATCTCTTTACCCATGACGTCCTCGTTACGGCGTGGCCTATTGAATGCAGTCACGGTCCCCTCAAGGTACATAAAACAAAATTTCATGCATTTCTCGGTGAGAAATCCTTCGGAAATCGATCTCTCGGGTCTAGCTTTATTACGAATATAGTGTTTTATCTTAAACACAAACCTGTGGATTTTATTTTGGTAAGTTTAATCGATGATATAATAAATATTGTTCGAAAGTTAAAATCAACTATTAAATACGTAACCATTGCTTATCTCTCGAATGGATACATCCACCGATAATTTATGGGTCTACCTAAACATACCTCTCTTGCAAGATGAACTGTGAGATGCAATATGATTGTGAAAAGCGTAGGCAAAAACATCTCCAATTTACATAGAATGATAGGAAGTTTGTTTTCCAGATTTCTAAAATCATCTGCCCTATATTTCTTAGAGTTTAAATCTCGAAAGTAATGACAAAGACCCGTCACAACCGAGACAACATCCTTATCCTTTAACGCCCTAATTGTAACGGGCAGTAACTGTTGCATGATCACGTGGCAGTCGTGACTTTTAAAGTGAGAAAGTTTTTTATGTTTCATGTCCACACACTTAGAGAGATTTGATGAGAAACCGTCAGGAACCCTTACTTACTCAAAAACTCTTAGGAAAACACCTTTCTCGCTAGCAAACGTCGTGTACTTCACTGCAGAATTGACCATCTGCCGTTCCACGCTTCACGTGAATGCAATTCAGAACGCAACCTCTCTTGCAAGAACCACTGTCGAACCGCAAGTGTATCCTTAGATTTGGATTTCACATTCAATAAGGAGTTAAGGAGTACCTTACATACGTTCTTCTCGATGTGCATGATGTCCAAATTATGACGCAGATTGAGATCGCGTCAATATACTAGCTCGTTGAAAATAGGATTCTTCCTCCAGTGACTGCCGATAACCCGTGGAAATGTATTCTCTGTCGTCCTCCTGAAAACAACATTACTGAAACCTTATGTGGTCTCTCACAATTTCAAACCCGTCGGCTTAGTTGGGACACACATATGCTCTTATTCACCATTGAACTTGTTGCAATTACGACGATATGGATGGTTTATATCTAACCATCGACAGTAACCTGTGTAACACTTGATCTTCCGCGCGCCTACTTTAGGATCACATACGGTTTCCTCTAAACATAACGGAAATGCTTTGTAACCTCTAGTGCTCCATCCAGACAACATAGCGTATGCTGGAAAAATCGTTGATTGTCCACAAGAGCGCCGCACGGAGTGTAAATGTCTCCTTCTTGGGGCATCGTATACTTGCATATCTACCTCCCATTACTCTTTCAGCTTCTCAATCAACGCCCTCAAATATATATATCGATATTATTTGAAGGAGAGCTACTTTCAGGGATCAACAAGGGTATCTGTGTGTAAGAATACTTCATACTCATATATGGAGGTAGATTATAAACAACAAGAGTAGCTGGTCATATACTTTAATTTTCACCGTGGCTGAACGTCTTCATTCCATTTGCAGATAAACCAAACCTCACATTATGGGCATCCGCAGCAAATCATACAGGGCATCAAAGAGTTTCCACTCTTCACCATCGGCTGGATGCCGCAAGACTCTGTCCTTAGTGTGACCATTTTCATGCCATGACATACTTTCAGCAGTTTTGGATGACAGAAATAATCACCGATGTGTTTGCCTAATTGAGAAATATCGTAAAAGTTTTGCCAGAATCTGTATAGGAGTATCGAGTGTAGCTTCATCTTCACCGTTATCTTTTCGAGAGACGATCCACCTAAATAAGTTGTAAGTTTTATATTTCTCTAACTTTTTATCCTCTTCTGTCCAATATGACATGCAATCGTTCGAACAAGAGTCGATTTTCTCATAACCAAAACATATATCCTTCAAGAACTTCTTCGTCTCTGTGAAATTTTCCGGCAATATCGCTTTAGGGTAAGTCTCCCTTTGTACTAATCAAAAAATTTGTTAGTCCAATTATTCTGGCATTGAGATGAAATATTTTGACAATCCAACTCAACTTAGATATGTTTGCGCATTTGAAAAGGAGTACATTCGCATCATGCATATACTTCATATATTTCGCCGATTCTGTATCAGGGAGACTACGGATATCTTCCTCTCAGACATTAGGTTCGGGAACAATATCTAAATGCATGTCTGTTCAGAGCTCGTCCAACATACTATTCAAACCAATGTCCCTAAAACGCGTACAAGGAGGATCATTTTTTCTAATCTTACGACTTGTAGACATATCGACTATCGGTGACGCTTCTTCATGGTACGTCTATTGTGTATACCCGGACGAAATCTTGTTCTTCAGTAGATGGCCGTACACTATATCTCAACGGAGGTCGTAACCATTATGGCACTTTCTACATGGACACGAAATCAATTCTTCAGGGGATCGTTCGCTCAATGGAAATTCCATAAACTCTTCGACGCCGGTCTTATATTCATCACTAAATTTGGACACTTTCATCCAACTTCTATTCATTACTCTTCGATTTCTTACATCATATATTACATAATTAGCATATCATTTGGACATTTATTTTATGACTTGTAGTTAAAATTTAATGTTTCGGTTTGATCTATCGATACATAAAATCAGCTCTCAGGGGTAAAACTTCTAACCCATTAAGAATTTATAACGCATACACCCCTTCATTTTTGCTCTCATTCGTTACGGGAAAATTTCGGCAGTACCTCCTCGCTGTTCTCTTAGTACACTGCAATAGAAGGGATAATAATTATTTCAATGCTAAATATAAATATTGAAATGATCATCCTCTCTATATTTGTACACGGAGAACCAGTGAAAAGGTGCCGACGAAACTAATCTCGAAACAATTGAAAGCACAAATGCAGGGTGTGTTTGTATTATAAATTCTTAACTTGTCCACACTGGACAAAACTATCGGTTATAGTACGACCAGTTTTCTTATCATATAAACTTTATGACGGTTGCCAGACACAAACGAGTAAACGCTTAATTTTGTCAACCATCACGTAGTTTTATGTCACAATGGAAACCATTGTGTATATAACTGATAGACGGGGTCTAAGACGCGTTTTGTATTTTGAATGTGAGATCCTCGATGATAACATGTAAGCTTCATGTTATTATCGAGTTTCGTACATTTAGTATAAGATTTTCGTATCATTTTGAAGTTCAAGATTGAATTCATATGTTTTTTAAAGTTTTTCATTGCAACTTAGGGTTTGGATTCAAATTATTGTTTTGATTTCATATCAAGTTTGGGATTCAAATTCACCTTTTTATTTATAAACCTATCAAATTATTCGATTCCAACATTGTCACCGTCTAAACCTGTCACGACCCGAAAGGTACGGAACGTGACTGGCACTTAAATTACGAACGTCTCAAGGTGGACGTAATCTAAGTAAGCCAAAGCCCAGAAATCAAAACCAGATAAGCAGTAGAGTGAAAGAAAACCAATTTATTGAAAACGAATTTAATCAAATAAGTCACATCAAGCCCTTTTAAAAGCAACATCCATTTTTCCGAAAATTTCGGCAAAGTCCCCTTTGTAAATACTGGCTCCTAAACGGGTACAAACAGGAATATATAAGAATAACATGAAATAAGGCATCCCCAAGCAGGAGCTAGCTCTTCGCCCCAAGACGGACTTAAATCTCACGCAATATAAATCATCAATGTGCAAAATAAGCATAAAAAGACACAAGTAAAAAGCAACATGTCGGTTCAAATGAGCGCGACCCAAAGAAACAATATACATGCCCACAAATCTCACTGTCTCGCCTCTAAGTCAATATACATCAGTACTGATAGATGATACAGTAGATGGAGTACACTAGATACAAAGAATATACAAGGTGGAAACAAAATAAACACATAACCCACCTACGAGCAAAAATCCTCAAATCCACGCAAAAAGAGGAAGTGCGTCCGCCGGTACAGTACTGACGGATCAGACCTGCAAAAGGCTGTGGCACAACGGGGGTGAGTTGCCAACTCGTGAGTAATATGTATCATCTATAAAAACTATCGTAAGCATGTACGCAGAGTGTCACAATTCTACAATATTGATATGGTATGAAGTACTAGCATGTATGCGACATGAATGCAATGTAACACGTGATCTGAATATGCTGATATGAGGAAATACTATATGAAATCAACAGAAATCCGTGCCCAGCATCGGCACCTCAAATGAATATCTCAGTATCCTAAAGTATCTGTATTCAATATCCCGGCCCCAGCCGTCCGGCTGGTCCATCTCAAAATATCAATATCTCAACATCTCACGACCAAGGTCGGTATCCTCTGGATATCCGCCGCGCCAACAATCACCTGTAGGTAGTCTGCCCCTGCCAGGCTCATCGTCTACTACTCAAACTTCTTGCCCCGGGGTATCTTACCGGGCCCACCATGTACCCGAGACGGTTCATCCTACCCCTCGAAACGGGTCTCGAAAACTAACATAAAACTCATGGTGGACGACACAAGTATCATATCTCGAGAAAACCGCAACTTGCAATATTTAAAAATGATATTAGTTTTATTAAATCCCTGCGGTTTCTCCAAATTCTCATAAATCTCAAATGCTGAAATCCTCAAGAAAGAAAGTACCACAAGTACACATGTCAATGATAATGAATGCCTATGGTATTAACAATGCGAACTGCAATATATGACTAAAAGACTATGTATGATCGAATGATGTAATGAGGTACATGCATCTGACTAGCAATTCTACATGTTCATCTTACGGAATTTACTATATTAGTACTGATTTATATGTCTTATATGGTGAAATTATTCTAAATTCCGGTTTAAACAAGTTATCTAGTGTTTGTGGCATAGCAATTACCAAGGCGTGTGTGTTCGTGGGAATAGTGCCCGTGCAGTATAAAACCCTGGTAATGGTGCAAGTGTCCTATGATATGAAGTTGCACAATTATATATAATGAATTAAGCAAGCCAATTATTTCCTGTGTCGCATATCTCATTTAATGGTTTCAATGGTTTTTATACGATGAATTTAACACAAATATGGATATACAGGTCATGCAGTGCCGTAAGATAGGTAACTAGGAACTACATGCAACAAGCTGGTATTACTAGAAATTCTAAATTATCGGGCGCCTCGCGCCATCCAAACGATTCTCCCCGCAGATGTATACACCTATTCATTGGAAATCCTCAGCTAGCTTGATCCAATCACCGCTTTCCGTTTTCGTGTCGCGTCCGAAGTCTCGGCGACCGATCCTAGAATTTGCACAACACAAAACATAAGGTTACACATCATGAAACTACGCATATCACAAAATGAAAGGGTCAACGTCAACGAGTTAGGCACATGGTGCACCAGGTGCACGGAACACACACGAAAACCACTATAACCTTAACTAAAACCGTCGTTCGGAACGACCGTCAAAACTGAACCCGACCAAACCAAAATCCGCATTCACACACCCTAAATGTCGTAGGAGATACTAATAATATCGCAAAGATATCACAATTAATCCACCACTTAAATGTATAAAAAACCTAGTAAGCACAAAACTTGCAAATTTGGTGCAAACATCGAAAATTAACGACCTAATGGCCACATTCACAATTAATCATCTAAGTTAAACCACTAGATAGACACTACAATTAAATTTAACCCATTTACCATGCTTCAAAACCTATTTTCCATAAACAAACCCTTTCTAGAAATTCATAACTAGCAATTTAATCCATTCCATACATGAAAAACACTAGATTGACACCAATTAAAACCCACTTAAGCAAATTAACCTCTTAGATTAGGTTAGTATAACAACTAGATAGCAAAATAAATTTAAATAACCTAGTAATGGTGTTCTAAAACCCTTGTTCAAACTTAAACCACTCACTTTAAAAACCTAGATTAGAAATTAGCAATAAAATTAACATTTCAAAGTTCTAATTTAGCACACTTAAACTACAAATTAACCATTGATTGAAATTATACCTCACAAGTTCAAACCTTAGCTTGCTCTAACCTCCCAAGACACCTCCTTTCTCTATGTTGTAAACAAATTTGGGTGTGAGAAGAGGTAGAATAGGGATTTGCTTTGAATTAGTGAAGGATTTGTGGATTTTTAATGGATTTTTTTGATGAAATTGAAGCAAAATGAGAAGGAGAATTTGGGGGAAAAGAAAGGGGAGCTGCTGCTGCGCTCTTGGCCTAGGGGGGAAAGGGGAAGAGTTAGGGAGTGTTGTGTGAAAAAAATCCAAAGTCAAAGCCCTCACATATCACTTAAAACCCATGCCCAAATTAATATATTTTATTCCTTTTCAAATCAATTTCCTTCACATGAGTTGAAGTCAAAAAGAGGGGGGAATGGGCTGCTTCCTTGGTGGGGCCGGCCATGGTGTATGGGTGAGGAAATGTGAGTGATTACAAAAAATGTTCCATGCAAAAAGAACCCCTCAAGTTACCTAATTGCAAGTTTAGTTTAATTTAATTTAATTTTAATTTTCCTTAATTATAACCAATTAGAACTTGAAATAAAATGCTAAAAATTTATATTACTCACTAGATTTTAGTTGTCATGGTTCTAAAGAATGTAATTAGTCCATTCAAATTTGTATTTATCGCTAATTTAATGTATTTTTAAAAGCTTAAAATAATATTAAAAATAATAAATTAGGAAAAAAGATTTAAATGACCAGAAATTTATAAGTGACTCATTAGCTACTAAAAACTAGCAATTACCTATCCAAATTAGGTATAATTAGGTCTATATTGCAAAATAATTATAATGACGATTTAGGAAAAAAACCAAATATTTACCGATTTTCGGGAAAATACCAAAATGACTTTTCAAGGCGTTACAATCTTCCCCCCTTAAAGAAATTCGGTTCCCGAATTTAAAAATCTAGCTACGCGTACCTTTAAAGAGATGGGGATATTTCTTCCTCATCTCGCCCTCGGTCTCCCAGGTGACCTCCTCGCTGCTCGGGCCACGCCAAAAGACTTTGACGGTCGGTATAACCTTCGATCTCAATTTCTTCACCTGCCGATCTAGGATGACCACCGGCTGCTCTGCAAAAGAAAGGTCGCGCTCTAGCTGGACCGTTGGGTGCTGAATCGCATGCGAAGGGTCGTGAAGGTACTTGCAGAGTATCAAAACGCGGAAGACGGGGTGAACATCAGGAAAGCTGGGTGGAAGAGCCAAACGATACGCAACTGCGCCGACACGCTCGAGGATCTCGAAGGGACCCACAAATCTGGGACTAAGCTTTCCTTTTCGCCCAAATCGCATTATGCCCTTCATCGGAGAGACCCTCAGAAAAACATGATCGCCAACTGCGAACTCTAGTTTGCGACGGCGTCGGTCCGCATACGATTTCTGCCTGCTCTGGGCCGCTCTCATCCGGTCTCGAATCAACTGTATCTTCTCGGACGTCTCCTTAACAATATGTGGCCCCAAAATACTGCTCTCGCTGAGCTCTGTCCAACAGACGAGCGATCTGCATCTCCTTCCATACAATGCCTCGAAAGGTGCCATCTGAATAGTATCCTGGAAGCTGTTGTTGTAGGAGAACTCCACTAAGGGTAAATGATGATCCCAGCTACCACCGAAGTCTAAAACGCACGCTCGGAGCATGTCCTCAAGAGTCTGAATAGTCCGCTCTGACTGGCCGTCGGTCTGCGGATGAAATGCTGTGCTGAAACTCAAACGGGTGCCCAACGCCTCCTGAAGTCTCTGCCATAGTCGGCTGGTAAACTGGGTGTCTCGGTCAGACACGATACAAGTTGGGACGCCATGCAACCGTACGATCTCTTCGATATAAAGCTGGGCATACTGAGCAAATCCGAAAGTGGTCTTCACTGGTAGGAAGTGAGCCGCTTTCGTCAATCGATCCACGATCACCCAAATGGAGTCATACCCTCGACTGGTCCTGGGTAGACCCACGATGAAGTCCATAGAAATCTGCTCCCATTTCCACTCCGGAATGGGCAAAGCTTGCAACTCTCCCGCGAGCCTTTGGTGCTCGGCCTTGACTTGCTGACAAGTCAGGCATCTCGACACGAAGTTTGTGACGTCCCTCTTCATTCCGTCCCACCAATAAACATCTCGCAAATCGTGGTATATATTGGTGGAACCGGGATGAACGCTATACATCGATCTATGTGCCCCCTCAAGAATCTCACGCCGCAGTCCTTCAGAATCTGGTATGCACAGTCGAGTCCCAAATCGCAGTACCCTCTGATCATCGATCACGAACTTGGAAACTCTGCCCTGCCGAACCCGCTCTATGATCTCTTATAGACGGTCATCACTAGGCTGTGCCTCTCGAATACGGTCAAGCAACTGCGGATATGCACGGACATGCGCAAGCTGTCCTTCTGTCGGAGTGAACTCGAACTCAACTCGGCTGTCGCATAAAATCTGCCAATCTGCTGACGACTGCCTCTGTACGACACTCAAACAAGATAAACTATCTCCGGGCCTCCTACTCAAAGCATCAGCCACTACATTCGCCTTGCCCGGATGGTAAAGGATCTCGCAATCAAAGTCTTTCACCAGCTCCATCCAACGGCGCTGTCTCAGATTCAGGTCTCGCTGCTGAAATATATACTTCAAGCTCTTGTAGTCCGTAAATATCTGGCACGACTCGCCGTATAGGTAATGTCTCCAGATCTTGAGTGCGAACACCACTGCAGCCATCTCTAAATCGTGCATAGGATAGTTCTGTTCATGTGTCTTCAGCTGCAGAGAAGCATACGCAATAACCCTGTCGTGCTGCATCAACACGCAACCTAGTCCCACTCGAGAAGCGTCGCAATAAACCACGAATCCGCCCGATCCCGAAGGTAATGACAACACTGGTGCAGTAGTCAGACAAGTCTTCAACCGCTGGAAGCTATGCTCGCACGCCTCGGTCCAATCAAAAGGAATTCCCTTCCGGGTCAACCCGGTCAACGGTGCAGCAATACGAGAGAAGTCCTGAACAAATCGTCGGTAGTAGCCAGCCAGGCCTAGGAAACTGTAGATCTCCGTAACTGATGCCGGTCTGGGCCAATGCTAAACGGCTTCGATCTTCTTCGGGTCCACACATATGCCATCTCTCGTAATCACGTGACCCAAGAAATCAACGCTATCAAGCCAAAATGCGCACTTGGAGAATTTCACGAACAGCTGGTGCTCCCTCAAAGTCTGTAATGTAATCCGCAAGTGCTGCTCGTTCTCCTCTCGGCTCCGGGAATACACCAAAATGTCGTCAATAAACACGATGATGAACAGATCTAGATACGGCCTGAAAATGCGGTTCATCAAGTCCATAAATGCGGCTGGTGCATTGGTGAGTCCGAACGACATCACCAAAAACTCATAGTGCCCGTAACGTGTGCGAAAAGCCGTCCTCGGAATATCCTCCTGCCGCACTCGCAACTGATGGTAACCCGATCGCAAGTCAATCCTCGAAAAGTATCCCGCACCCTGAAGCTGGTCGAACAAATCATCGATACCTAGCAAAGGATATCTGTTCTGTATGGTAACTCTGTTCAGCTGGCGGTAATCAATGCACAAGCGCAAACTGTCGTCCTTCTTCTTGACGAACAAGACAGGAGCACCCCCACGGAGACACATTAGGTCGAACAAGCCATTTATCTAACAAATCCTGTAACTGATCTTTCAGCTCTCTAAGCTCCGCCGGGGCCATCCGATAAGGCGGTATAGAAATAGGCCCCGAGCCGGGAATCAAGTCAATGCAGAAAGCAACATCGCGCTCAGGCGGTAACCCAGGCAACTCGTCAGGGAAAACATCAAGGAACTCACCAACAATCGGGACCTGGTCCAAAGGAACCTCTGGAGCTCGAGTATCACAAACATAAGCTAAGAATCCCTGACATCCCTTCCACAATAGCTGATCGGCGCGAAGAGACGAAATCAAGCTGGGAAGGGTGACACTGCGGTCTCCCTGAATAATAAGGACTGGCTCTCCCGGAAAGCTAAATCTGACTGCCTTCTCACGGCAGTCCACAGATGCATAACAAGTGGCCAGCCAGTCCATGCCCAGAAGCACATCAAAGTCCAACATATCGAGGAGAATCAAATCAACCGACGAATCCCTCTCCCCGATACGAACGGAACACAGTCGAAACACAAAACGAGCGACAAACGACTTACCTACCGGAGTAATAACAACAAGCGGCTAATCTAACGACGATGACTCACGGCCCGACATCAGTGCAAAGTGTGTAGATACATACGAATGCGTGGAACCTGGGTCGAATAATACTCGCGCGTCGAAAGAACATACTGGCAAGGTACCTGTCATAACGGCATTGGATGCCTGCGCATCCTGCGGAGTCAAAGCGAACACTCGGGCCTGTCCCCCACTAATAGCTGGCTGTCCTTGGCCTCAGCCTCCTCGTCCTCTCTGAACAGGACCGCCATGTCCACGACCTCTGGGGGCGCCTAACTGACGTGGAGTATCACCGGGGGCAGGAAGTAGAGCTCTCTGAGGAGGTGGTGAAGGTGATAAAGTCGCGTGTGGAACTGTCGCCGCTCCCTGTCGTCTCACCGGACAGTCTCTGATAGATGGTGCGGACTCCCGTACCCAAAACATCCTGGCGACGCCTGCTGGCCCTGCGGATAAGAACCAAATAGCTGACCCCGTCCAACTCCTTTGCCGCCGCCATCTCTCGGAAAGAATCTGGCACGATGCCTCTGAGCTGGCATATCGGTACGAATCCTCTTCGGCCCAGAAACGACCGAAGTCCCTGAAATGCGCGCCTCCATCCGTAAGGCCATGTCCATAGCAGCTGCATAAGTGTCAAAGTTCTGGGCGCCGATGGCAAGAAATAACTGTGTGTAGAGTCCCTGCATAAATCTCTTTATCCTCTTCTCTTCAGTGTCTACCAAGTACAGAGCATATCTGGACAACTGCATAAACTGGATATCATACTCGGACACTGTCATCCCTGGAGTCTTGCGCAAAGCCTCAAAACTAGGAGCTCGAGCATCACGAACGCTCTCTGGAAGGGAACGGGCTAGAAATACTGCCGTGAACTCGTCCCAAGTTATAGGAGGTAGACCTGCAGCTCGACCTCTCTCGACGGACACACACCACGTCTGTGCAAGGCCCTCTAGACGGAAACTCGCAAGCTCCACCCATCGATCGTCAGAACATCTGAGCGAACGGCAAATCCTGGCTAATCTGTCAAGGAATGTCTGCGGATCCTCCGCTGCATCTGTGCTGGTGAAGATTGGAGGTCTCAGCCTCATGAACTCCTGTAGTGATACTGGAATAGCCACTGTAGTAGGAGGAGCAACCGTATGGATAGCAGGTACTATCGTAGTCTGTGCTGTGGTAGGTATGTCCTCCGATCTCGGTGCACGACTAGCCTCTACTAAGGATCCCACCGTCTGTCGTAACTCATGCATACCTCCCATCATCTGTCGTAACTCCTCCATACCAGACTCTAGCCTATCCATGCGGCCTGGGGAAGGTGGATCAGTCTGTCCCTGAGGCGTAGGTACGCTACCCTGCTCGGTCCTCATCTCGGACGAGCCTGCTCGGATCTCATCTCGGGGGGCAGCCCTCTGCGCTCTCGTAGCCTTCGGTGGCATAGTGGCTGGTACAGGAAACAGGATAATAAGAACAGTGCAATAGAATCATAGGATACACGGAATTGAAGAAGGAATTTCAAGCAAGTATATCCTAAAATCACCTAGGCGGAGTACCGTATCGCAAGTATGCCGTGGACATACACACGCTACGTTACCCTGCTTAAGTCACTTACTCCATCTACCAAGGGTCGTCTTACACTCAGAAAGGTAAAACCTATCGCTCTGATACCAAGTTTGTCACGACCCGAAAGGTACGGAACGTGACTGGCACTTAAATTACGAACGTCTCAAGGCGGACGTAATCTAAGTAAGCCAAAGCCTAGAAATCAAAACCAAATAAGCAGTAGAGTGAAGGAAAACCAATTTATTGAAAACGAATTTAATCAAATAAGTCACATCAAGCCCTTTTAAAAGCAACATCCATTTTTCTGAAAATTTCGGCAGAGTCCCCTTGGTAAATACTGGCCCCCAAACGGCTACAAACAGGAATATATAAGAATAACATGAAATTAGGCATCCCCAAGCGGGAGCTAGCTCTTCGCCCCAAGGCGGACTCAAATCCCACGCAATATAAATCATCAATGTGCAAAATAAGCATAAAAAGACACAAGTAAAAAGCAACATGTCGGCTCAAGTGAGCGCGACCCAAAGAAACAATATACATGCCCACAAATCTCACTGTCTCGCCTCTAAATCAATATACATCAGTACTGATAGATGATACAGTAGATGGAGTACACTAGATACAAAGAATATACAAGGTGGAAACAAAATAAACACATAACCCACCTACGAGCAAAAATCATCAAATCCACGCAAAAAAAGGAAGTACGTCCGCCGGTACAGTACTGACGGATCGGACCTGCAAAAGGCTGTGGCACAACGGGGGTGAGTTGCCAACTCGTGAGTAATATGTATCATCTATAAAAACTATCGTAAGCATGTACGCAGAGTGTCATAATTCTACAATATTGATATGGTATGAAGTACTAGCATGTATGCGACATGAATGCAATGTAACACGTGATCTGAATATGCTGATATGAGGAAATATCATATGAAATCAACAGAAATCCGTGCCCAGCATCGGCACCTCAAATGAATATCTCAGTATCCCAAAGTATTTGTATCCAATATCCCGGCCCCAGCCGTCCGGCTGGTCCATCTCAAAATATCAATATCTCAACGTCTCATGACCACGGTCGGTATCCTCTGGATATCCGCCGCGCCAACAATCACCGGTAGGTAGTCTGCCCCTGCCAGGCTCATCGTCTACTACTCGAACTTCTTGCCCCGGGGTACCTTACCGGGCCCACCATGTACCCGAGACGGTTCATCCTACTCCTCGAAACGGGTCTTGAAACTAACATAAAACTCATGGTGGACGACACAAGTATCATATCTCGAGAAAACCGCAACTTGCAATATTTAAAAATGACATCGGTTTTATTAAATCCTTGCAGTTTCTCCAAAATCTCATAAATCTCAAAGGCTAAAATCCTCAAGAAAGAAAGTACCACAAGTACACATGTCAATGATGATGAATGCCTATGGTATCAACAATGCGAACTGCAATATATGACTAAAAGACTATGTATGATCGAATGATGTAATGAGGTACATGCATCTGACTAGTAATTCTACATGTTCATCTTACGGAATTTACTATATTAGTACTGGTTTATATGTCTTATATGGTGAAATTATTTTAAATTCCGGTTTAAACAAGTAATCTAGTGTTTGTGGCATAGCAATTACCAAGGCGTGTGTGTTTGCAGGAATAGTGCTCGTGCAGCATAAAACTCTGGTAATGATGCAAGTGTCCTATGAGATGAAGTTGCACAATTATATATAATGAATTAAGCAAGCCAATTATTTCCTGTGTCGCATATCTCATTTAATGGTTTCAATGGTTTTTATACGATGAATTTAACACAAATATGGATATACAGGTCATGCAGTACCGTGAGATAGGTAACTAGGAACTACATGGAACAAGCTGATATTACTAGAAATTCTAAATTATCGGGCGCCTCGCGCTATCCAAACGATTCTCCCCGTAGATGTATACATCTACTCACCGGAAATCCCCAGCTAGCTTGATCCAATCACCGCTTTCCCTTTTCGTGCCGCGTCCGAAGTCTCCGCGACCGATCCTGGAATTTGCACAACACAAAACATATGGTTACACATCATGAAACTACGCATGTCACAAAATGAAAGGGTCAACGTCAACGAGTTAGGCACATGGTGCACCAGGTGCACGGAACACACACGAAAACCACTATAACCTTAACTAAAACCGTCGTTCGGAACGACCGTCAAAACTGAACCCGATCAAACCAAAATCCGCTTTCACACACCCTAAATGTCGTAGGAGATACTAATAACATCGCCAAGATATCACAATTAATCCACCACTTAAATGCATAAAAAACCTAGTAAGCACAAAACTTGCAAATTTGGTGCAAACATCGAAAATTAACGACCTAATGGCCACATTCACAATTAATCATCTAAGTTAAACCACTAGATAGCCACTACAATTAAATTTAACCCATTTACCATACTTCAAAACCTATTTTCCATAAACATAGAAATTCATAACTAGCAATTTAATCCATTCCATACATGAAAAACACTAAATTAACACCAATTAAAACCCACTTAAGCAAATTAACCTCTTAGATTAGGTTAGTATAACAACTAGATAGCAAAATAAATTTAAATAACCTAGTAATGGTGTTCTAAAACCTTGTTCAAACTTAAACCACTCACTTTAAAAACCTAGATTAGAAATTAGCAATAAAATTAACATGTCAAAGTTCTAATTTAGCACACTTAAACTACAAATTAACCATTGATTGAAATTATATCTCACAAGTTCAAACCCTAGCTTGCTCTAGCCTCCCAAGACACCTCCTTTCTCCATGTTGTAAACAAATTTAGGTGTGGGAAGAGGTAGAATAGGAATTTGCTTTGAATTAGTGAAGGATTTATGGATTTTTAATGGATTTTTTTGATGAAATTGAAGCAAAATGAGAAGGAGAATTTAGGGGAAAAGAAAGGGGAGCTGCTGCTGTGCTCTCGGCCTAGGGGGAAAGGGGAAGAGTGAGGGAGTGTTGTGTGAAAAAAATCCAAAGTCAAAACCCTCACATATCACTTAAAACCTATACCCAAATTAATATATTTTATTCCTTTTCAAATCAATTTCCTTCACATGAGTTGAAGTCAAAAAGAGGGGGGGATGGGATGCTGCCTTGGTGGGGCTGGCCATGGTGGAGGGGTTAGGAAATGTGAGTGATTACAAAAAAAGTTCCATGCAAAAAGAACCCCTCAAGTTACCTAATTGCAAGTTTAGTTTAATTTAATTTAATTTTAATTTTCCTTAATTATAACCAATTAGAACTTGAAATAAAATGCTAAAAATTTATATTACTCACTGGATTTTAGTTGTCATGGTTCTAAAGCATGTAATTAGTCCATTCAAATTTGTATTTATCGCTAATTTAATGTATTTTTAACAGCTTAAAATAATATTAAAAATAATAAATTAGGGAATTTTTTTTAAATGACCAGAAATTTATAAGTGACTCATTAGCTACTAAAAACTAGCAATTACCTATCCAAATTAGGTATAATTAGGCCTATATTGCAAAATAATTATAATGACGATTTACGGAAAAAACCCAAATATTTACCGATTTTCGGGAAAATACCAAAACGACTTTTCAAGGCGTTACAAAACCAAAACCATACAAATAATCTAAAGAAATAGTTAAATCTCTTCATGTTACCATCATAACTTGCAAGAAAAGAAGAAAGATTCTAAAACCTTCATCTCTCTTCTCTCTCCATCGCAACTTTCACCTCTTTTTGCCTGCCCTTCCTCCTCCTTTCCCAACTCCTTTTCTCTTTTTAAAAAATCAAAACTAACCAACAATACTCTCTCTATAAATTAGTAACAATGCAACAATATCAACAATTCTCACTACAATCCACCCCTTCATTACCAATTCTCACCACAATATTAACCAAGCAAATAACCACATCCACAATTAACATCCTAACCACAATCAACCAATTCGGTATCAAACAAAGAAATATCTAATAGAATTTAAATTTAACATTATAACGGAATGAAAATTTAAGGAATGTCAAGTACTTGATTTTATGGTTAATTGATTATGAAGTATCTAGATTAGGATTGTGTGGTTTTTCATTTAAATGGTTAATGGGTGAGTAAGATTACGTTTAATAGCTAACAATTAATAGTTTCATATTTTAATAACTAAAATGCGTAGAGTGGTGTACCGATAATCGATATATCTCGATTATGAATTCTTATAGTTTGGCATCACGTGTTAAATACGTGAGCGCTTATATGCAAAGCTTATAAGTGCTGAAAACAAATAACTAAGGGCCCAAACCGGCATCACGCGTTAAACACGTGGACGCTCATAAGCAAAGCATATGAGCGCTGAATAAAATAAACCTAAAGACCAAACTGGCCTTACGTGTTAAACACGTGAGCACTCATATGCAAAGCATAAGAGCGCTGAACATAAATAACCAAAAGCCAAACATGCTTCACGTGTTAAACACGTGAGCACTCATATGCAAAGCATATGAGCGCTGAAAATAAACAGGTTAAAACCCACACTAGGGGTCACGTGTTAAACACGTGAGTTTCCTTCCCGCATTCTTTTGACAACACTCACATGCAAAGAATGTGAGCGCCGCTATTTAAATAGAATTGAATTCTATTTTTGGGAAATATTTTCCCCGATCTTTTTAATATAGAAAGATCTTTCTCTAACAGAGAATCTTGGATTTAAAATCCAATTGTGATAAAATATGACCAATTAAACCATCTAATAGAATTAAATTCTATATGGGAAATATTTTCCTGATCTTCCTAAAATAAGAGAGATCTTCTCTGTTAAACAGAATTAAATTCTACTGTTAGGAAAATATTTCCTAATCTTGTTAAACTAAAAAGATATTCATTTGATAGAATAAAATTCTATCTTCGGAAAATATTTTTTTTATCATGTTAAACAAACAAGAAATCTTCTTTGTTAAAGAGAGAGCCTTTGGATTAAAAATCCAATAGTGAATAAAATTTACCAATCGATCTAAAAGATCATTTTTGATTTATTATGAAATCAATCATGATCTTTCAATGAGAGATTTTTTTAACAAATTGATTTGTTCTCTTCTCATGAGTAGGAGGCGCTCGTTTGGGAGACGCTCGAGCAATTTGAGCCGTAAGCTGTATCACAACGTTCGTTAGATCATCAATTTTCGAGTAGAGCTTAGCCATCTCATTATCTTTGCTCTTGAGCTATTTTTGAAGCTCTTGAAACAGCTCTTGCTCCGCGGTCCTGGGGCGGAAAGTCGGCTCTTCCTCGCTGTCCGAGCTTAACTCTGCCTGGACCGAAGGGTCCTTTTACCTATCGTCCACATCGAGAGGGTTTTCATCATCCAGCGGAGGCGGCTGTTCTTGGGAAGCGGCAACCACATTCAAGCCAGATTGAGCTTGGGATGTGGTGGCCCCATCCTTTCTTTTGCTGCGAAGGTTGTCGCTGGGGCGCCTGCCTGCCATATAGACCGTATGGATAATATATCCAGCTGTCTTTTTATTATCGGCGTTTGATTTCACAGATCGCTGTCTTGACATCCCTGTTTCGGTAGCGGGTAGTCCATTGAAGGCGGCTGGCCTGACCAGGTTTTTGAATGGTGTCGGCGCTTCTTTTCTGGATTTGCCCCGCTGCTTTAGCGCCTGATAGACTCTCGAAGAGACAGTGTCATACTTTTTCTGTTGGGGCCGGGACACGTCTCTTTGTAGCGACGTTCGGACCGCTGTCTTCTTGATTCTGGCGGCCATGGCATTTTTCTGAACCCACTTCAGAGGTTCGAAGGAATTACTGATTTTTACGGCCGATTCAGTCGTCGTCGCAGGATGACTCTGCTCTTGGAATCTCACACGACTCCCCCCGGCCGGAGTCCTGGCCCTCTTGTTGGCTCGATACCTGAGCCGCTTCTGCCTTAACTTTTCTAATTTGAGCGCTTGGCAGGCTCCGGCTCTTCGGGAAGATGTCGTAGACCGATTGATAGAGAGGCCAGAGGAGACGCCCGATCATGCATTTGTTGGAGCCATCGCCTGAACTTTCCCACAACATTTGATGTTGTCCCTTGTACCGGAAGTCTTGCCCCCAGCTGGAGCACCAGAGAGTCGTTCAGACACCATCTCAAGTTTCGGTTGTGGTGCCTTGGCGATCACAACATTTGGCTTCTTGCCCTTTGAGACCGGCTTGGCCATCTGTTTTGCCGGGACTTCTGCCAGATGAGCTCTTCCGGCAGGGTAGATGACGACGGAACCAAACTGGCGGGGCAGTTCCTCCCACTGTCGACTGAGGCATTGTCGTTGAAAGTTGAATTCGTCTTGGGAGACATTGTCGTTGAAAGTTGATCGCTGCACGGAAAAACATTATTTCAGTACAAACATCGACATATATGTTAAATGAGTTCGCATGAATGCTTGACCCGAGATATGGGAGGAGAGATTGGTCCCACCGGGCGTGCCAGAATCTGTAGGGTGTTTTTCGTCACCCCATTGAGATGGGAATATGGGCGCGCTGGTCAGGCACATTACAAATCCCCCATGCCTAGGGTAGGCTGAGGTTTATTGATTGTAGGGATCCGAATCTCCGGCAGCCGCGGACTAAGCTGCCGTTAATTACCCCTCGCCTTTGGAGCGTGGGAACCTCCGATTAACGGGTTAAACTGGTCATGCGAACTCAATGGGCAGTGTTGTGTTTCGGAGGGGTTTTGGATATATCGGGGGCCCCGCAGATTTTCTAACGGGGGAGGTATATTTAGTGTGGAGTATGTGTGTGTTTGTGTGTATATGTATATGTGTGTGTGTGTGTGTGTATATATATATATATATATATATATGGAAGAGGGAAAGGACATCCAAAGGATGCGTGGGAAAAAGCGCCAGCGCTTTGGGTGCTAGCGCTCTAAGCGCAAGAGTGCTTTGAGCGCTAGCGCCCCACGTGTCAGTACGTGGGCGCTCGGGCGCTAGCGCTCTGAGTGAAAGAGCGCTAGCGCCCCACGTGTCAGCACGTGGGCGCTCGGGCGCTAGCGCTTTGGGCGCAAGAGCGCTAGCGCTTTGAGCGCTAGCGCACCACGTGTCAGCACGTGGGTGCTCGGGCGCTAGCGGTTTGGGCGCTAGCGCTCTGAGCGCAAGAGCGCTAACACACCACGTGTCAGCACGTGGGCACTCGGGCGCGAGCGCTTTGGGTGCGAGCGCTCTGAGCGCAAGAGCGCTGGCGCTTTGAGCGCGAGCGCCCCACGTGTCAGCACGTGGGCGCTCGGACGCCAAAATACTCGGTCCCTGCAATGGGAGTTATACTCCCAAAAAGGAGCACTTATTATCATATATATATATATGAGGAGTTAAAATCCTAGGATGTTTTGAAGCTGATGAAGGGCTTCTCCCCTTGAGCCCTAGTTCTTCCCCAAAGTGGGGTTTATGGAGATGGTTCTCCTTCTTCTTCCTTTGTTGGCTGGATCTTGAAGATCAAGAAGTATGAGATTTTAAAAATCTCTCCTTTCTGAGATCTGATGGCAGATCTGAGTTTCCCTTTGTGGGTTTTGTGGTGAAAAACTATTTTGTTTTATAAAAGGAAGAGTAAAACTCTTGATTTAATTCAAAAGAAAAAAAAGATGGTTTTAGAACCTTGAGGAAGAAGATCACAGATCTGGATTTTTTGGAGAGAGAAAAAGTTGTTGGGATATTTTCATTATCCTTGCCTTTATAGGCTATACACTTTACACATAACCCTTTGGGCTTCACAAAATGGCATTTTGCCCATCCCATGGCTCATGTGACATTTCTTTTTGCACATAAGCCTTGGGCTTTACAAAAATTTGGCTTTATGCCCATTTTCTTATATTTATTCATAAAATAAAAATACAAGAAATATAACAAAATTATTTATTACAAAATTTTTATTTCGGCATGGGGGAGGCCGGCCGCTTCATGTTCGGGCTCACTCCGGGCATTGGCCCACTTGACTTGGGCTTGGGCCCACCTGGCTTGGGGCTGACTTTGATTTTGACTTGGTCAACCGGGGTGTTAATTTTTACCCCAACAATGACGAGGGAGATGACGGCGAAGTTTTCCGGCAGCGGAGGAGATGGGTGTACTGGGTTTCGTCGCGGGGAGATGGGTGCGGTGAGGGTTGCAGAGGAGGAGTCGTGGGTAGGTTAGGGGAGTAGGTTGAGGCGTGGACGAGGATGCCGGTGAGGGTCGCCTGTGATAGCAACGGCGACGAGCATGAGACGAGGGCGCGAGGCGGCGGGAGAAATAAGATGAAAGGAGAAAGAAGGGAGGTGAGTGTAATTGGAAGAAGGGTGACGGGATTCTCGTGATGTAAAAAAATTTATAGAAGAGACGGAGAGGGAGAGAAACGGTGAGATACGGGGGGTTAAAGAAATATAAAAATAACATATAATTTAGAAGAAAGAGAGAGAGAGAGAGGTTAGATCTGAATAAAAAAAATATTTGAAAATATAAGTTTGTTAAAAACGTATATGAAACAGTTTTATATACAAAGAATAAAATATTAAGAAAATTTGAGTTTTTGGTTAATACAAAAATAGTCCAAAACACGCCCGGGTCGGGTCTAAAATTACGGTTTGAAAATACGGATAATATACGTGTTAACCGAAACCAAAATACGATAACCGGGTAACTGTTTCCCCCAATCAGAGCAAAGCTCTATTTTGAATTTCAAAATTCAAAAATTAAAGCAACGCATCAGATCCAGCGCTCTGCGCTGCGCGCCACATGTCAAACAAAGATGGGCTAGCGCCAGGAGCGCTGCGCCCTAGGCAACGCACCCCCAATCAGAGCAAAGCTCTGTCTTAAATTTTAAAATTGAAAAGTTGAAGCAACGCTTCAGATCCAACGCTCTGCGCTGCGCGCCACATGTCAAACACGGGTGCGCTGCGCTCTGCGCTGCGCGCCACGTGTCGAACGTAGGTGCGCCAGCGCTGGAATTAAAAATTCCCCACCGTTAGATCAAAAGATCTAATAATAATAAATTATTAATTAACCAGAATTAAAATTCTGTTATGGAAAGATCTTTCCAATCTTGTTAAAAACAAGAAGATTGCCTTCTGTAAAACAGAAGCCCTAGGATCAAAGATCCAACGGTGGGGAAACATCCCTAAATCAATCAGAGAAAGATCTCTTTAACTGATTTAATAAATCAGTTTGCCCTATAAAAAGGCCCCCAGACTTCAAGTAAAGAGATACAGAGAGAAACATAGAGAGACCCCCCTACAAACTTTTAAAAAAAACTCAAAAAAAGAGAGCAAGCTCTTGGAAGAAGATCATTTCTTCAAGGTAAAAAAAAAAAGAATGCTTCTTGAGAAAAGAGATGAAATCATCTCATTAAAATAGAAGAACTATCTTCTATTTTAAGATCATAAATCTACAAAAGACCAAGGTCTTTTATAATAAGAGATCAAAAGATCTCATCATAAAAAAAAGACAAAAGAGCTATTTACTTTATTCACAGATCATTGATCTACAAAGACAAAACCTTTTCAAAAATAAGATTTGTTGTTCTTGAATCTTGAGGCAAAGCCTCCTTTAAAAAGAACATAAATTTGTTCACAAATCATAAATTTGATCAAATACGCTTTGCGCTATTAAAAAGTGCCTTGCACTCATGAACTGTGCTTTTGCGCTCCTTGGACCGGCGCTCAGCGCCAAAACGTGCCACGTGTCAACCACAGATGCAACTTACGCTTTGCGCTTCTGAAACAGTGCACTGCGCTCATGGGCTGGCGCTCAGCGCCAAGCGCGCCACGTGTCACTCACTGGTGCACCATTAAATTAGCGCAACGCGCTCACAAATTGAAAGAGCAATGCGCTTATAAACTGGCGCTTAGCGCTAAGCGCGAGACGTGTCCTTTTCGTGTGCGCTCCTTGGCAGAAGCGCAATGCGCTCTTTAATTGGCGCAAAGCGCCTGACGCGTCACGTGGCGCGCTGTCAGAACACACATTGTTCTAATGAATGCTACGCATTCAATACAAGACAAAAAATGTCAGAACCCAATACTTAGCATTATTAAAAGGGCCAAGCCCAAATGAAGGCTCAATAGCCAGAACAATAAAATGTTAAACATTTACTGGACTTAGCCCAAGATTAGCCATAAATCCTCAACTTATATTTAATTGAGCCCATCTGCTCATAAACATTTCAACAGATCTTAGTCCCAAAGTGGACTACGGATCTTTCAACCAACTCACATCGGTTCGAGGGTACATCTCTGAACCCCTCTGATATATGTCGTTGTAATCCTTCAACGTCTTCAGAGAGGTGACGGGTCCCGACAACCATACACGCCACGGACTATGATGTCCTTAACCATGACTGTGAGGTCTTAAAACTCACGGACTATGACGTCCTTAACCTCGACCGTGATGTCTTTAAACTAACATTTGACTGTAAGGTCTTTAAACTCACGGACTATGATGTCCTTAACCTTGACTGTGAGGTCTTAAAACTCACGGACTATGATGTCCTTAACCTTGACCGAGATGACTTTAAACTAACAATGGACCGAGATGTCCTTAAACTAATAATGGACCACCATGTCCTTAAACTGGTAATCGACCGCAATGTCTCTAAACAAAACAATTGAGTCTAAATGCTCTCTTGTTGGATCTAAACGATCCCGTTAAGTTGATCTTAGTCTAAAATTAAACTAACGTATCCTTAACAAACGTTTAAGTTGATCTTAGTCTCAAATGCGACTAACGTATCCTTAAACCCAACCCCCAAACCCAAATCTAAGAAAATACGGATTTGGACTAATCCACGTCCTACGGGCGACAACATAAATTAGTCTCCGTATACAATCCACGGGCAACCACAAACAAAACAAACACACACGACATGAAATGACCATCTGGAGAAGGAGAAAGTGGTTACCGCGATACTGTAGCGTAATTAACTACAGGGGCTTACGCCTGCAGGGAAGAGCGTCCCTACAATCAAAAACCCCTCAAATGAGGGGGAATCTGACGAAGTCTGCTACATCGGCCGCATCCGTTTAAACCTTCGATACATGGTGTCATAAATTAACTTGGCATCTTCGAAGAGGTGGACGGATAGCACCAATTAGCATCTGCCCCCGAAACTCAGGCCCCGGCGTCCCAACTCCCGGTCGCGTCTTTAGGCGGGAAACAGATTCTGGCACGCCCGGTGGGACCTTTTCCTCTTTCCACTCCACACTTCGTGTGTCGTGTTCGCGAACGAATCGTGGTTTGCTTATGGTTGCCCTTGGGTTCAAGATACTAAGATTTGGCATCTTGCTTGGCGCAGAAAGCGAAGGAACAATGGTGTCTACTTGTATGAAGTGTTCCAGCTGCAACTGCAACGCACGTTCCGCCTCATCTGGAGGCATAGCTTACGGTCCCCAAGCGACTTCTCTGTTCATAATGCCGGTGGACCAGGTGACTCAGGCCACCACTGGATTGTTTTTCGGGACCATGCTCCCACTGATGAGCTTCGGCGCTCCTATACCAGCTCAAGAAGCTCCCAAGAAGTCGGTCTTTGATCGTCTTACAACTACCGCGACTCCTCTCAACGGGTCGCCCAAGTCCAATGCCTCAGTTTTCAACAGACTGGGCCAAAGCTCAAGTAGGCCCGTCAAGAAGCCCACGATACCTGAAGCGGCCATCCCAAAACGGATAGTCATTCCTGCTCTCGAGGTCACTAAAGAAGCTTCTCCTATCAAATGATCAGTCTTTACAAGGCTGGCCACTCCGGCTCCCGTTCCTGCCCAAAGGTCTGTCTTTGACAGATTGGATACTGCTACTCAACGGACGTCGGTCTTCAAGAGGCTGGTACCAGACCAGAACAGGGGGCATAACAAAGACATCCCCATAGCTGAACCAACACCATCTGCGCGACATGCTCGCCGTCGTCACTGGCGCCGAGTAAGGAAGGCTGGGGGAAGCTCTCCGTCTGGACTTACTCCGCCAGCCCCAGCGTTGGAAGTCAATGCTGCTGTTCCAACTGGGAATAGCTTTGAATTGCTGAACAAGGTGTGCAGGAACTCTCCTACCGCCGTACTGAAAAGATCTCCTCCATCAGTAGAGAATGTTGCGGAAACAAAGCCGGAACAGTCCCCTCAGCGGCTGTCCTCCAAAATCTACATAGTCTGGAGACAGGTTCGGGACTCAGTAATTGATCAAGATTACCCTCGCCACCAGAAAAAGGGCGAAGGTTCAACAAGAACAGAACCATCCTGCCAAGCCACAAAAGGCTATCTGGGTGCCCACTGCGGCGCCCCCCTCGACTTCAATTGCTCAAAAGGGGAGGAGGCCAGAGAAAGCCCCTGTGAACGTGGAAAACCGTAAAAGCGTTAAATCTAAATGCCCCAAGTCTGGAGGCATAACGGTCCATACTGTTTACATGGCTTCCGGAAAAGAGGAAAGCCGCGCTTCGACGGGTCATCGACCGCTCACCCGATCAATAACAAGGGCTCAGGAACAATAACAGCAGAAGCTTCAAGAGATGCTGACGGCAATGGCTGCACTCACTGGGCCAAAAGAAAATCCAGAGACCTCAGATCAGCGTCGAGAACAAGAGACTGACACCGAGTTCCTCCGAAGAATGCTCGAGGGGAAAGAAAAAGAGGCTGTGGATCAGGCAGCCAATATAAAAAGAATGGCTCTTTTGTTCCAAGACATGGCCGGCATGATGTTACAGCCGGAACCTCCAGCTGAAAATCCCCCGATCATCTTTGAAGACGATAGTGGGGAGACATCGAATCCTTCTCAGGCTCTTTCAGCAGCCAAAGAGGAGACCATCTCTAAGGCCGCTCTGGATGATTACATTTCCCCGCAAATACGATCTCACCAAGCGAATGAGGCGGCCGGGCAGATCGTTAAAACAGGACGACCATATCCAGGCTGGTATGACCAGATAAAGTACCTGCCGGGATATACGATCCCTAAATTTCATGTATACAAAGGGACTGGCAATCCCCACCAGCATGTCGCCCAGTTCAGGGCTCTATGTGGCAACACCGGAGGTGATGATAAATTGCTACTTCACCAATTCGTCGGCAGCTTGTCAGAGACGGCATTCGAATGGTACTCTGAACTCCCGAACGACTCGGTCAAGACATTTGCAGAGATGGAGATGCTGTTTACCCAACGTTTTGCAAGCGCTAGTGAATGCACCCCAATAACGGCATTGATCAATGCAAGGGTGAAGCCAGGCGAGACGTGGGTTCAATACGCAATCCGATGGCGGAATCTGTGGTCAAAATGTGAGCAGCGCATCGAGGAGGCGCCGGCAGTGGGTATGTTCGTAGGCACTCTGGACCCTCAGGCAACTATTTCCCAATTCATGATGTTCTTCAAGCCGACTACATTCTAGGCTTTGACTGACAAACTAGCCCAGATGGACCAGATGGGTCATAGACCGTCTCCTCCAAAGCCGGAATCACGAAACGAAAAAGGGAAAGGGAAGGCGACTTTCGTCGCCAAGGCTCAACAACAGCCCAGTGGTCCAAAACTAACTGATCAACTAGAGGAGAGACGGCGCTACTATAATGAGAAAATGAAGCGTACTTACTCGTTCCCTCGGGACAAAATGAAGAGACTATTCGAACTGGCGGTGCGTAATAGGCTCACCAATCTGCCGAATACAAAACGACCACTGCAACCCGGCGAGACTAATAGTCCCAATTATTGCCCTTACCACCAAACGGTAAGCCATCCAATTGAAGATTGCTTCGTCTTTAAAGGCTGGATTGAAGATCAATACCAACAGGGCAAATTTGCCCTGTCCGAGAATTGGAAGGTGAACCCGCCGCAGTCACACGCTCCCAAGAAGACGGATACACCGGGGGCATCATGTTCTTTCATAGAAGAAGCTCCATGGGAGGTCGCTCTTTCAGCCAAAACAAAAAGAATGCTGAAGGATCTCCAAACATGCCCGGCGATCAGGTGGAAAAATCCACTGGAACCCGAGATCATCGAGGGAATGCTGATGCCACGCCCAACTCCAAAAATGGGTGGTGATATTCAAAGTGCTCACACCCAGCCATCAAAATTTTCGAAGAAGAAGAAGAAATCCAAGAAGCCCGTGAAGCCTAGTGACAAGCGCATGGACCTGCAAAAGCGGATTGACGCGTTGGAAGAGTATAACCAGAAGGCGCGGACTCCAATCACACTCCAAGAGTTCCTCAGTCACGTCCTTGAGGACGAAGATGATGAAGAAGACTCGTCGGATGAATCTGAAGTGTAGCGTCTTGAAAAGTCGTTTTGGTGTTTTCCTGAAATTCGGTGAAAATTCGGTATTTTTCCGAAAACCGTCTTTCTTGTTATTTTGCAGTTTAGGGCTAATTATACCTTAAATGGATAGGTAATTACTTGTTTTTAGTAGCTAATGAGTTAATTATGAAATTTTGGTCATTTAAAAATTTTTCCCTATTTTTCAATTTTTTTATATTATTTTAAGCCGGTAAGAAAATACATTAAATAAGCGATAAATACAAATTTTTCCGGGCTAATTTTAATCTCTAAAATTATGATAATTATAATCTAGTGATAACATGAATTTTTAGTAATTTATTTTGATTTTTAACCAATTTTTATGAATTGAAACGAATTTATTGAATTTTGGGCTAAAACTTATAATTTTTGAGTTGTAGGGGGCCTTTTTGCATAAAATTTCTTTTGTAAAACCCCTCTATCTTTTCCCTCAGCCCTAGGACAGCCCAAACCTTGGCCAAGTCCAAAAATTTCTGGCCTCTCTTTCTTGAGTTGTTTCTTGAGTTGAATTTCATGGTTTATGGATTTAATTTAAATATAATGATTAAAGTATGATACATTTGACTTTGGAAACTTGACCATGACTTTCCCCACTTGCCCACACCCTCCCCCATCCCTCCATTCTGGCCGAAACCTGCACCATTTCCCATCTCCATTATTTTCCTTCTCTTTCTCTCTCATTTTCTTCAAAATTTGCAACAAAATTCAATAAAAATCCACAAATCCTTCTCTTTTTCAACACAAAATCCTTGTGCTACCTCTTCTCATGCCTAATATAGTTGAAATCATGTGGAAAGGAGGCATTTTTGGAGCAAATTTTCTTGCTTGATCCATTGATCAAGAGGTATAATTTCTATCATGTTAAATTCTTTGTTTAAGTGCTTATGTTATATGGTTTAGTGTTAATTTAGTGTAGTTTAATCTAGTTTTCTTAGATTTTGTTTGAAAATTCTAACTAGGGTTTGAAAGCCATGATAATTAATTAAGTTGTTTATTAGTTAATCTAGTTGTTAGTGAACTAATCTCTATGGTTACCTTGTTGATGTAGTTTTCAATTATGCTAAATTAGTTAACTTTTGAAGGGTGGAATTGTTGTTTTGAAATTTTCAAGAGAGGGTTTATGTTGGTAATGGTTTGTGAAACATGATTAGTGAGTGGATTAAGTTGTAGAAAACATTATTTAGTTAATTGAACCTAAATTGCTATCTAGTGTTTTGCTAACCTAACCTAAGAGGTTAATTTCCTTAAGTGGGCTTTTGTAGTGTTAAATTAAGTTTTTCAAGTGTGGATTTTGATTTGCAATTGCTATTTATAAAAATCAAGAAAGGGTTTGGTTGTGGAATATAGGTTTTGGAGCATGGTTAATGTGTTGTAATTAGTGTGTGTGGATTGCTTGTAGTGTGCTTGGGTGAGTATGCTAGATTGTTGTCGTTTTGTCGCAAATCGGCGATTTTTGCACCGATTTTGGGGCGCAATGCTTACTAGATTTTTATATAAGTTATGTGATGAATTATTTTGATATCTTGAGGATTGTAATGGCTTGTCCTACGACTTTTAGGATGCGTGAGTGCGGTTTTTGGGTAGTCGGGTTTTAGTTTTGCCGGGCGACCCAAATCGGCGTTTTTCGGCAGTTTTTGCGATTTTCGCGTGTGTCCGCGCACTTTGTGCACGTTGTACCTAGCTAGCGAACTTTAGTAGTTTCGTTGGGGTTTTGCGTCGTTCTTGAATGTGTAACCTTATATTTGGTATTGATGTAAATTCCAGGTTCGGTCGCGGAAACGTCAGACGCGGCGCGAAAGGGAAAGGCGGTGATTGGACACAGCTAGCCAGGGATCCCGGTGAGTAGATTTAACATCTACGGGGGACGATCGTTTGGATGGCGCAAGTCGCCCGATAGATTTAGTAAACTGGAAAATAGTAAATTGGATAATCACTTGTGACATTAGAATAATAATACTGGCATGATAATTGCTGCAATTAGATCAATTTGTTATACCCATATATGCAAACTCAATTGTAGGACACATGCACCATTACCAGGTTTTATATGCAGCACGAGCACTATTCATGCTTACACACACACCCTGGTAATTGCCATGCCACCACACTAGATAACTTTTAAATTGAAACCTTTACTAATTGATACTTAAACTGGTACTATTGCCTTTAATTCCTTAAAAATGAAACCGTAGTATTGCTATTCATGTGCATGTACTTCATCATATTAATTGTTCATGCTTAATACATTAATCACACATCGCAACTTGATTATTGATATCATATGCATTCATTATCATAGATATATGCACTTATGAGGATTTCTTGAGATTTTATGATATTGCTGGATTTCGGGGGAAAGCCGCAAAATTTCTAAACTTATTATATTTTTAAAATATGTAAATTGCGGTTTTCTAGTGATGTAAGTGTCGTCCACCATGAGTTTGCTGTGGATTTGGAAATCCGTGTCGAGGAGTGGAGGAACCGGCACGGGTACATGGTGGGCCCGGTAAGGTACCCCGGGGCAAGAGGAATGTGGTGATGACGTTGAGCCTGGCAGGGGACGGATTACCTACCGGTGACTGTTTGGGACGGCGGATATCCAGAGGATACCGACCGTGGCCGCTAGATGATGAGATATTGAGATTTGAGATGGGTCAGCCGGACGGTTGAGGCCAGAGATACATTTATGAGATTTGAGACAGCTTTTGGGTGTCGTTGCTGGACACCGATTTTCGTCGATTCATTGACATTATGCTGGCATTCTAAAAGAGTTTCAAAAACAAAAAGAGATAAAATATTTCTTATATATACCTATTGAGACCTCAGATTTTCATGTTGCATACATATTAGCACACTGATATTGTATACACACCTGCTAGTGCATCCAGTCATACATGTATTTTAGATGCTAGGATGCTTGTGTGCATGCATACGATAGCCTTTGTAGATGTTATTTATTACTCACGAGTTGGCAACTCACCCCCGTTGTGCCACAGTCTTTTGCAGGTCCGCTCCGTCAGTTCAGTAGCGGCTGGCGCACTTGTCTTTTGCCTCTTTTGCCTGAGCTCGAGATTTGCTCATAGGTGGGTTATGTTATTTTTTTTGTACCACCTTGTATATTCTTGTATCTAGTGTACTCTATCTACTGTTCTACCAGATTATTGTATATTGACCTAGAGATGAGACTGTGAGGTTTGTGGATTTTTTACTGTATTTGGGGTCGAGCTCACTTGAGCCGACATGCTACTCTTTCATGCTTCCTTATGCTTTATTATGCTTTATTATGCTTGTTGTCATTTACATTGCGTGGGATTTGTGACCGCCGTATGGCGAAGAGCTAGCTCCCGCTTAGGGATGCCCTATTTTGTGGATTCATGTGTATATTTTGTTGTACCCATTTTTGGGGGTCAGTATTTACAAAGGAGACTCTGCCGAAATTTTCGGGAAAAATTTGTATTGTTTTTAAAAAGTGTTTTACATGACTTATTTGATAACTCGCTTTCAATTGATTGGGTTTTCTTCACTCTTTTGCTTCATTGGTTTTGTTTTCTGGGCTTTGGCTTACTTATTTTACGGACGCCTTTAGACGTTTCGTAAACTTAAGTGCCAGTCACGTTCCGTACCCTGCGGGTCGTGACATGAAGACTACATAGCAAGTTGCCATGTGATCTCTCACTCGTTGATAAACGATGAAGAAGCTTCTTACGCAGAAAAACCGGGGCCAAGTCATGAGCCAGAACTTCTAGGGCCATCAGACGAAATGATTGATGTGTTCCTGAATAAAGCGTACTTAAAAGCAAAGCTGATCGGGAGCGTGAGATGGCTATATTTGAAAAGGCCAAACGCCGGTGACTAGATGAAAAGGTTGAAACACTCCCACCTGGTCAGAGTACAGCTGCCGCAAATAAAAGTAGGTTCAAGACGAGAAAAAGGTTCGCCAAAGCCATATCAATGGGAATGAAGCTGCCACCCTCCGATGGAGACACTCCTGATGAAGTAGAAATGCATCCTAGCTACTGCTTATATCATCGAAAGATCGCGCACCATACCGAAGAGTGCAGCGCTTTTAAAAGATGGTGGCAGGGATATGTTGCTCACCGGCAAAATTTCAAGCGGATGAAATTCAAAACCCGTCGGGAGCAAAGAAATACGACCAAGGAGCGTAAAAGAACTACCGGCAATTGTCACATGGTCGACACTGGGGGATCGCAAGTTCTCACCTTCGGGAGAGACTCTGACGATGAAAAGACTATCGGCCCTCTGTTTAAAGAATCCACCTTGGGAAAAGAGAAAGAACCGAAGACCTGTGAAAATATTCAGCTGCGCAATCGTACGCTGCCCGAAAAGAATCTTGGGCTCTCGAACAGTGGGTCAAATAAAAAAGATAAGAGAAAACTAAAAGTCCTTGAGTATATCGCCCTTGACGACCAAGTCGTCAAAGAGCTCGCAGTCAGGGACCCGCCCAAGAAAAATAAAGTGGATTACAATGTCCTGGCACACTTGAGGAAGCTACCCTCACAACTAACCATTCTTGACGCCCTTCTACTATCCAAAGAGGCGAAAGATTCTCTGATCAAGGTGTTACAAGAGCCCGAACAGTTCCAAGCTTTCCTCGCCGAAGAAAAGATGAAGGACGAGTTGGAAGAGGTGCACACAGCCGATATCACCTTTGGCGATGAAGATCTCTTCCTTAGGACATGCGAGCATAACCGTCCCCTATATGTCTCCGGATACTGTCATGACATCAAGATAGGTAAAATCCTGGTCGACAATGGGTCTTCCGTCAATCTACTCAACGTGAGAGTGTTGAAGGAAATCTGCATGAGCGTTCAGCACCTCGCTCGTGATAAAATCACCATCTCCGGTTTCGACTCCCAGTCATCACGGACTCTCGGGTCTGTGATACTGACGCTGCTCTTCGGGCTACTCGTCACCGATAATAAATTTCACGTCATTGACGCCAAGACTTGCTACAATACTTTGCTCGGCCGGCCTTGGTTGCACGAGTACAACATCATCCCCTCTACACAACACCAGTGTATGAAATATTTCAAAGATGGACTCGAGTACACTGTGACAGGGGAGTTGAACCCATTTTCCGTAAACGAAGTCCGAAAGTACGAAGATGCGAAATATTTCCTGCCAGATTTCGAAGACACAGAAAGATGTCGCAAATCGGAGGACAAGAACAAAGCTATCACCACTATTCCGGTCTTCGGGAGTGATACCGAAGAAGAAGAAGAGATAGTTTATTCAGGGCCGCCCCAACGCAACAACCCGGGACCGTCCACCCCATATTGATATTTGGCAGCGACTCGGAAGATGAGGTTAACGCTATATTTTCCGCTCGACTGTCAATACAAACCTTCGCTGACGATAATCAGAGTTTCCAAATTACCATGGTTCCGCGGGAGCATTACAAAGAGCTCGATGCACTTGAAGCTTATAGTGTGCAAGAACTGCAGACATTTTACGTCCCCCTCAGGCGAAAGGGTGAAGAAGCGATCCTATTCTACCGATCGGAGGAAACCAAAGTGGAAAAAGAAATCCGGCACGACGCCGATTCCACGCTCGACAGACTCCAGCCCATCCGTCTGCCCAGATATTACTCGGAAGGCTTGAGAAGGCTATTGAAGCGCCAAGGAGTACCCTTCAGACAGACTACTCGACAAGCACGGTTCTATAACAGGATCTGGAACGTTTCCGGAACTCAACAAAAGTTGCCCAATGGGAGAATGGAAACGATCGGGCTTGGATATGTTCGATCAAAGAAATGGGAGCTACTCCGCGACTGCTACGTCATACATGACTTTGATGAAGAAGGAGATGCTCTATGGGAAGATGCTAACCCTGAACCAGAAAAAGCTCCCGCCGTAAAAATTCCCAGTCCGTCGTTCGAAGAACAAGTGGACAAGCTTATAAGGGAAGCAGGTCAAAAGGTTCAAGACGACCATAATCGCGAAATGACTATCTACGAAAAAGCCAGGACGCAACGCCTCCTTCAACAGGCTATGGAAAATGAAAATACTCCTTCTTGTCAACCCGTCGGACAAAAGGTCCGACGCAGAGGCAAAAATAAATCAAAGAGCGGGAAAGGCGTTCGACAGCGACAAAGCGGGACCAAGAAGCCACGCGGTTGGGAATCAAGCAATCTGGATTCGTCTCTTATAAAGAAGATGGGTCGAGCATACTCTTTTCCCCAGAACAAAACACGGAAGATACTTAAGCTTGCCAAGAAACATCAGATGATTACCCTTCCGGAGTCCAAACACCCCGAGCAAGCAGGCAAAGTTAATCACCCAGATTATTGCTCCTATCACCGAGAAATAGGACATCCTCTCGAAGACTACTTCACCTTCAAGAATTGGGTCGAAGACCAATATCAACAAGGCAGGTTCGCTCTGTCTAGCAGTTGGAGGGTAATCCCGCCGCAGAAGCATGAGCCCAAAGCCGTAAGAATGGAACCAGATCAATATCGGTCTTGGAAGCGATCTCATACTTGTCATATGATAATGTTATCGGAGGAAGGGCCTGAGAGTATGGATGAACTCCCCTGGTGCTTTGAAAACAATGATGACGAGGTAATCTCAGAGTTTCCACCTGCGCCAAAAGAGCTGGAAGATGGAATACATACTACTGCAGATAACCTCAAGAAAATTGATTTGGGGTTGGCAAATGACCCGCGACCGACATTCGTCGGTGAGCTGTTGTCCGAAGAAAGGGTGGCTGCACTAAAAGATGTGCTCATGCAGCATAAAGATTGCTTCGCATGGAGCTATTCCGAAATGCCAGGATTAGATCCAGAGATTGCTGTGCACAAATTGGCGATATCCCCGGACGTCAAGCCAATCAAACAAGCATCGAGAAGAATGCGGCTCGAGCTTGAGATGAGCATCAACGCCGAGGTCAAGAAGCTAATCGACTATGGCTTCATCTAAGAGGTTCAATATCCCGATTGGATCGCCAACATTGTTCCAGTAATGAAGAAAAATGGGACAGCGCGCATATGCGTAGACTTCCGGGATCTTAACAAGACATGCCCGAAGGATGACTTTCCAGTACCAGTCACTGAGCTGATGATAGATAACACATCCACTCACGAAGTCTTCTCTTTCATGGACGGATCTTCAGGATACAATCAGATAAAGATGCATCCCGAGGACCAGAAGCATACCGCTTTTCGGACCCCCTTGGGCATATTCTGCTACAAGGCGATGCCTTTCGGTCTAAAGAACGCCGGTGCCACCTATCAGAGGGCCATGACGAAAATCTTCGATGATCTCATACATGAAATCGTCGAATGCTATATCGACGACCTTGTAGTAAAAAGCAAATCATACGAGGAACATTTAGAGCATTTGAAGATTGTGTTTCAACACCTTCGGAAATACAACTTGAAAATGAACTCTCTCAAATGTGCGTTCGGAGTTTCCTCGGGCAAATTCCTAGGATTCATCGTCCGACACCGAGGCATCGAGATAGATCCGTCAAAGATCAAGGCGGTTATGGAAAATGCTTCCGCCAAAGACTCTCAAGAAATTGCGGTCTCTCCAAGGGAAGCTCGCGTATATCCGGCGATTCATAGCCAATCTCTCCGGCAAGTGCCGTCCTTACAGTCACCTGATGAAAAAGGGAACCCCGGTCGTCTGGGATAACAAATGCCGAAGCGCACTGGACGAAATCAAGCAGTACCTGCAGAATCCGCCAGTGCTGGCCGCTCCGATCAAGGGAAAACCTCTCGTCCTGTACACAACAGCCCTCGATGGTTCTTTAGACGCGCTATGGGCACAAGAGAACGACCAAGGAAAAGAAAGAGCTCTCTACTACTTGAGTCGAGTTCTACTGGGGGCAGAAAGTAATTACTCTCCCATCGAAAAACACTGCCTGGCGTTGATCTTCACGATAACGAAGCTCAGACACTACGCGTTGGCGCATGAGGTCCATCTCATATCAAAAGTGGATCCTCTCAAGTATTTAATGTCAAAAGCCATATTAACGGGGCGTCTCGCTAAATGGGCCCTACTCTTGATGGAATTTTCGATAACTTATCGGCTGCTTAAGGCAGTGAAAGGCCAGGCTATCGCCGACTTCCTCGCTTAGCATCCAATACCTTCCGACTCTCCTTTGAACTCCGAATTGTCAGACGAACATGCGTTTGACACGATCGACGGGGGGTGATACTCGGTGGGAACTTTACTTTGATGGGGCATCTTCTATGAAGAAGCGCAAACAAAGCACGCCCATAATCAAATCAGGGGTAGGCCTCATCTTCGTAACTCCACAATGAGGGATAATGCGCTTTGCCTTCTTCTTAACAGAGCCGAGGCCAAACAATGAAGCCGAATATGAAGCTTTGATAGCAGGTCTCGAGATCGCCATCGACATGGGAATTGAAAACCTGCTCATATACGGAGACTCCCAGCTGGTCGTTAGTCAAATAAATGGCGACTATCAAACATGCAAGCCAGAGTTGGTGAAGTACGGCGAGAGAGTACAGCAACTACTGACTCAAATTCCTTCCTACACCTTGAAATGCATACCGCGTGCAGAAAATAGCAAGGCGGATGCATTAGCCAAGCTCGCTAACACTACTACAAAGAAGGGTTGCCCCTACGGATAAATCCGTAGGGGCAACCCACTGCCCCTACGGATATATACGTAGGGGCGAAAAAATACCCCGTAGGTGCAAAGGCCGCAGGTGCAAGTTGAGGCCCTGAACTTGCCCCTACGGGTAAATTATTGCCCCTACGGATATCTGTGTAGGTCCATTTGCCCCTACGGCTTAAGCCGTAGGGTATAAGATTTTATATTATTTACGGTTTATTTTAATAAATTACTTTGCCCTACGGAGATAACCGTCGGGGCATGTTCTATCCCCTACGGAGATATGCGTAGGTACGATTTCGTAGGGGTATAAATTCAGGATTCCTGATATGTAGCCCCTACGGCTAACTCCGTAGGGGATAGTCAGTGGCTCCTACGGATATATCCGTAGGGGCTTTCCCAACCCCCCCGCACTGAGATCTGGGGGAAATGTCAGTTGCTGCTGATATTTTGCCCCTACGGCTATATCCGTAGGGGTAACATGTTGACCTACGGATTAATCCGTAGGTACATATTATCTGAATTTTTTTTTAAAAGTGGGCTGTTTGATTTTTCCCGCCCTGTGCACAATAATATATACATCAATCAAATCATATATTGCAGTATTCATAATCACATCTCACGCATATATATAATATACAAAAGAAACCCAAAAACTGAATATGATATAAATACAAACCAATATCAATGTCGTTTCAAAATGTAGTACAATGTGTATGATATAAATAAATACATGTTTCAAAAAAAAGAACCAAAAATCTACCCTAGCTCGGTCCAGCTCCACCTCTGAATAACGATAGAATAACGCGCGCCTGCTCCTCGGTCAATAAACTATGCAATTTGTCGGTAGCGGGAGTCTGAGCGGCATGTGGTCTGCGCAGCCGCTGTCGAGGTAGTCGCTTGCGGAGCCGCGGCTGCGGGAGTCTGAGTGGGCGGTGGAGCTACATGAGCTGTCTGCGGAACCGCAGCCGATGTAGTGGCTTGCGGAGCCGCAGCCGAAGGAGTTGCGTGTGGAGGCTCGGCCGATCTACCTTGTCGCGTCTGGATATAACGTGTGCTACATGAGCGTGTAAGAACTGTTTATTATTCGAATTCGTATCATTATTAAGTTATTTCGAAACCCTGTTTGGATATCTAGTTTGGAAAAGCGTTGTTTATTTCAATTACATATGTATGTATGATTAATCAAACTTAAGTCTAAAACCAAATAAGCTTAAGCTACGTACTAATTATGGATATGTTGATATGTATATAATATGAAATGATATTTTACTATAAAGTAGTATACATACCAGCATCTCCTTCAACTCCTGAACACTGGCCCTCAAGCTATCCAGTTCATGATGGATACGTCGCTCACTGGAGACGGAGGAAGTAACCACCGGGGTGGAGTCCAACCTCATATGGGCCCTGCTAGAGCCTAGTCCTCAGCCTCTGGGAACCTACGTGGTGCCGTCCGTGTGCGGCGTCCAGGACTGGGGTCAGCAGCCTCGAATGTTGCCTTCCCCTAGCAACTGTCAGAACATTATATTTAGCACATACGGGTCTATAAAATTGACAAGAAACACCAAAATCAACAAATTCAAAGCCTTACCTACAGAGATAGAAGATGTGCTCCTCTGGTATCTGCATGTATCAAAATTTGAATAATATTAATTAATTTCAGTACATACATACTAACAAGGTAAACTCGCATATAGCGCTGCTTACACATATGACAGGGAGTGAAGGAGCTCTTGTAGATCATCAGGCGCAAATCTAATCTCATCAAGCAGCCCATGATAATGAGTTGGACGACTAAAAGCAAAAGAAATGTGTGTATATTTATGATATAGCATTCTAAATCAATATACATGCCCTATATAACATATAAACATACCTGGAGGAACGGGAGTGGCCTCTGTCCCTGATATGGACGCATCACCAACAACTAGACAATCAAACATTGACAATATAAGTAATTTTGACATAAACAGGCATGGATATCTATAATATTACATTCAAAATGGATATTAGAGGGCGCACCTGCAGTGAGAAGTGGCAAAAGTACCACCCAACTAGGGTGTAATTTACAGAATCAGTTGAGACTCTTAAAAGTCATAGAAGAACCCGACCTGCAAAAATCTGATGTATGCTTTCCATTGGACACTAAGAAGTCTCTAAAGGGAAAAGCCATCATTAGTTCATATCAGAGGATTGATGCTGAAACAGAGAACGAGAAATGTCATTTTTTTCTTCTTCCGCCACATTACTGTCTTCTCCTTCTGCCACATTACTGTCTTCTCCTTCTTATTATGTTCGCGTGCAAATTCAATGACTATATTGAGAATATGGATTAATAGTGGGTAGGAAAAGTATTTCTCAAATGGCTTTTGCGTCTTAAAACCATAAACTACTAAGTAATGACATACATAATTTTTTTAGTATAAAGGTTGTTATTTTAAGTTTTCCCTTATAGAGATATGATCTAACTGCATCTATCAACTATAAGTGTGCAGAAAATTATGATAAGAAATCATAAGAAAGGGTCGTAGCCATGCATAACCTTGAATCTACATACCAAATCATGTAAAAGCATGCACTTATTGTCATCTTGCCTTGGAATATAAAATATCTTGGAAGACTATAAGCGAGCATTTAAATCTTGTTAGCTTTTGACTTCAACATATATTTTTCTCAAGTACCATGAAATATACTTGCTCCGTATAAACCGTTTTCAGGAAGATGGATTAATAATGACAAATTATCCATTGTGACTCACTAGGTTAGAATTTTCTCTTCTATTAACCATCTTTCTAATCAGCTTGGTAAATTTATTCGGAACCGGCTGTGAATCATTAAAAGAGTAGCATAAGAACGAAAGCTAAAATACAGATATATAGCATACCGATACATCGAAACTTCATAGTTGCGATGGCAATCCAGAGATATTTATTTCTACACACGTGGTGCGCGTGCGAATGCGTCAGGCAACATGGACAAATATTTCATAACATGGAAAGTATTATTCGTATAAAGTAATTAAAACTTTTAAAAAGCTTGGGTAGAGATATTTTCTTAGGTGATGCAATCATATCATGAGGACTAAATTTAAGTTATTATATATATGCATATGTATTTTTCTAACCTAAAATATCACACACACACACAGAAAGAGAGAGAGAGAACACCTGGTAGGTAAAAAAATCAGGTAGCAGGATCCTGAAGAAATGGAGTCCACAGCATTGCTCATCATCATCATCCATGATCCCTTTGATAATATTTTTTCAAAGGGATCACGGATGATGATGATGAGCAATGCTGTGGACTCCATTTCTTCAGGGTCCTGCTAACTGATTTCTCTATCTACCTGGTATTCTCCCCCCCTCTCTCTCTCTCTGTGTGTGTGATATATTAGATTAGAAAAATACATAAGCATATGTATAATAGCTTAAATTTAGTCCTCATGATATGATTGCATCACCTAAGAAAATATCTCTACCCAAGCTTTTTAAAAGTTTTAATTACTTTATACGAATAATACTTTCCATGTTATGAAATATTTGTCCATGATACCTGACGCATTCGCACGCGCACCACGTGTGTAGAAATAAATATTTCTGGATTGCCATCGCAACTATGAAGTTTCGATGTATCGGTATACTATATATCTGTATTTTAGTTTTCTTTCTTATGCATGTCTTTTAATGATTCGCAGCCGGTTCCGAATAAATTTACCAAGCTGATTAGAAAGATGGTTAATAGAAGAGAAAATTCTAACCTAGTGAGTCACAATGGATAATTTGTTATTATTAATCCATCTTCCTGAAAACGGTTTATACGGAGCAAGTATATTTCATGGTACTTGAGAAAAATATATGTTGAAGTCAAAAGCTAACAAGATTTAAATGCTCGCTTATAGTCTTCCAAGATATTTTATATTCCAAGGCAAGATGACAATAAGTGCATGCTTTTACATGATTTGGTATGTAGATTCAAGGTTATGCATGGCTACGACCCTTTCTTATGATTTCTTATCATAATTTTCTGCACACTTATAGTTGATAGATGCAGTTAGATCATATCTCTATAAGGAAAAACTTAAAATAACAACCTTTATACTAAAAAAATTATGTATGTCATTACTTAGTAGTTTATGGTTTTAAGACGCCAAAGCCATTTGAGAAATACTTTTCCTACCCACTATTAATCCATATTCTCAATATAGTCATTGAATTTGCACGCGAACATAATAAGAAGGAGAAGACAGTAATGTGGCAGAAGGAGAAGACAGTAATGTGGCGGAAGAAGAAAAAAATGACATTTCTCGTTCTCTGTTTCAGCATCAATCCTCTGATATGAACTAATGATGGCTTTCACATAGGCTTTTCCCTTTAGAGACTTCTTAGTGTCAAATGGAAAGCATACATCAGATTTTTGCAGGTCGGGTTCTTCTATGACTTTTAAGAGTCTCAACTGATTCTGTAAATTACACCCTAGTTGGGTGATACTTTTACCACTTCTCACTTCTCACTGCAGGTGCGCTCTCTAATATCCATTTTGAATATCGATAATATTACATTCAAAATGGATATTAGAGAGCGCACCTGCAGTGAGAAGTTGTAAAAGTACCACCCAACTAGAGTATAATTAACAGAATCAGTTGAGACTCTTGAAAGTCATAGAAGAACCCGACCTGCAAAAATCTGATTTATGCTTTCCATTTGACACTAAGAAGTCTCTAAAGGGAAAAGCCTATGTGAAAGCCATCATTAGTTCATATCAGAAGATTGATGCTGAAACAGAGAACGAGGAATGTCATTTTTTTCTTCTTCTGCCACATTACTGTCTTCTTCTTCTTCTTCTGCCACATTATTGTCTTCTCCTTCTTATTATGTGCGCGTGCAAATTCAATGACTATATTGAGAATATGGATTAATAGTGGGTTGGAAAAGTATTTCTCAAATGGCTTTTGCGTCTAAAAAACATAAACTACTAACTAATGGCATACATAATTTTTTAGTATAAAAGTTGTTATTTTAGGTAGGACAACTGCCAATTCTATGGCTTGTGGCCACCAGCGACTGCTTTCTCACCACAGTAAAAATAATGAGGGACTATAACATATCATGAATTCGATATGCACCGTGATTTCATAGCATATGTCTATTAACCTATAATGTATAAGTTCTCGGCGTTGATTGCAGAGGTGCATACAGTCTGAACTAGTAAATATACGTAAGAAGGAAAAAGAAGAAAGGATTCATAAATATGGTTGGGCCAGAAACAGACTTAGTCACTGAATGACATATAACTGATATTCCTTGATGTAGAAATCAATACACCTTTGATAACAAACTCATTCTTTTTTGGGAGATATATAAATAACCGACTCTGACCCTCAGCATTCCATTGAACACATGGAAATCCATCGTATCTCATATCCAGCCACCTCACTTCACCGATCCTATGATCGCCCTCTTGAGGACGCACAACCCTAGCCGCAGCCCCAGCCCAAACCCTAGCCTTAGGTGGTGGTGATGAATGTGAATCCTCATGTGATTTTGCATATTATTGCAAGAGCGTTAATGGGTTTTCAAGATTTGTACGTAGTCAAGAGCAATTGTGAGCAAGGAAAGTAAAAATAGTTTAGGAATTTTATCAAACAGCTGGTGAGCAAACTAGCAAAACGTTTTGAATGAAAATATAATGTAAAATAATTTCGAGAATCAAAAGTGATAAGCTTTGTTAATGATATGGGAGAGAAGCTTGCTTTTTTTTTTTTGTGAAAAATATTTTAGGTTTTTTTTCCTTATTTCTGTTACATCCTGACCGAAGAACTTTCACAATTGTTAAAATTCAACATTTTGGTCAGTCCTCTCCTTTATTGATATGCATGTGATGTGAGGGTTGGATTTAACACAGCAACCATTGTTCATCAATATATATTACCAAATAAAGCTCTTTATTGTTGGTTATGTTGGTTTCATCCAATTCTTGCCTCAATTTGGTGTAATTTGAAATGGCCCACGATTCTAGGGTTTGATATGGGATGGCAATAGAAAAGAGAATTTGTTCTCAAGTTATGATCGAATACCATAATAAATTGGGAGTTGGTTAGGATTGTGAAATTGTGAAAGTAGTTGCATTTTTTTCAAGTATGATCTTGTGAAAATCGGATGAAATATTTAACATCATTTTGTTGTTATTTAGGATTAGCACCCTCTAAAGGATTTTAAGTTAAGATAATGGATATGGATCTTTTGTCAGGACAAAGAAGATCTGCACATGCATAAATACTAGTATAAGATAATTCAAAATTTGGGACAACGGATACATACCGCTAAAAGATATAAGAGATTAATGGAGGGAAGAGGCCATAGGAGGGGATTCCCTCCTATGGCGTCGAAAAAATACCCTCTCCCTAATTTTTTCCGCCGATCGGCACCCACCATCTTCATCGTCATCATCTAAGATGTGGGTACACCAAATTTCATGTGATTTTACAACTTTTTCACCGTTGATTTAGTGGGTTCAAAATTAACGGTTTGCCGACAATAGAACTTTTTACATTGCTAAATCAACGGTGAAAAAGTTGTAGAATCACTTGAAATTAGGTATACCCACATCTTAGATGATGACAATGAAGTTGTTGGGTGCCGATCGTCGGAAAAAACCATGGAAGGGGTATTTTTTCGACGCCATAGGAGGGAATTCCCTACTATGGCATCTTTCCTCCATTATTCTCAAGATATAAATCGAAAACCCAAACAATATTTTGTGATAAACTTAAGTGTTCTTGCAAACTAATACAAATCTTGTTAAAAATTTGATAAATTGACCTTCCCCTTCCCCAGCCCTAGCCCCAGCCCGCAGCCCCAGCCGCACCCCCAATAAAAAAATTGATAAATTCTACCCAGCCCCGACCCCGACCCCGACCCCGACCCTAACCCTACCCCTACCCCTACCCCGACTGCGACCCTAACCCTACCCCGACCCCGACCCCGACCCTAACCCTTCCCCTTCCCCTTCCCCTTCCCCGACCCCGACCCCGAACCCGACCCCGCAGCCCAGCCCCTGCCCCAACCCTAACCCGACCGCGACTGCGACCGCGACCCCAGCCCAACCCAGGCCAACTCGCGCGCCATGAACCTTAAGCCCAAAATAATCCAATAAATTCTTTAACTTACCTCGAGATTTACTCACCTGAACGGCTGCTGGGGCAGGGGCGACGATCTGAACGGCGGTGGCGACGACCTTAACCGCGGTGGCGACGAGAAGTCCAGTGGCGACGAAACCGGCGATGGCCACTAGGAGAACAACCTTGGCGGCGACGGCGTGGCGCATTGGGGTAGGCGATCGAACTCCAGTGGCGACGAAACCCTAACCTTATTTTCGCGCCCGATCGAGAGAGAGAGGGAAATGAGCGTAGGCGATCGATCTGGGATTTTATTAAATCGATATTTACTTGCCCCTACGGATATATCCGTAGGTCCTTTGTTTGCGGCTCCGTAGGGGCAAACACCTAATTAAGAATTAATATTTTTATTCTTGGACGTCTTTGCCCGTAGGGGCAACCATTTAGACCTACGGATATATCCGTAGGTCCAAGTTATTTTTGCCCCTACGGATTACACTATCCGTAGGGGCAAACCCCTATTTTACTAGTGTAAAGAACTGGCTGACGAGAACCTCGATGACGTAAGAATCGTGGTACAAAGCCGTCGGGTTCTTACACCGGCAGAGATATCTCCGGAGTCGTCCGAGGAAAAGGGAACGACCGAGCAAACGGCCCTGCAAATAAAAGACCAAGAAAAGGCTATGGATTGGAGGGAAGTCTTTATAGATTACTTCAAATCCCGTCGAACACCTGAAGATGCGTCCTCAAAACATCAGCTCATGAAGCAAGCCCTATCTTTTGCCTTCGTCAATGATACTCTGTACAAGAGGTCATTTGATTCTCTGTGGTTAAGATGCCTGGGACCTGAAGAAGCAAAAAGAGTCGTCCAAGAAACTCACGACAGACTCTGCGGTTCTCACCAAGCCGGCCCGAAGATGAAGTTGAAGATCAAAAGGATGGGCTACTATTGGCCCACAATGATCCAGGGCTGCCTCGAATACGCGAAGCAATGCCACTCGTACCAGATTCACGGGGACTTTATCTACCAGCATCCAAATTCACTACACCCAACAGTGGCTAGCTGGCCATTCGAAATGTGGGGAACTGACATAATCGGTCCCATCGAACCAGCATCCTCCAAAGGATATCGATTCATTTTGGCGACAACTGATTACTTCTCCAAATGGGCAGAAGCAGTACCGCTAATGGAAGTGAAGACGGAGAATATCCTCCATTTCTTCAAGACACACGTCATTTATCGGTTTGGAACTCCGCGACGAATCATCTCCGATAACGGGCCAGCCTACAGAAGCCACAAGATCAGTCGCTTTGCACAACAGCATAACATAGACTGGAGATACTCTTCAGTCTATAATCCCCGAGCTAACGGTCTAGCTGAGGCTTTTAACAAGACCTTTACGAAGATCATAAAAAAGACGGTGTCTCGAAATAAGAAGGACTGGCATGAGAGACTACATGAAGCTCTCTGGGCGTATCGAACTACGTTCAAAACGGCCATGAACACAACGCCGTACGCATTGGTATTCGGTACAGAGGCAGTAGTCCCCCTCGAGATAGAGCTCCTCTCTTTACGAGTGGCAGTTCATTACGAGCTAACGGACGAAGAGAATGCTCACCTTCGGCTTGAAGAGATCGACGCCCTTGATGAAACCCGGCTCATAGCGCAACAAAATTTGGAGGCTTATAAAGCGAAGATGACGCGCTCATACGAAAAATTAACTAGGCCAAGGAAATTCCGCCAAGGCGAACTCGTGCTAGTGGTCAAAAGACCTATTATCCCCAATCGTGCTAAACGGAGGAAATTCGAGCCGAACTATGAAGGCCCGTATTTCATAGACAAGGTCTACCAAGGTGGAGCCTATCTACTCATGGACATGCATGGTGAAAGACCCTTCAGGCCAATAAACGGTCGCTTCCTGAAGAAGTACTATGCTTGATGAGTCACGGCCTAGGTCAATGATAGATGACGACAACTATGTCCGCTCCCTATCTTCCTATGCCCAAACTCTATAAGTAGTAGCCGGCTTACGGACCGAAACGTCCTTAAACTAACAACGGACCGAGATGTCCTTAAAACTAACAATGGACCGCAATGTCCCTAATCTAACTGTTGACCGAGACGTCGATAAACTACTGTGGATTGCAGCATCCCAAGGCTGATATAAAAAAAGAGAGAAAATAAAAGAATAAAAAAAAAGAAAAACGGTATGTCCATAAGCAAAATGGGCACGGATGAAAACCCGAAAGGGCTCCGTGAGTAAAAACAGCAGGGCTACCGGCGAGTTTTGTGAAAACCCGAAAGGGCGCAACCTCGTTAGAATAAAAATAAAAAAAAGACAAAAAAAAAAGAAAACGGTATGTCCATAAGCAAAATGGGTACGGATGAAAACCCGAAAGGGCTCCGTGAGTAAAAACAGCAGGGCTACCGGCGAGTTTTGTGAAAACCCGAAAGGGCGCAATCTCGTTAAAAGACACTTGCAAGGCCCTCTCGACTTTGTAAGGAGAATCCACCTACGTGAGATCCTTACGACTCACAAGGGAGCAACAAACTTAGGGATCCCCACGATTCCTAAGGAGAAATTACACTTGCGAGATCCTCATGACTCGTAAGGAGAACCCTCTTATGGGACCCTCACGGCTCATAAGATTCAAAAGTCTTAAGCTACAGGGATCTGAACCTGTTCTTAAGCAGCCCCCACAACCTCCAATACTGCCCTACAAGCTACTCAATGCTGACCCTTGTATACAATCCACGGGCGCGAATAAACATTTCCCTAACAAAGTCCCATCCGTGACTAGGGATATGTCTATACGGTGAACACCCCTTGTAAGCCCTCTCAACTTATAAGGAGAAAGCACTCTTGTAAGATCCTTACGACTTACGAGAAGCCATACACTTGGGAATCCTCACGACTCCTAAGGAGAAATGCACCTACGAGATCCTCACGACACATAGGGAGAAATACCTTTATGAGACCCTTACGGCTCATGAAGTCAAAAGCCTTAGTCGACAGAATCCTAACCCTGTCTACTAAGCCACCTTTGTTCAACATCGACGAAGGCAAATGATGATTCGCTCCTGGCAATATCCCAGTTGTAGCGATGCTGATGCTGAAATCAGTGTCTTATCCCAAGCTTGCAGCGAAAAGCCAGCAAGCCACATATGCATACGAAATAACCGAAATGATGGGGCAACTTGCAACAAAATCAGCAAGTAAAAATGTATGCATACAAAAAATAGCCGAAATGATTGGGAATCGCGACCTTCGTGATATAAAAGCTGAAATGATAGAGCATCGCGGAAAGAAATAAAAAAAACTTAATAATAATAATAATAAATGAAATGAAATTTTTGCCCTACAGGTGATATCACATCAATCCCTGTATACAATCTAGGGGCGCAAACAAAGAGGGAATCACACCCTTCCTCCCCAAGCTTCATCAGAAAGAGAAGCCAAATCTCAATGGTTCACAGACAGCCTAGAGATCATCTCAACATTCGTCTCATTACAACAGATGCAACATCAAGCAAAACAGAACAGCAGCAACCCCCAGTTCCATGACTCGGCAGTGCACAGATGACCGGGAGTCAAACTCCCGACTCCGCGAAATGCGGATAAAGTCAAAAAATTCCTGGTTACGTGGAACGCGGCTTATGTCAATCTTGACACCGTGGGAAACGTCCAGAGCGGATCCTGGTCCTCGCAGAACACAGTAATGAACCCGTGGGAAGCATCCAGAGCGGAGCCTGGTCCTCACAGAACACGGCAGTGAACCCCTGAGAAGCATCCAGAGCAAATTCCTGGTTACGTAGAATGCGGCTTATGTCAATCCTGACACCGTTGGAAACGTCCAGAGTGGATCCTGGTCCTCGCAGAACACGGCAGTGAACCCGTGGGAAGCATCCAGAGCAAAAATTCTTAGTTATGTGGAACGCGGCTTACGTCAATCCTGACCCCGTAGGAAACGACCAGAGCGGATCCTGGTCCTCGTAGAACACGGCAATGAACCCGTGGGAAGCATCCAGAGCGGAGCCTGGTCCTCGCAGAACAGGGCAGTGAACCCGTGGGAAGCATCCAGAGCAAATTCCTGGTTACGTGGAACGCAGCTTATGTCAATCCTGACCCCGTGGGAAACGTCCAGAGCGGATCCTGGTCCTCGCAGAGCACGGCAATGACCCCGTGTGAAGCATCCAGAGCAGAGCCTGGTCCTCGCAGAACACGGCAATGACCCCGTGGGAAGCATCCAGAGCAAATTCCTGGTTACGTGGAACATGGCTTATGTCAATCCTGACCCCGTGGGAAACGTCCAGAGCGGATCCTGGTCCTCGCAGAACACGGCAGTGAACCCGTGGGAAGCATCCAGAGCAAAAAAATTCCTGGTTACGTGGAACGCGGCTTATGTCAATCCTGACCCCGTGGGAAACGTCCAGAGCGGATCCTGGTCCTTGCAGAACACGGCAATGAACCCGTGGGAAGCATCCAGAACGGAGCCTGGTCCTCGCAGAACACGGCTATGACCCCGTGGGAAGCATCCAGAGCAAATCCTGGTCCCATAAAACACGGTTAAAGTCAATCTTGACCCCGTGGGAAATGGCCAGAACAACTCCTGATTCCGTGAAATACGGATAAAGAAAACTTCACCCATCACTTACGGGTCCTCACGACTCGTAAGGGAGCAAACTCTCTTGTGAGATCCTTATGACTTGCAAGAGAAAACACACTTAGGAATCCTCACGATTCTTAAGGAGAAAATACACCTACGAGATCCTCTTGACTCGTAGGGAGAAAAATTCTTATGAGACCCTCACGGCTCATTAAGTTGAAAAGTCTTAGGCAGCAGATCTGAACCTGCTTTCTAAGCCATCATTATCTCTTGAAGAATTCAAGACAGGATGCTCTCTATCGTTTACAAACTACGCTTGCTAAAGGTGACATGCCAGCAACATAGAAAAGACAAGAAAGCAAGAGATAACACGAGATAGTGCGACAGAAATGTATCTTTTATTTACAAAGACAAATTGAGTACAATTTACATCATAAAAAATGGATACATTTCATTCAAAAAGTACAAATGGTGCAAAAAACGACTATTGGGAGGGAAGCGTTTTCAACAGACCAATCAGTCGCTCGCACACTCCACTCTGCTCCTTTTCACGGTCAGCTGCCGTGGCCAAATCTGTTTCAACCTGAGCTCGTTGCTGCAAGTAAGACGAAAGTTGTTCTTCGACGGCCCGCTGAGCTACCTTACGAATTTGTGCATCCCGCTCGACGACGTCGAGCTTCTGCCTCAGTGTTAACCCGTCGGAGATGCACCGCAGAAGGCCTTCAAAGATAACCTTCAACTGGGCAGCATTCACATCAACCTGAGCATGTAGTTGGGCAGATTCGCTCGAAGTCTCTCCGCACTCCTTACGTTTTAAGGCCGCCTCTTGTTCAAGATGATGGAAGTAGGGAGTGCTCTGCTCAACCCATGCAGCCCGCTGGAGGTTCACAGCCAGGACCTCTGGAGCAAGACGTCCAACCTCGAGCTCATGCAGGCAAGCTTCAAGTTCCCTGCAATTATTAACTCAAGACTCAACGACGCCCTCACTATGAAAATTCACGAGCGTCGCCAGCATAGGGTTAACCTCCGCGGCAAAATCAGCAGCAGATGTAGGGGCCTCCGCGTCAAGCTCCTCGATGTATTCGCTCAACATACGCAGGCTGGTCACGGCTCCTTTGGAAGATGGACGTCTAGAAAAAGGCCCTGCTGGCATTATGATGTGAGACTCGAACGGGACTGGAAGTGATGTGATCGCTACAAAACAAATCACCATTAGATGTCGGTTCAAGAAATAAAGAAAATACACGAACAATAGAGTCTGCTATACCGGCTGCGACAGGGGGCAGAGCCGGGAGTACTGGTGGCGCAACGATAGCCTCGTCCCCGCCTTCGATTTGTAAGGCTACAAGCAATACAAAGAATAATTAGCAATAATGTGACTGCCCGTCAAAGAAAGGACGTCGTTTAGAAAAGATACTCACCGACACCACCAGCCGGACTGACCTCTGACAGGAAGGAGAAATGTGGGTGCAGCACCTGATACAGGTAGTCAAAAAGGACTCCTGTAAGGACGCAGTAATGCAACGTCAGTACATAAATCATACAGCCTAGAAGTAGGACTTATGGGTCACAAATCCGTACCTTCAAACATCTGAGACGGTACGAGAGAAGGTAGAGGAGTGGTAACCGTCAAGACGGTAATTGATGGCGCTGCCTCGGGTAGCGCAACCTCAATACTCGCCGCACCTGCATTAGAAACAAGATAAACCCGGACAGGAAAGATTGAAAAGGATTGCAAAATAAAGAGAAAAGCAACGACCCAAGATCTACCTGGTGAATCGCCAGTCGGAACCGCGACGAGGGCGTCATTTGATACAGCGACGATTTCTTCCTCCTCCATCGGGATGGTCCCACCTCCCGTCGCCTCATCCCCTGACTCTACGAGAGCCGTCGTAAAGCTTGCTATGCCAGGAGATGGCAAAGAGCAGCAGGCGGAAAGAGCGATGATTGGAGTGGTGCCCGACTCTTGAGAGAGAGCAGCCACCTCGGGCTCAGCAATTGTGGCTATCTCATCCATCGCTACCTCAGGCTCGGCAGTGGTGGTCATCTCACCTACTGCCATCTCAGGCTCGGCAATCGTGACTGTCTTATCCGCCGCTACCTCGAGCCCGGAAATTGCAGCCACCTTGCCTGCTGTCGCCCCGGGTTCGGCAATCACCGCTACCTCCTCCACCGCTACCTCATGCTCAGCGGTCGCTGCCACCTCTACGGGAAGATTCGGCCCTGCAAGATAAGATATATGAGAATTGAAACTTAAAACTTTGACAATGGAACCCCGTGTTACATTACCTTAGGTTGGTCTTCCGACCGCTTCCCGAGCCGCACGTGCTACTCGTCTATAGGCAGTGGACAAGGCAGCCGGTGATTCCTCTAAGGGAGTAGGGGCAGGGGTAGCGGTGCTCGAGCCCGCGCCCACGGCTAAGGCAGAACTACGCTCCCTTTCCGCGCGCACTCGGCGTTTCCTTTCCGCCTGGGCAGTCAAAGCAGACCTTCTAGACGCCTCCACCAATAGGACGTCATCATCCACACCAAGGGTTACCTCTGGATCCGTCAAGGCTTCCGTCATCGGTCGTTTGAGTAGGACCACTTTCGGCAATGCCGAAGAGGCCGGGACTCCGGTGGCTGGCCCGGGAAGAATCTCCACATTAGCTTGCGGGATCGGCATTGTGGTCCCTGCGATAAGACAAAGAAGGGGTCAGATTACTCATAAGAAATAGGAGTGGGAACATGGTGAACCGAAACGTACCGATGCTTAAGGACGCTCGAAGTTTTTCCTCTTCCTCAAAGGTCTTGAGAGAAGCTGCGAGAGCTTCTTCAGTGGAAATGCCTGTTAAAGAAGGAAAAACTTCAGTCAAAACACGGTAATAGAAATACGATGAAATGGCGGAAAATACAGCTAATGATTACCTGATCGTGCGAGTATAGCCAATCCTTCTTCGTGGCTAGCCAATTGCTCAGAAGCTGCAATGGCAGCCGCGGATCAGTATCATCTGGCGGCATGAATAAGACATCATTCACCCCATACTCGCTCAAGCCCTCGCCGTAAGGAGCATGAGGCTCCTGGCCGAGTACAACATCGAAAGAAAATATCGACTTCTTTTTCTTCTTCTGTGAGCGAGCTCCGGTCGCAGCCAGCACCAGCTTGCACTTGGTGGGCACTTTGGGACGGCGAGTCCCGATATCCGAGCCCACGCCAGATTCGGGTGAAGCTGAATTTACTGTCTCCACGGGAGCACAGGGCACCGAGGGCACATCCACCGTCTGTACAGGAGCACGGGGCAATCCACGCGTAGGGCTTAGCACGCGGGAGGCTCAACTGCAATAACCTCTCTTAGCGGAGGGGGGACAGTGACCCGTCGCTTTAAAGGGACGTTGCGATCACCGACAGGGGGCGCACTCTTGCGATCGAGCAGCAGCCGCCTCTCGTCCCTGATAACAACACCCATCGAGTGTTGATACAAGGCCACGTGTACGTTGAGGGCCCTCGGGACGCAACTCGGCTCGCTAATGAAGAAGTGGGAGCCCGTATTCAAACGCATGAAGTGATGCAGCGCACCCCGTATTCCCTCTCTAGTGGCAGCGGGTTCTACCAAGAAAGCCTCCAGCGGGACCCCCTGGTTATAACTCAGCTGTTGGGCAAAATGATGAGGGTTGTATCTCATAAATAGCGCTGCATCATTTTTCCTGAATAAAAGAAAACCCGGCCTGATGGAGTATAAATGGAGAATCTCCCAGGCTTTCAACACGGAGGCCCCGTCCTTAAAAACGTCGCGCAGTGCCAACACCGTCTTGGAAGTTTCTTGTCCGATCGTCAGAATTTTGTCCGTGAAAGACATACCATCTCCGACGGTGCGCGGACGAAGGAGCAGTCCCCTAGCTTCCTGCTGCGACGGACTTACGATCGAGGCGTCAACCAGCCGCATAATTCATGGGAACTTGCATTTCTCGTAAAACGAAGGTCTCTTGTGAATGCCAAAGACCCTGAGCACGTGCATTTCCATCCATGAAGTGAAGTAATGCATCGGGAAGTTGACAGCATGCACCCCCGGTTCAGTGGTATCCGCTGCTACGCTAAGACCATGATATAAATGGGCTAACCCGGCGATCCCGATGGCCACTTGTATTCCAGCCACCATGCGATGCGCGGGGTAGAAGACGGAAGGCCTCATATAACGAGGATGCATAGAGAGCGCGAACCGGCACAACCATAGCCCAAGAAACCCAAGAAAGAAAGCCTCCTCGTCAATGCCTGGAGCGGCGATTTCTGACAGAGGGATGGTTGCGGCATCAGGAAGAAAAAAGCCCTTCTGATCATCTTCCAGTACTGGTCGACGGTCCAAGCCAAAGCCGAAGGGGTCATCGAGCTTGGCAAACTTGTCGCCTCTCTGCGACAAAATCTCCGGACGAAGAAACCGGGCAATGAAGTCCGCAAAATTGACCCCGCGACCTCCGGATTCCAAGAAGAGGCTCTCGTACATGTTCATCACCTTTATCAGACTAGGTAACTGGTGCTGAATGGCGTTCTCTGGAGTGAGCCCCATCACCATCGGCTTGGTGGCAAAAACGTATTCATCCGGAGGAAGCAGCTCCTCGTAGTGCTCTCCCCTAACCGGCAGACCGGAAACCTCAGCAAATTCTTCTAAAGAGATGGAGACTTCTCTGTCCAGTAGAAGAAAGGTATGGGTCGGGATGTTCCACTGCTCCAAGAACGCCCTAATCCACCATGTAGGAGGAGCAGAATATTGGAACAAAGAAGCATAAACCGCAGGGTATAGGCCAAGCTTTAACAGCTGCGTTTTCTTCGCCAACAAGATATACCTGGCCCACTGCAAATACCCAGCCGGATGACGGGGAGTTTGCCTGATGTTGTAGGGTTGTTCCCAAGGGCGCGACTCGTCCTGGCATATGCGCCGCCCCAGGGTATCCAAAGCCGCCGGCAGCTGCATGGGTACGGCGGCAATCGAAGGTTGAAGAAGACCCTCCGAAGTCCAATTGACAACCTCCACGGCATAGTTCACCTGGGGTACATCTGCATACGAAATCGCCGAGATCGTCTCCGATGGCGTCGCACAAGAAAAGTTTTGACGACCTCTGATAATCTGGTCATACCATCTGCCCCACAAGTGGAGATTTTTGTATTTCGGGTCATGGTCTTTGATGAGCGCAAGAACCTCCCGGTCCACAGGTGCCTCAGGGAATCCTCCCTCTGAGCGGACTAATGGAAATGTAGCGTCGAAAGACAAGTCGCCTGCAAAAAGGGGGGACAGAAGTCAACTGTCAGTACTATAATTCAATTTTAAATTTCTGACACTCGGTACTTTAAAAATTGCACCACACTGCAATGCAGTAGAAAGGGGACCAAAGGGGGACCCACAAAATCTAGATGACAATTCATCAATTGATAATTAATAAAACAGCCTCATCATTAGATGAGACTGTTAATTAATGAGGAAATCCTTAAGAAAATTCTCATTGAATGAGAAATCCCTCGGGAGAAGGAGAAAATCTCCCTTTGAGAGCAAAGCTCTATGACAGAGTGATACTTGTCAAACTCTGATCATGAAGGATTAAAATTCCTTAAAGAGCCTGGCTCTGTAATGATGATGGAAAAATCCATCAAGGATTAATTAAAATTAATGAATTAAATATTCCGGGATCTTCAAGATCCATGAAAAAACTCTTAAGAATTCTTCATCAAAGATCAATAAATCTACATATTATCAAAGAGCAAAGCTCTGACTCATGGGCTAAGAAACCCTAAGAAAAGATCTCTTTAGATCTATGGGTTCATGAGAGCAAAGCTCTATTAATGAAACCCTAAATGGGTTTTCTTTAGATCAAAGATCTACGAAGAGTAAGGCTCTGTAAAACCCTAATTTACTAAAAATTAATTTTTTATAAAAATTTTACCTAAGTTTAGAAAGAGTATTTACTCTTGGGAAGTTCTTAAACAAAAGAGCTGCGCTCTGAATAAAAATTCTCAAGAAAGAAGAAGATAATCATCTGAGGACCAAAGGTCCTATTTTTAGGCGCTAAGCCGCCTCTTCAACTTCTGAGTTGATCCAAGGGCTCAGATGTTGCCACCGCTACGCTCACGTGTGGGCCATGTAAGCATAACGGTGGGGGGGCATTTGTTTCCCCCAATCAGAGCAAAGCTCTGTTTTGAATTTCAAAATTCAAAAATTGAAGTAACGCTTCAGATCCAGCGCTCTGCGATGCGCGCCACGTGTCAAACACAGATGGGTTAGCGCCAGGAGCAATGCGCCCTAGGCAGCGCACCCCCAATCAGAGCAAAGCTCTGTCTTAAATTTTAAAATTCAAAAGATGAAGCAACGCTTCAGAACCAGCGCTCTGCGCTGTGCGCCACGTGTCAAACACGGATGCGCTAGTGCAGTTGCGCTGCGCTCTGCACTGTGTGCTACGTGTCAAACACGGGTGCGCTAGCGCAGTTGCGCTGCGCTGTGCGCTGCGCGCCACGTGTCGAACGTAGGTGCGCTAGCGCAAGGTGCGTCAGCGCTGGAATTAAAAAATCCCCACCGTTAGATCAAAAGATCTAATAATAATAAATTATTAATTAATCAGAATTAAAATTCTGTTATGGAAAGATCTTTCCAATCTTGTTAAAAACAAGAAGATTGCCTTCTGTAAAACAGAAGCCCTAGGATCAAAGATCCAACGGTGGGGAAACATTCCCAAATCAATCAGAGAAAAATCTCTTTAACTGATTTAACAAATCAATTTGCCCTGTAAAAAGGCCCCCAGACTTCAAGTAAAGAGATACAGAGAGAAACATAGAGAGACCCCCTTACAAACTTTAAAAAAACCTCAAAAGAAAGAGAGCAAGCTCTTGGAAGAAGATCATCTCTTCAAGGTAAAAAAAAAAGAATGCTTCTTGAGAAAAGAGATGAAATCATCTCATTAAAATAGAAGAACTATCTTCTTAAAAGATCATAGATCTAGATCAAAAGATCTCATCATAAAAAAAAAAGACAAAGGAACTATTTACTTCATTCACAGATCATTGATCTACAAAGGCAAAGCCCTTTCAAAAATAAGAACTGTTGTTCTTGAATCTTGAGGCAAAGCCTCCTTTAAAAAGAACATAAATTTGTTCACAAATCATAAATTTGATCAAATGCACTTTACGCTATTGAAAAGTGCCTTGCACTCATGAACTGCGCTTTTGCGCTCCTTGGACCGGCGCTCAGCGCCAAAAAGTGCCACGTGTCAACCACGGATGCAACTTGCACTTTACGCTTCTGAAACAGCGCAATGCGCTCATGGGTTGGCGCTCAGCGCCAAGCGCGCCATGTGTCACTCACTGGTGCGCCATTAAATTAGCGCAACGCGCTCACAAATTGAAAGCGCAATGCGCTTATAAACTGGCGCTTAGCGCTAAGCGCGAGACGTGTCCTTTTCGTGTGCGCTCCTTGGCAGAAGCGCAATGCGCTCTTTAATTGGCGCAAAGCGCCTGACGCGTCACGTGGCGCGCTGTCAGAACACACATTGTTCTAATGAATGCTACGCATTCAATACAAGACAAAAAATGTCAGAACCCAATACTTAGCATTATTAAAAGGGCCAAGCCCAAATGAAGGCTCAATAGCCAGAACAATAAAATGTTAAACATTTACTGGACTTAGCCCAAGATTAGCCATAAGTCCTCAACTTATATTTAATCGAGCCCATCTGCTCATAAACATTTCAACAGATCTTAGTCCCAAAGTGGACTACGGATCTTTCAACCAACTCATATCGGCTCGAGGGTATATCTCTGAACCCCTCTGATATATGTCGTTGTAATCCTTCAACGTCTTCAGAGAGGTGACGGGTCCCGACATCCATAGACGCCACGGACTATGATGTCCTTAACCATGACTGTGAGGTCTTAAAACTCACGGACTATGACGTCCTTAACCTCGACCGTGATGTCTTTAAACTAACATTTGACTGTGAGGTCTTTAAATTCACGGACTATGATGTCCTTAACCTTGACTGTGAGGTCTTAAAACTCACGGACTATGATATTCTTAACTTTGACCGAGATGTCTTTAAACTAACAATGGACCGAGATGTCCTTAAACTAATAATGGACCACCATGTCCTTAAACTGGTAATCGACCGCAATGTCTCTAAACTAAACAATTGAGTCCAAATCCTCTCTTGTTGGATCTAAACGATCACGTTAAGTTGATCTTAGTCTAAAATTAGACTAACGTATCCTTAACAAACGTTTAAGTTGATCTTAGTCTCAAATATGACTAACGTATCCTTAAACCCAACCCCCAAACCCAAATCTAAGAAAATACGGATTTGGACTAATCCACGTCCTACGGGCGACAACATAAATTAGTCTCCGTATACAATCCACGGGCAACCACAAACAAAACAAGCACACACGACATGAAGTGACCATCTGGAGAAGGAGAAAGTGGTTACCGCGATGCGGTAGCGTAATTAACTGCAGGGGCTTGCGCCTGCAGGGAAGAGCGTCCCCACAATCAAAAACCCCTCAAATGAGGGGGAATCTGATGAAGTCTGCTACATAGGCCGCATCCGTTTAAACCTTCGATACATGGTGTCATAAATTAACTTGGCAACTTCGGAGAGGTGGACGGATAGCACCAATTAGCATCTGCCCTCGGAACTTAGGCCCCGGCGTCCCAACGTCCCGGTCGCGTCTTCCGGCGGGGAACAGTAACGAAAATGCATACCCCCAAGAACGGATGCACGTAGCATGCACGTATCGATCCAAACAGGTCTGTTTCACTGAACGGGACGAGAACACGATATACGGATGCCACCACAGGGTTCGGGGTATGGTGCAGGTTATGCTAGGTATATTTAAAATATATTATTATTAGAAAAAATGCAGATGCCAGATATACGATGCAGATGAACAGAATATACAACATGAAAGTGCACAGATTCTAATAACTAGCAGGGATAAATCATAAACAGGAGTCAAGACGGGTTTCCAGCAAGAGGGTCGGGTCGAATGCAAACATAGATATCAATTACACTATTCGCACCCAAAATACAAAAAATCAAGAAATAGTCATAAATAAAGAAATACCCAAAATAGAACTAGTATAAATGAACTAGGGTGTTACATTATACCCAACTACAAAAGAATTTCGTCCTCGAAATTCCTAAAACAAGAAAAGACAAACAAACATGAACCTACGAGAAGAGGTGTGGAAACTTCTGTCGAATCTCGTCTTCTCGTTCCCAAGTCGATTCTCAGTGCGAGCGATTCCCCCATGAAACAAATACGAGCGGGATAACCTTATTCTTGAGGACCTTTTCTCTTCGATCAACAATCGATATCGGTCGTTCTTTATAGGTCAAGTCCTCCCTTACTGTCAACTCCGAATGATCTAGTACGTGTGTCTCATCTCGAACATGCTTACGGAGTTGAGATACATGAAACACGTCATGAACATTGGCAAAAGATGGTGGTAAAGCCAATCGATAAGCCACTTCTCCAACACGCTCAATAATCTCGAAAGGCCCCACGAATCGAGGATCACTCCTCTAGTCGGTGATATCTTCAAGAATACCAGATCACCAACAGCGAACTCTAGAGGTCTTCTCGATGTATCGGCCCAACTCTTCTGCCGATCCTGTGCAGCCTTCATGTGATTTCAGATAGTACTAACCTTCTCTACTGTTTGTACGATCAAATCTGGTCCCAACAATTTTCGTTCTCCAACATCGTCCCAACAAACGGGTGAGCGACACTTCCGACCACACAACGCTTCGAATGGAGCCATCTGAATAGTCGCCTGAAAGCTGTTATTGTAAGAAAACTCCACCAAGTGTAGATGATCTTCCCACGAGCCCTTGAAGTCTAAATGCAAGCTCTCAACATGTCTTCAAGAGTTTGGATCGTTCTCTCCGACTGGCCATCTGTCTGAGGATGATAAGCAGTGCTAAACTTCAATCGCGTCCCCAAACTTTCCTGTAAACTCCTCCAGAAGTGCGATAAGAATCGGGTATCACGATCGGCAACGATGCTCACAGGTACTCCATGCAATCTCACAATCTCCTGCATGTACCGTTCTGCTAACGCTTCCGTTGACTGACCAACTCGAAACGGAATGAAATGAGCTGCCTTGGTCAATCGATCGACAATCACCCAAACTGCATTATTGCCCTTTGGACTCCGCGGTAAAGATGTCACGAAATCCATGGTTATATGTTCCCACTTCCACTGAGGAATCGGAAGTGGTTTCAATAAACCAGCTACTCTTTGATGTTCAGCCTTAACTTGCTGACACACCAAGTACTTCGCTACAAAGCGAGCAATCTCTCTTTTCATACTTCTTGTCACGCCCCGCTTCCCAAAATACGGAATACGAGGGGTAGACAAGGCCAGCCATGCTCCTACGGTCAAGGAAATGTCCCACCGTAGTCACACTTCGGCTTCTAGTTTATCATGGTAAACAGTAAATAATGCGCAGGTAATGAGAAATGCAGTAACTGGAATAAAACAGTAAAATGAACTGACCTGATGGGAAACAAAAGATATAACTCTGAGTAGCAAGTCAAGAAGTCTATGTTGCACGTCTAGTTCTGGTCCAGGCTAAATCTTCTCCTCACACTGAGCATGCATACTCAGGTCGTCAGAGCGACACAATAGCAATATAATATGTATAAAATCAAGTGACAGTTCTAACAGTGATAATAGATATGTGAAGCAGTAAATCAATGACATCATGAATATGAATGTGCAGTAATCAATGCAGCGGAACAGTAAAGCAGTAGAACGATATGTCACGTATGTCAACACAGTATATAAGGTATATAAGTGCCAGTATCCCTATCAGTCTCTAAGTCTCACTGCACAGGTCACTAAGCCTATCGTCAGTCCAAGTGTGAGAGTCAACCACTCGCGAGTGTCCTCCACCCAAGGGTAGAACCCAAGGGCAAGGGACCACGGGCCCAACATGTAACATATATATCACGGTGAATATCACATACCCTGTAAATCTCCATATATCTCCCTAAATATATAAGCCGGCATGGGACTCCCGAGATTCTGTTGAACTCACACTTAAACTACCCCACTCCCCGTGGTCTACATCAAACGCTAACCATAACCCTAAATACTAATCGATCAGTGGCAAGTCTGCGCGAGAACTGGAGGCAGGACCTCCATCAAGCACGTCCCGACTAATACCTAAGATAAATGGCAGTGTCTGGTGCCTTATGTGTGACACCCGTGCAAGTGCTTCCATAAGTGTCCCATACCACTTATAGTCACACGTACACGCATCCCACAGACGTCGACAATGCAAAAGAACAATAGGGTCACTGATTGTGCACAAGTACGTATCACTTTCACTTATTCACGGATACACGAACACTGACGTACTTGCCACAATCATCACTAAAATCTAACACTGGGTAAATGCACGATATCACTAGGTTATCACTGCAATGATATGGGTATGATATGATGCGTGAACAGTATATAAGCATGATTAGGATGTTATGAAACAGTATTTTATCACTTGCACGATTTATCATGAAACGTACGTGTATAGTTTAGTGAAATGATAGACAGGTAATACTTAGTATGTTCGGTTATCTATCCATCTAATTTATTTTCACGCCAATCGGGTTTCAGGATCATTAATTATAGCCATTTCATTTTAAGCGTTCACGGCTGGAAATCCGGTTTCAGAATCGGAAGTCCGTTTCACAACGCAATTTAATCCCAGTTGGGATCAGAATTTAGCGACGCTACAGTTGAATGAAATCTAGATTTTTCAGTAAGGTTTTCAACGCAATAGACGGATCTTCGATCGCGTCTGTACGTCAGGAGATATACACTATGCAATACTAATATGTCAGTTCTGATTCTGCTGGGACTGTTATGCATCGCGATCTATTAATTTACAGATTAAATATCAAACGGTAATGAAACAGAATGAAACCAATTGTGTTGTCTAGATAACAGATTCACCTACAATAAACTGCAGAGTTCCGCAACCTACGAGTCATGGAAATCTTGTGGCACCCAATACGGAACAGCAACCAATGATTGGAGTCGCTCTGGACTGCAGTCCAGAGTCGCACTCCGATCCAATTATCATCATAGTTTAAGTTTAGGAATATCTAGAAAATAGCATAGGGTTAAAGTTCGTCGAGTTGGCTTCTATTTGAGCCCTCGAACGCACCATTCCAATATGTATATGATTTATGGTGAATTTAACGGTTTTCAGGTACAATAAAATTACAGTTTTACGATTAAACTTGGGGGTAGTTGTTTTAGTCGTTAGCAGTCATATTATCAAACGAAATTTGTACAAGATATTCATCACACCAAGGGAAAACAAGAACAATCTAGTTCCGTCAAATTAGACAAGTAATTTCATTGGGATCACACATCGAACGGTTGCATCGTGTAATTTATCGATGATGTTTAGTATAAAATTTATAATATTATAGTTTGTAACAAATACTAATTAGCATGTAGCAAGTATAAAACTTGCCCGGAAACGTTGAATTGATGGCACGGTATGCACGGCACGACCACGCGGAAACAGTGTCAAGAATTTAGCCTCGGATTGAGCTCTGTGCAATGGCTCAGCGGTGACGATGAGCTCCGGTTTGGATGCTGAAGGTCGGCTGTTTGAGCTTCAGAGGAGGTGAGCGCAGTGACGGGTGGCCGAAGCTTGGAGGGTGGCCGACGAGGGGAGACTCGGGTTGAATCGTGAGGAGAGAGAGATAGAGTTTAGAGATATAGAGAGAAAGATTAAGAAAGAGAGGGAGAAAGGAACTGAGAGAGAGATGAGAGAGAGGCAGTTTGAGAGAGAATGTAGAGGGAGAGAGAGAGAAACGTAGAGAGAGAAAGAGAACTGAGAGATAGAGAGAGAACAGAGTGAGAGAGAGATGCAGGGAGAGAGAGAGGGATAGTGAGGAGGAGAGAGAGAGAGACAGTGAGATGAGGGCGAAGAGGATGATGATGATGGGGTCGACGAGATGCGATGGATGTCGACAACGAGACGAGGAGCTCGCCGGCGTCGGGCAGGGGTGGTCGAGCTCGGATGCAGGGGGATCGGGTCGACGAAGGTGGAGTCGTAGAGGAGTCGTGCTGGTGGGGGAGGAGTGAGCGAGGGTTGCCGAGGGTTGCCGACGAGACGTAGAGAGGGGCTCGCCGGCGAGGGGCACAGGGCTCATGCTCGGGTGTGCAGGGAAGTGGGAGAGAGGAAGTGGGGTGCTCGTGATCGAGGGTGGAGATGATGAGGTGAAGGCGAGCGACGGTGAGGTGATGAAGGAATGGGAATCGGTTGTCGTCGTCGTCGTCGGGAAAAATGGGTGTGGCAGAGTTTGAGGAGGGCAAATGAGAACGAGGGAGAGAGCGAGCGAAGAAAAGGGAGTAGTGGGTATAGGAGAGAGGTGGAGGGCGCGCGTCGTGGTAACGTTCACGAGCGGGGTGCGTGGAGCGGCGACGTGGGCGCAGGCGAAGGGTGCGGTGGAAAACGAGGGCACAGTAACGAGCGCGAAGGAATAGAGACGTTGGGAAGAAGGAGGTGTAGAAGCGGGTCGGGTTCGTTGGGGAAAAGGGTGGGGAGAAAGAAGCGGGCTTGGAGTGAGTGGGCTGGGCTATAAAAATCGAATAATCAAAAACAAAAGAAAGAATGGGGCCGGGGCTATGAATGAAAAATCAAAGGATAAAAAGAGAAAAGGAATGGGCTTGGGGTTTATAAAAAAAAGAAAATAGATTTGGGCTGAAAAATATAGATTTTGGGTTTAAATTAAATAACTAAACTAATGGGAAAAATTGAAAAAGCTGGGCTGACGGAATGGTGCTGAGGGTTATTGTGTGGGGATTTCGGATTTTAGAAAGGAAATAGAGGAGAACTAAAATAGATTGGGAAATTTTAAAATCATAGATAATTATAAATAAATCTTATAGGTGAAAAGAAAATTACGGATATAGACGTACCAAAGGGTGCTGGGTATTACACTTCTCACCAGAAATGCTATCGTAGATCACGGTACATCTTCGTGCCTCCTGGATGTACGGAATATGCGGAACTGTGTGCTTCCTTCATAACTTCTTCGTCAATATCTCCTTTCGGGACACACAAACGGCTACCATATCGCAACGAACCATCCTCATGAATCAATAAGTCCGTTCGATGTCTCGCTTCAACCTGTTCTCGAAACTTCTGCAATCTTAGATCGTGCGTCTGTGATGCTTTAATATTATCGATCAACGATGACTGTACTTGCAGCTGCATCAACTGTCCCGAAGAGTGCGGTACCACGATCTCCAACTCGAATCTCCGAAAATCTTCGATAAGCTCCTTCTGTGCAGTCAACATCCGAATTGCTGGCAACCGACTAAGCGCATCCGGCACTACATTAACTTTTCCCAGATGGTACTTGAGATCAAGATCATAGTCAGCCATCAGCTCCAACCATCTATGCTGCCTCATGTTAAGCTCTTTCTGTATGAACACATACTTTAGGCTTTTGTAATCGGTGAATACTTCGACCCTTTCGCCCAATAAGTAGTGTCTCCAAATTTTCAAAGTGAAAATCACTGCTGCAAGCTCCAAATCATGAGTTGGGTAATTCTTCTCATAGGTCTTCAACTGTCTCGATGCATAGGCTATGACTTTCCCATGTTGCATCAAAACACATCCCAAATCTTTCCCAGATGCGTCGCTGTGAATCACCAATCCTCCGGAACCGTCTGGTACGGTCAAAATAGGAGCGGTTATCAATCTTTGCTTCAACGCCTCAAAATCTGACGCACATCAATCCGTCCATACGAACGGTACCTCTTTTCATGTAAGCTTGGTCAAAGGCTCAGCTAAGCGAGCAAAATTCTCCACGAACCTTCTGTAATATCCGGCAAGTCCAAGAAAACTTCTGATCTCTGCTACATTCTTCGGAATCGGCCAATCTTGAACTGCAGCAATCTTCTCGGGAACAACGGCGATTCCATCTCCGGATACGACGTGCCCCAAAAACTTTACTTCTTCAAGCCAAAACTCGCACTTGCTCATCTTTGTATATAATCTTTCTTGCTTCAACGTCTGCAGTGCGATCTTCAGGTGTTCTGCATTCTCTTCTAGGCTCCTCGAGTAGACCAGAATATCATCGATGAACACCACTATAAACTGGTCCAAGAACGGTGAAAAGATTCGGTTCATCAAGTCCATAAATATCGCCGGTGTATTCATGACTCCGAATGGCATCACTAAATACTCGTAGTGTACATATCGTGTTCGGAACGCAGTCTTACAAATATCCTCTGATTTAACTCAAACTTGATGATATCCGGATCGCAAATCTAGCTTCGAGAATACCCTCGCGCCACCAAGTTGCTCGAATAATTCGCCAATGCGAGGGATCGGGTACTTATTCTTAATAGTCACCCGATTTAATTCTCGATAATCGATGCACATTCTCCTTGTGCCATCTTTCTTCTTGACTAGAAGAACTCGAGCTCCCCAAGGTGAATTACTACTGCGAATCCAACCCTTCTCTAGTAATTCGGTAACCTGCTTCTTGACTTCTTCCAACTCTACTGGTGCCATTGGATAGTACGCCTTTGAGATTGGCGCTGCACCAGGGACAAGATCGATCGCGAACGATACATCTCGTTTTGGTGGTAAACCCGAGATGTCCTCGAACACATCCATGAACTCTCGAACTACAGCTGGTGCTTCCTCCCTATCAATTTACATCGACGAAAGAACGGCGCTTGTCGGCCTAGCCCTAAACTCAACTGGCCTGACAGAACTATTACCTCCAGCAAAAACAAACTCCGGCTGTCCGTGTCACGTCCCAAAAGTATGGAACATGACCGGCACCTAGACTACGAACGTCTCAAGGCGTACGTACTCTAAGCAAGCCGAGCCCAGAAATCCAAACCAAGAAAAGTAGGAAGAACCATATCAAATCAACCTGAATGCAACATAATATACAACGTCTAAAGGCGAGGATCACAATAGAAAGGAAACTCCAACCAGCAAGAAATCCACAGAAATGTAACGCACGACTCTAAGGTCAAAAGAATAAACATCACTGGTCTCTATCTCAAATAAGTACATGTTTGGTTGATGGAACTTCTAGATACAACTGAAATATAATATACAATGAATATTGATGGGTGCGATACAATAAACCCACCTACTAGCAAGTCACCCGAAAGGTACAGTGCCCGCAAAGCCGTAATGAAATCCGTACGGCAACACCTGCAAGAAAACTGGGGCACAACGGGGATGAGTTGTCAACTCGTGAGTAGAAAAAGATCTACGAACAGAAAATCGCATGCATGACGCAATCCTAGGTCATACGATCAATATATATAATCCTCAAATATATAACCAGTAATCTCTAACCAAGGCTAGTGTAAAAATCTAACGCAGGTGTAAACCCATGTGTCCATGTCAGTGCCTCAGGTAGCAATGAATCATATGAATAATGTATGAATGCATGAACAAAATGCATGTACTGAAGAAAACTGCTTTGTAACTTTATGAGATTTCTGTATTTTTAAAATGAGGTATCATAATGAAATCAGCATAAAACAGTGCCTAGCATCGGCACAAAACATAAATCTCAATATCTCTATATCACAATCTCCGTACCTCAATATCTCAAATCTCAATGTCTCAATCATAATATCCAGGGCGCCGTCAATCCAGATCGGCCCCTACCATCCATCTCATGACTACGACGGTATCCTCCGGTTATCCGACATGTCGGGTAATATCACCGGTCGGTCGTGCTCCCCTGCCAGGCTCAACGCCATCTCCTGCGATCTTCTTGCCCCGGGGTACCGCACCGGGCCCACCATGTACCCGAAACGGTTCATCCGCCTCCTCGAATCGGGTCTCGAAATCCATCAGAAAAACTCATGGTGGACGACTCATACATCATGGAAAAACCGCATTTTAATAAAAAGAGTGAAAGCAGTTTATATATGTTTTGCAGTTTTTCTCCAAATCCAGAAAACATTATGGAAATCAGAATCATCAATAGTATGTAAACGATGAATATAAGCATGAGGATCCATGATTGCAGCATATAATGAATAACAGTATGCAAGAAGTGACAAGTAATAACTACAATGTCAATCTGGCATATAAGGCAAGTACACTAATATCATGCCACTACTAGCTAACAAGCTAAACCAGGCAATAATATTCTCTAAGTGTATGTGACATGACAATTACCGATGAAGATGTGTGTGCGACAGCAAATAAGTGTACGTGGTACATACGCGTCATCGGTAATGGTGCTGGTGTCCTAACAGCAAGATATCAGTAATGGAATATGAATCATAATAAGTATGCGATGCAGAGTGACAACAAGAATAATGTGCGGGAGCTGAATACGAAACACAATGGTAGCTAGACTGTATCTGATGTCATAAGAGTCATATAGCTACATCACTATAAGGCTGAGCTAAAGCTAACAGTAAGTAAGGGAAACCGCCTAACCACTGAGTCGATACATATATATATACACATATATAGTCGGTGATCCCGCCTCGATCATATCACAACCGATACCATATCTCTATAAACAGTTATTCCCAAATCAAGAGTGCGGATCAAACCTCAAATTATAGCTCGTACGTAAATCCGTCGTACGGTATCCCCAAATCTGGGTACGGGTCAATATCACATTCGTCATATCATTCATCTCGTATTCTCTTTATCAAGATCATCATCTGGGGTACTGACCTATGTCTAGTACAATGCTAACATCATCACTAAAATCAAGATCTGACTACTGATCGACAGTCTAGTATAAATCTGTATTTTCATCATATATCATCACAAGAGTATACATCGCCCAAGGCGGCCTATCACAATATCCTGTCATATCATATCATATCACCGCCTATCTCGTATCATAATTACATGTCGATCATCTAAAATATATGTATCATTATGCATATGGCATCGTCATCCAAGAACCGCTATCTATCAGGACGTATATCAAGTACGAATCCTGCCAATCACCGATATCATAATCTCAGGTCAACTCTCATCGACTCATCTCAATCCCAAGTATCATCCTCAATTTCGTATGTGAACACATAATCCCAAACCCATGTGAACACATATCTATATAGAATCCCATAACCACATATGAAATAAGGATATATGTAAGTATGTATGTGTGTGTGTGTAGTGCACCCACTACCTAGGGTCTCGTAACCATTAACCAATCCAACACACCAATATTCATCTTTAATCATCAATAATCCCAACAACATATATAATTATAAGTGTGTATACGCATCCGTATACATCACGACGAATTGCGGGGGTGCTATACGCCATCCACCCGACTTCTCCCCGTAGACATAAATCTACTCACCTTTCTTATGTGAGCCGGTGCCGATGTCGCCATTCGCATCTTCAACGCCGCGTGGGGTACCTACAAGGATATCACACGCTAAAACTCATGAAAACCATGCCGGAAGCCCAAAATGGTGCACGCTACGCTCATAGGTAAAAACCTGTAGCCGTGCGTGCAAACACAGCCAATATTCACTGTCGTTGACGTCCAAACGCCACCCGACAGAACTAAACATCAAATACCAAAAATCCATACTGAAAACAAGCCGTAAATCATAGCCAACTCATGAAAAACAACCCAGATTTTACCCTAACTGGAAACAGTCAAAACTAGACATACAGGGGGTCAAGTTTACATGAAATAGAGCTGTGCACGCAAAACAAGGGGGTTTCACCCTGGTCTGGCCGCAAATTGCGACCAGGGGGAATAAAACTGCGGCCGGGGTTTTGAGATGAGGGCTAGGGCTTTGGGTAGTGGTTCCAGGGTGCCTGCACAGCTCACTGCCAAGTCAATTTTACTCTAGGAGGTCCCGGATGAAAGCAGGTCTCAGAAAGGTCACAAAATCGACGAAAATGCTAATTTACACCAAGTATAACAAATCTGGTATTCTAACTAGAAATCTGGGGTTTCTTGGTTAAACTGGCCTCACACACCCCCAATAAGACTATACTAACATTCAAAACCATCTCTTGGCCAAATCTCACTCAAAATCCCTAAACTAGCACTATATTATGGATATAACAGTAATTTCAGCTAAACGCTATAACTTGCAAGATAGGAATTTGGTTATGAGATTATACCTCAAGGGAGTCCTGGAATGAAGGAGAAGAGAAGGAGAAGTGGGTTAGTGCTGAAGTGGCTGGGCTGAAGTTGGATCTGTAGCTGCTGCAGCTGATGTTTTGGCTTGGTGCTGCTGTTGCTGCTTGCAATTTTCCTCCTTCCCTTTTGCCGAGCAGCAGCTACTGCTGTTGCTGAGGTTTTGTGGTTGGGGTGTTGTGCTGGTGTGTTGTTGAGGCTGGTGTATGTGTTGATGAAGTTGTGTGGGCTGAGGTTGTTGCTGGTTTGGGGTTGCGTTGCTGTTCCAGCATCAGCTACAAGCTGATGGGGTTCATGTTATGGTGTTGTTGCAGCAGCTGCAGCTGTGGCTGAGGCTATTTTGTGGTTGGGGCTGTGGAGTTTAAGGAGGAAGGAGGAAATGACATGGTAAGGGTTCAGAATAGAGGCAGCAGCAGCTGTTGTAGGTTAAAAGGATGTTGTTGTGGCTGTGTCAGCAGTAGATGCAGGGGCTGCTGACTTGAATGAGGTTGATGCAGCTGATGTTGATGAAAATATGTGCTGAAAGTGTGCTGATGGTGTTTGATATAGGGCTGATGGTGTGTATATGGGGCTGAAGTGTGGGTGCAAGGGTTGGGCTAAGGTTTATGCGGCTGTTTTTGGCTGCTGTTGATTGCTGATGTTTGGGCAGCAGCTGTTGTAGTTGATGATGGTGTTGTTTTAATGGTTTTTGAGTGTGAGTGATGTGAGGAAGGATGTGATAAATGAGAGGGAATGGTATGAGTGAGAGGGGGGTGAATGAATACAAGGGATTATAGAATGGAATGGATCATGGCCCACTCTAACCACCTCTCTCTCTTAATGTTGCTTGCTTAAGCCATCATGGCTCACCCTCTCTCCTACACAAGTCAACCTAACCCTAATCACCCTAACACAAAGCTAACAACCCTTAAGTAACCCCACTAACATAACCAATTGGTTCAATCCACCATGGTCATCTCAACATGGTTCAACCCTAAGCCATCATGAGTCCAAAACATGAAACAAGTGTAACAAGTGTAGAAATGTTATGTGCACATCTTTGCACAAAAAGCCAAAAATCCAAATAGCGATTTTTAATCGCGATTAACACCGAGATAACATATAATCCATCATAAAACTGTAAAATGGCATATTTCCACAAAATAACCTATTTTAGAATTTCCATAATTTTCTCCAGAATTTTCACCATTTATCGGTATTTAATTATACCGACTATTGAAATATTCATTAAAAATTAATATTAAATTATGAAAATTCCCAAAAATAATATTTTATTTTTTGAAATGTTACAGTCTTCCCCTCTTAAAGAAATTCGGTCCCCGAATTTAAAATAAAATCCCCCAAATTCTAAAACATTTCAATAAAATGTCCGAGTCAACGGGGCTCCGAAATCATCAATATATAAAACACATCGTAGCGCAATACATGCGCATGAGTAACGAGCAGGTAACTTGAAATCAAAACTCCGTCAAGCATCTCGCAATCATCGGAGTCAAGGTGAAAACACGAATGCCAAATCCAAAGCAAAACTGATATGCTAGAAGTCGGAATTTTACATGTAAATACCAAATCTGTACATGTAAATATATGAAGAAAATGCATGCCAAATTCTTTAAAATCGCTGTGCAATACACATAACACTGCACAGTGGCGGACGTCTCTATAAGAAAATAGCCATATATGCATATATCTTTTGTTTAATATGCACGTTCCGCCGTTTTGAAAACAATTTAGAAGGGTTCCCTGTTTTTTTTTAAACGTTTCTTGTCGTATCGGACACGCATGTAAATAATGAGACTATAACTCGCTTTTGGAAATCCCTTTGAAATCTATCAATGCATGCAAAATATATCCAGGCACTGTCATCTGATCAGTCCTGCTCTGTACGAAAACACATAGCAAATATCATAACGTACTGCTCCATAAGAATCAATCCCAAAAGTGCATATGAAAACCCTGTGCGTCCGGTGCGCACGGAAATAAAAATCCTTACATGTACCAAGCAGGTGTACAAAAATGACATCAAGGTGCAGCGGGTGTGCTCACAACATCGGTCATAGGCAATGTGCGTGCCTGAACGTAAAATCAGGTGCATCTGACATGCACGAAAAATCCCGATTTAGTGCATCTGGTGTGCACTAAATCTCATCTCAGAACATACGCCCAACATGCGCTACAAATCCAAATCCGGTGCATCCATCATGCACGAAATCATGAAATCCAATATCAAGCGCCGAAACACGCATAAAACCCAATCAGATGCATAAAAATGCACAAAACAAATATCGAGCATCACCCTCGAAATCGAAGTCCAATGCATCCAAGTGCACAAAATATTTGTCAATGCACTGCAAGTATATGTAAACTATACAGAGTGCAAAAACCAAATCGTGCGCGTACATACGCACAAAATCAACTCAATGTCTAAACCCTATAAAATCACAAACATGTGAAACCAAGGCACCAAAACGATGTCAAGTGCAACAACTGTGCAAAAATCGTAAATCCTCAATCATCAAAATCAACTCATGCGAATAAATCGCCCAAAATACCGAAATCAAGTATGGCGGAGTAGTCCCGCTCAAGCGCATCCTCCAAGAATCTCTGGCCAACTTTCATGCTCCCTCATAGCATATCTCCTCGACGATCCTGAACTCTGGCCTACTGGTGTGCGTAACATGACCACTCCTGGGTCCAAGTCTTCTCTGTGAATTACCAATCTCACGATCCGTCGGCTCATCGGCCCTGTCAGGTGTGCTAACGGGGACGATTCCGTTCTGACACTTCTCTGGTCATATCTCGGTCGGTCATCGCGACCACTCGTAAAGCAGCATGTCACTGGTGTCGGCCTATGGCTCTCTGGATGCACGTAACACATCCGATCCTGGGTGCAATCATCATGGCAGCAGTGTCCTAGAAGGAATCCTGCTCAAGGTCTCTTCCAAGTCTCATCCCTGCCAACTATCCGGAAGTCCTCGTCCTTTACTATATCTGCGTCTTGCTCTGGAACGACTGCATACTCATCGCGACTCCTCCTGGAAGGTATATCCAAGTACCATGCCTCGGCATGCGCATCACATCTCTGATGTCGGCGGAGTGGAACGTCATCTCATCCAGATCTGGTACGGACTTCGTACCCTACTTTTCTCTGATGTCGACTGCTTCGGACTCGCTTCGTCGTGGCTGCATGAACTGAGCTCCGATGGCTATCCTCGTGTCCGGAGTCTCCCAAGAAGTGCATCTCACCATCTAACATCCGAATTAAGTCGAGCCATCCGATCGAGTCGTCAAAACCTCATAATCCCCAAGAGCTCAACATCTTGGGTACAGTATAATAGTATCGAGTACATACCCCAGCATCGGTGGTCCAGCCGTAGAAGGGCAAACCCAAGCCTCACTAATGGCGCCGCAGAACTGCCGTAAACCCTAAGGTTCAAAGGCTTTCACACGGTCATTAAGTCGAGTTAGGGTTTCATTCTTCTAGAGGGACCATAGAATTGCCTGCATGTCTTTCTAAATACTTTAAACTTGGAATAATAGGTTACTGACATTCGATCGTCTCTGTCGACTCGCAACGTCTCCGCGTGAAGTCGTCTCAGCTGGAATCCATCTATCTGATGACCTCGCATCGGGGTAGCAAACGATTCACATGTCCTAGCCATTCATCCTTGGTGACTAGCGACCTTCTATCATCTCTTGGTATAATCTCATATTGCAATAACTCCAACATCTGGGGCGATATCTCGTTGTTTGCAGCAAGACTGGCTCGCTCGTCTGCACGCTGAACCGTGCCTCAATCATCATGAGTAAGCAATACACCAACGGTTATCAAATCTGGCTGGCCTCTGTCAGTGGCTCAATCCTCTAGTGCTGATCTGCACGTCCGAGTAATCTCATACAGCGATCCATCCAACGCTCGTGGCGTAAAAACATAATCAAAGACACATCTCTGCAATCGTGTGTCGCCAGAATCACGCCCTGGTCTGTCCTCGTTCGTGACGAGCTCGTGCTGACCGCAACTCTAGCCGTAGCTTTCCCTGCCCGTAACCGTGGCAGCAAAACCAAAACTGGTACCGATGAGGCTAGATCAGGAAGGAATATAATACTGAACAAGGAAATGTACATCCTAAGGCTTCTTAAGTGGAGTGGCGTATCGTAAATATGCCGCGGACATACCCACGGTACGTCACTCTACTTTAGTCACCTGTTCCATCAATCAAGGGTCATCCTATACTCCGAAGGTAAAACCTAACGCTCTGATCCCAACTTTGTCATGTCCCAAAAGTATGGAACATGACCGGCACCTAGACTACGAACGTCTCAAGGCGTACGTACTCTAAGGAAGCCGAGCCCAGAAATCCAAACCAAGAAAAGTAGGAAGAACCATATCAAATCAACCTGAATGCAACATAATATACAACGCCTAAAGGCGAGGATCACAACAGAAAGGAAACTCCAACCAGCAAGAAATCCACAGAAATGTAACGCACGACTCTAAGGTCGAAAGAATAAACATCACTGGTCTCTATCTCAAACAAGTACATGTTTGGTTGATGGAACTTCTAGATACAACTGAAATATAATATACAATGAATATTGATGGGTGCGATACAATAAACCCACCTACTAGCAAGTCACCCGAAAGGTACAGTGCCCGCAAACCGTAATGAAATCCGTACGGCAACACCTGCAAGAAAACTGGGGCACAACGGGGGTGAGTTGCCAACTCGTGAGTAGAAAAAGATCTATGAACAGAAAATCGCATGCATGACGCAATCCTAGGTCATACGATCAATATATATAATCCTCAAATATATAACCAGTAATCTCTAACCATGGCTAGTGTAAAAATCTAACCCAGGTGTAAACCCATGTGTCTATGTCAGTGCCTCAGGTAGCAATGAATCATATGAATAATGTATGGATGCATGAACAAAATGCATGTACTGAAGAAAACTGCTTTGTAACTTTGTGAGATTTCTGTATTTTTAAAATGAGGTATCATAATGAAATCAGCATAAAACAGTGCCTAGCATCGGCACAAAACATAAATCTCAATATCTCTGTATCACAATCTCTGTACCTCAATATCTCAAATCTCAATGTCTCAATCATAATATCCAGGGCGCCGTCAATCCAGATCGGCCCCTACCATCCATCTCATGACTACGACGGTATCCTCCGGATATCCGACGTGTCGGGTAATATCACCGGTCGGTCGTGCTTCCCTGCCAGGCTCAACGCCATCTCCTGCGATCTTCTTGCCCCGGGGTACCGCACCGGACCCACCATGTACCCGAAACGGTTCATCCGCCTCCTCGAATCGGGTCTCGAAATCCATCAGCAAAACTCATGGTGGACGACTCATACATCATGGAAAAACCGCATTTTAATAAAAAGAGTGAAAGCAGTTTATATATGTTTTGCGGTTTTCCTCCAAATCCAGAAAACATCATGGAAATCCGAATCATCAATAGTATGTAAACCATGATATAAGCATGAGGATCCATGAATGCAGCATATAATGAATAACAGTATGCAAGAAGTGACAAGTAATAACTACAATGTCAAGCTGGCATATAATGCAAGTACACTAATATCATATCACTACTAGCTAACAAGCTAAACCAGGCAATAATATTCTCTAAGTGTATGTGACATGGCAATTACCGATGAAGATGTGTGTGCGACAGCAAATAAGTGTACGTGGTACATACGCATCATCGGTAATGGTGCTGGTGTCCTAACAGCAAGATATCGATAATGGAATATGAATCATAATAAGTATGCGTGCAGAGTGACCACAAGAATAATGTGCGGGAGCTGAATACAAAACACAATGGTAGCTAGACTGTATCTGATGTCATAAGAGTCATATAGCTACACCACTATAAGGCTGAGCTAAAGCTAACAGTAAGTAAGGGAAACCGCCTAACCTCTGAGTCGATACATATATATATACACATATATAGTCGGTGATCACGCCTCGATCATATCACATCCGATACCATATCTCTATAATCGGTTATTCCCGAATCAAGAGTGCGGATCAAACCTCAAATTATAGCTCGTACGTAAATCCGTCGTACGGCATCCCCAAATTTGGGTACGGGTCAATATCACATTCGTCATATCATTCATCTAGTATTCTCTTTATCAAGATCATCATCTGGGGTACTGACCTATGTCTAGTACAATGCTAACATCATCACTAAAATCAAGATCTGACTACCGATCGACAGTCTAGTATAAATCGGTATTTTCATCATATATCATCACAAGAGTATACATCGCCCAAGGCGGCCTATCACAATATCCTGTCATATCATATCATATCACCGCCTATCTCGTATCATAATTACATGTCGATCATCTAAAATATATGTATCATTATGCATATGGCATCGTCATCCAAGAACCGCTATCATATCAGGACGTATATCAAGTACGAATCCTGCCAATCACCGATATCATAATCTCAGGTCAACTCTCATCGACTCATCTCAATCCCAAGTATCATCCTCAATTTCTTATGTGAACACATAATCCCAAACCCATGTGAACACATATCTATATAGAATCCCATAACCACATATGAAATAAGGATATATGTAAGTATGTATGTGTGTGTATGTGTAGTGCACCCACTACCTAGGGTCTCGTAACCATTAACCAATCCAACACACCAATATTCATCTTTAATCATCAATAATCCCAACAACATATATAATTATAAGTGTGTATACGCATCCGTATACATCACGACGAATTGCGGGGGTGCTATACGCCATCCACCCGACTTCTCCCCGTAGACATAAATCTACTCACCTTTCTTATGTGAGCCGGTGCCGATGTCGCCATTCGCATCTCCAACGCTTCGACGCCGCTTGGGGTACCTACAAGGATATCACACGCTAAAACTCATGAAAACCATGCCGGAAGCCTAAAATGGTGCACGCTACGCTCATAGGTAAAAACCTGTAGCTGTGCGTGCAAACACAGCCAATATTCACTGTCGTTGACGTCCAAACGCCACCCGACAGAACTAAACATCAAATACCAAAAATCCATACTGAAAACAAGTCGTAAATCATACGCCAACTCATGAAAAACAACCTAGATTTTACCCTAACTGGAAACAGTCAAAACTAGACATACAGGGGGTCAAGTTTACATGAAATAGAGCTGTGCACGCAAAACGAGGGGGTTTCACCCTGGGCTGGCCGCAAATTGCGACCAGGGGGAATAAAACTGCGGCCGGGGTTTTGAGATGAGGGCTAGGGCTTTGGGTAGTGGTTCCAGGGTGCCTGCACAGCTCACTGCTAAGTCAATTTTACTCTAGGAGGTCCCAGGTGAAAGCAGGTCTCAGAAAGGTCACAAAATCGACGAAAATGCTAATTTACACCAAGTATAACAAATCTGGTATTCTAACTAGAAATCTGGGGTTTCTTGGTTAAACTGGCCTCACACACCCCCAATAAGACTATACTAACATTCAAAACCATCTCTTGGCCAAATCTCACTCAAAATCCCTAAACTAGCACTATATTATGGATATAACAGTAATTTCAGCTAAACGCTATAACTTGCAAGATAGGAATTTGGTTATGAGATTATATCTCAAGGGAGTCCTGGAATGAAGGAGAAGAGAAGGAGAAGTGGGTTAGTGCTGAAGTGGCTGGGCTGAAGTTGGATCTGTAGCTGCTGCAGCTGATGTTTTGGCTTGGTGCTGCTGTTGCTGCTTGCAATTTTCCTCCTTCCTTTTTGCCGAGCAGCAGCTACTGCTGTTGCTGAGGTTTTGTGGTTGGGGTGTTGTGCTGGTGTGTTGTTGAGGCTGGTGTATGTGTTGATGAAGTTGTGTGGGCTGAGGTTGTTGCTGGTTTGGGGTTGCGTTGCTGTTCCAGCATCAGCTACAAGCTGATGGGGTTCATGTTATGGTGTTGTTGCAGCAGCTGCAGCTGTGGCTGAGGCTATTTTGTGGTTGGGGCTGTAGAGTTTAAGGAGGAAGGAGGAAATGACATGGTAAGGGTTCAGAATAGAGGCAGCAGCAGCTGTTGTAGGTTAAAAGGATGTTGTTGTGGCTGTGTCAGCAGTAGATGCAGGGGCTGCTGACTTGAATGAGGTTGATGCAGCTGATGTTGATGAAAATATGTGCTGAAAGTGTGCTGATGGTGTTTGATATGGGGCTGATGGTGTGTATATGGGGCTGAAGTGTGGGTGCAGGGGTTGGGCTAAGGTTTAGGGGGCTGTTTTTGGCTGCTGTTGATTGCTGATGTTTGGGCAGCAGCTGTTGTAGTTGATGATGGTGTTGTTTTAATGGTTTTTGAGTGTGAGTGATGTGAGGAAGGATGTGATAAATGAGAGGGAATGGTATGAGTGAGAGGGGGGGTGAAAGAATACAAGGGATTATAGAATGGAATGGATCATGGCTCACTCTAACCACCTCTCTCTCTTAATGTTGCTTGCTCAAGCCATCATGGCTCACCCTCTCTCCTACACAAGTCAACCTAACCCTAATCACCCTAACACAAAGCTAACAACCCTTAAGTAACCCCACTAACCTAACCAATTGGTTCAATCCACCAAGGTCATCTCAACATGGTTCAACCCTAAGCCATCATGAGTCCAAAACATGAAACAAGTGTAACAAGTGTAGAAATGTTATGTGCACATCTTTGCACAAAAAGCCAAAACTCCAAATAGCGATTTTTAATCGCGATTAACACCGAGATAACATATAATCCATCATAAAACTGTAAAATGGCATATTTCCACAAAATAACCTATTTTAGAATTTCCATAATTTTCTCCAGAATTTTCACCATTTATCGGTATTTAATTATACCGACTATTGAAATATTCATTAAAAATTAATATTAAATTTTGAAAATTCCCAAAAATAATATTTTATTTTTTTGAAATGTTACAGTCCGGGAATCTAGAAAATCACTTTCTTTGCCTTACAATCAATGTGAGCGTGGAAAGTGCCGAGAAAGTCCATTCCTAAGACAATATCATAACTGCCAGTATCGATCACCAAGAAATCCACGAATAACTCTCGTCCGCAAATAACAACAGAGCAATCCTTGCACTCACTACTAGATATGATCTTCCCATTCCCAGTGTGTATGTCCCAACAACTAGACAGGGTCGTGTAATAAATCGAATGTGCAGCAATAAACTTGGACGACATAAAACAATGGGATGCACTAGAATCGAATAATTCTAATGCGGGAAAATCATGTGCAAGTAGGATACCTGAAAAGACTTCCCCTGAAGGCTTGGCCTCTTCGGCCGTCAGAGTAAAGGCTCTAGCTTGATTGGGCCCCTGAGTTATCTGCTTCTACCCCTGAATCTGCTTCTGCGGTGACCTCCTAGTATCTTCCTTCAAACGTAGCTTTGACGGACAAGCATTGATAGTATGATCCGCTGATCAACAAACCAAACAGAGTCCAAGCCTCCTTCGACACTCTCTCTGCAAGTGTCCGGGTAAACGGCATAAGTCACAAAACAACCTTCCTTTCTGCTCGGGTGCGACGGGCCTCTTCATAGGTACAACACCACATCGATTCACTGGAATACCTCTGCGTATAGGCGCTCGGTTTGGCGTAAATGCCGGTTTCTGTACCTCTACGGCCTGCTGTTGCGTACCCTCTGTCTTCATTGATAAGCTCTGCTGCCCTCTGGCTGCTTTAAGAATTTGCGAGAAAGTGGTCAATCCCAGAGATATAATGTGCCTATGGATTTCCACGTCCAAACTGCGCATAAACCTTTGTACCCTATCAACTTCTTTGGCCACCAAAGGTCCCGCGAATAGGCTGAGCCGTGTCCACTCAGCCGCATGTGCGTCTACGGATCCTCCATTCTGCTTCAGACTGATAAACTTTTCTTCCATTTCTTCCCGTGCAGTCTGCGGAAAGAACTTCTCCAAGAAACTCTGCGAGAAAGTTTCCCAACTGATCGGCTTGGGCAAACGGGTCTCTTCCAAGAGCCACCACTCGAAGGCATAATCCACCAATTGGATGCATACAACATACACTCTCTGGTCCTCCGGAATCTGTGCTGCAACGAGCAGATTCTCCGTATCGACTAGCCACTGCTCCGCTGGCAACGGCTCCTCCAAACCAGTGAAAGTGGACAGACCAAGTCTCCTGAAATCCGCCACGGTACCCACACGCTGTATTGGTTTGGCTGCAACAGTGTTTACGGACTGCTGGACGGTCCGCAAACCTTCCTGAAAAGCTTTGGCTTGCCGCTTCTGGTTCTCTAGCATCCCCCGAATTACTCCAAGCAATGCGGCGTCATCAACACGCCTCTGGTATGATCGCGGTTCTCTATCTGCCATGATCCTGAAACCAAGACACCGAAGAGGATCAGCATGATAAACAAGATTCAAACATGCGATAAAACATAAACTGGTAAGCAATGAAACCGAGAGGATCAAGGTAATATAATGACCATAAAACAAGGAAGTGAATCAAGACTAGGACTCCAAATTACTTAAATAGAGTACCGCATTGTAACCATGCTGCAGTTCATAGTTACAATCACATAACTCCGTTCAAGTCGCCCAAATCCTAGTATCAGAATAGAGAGAAACAATAGGGGACCAGAAGGTTTCAAGTCGAGGTGCAAAGTTGTTTGCATATCGTCAAGACAAGGGTCAAGAGAAAGATATGATTCAAGAATCACGATAAAAATATGGCAGGACATGTTCCTAATTACGGGTTTTCTGATTCATGCATTGGGTCCAATACCCAACTACAAAAGAATCAAAACCGATTAACCTAAATCCTATATCTCTGATACTAAACAAACCCTGTTACGTCCTGCTTCCCAGAGTGCACTAAGATTGGCACGTGACAGAGCCAACCATGCTACCTGTGGCTAGGAAACATCCATCCACAGTCACATTACGGCTGTCTATAAGATATCAAGAACAGTAGAAATGGAATAATCTATCTAGTACATGTCCATATGCCAGAATAAACGAGACAAGAAATATAAATGTGCGGAAGCAATAAATCCAATAAGCAATAACATCTCGAAAGTAAGTCCCAAATACGGGCTCACATCAGGAAATGAAAGTACGGAATAAAACTAAACTAAACTAGATACTAACAGGATCCTCACTGCTTGGCCTGACGGCGGAAATACTCCTGATCAGCCTGCGACAAAGATTGAGGATTCGGGCCATGGAAAACCCAGACGTCAGTGCGTCATAATATCAAACAATAAAATATAATCAGGAGGTAACAAGATATGCGGGCATGAGTATGAACAGTAATCAGAGTATAACAGTAACACGAATATGGAACAGTGAAGTGTATGTGCATGCGGTGAGTAATCTATGCTACTGGGTTAATTACTCTCAAGTCTTTGAAATAAATTTAATGAATCGTCGATGTAACTCAATAGTATCCCGTGCATGCCCGGGACCACGGTCAAGACTCTCGGGCTGAATCCGAGACGTGCCGCTAGGCAGTAAACAGGTAACATCTACAAGCGAATGATGTCAGCAGCATCATCGCGGGGCTGGCCTAGCCTGTAAAACTGATCAGTATATGCATCAAAATATCGAGTTACAAGTCAGGTTTCATCATTGATTTCCCCTTACCCCCAAGTTTATGTGTTCAAGTCAGGTATTGATAAATCTGGAGCTAATGCCGACACAGGATCAAGCAGGTACAGGTTTTGTCTGAATAAACAACATGATATGTCCGTCGGGACAAGAGGTCAAGATTGTCGGCATTAGTAACAAGATCAGGTATCAAGTCAAGCAGTGGTGCATCAGGTCATGTCAGGTAGTGCACAATGTATCAAATGGGTGCCTAACAGTAAAATGTAGCAAGTATCGAATCATGGTAAAATACGGATGCTCAAGTGTTTATCAGGGTTCATATCTACAACTCCATGACTACGTAGGATGCACATTATCAAGCATGGGGTGCTAAGGTAATAGTAATATGAAATAGTATGGCATGCAACTAAACATATAATAAATTGTATGGATGCACAGTAAAGCATGGATGCACAAATATCTATCAGGGATTACATTTACAACTCCATGACTACGTAGGATGCACATTATCAAGCATGGGGTGCTAAGGTAACAGTAATATGAAATAGTATGGCACGACATGCAACTAGATATATATTAAATGATACGGATACGAACGGATGTCCGAAAACAGTAAAACGGTAACATGGATGTACAATGTGTTGGCTATAGTGCCCTCAAAGCAATTATCATAGTCGCGGACTAGTGATTATGATGATTGAGGCATGACCTATACCGATAAAACAGTCTTACTCAAGATGATAGTATGCTATCTGGTTTGTCTTTATCATCATGTACATATTGATGGAGCCCATAGGATTCTTGCTTGACTGCCAGCATTATGATGGTGATCATATATGTGGGAGATGGGGTCTATAAGCACATCCTTAAATGTCCCTAGTCGTAGGAGTATCGAAACCGGGCATCGATACTCCAGTGTAGACTAGTGTATACTGATCGAGACCCCGACGAGGGCGGTGTCTAGGTCTCACAAGACATTGGTGTTAGTTTGTTCACCTAAGAAAGTATACAGGTGCTCATTGGGTTATGAGTACACTGGACGGACTCGCCGGGAACCTGCTAGTTGGTATTATACCTATTGTCAGATAGCAGTTCCCAGGTGACATGTGTACAGGTTAGTCTGTCGACCTGAGGTCGTCATTTGTCTCGTGTGAGTTCCCACTGTGCTTTGATTACTACCCTACCACGGCTCAAACGAGTCGTGCAAACAGGTTTTAGTTGGGTACAGTCCCGAGCCACATGGAGGCAGTGATCGGATCGTCGGGGATTCGTCTCTCCCAGTATTGGGGGTTGATGTCGTGTTGTGTACGGATGGCCATCACCATAAATCCGTAGCCACGGTGGACGAGAATTACCGATCCAGGATCAATAGTTTTTCAGGTGGTGATGGGTTTCATACCGATACTAAATGCCGCGTTGTTAGAGGTCTGAATTTATCCACCCCCTTAGACTCGATATGCGATACTCTTAGACGAACAGACCGAACTGTACGGATATTGTCACAGTCAGGCTCAGTAGGGGTTCAGGATGAGTTTGCTCGTCGGCCTCCCTTTCGCTCAACACCTGGGTAGCCGTTACGTACAGCTAGTGCCGCTGACGTGCTTGTGGTTAAACCCACTGCCAGCGTATTGATAAGTCTTTAGAGTCCCGCACAGAGGGTTTCCCTGGTTCTGGCGAAATGATGTAGTAGCCGTATTGGATACGTGCAGGGTTCCGATCGATTGTTGTACTTTGTACCAGGACTTTCGATCGGACAATTGATAGTACTAGCCGACTCGGACTTGAGCCGGATTATTAAATCAGGTATTGATTTAATAATTTTGTATATGTATTTCGATACGTATATTCTAGTATTATATTCTTTGTATTATTATATCTCATTGGGTATTCGTATTTCGGTACGAATGAAGATATATTTACAGTAGAATGTAATCCATATTTTTTACCGGATAACATTCTAGAAGGTGCCACCTCATTTCTTGATTTGACGATTTACATAAAATGGCTAATGAGGTGGATATTTGGAAATGGAGGTATGGTGAGAACCATACTTGAAATAGTGCACACAAATGAATTCTTAATTCATTTGTGTCTACTATTTAAGTATGGGAGGATTTTAAAATTGGAAAAATTGATTTTACAAAACCTATCATGCTATTTCTCTTTCCTAAGAGAGCTCATTTTTGCAAGCATGATAGTTTTTCTTCACATAGATTTTGTTCTTGAGCTCCTCCCTCACCATTTGCTTCACCTCCTCTAGATTTCCATGGATGCTATCACCTTCTTTGTTTTGAGATAGCTAACACTAAGATCCTACACACTACATCCTAGGCTCTCTAGAGTAGCATCCTAGAGACCCTAGTTGCTCCATATGCATCGTGTTGAGGAGCTAGAGCCAGAGCTACATCTCTCGAGTGGATCATCGGAGATGAAGGAAGACCGGCAATCAAACCACATCAAGGAACCACTAGGAGCTTGGAATGAAGACCGAAGGACACGGATCAACTCGGTATAACCTTTCTAACCTCTATTTTTGTTTGCTGGTTTACGGTTTAAGGTCGATCCGTAAATCGGGGAATGGTAGCGCCAGTTTGTAAATTTTTGTTCCGTATTTTGGCCGCGTTTTGATGGCCGGGGCGCTGCTGTAACCCTTCATGGTATCAGAGCCACCCTTTAAACCCCTTACTAGTTTGTTTAAACGTGCTTAAAAGATCGATCGACGGAATTTACCAAAATCACGATTTCATTTTTGGGTTTGCTGTCGATTTTCAAAAGTGGTCAAAAAATATTTTCCAAAGGCTTAAAAATCCGTTCAGGCATTTTTTAGGGTACAGAAAAAATTTGGGCCCCTGATGCCTTCAAGTCGCCGCGGAACCGCCGCACTTACCCCCTATTGGCGGCGGTTCCGCGGCCATTTAGTGGTGACGGGCTTCAAAATTTTTCATGTAGCCTCCTGACTTGGAATTGTGATTTTTGACATATACTGTCTTGGCCCAGTTTTCAATGAAGTGTAGTTTTTGCTATTGGGGCCAATTTGGAAATTTAGTCGATCGATATTTTAAGTGTGCGTTTAACAGTACTTATATTACTATCTGCGACCGTGAATGTCATTTGATCGGTAAACCCGTCTAACTGCTATATGTTCTTTTAGACGGGTTTGCGAACGTGACATTCACGTTGATGTTCTGTGTTGTGCTGTGATGTTGGTTGGATCGTCGTGGTGGATAGCCAGTGGTGTAATATTAGTACAGTTTATTTTCATTTGTATATTTGATATTGCAGGGCGAGCGTCCGACATATGGACTGCCGTCACTGCCAGTTTGTATATTATTCTTTTGGGGCACGACCGGGATGAGGTCGATGTCACCCTTATATATTATTTTCTTTTCTGTACTAGGATTACCCCACGGTGGAGTGCACGAATAGCCGGATTCTAGAGGGCAACGGGTCCGCATCTCATGGCGTTGGGACGGAGGGGACCTTACTCTAGAATTGGCGGGCTATTCGCCACACTCGTAGGGGGTATAGGCTGACCCAGGAGGGGTGCTCAAGTTACCGGATTTCGTGAAGTGCTGGGTTGCCCATTCACGTTGTTGAAGGGGGCTGCCTCACTTCTGGTTTTGGCGGATAACTTGCCGGGCTCGTAGGGGTCTAGGTTTTCATTGCACAGGCTATCCACACGACAGGGAACGTCGGGTCTTATTTGCGGCTCAAATGAAACCCGGGGCTCCAGATTATCCACCATTATGTGTTGCTTCTGTGATATTTTTGTGATGTTGCTTATATCATGCCTAGGACGAATGTTATATATATTTATATATACTAGTAGATGTTGTATATGTTTTGCACCCGCGCTAGTCCACTCCCTGCTCTGTCGTTAGTTAAGTAACCTAACGGGTGATGACGTGACCCAGTGGCGAATGCGGATGGCATATACGTACATTTTATTTTCGTTCTTTTCTGGTGTGATTAATTGATGGGACTGCATTGATTCTTATCAATGCAAGGATAAAACAAACCTATATTTGATTTTCCATAACCAATTTTAAAAACTGACTTACAAACATTCTCTTTTGCTTTGCACAGTGGTATTCAGTTTGGAATATCTTGCACCTCATTCGACGAGGCAAGGGCCGAGATCCCTTCATCGGGAGTGACCCCTTGAGTAAAAGTTTGCGTCAACGTAATAACTTCACTATTGTCGATTACTTTTGCTTTGCATCGTAGTCTTCAGTTTAGGATATCCTGCACTCCATTCGACGGGGAAAGAGCCGAGATCCCTTCACCGGGAGTGACCTCTTTAGCAAAAGTTTTCGCCACTATATATTTGTAAAACCACTCGATTCCTTCAACGATATCAAGTTCATTACGTTAAAGGTTTTTCGCCAAAAACCAGCCGTAGCCCTCCGTCATTTCAGATTAGTATTGCTAAGTATTCGTGCTATGTATGTCGTGCATTGCCGAGGCGTAGTGTTCGGTAGCTCTGTAATGCTTTTCTGTCGCATGGATATGTGGATTGGTTAGGACAGTCGTACGGTTATGTTGGCATTGTCAAGGACTCGTACGGGTGGGTTTAACGCAATCAAGATAATGACGGATTGAACTTGACTAGGACTCTTTGATATGTTGGCATTGTCAAGGTCACTTGGATCCTAGGGGTAAAAACACACATCGGGAGTTTCAAACATACATGAAACTTAGCAGGCTTACGCATACCTTCTGGAGTATGGTGACTTGAGTGGCTTCCATCAAGTTATCATGCGATGATAGTTGGATCCTGATTCCCACTGATGAGTAGGATTACTCCTCGGGTGATTCCGACTAATTCTCCTTTTGGGTTTGAAGGAGAATTCGAGGAAACAGTGGGAGCCATCCAGATTAGATAAAATGATTAACCATTCTGATCTAGGTTAGATTGCATGCTGAGTGTTTCTTCTCTCTCTCTCTGGCTGCGACTATGACCCGACTTTTGACTAAAACTCAGGAACCAAGTTAACCGAACCTTCTTAAAACACTTTGGCTTTTGGAATGTCATGGTGTCGCATATATCATTGCCACTTCTATATCACCTTAGCTTTTCTCCAGAACACACCGTATTACTACGAACACCCACTTCCATTGGATAAATCCATCGTATAGTTACATACGAACTCGAAGGAACTTTTTCGATGATGGATTCTGGTTCTGGAGAGAATGAATAGAATTATTCGGTTGTCTTTTCTCTTTATCTTCTCTCAGGTTGTGAGGGCTCCTAGGATTAGGAAAGGGTACACCTATTGAGCTTATTGGATAGTCTTCTTCCAAATCATAGGCAGGTGCCGAACAGTAGGGAAGGAAGAAAACCAATTAAGCTTAAGCGTGGTGTAAATAAGGTAATAAGTAAAGACAAATTAAGGGATTGGAATAACGGCAAAAGAAAATTGCGACTGCTATCATTCACGACAAAACCAGGTATAACCCTGCAACTCCTACATCCACTTTGCATTTCTCCAGAACACCCCGTATCACTACGAACATCCACTTCCATTGAATAAATCCATTGTATAGTTACATACGAACTCGAAGGAACTTTTTCGAGGATGGATTCTGGTTCTGAAGAGATTGAATAGGATTATTCAGATGTCTTTTCCCATTACCTTCTCTCAGGTTGTGAGGGCTCCTAGGATTAGGAGAGTACACCTATTACGCTTATTGGATAGTCTTCTTCCAAACCTTAGGCTGGTGCTGAAGGGTAGGGAAAGAAGAAAACCAATTAGCCTAAAGAAGGTGTACAGAAGGTAATAAGTAAAGACATAATAAAGGGATTGGAGTGAGGGCAGGTAAAGTATATGGTTACTGTCATGAATCCGGATTGTGGAAGAGGCGTTACTAGGAATACCCCGTTACCCCTTTTCGAAACATTTTCATGTTTCAGTTTGACCGTGCGATATTAATTGAAAACTGTTTTCCCAAGTGGAATCTAACTCCATGGTATGTATTTACCAGATCATTTTCTCATATCTGTATGTTATTAAAAATGGTGAGTGGGAGTATGATATTGGGAATTGGGTGATTAGATCCTCATTATATTGGAATTCGTTGTAATTGGTGATATTTGAGGAAATCATCTGGATTTTGCCGGATGACAAATATTTGGTTTTGAATATCCGTTGTTATGCACCAATTTCAAACTGATATATCTGTACATTTATTTTATAAAGTGAGATATAACTTTTTGATATTATGTCTGTGACATTTACCTATATCGGTTGGTGATTAGGTAAGGTGCATTCAACAGCGGTGTAATTCTTCTTAACCATACTACAATTTTTCAACTTACGACGCACGGGGTTTGAGTTAATGAACTCAGGGGGATTATACAAAGTATTGTATGCTGTCCAGTGTCCATTAGGACAATGGGGTTGGTACTCGCACTGTATTCTGTTTACTCATGACTTCTCTGATTCTAGACATGATTTTCGTTGAAATGCAAAGTTCAGATTTTGAGAAGTTATAGGTATAAGAATAAAGTAGAGAACCATTTGTTGGAAGTATCAGGATTCTTCGATGAAGTCGAAGATGTAGATACTTGTGTTTGGTATTCCAGTGATAGTAATGGTTTTGAGAACTTGCTTCTCTTTCGGGTTACTCATATATGGATGCACTCCTAGATGAGTAATGTTGATTGACCTCCTTCCATTTGGTTGATATGCACTGGAGACAGCTGCATGATTTTGAATCTGGTTCCAATTAAATTAGTGCTTTTGTGTCTATATCGGATATATATAGAATCAATTTATATCTTAACGATGTTGAGGTATCTGGAGTTGTCCGGCTGATGCTTAAAACCAGAATCCGGATAAACTCAAGGCACGTTTCAGTAATGGCAGTTTGTGGGTTATCCCGGGTTTTGACGAGGGTTAACTTTTTACCGTCAGGAAGATCAATATTTATATTGTTCATGACTCGCCACAGTTTTAGTAAAATGGATTTTTCTATAAAACAGAAGTGGGAGTATGGTAGAACTGGAAGTAATTCCAGAACCACAAACGATTACTGAAAATTTAATAGAACCTAAGGATTCAATTTGATTTGATGTTCCATTAGCCACTCCGCAAGATTTAGTGGGTAAACTCAGGCACCCGAGAGCTACTTCGGTCTTCTCAGTGTTGGTGACAGGGATGTTCTTGTTTACCCAGACTTGCCATTGCTGTTGTTTTAGACTATAAGACCCGGCAGGAGGATGAGTATAGCGCCGTTCTAAACTAGCTTTGGAAATGCATGTATATATGACTCTGCCAGAGGGTTGTTGTAGTCAGTGGGAGCAGCGGAAGCATAATGGGCAAGTAGCTTATGTCTATTTATAGACTAAAGCAGGTATAGCGGAAATAGATCATCTAATTTTGATGTGACAGTCATAGGCTTTGACCTCATCGGAATAGGAGATGGATCTGATAAGAAGGTAGTACAGAGTGATGTCCGGGTATTGGGATGACATGCATTTGATAGGAAGAGATATTCCTATACTACGATCGGTTATACTGTGGTTGTCATAAAGTTGTTTCTCCATAGTGGATATGGATATAATATCAGGTTTTCTGGTTACTAGATCTATGGTTTTAGATCTAGATTTGGGAAGAATCCCAATTTGGGTAATTTGACATTATTCTAAAGATATTTTAGAATGGACGACTCCTGGCAAGGTGGAGTACTTGCAGGTGATGGAGTCACCCTCTCTAAAGGTGTCTTACAGTCTAAAGGGAGAGGGATCTGCATGATTAGCATATCACTTGCTTAGGCAATTGAGTTAATCATGAAATGTCAAGTACCACACCAGATGTTGTTTTTGCACTAGCTGCAATAAACATATATTAATTAAATTCTGGAGAAACATTAGGAAGCAGTTTATTAACATAAGTGAATGTTCTTGGGATATGGTAACGGCAGCCTCCTTCAGGAGACGATTATCATTTCAGGCTTCCAAGGTGACCTGGATGACACATTGACTGTCAGAGTTATAGTTTTTCCCTCTTCTGAGGCACAGTATGTTGGACAGGTGGTCCAAGCGGATACTGAGGAAGGCATGGCGCATGTTACTGATTAAATTCAGTGAATGATACAGTCTATGAGGTTTGCTGTATTTGGAGTTCGTTTGTGAACTGGGTCCCATCAGATATCCAGACAAATTCTAAGACAGGTATTGCTCATTTCGGGAGATATTTTTCTCCGCGAAGTTGAGATACAGAGAGATACAGAAAGAAACATTGGAGTGGATCCACTCACTGAAGCTATTTCTCGAACGCAATCATTTTCGCAAATGGGCTTTGCGAAACTGATTAGTAGAGAAGTTGGGTGTTCGGTATCACACGGGCTGTGAGTGTAAGTCGATGTACAACACCCCAATACATGTGGGGAGGCGGAAATTTAAAAAACGAACTTGTTTAAAGCACAAACATCGACTAACCGCTTGAATCGAAGCTAAACGATAACTAACTACAAACGTAGAAGTTCTATACTACTATGTTTAGGGATTATACCTAACGAATCGTGTCCTTCGTCTTTGCGAACTCCTCCTCCTCCTCGGCCTTCTCGAAGTAGTAGTAGATCCACCCGAGAGCTTTACTCCAAGCTTAGCCTCTAAACTTGAGGCAACTAAACTTCTTTAAGTGCTAATCAAAGAAGCTAGGTGAGATAGAGAGAGGGTTATGGATTAAGTAGTCTAACTAATCCTTGTACTCAACACATGAGAGGGGAGGATTAGGGTTTGAAGAGGGAGAGCTTGAGGAGAGAGAATGTGAGAATAATAATGAAGTGAGAATAATGAGTTATGATAATATATATCAAGTATTTCTTTTTATCAAGAAAAGAAAATAAAACAATTTAGCAACCATGCTTGATAATATCTAGTGATAATTCACTCCATGAGTCATTAAGCATTTATCATGCATTAATGACATGGATGAATCATCCATATGACTCACTAATCACATTCATTGTATATGCCACCTAAACCTCCTTAGTCACCACCTTCTAGAAGCTTCTCGCGCAATTATGAGAACGCCCCTCCTTTCCGCAAAAATACGGAAAAACTTTAGACTGTATAAATCCAATAACCGGATACCAGTAACTGGCTTAAACCAAAGTCGACTGGTAAAAACTGTCCGAAAGTCGTACGTGTGTAAACACACGTATGCGTCCGAACCCTTGTCGTAAAACCATACGACCTCTATATCGTTTCGCCTGGAGTAGGGAAACTCTCTGTGTGGGACTCTAGAGACTCGACTACTACGCTGGCAGTAGGTTTAACCACAGACTGCAAGCGGCACTAGCTGTACGTAACGGTCCCCAGGTAGATGTCGATAAGAAGGCCGATGAGGAAACCCATCCGAACTCCTACTGAGTCTGATGTGGCAATCTCCATACAGTCCGGTCCGTTCGTCCAAGACTATCGCATATCGGGCCTAGGGGGCGACAAGCGTCAGTCCCCTAATAGCGGTATAAGTCGTGTCGGAGGGAAGCCCATTACACCCTGAGAAACTACTGGAACCTACCAGCAAATCTCGCTTGCCCTGGCCAGGGACTTTGCGTAATGGCTCTCTGACACAGCGTGATATCAACTCCCAATACCGGGAGAGACGAATCCTGTCTAACCGCCACTGCCTCCAAGTGCTCGGGACTGCACCCAACTGCTACCTGTTTGCACGACTCCTTTAAGCCGTGGTAGGGTAGCAATCTAAGAACAGTGGGACACACTCGAGGCGAAGTAGCAGTGTCAAGTCTGCGGACTATGCTGTACTCATGTCACCTGGGAACTGTTCACTGACGACTGGTATAAAACCAACCAACAGTTCCCTGTGAGTCCTGTCCGGTATACCCGTAACCTAACGAGCACCTGTATACTATCTCCAGTACGACGTACTGACGGCTGTGGGACAGACCATCTCCCCAACTGGGATGAGAAGCGTACACACTAGTCTACTCCGGAGTATCGATGCTCTGTCTCGACAATCCAACGACTAGGGACCTGAATAAGGATGTGCTTGTAGACTACCCAGCCCCCACTAGTGTGACTGCCATCACAACGCCGGTAGTCAAGCAAGATCCTAAGGGCTCTATCAATACGTATACTCACATATTAAGATAGAAAAACCAAGTAGCATACTACCATGTTTAGCAAGACTGTTATATACATGTGAATATCCCAAGCTTCCATTAAGTAATATACAAACTAGTATGATACAGTAATGGCCTTCTAGGGCATAAACACTAACAATCTCCCATTTGCACTAGGGCCATGTACTGGCATATCGAAGACCAATGATCTCGAGTAGCCTCTCGAACTGAATCTGAGGTAGGGCCTTCGTGAATGGATCAGCAATGTTCTCTTCAGAAGCAACTCTCCGAACCTCGATCTCCTGACGATCAATGATCTCCCTGATCAGGTGATACCGCCTCAAGATGTGTCTGGACTTCTGATGGGACCTTGGTTCCTTCGCTAAAGCTATAGCTCCGTTGTTGTCACAATATAGAGGTATTGGATCAACTATGGTAGGAACCACCTGAAGTTCTGTTAGGAACTTCTTCATCCAGACTGCTTCTTTTGCGGCATCGCAAGCAGCTATATACTCCGCTTCCATCGTCGAGTCAGAAACGGTGTCCTGCTTGGAGCTGTTCCAGCACACTGCCCCTCCATTGAGGGTAAAGACATAACCCGACATGGACTTGGAATCGTCCTTATCACTCTGGAAGCCGGAATCAGCAAAGGCCTCCAACCTGAGGTCTTTTCCGCCGTGAACCAAGAATATCTCCTTAGTCCTTCTCAGGTACTTGAGAATGTTCTTTACTGCTATCCAGTGCTTCTCCCCTGGGTCTGACGATACCGGCTTACCACGCTCAGTGCGTAAGCTACATCTGGTCTGGTACATAACATCGCATACATTATAGAGCCTACCGCAGAAGCGTAGGGTATAATAGACATGCGTTCCCTTTCCAAATCAGTCTTGGGAGACATCTCTTTAGAGAGGGTGATTCCGTGACAAGCCAGTAAATTACCGCGCTTAGAATCTTCCATACTAAATCTTTTCAGTACAGTGTCAATATACCTGGACTGCGAAAGTCCCAACATCCTCTTGGATCTATCACGATAGATCCGGATCCCCAGAATGTAAGAGGCATCACCCAGGTCTTTCATGGAGAACCTGTGTGACAAGAATCCTTTGACAGATTGTAGCATAGGAATGTCATTTCCTATCAATAGAATGTCATCCACGTACAAGACGAGGAATACGACACTTCTGGCTACAACTTTACTATATATGCACGGTTCATCTGGATTTTTGATAAAGTCATATTCTTTGACTGTCTCATCAAAACAGATGTTCCAACTCCGTGATGCCTGCTTTAGTCCATAAATGGACTTAAGCAGCTTGCATACTTTCCCGCTGCTCCCACTCTGATTGAAACCCTCTGGCTGATCCATATAGACGCACTCTTCAAAATTTCCATTAAGAAAGGCCGTCTTTACGTCCATCTGCCAGATTTCATAATCATGGAAGGCAGCAATAGCAAGAAGGACCCGAATGGATTTGAGCATAGCCACTGGAGAAAAAGTTTCGTCATAGTCCAAACCAGGTCTTTGACGAAAACCCTTTGCAACAAGTCTAGCCTTATAGGTTTCCACCTGTCCATCTACACTAATCTTTTTCTTGAAGATCCATTTGCATCCTATGGGTTTTACCCCATCTGGAGCAAAGTCTAAAGTCCATACTTTGTTGGTGTACATGGACTCCATTTCGGTCCGCATTGCATCTAGCCATCGTACCGAGTCGCCGCTCTGGATGGCCTGCTGGAAGTTAGTAGGTTCATCATCATCTATGATGCAATCCTCTCTATCCCCATCTATGAGAAAACCGTAGTATCTCTCAAGTGGATGAGACGGCCTACTACTCCTGCGGAGGGGTGCGGGAATGTCCTGTTCTTCTTGAATTACTGGTTCTACCAAACTTTCAGTATCAGTCTGTGGTTCTGGAATTTCATCCAGTTCTATTTCGCTCCCACTTGATTCCTTTTCTAAAAACTGATGTTCTAGAAAATGGGCATTACGAGAAACAAATACCTTTTGTTCCTCTGCGTAATAGAATAGATATCCCCTGGAGTGCTTTGGATATCCCACAAACTTACACTTTACTGATCGTGCCTCGAGCTTGTCCACATGCTGCTTTTTAACAAAAGCTGGACATCCCCAAATCTTTATATACTGTAGATGGGGTTTCTTTCCGCTCCACATCTGATATGGAGTGGTAGGCACAGTCTTGGTAGGTACCATGTTCAAAAGATATGCCGCTGATTCTAGCGCATAACCCCAGAAAGATCATGGTAACTCAGCATTACTCATCATGGATCGTACCATATCCAATAGGGTTCGATTCCGTCTCTCCGATACACCGTTATGCTGTGGAGTGTATGGAGGAGTAAGCTGAGAGAGAATTCCTTTCTCTTTTAGGTAACCTAGGAACTCGGCACTCAAGTATTCACCACCTCGATCAGATCTAAGTGTCTTGATACTTTTGCCGGTTTGGTTTTCCACTTCATTCTTATACTCTTGGAATTTCTCAAAAGTCTCGGATTTATGTTTCATCAGATAAATGAATCCGTATCTTGAGTAATCATCCGTGAAAGTAATGAAATAGAAAAAACCACCTCTTGCATGTGTAGACATTGGACCACATACATCGCTGTGTATGAGTCCTAAGAGCTCGCTCGCTCTTTCTCCTTGTCCAGTAAATGGAGTCTTTGTCATCTTTCTTTTGAGACAAGATTGACAAGTGTCATAAGTTTGATATTCGAACGAGTCCAAATATCCTTCTCTATGCAACTTAGTCAACCTTCTCTCATTGATGTGACCCAGTGTACAATGCCATAAGAAAACTTTATTTAAATCTGGAGACTTTCTTTTTAGTGTGTTCTGGACATTGAAAATTTGGAGTTGGTTTAAAACATATATACCGTTATTTAGTGTACCTGACCCAATCAAACCATGATTAAGGTGGATGTTAACAACATCTCTTACAAACGTGAAATCATAACCTTTATTTGATAACAAGGAAACTGATATGATATTACACGTTAAGCTTGGTACAAAAAAACAGTTATGTAAAACCAAAATGTGTCCACTCGTCAATCCTAGGTGATAATCCCCGACGGACGCAGCTCCCACGCTAGCTCCGTTAACAACCTTTAGGGTCATATCACCTTCCTTCAGCACTCTACGGTTTCTCAGTGCCTGCAATGAATTGCAAATATGAGATCCTGATCCGGTATCCAATACCCAGGAAGTAGAGTTGATCGACAGACAATTCTCAATTACAAACACACCTGAAGTCGAAGCCACAGCTTGCTTCGGTCCTTGGTTCTTGGCGATCCACGCCTTGCAATCCTTCTTCCAGTGCCCTTTCCTATGACAATGGAAGCACTCATCCTGAGCAACTACTGGTACCGGCAACTTTTTCTTTCCCTTCCCTCCCACCTTACTTACACCTCCTCTAGGTCTGGGGACGGCCTTCTTCTTCCTTCCTTTGGCCCTAGCCTTGGACCCGGAAGAAGATGCACCGCCAACAAACATAGCGGGTGTTTCCCTTGCCTTCTGCAAGGTGCCCTCTGCACTCCTTAACATGTTCAGGAGTTCTGGAAGTTCAACTTCTTTTCTTTGAATGTTGAAGTTCAGGATAAACTGGGCGTAGGTGGAAGGAAGGGACTGGAGAATAAGGTCTGTATAGAGCTCATTATCCAAAGTCGTCCCAAGGTTTGCGAGCTCTTCTATATAGCCGATCATCTTTAGGACATGTTCTCCTACCGATGACCCGACAGCCAACCTCGCTCGAAACAAGTTCTTTGAGGTCTCGTATCTTGCTATACGAGATTGCTCTCCATAAAGTTCCTTTGTATGGAGAAATATGGCATCTAGTTCCATATCCCCGTGCCTCCTCTGATGTTCATTGTCCATCAAGGCAAGCACGATGCACTTGGCTTTCGCGCAATCAAAATCCCAGGTTTTGCGGATTTCCTTATCCGCATTGCCGGATTTGGGACCAGGGACAGCAGGCGCCGTAGCGGTGAGGACATACCCCAATTTGTCATAGGTTAAAGCCATTTTGACATTCCGCAGCCAATCTTTATAGTTTGGCCCTGTCAGTATATTTTTCTCTAAAAGTAACTTAAGTCCAGTCATTTTCAGGGTCACTGCAATTAGGAGAGAGAGAAGAAAACTCTTTAGCATGATGCTCTTGCAAGTTTAGAGTGGTTTTTAGTTTATCTAAACTGGATGGCTCCCACTGTTTCTCGAATCCTTCCTCAAACCATAAAAGAAGAATTAGCCAGGACTATTCTCACCGTACAATACTTGCTTAACCGTTCAGCCAGGCTAGTGTCGATACTTCGAGGGAGGTTTTCCAACGCTTTCGCGAAGTTCCTTAATTAAAGAACCTCTTTTCTCTGGGGGCGTAACCCCGCTGACACTTTTCTGGACACCTACTTGGTTTATAGCATTGATCGTTAAGTGACGAATATCCTGATAAGTAGCATATACTCACAGTAGGATCGGGATCCAAATATCATCGTCTGATAATGTTGTAGGAATGCTACCAACATTCATCAAACTCAAAATGGTATGCATCTCTTTGCAAATTTCAGTTTCTTTAGAAATTCCCAATATTCATTTTTGCCCCATGCTCTTATGACCTTGGCGTTAGGTCAAAATGTCATAAGTCACATGTCAAGTTCTACCCATCATTATCTTGTCAATTTGAACCCATCCGTATATATCCTTGACGTTGGGCCAAAATGATAATACGACTGTCCCAAACTAACTCATCTATCTATGCAACAAATGAATATCCAGCAGCTACCAAACACTATGCCTTGGCGTTAGGTCAAAATACATAGCTTGAATACTACTGAATACCCAGATGAAATGACGGAGGGCTACGAACGGTTTTTGGCGAAACCGTGAACGTAGTGAACTTGATATAACCGAAGGAACCTGATAGCTTTTAAAAAGAGTGGTTAAAGCTCCGCATTTAAAAATATCTGTTTTTTAAAATTAACCGAGTGGTTTCTTTTAAATTGTTCCAACGATTAAAACTTTGGTTTATTTTCTTTGCATTATAGATAATGCGTCCCATCATTAACCTATCATTGCAGAGAACAACGAAAATATGACGTCCTCTTATGCCATCCGCATTTGCCACTGGGTCCCGTCATCACCCGTTAGGTTACTTAACTAACGACAGAGCGGAGACTGGGCTAGCGCGGGTGTAAAACATAAGTGACGTCTAAAATAGCTATCATATATATAGATATTTTACATTCGTCTGATGCAATGATATTCATTCCAGATCACAGATGAACTTAATTGGATTTGCAAGCAATCCGTGTTTGTTTTGAGCCTGCAAAAAAATACGGATTACACAGTTGTGATGAGTAGCCATTACCCCACCTAAGACCCCTACGGGTGCGGCAAACTACCCGCCCGGCAGTTTGTGCACCCCACCTTGGGTCTGTCCTAGGAGCAAAAACAGTAAAATGAAATAATACAACGGTGGCTACAACCGCAACCTGGATGTGCCCCGCAAAATAATATTACAACAAATTACATTTACATCAAATGAATTAAATAAAAACCCATCACATAACCCCGGCTATACATCACAACAGTCCAACACAGTTCATATGCACAAACAGATAAAATCCATTTCAGAAATGTGCAACCCCCTGCAAACTGACATACTAGCAGTTAGGGGAGGTTTACGAACACATTATACAATCACAGATATAATCCAACAAGCAAATACTGTATAATTTCGATCGATTAAACACTTTTAATTTTGCTCCAATACATCTCTGTAAATCTGAAACCTGAGCAAAAATTAAAAATTTCCAGAAAATACCAAATATCACAGAGAAGCAACACAGAAAAATTGGGTTCCTGAATCGTCAAATCGGCGGCGGAAGCGTGGCAGATCGGTGGGATCCGCCGCGGTTCCGCGGCGCTTTAGACGATTCAGGGGCCCAAATTTCTTGTGTGTTCTTCTACTGTCTTTTCAAGCGTTCTGAACATCCCTGAAAAATTTTTGGACTTCATTTAAAAATCGACAGAAACTTGTGATTTCGGGTTTTTCCGGTTTCGTTTTTTCCGTTCGAAATTCATACAAATTTGCAAGTAAGTTATTTATTGTTTAGCGAGGCTTTGATACCACTGTAAGTCGATGTACAACACCCCAATACATGTGGGGAGGCGGAAATTTAAAAAACGAACTTGTTTAAAGCACAAACATCGACTAACCGCTTGAATCGAAGCTAAACGATAACTAACTACAAACATAGAAGTTCTATACTACTATGTTTAGGGATTATACCTAACGAATCGTGTCCTTCGTCTTTGCGAACTCCTCCTCCTCCTCGGCCTTCTCGAAGTAGTAGTAGATCCACCCGAGAGCTTTACTCCAAGCTTAGCCTCTAAACTTGAGGCAACTAAACTTCTTTAAGTGCTAATCAAAGAAGCTAGGTGAGATAGAGAGAGGGTTATGGATTAAGTAGTCTAACTAATCCTTGTACTCAACACATGAGAGGGGAGGATTAGGGTTTGAAGAGGGAGAGCTTGAGGAGAGAGAATGTGAGAATAATAATGAAGTGAGAATAATGAGTTATGATAATATATATCAAGCATTTCTTTTTATCAAGAAAAGAAAATAAAACAATTTAGCAACCATGCTTGATAATATCTAGTGATGATTCACTCCATGAGTCATTAAGCATTTATCATGCATTAATGACATGGATGAATCATCCATATGACTCACTAATCACATTCATTGTATATGCCACCTAAACCTCCTTAGTCACCACCTTCTAGAAGCTTCTCACGCAATTACGAGAACGCCCCTTCTTTCCGCAAAAATACGGAAAAACTTTAGACTGTATAAATCCAATAACCGGATACCAGTAACTGGCTTAAACCAAAGCCGACTGGTAAAAACTGTCCGAAAGTCGTACGTGTGTAAACACACGTATGCGTCCGAACCCTTTTCGTAAAACCATACGACCTCTATATCGTTTCGCCTGGAGTAGGGAAACTCTCTGTGTGGGACTCTAGAGACTCGACTACTACGCTGGCAGTGGGTTTAACCACAGACCGCAAGCGGCACTAGCTGTACGTAACGGTCCCCAGGTAGATGTCGATAAGAAGGCCGATGAGGAAACCCATCCGAACTCCTACTGAGTCTGATGTGACAATCTCCAACAGTTCCCTGTGAGTCCTGTCCGGTGTACCCGTAACCTAACGAGCACCTGTATACTATCTCCAGTACGACGTACTGACGGCTGTGGGACAGACCATCTCCCCAACTGGGATGAGAAGCGTACACACTAGTCTACTCCGGAGTATCGATGCTCTGTCTCGATAATCCAACGACTAAGGACCTGAATAAGGATGTGCTTGTAGACTACCCAGCCCCCACTAGTGTGACTGCCATCACAACGCCGGTAGTCAAGCAAGATCCTAAGAGCTCTATCAATACGTATACTCACATATTAAGATAGAAAAACCAAGTAGCATACTACCATGTTTAGCAAGACTGTTATATACATGTGAATATCCCAAGCTTCCATTAAGTAATATACAAACTAGTATGATACAGTAATGGCCTTCTAGGGCATAAACACTAACAGTGAGTATGCGACATCACAATAATTGGCCTTAAGTGCAAGTGGGAGATTGTTGGCTATAGTGCCATCAAGGCAATTATCATAGTCGTGGACTAGTGATTATGATAATTGAGGCAGAACCTATACCGATAAAACAGTCTTGCTCAAGATGATAGTATGCTATCTGGTTTGTCTTTATCATCATGTACATATTGATAGAGCCCATAGGATTCTTGCTTGACTGCCAGCATTATGATGGCGATCATATATATGGGAGCTGGGGTCTATAAGCACATCCTTAAATGTTCCTAGTCGTAGGAGTATCGAAACCGGGCATCGATACTCCAGTGTAGACTAGTGTATACTGATCGAGACCCCGACGAAGGGTGGTGGCCAGGTCTCATAAGCCATTGGTGTTAGTTTGTTCACCTAAGATAGTATACATGTGCTCATTGGGTTATGAGTACACTGGACGGACTCGCCGGGAACCTGCTAGTTGGTATTATACCTATTGTCAGATAGCAGTTCCCAGGTGATATGTGTACAGGTTAGTCTGTCGACCTGAGATCGTCATTTGTCTCGTGTGAGTTCCCACTGTGCTTTGATTACTACCCTACCACGGCTCAAAGGAGTCGTGCAAACATGTTTTAGTTGGGTACAGTCTCGAGCCACATGGAGGCAGTCATCGGATCGTCAGGGATTTGTCTCTCCCGGTATTGGGGGTTGATGTCGCGTTGTGTACGAATGGCCATCACCATAAATCCGTGGCCATGGTGGATGAGAATTACCGATCCAGGATCGATAGTTTCTCAGGTGGTGATGGGTTTCATACCGACACTAAATGTCGCGTTGTTAGGGGTCTGACTTTATCCACCCCTTAGACTCGATATCCGATACTCTTAGACGAACAAACCGGACTGTACGGATATTGTCACTGTCAGGCTCAGTAGGGGTTCAGAATGAGTTTGCTCGTCGGCCTCCCTTTCGCCCAATACCTGGGTAGCCGTTACGTACAGCTAGTGCCGCTGACGTGCTTGTGGTTAAATCCACTGCCAGCGTATTAACGAGTCTTTAGAGTCCCACACAGAGGGTTTCCCTGGTTCTGGCGAAATGATATAGTAGCCGTATTGGATACGTGCAGGGTTCCGATCGATTGGTGTACTTTGTACCAGGACTTTCGATCGGACAATTGATAGTACTAGCCGACTCGGACTTGAGCCGGATTATTAAATCAGGTATTGATTTAATAATTTTGTATATGTATTTCGATACGTATATTCTAGTATTATATTCTTTGTGTTATTCTATCTCATTGGGTATTCGTATTTTGGTATGAATGCAGATATATTTACAGTAGAATGTAATCCGTATTTTTTACCGGATAACATTCTAGAAGGTGCCACCTCATTTCTTGATTTGACCATTTACATAAAACGGTTAATGAGGTGGATATTTGGAAATGAAGGTATGGTGAGAACCATACTTGAAATAGTGCACACAAATGAATTGTTAATTCATTTGTGTCCACTATTCAAGTATGGGAGGATTTTAAAATTGGGAAAATTGATTTTACAAAACCTATCATGCTATTTTCTTTTTCCTAAAAGAGCTCATTTTTGCAAGCATGATAGTTTTTCTTCACATAGATTTTCTTCTTGAGCTCCTCCCTCACCATTTGCTTCACCTCCTCTAGATTTCCATGGATGTTATCACCTTCTTTGTTTTGAGATAGCTAACACTAAGATCCTACACACTACATCCTAGGCTCTCTAGGATAGCATCCTAGAGACCCTAGTTTCTCCATATGCATCGTGTTGAGGAGCTAGAGCCGGAGCTACATCCCTCGGATGGATCATCGGAGATCTTAGGAAGACTGGCAATCAAACCACATCAAGGAACCACTGGGAGCTTGGAATGAAGCCCGAAGGACACGGATCAACTCGGTATAACATTTCTAACATCTATTTTTGTTTGCTGGTTTAGGGTTTAAGGTCGATCCGTAAATCGGGTAATGGTAGCGCCAGTTTGTAAATTTTTGTTCCACATTTTGGCCGCGTTTTGATGGTCGGGCGCTGTCGTAACCCTTCACAATGCAGTAAACATATGATATTTTTATTCATATGAATGCAAAATATATATCATAGCATGTAGCAAGATAAATTTGTCTGATCGGATCTCACGACGGGGTGTATACGCAGCGCCCGACGTCGGGTAAACGTCGTAATGCACACACGGCGTACAGAACTGAACTAGGCAAAGCAAGAACATGACCACGCTGGCTGGGAACGTCCGCTGGGTCTCCTGGATCGTCAGCGACGAGCACGTCTCCGGCGATCACCGGAAACCAAGAATCAACAAGAAGAAGAAGAAGAAGTAGAAGGCTGTGGGTTCTCAGGGTTTGGTGCTCTGGATTCAGGAGGGAGGTGAGACGAGGAAGGGAAGACGACGATGACGACGGCAAGGTGCAGGCGATGGTTTCCAGCAAAGGCAGTGGCAAACCGGTGTGCAAGTTCTTGGACTCGGGGATCGGGTTCTGCGTGGGATTCTTGCTGGGTTTGAGGGTGTAGAAAAGAGGAGAAGGAGGAGGTGATGATGACGAGGGCGATGACGGCGAAGTTTTCCGGCAGCGGAGGAGATGGGAGCAGTGGGTTTCGTCACGGAGAGATGGGTGTGGTGAGGGTTGCAGGGGAGGAGTCATGGGTAGGTGAGGGGAGTAGGTCGAGGCGTGGACGAGGATGCCGGCGAGGGTCGTCTGTGATAGCAACGGCGACGAGCACGAGATGAGGGCACGAAGCGGCGGGAGAAAGAAGATGAAAGGAGAAAGAAGGGAGGTGAGTGTAGTAGGAAGAGGGGTGACGGGATTCTCGTGATGTAAAAAAATTTATAGAAGAGAGAGAGAGAGAGAGAAACGGTGAGATACGGGGGTTAAAGAAATATAAAAATAATATATAATTTAGAGGAAAGAGAGAGAGAGGTTAGATCTGAATAAAAAAAATATTTGAAAATATAAGTTTGTTAAAAACGTATATGAAACAGTTTTATTTACAAAGAATAAAATATTAAGAAAATTTGAGTTTTTGGTTAATACAAAACTAGTCCAAAACACGCCCGGGTCGGGTCTAAAATTACGGTTTGAAAATACGGATAATATACGTGTTAACCAAAACCAAAATACGATAACCGGGTAACGAAAATGCATACCCCTAAGAACGGATGCACGTAGCATGCACGTATCGATCCAAACAGGTCCGTTTCACTGAACGGGACGAGAACACGATATACGGATGCCACCACAGGGTTCGGGGTATGGTGCAGGTCATGCTAGGTATTTTTAAAATATATTATTATTAGAAAAAATGCAGATGCCAGATATACAATGCAGATGAACAGAATATACAACATGAAAGTGCACGGATTCTCATAACTAGCAGGGATAAATCATAAACAGGAGTCAAGACGGGTTTCCAGCAAGCGGGTCGGATCGAATGCAAACACAGATATCAATTACACTATTCGCACCCAAAACACAAAAAATCAAGAAATAGTCATAAATAAAGAAATACCCAAAATAGAACAGGTATAAATGAACTAGGGTGTTACACTCAGGGAGCCAGAGAAAGTGAGTGCTTGCCTATTTAAGATAGAAAAACATAACGGAGTTATCAATGGTAATTGTCTTGGAAAAAGACACAAATCCTTCCATTTATGTGCAGCAGTTACCGATAACTCCTAAACCTGATTCAAGATCCAAATCAGTTCTAAGTGTCTAACTCAAGTCTGAGTCCAAATCAATCTAAGTCCAATCGAAACATGAATCCAAATCTAACATATATTCAACATGTATTCTTGAACATGAACCTGAATACCAGAACAATATCGACATGACTTGACCTGACCGAACCATTGCTATATCTTGACTTATTTACATGAATACTTGATACATCCTGAAACCGTTTACATGAACAACTTATATCCATGGTCTCGGCAAGTCTGATAACTACAAATCAATATAATATACATTACGGGGTTTTAACGGGGTAAATTGGTACGGAATGTATTAAAAGTGGCACGATGATGGACACTAAAAGACGTAGATAAACATCCATTGCTGTTGTCCCGTGGGTCTTGACGGGGCCTTGTACTTTCCAGTTCCCATATTCCACGGGATAGTTGGACTTCTCTCGTATACACTGATACATTTTGTACCAAGGTACAAACAACTACGTTAGTATAACAAATATATATACTTGTACCAATTACCAGTTCTATTCTCTTTACTTGTATATTCCATTCTTTCTTTGGGACTTACCGAACGCTAGTTCGCCGACGACGTTCCTCTCTCTTCTTTCTTTGGAATGTTCGTCCGGAGGACCCGACTCTCAGGAGACCGAGCTTAGCCAGGAGTACTTGGAGTAGATACCTGAGCAGCACGACTACTAGCTTACTTGTACTTATTTACTTTTCAGTTCATACGCCACTGTTTAGGCATTGCTTTCCATCATTGTATTTTTCCTTTTCAAAAGCAGTTATAATGTAAATATGAATATTAATAAAAGTTGTTGTTTATATTACATCTCTTGTCATTCTTGTACTTTAATTATATATTGCTTATTTACGCTTAGCGTGTTTACTTCTGAGTAAATACGCCGTAGCCCGTCACGTCTACTTCTCCGTACACTGGTAAGCGGGACGTGACAGGTTTTGTTGGCAGCCCATGCAGGTCAGTTCTGCATGAAGTCTTACCATGCAGGTTAGTTCTGCATGGAATCCTAAGCAATATATCACAAGAATTAAAAGAATCGGCAACCAAACATTCCTTACATTTTTAATCTCTTGAATCTATCCTAACCCTTCCTTTTCTCTCAAGGTCATGGATTCTTCCAATAACACGAGCACCAACATGAACGGCAACACTCCACCACCTACACTACCACCACCCATTATCGTTGAGAACTTACTGATAAGATCAATGGCGTTCCTTGAAACAACCAGGAGTCTAGTTGAAGGACAGCAGGAGCAGGCTGCTCTCCTTCACCAAGGACTAGTTCGTACTAAGGCCGGGCAACTCATGGTTATATCAAAAAGAAGGAGAGAACACCGCCAGCAAAGACTTCCTATTATTGCAAAAAACTCGGACATGAAGTAAAGGACTGCAAGCGAGCTAATGGTCTTTGTATGATTTGTGGATCGCCTGAACACACTCTAAGGGCATGCTCAAAGTACAGGGCAAACACAAACCCCACACCAAGACTGACTATACAAGCTCCTACTACTGCACCACTTTCGCGAGGACCACGTTTACCTCTTCAGGCCGAAATGTACCAACAGGCACAAAGAAAAGTGCTAGGAGGCCAGACATCCACTATACCGGTTGAAGAATCCGAAATCACTGGCCAACTTATCACTGGTAATTTTCAATCCTTTCATCTTTTCAAATCCTTGCATAGCTCTATATTTTTCCTTGTATCTAAAACCAACCCCACACAACTTAAGCAATATACTAGTAGCCACTATTCCTGCACTAGCACTGTTCGACACTGGAGCGTCACCATGCTTCATATCGCAAATTGAGAGAATTTTGCAGACGAAATTCTATTAAGGAGGGTAGACTGTAACGCATGCAACACATGATTGCATTCCTTTGAACCTTTTCTTGTTTTCCCTGATAATCTTCTCTCGACGTAACACGAAACTACAAACTCTTGATCTTCATTTGATTTTTTCTTAATTGTTTCTTAGACCTTATCACTTCGACTCTTATAGTAGGATTTGAGCGACTTAAATGGACTTATGTGATTGTAACTATGAACTTCAGTATAATTACAATGTGGTACTCTACTTGAGTGACTTAGAATTTTGCCTTTGATTCTCTTTCCTCTTGATTCAGCAATGTCCTACCATATACCCATAATTATCGAATCCTATCTCCTTAGATAACTTATATCCCTTCACTGATTTTTATTTGATTATCATTTCTATCTTTATATCATTCTTGACAATCCAATTCTAATTTACGTTTCTTCTATTTTGCATGCTCACAGCTTTCTTGAAAACCACTCTTGAATCCTTTTGTTCTTTCAAACATTTTTTTCTGGCACTTTCAGTACCATATCAGCAGTTCTTTTCACCACCACTGTAATCAAGTTTTTCTTGAATCTGTTGCAACTTCCTTCTATAAATTTCGAGGACAAAATTTTTATAAGGAGCTGTTGCAACTTCCTTCCTTTCTTCAGTAGTTCGTCCAACTGAATGAGGATCTCCTTCAATCCCTCCAGACTTAATCGGTATGGAGCTTTGATTACAGGTTGTGCACCAGGTTGTAAATCAATACTAAATTCAAAAGCTCGATCGGGAGGCAAACCCGATATGTCTTCAGAGAACATATCAACTACATCAGGTTTTTCTTCTTTAGCTGGTAGAGGGAACACTTCTGCATTCTTCAGTTTAGCACGGTAGCTTCCTGGCTCCAAGGTTCTATCTCCACTTTTGAAATATTAGACTGGGTGATCTGATATCTCAAATACTACCCTCCTTTGACGGTAGTCAATGGTAGCATAGAAAATTCCCAGCCAATCCATTCCCAACACAATATCGAAATTTGGTATGTCCAGTAATTTGAAATTTGTGTAGAATTCTCGACCGCAGACTACAACTGGGCACTGATCATATCCCAAAGTTGCCTTCAAGACTCCATTCCCGGAACTGATATTCCAACTTTAAATGAGTGGCTTCACTAGAATCGCATGCGTTCTCACGAATCATTGTGGTATGAAGCAGTGTGAAGCTCCAGTGTCGAAAAGTGTGAGTGCGGGAAGGGTGGCTACTAGTATAGTACCTAAGTTGTGTGAGGTTGTGTTTAGATATAGGAATAGTATAACGATGCACAAGAATTGAAAGGTTGAAAGGATGGGAGAATTTACCGGTGATGACTTATCCTGTGGCTTTAGCCTCCTCGACCATCATTGTAAAAGCATATCGTCTCAGTACATTCCTCCTTGCCGGAGGCACATTCCTCTGCCCTTGAGGCACGTTTCTCTGTGCCTGATAGAATTGACGCTGAGGTTGTGCAGGTGGTCCACGTAGAGCTGGTGCAGGAAGAGCTAGGCGAGGTGCAGGTGCCTGAATGGCCGGCCTCTGCGGAGCTGTAATTACAGGTCTGGGTGCTGGTGCTGTGTTAATACGATATGGGCATGCTCTTATAGCGTAAGTAGATGCGCCACAAATCAAACGCAGGCCATTTGCATGCTTGTAGTCTTTCGTCAAGTGTCCAGTTCTTTTGCAGTAGAAACAGAAATTTGGACTGGACCGGTTAAACGATCCTCCTGGTCTCTTAGGTATAAAAGTTGGCCTAGAAGAGGCTCCTCCTGTCATCTGTGTAGCAGGGCATTTGATTCCAGCTGTTTTGCGCTTACCCTTCTTCTTAACCACAGCTTCATAAAGACGTGCTGCCTTCAGGGCGAGTCTATGAGTTGGATAGTCGCCTGTGGCTAATGCCGCCTGAATCTCCGGTCTAAGCCCTATTGGAATCGTCTAGTCCGAATCTCATTAGCCGGAATCAAGTGTGCCGTGAACCTGATAAGATGTTGATGTCAGGATAGTGATGTGTTTTATTGAACAGAATTTGATACGAATTCTTTACCTGCTAATCATGATGAATCCGACATCATATTCATCCACCGATTTTACCCACATAGAACCTTGTTGCAGGTGGATGAATTGTTGCTCCATCTCATATCGAGCAGTCTCGGGAAAAAACTTCGTATCGAACACATCGCGAAATGTCTTCCACTCTATTGATTGTGTGAGACGGCTTTCCACCAGACTCTTGCATTGTCGGTGAGTTGGAGCTTGGCCACACGAACCCAAGCTATGTCTGGTATCTGCACTGCGGTAAGTTCGTTCTTTATACTCTAGGCCTATTTTTCAGTCTCAAGAGGACTCCCTTTCCCTGAAAAGTTTCTTGGATGCAACGCACTTAATTGCTTTACCCCAAGTGTTTCGGCTTCAGGGCGGTTCATGAGAATAGCAGTCTACTGCTGCTAGCCCTCCAGAAAACTTTTGATGGCTTCTAGAAGCACCGTTTATTCATTAATCGGAGCAACAATGGTAGGGGGAGGTGATAAGGTAGGTGGTGGTGTATTGCCATTGGCGGTGGTGCTAGTATTGTTGGGAGAATCCATCGCCTTGATAGAAAAGAAAAGATTAGGATAGATTCAAGAAATTTGAAATGCAAGGAATATATAGTTGCTGATTCTTATAATTCTTGTGATATATTGCTTAAGACTTCATGCAGAACTGACCTGCATGGGCCACCAATAAAACCTATCACGCCCCACTTCCCAATAGACAGAAACAATGACGTGGTAAGCCCGCAACGTATTTATTATGAAACAAATACGTTAAGTGTAATTAAGTAATATAACAATGAACAAGAATGATAAGAGTAATAAAATAAAACAGAAATTTTATTTACATTCAACTTTACATACAACTATCTGAAATAAATGATACAATAATAAAAGCAAATGCCTAAACAATGGCATACTGAAAGTAAGTGCATGCCGGACGGAGCTAGTAGTCAGGCTGTGCTGTGAACTGGTCCAAGTCCTCCTGGCTCGGCTCTACGTCTTCAAAGTCCGGTCTTTCTGACGAACATTCTAAAGAAAAAAAATAGAGAGGAATGTCGTCAGTGAACTAGCGCTCGGTAAGTCCCCAAAGAAGTAAGAGAAGATAGTATATAATGTGAAAAGAATCCAAATGAACAGAGGACAGGTAAAATTGTATATGATCATTCACAAGTATAAGATCGTTATTCTAACGTGATTATTTATAATTTGATACAGAAGGTATTCATGTATATGAGAGGAGTCCATCTTATCTCGTGGACTATGGTAACATGTAGTACAAGGCCCCGTCATAACCCACGGGACAACGGCACGTGAATTCATGTGGTGTATTTTAAAGTGACATTTCGTGCCACGATGTACGTTCCGTACCAATCTTTCCATTTATGCCGCGTATTGTATTATATAGATTGAGACTACAGGTCTTGGCCGAATCCATGGATATAAAAATGTACAAGTTCATGTTCAAGATGTAAGCATATGTTCAGGTATTCATGTCAAGTTATAACCATAGTTCGGTCAAGTCGAGTCAAGTATGCAAGTTTGAGTTTGATGTTTGAATTCGAGTATCCAAGTTCATGATCAAGTATTCAAGTTCGTGTTTGATTTTGGATTCTGGTTTGAGTTTGGACTCAGATTGAGTCAGAAACTTGTGAACGGATTTAACTCTTCAATTTCTTAGGTTCGGGGGTAATCGGCAACTGCTGCACATGATCGTTAAGATTTATGTCTTTTTCCAAGACAATTGGCATTGAAAACTTCGTTAAGTTGTCTAGCCTGAATAGGTAAGCACTCACTTTCTCCGGCTCCGCGAGGCTCAAGAGAAATGATACCGTTTAAGCCTATATTAATTTATAGTCCTTAAAATATTGTTTTGCATATCTCGATGGGGTTTTATGAAAATATATTTTAATATAGTTTAAAATTAAATCTCGAGAATGATTTGTAATATTTAGGGTTTTCATGAACATGTATTTTAATTTAAAAGGTATTTTGGTGATGAAACTTAGCCTTTTTAAAAGTTTATGGTATTTTTATGAAAACTGGCTCTTTTGGAAACTTGTTGGTATTTTATTAAAATTCTAATCTTTCATTTTAAAAATATAGTTTCATAATATTTTTACTTATTAAAAATACGGATTCATATTTTTTATATAATTTTTCAAAAATTAGTTTTGTTTAGAAAAGTCGCATTTCTTAAAAATCGTATTTTTATTTCCTTTCTAGACCGAATACTCCGTGAAGAGTTCTGCATCTCGCTCTACTATCCCAAGGATGTGTGATAATCCGCACCATCTATTAGCGGGTCCCCTAACGAAGGTTGTAGAGGTATAATTACCAAGGATTACAAAATACCGATTAAAAGAAACCCATTTTGAAAAGGTGTGGTATTTTAATGTAAAAGTTATTCTTTAAATTAGTCATGCGTTTAGAACATCGTTCTATGAAACCATAATGAGCGTGTGGGGTAGGTCGTTACCCCGTGAGGTTTTCTTAAAAGTATTTAACAAATATTGAAATGAGAGTTATACTGAAGTTCATGGTATTTTAATGAAAAGTTCGTTATATGATAGTTTCACATGAAAGTTTTGGTTAAACTCAAAGCTAAATGATTGTAAACAAAGTTACAAGTAGTGTGAGAAAGTTATTTTGACCTATTTTGCTTTAAAAATGAGAGTACAAAGATTAAAACTACACATATCGGAGTTAACTCCACTTTTCTGATATGTTTTTAGAAGATGGTTTTGAGATGAAAGAAGAAGAGAGAAGAGATACTGTGTAGCGTTAGAAAGAGGTTAAAGAAAAGAGGAGGATTTCCGTGACGTCGCGGAAGCTCCGGAAACGACTTCGATCTTCGATGAAATGAGCTTGGTTGCTAACTCCACTTGACTCCACTTGCACTTAGGAACTTTTGGGATAATTTTGATAGAAATTTTCAGAATAGAGGAGAGCTAGTGCATGAGATGGTATTTATAGTGAAGAATTAGGGTTTAAGAATTAAAAATTTGGATTAAAAAAATTAAAATGGTGTTAAATGGTGAATTGAAGGGTCACTGTTTAATTGCAGGGAAATCAAAAGTGCAAGGGATTCGAAGGGATAAGTGTGCAAAGCACGGAGGAAATTGGGCAACATCTAACCGGCGGCGGCGGCCATATCAAGGAAATGGACGATCGGATCTTGTCCTCTTGCCTAGAGATTCGTTCCACGTGGTGAAATCAGTGTGCACACCTCATTGCGCCTATTTGATTTTTCTGAAACTTTTTTATTTCTCCATATATGGCACGTGTAACTCTTGGGCTTTCGAAATAATTAAAAGAAAAATCTAAAAATAATTCAGTCTGATGAGAATCGAACACACAGGCTATGTCACAGCAGTGCATAGGCTTTACCAGTGAGCTACAAGTTGTTTCTTACTTTTATTGAACAAATTTAACTTTTAACTCTTACTCATGCTATAATACCCATTTCTGTACAATAACAAGAATTTTTTTTATACAGGGATTTCAGAGTCATTACAGCACCTGTGCTCCAGTGTTAGCAGCGCTGATGCCGACCCCAACTCCTAAATTCCAAACTTTCGATTCAATAAACCCCTAAAGTCGTTAAACTGGGAACAGATGATCTCTAAATCGTTAAACTGAGAACAGATGTCCCCTAAGTCGTTAAACCGGGAATGAGGGAAATCCTCTCATGGCAAATGATGATTCACTCCTGGTACCATATTCTAGTATAGCGATGCTGATGTCAAACCAAAATCCTCAAATTCTCTCATGGCAAATGATGATTCGCTCTTGGTACCATCTTCCAGTGTAGCAATACTGATGCCAACACAAATCCCATGTTCTCCACGGCAAATGATGATTCGCTCCTGATACCATATTCCAGTATAGCGATGCTGACGCCAAACTAAAACCCAAATTCCAAGTCTCGGGCTCAAAAGCCCTGTTGTACAGATAAGAAACTCCTAAATTAAATCAAATCAACAAGTCAACCAATGACCTCTCCGTCGGAATCAACCTCTGCCTCAGAATCAAGTCAACCAACGACCTCCATGTCGGAATTATGCTTCGTTTTGGAATCAACCTCTGCGTTGGAATCATGCTTTGTCTCAGAATGTGTCCTGTGTCGAAATCATGCTTCGCCTTGGAGTATCCATCTTCCCTGTCGGAATTATGCTTCGCCTGGGGATCAACCTCTGTATCGGAACTATATTTCGTTCAGAATATCAAGCCCTGCTTCAGAATCAAGCTTCGTCTCAGAATGTGCCCCGTGTCGAAATCATGCTTCGCCTCGGATTATCCACCTTCCCTGTCGGAATTATGCTTCGCTTCGGAATCAACCTCTGCATCGGAACTATATTTCGTTTAGAATACCTACCTCTGCGTCGGAATCATACTTCGTCTCAGAATGTACCCTGCGTCTAAATCATGCTTCGCCTCGGAATATCTGCCTTCCCTGTCGGGATTATGCTCCGCACCTCGGAATGATGTTCCAACCCCCGGAATTATGCTCCACACCCCCGGAATGATGCTCCAACCCCCAAAATGATGTTCCGCTCTTCGGAATAATGCTCCGACCCTGGAATTATGCTCCGCACATCAGAATGATGCTCCGACCCCCACAATCATGCTCCCGGAAGGATGCACCGCCCTCGGAATGATGCTCCACCTCAAAGTCAAAATTCTACGGAACAAGATCCATCAATTTCTTGCACACAACTCATATACGCGGTGTGCATTTATTGATGGGGGCATTTTATTGGGTCAAAAATTACACCCCGGTTAACCAAGTCAAAGTCAACCCCAAATAAGCCGGCCCAAGTTCAGGTCAAGTGGGCCCGTGCCCAAGTCGAGCCCCGCGGTCGGCCTTCGCCATGCCAAGATGAAAATTATGTAATAAATAATTTTAATATAATTTTATGAATAAATGTAAGAAAAATGGGTATAAAACTAAATTTTTGTAAAGCCCATGGCTCTTGTGCAAAAGAAATAAGAACATAAGGCATGAGATGGGCAAAATGTCATTTTGTAAAACCCAAGGGGCTATATATAAACTTGTAAGCCTATATAAGGCAACATTATGATGAAAAAAGAACAATTGATTCCACTCAAAAGTTAGGGTTTTATGACTCCTTCTTCCTCAAAATTCTAAACCTTCTTCCTTTTTTTTGAATTAAATCAAGAGTTTAATTTTTCTAAAAAGGCATAGTTTTTCAACATAAAACCATCGAAGGGTGACTCAGATCTCCAATCAAATCTCTTAAAGGGAGACTTTTAACTTCAACGCCCTTTTTCTTTAAGATCCGACAAAAAGAGAAAAGGAAGAAGAAACTCATCTCAGAAGAACCCATTTTAAGGAAGTCCAAGGCTCGAAGAGGACGAAAAGGGAGCTCCTTGCACTATCCAAGATCTAAATCGTTTAGGAGTTTAACTCTAAATCAATTTTTGAGGAGTTCAACCTCAAAATCCAAATCCTCAAAAGAGTTTAACTCCAAATCCAGACCTCTTAGGAGTTTAACTCCAAATTCATATCCAATTTCTTCCCTAGGAGTTTAACTCCAAAATCCTTCGGGAGTTCAACTCTCGGCCCATAGGCTAAGCCCCTTCTTCCGCTGGTGTTTCCAGCGGTCGCGTGCGTGACCAGGTGGAGCCCGACGTCCGCGCGAGTGACCCGTTGTCGCCCAGCGGTCACGTGTTGTCTCACACGTCCTTAGAACGCTCATCACTCATCTTTTCCCCACACGCTCCATACTTAAAACACATCCCCGTTAGAAAAAATTTCTAACGGGGTGCTGTCCCGCACCCCGTAAGGGGGCTGCTAGTCCCCTTGCTCCGGCCTGCTATCCGGGTAGCGGGACCCCCGTAAATTCTGCGAAACCCCCGATATACCCAAAATCCCTCAAGACATATATACATACACTGCACATTGAGTTCGTATGACCAGTTTGACCCGACAATCGAAGGTTCTCTCGCTCCAAAAGCGAGGGGTAATTAACGGCAGCTTAGTCTGCGACTGCCGGAAATTCGGATCCCCACAATCAATAAACTCCGGCCTACCCTAAGCAGGGGGGATCTGTATACGCCTGATAAGCGCGCATTCCCATCTCCATGGGATGACGAAAGGAAGAGGACGAGGGAGGAGGAGATGGACGAAGGGTTCAGGCTCCATCTCGGAGGAAGGGGGTCGGGCTTGAGAGGAGGAAAAGGAGGAGGTTGAAAAGGAGAGAAGGAAGAAGAGGGATTTTGGAGGAGAGATGGAGTTTTTTTTATGAGAAAATGGGGATCCCGAGCACTTATATTTAATTGGGTTATTCTGTCGAGTATCGGGCGAGAGAATAACCCAACAATTTTTTTTTAATGATTTCGGTGGTAGATTTGTTTTATTGGGGGTTTATTTCATCAGATAATAGCCGACGAAATAAACCACCCGACGAAATAGCTGTGTTTTTCTTGTAGTGAGAACAAAATATCCGATGCATCCAACATGCGGGGCTTATGCCTTCTAGTCTCTTATGGAGTAAGATGGACCGAATAACCTGTCATTTCTTTCGCATAAACTAGACGGACTCGTGCCTAGTTGTTGAGGAAAAATTGCACGGACTTGATTTTGACAGGGACAAAATACCGATTATTCAATGATCCAACATAAAAATGCTAAGTTTAGAGCGGATATTGTTTTGGACTTTTATTTATTTTGAAAGGTAGAATTGGAGATAGATTGAGTATCCATTATGATACCATGATAAAAAAATATGTGAATGAACTTGATTCGTTTTGTTATCAGATCATTCATCTCAATTTATACAACTCTTAATTAAACAAGCAATAAGATACGATCCTAACAATTTATCTAAACTATCACAATATCAACATACTTAATTATAACTTATCTTATTTATAACTATAATTATCTAAAAGTGTTACACTGAGATATTTCCTATTCTAACGTTATTTGCTATTTAATGCTCTCCAAAGTTATGGCAACAACCAATGCTTTTATTTTGTGTATCAGAATATTAAATGAAGCTGAACATGCTTAAAATTTTCCTGTTTTACACAGTGTCAACTTTTATACTTCTATTTTGAGATGTATGATCATGACCTGTGCTATACACTACTTTCGCGTGAACTTTGTTGGTTTCTGGATTATTATTCATTACGATGCGATGAGCCTTGTTCATGCATATCTGTTTCACTCGAATTGTTGTGGCTAATTTATTCTTGTGTAAGAATTCAGATATTCTCCATTGCTGATATGGCGATGGAAAGTCTAGTGGATACTCTCAACCGTCGATTTTAACCTAAGGGCTGAGGACAGTTCGACAAATAATAACAGAAGAGCTCACATGATAACTTGAACCGTGGTAGGATGATAACTACCCATCCCTTTCTTCTATCTTGCCATTGCCGGTGAAATTTTTTTCTCGGAAAGATGTTCTCTCCCCTCCCCCCAAAAAATTAAATATATAAATATAATTTCCAATGATGATCTTTGGCTATCCTGAAATGAAAATCTTGCAAACTCACTTTTTTATGATGATTTCTTGATTTCCTCAATCCTTTTTCTCACGCTCTTAAAAAACAATTCAAATAGAATATTTTGTGCACCCATTGGAAATATAGATTTCAATAAATGATTGCCTTAAGATATTCCCATCAAAATTACATAACTGAAGAACGTAAGCTTTCTCCAATAGATAATTTTATGTTTTAACTCGATCCTCTAATACACATATTAAAATTTAGTAACATATATATTGGATTTTATCAAGACAATAGAGATGTTTTTTTCTTTCCGAGAATAAAAATATAAAAACATAATAGATCTTTAATTTACCTTTTTTTAACTAGAAATTATTTCTGTTTTGAATGGAACATAAGAGATATATTATTGAAAGATGAATGAGAGGGAGATGGAGAAATGATGTCGACAGATGAGAGAGAGCAAGAGAGAGATGCTTAGGTAAGGATGCAAATTAGTACAACTAGGCGGCCCCTATGATATTTATTGTTGAATTCGTATCGGCCCTTAGATTAAAATCAACAGTTGAGAATTTCCGCTGGACTCCATCAAATTAGCAATGGAGAGGATATTTTTCCACATGGAAATTATTTTTCTCGGCTCTTTTTATTTAAAAGATAAATATTTTTAAATTTTTTTGAGTGGTTTCTTAAATGTTTATATAATAACATTATTGATACAATTTATAAAAAGCTTCTTCGAATGATATTTTTGGGAAATTAGCTTTGAAAAACAATTTATTCTCGTTAGAAAACATTTTTATGATATTCATTGAAGTAATGAACTCTAAATTTTTTGTGATGCTTTCTTATCATAGACATGATGGTCTAGTATAAAAAGAATTGACTGACACTTACAGAGAAAATATAAACGAAAACAAAAGGCTGAAGATCAAAGAAGAAATAATTCCTTCTCACAATTAAAAAAAAGTATAACTTTTCTCTCCCAAATCCCTTCTCTTATTAAAGTACTTATATTTCTACCCTTACACAAATGTTGCTTAATTATTCCAACTAAAACACCTTACATCATATGGATCCAATACAAAACCAAACAATCCCAAATCAATACAACCTAATAATTAAGTGCAAATGCCTCGTCAAACGCCAAAGGGTTCCATCATCGTCTAACTTTATATTATAATTCAATTAGAATTGACATGTGTTCAGATATAAAATATATTAGCTCATTCCATCCTCATCGAACTTTATATTTTAATTCAATTAGAATTGATAAAGTGTTCGAATAAAATATATTCGTTCAACACTCGTCAAAAGTTTAGAATTTAAGTTTTGATATGGTGGAAGGGACATTTCATATGGTATCAGAGCTAGGTTGATAATATTTGGTGGATTTGTACTTTAATAACATCTCTGTCGAAGGCCTTTTGGGTCAAAACTAAGGCTTTTGCGCAGCGGTATTTTAATTTAAATAAATCCGTATTTAATACACGCGCGGTGAGAATCGAACCCGGATTGCTCTGATATCATATTAAATTAAATTGTTCACGTAACAAAGGGACGGTTATATATACAAGGGTACAAACGGGCTTTTGATATAAGTGTGTTCCTTAAATAAGACTCAAGTTTTATGGAGGTTTGTCTCATGTTATATCTTATATCCATGTATCTCTCTTTTTCAACTTCCTAAGTATTCTTCTACTTATCGTAAGACTTGTTCGGTTGCAATGAATCGGATTGAATTTTGCAATGGTTTTTCTTCTTGTTTATGAATTGTATATACAATAGATTTCTGGAATATTATGATACTATGTGCATAGTCGAGACTATCTGCTATCCTACTCTTGCGTTCAATCTCATCAGCACAAATGATGTATGCATCTCAAGTATTTTTTTTTCCCACTTCAACGATTGATTTATTTATGGGGAACAAGTACATCACCGATTAACATGATTGAGAAGAATGACCAATCTCATGTGAGGACTAAAATTTTTATTTAAAAAGGAAAATTATATTTAAAAATGCTAAAAAGACATGAATTTGAAAACTCTCACAATTGAATTATAAAAGTTGATCCTATCGACCCCAATATTAATAACACCCCCTAGCATGATTATATCAAATTTGCTTCATTAGACCCCGCTCCAAATAGTTGTGACACAAAGGGTTAGCTGAGGCATTCGACGCCTTTTAAGAGAATTTAATCGACAAGCCATGTAACTCATAGTCGTCTCTCAAAACCTATCTATACTTTCATTGTCCGGTTGCTTTTTTTTTACCGAAAATACTCATTTTTCTTTCTTTTTCAATTTATATATTATTTCTTAAATCTTACGTGCAAATCACAAAAACAAAATTCACGGAATCAAGAAAATATTAGAATATAAAATATAACACTCAAGCCCCATTATAACTTTAGAGTTTTTTTGTAGTGGCAGCGACATTTAATCGGTACAGCTGAAGAGACATTAATATAATTTAGAGGTTGAGGGGCCTGCAGGCCCAAGCTTAAAAGCCTAACACAAGCCACTGCGAGGTACTCTGACAACAAGTATCCTTTTGAGACTTATCTAAATGAGATTGCTAGAAGGTCATGGATTAGGGTGAATGAGTGAAACCCTTATAACTCTCATAAGAATCAAGCTACCACACATGGCCATAATGCGTAACACGTTTTGAATACCAAAATTTCTGTTTCATATTGTATATGTTTTTTAATAAATAATCGATCAACAAGATATAATTTTGTAAGTCAATTTAATGACTACTATATTCTTGCATTCTGGAGTCTTCTACACAAAGTGTAAGTTCAAGTCTTTATGACACTTGCACCGATATGCAATATTGTTAGATGTTCATCCCATAGTAGTTATAGTCATTATAGTCTGCATTGAAGTTTGAACTTTGGGGGGGATTGTTTGAGCAAATGCACTAAAGGACAAAAAGTCCAAACTTCTCATAGTAGGTTTTTTACTCCCACATCGCCAAAACCAAGGAATGGAGAAGTATTGATATAACACTTTGATACTTCATTCTACTTAGTCTAATAAAAGAAACATTATAGAACCGCACACGTGCGAAGCTGCCGATGTTTGTGTTGAGCTCACAAGTCACGCATGCCTGCGACTGGTAGTTACGAATGTTGCTTCGATTCCAATTTACAGGAGTCCTAATATAATTATGCACCCATTTTACTTTATACTATATTTTCTGAAACCTTCTTAATTTCACAGAAGGTTTTTGCGAATGGATGCAACCGTTCATGAACTGTTTTGACCCATTATTATTGCCAACGATAGTGATAGTCACGAATGTTGCTTCGATTCCAATTTGCCGAAGTCCTAATATAATTATGCACCCATTTTACTTTATACTATATTTTTTGAAACCTTTTTAATTTCACAAAAGGTTTTTGCGAATGGATGCAACCGTTCATGAACTGTTTTGACCATTATTATTGCCAACGATAGTGATAGTTGCTGACAAGTCACGCATGCCTGCGACTGGTAGTTACGAATGTTGCTTCGATTCCAATTTACAGGAGTCCTAATATAATTATGCACCCATTTTACTTTATACTATATTTTCTGAAACCTTCTTAATTTCACAGAAGGTTTTTGTGAATGGATGCAACCGTTCATGAACTGTTTTGACCCATTATTATTGCCAACGATAGTGATAGTCATGAATGTTGCTTCGATTCCAATTTGCCGAAGTCCTAATATAATTATGCACCCATTTTACTTTATACTATATTTTCTGAAACCTTTTTAATTTCACAAAAGGTTTTTGCGAATGGATGCAACCGTTCATGAACTGTTTTGACCATTATTATTGCCAACGATAGTGATAGTTGCAGTTAACCGCGAACGGTTACGATCATTTGAACGGCTACAAACGGTTGGAGTTTGAAGGGTATAAAAAGGTCATTCCATCAAAGGCAAAAGCTCATAACCAAAAAAAATTCAGAGAACACACTTCAAAATTCTTTTTCTCTCCACTGCACTCACATCATCCTAAACCATCTGATTCCAAAATAGAAAGGATACTAAGCGACTTGTGCAAGTCGATCAACGGTTTCACCTAAGCCTTGGTTGGAGTTGTATTTTGGAATTGAATCGCCACTGTAAATCTGTTTAGAAGGAGGCGATATATTTCTTAGGTTAATACACTCAGGTGCATGCCTCTTTTCCATTAACTTCATTTTCATACAAGTGATCCACAAAGGTTAGTATTTTATTTTTATTTATTTGTAAGATAAAAATGTTATTAACAGCAAAATTTTCAACAAATAGAATTGCCATTTATGATCTTTTACATTAATGAAATGATAATCTTGCAAACTCTCTTTCTTATGATGATTTCTTGATTTCCTCAATCCTTTTTTCTCACGATCTTAGAAAACAATTTGATGATACTCGTAAGTGGGGATTCCCCATATCATAGAACGTAGCAGATGACGTGTCTTCCACGTATGTCCATTAGATTTTTGGGGGCTACAGTACTGGAACAAGTATGGTGCAAAGGGTGCAAAGGGAACATTCCTCGATCCCTCATCTCCGAGACTCAGTCCGAGAAATAGGCTCCGATCTCTCAGGGCCTCCCCCTGGGTGCATTCCTTTTTCGACCAACTACCGGTCAATAGCTTATCTCCGAGCAATCCTAGAGCTGAGCTTTCTCAGCCTCCTTACCATCCCGACCAACTCGGGGCCGGTAGTTCAAAGCCCGAACTTCCTCAGATCGAGCTTCCTCAACTTCCCTTCTACCGAGCTTCCTCATAACGGTTCCGTATCTCCTACCACGACGGAGTCAACCACCCCGCATCCCGCATCTCACGCGAGCGTATCTCGCCATTAACGTGAACGTGGCGCATGGACGAAACTGACGGCGAGGATCTTGCAACGGCTCGCTCTGTACGACCCTATATAAACCCTTCCTCCAGATGATTCAAGTAACTCAACACAATCCAATATGCCGCTACTCTGCCCAATTATTCCCCGCTTCTAACTTGATCGTCAGAGGGTCCTACGGTAGTTCTCCATCCTGGGGCTTCTTTTGCAGGTAACTCGGCAACAACACCAATCAAATACCCATTGAAATCTACACTCTCTCCCTAATTCATATCCCTTCATCTCACTCACCACCAGATCGACGGAGGACAACATCTGAGAAAGATTCTGACTTCCATCAGTTGGAGCCATCTGTGGGAACACGAAAAACTTTTCCACCCAAAAGTTGCTCTATACATTCAACACAATGAAGAGCGAGCACCACAACGAAGATCCCAGCATGAAGCACCGCCGATCGACTCCGACGACGGGCATGCAATCCCTCCATCGCGCACCTCGCAGCGAGGACGGGAGCAGTTCCGCTCCATCGGTTCCCGACGTTGTCGAAGCCCTAGCTGCTCAGGTTGACCAACTAGCGGTGGTGGTGAACGCGATCGATCGCATTCAGACCGCTACTCCTGCACTCCAGAATGATGGCGTACTGGAGACGGCGGTGGCCCATCATGCATAACCCAGGGTAAATGCCCCGATCGGTACCCTGATCAATCTTAACATTGCGGAACGTCGACATACCGACTCCGGCAGTTGAGACACCGTACGGGAAAGGGCTCACGTGCGGTCGGGCGAAGGGAGGAACTGAGATTCCCCGACTCGATGGGCACCAAATAGTCCATCACCTCGGTCCCAAGATCAACCAAGCTACCTCTTCAATGCTCACCAAGCTCCCTCGCACTCTGAGGCAACATCGATTAGGTCGCTTGATTCCAGAAAATACCGACGTCGCCACGACCACCGAAACCGCATGCATGGCACTCGTCAGGGGGAGCCATGAGGGCTTCATAGCGAAGATGTGAGGAATGTCATAGAACGGGGAAGAAGTCGTTCAGTCGCCCAATCCCGAAGTGAGTACAGCAGAGACTCCGACCAGGGAGAATTCTTGGGCTACAAACAGCGAGTCAACGCTCTTGAGAAGAAGATCGAGAACATGCAGCTCGCCACCCGCCAACCTGGTGGATCGGTAAAGTATTCCTCAGACTCTCTCACGAAGCCCTTCACCGAGCAGTTGCTGAGGACACGCGTCTCTTCTTGGAATAAGCCGCCCAAAGTAGCTCTGTTCAACGGTAAGTCCAACCTGAAGGATCACCTGGACGTGTTCACAGTGCCCATGAGCTATCAGGATAACTCAGATGCTGCTCAATGCCAGGCATTGTCACGCCCCGCTTTCTAGTGTACGACGAAGGGGACGCGACGAGGCCCGCTACGTATATACTCAGAAGTACATAAATAAATACACAAGAGACAAGATATAAAAGGAACAGCAACTTTTATTTATTAACATTCTTTTGTACAATACATGAAAAGGAAATACAACTGAAATAAAAAGATGCCTAAACAGTGGCATAACAGGAAATGAAAAATACAGAAAGGAAAAGTGTACAATGAAACTAAAGTGCGGGGTCTTCGGCAAACTGCTCCCAGTCTTCTTGAGATGGCTCGATCTCCGCCGGGTCCAAACCACCTGACGACATTCAAAGAATAAAGAAATAGAATGTCGTCAGCGAACAGGTCGCTCGGTAAGTCCCAAAGGTAAGAGGAGAATAGGTAGAGAGTAAGATAGAGAGAGAGAGTATCTTTTAATGTTGTATTATAATATTGTAATGTTGTATTAACGCTGTTGTTTGTAGCCTGGTACAGAAGAAGCCAGTGTATACGAGGGGAGTCCCACTTATACCGGGGACCTTGGTAACCTGTAGAACAAGACTCCGTCGATAATACCACGGAACAACGGCATGGATGTAATTACGTCTTAAGTGACCACCTCGTGTCACCTTTAACATATTCCGTACCAGTCTACCCCTTAAACCCCGTGATGTCTTGTTTGTATTGTTATCTTGTAAAATTGTATTGATTGTATGAGTGATTGACTGGCTGACCGAAACCATGATATCAGAAAACGGTTATAACCGTAGAGTCATGTAAATGGAATACTGAGAATCATGTAAAAGGAATATATATCCACGGTTCGGTTCAGTCAAGTTGTATAAATTGATAATTGTATTCATGGGTTCATGTATTCATTTTGAATTGGAAACTTGTAGATTATAGATTGACTTGAATCATGTTCAAGTCAGATTAATCAAACTCAAACCCGAGTCAGACAATCAGGGATGTGAATCGAAGTCTTATAATTGCTAGGGTCCTTCGGGTAATTTATAAAACTTAAGGGGGTTTTATGTAAAAATACTTTTATATACTTTTCAAAATACACCTCAAGTATTTATTGTTCGTCTTTAGAGTTGTAATGAGAGTGGATTTTATATTGTGACATTTCTAGTGAAAATATCCTAGTTTTATAAATAAGGGTATTTTTGGGTAATATTGATTTATTTGATGTTCATGGTATTTTAGTGTAAAATTTATTATTGTGATTTTTAGAAAAAGGTGAAAAATTTGTATTATAATAAAATAGATATTTAAATGATAAATATACATATGTTTATACCAAATATAATTTTAATAAATATTTTATACTCCAAAAATATTATTTTCTTAAGATGTCGTATTTTAAACCTTTCGAGACCGAATGCTCCTTGCGGAGGTCTAAATCTCGCACTACTAAGCCCGAAGGTGCACGATAAACCGTACTATCCCTAATGGGTTCTCCAAACATGGGTTGTAGCGGCGCTTTGCAAACATTGTAAAATACTAATTCTTTAGAAAACGGTTTTATAAAGTAAAAGGTATTTATTTGCAAAGTGTAATTTTCCGTATTTTAGATTCTAGGATTTCCTAAGCCAACTAGCCTATTTCTAAAAGGTCTAAACGACAAGTCGTTAGAAGCTTCAAATCGCCTCTTCACCGTCAATTGTGGTCAGGTAAGTGCCAGGTAAGTGGGAGGCTCTTCACTACAAGTAGTGGCCCTAATTAAGTAACCACTTGCCTAGACACCACAAAGTCAGATTTAGATAAACGATCGATGTCCACAACTTATCGTATTTTTCCTATAAAAGATATTGTTTAAACAAATGTATCAAAGCTAAACTTTTATAAAAGGTTTTATTAAGGAAAATGTATTTTAATGTAAAATCTTGTTTTATCGTATTAGGAGTTTTCAAGATAGCGTATTATGGTTGCATATGTGTGTGTGAGGAGGTAGGTCATTACCTCGTGATCTATTTTAAGGCATAGCAATGTTATAGGGTTAAATGTGAAATTGAAACATGATGGTATTAAAGTGAAAAAAATACGGTAAATTGAAAAGGTTATCATTTCATGTGTGAAAACTTATTCAAATTGATTTTTACAAGTTTAATAATCATGATAAAGATGTTTAGACATGATTGAATTGATTAGAAGTGAAATTTTATAAAAAACCGAATCGGAAATCGGATTTGTTCCGATTCCGTCGGGTTTCGAAATTTCGTATTTTTGAGAATTAGAAAGGGAGATAGAATGTGACTTACGGGTTTCGATCTATACTAAAGAGTATAGGGGAACTAGATGAGTTGTCGAGGCGTTGCTTCGTCGCCGGTTGTTTAAAAAAAAACGTCGCCGGAATTCCGTCAGAGCTTCGCCGTGAACTCGATTTCAAAGTACACCCTTCTTGTAAAAATTTTGAGAGAGTAAACCTAGTGTTTTGGGAAGAGAGGGTAGAGGGTAAGAGGGTCTATTTATAGGGTAAGGTAGGTGAAAGGTTTTTATTTTTAAAAAATTATAAAAATTAAAGAAAAAGCATTAAAATTTGTAGTAAATAGGGTGTAATAAACTCTCGGGAACCGATCCATTAATTTAGAGTATACAGGGGAGTTGAGAAGACAAAAAGACGCAACTTTCATTTTGACGACTCGGTCGTCCGGCCGAGTCCGGCCGGCGGCGCCGGCCCGAGTCGGGCCGAGTCGGGGTGCCGATGGGTGGGGGATTTCCTGACGTAGGCTCTGGTATTTTTAATTTTTAGGGTTCAGTTCAACTTTTGGGAGTTATGGCCTGTGGACTGTTGGGCTTCCAAGAATTTTAAAAGAAAAATAATCTAAAAATAATGTGGGGCATGGGATTTGAACTCTGGTGGCTTGGTTCAGCAGTGCAAGGTATTACCAATGAGCTACAAGCTCCTTCTTGTAATTATTGTGGTATTTAATTACTTAAAATGATAGCAGCAAGAATAAATACTCCTAGTATACATTAAATTTAAAGTAATTTCTTGTACACTAAAAATGGAGTTATTACATTCTTGTAGCTTGTAATTAAAAACAAAATAATTACTTATATCTTGTGCTCAGGCTAAAATACCCTTTTGTGGATTTTGAAAAAATTTAATTTAAAAATTTGTATAGAAAAAGGGTATAAGAAAATTAGGGTTGTTACATTTTCAAAGGAGGGTAGTATTCGAGATTCCAGACCATCCGGTCTTCTATTTCAAAAGCGGAGACCGTACCCTGGAGCCAAGTACCTACAAAGTGAAGCCAAGAGAAGCAGTAGTTGCAGCAGCTCAAGCAGAAGAAGAATTAAGACCAGAGGTAGTTCGAGAGTTCGACGATGTATTTCCTGACGATATATCAGGTTTGCCTCCCGATCGAGCTCTTGAATTCAGTATTGATCTAGTACCAGGAGCCCAACCGGTAATCAAAGCACCTTATAGATTAAGTCCGGAAGGATTGAAGGAAGTCCGAACACAGTTGGACGAGTTTTTGGCGAAAGGATGGATTCATCCCAGCACTTCAAGTTGGGGAGCACCTGTACTACTGGTGAAGAAGAAGGAAGGTTCATACAGAATGTGCATCGATTATAGGGCCTTGAACGAAGTCACTATAAAGAACAAGTATCCACTCCCGTGCATCGATGACTTATTCGATCAGCTAAGTGGATCTTGTGTTTTCTCTAAATTGGATCTTCGTTCAGGTTATCATCAAGTGAAGGTCAAGGAAGCTGATATTCACAAAACAGCTTTCAGAACTCGCTATGGACATTACGAATTTCTAGTGATGCCATTTGGAGTGACCAATGCACCAGCAATATTCATGAACCTAATGAATCAAGTTTTCCGGGAGTATTTAGATAGGTTTGTTGTCATCTTCATCGATGGCATCCTGGTATATTCTAAGAATCGGAAAGAGCATGCAGAGCATCTACGAATTGTCCTGGAAACTCTTCGTCAACATAAGCTTTATGCCAAGTACAGCAAGTGCGAGTTTTGGCTAAATCAAGTTGGTTTTCTTGGACATATTGTATCAGGAGAAGGAATTTCTGTGGATCTAGCCAAAGTTTCAGCAGTTAGCGAATGGCCTACACCAAAGTCAGTGAAGGACATGCGGAGTTTCTTGGGTTTAGCTGGATATTACAGAAGGTTCATTGAAGGATTCTCAAAGATAGCAACACCCCTGACCGAGCTCATACGAAAAGATGAAGAATTTGTGTGGTCAGAAGCATGCGAACAAGCTTTTGTAGAACTCAAGTCAAGATTGACATCTGTACCTATTCTCGTAATACCGGATCAATCTGGAGGATTCAAAGTTCATTGTGATGCATCCGGTAAGAGATTAGGATGTGTTCTACATCAGCACGGTAAGGTTGTGGCTTATGCTTCAAGACAACTGAAGACTTATAAGCGCAATTATCCGATGCATGATCTGGAGTTGGCAGCCGTCATCTTTGCTCTCAAGATTTGGCGCCACTACTTACTTGGTGAACGAGTGAACATCTATACAGATCATAAAAGTCTGAAGTATGTGTTTACTCAGAAGGAGTTGAATATGCGGCAGAGAAGATGGTTAGAACTCATGGCGGACTTTGACATCAACTTGCAATATCACCCAGGGAAGGTGAACGTAGTACCTGATGCTCTTAGTCGCCAACCCTTATCGATGAATCTCACCGCTCAGTGGAAGCTTCAGCAAGACTTACATCAAATGGAGATTGAAGTAGTCATGCCAGGTAATGCTTCAAGTTTGATGAATCTACAAGTTCAATCAACCATTGTCAATCAGATCAAAGCAGCTCAAGCAAGTGATGCTAAGTTGCAAAGGATCAGAGAACAAGTGGAGAATGGACTCAGAACAGACTTCATCATCCATAAAGACGGATCTTTGAGATACGGCAGCAGATTGTGTGTACCGAAGGGTCCTGTTCGGGAAGAGTTAATGAAAGAAGCTCACAGCTCTCCCTACTCAGTACATCCTGGAGGTACCAAAATGTACAGAGATCTACGTCAGAATTATTGGTGGCATGGAATGAAGCGTGAAGTAGCCAGAAGAGTCGCAAAATGCTTGGTGTGTCAGCAAGTAAAGGCTGAACATCACAGGACAGCTGGACTACTTCAACCGTTACCAATTCCATAATGGAAGTGGCAGCACATCACGATGGACTTTGTGACTGCTCTTCCTCGCAACACAAAGGGTAACGATGCTATATGGGTCATTGTGGATCGACTCACAAAGTCGGCTCACTTCATCCCAGGTAATGCTTCAAGTTTGATGAATCTACAAGACTTACATCAATTATTGGTGTATCTACAAATGGAGACAGCTTCAGCAAGACTTACACCAAATGGAGATTGAAGTAGTCATGCCAGGTAATGCTTCAAGTTTGATGAATCTACAAGTTCAATCAACCATTGTCAATCAGATCAAAGCAGCTCAAGCAAGTGATGCTAAGTTGCAAAGGATCAGAGAACAAGTGGAGAATGGACTCAGAACAGACTTCATCATCCATGAAGACGGATCTTTGAGATACGGCAGCAGATTGTGTGTACCAAAGGGTCCTGTTCGGGAAGAGTTAATGAAAGAAGCTCACAACTCTCCCTACTCAGTACATCCTGGAGGTACCAAAATGTACAGAGATCTACGTCAGAATTATTGGTGGCATGGAATGAAGCGTGAAGTAGCTAGAAGTGTCGCAAAATGCTTGGTGTGTCAGCAAGTAAAGGCTGAACATCACAGGACAGCTGGACTACTTCAACCGTTACCAATCCCAGAATGGAAGTGGCAGCACATCACGATGGACTTTGTGACTGCTCTTCCTCGCAACACAAAGGGTAACGATGCTATATGGGTCATTGTGGATCGACTCACAAAGTCGGCTCATTTCATCCCATTTCGAGTTGGCCAATCAACTGAGGCACTAGCAAAGAAGTACATGGAGGTAATAATCTATTTAAGATTTAAACTCTTCAAAATGTACTATCTCTGATACCCATGAACTCATACAGGAAATTGTGAGACTTCATGGAGTACCGGTCTGCATTGTCTCCGATCGTGACACCAGGTTCCGATCATAATTTTGACAGAGTCTACAAGATAGCTTGGGAACAAGTCTGAACTTCAGCACGGCTTATCATCCACAAACAGATGGTCAGTCGGAACGAACTATTCAGATCTTGGAGGATATGCTCAGAGCGTGTATGCTAGACTTCAAAGGATCGTGGGAAGATCACCTGCATCTTGTGGAGTTCGCGTACAATAACAGCTACCAAGCAAGCATAGGAATGGCACCTTTTGCAGCATTATATGGAAGGAAGTGTCGATCACCATTAAGTTGGGACGACATCGTAGATAGGGAACTTCTTGGACCAGAGATGATAGTAGCGACCGTTGATGTGGTTCATACTATCAGGGAAAGAATGCGCATAGCCCAAGATCGACAGAAACACTGGGCTGATGCAAAGAGACGACACTTGGAGTTCCAGCCAGGAGACCATGTATTCTTGAAGATATCTCAGAACCGCGGAGTGATCCGATATGGAAGACGGGGTAAATTGAGTCCGAGATATATTGGACCGTTCGACATACTCGAACGAGTCGGTGAAGTGGCATACCGCTTAGCGCTTCCACCCTCATTGGAAGTAGTGCATAACGTGTTTCACATATCCCAACTCAGAAAGTATGTGAGTGACCCCAGCCATGTACTTGATCATTCCGAGCTCACTATACAGCCCGACTTGTCTTGTGAGCAACAACCTGTGGAGATCCTGGACAGGAAAGTGAAGACACTTCGGAACAAGGAAGTTAACTTGGTCCGGGTAATGTGGAGGAAAGACACTTTAGGAGAATCCACTTGGGAAAGGGAAGATGAAATGCGTGCAAGATATCCTCACCTCTTTGTAAACTAGTCCTCAAATAAAAATTGTAAATTTCGAGGACGAAATTTTTGTAAGGAGGGTAGATTGTAACAACTCCAATTTTTGTATACATAAATTTAATTTAAATTTGAAGTATACTTGGAGTATTTAATGTTGTTGTTACCACTTTAAGTATTTATTTTCCCACAATAATTACAAGAAGGAGCTTGTAGCTCATTGGTAATACCTTGCACTGCTGAACCAAGCCACCAGAGTTCAAATCCTATGCCCCATATTATTTTTAGATTATTTTTCTTTTAAAATTCTTGGAAGCCCAACAGTCCACAGGCCATAACTCCCAAAAGTTGAACTGAACCCTAAAATCTAAATATAGCAGGAGCTACGTCAGAAGAATCCCCACCCAACGACCACCAGACTCGGCCGGACGGCCGAGTCTCCAAAACGAAAGTTGTGGCTTTTTGTCTTCTCAACTCCCCTGTATACTCTAAATGCTTGGATCGGTTCCCGAATCTTAAATACACCATATTTACTACAAATTTTAATGTTTTTTCTTTAATTTTTACAATTTTTTTAAATAAAAACCTTTCACCTACCCTACCCTACCCTACCCTATAAATAGACCCCCCTACCCTCTACCCTCTCATCCCAAAACACTAGGTTTACTCTCTCAAAATTTTTACAAGAAGGGTGTACTTTGAAATCAAGTTCACGGCGAAGCGCTGACGGAATTCCGGCGATGTTTTTTGAAATAACCGGCGACGAAACAACGCCTCAGCAACTCATCTAGTTCCCCTATACTCTTTAGTATAGATCGAAACCCGTAAGTCCCATTCTATCTCCCTTTCTAATTCTCAAAACTACGAAATTTCGAAACCCGACGGAATCGGAACAAATCCGATTTTCGATTCGGTTTTCTATAAAATTTCACTTCTAATCAATTCGATCATGTCTAAACATCTTTATCATGATTATTAAACTCGTAAAAATCAATTTGAATAAGTTTTCACACATGAAATGATAACCTTTTCAATTTACCGTATTTCTTTCACTTTAATACCATCATGTTTCAATTTCACATTTAACCCTTTAACATTACTATACCTTAAAATAGATCACGAGGTAATGACCTACCTCCTCATACACACACATGCAACCATAATACGCTATCTTGAAAACTCCTAATACGATAAAACAAGATTTTACATTAAAATACATTTTCCTTAATAAAACCTTTTATAAAAGTTTAGGTTTGATACATTTGTTTAAACAATATCTTTAATAGGAAAAATACGATAAGTTGTGGACATCGATCGTTTATCTAAACCAGACTTTATGGTGTCTAGGTAAGTGTGTCTAAGGCAAGTGGTTACTTAATTAGGGCCACTACTTGTAGTGGAGAGCCTCCCACTTACCTGGCACTTACCTGACCACAATTGGCGGTGAAGAGGCGATGTGAGGCTTCTAACGACTTGTCGTTTAAACTTTTTAGAAATAAGCTAGTTGGCTTAGGAAACCCTAGAATCTAAAATACGGAAAATTACACTTTGCAAATAAATACCTTTTACTTTATAAAACCGTTTTCTAAAGGATTAGTATTTTACAATCATTGCAAAGCGCCGCTATAACCCACCTTTGGGGAACCCGTTAGCCGGCCGAGTCCGGCCGGCGGTGCCGGCCCGAGTCGGCCGGTCCGCCGGCCGACTCGGCTGAGTCGGGCCGAGTCGGGGTGCCGATGGGTGGGGGTTTCCTGACGTAGGCTCTGGTATTTTTACTTTTTAGGGTTCAGTTCAACTTTTGGGAGTTATGGCCTGTGGACTGTTGGGCTTCCAAGAATTTAAAAGAAAAATAATCTAAAATTAATGTGAGGCATGGGATTTGAACTCTGGTGGCTTGGTTCAGCAGTGCAAGGTATTACCAATGAGCTACAAGCTCCTTCTTGTAATTATTATGGTATTTAATTACTTAAAATGATAGCAGCAAGAATAAATACTCCTAGTATACATTAAATTTAAAGTAATTTCTTGTACACTAAAAATGGAGTTATTACATTCTTGTAGCTTGTAATTAAAAACAAAATAATTACCTATATCTTGTGCTCAGGCTAAAATACCCTTTTGTGGATTTTGAAAAAATTTAATTTAAAAATTTGTATAGAAAAAGGGTATAAGAAAATTAGGGTTGTTACATTCTACCCTCCTTATAAAAATTTCGTCCTCGAAATTTGTAAAAGGAAAGTGTAACAGATTCAAGGAAGGTTTGGTGAGAATGTGTGAAGAATGACAAAGTGATGCAAGGGTGTGAAAAAAGTTGAAGAGAATTACCAGGGTTATACTGATCAACCGTATCAGCTTCTACGGCCGCCAAATTGTATGCCTGGCGTCTCGGCACGTTCCTCCTAGCTGGAGGCATATTCCCCTGTACCCGAGGCATGTTTCTCAGTGCCTGATGGAATTGGCGATTTAGCTGAGCAGGGAATCTACGTGGAGGTGGTGCTGGGAGTGCAGGACAAGTTGCAGGAGCCTGGATAGCTGGCTGTTGCGGGTAGTTGACGGGTGTGTGTGCTGGGTTGCGTCTATAAGGACAGTTTCCAATTCCGTGATAGTCCTTTTGCGCGCCTACAGTCCTTCCACAAGTGTCCTTCCCTCTTGCAATAAAAGCAAAAATCAGGTCCTGGCCGATCTTCCAGTCTTCTGAGTTCAATAGCTGGCCTTGAAGAGGCCCCTCCTGCCATTTGAGTGGCAGGGCGTTTCACTCCTGCAGAGTGAGGTTTTCCCCTTGCCTTTATCACTGCTTCATAACGACGGGCAGCTTCCAGAGCATCCTCATAAGTCGGAAATTTCCCTGTGGCTAGTGCAACCTGGATTTCCGTGTCCAAACCTTGTTGAAAGCGACGGGCTCTGATCTCATCCGTCGGTATCAAGTGTGCCGCAAATCTGTTACGGTCTTGTGTTAGCTGTGTATTATGTGATATCAAAAATTTGAAATACTGTGACATATCTTACCGACTGAGCATGGTGAATTCAGCGTCATACTCATCTACTGACTTGTCCCACATCGAACCTTGTTGTAGATGAATGAACTGTTGCTCTATGGCAAACCTGGCAGTCACAGGAAAGTACTTCGCGTCGAACTTCTCGCGAAAAGTCTTTCATTCAATGGGTTGATCAAGACGGCTTTCTTCCGCCTTCCACCAGTTCTGTGCATTGTCCGTGAGTTGCAGCTTTGCAACTCGGACCCAAGCTATTTCTGGCACTTGTGCTGCTGTCAGATCATTCTCGATACTTTGAGCCCATTCCTGAGCTTCCAGTGGGCTCCCCTTTTCTGAGAACTGTTTGGGATGTAAAGCTCTGAATTGCTTCACCCCAGGTGCTTCAGCCTCGGGACGGCTTAAGAGCTGCTGATGTCCCTATAGAAGGCTGCGGATTGCCTCAAGCAGAACCGTTTGCTCGTTGAGTAGAGTAGGAACGGAAGGTGTGAGTGGTAGTGGTGGAGGTGTGTTGTTGACATTGGTGCTGGTGTTGTTCGGGGAATCCATAACCCTGAAGAAAAAATTTGGTTTAGGACAGATTCAAATGAAATGATAAGATTCAAGGAATATGAAATTGTAAGATTCAAGGAACATGAATTATAAAGAATGTTTTAGTTGCTGGATCTTGTGTTATATTGCTTAGATTGTTCACGCAGAACAGAACTGTATGATAAGGTTTCATACAGCTCTAACCTGCATGGGCCACCAACAAAACCTGTCACGCCCCGCTTCCCAGTGTACGGCGAAGGGGACGCGACGAGGCCCGCTACGTATATACTCAGAAGTACATACGCTAAGCGTATCTAAGCAATATAAAATAAATACACAAGAGACAAGATATAAAAGGAACAGCAACTTTTATTTATTAACATTCTTTTATACAATACATGAAAAGGAAATACAACTAAAATAAAAAGATGCCTAAACAGTGGCATAACAGGAAATGAAAAATACAGAAAGGAAAAGTGTACAATGAAACTAAAGTGCAGGGTCTTCGGCAAACTGCTCCAAGTCTTCTTGAGATGGCTCGATCTCCGCCGGGTCCAAACCACCTGACGACATTCAAAGAAGAAAGAAATAGAATGTCGTCAGCGAACAGGTCGCTCGGTAAGTCCCAAAGGTAAGAGGAGAATAGATAGAGAGTAAGATAGAGAGAGAGAGAGTATCTTTTAATGTTGTATTATAATATTGTAATGTTGTATTAACGCTGTTGTTTGTAGCCTGGTATAGAAGATGCCAGTGTATACGAGGGGAGTCCCACTTACACCGCGGACCTTGGTAACCTGTAGTACAAGGCTCCGTCGATAATACCACGGAACAATGGCATGGATGTAATTACGTCTTAAGTGACCACCTCGTACCACCTTTAACATATTCCGTACCAGTCTACCCCTTAAACTCCGTGATGTCTTGTTTGTATTGTTATCTTGTAAAATTGTATTGATTGTATGAGTGATTGACTGACTGACCGAAACCATGATATCAGGAAACGGTTATAACCGTAGAGTCATGTAAATGGAATACTGAGAATCATGTAAAAGGAATATATATCCATGGTTCGGTTCAGTCAAGTTATATAAATTGATATTGTATTCATGGGTTCATGTGTTCATTTTGAATTGAAAACTTGTAGATTATAGATTGACTTGAATCATGTTCAAGTCAGATTAATCAGACTCAAACCCGAGTCAGACAATCAGGGATGTGAATCGAAGTCTTATAATTGATAGGGTCCTTAGGGTAATTTATAAAACTTGAGGGGGTTTTATGTAAAAATACTGTTATATACTTTTTAAAATACACCACAAGTATTTATTGTTCGTCTTTAGAGTTGTAATAAGAGTGGATTTTATGTTGTGACATTTCTAGTGAAAATATCCTAGTTTTATAAATAAGGGTATTTTTGGGTAATATTGATTTATTTGATGTTCATGGTATTTTAGTGTAAAATTTAATATTGTGATTTTTAGAAAAAGGTGGAAATTTTGTATTATAATAAAATAGATATTTAAATGATAAATATACATATGTTTATACCAAATATAATTTTAATAAATATTTTATACTCCAAAAATCTCATTTTCTTAAGATGTCGTATTTTAAACCTTTCGAGACCGAATGCTCCTTGCGGAGGTCTGAATCTCGCACTACTAAGCCCAAGGGTGCACGATAAACCGTACTATCCCTAACGGGTTCCCCAAAGGTGGGTTGTAGCGGCGCTTTGTAAAGATTGTAAAATACTAATCTTTTAGAAAACGGTTTTATAAAGTAAAAGGTATTTATTTGCAAAGTGTAATTTTCCGTATTTTAGATTCTAGGGTTTCCTAAGCCAACTAGCCTATTTCTAAAAGGTCTAAACGACAAGTCGTTAGAAGCCTCAAATCGCCTCTTCACCGCCAATTGTGGCCAGGTAAGTGGGAGGCTCTCCACTACAAGTAGTGACCCTAATTAAGTAACCACTTGCCTTAGACACACTTGTCTAGACAATACAAAGTCAGGTTTAGATAAACGATCGATGTCCACAACTTATCGTATTTTTCCTATAAAAGATATTGTTTAAACAAATGTATCAAACTTAAACTTTTATAAAAGGTTTTATTAAGGAAAATGTATTTTAATGTAAAATCTTGTTTTATCGTATTAGGAGTTTTCAAGATAGCGTATTATGGTTGCATATGTATGTGTGAGGAGGTAGGTCATTACCTCGTGATCTATTTTAAGGTATAGCAATGTTAAAGGGTTAAATGTGAAATTGAAATATGATGGTATTAAAGTGAAAAAAATACGGTAAATTGAAAAGATTATCATTTCATGTGTGAAAACTTATTCAAATTGATTTTTACAAGTTTAATAATCATGATAAATATGTTTAGACATGATTGAATTGATTAGAAGTGAAATTTTATAGAAACCCGAATCGGAAATCAGATTTGTTCCGATTCCGTCGTGTTTCGAAATTTTGTATTTTTGAGAATTAGAAAGGGAGATAGAATGGGACTTACGGGTTTCGATCTATACTAAAGAGTATAGGGGACTTAGATGAGTTGTCGAGGCGTTGCTTCGTCGCCGGTTGTTTAAAAAAAAAAGTCGCCGGAATTCCGTCAGAGTTTCGCCGTGAACTCGATTTCAAAGTACACCCTTCTTGTAAAAATTTTGATAGAGTAAACCTAGTGTTTTGGGATGAGAGGGTAGAGGATAGGGGTGTCTATTTATAGGGTAGGGTTGGGTAGGGTATACGAAAGGTTTTTATTAAAAAAAATTATAAAAATTAAAGAAAAAACATTAAAATTTATAGTAAATAGGGTGTAATAAACTCTCGGGAACTGATCCATTAATTTGGAGTATACAGGGGAGTTGAGAAAACAAAAAGACGCAACTTTCATTTTGATGACTCGGCCGTCCGGCCGAGTCGGGGTGCCGATGGGTGGGGGGTTTCCTGACGTAGGCTCTGGTATTTTTACTTTTTAGGGTTCAGTTCAAATTTTGGGAGTTATGGCCTGTGGACTGTTGGGCTTCCAAGAATTTTAAAAGAAAAATAATCTAAAAATAATGTGGGGCATGGGATTTGAACTCTGGTGGCTTGGTTCAGCAGTGCAAGGTATTACCAATGAGCTACAAGCTCCTTCTTGTAATTATTGTGGTATTTAATTACTTAAAATGATAGCAGCAAGAATAAATACTCTTAGTATACATTAAATTTTAAGTAATTTCTTGTACACTAAAAATGGAGTTATTACATTCTTGTCGCTTGTAATTAAAAACAAAATAATTACCTATATCTTGTGCTCAGGCTAAAATACCCTTTTGTGGATTTTGAAAAAAATTAATTTAAAAATTTGTATAGAAAAAGGGTATAAGAAAATTAGGGTTGTTACAGGCATTCCCCACCACTCTCATCTGAGCAGGACGATACTGGTTCTGCGGCCTGACTTCGGGCTCAATTTCAACCTTCGACGAATTGGTCACGCAGTTCCTCAGCCACTTCGTTGGTAACCGAAGACAGAAGAAGTCGGTTGACAATCTATTCACCATCAAGAGTGAGAACGGGGAGTCTTTTAAAGGCTTTATTACCCGGTTCTTCAACGCTCTCCTGGAGGTACCCGAGCACCGGGACGAGATGGTCATAATCTCCATGAGGTCTGGTCTTAGGCACAAAGAGTGGCTCCACTCTTTTGTATTGGTGCAACCCAAGACCATGGCCGAGGTGAAAGTTTGGACCGAGGGAGAAATCCAACTCGAGTCCGAGGTCAACGCACATCTCCACCAAGGAGACCGGGGAAACCGAAAGAAAAGGGACCGAGAAGTAAAGAAGAAGCCTGATCTTCCGAAACCCTATTCTCCGCGGTTTCACGATTACACGCCCCTGAACATCTCGCAAGCCGAGCTGTTAGAAGAAGTGAAAAGCGAGAGATTCTTCAAGCTGCCACCGATGCTGCAAAGGCCACGAAAATGACGCTATAGCCCATTTTGCGCCTATCATTGAACGCAAGAGCACTGGACCGAGGATTGTAAACAGCTGTGCGACTATATCGAAGAACTGATCCACAACAGTTACCTGCAAAATACCTGTTGTTCCCCTCCGAATACAGAGAACAGGACTGCGAAGTCCTGACGCTGAGATTCGGGGCAGATGCTATTTGGTTTTATCCATCCACCTCTCCGAAGATGCCAAGTTGATTTATGGCACCGTGTATCGGAGGTTTAGACGGATGCGGCCGATATAGCAGACTTCGTTAGATTCCCCCTCGCTTGAGGGGTTTTTGATTATGGGGACGCTCTTCCCTGCAGGCGCAAGCCCCTGCAGTTAATTACGCTACCGCATCGCGGTAACAACTTTCTCCTTCTCTAGAATTTCACTTCGTGTCGTGTGTGTTTGTTTTGTTTGTGGTTGCCCGTGGATTGTATACGGAGACTAAGTTATGTTGTCACCCGTAGGACGTGGATTAGTCCAAATCCATATTTTCTTAGATTTGGGTTTGGGGTTTTGGTTTAAGGATATGTTAGCCATTTTTTAGGCTAAGATCAACTTAAGCGTTTGTTAAGGACACGTTAATCTGATTTGAGACTAAGATCGACTTAACGGGATCGTTTAGATCCGACAAAAGAGCATTTGGACTCTATTGTTCCAGTTTAGGGACGTAGTGGTCCATATTCCAGTTTAGGGACGTGGTGGTCCATATTCCAGTTTAGGGACGTGGTGGTCCATGTTATGCATGGCCATCGGGACCCGTCACCTCTCTGACGTCGTTGAAGGATTACAACGATAGGTGTCAGAGGAGTTCGGAGATGTACCCTTGAACCAAAGTTGATTGGGGGTCTTATAGTCCAATTTGGGACTAATATCTGTTTGAATGTTTAAGGATACGTTATCCATATTTGAGGCTAAGATCAACTTAAACGGGATCGTTTAGATCCGACAAAAGAGCATTTAGGAGCTCTATTGTTCCAGTTTAGGGACGTAGTGGTCCATAGGTAGTTTAAGGACATTGCGGTCCATTGGATATATGGCCGTCGGGACCCGTCACCTCTCTGACGACGTTGAAGGATTACAACGACATGCGTCAGAGGAGTTCAGAGATGTACCCTTGGACCAAGTGTAAATTGATTTAAAAGAGCAACTGTGCTCAGTCAATTTAATTTGAGGACTTACGACCATGATTGGGCTAAGTCCAGTTGAGAGTATTCAACGTTTTATTTGCATTTGGCTTGTTAGGCCTTTACTGGGGCTCTGCCCCTGTTTAATAATGCATAGCATTTTCTCTGGCCTTTTAGGCCCAGAGCATTTTATTTTGGTCTGATAGACTTTTATTTGGGCTTTATCCCTTTTAACAGTGCATAGCACTTTGTTTGGTCTGATAGACCTTTCTTTATTGGGCTCTGCCCTTGATGATGCATTGCATTTGTCAGGCACTTTGCGCCAACCAAAGAGCGCAAGCGCTTGTGGTGATGACACGTGTCATGCAATCGCAGTACGCTGCGCCGGTGCGCTGCGCTTGCGCTGCCGACACGTGGCGCGCTGTGGTGAGTTGCGCCAGTTCCGGAGAGCAAGGCTCTATTTCAAAAGCGCATAGCGCAAATGGGACACGTGGCGCTCTCTGGTGGCTTGCGCCAACCCAAGAGCGCAATAGTGCAGTTTACAAGTGCAAGGCACTATTAACTTGAGAATCTTTTAGATTCAGAACCAATGGTTCATAAAATAAGTGCAAAGCACTATTTGTTTTCTTGATCTAATTTAGATCAAAGAAAACAAGTTTTTCTTGTTTTTCTTATTTCAGGGAACCAGAGGTTCATAAAAAGTGCAAAGCACTATTTTTATTTGTTTTTTTTATCGAAGATCATTGATCTTATTCTTAGATCAATGATCTATTAGAAGAAATCCTTCTATCTTAAAGGTTTTTACCTTTTTTCCTTCTTGAAATTCCTTCAGAGTTTTCTCTGTTTGAAGTTCTTGATTTTTTCATAAATGTTCCTGCCTTTGAATTGAGGTCTAGGGTCCTTTTTATAGTGCCCATAAATTGGTTAAAGAGATCTTTCTCTTAGTGATTTGGGGAATTTTCCCCACCGTTGGATCTTTGATCCAAGGGCTTCTGTTTTACAGAAGAAAATGTTCTTGTTTTAACAAGAACAGAAAGATTTCTTTAAAATATTAATTCTATTTGGCGCAAATGTCCCTGCGCTTGACACGTGTCGCGCAGCGCAGAGCGCAGCGCAACTGTGCTAGCGCAACCGCGCTGCCACGTGTCGCGCAGCGCAGAGCGCAGCGCAACTGCGCTAGCACAACCGCGCTGCCACGTGTCGCGCAGCGCAGAGCGCAAGTCAGCTGAAGCGTTGCTTCTTTAATTTTTAACTTTAATTTTCACTTCGATTTTCAAAGCAGAGCTTTGCTCTGATTGGGGGAAACATAAGCGGTGCTTCGTTTCCCGCCTTGGAATTTGAACATAGCTTTGCTCAAATTGGGGTAAACACCTATGAAACAAACGTCAGACAGATAAGGAGTAGGCCGAACAACAATCTGCAGGAGCGCTGACGGTCAGAAAGATCATGGTCGTGTCTGTTGGCTCGAATCCAGGCAATGAAGACACCCACCGTATCCGTTCAATCATGACCTTAGATGCTCCCCCTTCCAAGAAGAGCTAGAAGGTAACCCCAATCTCCTTCACCGACGAGGACCTACATGGCATATCTGTCCGGCACAACGATCCCCTGGTGATCATGGCCCGAGTGAAAAGATACGAAGTCAGGAGAATCCTTGTAGACTCTGGAAGTTTAGCGGACATCATATTCTACGACTGCTTCTAGCGTATGGGATTAAACCCATTCGATCTTCAACCAACCTTGTACCGTCTCTCGGGATTCACCAATCACTCCGTCCAAGCTGAGGGGACAATCTCTCTCCCTTTCAATATTGGAGAGGCTGGCAGAACCTGAACAATGATGGTGAATTTCCTCGTCGCACGGGTTCCTTCCTCATACAAAATCCTCCTGTGTCACCTGACATTAAATTCCCTACAGGCTCAAATCTCAACCTACCACCTCGCGCTCAAGTTTCCTCTGAGCGAGGGTGGGATAGGCCGGCCTATGGAGACCGACAAATTGCCAGGGAATGTCTCGCTATGGCGGTTCCTGAGGAAGAAGAAGTTGATCCGACTGACGGACCGTGTAATCCTCGGGAATTGCTGGATACACGGGATGATCCGAGGTTCCCCGGTAGAAGCCCTGACTGAGGTTCCCCTCAATGAAGGGGACAGCAGCCGGACCATCTAAATCGGGTCCCTTTTGACTGGGGAAAGAAAAGACAACCTCATACAATTCCTCCGAGACAACTCTGATGTGTTCGCTTGGACTCCGGCGAACATGTTAGGGATCAACCCTAATGTTATCTCCCATAAGCTCAGGTTGATGCAAAAGGTTGGCCAGTCCGACAGAAGAAAAAAAGCTTCTCGCCCATCAAGCAGAAGGCGATTGAGGAAGAAATGGACAAACTGCGCGCAGCCAACTTCATTAGGGATGTGGAATACTCGGCCTGGCTGGACAACGTGGTCATCGTCAAAAAGGCGAGCAGGAAGTGGCGTATGTGCGTCGACTTCACTGACCTAAACAAGGCCTACCCAAAACACAACTATTCGCTTCCTCGGATAGATCGGCTAGTGGATAGCTCGGTCAGTCATGAGCTACAGAGCTTTATAGATGCATTCTCCGGTTATAATCAAATCCAGATGAATTCAGCCGACGAGACAGCTTTCACCACTGATCGGGGGGTCTACTACTACAGGGTAATGCCTTTCGGCCTTAAAATATAGGGAATACTTATCAATAGCTAGTGAACAAACTGTTCAAGCCACGGATCGGGTGAAACATGGAAATCTATGTCGACGACATGTTCGTGAAGTCCACCCGATCAGCCGGACATACCACAGACCTCGGCGAAACCTTCAAGGTACTGCGAAAGTACAAAATGAAGCCGAATCCAGCTAAGTGTGCTTTCGGCGTCATGGAAGGAAAGTTCCTCGAGTTCGTGGTTACCCACCGAGGAATCGAAGCATACCCAGAGAAGATCCAAGCAATCATCGACATGAGGTCGCCCACAAACAATATGGAGATCATGCGGCTCACGGGCAGGGTATTCGCCCTAAGTCTTTTCATGTCCAAATCCGGGGGGAAATGCCTCCCATTCTTCAAAGCTTTAAGAAAGATCCTGAAGTTCGAATGGACCGAGAAGTGCCAAGTTGCCTTTTCGCGGCTCAAGAAACATCTGTCAACGCCTCCTCTGCTCACTCAGCCAACCAAAGAAGACGAGTTGTTGCTGTATTTGGTCGTTTTCGAACAAACAGCCTGCTCGGTACTCATCAAAGAGTCTGAAAGAGTGCAGAAGCCGGTCTACTACGTCAGCCATGTTTTTAAGGATGCAGAAACAAGGTATCCGGCCATCAGAAAGATAGTACTGGTGGTTGTCGCCGCCTCCAGAAAACATCGGCATTATTTATAGGCCCATATGATCATTGTCCTTACCGACCGACCTCTGAGGAGCATCCTCGGTTCCCCGGAGTTGTCGGGATGCTTGGAGATGTTAGACATGTATACCCTAGAGGCCATTATTGTATTTTATATTGGATACTGGGACATATGTATGTATAGAACAATCTTGCTCAAAATGATAGTATCCTATCTGATTTTGACTTTATCTTAACGCGTATACTTTTATTCTTGCTCTAACATATACATATTGACAAAGCCCTTAGGATTTTTTCTTTACTACCAGGACTATGATGTCAATCATACTATTGGGCCCTGAGTAGTCGATAAGCACATCTTTAAATGTTCCTAGTCGTAGAGGTATCGAGACAGGGCATCGATATTCCAGAGTAGACTGGTGTATACGTTTCTTGACCCCATACGGGGCGATGGTTGATCCCACAACTATTGGTGTTTGATACCAAAGATTGTATACAGGTGGTCATTAGAAACTGAGTACACCGAACAGACTCGCCGAGAACTCCTTGATGGTACTATACCTATCGTCAGATAGCAGTTCTCAGGTGACACGAGTACAGGTTAGTCTATAGACCTGAGATCATCATAGTGTCTCATGTGGTCCCCACTGTACTTAGATTACAATCCTACCACAGCTTTAAAGAGCTGTGCAAATAGGTAGTAGTTGGGTACAGTCCCGGATCATGAGGAAGCAGTGAGCGATTGGAAGGGATTCGTCTCTCCCGATATAGGGAGTTGATGTTGCGCAGTGCGCAATTGGATATAACTATAAGTCCTTGGCCAGGGCAAGTGAGATTTACTGATAAGAGTTATCGATAGTTTCTCAGTTGGTTATGAGCTTAATATCGGCATGATTCATCAGGTTATTGGGAGTCTGACGGTTTCCACCTCCCAGGCCTGGTATGTGACACTCTCATACGAAGAGACTGGACTGTATGATGAGTGTCATCGACAGGCTCTGTAGGGTACAGAGAAGCTTGCTTGTCAACCTTTCCTTCGTTCAATACCAGGGTAGCCATTACGTACAGCTAGTACCGCTGACATGCTTGTGAGTTGAGGATGTGATCCGACAACTCACTGCTAGCGTATTGACGAGTGTTTAGAGTCCTACATAGATATTTTTTCCACTCGGGCAAATAATGTAAGGCACGCTTGAGGATGCGTATAGGTTCGGTTAGACATTTGTCTTAAACCGGACGGGTTTTGATACTAGCCGATTTTATGATTAAACCGGGTCATTAAATTAATGGTTAATTTAATGACATATTTCATTATATGGTATTATGTGATAATACATGTAATTAATTTAGTATCATTTTCTCTCTATATATCTATTGTTCCATGTGATGTGAACATTATTTTGTCATGGTTGATATTTATTAAACATGACATATCTTTTTTTCTCAATTCTTTTTCTTTTCTCATTTATGCATGCCTAAGGGTGAGGTGTAGCCATCTCACACACCTTAGAATATGTGGTAGCATGAAAGATGATAGGTGTCATGGGGTTAGATGATGGTGGTGTAAAGATACTAGCCATAACATAATTACTCATTCTCTCTCCTTCATACTAGTTGTGAGAAAAGAAAAGACTTGTGAAAAAAGAAGAGAATAAAAAGAAAAAAGGGTGCTTCTTCATCTACATCATACTTCTTCTCACTTTTTAGCACTTAGTGAGAGTGAAGGAGTAGCTCAAATCGCCAACTCATCGCCGTGGATCATCTTCAATGGAAGGATCGCAACCGAACTTCGTCCGGTGCACCTTTGGAGACCAAGCTTGGAGTCAGAACCAAAGGAGCAACATTTTCGCCTAAATAGGAGCTTAAGAAGAGTCATCAAAGGTTGTATGCTCTATTCTTTTAGCTCTAGAGTTTTTCTTTTGCAAGTTACAGTTTTTTGGGATGATCACCAGGGTAGTATGTCAAGCAAGCTAGGAATTTTTTGTTTTACCATTATGCATCGTGTCATTTCCTCTAGCTTGCCACATGACATACTAACAGGAGAAATGGATATAGGAGTTGTCGTAGTTCGACATCCGGTACCGAACAAGGCAGGCCATCAAAGCACAAATCCTAGCTGACTTTGTCATCGAATGCAACATCCCCAACAAAGATGAAACACCATAGCAGAGTCCGAGTCCAAAAAGCTCGGTGGAAGAAAAGCTCAGTCCGCTTCTGGACTAGGTACTTTACGTGGAAGGTTCCTCCGCCAAATAGGGAAGCAAAGCAGGGTTCATCATCCATGGTCCTAATGAAGCCGAGATGGAGTACTCTCTGCCGCTTGACTTCAGAGCCTCGAAAAAAGCCGCGGAGTATGAAGCCCTACTGGCCGGTCTACGAATTGCCTCAGAGGTGGGGCTAAAGAAAATTAGAGCCCGCAGCGATTCCGCATTAGTCGTCGAAAAGTGACTAGACGTTTCAAAGCTCGAGAACCCCTACCTTGCCGAGGTAAAAAGGCTAAGAAAAAACTTCGAAGAAGTTTAAGTGGAGCAGATTCCTTAAAGCCTGAACGTCAAAGCCGACGCACTGATCAAACTTGCCTTCTCGCACTCAGCCAATCATAAGAGGAACGTCCTCTTTGAAGTCTTTTCGCGGCCCAGTGTCGAGGATATGGAGGTGGTCAACAGAGTCTACACGACTAAAAGAGATACCTCAGACTGAAGAAAGCCCTCGGTAGAGTTCCTAAAAGACGGGATACTTCCTGAAGATCGAGCAGAGGCCCGAAAGATCCGCATTAAAGCTCATCACTTTATGTGGAACAAGGAAAACTTGTACAAGAAGTCTTTCACCCAGCCCCTGCTCAGATGTGTGGATTCCGACGAGGCTAGGTACGTACTTCAAAAGATACACGAAGGAGTCGGCTGCGCTCACCAGGGAGCCCACAATCTGATCCAAAAGATACTGCTCCACAGCTATTATTGGCCGACTATCCACCCCAATGCAGAGAAACTCGTCAGACGATGCAAAACATGCCAACTCTTTGGCACCGTTCCTCGGCTACCAGCAACCGAGCTAACGCCGCTAAGCTCTCCTTAGCCATTTTCCCAGTAGGAGATGGACATGATCGACAAACTCCCAACAGGGACCGTAGGAAACAAATACATCCTCGTCGTCGTCGACTACTTCACAAAGTGGGTCGAAGCTACGCCAATCAGAAAGCTTAGACGCGACTTCCACGATATAATTCCTGGAGAACAACATCATTGCCCGGTTCGGAATTCCAAGATGTGTTATCACCGACCACGGAACCAACTTCGAAAAAGACAAGGTCAAGGAGTTCTGCAGCGAGCACCACAAACTGCTGAAGTTCTCTGCGTTTGCCTATACCCAGTGCAACGGGCAAGCTGAGGTAGCAAACCGAGGAATCATCAGAGGACTCAGAGCCCGGCTAGAATGGACAAGGAGGATGGGTTGAAGAACTTCCCCGAGTACCCTGGGCATTGCGGACTTCAAAGAAAACACCCATAGGAGAAATCCCTTCAGCCTGTGCTATGGCACCGAGGCTATGGTGCTCACGGAGATCGGACTTCCCACCTACAAGGTCAAACACTTCGATGATGAAGCCAAGTCCAAGCCTTGTGAGGCAACCTAGATGTCCTGCTGGAGAAAAGAGACCGTGCTCAAATGAAGATGGTGGCATACCAGCAACAAACCACCCGGTACTACAATACTCATGTCAAACACCGAGCGTTCAAGTCGGGAGATTTAGCCCTCTACTGCAATGAATTTGAGTACCAGGGGAAGCTGCATAAATTCTCTCCAAAGTGGAACGGCTCATTCCTCATGACCGAAGTATTGCACGGAGAAGCTTACTGACTCCAAGATTCCTTGAGTAGTAACCTTCTGCGGCCATTCAATGCAGAAAAGTTTAAATTGTATAGATGAACCGGTACTCTCTTAAATAATGAAATTCCTGCTTTTCTGTCATCTAAGCTTGTTTCTTCTTATTTCTGAGCTAAGCCATCACATGAGGCTGACGGACAGCTTCCTGCTCGTCGCACCTATTCATGGCGGGTAGATTCCTGCCTGACCAAACTCGTGAATCCAAAGTTCTCATGCAAGTAGATTCCTGCTCGGTTCAGAGCCCGGCGGACAACTTTCAGCCCTTAGCATCCATTCATGGCGGGTAAGTACCTGCCCGACCAAACCCATGAATCCAAAGTCCTCACGCGAGTAGATTCCTGCTCTGTTCGGAGGCCGGCGGACAACTACCTGGCTGTCGCACCTATTCACAGCGGTTAGACTCTTGCCCGACCAAACCCGTAAATCTAAAGTCCTCATGCGAGTAGATTCATGCTCGATTCGGAAGCCGGCGGACAGTTTCCTGCCTGTCGCACGCATTCAAGGCGGATAGATTCCTATCCGACCTAAGTCGTGATCCAAAGCCCTCATGTGAGGCCGACAGACAGCTTCCTGCTCATCGCAGCCATTCACTGTGGGTAGATTCCTACCCGACCTAAGCTGTAAATCCTAAGTCCTCATGCGAGGCCGGCGAACAGCTTCTTGCTCGTCGCACCCATTCACGGCGGGTAGATTCCTACCTTGTTAGGAACTCATGCACGCCAGTAAGCTAATTTTAGAAGATAACAACATGGATTTTAAAATTCTCTAATTTGCTAAAGGTCCAAAACCATGAATCAGAACTAAAAAGCTAGAACTTGTAAATAAAACCTAGTGAGCTATATTAATCTACTGTGTGTAGAATATTCATATTCTTAAGATTTCTTCAAGTGCTCCAATGTTGTGGACTCTAGTTAGCTCTCAAGTGCTCCGGATCGCGCTTACAAGACGATCCTCCTTCGCCAAAGATGATCCATCCTAGAGAACCTAGTCTAAGCTCTAGCTTCACACAAAAATGATCTAGTGAAGCAACTAAGGTTCACAACTTGCTAAGAAGTGAAGCTTAGGGATGTAATATGAGTGTTCTAGTATTTTTTTTTATCTTATTTTCTTCTTGATTCTCATCACATGAGAGGGTAGAAGAAAAGAATGAATAAGGATGAGCCATGGAGGAGAGAGCAACTAAAAATGGTTGAATGAATAACTCACAAATTCAAGCATGCCCTTTTCTTTATTTTGTTAAAATGATCTTTCAAAATATAAAAAGCAACCATACTTGAATAGTATGACCAAATGAATAAAGAATTTATTTGGCCATACCCTCCACCATTTCTTCCCTCCACCGCATTTCATAATATCTATTTCCAAAAGATGGAAAATCAACACAAATGAGGTGTCCACCTTCTAGAATGTATTTTTGTATGAATACAAAAACACGTCCTCACAAATACATGCTCTACGAATACCTAAGAGATAGAAAAATACAATGAATATAATACTAGAATATACATATCAATATTTATATATATATATATATATAAATTATTGTATTGGTACTTGATTTAATATTCCGGCTTAATCCTAAACTGGCTAGTATTATCATCCATCTGATTAAAATCTGTGTAGCTAGTACACTTATTTAATCAGAACCCTGCACGTATTAATATACGAACACTACATCATTTCTCCTGTACCAGGAAAAACCTCTGTGTGGGACTTTAAATACTCGACAATACGCTGGCAGTAGGTTTAATCATAAACAAATTGTACGTAACGGCTACCCAGGTATTGAACAAAAGAAAGGCCGACGAGCAAACTCATCCGTACCCCTGCTGAGCCTGTCTGTGAAAATCTTCGTATAGTCTGATCAGTTCGTCTAAGAGTATCGTATATCGGGTCTAGGGGGTGGATAAAGTCAGACCCCTAATAACGCGATAAGTCGTGTCGGTGTGAAGGCCATCACCTACTGAGAAACTACTGATCCAAATCAGTAAATCTCGTCCACCTTGGCCAAGGATATCTGGTGATGGTCACCCGTGCACAGCGCAACATCTACCCCCAATACCGGGAGAGACGAATCCCTGGCGATCCGCTCACTACCTCCATGTGGCTCGGTACTGTACCCAACTAAAACCTGTTTGCACGACTCCTTTGAGCCATGGTGGGATAGTAATCAAAGCACATTGGGTTCCCACTGTGCTTTGATTACTATCCTACCACGGCTCAAAGGAGTCATGCAAACAGGTTTTAGTTGGGTACAGTCCCGAGCCACATGGAGACAGTGGTCGACTGTCAAGGATTCTTCTCTCCTGGTATTAGGAGTCGATGTCGCGCTGTGTTCAGTTGGCTATCACCAGAAATCTATGGCCACGGTAGGGGAGATTTACCGATAGTTGATCAGTAGTATCTCGGTTGGTGATGAGCTAGACTCAGACATGACTTATCGGGTTAGTAGGGGTCTGACGTTATCCACCCCCTAGACCCAATATGTGATACTCTTTGACGAAGAGATCGGACTGTACGGAGATTGTCACATTCAGGCCCAGTAAGGTAAGGACGCACTTGATTGTCGACCCCCCTTTCGAAAAGTACCTGGGTAGCCGTTACGTACAGCTGGTGCCGCTGACGTGCTTGTGGTTAAACTCACTGCCAGCATATTATCGAGTCTTTAGAGCCCCACATAGAGGGTTTTCCTAGTTCAGGCGACAGATGTAGGAGTCGTACGTGGGTACGTGCATGGGGTCCGATTAAATATGTGTATGCGGCACAAGGATTTTAATCGGACGGTTGATAATATTAGCCGGCTTAGGATTAAGCCGGACTATTAAGCCAGGTTTTGATTTAATAATTTATATATGTATTTTAATACATATATTTTAGTAGTATTGTTCACTATTCATTTTCTCTCTTTGGTGCTATCCGTATTTTTATACGGATACGCTTATATGTAGCGATACATATACCAGGTGAAGTATTCTGTATTTGTACGGAAATACTTCTAGAAGAATGACACCTCATATTTGATTTTCCTTTTTGGAAAATTAAATAGGAAATAAGGTGGCATGTGGAGGACTTGAAGCATGGGTGCTACTGTTGGGTATAATACCCTCAAGGCAATTATCATAGTCGCAGGCAGGTAATTATGATGATTGAGGGAGGACCTATACAGGTAGAACAGTCTTACTCGAGATGATAGTATGCTATCCGGTTTGTCTTTACCATCATGTATAGCATTAGGTGGCATTACAGATCACTAGTACATGTTGATAGAGCCCATAGGATTCTTTCTTGACTACCAGCATTATGATGGTGATCATATACGTGGGAGCTGGGCGGTCTATAAGCACATCCTTAAATGTCCCTAGTCGTGGGAGTATCAAGACTGCGCATCGATACTCCAGAGTAGACTAGTGTATACTGATCGAGACCCCGACGAGGGGTGATGGACGGTCTCACAAGCCATTGGTGTTAGTTTGTTCACCTAAGATCTATACAGGTGCTCATTAGGTTATGAGTACACCGGGCGGACTCGCCGGGAACATGCTACCTATTGTCAGATAGCAGTTCCCTGGTGACATGTATACAGGTTAGTCTATCGACCTGAGATCGTCATTTGTCTCGTGTGAGTTCCCACCGTGCATTGATTACTACCATACTACGGCTCAAAGGATTCGTACAAACAGGTTTTAGTTGGGTACAGTCCCGAGCCATATGGAGGCAGTGAGCACATCGTCAGGGTATTCGTCTCTCCCGGTATTGGGGGTTGATGTCGCGTTATGCACGGGTGGCCATCACCAGAAATCCTTGGCCAAGGTAGTCGAGAATTACTGATCTAGGATCGGTAGTTTCTCAGGTAGTGATGGGCTTCATACCGATACTAAATGTCGTGTTATTAGGGGTCTGACTTTATCCACCCCCTAGAATCGATATGCGATACTCATAGACGAATAGACCGGACTGTATGGATATTGTCACTGTCAGGCTCAGTAGGGATTTCAGGATGAGTTTGCTCGTCGGCCTCCCTTTCGCTCAATACCTGGGTAGCCGTTACGTACAGCTAGTGCCGCTGACGTGCTTGTGGTTGAACCCACTGTCAGCGTATTGACGGGTCTTTAGAGTGCCACACAGAGGGTTTTCCTGCTTCGGGCAAAACGATATAGATGCCGTATGGTTTTACGGCAAAGGTCGATCACATACGTGTACTTATGCATGGATGATGTTCGGACGGATAACACTAGTGGGCTTTGGTTTAAGCCGGATCCTAGTATTATATTTGTTGGATTATTTTTGTCTATTTGTATTCGTATTATTCGGAATACGGATGCGGGTATGTATACGGTTGAGGGGTATTCTTGTAATTTATTACAAGATTACTTTTAGAAGATTACAGCTCATCATGGTTTAGACCTTTTTGGATAAAAAGGTTATTGAGGTGTAGGATGAGGTGTTTATTGCATTTTTGTGGCATGACTAATTAGTGACCCATGGTTACTATTCTAGCATACTTAAGTTTTTTGTTTGTTGTGAGATCATGTTGACTTGAGATATTTTTTTATTGACCATGATATTTTTGAGACATGGACATTTATGTGATAGCTCCATTATTTCTTATCACACTCAGACAACAAACAAAAAATTACAAGCCATTATTCATTTCTTTTTCTCTCTCTTGAGTTGCTCTCAACATCTCATTCTCATGGGATCTTCTTCTTCCTCTAGCTCCATCCAAATCCTCTCATGAGTCGAGAATTCTTAGGTGTCTTGAGACAAATTAATCTTTCATCACTTTCTATTTCATCTACGGTATCTAGAGTAGCGATCTAGGTGCCCTAGTTGCCTTGGATATGAGGTTGGAACTCGTTGCATAGACTCTCGGATGGATCATCTTTGATGGAGGGAGACTGGAGATCAAGCTTGATCAAGGAAGCCCCTAGGAGCTTGGGATGATGGTTGAAGACCGAAGGACACGGATCTATTCGGTATAACCATTCTAACTCCTTTGCATGTTTTTTTTATCTAAGGCTTATGGGTAGATCCAGGTAATGGGTTGTGGTAGCGCCAAGTTTTATAAATTTTTGTTCCGCATTTGTCCACGGATTGATGGCCGGGGTGCTTGCATAACCCAACATGATATCAGAGCCACTCCATAAGCCTTAGTTAACTCTTTGTGACATTAGAAATCCGCCGTTTTTGTCGTGCAAAATTGCCGACAAAAACAGTTCCGAAAACTGAAAGTTTGAGATATTTGCACACCCCGCGGGCTCACGATTTGAACTGAGAAGCCGTGGGGTGGTGTATGGGCACCCCGGGGAAACCCCGGGGGTGGACCTAACGACTGGGCTCACTCCCCAAGACCACCACAAGGTGGTCTTGGCGGTGGGGACCCGAAACTGCCCCATCTTGGGCAGTTTCGGGTCTGCCTCACCCCCTGGCCACCTCGTAGTGGCATCGGGGGTAGGGTGCCCACTCTAGGCCCTCGACTCGAAGTTAGTTTCGTGCTCTAGCTCCCCGTGAAGGTTCAGGCGCGTTTGGTTTTGATTCGGACTTCCAAATTGGCTTTAAACGGTCGGTTTTTGGAACTTTAGCTCACTGTTTTTTCATGGTTTTGGAAATTGGTTTGCTAATAGCATGTGGAATTCTAATGTCATAGTTTTCAGTACATACATTACTATCTGCTACCGTGAATGTCATTAGAGCGGTACAACTCGTCTAACTGCTATATGCTCTTTTAGACGGGTTTACGAACGTGACATTCACGTTGATATTCTGTGTTGTGCTGTGGTTGTGGCGGGATCGTCGTGGTGGATCGCTTGGATGCAATGGTAGTACAGTTTGGATTCTTTTGTACATTTGATATTGCGGGGCCAGCGTCCGACATGTGGACTGCCGTCACTTCCAGTTTGTATATTATTTGTTTGGGGCACGACCGGATTGAGGTCGATGTCACCGTTGTACATATTCTTTTCTTTTCTGTACTATAATTACCCCACGGTGGAGTGCACGGTTAGATGGGTTTTACAGGGAAACGGGCCCGCATCTCATGGCAGTGAGATAGAAGGGGCCTCACTCTAGAATTGACGGGCTATTCGCCGCACTCGTAGGGGGTACAGGTTGACCCAAGGAGGGGTGCTCAAGTTACCGGATTTTATGAAGTGCCGGGTGGCCCATTCACATTGTTGATTGGGGTTGCCTCACTTCTGGGATTGGCGGATAACTTGCCGCGCTCGTAGGGGTTTAGGTTTTCATTGCACAGGCTATCCACACGACCAGGGGAACGTCGGATTTCACTTGCGGCTCAAACAAAACCCGGGGCTCCCAGATTATCCGTTTGTTCTGTGTTGCTTATCGCTTATCTGTGATATTGCTTATATCATGCCTGGAACGATTATTATATATTGTTATATATATACTAGTAGATATTGTATATGTTTTGCACCCGCTCTAGTCCAGCCCCCGCTCTGTCATTAGTTAAGTAACCTAACGGGTGATGACGGGCCCAGTGGCGAATGCAGATGGCATATACGTACACCATATTTTTGTTCTTTTCTGGTGTGATTAATTGATGGGACTGTGTTGATTCCGATCAATGCAATGAAAACAAACCTATTCGATATTGTTGGAACAATTTCTGTTATTACAAGGACGTTTTGTTTTATTTTGCACAGTGATATTCGGTTATGAATATCCAGCACCTCATTCGACGAGGCAAGAGCCGAGATCCCTTCACCGGGAGTGACTTCTTGGGAAGAAGTTTGCGTCAGGGTAATAACTTCACTATAATCGATTGCTTTTTTCTTTGCATCATGATATTCAGTTAGGAATATCCTGCACCTCATTCGAAGAGGAAAGAGCCGAGATCCCTTCACCGGGAGTGACATCTTTAGCAAAAGTTTTCGCCACTATATATTTGTAAAGCTATCTGATTCCTTCAACGATATCAAGTTCATTCCGTTAATGGTTTTTCGCCAAAAACCATTCGCAGCCCTCCGTCATTTCAGATGGGTAGCACTTAGTATTCATGCTATGTTTGTTATCCTTAGTCAAGGCATAGTGTATGGTAGCTATTTGTTACTTTTCTGTTGTATAGATAGATGCGTTGGTTTGGGACAGTCCTACAGCTTTATTGGCCTTAGTCAAGGACGAATACGGGTGGGTTCAAATTAACCTGGACAATGATGGGTAGAACTTGACATGTGACTTATGATTTGTTGGCCTTAGTCAAGATCATAAGAGCATGGGGTAAAAATCACATCGGGAGTTTTTAAAGAAACTGAAACTTGCCAGGCATGCGCATACCTTCTGGAGTGTGATAATTTGAGTGGATTCTATCAAGTTATCATGCGATGATAGTTGGATCCCGATTCCTACTGATGAATTGGTTTACTCCTTGGGTGATTTTAGATGATCCCGACTAATTTTCCTTTGGGTTTGGGGGAGGATTTGAGGAAACAGTGGGAGCCATCCTGATTAGATAAAGTGATTAACCATTCTGATCTAGGTTAGAGTGCACACTGAGCATTTCTTTTCTCTCTCTTTGGAAGCGACCATGGCCCGACCCTAGACTAAAACTCATGAACCAAGTTAACCGAACCTTCTTAAAACACACTGGCTTTTGGATTGTCAGAGTTGCATACTTCATTGCCACTCCTACTTTTACCCTTTGCTTTTCTCCGGAACATTCCGTATCGCTACGAAGATCCATAGTTGTTGGATATGACCATCATATAGTTACATACGAACTCGAAGAAACTTGTTTCAGATTCGAGGAAGGTTTCCGGTTCTGGAGAAATTGAATAGGACTATTCGGTTGTCTTTCCTTTTACCTTCTCTCAGGTAGTGAGGGCTCATAGGATTAGGAGAGGGTACACCTATTGCGCTTATTAGATAGTCTTTTTCCAAACCATAGGCAGGTGCCAAAAGATAGGAAAGGACGAAAACCAATTAGCCTAAGTGAGGTGTACAGAAGGTAATAAGTAAAGAAAAATAAAGGAATTAGAAATAAGACAAAGTAAATTGCGACTGCTATCATTCATGACGAAACCGCGTATATCATCGCCACTCCTACTTCACCTTTGAATTTCTCCAGAACACCATGTATCACTACGAAGATCCGCATTTATTGGATAATCCATCGTATACTTACATACGTACTCGAAGGAACATGTTCCAGTTCGAGAATGGATTCTGGTTCATGAGAAATAGAATAAGGATTATTCAGTTGTCTTTTATCTTTACCTTCTCTTAGATTGCGAGGGGTCCTAGAATTAGGAGAGTACACCTGTTATGCTTATTGGATAGTCTTCTTCCAAACCATAGGCTGGTTCCGAACGGTAGGAAAGGAAGAAAACCATTTAGCCTAAGTACGGTATACAGAAGTTAATAAGTAAAGACAAATAAAGGGATTGGAGAGATAGTAATGAAATATACGGTTACAGTCATGAATCTGGATAGTGGAAGAGATATTACTAGGAATACCCGGACACCCCTTCGAAACATTTTCATGTTTCAGTTTCACTGTGAGTTGTTAATTGAAAACCGATTTCCCAATTAGATTCTTACTCCAGGGTATATATTTACTAGGTTTGATTCTCACATCTGTATGGTATTACAGATGATGAATGGGAGTAAGATATTCGGAATTAGGTGATTATATTCTCATTATATTTGAGGAAATCACCTGGGTTTTTACTGGACGGCAAATATTTGGTTTTGAATATCCGTAGTTTTGCACCAGTTTCAAACTGATATATCTGTACGTTTATTTTATAAAGTGAGATATAATTTTTTGAAATTATGTCTGTGATATTTACCTGTATCAGTTGATGGTTAGGTAAGGAGTATTCAACAACGGTGTAATTCTTCTTAATCATAGTACATTTTTCAACCTACGACGCACAGGGTTTGAGTTATTCAACTCAGGGGACTTATATAAAGTATTGTATGGTGTCCAGTGTCCATTAGGACAAAAGGGTTGGTGCTCATACTATATTCTTTTTACTTGTGACTTCTTCAGTTTTAGACAAGTGCTTCGTAGAAATATAAGGTCTAAGTTTTGAGAAATTATAGGTACAAGAATAAAGTAGAGAACCATGTGTTGTAAGTATCGGGATCCTATTAGAAGTTTGCTGGATTTGGAGTTCATTTGTGAACTGGGTCCCATCAAATATCCAGATATATTCTAAGACATGTATTGCTCATTTTGGGAGATGGTTTTCTCCGCGAACTTGAGATATAGAAAGATACAGAAAGAAACATTGGAGCGGATCCACTCACTGAGGCTATTTCTCGAACGCAATAGTTTCACAAACGAGCTTTGTGAAACTGATTAGTAGAAGAGTTGGGTGTTCGATATCACACGGGCTGTGAGTATACGACATCGCAATAATTAGCCTTAAGTGCAAGTGGGAGATTGTTGGCTATAGTGCCCTCAAGTCAATTATCATAGTCGCAGGCAGGTGATTATGATGATTGAGGGAGGACCTATACCGATAGAACAGTCTTACTCGAGATGATAGTATGTTATCTGGTTTGTCTTTATCGTTATCTACAACATTAGGTGGCATTACAGATCACTATTACATGTTGATAGAGCCCATAAGATTCTTGCTTGACTACCAGCGGTATGATAGTGATCATATACGTGGGAGCTAGGTGGTCTATAAGCACATCCTTAAATGTCCCTAGTCGTGGGAGTATCAAGACTGGGCATCGATACTCCAGAGTAGACTAGTGTATACTGATCGAGACCCTGACGAGGGGCGGTGGCCAGTCTCACAAGCCATTGGTGTTAGTTTGTTCACCTAAGATGTATACGGGTCCTCATTGGGTTATGAGTACACCGGACGGACTCGCGGGGAACATGCTAGTTAGTATTATACCTATTGTCGGATAGCAGTTCACTGATGACATGTGTACAGGTTAGTCTATCGACCTGAGATCGTCATTTGTCTCTCGTATGAGTTCCTACCGTGCATTGATTACTACCCTACCACGGCTCAAAAGAGTCATGCAAACAGGTTTTAGTTGGGTACAGTCCCGAGCCATATGGAGGCAGTGAGCGCATCGTCAGGGGATTCGTCTCTCCCGGTATTTGGGGTTGATGTCGCGTTGTGCACAGGTGGCCGTCACCAGAAATCCTTGGCCAAGGTAGTCGAGAATTACTGATCTAGGATCGGTAGTTTTTCAGATGGTGATTGGCTTCATACCGACACTAAATGTCGTGTTATTAGGGGTATGACTTTATCCACCCCCTAGAATCGATATGCGATACTCATAGACGAACAGACCGGACTGTATGGATATTGTCACTGTCAGGCTCAGTAGGGGTTTCAGGATGAGTTTGCTCGTCGGCCTCCCTTTCGCTCAATACCTGGGTAGCCGTTACGTACAGCTAGTGCCGCTGACGTACTTATGGTTGAACCCACTGCCAGCGTATTGACAAGTCTTTAGAGTCCCACACAGAGGGTTTCCCTGCTTCGGGCGAAACGAAGTAGAGGCCGTATGGTTTTACGGCAAGGTTCGATCACATACGTGTACTTATGCACGGATGATGTTCGGACGGATAATACTAGTGGGCTTTGGTTTAAGCCGGATCCTAGTATTATATTTGTTGGATTATTTTCGTCTCTTTGTAGTCGTATTCTTCGGAATACGGATACGGGTATGTATATATGGTTGAGGGGTATTCTTGTAATTTATTACAAGATTACACCTCATCATGGTTTAGACCTTCTTGGATTAAAAGGTTATTGAGGTGTAGGATGAGGTGTTTATTGCATTTTTGTGGCATGGCTAATTAGTGACCCATGGTCACTATTCTAGCATGCTTAGGTTTTTTGTTTGTTGTGAGATTATATTGACTTGAGATATATTTTTTTGGCTAAGATATTTTGGAGACATGGACATTTATGTGATGGCTCCATTATTTCTTATCACTTACAAAATAAACTAACAAAATACAAGCCATTATTCATTTCTTTTGCTCTCTCTTGAGTTGCTCTCAACACCTCATTCTTATGGCATCTTCTTCTTCCTCTAGCTCCACCCAAACCCTCTCATGAGTTGAGAATTCTTGGGTGTCTTGAGATAAATTAATCCTTCATCGCTCTCTACTTCATCTACGGTATCTAGAGTAGCGAACTAGGTGACCTAGTTGCCTCAAATATGAGGTTGGAGCTCGTTGCATAGACTCTCGGATGGATCATTTTCGATGGAGAGAGACCGGAGATCAAGCTTGATCAAGGAAGCCCTTAGGAGCTTGGGATGATGATTGAAGACTGAAGGACACAGATCTATTCGGTATAACCATTCTAACTCCTTTGTATGTTTTGTTATTGAAGGCTTATGGGTAGATCCGGGTAATTGGTTATGGTAGTGCCAAGTTTTATAAATTTTTGTTCCGCATTTGGTCACGGATTGATGGCCGGGGCGCTTGCATAACCCAATAGCTACATGGTAGAAAGGCATGGCTTGGTTTTTTAAATGTTATTTTCATTTGGATGTACTATTGCATCATGGTTAATTTTTTCCATTCTTTTCTACACTTGTGGTCTTGATGATATTTTTCCTTATCTCCTCCACCATGGCTCATACTTCCTCTAGCTCATCTCCTTCTTCTTGCTATAATTTTTAAACAAGATTCTAGAGAGAGAAATATAGTGAATTATTCCTACATCACCGGCCATCCAAACCTAGCAATTTTGGACCGTCGGTTAGAGCCTCCTTCGCGTTCCCTCAGGTGGATCGTCTTCGGTAAGGGTGATCGATACTCAAGCGCATTCCCGTCGGCTACGATCTTGGAGGGGTCTTCCATAATTGGGTGGACACGCGATAAAGGTTGTATTCTATATCTTTTCAAGCTTGGTTTGCTAGTTTAGGAGTTTGGATCGATTCTAGGTTCAGGGTTCTTTCGTGTTTGCTCGAAATTTTTGTTCGCCGTCCGCTCTTCCGCTGCGCTGCGGGCACTAGGGAACCCTGCATGTTCTACCCGTATAAGTCCTCCCTCAATCATCATAATCGCCTGCCTGCGATTACAATAATTGACTTGAGGATACTATAACCAACATACCCGACCTAAGCCATAAATCCTCAGCCCTCATGCAAGGCCGGCGGACAACTTCCTGCTCGTCGCACCTATTCACGGCAGGTAGATTCCTACCCGACCTGAGGTGATGAATTATATTTCTTATACTCATCTTACCTCCTCTCCATGGGGTGAAGGCAGGGGATACCGACCTAATGTTCTCTCTACTCACATTACCTCATCTCTGGAGGGTGAAGAGGGTACACCGGTCTTTCCACACTTGGAAAATAAAAACAAAATTTTTCAAGAACGAAAAAAAGGGTACTCCGATCTATCTTCACTTAGAAAATAAAGATGAAAATTTTCAAGCAAACACATTGCAGATGAGCAAAAGGTCATACACATTACAGATGAGCAAAAACTCTTCATTAATGTCAAAATTAATGTACAAGGTATTGTGAGCTCCTCAGCTTTGCAAAATTGCCCGGATTCTTACAAAAGAAAACAAAGTGGAAAAAAATGAAGAGAACGGAGGCTTCAAGGCTTCTTCTCGGGGATAGCTCGTTCACCAGTCGTCACCGCCGACCTCCTGAACCTCCTCAAGGGCGACTTTTGGGCCCATGATCTTAGCGGACTGCAGAGGAGGAGCAGGAGCAGCAGTCTCGACGGCGACCGAGCTTCCGTAGACCCCTGGGCACTCTCTCGGGAAGAAGTTACCGCGAGCAGAGCTTTTTGTCGTCGATCTTAGGCTAGATCTCCTTGACGGTGTTGAGGGCATTGTGCCACCCAATGGTCGTGGCATAGGCTAGGTCAAGGTAGAACTGGTCAAATAACTTATAGTCCTTCACTGCCTTCTTCGCCATCTCAATGGCCCGCATCGCCACATCCTCGATTGCCCGAGCCCTCTTCTTCGCCGCATCATGTTGTCCCTTCATAACGTCGAACAGGCCATTGAGCTCGCCAACTTGGGCCTGGAAGACCCGGTTGACCTCGCCGAGCCTTGCGGCCTTCATCTCCTCTGAGACCTTCATCCCTTCAAGGGAGGCGGAATTTTCCTCGGCCACCTTCAACTCAGCGAGGAACTGCTCCTCGCGCGCCGAAGCCTCTTCCGCCTTCTTCATCGCCAAGGCAATTTCATTGACTTCCATGGCGGCCAAAAGGACGCAGTGCTGAAGGACATAAAGAAGGAAACAAAAAGTATTAGTCAGGAATATAACCAAGAAAAAATAAGTTGAAAAAAAATTCAAGTACAATTTTACCAACCTGGACGGTCTCTTGAGCAATTATTGTCGCCTGGGCCCGCACAGTTCCCCTTGGGATCTTGGCCCCTACTCTTTTTTCCGCCTCTATCAAGAGGCCGTCGGCGACGAACAGCCCAGACGGAACCTCGTAGTTGAGCCTTCTCTCATGGGCTTGTTCCCCGGAAGACTCCTGCTAAGGAGCCGGTTTCTTCTGCCTCTTGGCCTGGGGCTCAGCAGAGGAAGGCACCCCCGACCTTGACCGAGGAGCCAAAGATCGGTGTTACTGCTTCCCATTTCCCCCAGACTCCTCAGAGACAGGGACCGAGGCTGTTGTCCTCTTGGGAGTCAGCGCCTGGACGTTTTCGCTCGGCACGGACATGGACAAGCTCGCGCCGCCGCCCTTCTTGTCCCGTGTCTTGGCAGCCATGGCGGTCATAACCTTCGACTGATCTATGAGCTCTCCAAAGAAAAACGTGGAGTAATTAGAAACGCAAAACATCAATAATTTAAAGTATGGATTGGACGGCTAAACTAGACTCACCCAAGTATTGCACGGGGCTATACCCCACTCAGCTCAAGACCTGCTCGAAAAGTAGGACGTCGGTTTTCTAGAGCGTCTCCCACTGAGACATGACACCCGCTTCCGGGGTGTTCAACATGCGAGCCTTCGGACGATCCGACCAGTACCATTCTGTAAGCACCGGCCAGCATTCTCCCTCAGGAAGACCGGCGAAAAAGAATATCTCTTTCCACTCATGGATGGAAGAAGAGACGGCCAACACTCCTGACCCAACCCCCTATCCCTAAACTTCCTAAATGAAAAGTACACCCATCTCGGCTCATCTTTGCGGGTCTTGATCGCACGCTCTTAAGCGTGTCGGATGTTCAAAGTTCTAAAGTATAACCGCGATCAGGACGGTGTCGCTATGCAGCTAGCCGGTTGAGCACGGGTCGATCCACAGGGAGATGGTTGTATTTCCGTTCTTGTCTTAGACGAGTCAATAAAGAATTTGTATGTGTTTGTTCAAACTAACCTATGTGTTTTATATGCAAGTATGAAGTTGTTAAGAAAAAGATACGAAATTGTAAGCTAAAGAAATCCGTACTCAAAACCTTTGAGCCGAGTCTTGACCAATTGAAGCTAGAGCAATCGGCAACAACGTAGATTAGGTGATTTAAGCACGGTATTCGTGGAATCCGGCTTATTTACCCTTGTCCTTCCGTTCTTGTCTCTTGCTTTCGCCTCCGACCAAACCGAACGCAACCGGTCGCGGTTAGGAATCATCGTTACCTTGTTAGGGTAGGGTTCCTAACGGAGCGCTTGCGTATCGTTTGGACGGAGTTCAATGGAAAATACGGGAAAAGGAGATGAGCAAAGAAACGTTAACTTATAATATCGTATTTCTTCTTAACAATAATAATTACAACCATTCACAAAACAAACCAAAAAGAGCAAAAGAAAAGATTACAAGCAAGTAATTAAAGTGCATGGTAATAAATTGCAAGTAATTAAAGACAAGAATGAAAAATGCAAGAAAGTAATTACAAGAACCATAGAACTCAAGACAAGCATGGGATCAATAGCCAACCCTTAAACTTGCAAGCTCAATCAAGAGGTTGCAAGATCAAGAGAAGGGTAAAGAACTCATGTGAAATGAAGCACTAAAGAGAGAACAAAATGATACAATCTCTTGAGACCAATGACCAAAGCTTAAACTTGCAAGCTCACTTAAGAGGTTGCAAGATCAAGTTAAGGTAGAGAGCTCAAGGGGGAAGCTAAGCAAAAAGAATAATACAAAAACCCTCATCTTCATTTCACCATCCACTCAAAAAGCTCTCACTACAATTTTCATGGAGGAAAGAATGAAGAAGAAGAAGAAGACTAAAACCTAACAAAAAGAGGCTAAAGAATTTAACACCTTGGTTTGGCTCAGTTCTGGGGTATTTACAGGAAGGGAAATGGAAACCTATGGCTAGAATATGGCTCCATATAAAAGTACCAAACTACCCCTAAAACCTGACAGAGAGAGGAGCTACAATGGCCGCGGTTCTGCGGCCGTATAGGGGGGTTGGGTCATCATATTTTGTCGTGTGCCCTGGTTCCCTTTTTCCTTGTGTTTGCCAACTTTAAACTGCAGAAAATCTTCCAGAATATTTTCAGATTCTTTGTCCAAGATTGCATTCTTTTCTTCACTTTTGACTTCTATCTCTCTCGAGCTCCGCGCACCCATTGATTCTTGTGCTGCCCCCCTCGTGCTCTGTGCTTGTCCGAGACACGAATGACCACTGTCATATGTCTTGTCTCTGGAACTGGTACTCGGCACTGGACGGATATGGATGACCGGAACCCGGCTTTTATCTGCTGTGACAGATGTTCTGTATTTTGGTGTAACTGTGGAGATTTTGTCTTGATTTGCAATATTTGGACTGGAAACCTGTAATCTGTAAATATGTAATAAACACGGATTTAAAAGCACCTACCTATAAACACACGAGCATAAGAATGGGCGGTATAAAATGCAATATTCTGTTATGAACAAATACCCCCAAACTTAACTTTTGCTCGTCCCGAGCAAAACCAATTATTCACAAAAATAAAATCCTATCCGCACTTTCGCAGGGAACGCGATTGCACTGAGCGTGTGCAACAAGCCGTTAAACCTCTAGGTGTCCCTAGTAGGAGGAGTGTTGTCTCCTGAGGGTTTTCAGCGGATTACACCCACAAAATCCCGTCAAGCTAGTGTTATAAGTTAACATTGATTCTACTCCTACAGTTTAGTATTTACGTTAGAAACTCTATCATCCTAAGTTAGAAATATCCAACCCTTATTTTTCACACCTCCTATCTATTTAACCTTGGATCCTATACGTTCCAAAAAAGTTTAGAAAGATGTTGGTTCTCCTGAGTTTTCCTTCTAAAGTGCGGCCTCAAATCAGGGATTTTTATCAACTTTACAGAAAACACAAGTCTTATTCTTTATTTCTATCTTTTATCCAAACATCGATTGTATACCCCTACGTGTGTGTATATTTGCACCCCTACACTCAAGAATTCAATTCAAGCTATAATACCCTTGCCCTAATACCTAATACTACTTCTTTTCATTAAGGATGGACGGATTTGCTCACACACCTTTCATGCGACTATTAATACTTCTTGAGGCACTAACGACCGATTACTGAATGTGTGAACTTTAAAGTGTAAATAGCAGTTTCCAGGTCTTGACTTTATTCTATTTTTCTTTTTCTTTTTCTTTTTCTTTTTCTTTTTCTTTTTCTTTTTCAAGACCGGATATATTTTTCAACATGCTCTTTTGGTGTTTAGCTTTAAATACCGTTTTTTCTTTCATACTAGGCTTTCAGGCAAGAGTATTTCTAGGTATCCTCTACTATCCCAAGTTTCAAGATGCATGTAAGTGCAGTTTGTAGGGTATATACTTTCTAAATTTGAACTCAAGGAAAGAAATTATTTTTCAGACTTATCATTCAGTAAAGCTTCAATACTTTCCCTTCATCTTGACTTAACTCAAGAACTGAACTCAAGATTACCTATTTCTAAAAAAAAACTGTAAGGACGTATACTTACCAAAGTTAGACAGAATGAGGGTTATTTTTAGGGTTTTTAATTCCTAAGCCTAGGAGTTAGTTATTTCTAATATATCAACTAAACTTTCAGAATAAAAATCTAAGTTACCCTATTAGCTAACTTGACGACAAAGTTTTTATATTTTTGGAAAATTTTCGATTTTTGTGGGTTTTTAATAAGGTATGCAAATGCAAAATATACAAATGAATGCGAAGGAAGAAAGCTTACCGAGCACACCCCCAAACTTAAACTTGACAGTGCCCTCACTGTCAGGCTACACCAAGAGGGTCAAAATTGTCGGCGCTCCCTAAAAAAAATTATATACAAAACAAAAAGGAAAACAAAAATATATACAAAAAAAAGTGTCCCCCCCAAACTTAAGTAAAACAGTGTTTCCACTGTTAAGCGTTGAAGTTCAGGATTAGGGGGGGAAAGAACAGTATCAAGCTATACAAGGTCTTACACAGGCCAAAAGTGAGCACCAACCATTCAAACATCTTATCGTGATAAAGCAGTGGCTGGTGAAAGAAGGTGAAGAAGAAAGAAATGGAGAATACGCGAGACCGTATGGAGATAGAAGTGGTATACGGTCTCGGTATATAAGAAGAAGAATGGCGGAAGGGAGAAAGAAGTGGAATACGAACTTGAGGGAGGAAATGGAGTGAATAGATTAGCACAATGTGTGATGACCGATGTGTGAAAAGCGATTGTGCTAATATATTAACCCGTCGAGAAATGAGATCAAATCCCTCAAGAGTCGTGAGAAACCATGGGTACGCCGAACTTGGTAAACCAGACACAGGAAGTGAAAATGATACGGGTTCTTGCAAGGTCGGAACGATGGAAAGGATGGAAGGAAGTGGTTGAGGAAGGGTATCGGTTAAGGGTTCTGGAGGGTGTACACAGTCAGTGAAAGGAACAGGATGAATTGGAAAATCCGACTCATCATCTAGAACTGTTTCATCCTCAAAAATATCCTCAAAATTCTCCTCAAAGTTAAGCTCATCCATGCATATTTCAGCAAAGTCCAGACACATATGGGGTTCGAGAAAAACATTTAATGACTCGGGATGATAAATTGGAGAGAAAAACTCAGTCAAATCTACAGGTTCATCATCCAAAATAGTCCCAGCATCAATATCCTTAATCAAGTGAAAGTCAATTTTCTCAGACACCTCATCAAAAGCATGGATTTCAATTAATTCAGGTTCTAAGATGGAGGTGTAGAGGTCAAAAGGATTGGGTGTGGTTTCACTTGGCAAGGTCCCTTCACAATCTGGTAAATCAAACACTACAAAGTCGCACAACTCATTAATCATTCTATCTTCAATTGGTGAATCGTTGGGAACACTAGATAGATATTCAAAACTGGAGTTGTGGGATTCAAGTTGAAACGGGTAGGCTTGATTCGGAAGGGGGTACATCTCACTCTCTCCACTCAAATTCTCAGCCTGTCCTGCCGCCTCATCATACATTGGAAAATTAGGAGCTAGTTGGAAACTAGCTAACGAGTCAGTAGGTTGTATGAGAGCGGCCATGGACGCATTCAAATCCATCATCTGTTGGCTTGACGCTACCCTAAAGTCTTCCAACGATTGTTCCAGACTAGACATGGGTTGTGAAGGGGTTTCAGTAAAAGATTCAAAGTTGTTTCGATACTGAAAACTCCCAAACGGTTGTGGAGAAGCAATGTCTAGGGAAGTTGCAAAAGTTGGGTAGGACTGGTAGGAATTGAATGGCTGGACAGGAGCAGGATCAACATTTGGATAAGAAGGTGAATGGAATTGTTGATCCCAAGAATTTGAAGTGGTGAAAGGAGTGAAAGATCGGCTACGGGATTGTTCAATACGTTCAGCGATGGACAAAGGACGACTTGCAAAAGGGGTATCAACATAAGTGGGTGGGGGAGGTTGAAAAGGTTGATACAAAGTGGAATGCGGAGTGCAAGTGTTTGTCCTAGACGCTTCTATGCGATCTTTTAGTGAAACTTTGGGCATGGAGAGGTCGTTCGATGTTCGGCCAAAGCAAGAACCGTAAGAAGTAATGTCTGGTTGTGGGTACCAAAGTTCGGCAAGAGTTTTTCGAGGTGGGGTACCCATGATATGAAGAGAGAGAAAGAAAGGTAGAGAAAAGGAGGGGAAAAAGAATGTGATTTTTTTTATATAGTTTATATATTAACAGAAGAATGAAATATACACACAAAAAGAATATGGACAAAAACAATCACGACACAAAAATACCACACACCTAATCGTTCTAGGGTTCACATAGGTCAACTAGACCTGCTCCAGAACTTGATTGTCGAAGTAAAACTGTGTCGAGAAACGGGCTCAAGATATACTGATCACGAGGCCAGGTAAGTACAGAGATAAGGGGAGGTTTTCCAACGCTTTCGCGAAGTTCCTTAATTAAATAACCCTTTCTCTTTTGGCGGTTTCGCCGTTAACACTTTCCTAGACACCTCGTAAGCAATATACCGTTAAGCGAGGTTCTAAACACAGTTAACTTCTCCTAGTGAGCGCGAAGTCCTTAAGGCTTAAAGTCTAGTTTCTTTTAAATTTTGTGCGGGTAAACGTTATGCTCAAGTTCGTGATTTGTGGGCCACAGAAAAGGTGATGAAATCATTTACCGTATATTGTGGGGTTCGCTTGCCCTTAAGTCCGTATTAATGTATGCAATGCGCAATTCAATAAAAAATCTATAAAGAATCAAACAATCGTTTATTATTTTAAGCGCGGCACTGCAACAAATACGGATTAGTCAATTTTTAGCGTTTTCTAGTGAACTTGCAAAGAATCCTGCAAAGAATAGTATATTGGATGCGTCGGATTTGAGAAGAAGGTGTTAGTAAAGTACGTACCGTTAACATTTTGGGTTAGGAAACCCCCGTTGAATCAAATCCGGTAAGCTTGAAAAGTTCGCTTGCGCGGGTCAAACTACCCGGATCTTTGGCACTGTACTTTGCAAACACCTTAGCCTTGAACGTACACTTTGCTCCCCACAATCGCAGTTTGCAAATCCGCAAAAATCTGCACTCTTGCCCACAAAAATGATCAAAAATAACAAAAAGATTTTTTTTTTATTATAAATATATACAAAAAGAATATTAACCCGAATAATAAGAAAGAAAATACGCTACCGTCTCCCCGGCAACGGCGCCATTTGATCGCACGCTCTTAAGCGTGTCGAATGTTCAAAGTTCTAAAGTATAACCGCGATCAGGACGGTGTCGCTATGCAGCTAGCCGGTTGAGCACGGGTCGATCCACAGGGAGATGGTTGTATTTCCGTTCTTGTCTTAGACGAGTCAATAAAGAATTTGTATGTGTTTGTTCAAACTAACCTATGTGTTTTATATGCAAGTATGAAGTTGTTAAGAAAAAGATACGAAATTGTAAGCTAAAGAAATCCGTACTCAAAACCTTTGAGCCGAGTCTTGACCAATTGAAGCTAGAGCAATCGGTAACAACATGGGTTAGGTGATTTAAGCACGGTATTCGTGGAATCCGGCTTATTTACCCTTGTCCTTCCGTTCTTGTCTCTTGCTTTCGCCTCCGGCCAAACCGAACGCAACCGGTCGCGGTTAGGAATCACCGTTACCTTGTTAGGGTAGGGTGCCTAACGGAGCGCTTGCGTATCGTTTGGGCGGAGTTCAATGGAAAATACGGGAAAAGGAGATGAACAAAGAAACGTTAACTTATAATATCATATTTCTTCTTAACAATAATAATTACAACCATTCACAAAACAAACCAAAAAGAGCAAAAGAAAAGAAATAAGAAAAGAAAAGATTACAAGCAAGTAATTAAAGTGCATGGTAATAAATTGCAAGTAATTAAAGACAAGAATGAAAAATGCAAGAAAGTAATTACAAGAACCATAGAACTCAAGACAAGCATGGGATCAATAGCCAACCCTTAAACTTGCAAGCTCAATCAAGAGGTTGCAAGATTAAGAGAAGGGTAAAGAACTCATGTGAAATGAAGCACTAAAGAGAGAACAAAATGATACAACCCCTTGAGACCAATGACCAAAGCTTAAACTTGCAAGCTCACTTAAGAGGTTGCAAGATCAAGTTAAGGTAGAGAGCTCAAGGGGGAAGCTAAGCAAAAAGAATAATACAAAAACCCTCATCTTCATTTCATCATCCACTCAAAAAGCTCTCACTACAATTTTCATGGAGGAAAGAATGAAGAAGAAGAAGAAGAAGACTAAAATCTAACAAAAAGAGGCTAAAGAATTTAATACCTTGGTTTGGCTCAGTTCTGGGGTTTTTACAGGAAGGGAAATGGAAACCTATGGCTAGAATATGGCTCCATATAAAAGTACCAAACTACCCCTAAAACCTGACAGAGAGAGGAGCTATACGGCCGCGGTTCCGTGGCCTAAGCCTGCTTAGGCCGCGGTTCCGCGGCCGTATAGGGGAGTTGGGTCATCATATTTTGTCGTGTGCCCTGGTTCCCTTTTTCCTTGTGTTTGCCAACTTTAAACTGCAGAAAATCTTCCAGAATATTTTCAGATTTTTTGTCCAAGATTGCATTCTTTTCTTCACTTTTGACTTCTATCTCTCTCGACCTCCGCGCACCCATTGATTCTTGTGCTGCCCCCCTCGTGCTTTGTGCTTGTCCGAGACACGAATGACCACTATCATATGTCTTGTCTCTGGAACTGGTACTCGGCACTGGACGGATATGGATGACCGGAACCCGGCTTTTATCTGCTGTGACAGATGTTCTGTATTTTGGTGTAACTGTGGAGATTTTGTCTTGATTTGCAATATTTGGACTGGAAACCTGTAATCTGTAAATATGTAACAAACACGGATTTAAAAGCACCTACCTATAAACACACGAGCATAAGAATGGGCGGTATAAAATGCAATATTCTGTTATGAACAGGTCTCGAGATGATTTTTATAGCAGAGGAAGGAATGATGGAGTCCGAGGTTAAAGGGGATCTCCTCAATTTTTAACCGGACCAGAAATCCAAGGAGAATCCTCTATGAGTTCAGAGCAAGCTGGACTAGGGCAAGTTGGAAGAAATGGAGGACTTCATAAATCTCGGGAGGAAAGGGTAGACGCATTCCTCTAAGGAACGCTTCCAAGTACAGGGCAATCTCGTTGCCCCGCACTTGGTCAGTCCGTTCATCCTTTCCGGCCAAACAAAGCGTATAGCTGGTCAAAATGTGAAAGAGAGATCGGATATCCACGAGCCCGCTCTCCCCGCTCAACACCGAGGCAACATGACGAAAGTTCTTGATGAGTACCTTTAGGGCCTTCTTGGCCCTCGGCGTTAGGGAACAGGGGAATCGCCACCCTTTGAAGGCGAACCCGATACAGCAAAAGAAGTGCTTTCTTGGCTTTCAGAAGCCGAGGAAGATTCACTGGAATCAGTTTCAAAGGATGATGCATCATCACCGGACTCTACCCTAACTACATTTTCTACAGCATCAGAGGAAGATATCTGACCTGGTTCAAGAAAAGGAAAGGCTGGCAAAAGGACTGGAAGCCGACCAAGACAAGGAGCACCAAACAATCGAGTGAGTATAAGTGCAAGTGAGCAGAAGTATTTGCTGAAGGCAGGGCACCTTTATTTATACCCTGAGCAAGAATGAACCGCCGGTCTAAGCGACGGCACGTTGCTGCGGATCATTGGCTACTTTCCTCTCACGCGAATTTGAACAGCCGAAGCGACGTATCACATCCACGTTCTAGATGTCGCCGCGTGGCACGAGGTCGAAGGTTGTCCTGTCGCCACGACGACCTGAGTAAGCAAAACGTCGCTATGATGGCGCAGTCCTTTCAGCGATCCGCTGACGTTATTAAAGATACGCGCGAAAATTAAGACGCATGATGAACGCCACATGGACTCGGGGATCGAAGAGACACAACCGTCCAACGCCATGTCGTTCCCGAACAATCCACCTCAAATATTCCTCGGCACCAAACTGAACAGAGAAGGTAAAGCAGACCACTCTTGACCCGACCTATAAATAGGTGGGAACGAGAGTGGGGGGCTAATGATGATACTCATAAATAGGAATTCCCCAGATCACGGCACGTAGCAGATGACATGTCATCAATGTATGTCCATTAGATTCATGGGGGCTACAAAACTGGAACAGGTATGGTGCAAAGGGAACATTCCTCGATGCCTCATCTCCGAGGCTCTGTCCGGGGAATAGGCTTTCGACCTATCGGGGCCTCCCCCTAGGTGCATTCCTTCTTTATCCAACTACCAGCCAATAGCTCATCTCCGAGCTATCCAAGAGCCGAGCTTCCTCAGCCTCCTTATCACCTCGACCAACTCGGAACCGGTAGCTCAAAACCTGAGGTTCCTCGGATCGAGCTTCCTTAACTCCCCCTCTCCCGAGCTTCCTCATAACGACTCCGCATCTCCCGCCACGACGGAGTCAACCGTCCCACGTCCCGCTTCTCACGGGGAGCGTATCTCGTCATTAATGCGAACGCGACGCGTGGATGGAATTGACGGCGAGAATCTCTTCTCGCTCCGTGCGACCCTTATATAAATCTCTCCTCCAGACAATTCAGATAACTCAACACAATCCAATATGCCGCTACTCTGTCCAATTATTCCCCGATTCTAACTTGATCGTTGGAGGGTCCTACGGTGGTTCCCCATCTCGGAACTTCTTTTTCAGGTAGCTCGGCGACAACACCAATCAATAACCCATTGAGATTCACACTTTTTCTCCAAATCACAGCCCTTCATCTCGCTTGCCACCAGTTCGACGGAGAACCACATTTGAGGAAGATTCTGATCTCCATCACAATTCAAATAGAATATTTTGTGCACCTATTGGAAATATGGATTTCAATAAATGACTGCCTTAAGGTATTCCCATCAAAAGTACATAACTGGAGAACATAAGCCATCTCCAATAGATAATTTTATGTTTTAAATCGATCCTCTAATACACATACTGAAATTTAGTAACATGTATATTGGATTTTATCAAGGCAATAGAGATGTTTTTTCTTTCTAAGAATAAAAAGATAAAAACATAATAGATTTTTAATTTACTTTTTTGTAACTAGAAATTATTTCTGTTTTAAATGGCACATAAGAGATTTATTATTGAAAGATGAATGAGGGGGAGAGGGAGAAATGATGTTGAAAGATGAGAGAGAGAGAGAGCGCTGTGCCTACTTAGAATGGAGAATGCAAATTACTATAACCATAGTCATAAATTCGCCGTTCGGGTATAATTCGGCAAGGTCGAAAATTCGGATTCGGAGAACTATTCAGAAAAAATCGGCAGATATTCGGAAAAGATTCGGTAAGTGTTCGGGAAATGTTCGGGAAGAATTTCGAGCAAGAAATTAATATATGAGACGTTAGGTTTTGATTTTGTGAATTATTTGCTGTTTTTTGAATTATTCGCCGTTTTTCATATAATTCGGGAATAATTCGCGAATTATTCAGCCCGCCGATTAATTCGGCGATTAAGTCGGCTGATCAAATATTCGCGAATTATTCACGAATTCGGCAAATAATTCGCGAATCATGTGACTATGAGTATAACTAGGTGGTCGCTCTGATATTTATTGTTGAACTGATACGTGCCCTTAAATTAAAATCAACTGTTGAGAATTTCCACTGTACTCTCTATCGTCGCATCAGCAACGGAGAGAATATGAATCCGTTTCGGAGGCTTTTGATTCATTTTCTCATATGGAAATTAATTTTCTTGGCTCTTTTTATTTAAAAAATAAATATTTTTAAAATTTTTTTGAGTGGTTTCTTAAATGTTTATATAATAACATTATTGATATAATTTATTAAATGGTTCTTCTATTAATATTTTTGGGAAATTAGCTTCGAAAAACAATTTATTCTCGTTAGAAAACATTTTAAAGAAATTAATTTATGCTACTCATTAAAGTAATGAGCTCTGATAAAAATTTTGTGATGCTTTCTTATCAAAGACACGATAGTCTGGTATAAGAAGAATTGACCAACACTCGCACAAAGAAAATAAACGAAAACAAAAGGCTGAAGATCGAAGAAGAAAAAATTCCTTCTCACAGTAGAAAAAAACAAAGGTATAACTTTTCTCTTCCAAAACCCTTCTGTTATTGAAGTACTTATATTTCTACCCTTACACACAAATGTTACTTAATTATTCCAACAAAAACACCTTAGGATCCAATACAAAACCAAACAATCCCCAAATCAATACAACCTCATAATTTTGTGCAAATGCCTGGTCAAACACCAAAGGGTTCCATCATCATCTTACTTTATATTAATTCAATTAGAATTGACATGTCTTAAGATATAAAATATGTTGGCTCATTCCATCCTCATCTAACTTTATATTTTAATTCAATTAGAATTTATAGGATATAAAATATATTCACTCAACCGTCATAAAAACTTTGGAATTTAATTTTTGATGTAGTGGAAAATGACATTTCACATAGTATCAGAACTAGGTTGATAATATTTGGTGGATTTATACTTTAATAACATCTCTGTCGAAGGCCTTTTGGGCCGAAACTAAGGCTTTTGCGCAGCGGTATTTTAATTTAAATAAATCCGTATTTAATACATGCACGGTGAGAATCAAACCTGAGTTGCTTTGATATTATATTAAATTTAATTGTTCACGTATTATATATATAAGGACACAAACGGGCTTTTGATATAAGTGGGTTCCTTCAATAAAACTCAAGCTTTATGGAGATTTATCTCTTCTTATATCTTATACCCATGTATCTCTCTTTTTCAACGTAAGACTATGTTATCCATATATTGCAACAACAACAAGCATTTTGATTGTTAAACATCAATGACAAAAACAAACCGTCTTGGTCTGATCTAATCAGAAATTTTAATTGATTTTTCCTTTTATGTGCCCACTTCCTAAGTATTTTTCTACTTATCGCAAGACTTGTTCGGTTGCAATGAATCGGATTGAATTTCGCAATGGTTTTCTTCTTATTTATGAATTGTATATACAATAGAGTTCTGGAATATTATGATATTATGTGCATAGTCGAGACTATCTGCTATCCTACTCTTCCGTTCAATCTCATCAGCACAAATGATGTATGCATCCCTGTTATTTTTTAATTGATGATCAAATTCATGGATTTGTTCCCACATCTTTTATGCTACTGTTAAAGTTTCGTAAGGCACTAACCAACCGATTACCGAATGTGATCACTTTTTAGACGTAAATAGCAGTATCCTAATCTTGAAACACCTAAAGCACAACAAATGATCCCAAACCAGTTGGTCTAAATCACTAGGTGACAAAGCATCCTCTAGCTGAATATTTTTATGCTCCCATTGTGATAAAAAAAAAAATTCCATTCTAGAGCATTACAGATAAAAGCATGACAGATCTCTTATACTATCCCAAGCTTGAAGATGTGTGCATGTGCATATAGCAGGGTATCAACGTTCAAATATTTGGATTAAAAAATAGGCTTCACTTATATTTTCTCAAACTCAGTAACTCCTTCATGATACTAGCCTTCGGAGAACAGGCTCATAAAAACTTATTAATATATCTATTTAACCATCCTTTTTTCTTGTTTATCTTAAAATCCCTCTCTTTTATATACATTTTCACTCTTCCATTTCTATTTTCAAAATTTTCTAATAAATTTATTTTTATGAAAATGAAAATCTATGTATAAAACCACCCGTCTCCACACTTATTTCTAACAATGTCCTCGTTATGTTAGAGTACAACCTTGTTACACACACATAGTTGTGTTTACCTTTGTTGCAATTTTTCTGGTTTTAAATTCTCAATACTTACAAAAGAAGATGTGGGTATGTATTTTAGTACCCAAACTAACTTGGGTTTATAAGGGTTGGTTTTGGAGACCCATTTCAAATTGGTATATAAAGATAATTTTTTTTTTAAACTTACAAGAATATGCAAAGCGAACATTGCACCACAATAATGACAATTGTGACTAGATGTACTCATGGAACTAGATTTATGATAAGAATAGTGATTGCCAAATTTAGATGAAGAGAATTTTTGAATATTCGAAGATTTAAGATCAACATTTGCTTATACAAAAATTTCTTCCTTTTACTTGGTAAAGAATCAATTGTTTCCTTTATTTTTGAAAACTTAGCGAAAAAAACTATTAAATCATTATTTTGTTTCTTGAGAGAAGCAATTTCCTTGATCAACTTTCCTTGAAAAATAAAGGACAATTTTAAAGAATCAATTTCGCTTTTAAAAGATAAAGCCAAATTTTCATAATCATTTCTCAAAATATTATATGACAAAATCAAATTTTCATTTCAGGTTATTAAAGCATCAATAGTTTTTTTTTATGGAATATCAATTTTTGAAAGAAACTCAATCTTCTCATTCTCGAATTTATCAATGGTTGAAGTGGAAAAATAAATTACTTGTGAAGTTTTGATAAATAATGTTTTGGTTAATAGATTAAAAAAGAGAAAAATGATTTATAATCATGGATATCGATGAAGCATGATTATATCAATTTTGCTTCATAAGACCCCACTCCAAATAGTTGTGACACAAAGGATTAGCTGAGACATTCGACGCCCTTTTAATAGAATTTAATCGACAAGCCATGTAACTCATAGTCATCTCTCAAAACCTATCTACTTTCATTGTCTAGTTGTTGGTTTTTTACCGCAAATACTCATTTTTCTTTCTTTTTCCGTTTTTATATTATTTCTTAAATCTTATGTGCAAATCACAAAAACAAAAATCACGGGATCAAGAAAATATTATAATAGAAAATATAACACTCAAGTCTCATTATAACTTCAGAATCGTCGTGTGGTGGCAGCGACATTTAATCGGTGCAGTTGAAGGAACATTAATATAATTTAGAGGTTGAGGGGCCTGCAGGCTCAGGCCCGAAGCCTAACTCAGGCCACTGCATGCCTCAGGATATTTTTGCAATTTAAACCTTGGGGCCTGCAGTGGCTTGGGTCAGGCCACTGCAGGCCCCATTTGGCCTATAATTTATGGGCAATCCAGATTTGAATACTGGCTTGTGCCTATCTAAAATGGATTAATTAAAAAAATATTGTTGTACAAAAGTCCGAGTCTCAACCAAAAAGCTTTTACCTGCCGAAGCCATACTAACACATAAAATAATAATCATCATACCTCATTCTTACTTTGTAGTTGTGGTATAGTGGAAAGATGCATTTAACAGAAAAGACTTTTTCGCACCAAAAAAATTAACAAATAACAACCATGGTGTTTAATTCGTATAAAAAAAGAAGAAAAATAGTGTGAAAACCTAGGGAACATGAGAATAAGATGGAGACAAGCAAGGAGACTTATGCTGGACATGCTAAAAAATAATATTTTTTTTGTGGGCCGGCATTATAAATGATTTTTTGTCCGCTGCTAATATAAATAAAAAGTGTCAGATAGAGTTGTCTTGCGTTTGGGTCCCATATGTATTTGGATCATTTGGACCCTCATTTCTCTGTGCTATAAAGTTTCTTCTTAAGTGCTTAGCTATTAATAAATGAAGGGGCTTTCCTCTGTTGCATCCCCAAAGCTTATCTATTTCTTAATATCATCCCTGAAATTTGTAAGAGGTCCAAATTTCTCCGCTGAGCTAATTTTTCAAATGAGATTCTCCTTAACCATGAAAATAACCCTTTTTCTTACATTAATGGCATAAAGATGAAGTCCGGCTTTGGTTTTACCAAGAAATCATGGATTTTATATATGCCGAGGGATTGATTAAAATGAATTTGGAGAAAATTAAAAGGAGACCTTAAAAGAAGAAAATAAAAGAAAAATAAGTTAATTGTGATTTTCTATTTCTTAAAGCCACGATCCTAATTAAGACTACCAACATGAGTTTAAAATTTTAACATTATAAGCAAAGGGGATTGATTTTTGGATAATGACAATGTTTTCAGATGATATTTGGATAACCTGTATGTTTTGGGATGGTTTTTGCATAACTTGTATGTTTTGGGGTTTATATATGGACTATCGAGATTTTGGGAGAGATATATCAAAATAGGCGAGTTCTAGGGGTGATATGAAAAAAAAAATCTAGGAAATGAAACATACGAGTAAAATGAATTTATGAAGCATGATGATATGGTCCCTAGCCCTTTTTCTTCCTCATTAGATTTCAAAAAGACAAGATTGGCAATGCTTGGCCCTTTGGGATTAATGCAAGGACATCGACCTTTCTTGACCTAGGAAAGTAATGACGCTTCCCCATTTTTAAATTCTTTTTTCTCTTTTCTCCACTTAGGAATGGGAAAAAAGAGTTGTTAAATTTCCATGTTTGTTTAGTGCAAGGGAGGGTAGGTAAGCGACTAGCTAACGTGCCGGGGGTGACCCGATCCATTCTTGATGATTAAATCTAAGTCTACTGTAAATGTGTCTTACCCGAAAGCTGTTGGGATGCGTCTCATATCCGTTCGCACGTCCAGAGGGAGTCCAACTTAGACTCGGACTTTATGGGCCGGACCATCTATTGGTGTGAGCTACTATGGATGATAGGTAATGTTATGTTTTTAACACTATATATATCCCCATTGAAAGAAGTTGGGGATTGAGAGCCAAAATGTAAACTCTTTGGATTGATGTGTGCCTGGAGAGGGAGAGGAGTGATTAGAGTGGTGTGAGAGTGAATTCCTCTTGTATATTATTCTCTAATTATAATAAAAGCCTGAGTGAGACGATCGCCCCATGGACAAGGCTGAAATGGTCGAACCACGCTATGTCCAGTGTGCTATTTGTTTCTTCTTTGTATTATATTGTATTTGTTATCTTGTTTCTCGTTGGTTTGTGGGGATCGATTTCCCCAATAAATGGTATCAGAGCCGACAATATTCGGTTTGGGATTCTAGTTTTTGATGCTTGCAAAGGGCAATCTCATTTCTAATATGAATAGCGAGCATCTTGATAATTGTATTCATTGTTTGGCAGGAAAACAACATAGAGTTTCCTTTGCGGGAAAAGCTTCACAAAGAAGTCAAATATTTTAGATTTGGTTCATTCCGATATGTGTGGTCCTGTGAGGGAGAAAACTCTTGGTTGTGCTTTGTATTTTGGCACTTTTTTTGATGATCATAGCTGGAAAGTTTGGGCCTATGCTTTGAAAAGCAAAGATCAAGTTTTAGAAGTTTTCAAGCAATTTTATGTTTTGGTGGAGAGGCAAACCAGAAACTCTCTCAAGTGCATTCGTTCGGATAATGGTGGTGAATACATTGGTTCATTTTATGCATATTGCAAGTTGAATGGTATTCGGTATGAAAGAACGGTTCCGAAAACTCCCGAGCAAAATGGTGATGCGGAATGGATGAATCGCACAATTGTGAAGAGAATTAGATGTATGCTTTCACACGTCAAATTGTCCAAACCCTTTTGGGAGGAGGCATTGGGAACGGCAGCGGCTCTCATTAATTTATCTTCGGCGACTCCTTTGGATAGTAATATTCCGAAAAAAGTGGAGCGGTAAGAATGTTTCCTACAAACACTTGAGAGTGTTTGGATGTGGCGCGTTTATCTATGTTCCGAAAAATGAGAGGTCCAAACTCGATAGCGAAACAAAGCAATGTATTTTCTTGAGATATTCTCATGATGAGTTTGGTTATAGGTTATGGGATCCGGAAAAAAAAAATCGTTCGGAGTCGAGATGTGGTCATTCTTGAAGAACAAACCATCGATGATATCAATGATGATGATGCTCCTAATTCTCCGAATGGTATTATTGATTTGGATCCGGTTTCTTCTTCGATTGTAAATGACAACGGGAGAGATGTGCAAGAAAATATTGATGGTAATGCAAGTAATGAAGGCTTTACTTCCAACATTATTCATGATGAAGTGGATAGATAAGTCACTCAAGAGGCCCCCAAATGCATCACAAATTCGGCAATCTACTAGAGAGCAGCAACCTTCAAAAAGGTACTCTAGTAATGAATATGTTTTGCTTACCGATGGCGGTGAACTGGAATGTTTTGATGAAGCTTGTAATTGCGATCACAAAAGAGAGTGGTTGAAAGTAATGCAAGAGAAAATTGATGCTTTGCAAGCAAATCGTTCCTTTGATTTAGAGAAACTTCCGGATGGTAAAAAGGCATTGAAAAATAATTGGGTTTTCGTTTGAAGCATGAAGAGAATAACTCACATCCAAAATATAAAGCGAGGTTAATTGTGAAAGGTTTTGGCCAAAGAAAAGACGTTGACTTCGATGAAATTTTTTCCCGGTTGTGAAAATGTCATCTATTTGGGTTGTGTTGGGTATGGCCGCAAGTATTGATTTGAAGGTCGAGTAATTAGATATCAAGACCATATTTCTCCATGGTGATTAAGAAAAGGAAATCAATATGCAACAACCCGAAAGTTTCAAAGTCGATTGTAAAGAGCACTTAGCGTGCAAATTGAAGAAAAGTCTTTATGGGCTCAAGCAAGCTCCTCGGCAATGGTACAAGAAATTTGATTCTTTTATGTTGAATCACGGTTACAAAAGAACCATATCAGATCATTGTGTCTTCGCAAAGAGATTTGGTGATGGTGATTTTATCATTCTTTTGCTCTATATTGATGACATGTTAATTGTTGGGCATGATAAGTTCAAAATCAACAAGTTGAAGGATGAGTTAAGCAAGTCTTTTGCTATGAAAGACTTAGGAACGACAAAGCAAATTTTGGGCATAAGTATCTCTCGTGATAGAAAAGCAAAGAAGTTATGGTTGTTGCATGATAGGTGCAATTTATTGCATAATTTTATATCATATTTATCGTTTATATTTCATATTTTATTCTAGTTTTGGTCTTCTTGTGAATAAATGTAGATAATAGGACTTAATTGCAAAAATACGGAAAAGTGTGCTAAAGTGAAGATCACGTGCATGGAATGTACTTCATAGGGATAATCAGAAATAATAGAAAATGCAACAAACTGTTTAAGTGCGTGCAATGGAAATCAAATTAGAGCTAAATCAAAAACCGAGAATCAATCAGCAGTCTTGGAACAAACTCTTGAAATCTAGAAATCAAAACAAATATTACGGAAGAAGCCAAAACATCCCAGGTGCAAAATTTTCAGCCGAAATGACCCTACTAAAAGATTCGGCCGGTATTTCAGAGCATCCAAAGTCCATATTTTTATCAATGATTCATATTTTTTAGTTATTCTGTAAAGTTTGTTCCAAGTCTTATAAAAGACTATATAAACTCTTGTATAGTTTAAAGTTTAAATCATCTCTATTTTGGCAATAACTTATTTAAGTTTCTTAAATAGATCAATTCCATTATAAGTTATTTTATTATGAATAAATTTTTGTATTTTCTTAATATGATGCGCAACTAATTTTCTTGTCAAGCTTTTTGTGTTTATTTACTCTATTTGGTTGGATGTTCTTATTACTTTATTTTCATGTGCATAATGGTTAATCTCTTGTAATTTAAATTCTTCTCATTTAAGTTTATCATTTAAAAAACTAATCTTTTTAATGATAGTTGATGCCTGGAAATAAGATTAAGGGAAAATGATAACACAAAGGAACTCATTAGGTTAAATGATAGGTTGACGCCCAAGAGATCTAATGAGAGAAGGTAAGAAACGAGTTTAATTAAAAGAAATTAAAACTAGGTAGTTAAGGGTGATATATGTTATTCGATAAGATGATAGAAATAGATTGATCACCTACCGCTATCAATCGAAAATTAAACGTGGATTATTTTTAATTAACTAGAAAAAGGATTCTAATATTGCTATCTAAATGATTTTTTTATAATTGATAGGTTAACTTTAATAACATTAAATTAACCTATACTTTTATAAGATTAATAGAAAATATGTTAAATATAGATTTAGAAAAGAAGTATCATCTTTTAAACCAACCAATAGAGATAAATAAATACAAAACCCTAGATTCTTCTATCTTCATAAAAAACCAACTTTTTAATTCCTCGTCTATTTAATTTCTATATTTTTTATTTTAATTGCAATTTTATTTAAATTTTAAATCAAATCTATTTCTTTAACTTAGTTTAAAAGTAGTTAACACCCTACTTCGTTGGAACGATTCTCAAGTACAACTGCGATAAATCTGTGTACTTGCAGTTTAATTTAGAGAACTATAAAAATCCTATCAAGTTTTTGGTGCCATTGATGGGGATCGAACCCAATGTTGTCTTAATTCCTTTGTAAATTAGGATGGTTCCTCCATCCTTAGTTGTAGGTTTGAGAATAAAGATTATTATTATTGTTACATTGATAGACATCATTAGCGATCTCTTAACCTTGAGGACCATTTAGAAGGGGACATTTTTTCGAAATGTGAAAAGAGTCTTTACAGTTAAAATAAGAAGAGGGTTGACTGACTTGAGCAACGGGGACGAGGGTAGTTAATTGCTTTTCTATTGATTTCTGAATGGCAGCCAACTGGGCTTGCATTTTTATTGTAGCTTCAACAGCGTGGATTCCACCCCTAGAATTAGTTGACTCTCTCTCACTAGAATTCTCCCACTGTATGGTCTTATCGGATATTTCTTCTAAAAAAATCCCATGCACCGTCCTATTTCTTCATCGTAAAGTCTCCTTGACACGTGGACTCAATAATAAACTTAGATTCCATACTATCATAAACTATTTGACATAACTCCCACTTAACTATACCATGATGGGGGCATTTTATAAGAAGGTCCTTAAAACGTTCAAAATATTTCCAAAGAGATTCTCCCGGTTTTACGAAAAAGTCTTAATTTCATTTCGAAATTTGGCGGTTTTTAATTGTGGGTAGAACTTTTTAAGAAATATTTTAGTAAACTCATCCCATGTCCTAATAGTATTGGCTGGCACACTGTAAAACCAATATGTAGCTTTATTGGTGAGGGCAAAGGGGATAAGTCTAAGCTTAACTGCATCTTGGTTTAACTGCTTAAGTTTAAACATTTAACATAAGTCCTAAAACTCTCTTATGAAGACATAGGCATCTTCGGATTCTAAACCATGAAACTTAGAAAGTGAGTTTATGAAAGCAGATTTTATTTCATAGTCATTGGCTGCTAGCGGTAAGACTATGCAAGATGGTAGTGATGTGTGGAAAGAATAACATCTATCATGTAGGGTGGGTGTAGCATGAACGATCTCAGCCATTGGATCTTCTGAATCAAAACGAGTCAATCTATGTTTTTCGTCTCGACCTTACACGTGCATACACCGTACGCAAAAGAATATAAGTTATATTATTTTACGATTTTTTATGCAAAAACTAAGATGACTAGGGATTCTAAAAAAACACAATCAAAGACGTGCAAATAACCTAGACCTAAGATTACCTAGGTCAAGTTACTAGACCCGCTCCTAACTGCCAAGAGACAAATTGCGGGATATATCCTCTAATAGCTTTTTAACAATCTTGAAACCAGATCAGTTCCAGTTAAGTGGAAGGGTTCCGCTATACGAATCACCGAAATAGTAGGCCTTAATTAAATAACCATAATGAGTCACACGTCATTAGATGCCTCAAGATTGAATCAGATAACCGTTAGATTACCTACAAACTCCTCTTGTCCTATTGAGTGCGATATGTGCTTAGGGAGTTAAAGTCTAGATATTTTTTAAATTAATGTAGATTAATGTGGATGCTCGGTTGTGAATTGTGGAGCCTAAGAAGGGTAATGAAATCCCCACCTAATCTGGGTTTGGGTTGTTGCCCCCTTGAATCTTTTTAAATATGCAATGCAATTACAAAAAAATCTAAAACAATAAAAAATCTAAACTAATTTTTTAGTGGCATAAAGAATCCTGCAAAAATCTGTTAGTTGGAATCAAATCGAGATTTGGAAAGAACAAGATCTTACCTATAGCCTGGATCTTAGATCAGTTTTGTAGACGGCCAATAGCGAGGATCCTTGACTAGAGGCGTTGAAAGCACGTGTTGTTGCAAACATGTAGGTGAAATTGTTGGGGAATTGCCTCGTTTCTGTTGCAAACCCGACATTATCAAAATCGGAACAAAGTTCCATAATATGCTCGAAAAAATTAAAAATCTGCAGCTGAAAGTTTTCGAAAAATTAATAAAAATTCGGCTGATTTTGATTTTATATAGGTTTCAACAGAAAAATTTTTAGAAGGGTGAAATCGCCAAGTTGCCACCTGTTCATCTTGATCTGCTCTTCCTGAAATAAAAAAACAGAGAATTCGCAGAATCAAATAAAATAATATAAATCTAATTTAACCTAAATAAAAAACTAAAACTTCAATTTAAAAGTAATTAAACTACACCTCAGTAGCAACGGTGCCAAAAACTTAATAGGATTTTTATAGTTCTCCAAATTAAACCATAAGTATACAGCTTTATCAAGGATTTTAGTAAGATGGCTAGTCTCTTGACTTCATTTCTTGCCAAGGATATACCTTTTGAATTTAGTTCTGATTGCCTCAAATCATTCGAGCAATTAAAGAAGGAGCATACATCCGTCCTGTTATTCACGCCCTAATTGGAGTGAGCCCTTTGAGATTATGCGTAATACATCCGATTTTGCAATTGGAACTGTCTTAGAACAGTGAATTAACAAGATGCCACATGTCGTCCATTATACGAGTAGGACCCTGAATGATGCACAGTTAAACTATTCCACCATTGTTCCCGCCAAAAATTTTGTCTCAAAACTTATTGTTCCCTTTATAAAAATAGAGGGCAGCCTCTGCGTGTTAAAGACGTGATCACTCACATGCAAATCATGTGAGTAGCGGGTTCAAATAGAAATCCTATGACAGCTCCCACGTGCAAAGCTCTTGAGCAATCATGGGCAAAACACGCGAGTATCTGCAGCATATAGGATTAAATCTTATAGCAGCGGCCACGTATTAAACACGTGAACACTCACATGCAAAGCTTGTGAGTACCGGTTTCAGATAGTATTAAATCCTATGATAACCCCCACGTGTTGAACACATGAGTATCCATGTGTTAAACACGTGAGTTATCTTACCGCATTTTTTTGGCGATGCTCACATGCAAAGCACGTGAGCGCCCCAATTTAAAACGTTCTCATATGATAGAATTAAATTCTATTTGGGAAATATTTTCTCCGATCTTTTTAATGGAAGGATCTTTCTCTAACAGAGAATCTTTGGATTTAAAATCCAATGGTGATAAAATATTACCAATTAAACCATCTGATAGAATTAAATTCCATGTGGGAAATATTTCCCCGATCTTGCTAAATAAGAAAGATCTTCTATGTTAAACAGAATTAAATTCTATAGTTAGGAAAATATCTTCCTAACAGGATATTCATCTGATAGAAATTCTATGTTAGGAAAAGATTTTCCTAATCTTATTAAAATAAACAAAAAATCTTCTCTGTTAAAGAGAGAGCCTTTGGATTAAAAATTCAACGGTGAATAAAATTCACCGATTGATCTTTAAGATCAACTTGATTGATTATGAAATCAATCATGATCTCTCAATGAGAGATTTCCTCAAACAGATTGATTTTTCTCTTCTCCTATAAATAGAAGTAAAGAGATTACATCTCAGAGAGAAGAGACCCTCCCATAAGCTTCTATAAAAATACAGAAGGTTCTCCAAAACTTTCGGCAACAGTCGAAGAAGAAGATCTCCTTCCTCAAAAGCTTAGATAAATAAAGTAGAGAGATCAAAATATCTTCTTTACCTATCATATCACATCTAAGGGTTTAACCCTTTCGAAAAGAACTAAGTTCTTTCTCTGGATATGAGATCCGCAAGACATATCTTCCATAAGTTAAGAATTTAATTCTCATCGGGAAGATCTTGTTCTTGAGAATAATGGATTCAGGGAAGAACAAGGTTAAAAAGGACATGAAAGAAGAACATGAAGAAGATGGAGTTCATAATACTCCAGGAATTTAGTTCCTTCCTTTTCAAGAACTTCGTTATTAAAGAACCTGATCCCAGATCCTCAAAATAGTGGTCTTTGGTGATTATTAATGGTCAAAATATTATTAACAGAGATTTAATTTCTCTAAAAACATCAACGGAGATTAAATCTCTAAGAAATCAGCGCCATACGTGATATCCACGTTGGCGCTAAGAGGAAAATCAAACAAAAGCGTCTCACGTGAAAGGCACGTGAGCACCCAAAACAACAGCTCATGTGAAAAGCACTTGAGAACTCAAAAGAAACCATAAAGAAATTGTTGGATATAGTGCCCTCATGGCAATTATTGTAATTGTAGGCATGCGATTATGATATTTGAGGGATGACCTATACATGTAGAAAAATATTACTCGATATGATTGTATGCTATCTGGTTTGTCTTTATCATTGATGTGTACACATTTTACTTGTTATTACATGTCGCTAATACATAATGATGAAGCTCGTAGGATTATTGCTTGACTACACATTATGATGGCAATTATATACGTGAGAGATGAGTAGTCCATAAACACATCCTTAAATGTCCGTAGTCATGGGAGTATCGAGACCGGACATCGATTTTTCGGAGTAGACTGGTGTATACGTTTCGAGACCCCGATAGGGGCGGTAGCCGGTCTCATAAGCCATTGGTGTTATGTCACCTAAGATAGTATACAGGTGCTCACTGGAGGTGAGTGCACTGGACAGACTCGTCGAGAACTTCTATATGGTATTATATCTATCGTCAGATAGAAGTTCTCTTGTGGTATGAGTACAGATTAGCCTTTTGACCTGAGATCGTCATTTGTCTCGTGTGAGTTCCCACTGTACTTTGATTACTATCTTACCACGGCTCAAAGGAGTCATACAAATAGGTTTTAGTTGGGTATAATCCCGGGCCACATGGAGGCAGTGAGTGATTGTCGGGGATTCGTCTCTCCTGGTATCAGGAGTCGATATCGCGCTGTGTTCGGCTTGCTATCACCCTAAATCCGTGGCCACGGTAGATGGGATTTATGGATATGAGTTCAGTAGTTTCTCGGTTGGTGATAAGCTTGACTCCGACACGACTTATTAGGTTATTAAGGGTCTGACGTTATCCACACTCTAGATCCGGTATGCATGTATACCAACAATTCTTGGAATTCCTTGGGGATTCTTAATTGGAGCTGAGCTAACCATAGCCCAAAGTCGTATCGCTTTGGTTAATAATATCCAAAAGGTTTATCAATCCCGGGGGTACAGATCCATAATAAACATATAGAGATTATTGTACGGCAAGTAACATCAAAAGTGTTGGTTTCAGAAGATGGAATGTCTAATGTTTGTTCGCCCGGAGAATTAATCGATTGTTGTGAGCGGAACGAGCAGGGCATGATTTAGACGAAGTGATCTGTTATCCATAATAGACACTTCATTTCTTGATTATTCCTTTAATGAAAATCAAAAATGAGGTGGAGGATGAGATGTAAAGAAGTATGGTAGAGAGGTATGTCTTGGTTGCTAAAAGAAAATGAGCCATATTGTAACACCCTAGTACATCTATACTATATATTTTGGTATTTTAAATCTTGCGGTAATTTTTTTTCTATTGTTGCTATTGGGTTGCGAATGATGCAATTAGTAGCTGTGGTTATTATCCGCCCCGACTTGCATGTTTGAAACCCAATATGGCGCGAGATTATATCAAATATTTGCTAGTACAGTGTTTCCGTATGAATCGAGTACTATATATATATATATAGTATATTTTAATCTCTACATATCTCTTTATAATACAATATAAAAACAAATAATATTCTTCTCCTATATAACCTTGCATGGCAAATCACCTCATATTAAGTTGTTGCGTCTATATATCATGTTCATATCCTTAATTGTAGACAACAAAATAATTTAAGATATTTACGTATATTTACGTAGATTTTTATGGGGGTATATGTATTTAATTACAGGATATTGCATTATGATTAAAGTTCTTACGTATGCTCTCTATATTTAAAAACTATATTTTAAAAGGGATGCGGGTAATATTTGGAGAGATCTGGTATTATCTACAAAATCCTACAATATATATATTTTATATTTTCCTACAAATATATATAACAGTTTATATATATATATATATATATTATATGAATATATAAATTATTATAATCTCTCTCTATCTCTCTCTCCGTCCCTGCCTCTCTCTCCTCTATATATAATATATATAATAATATATAATTTTTATTATAAACTCCCTCTCCCCCCCTCATATTCGTCTCCCTCTCGCCAGAACCCTAACCCATACCGTCGCCGTCGCCCACGTCGTCGTCATCCGCACTTCCTCATCTTCTTCACTTTCTCACCGTTAGCACCTCCTACCTCCTTTTTCCCCGTAGGTTCGCCGAGCCGACCCCGATGCCAAAAACCTACCTCTTTCTTCCTCCTCTCTCACCGTCGCCTGAACCCGACCACCACCATCACCCTCCATCACCTTCTCTTTTCATCACCACTACCAGAGCACCCACGCACCACCACCACACCTTCTTCTTCTTTTCTTTCTTATCCCCGATCACCATCAACTCCTCACGGCCATGACACCCCGTCGTCGACCGCGCCTTCTCGTCGCCGACCATTTCTCTCTTCCTCCTTGCCCTCGCTAAACCCAGCAACCCTGCCATTTTCTTCTTTCTTCTTCTGTTCTTTTTTGATCGGTTCTCGCCAGAGTTGCGCACGTTGTCGACGATCCAGACAACCCAGTCACTGTCGTCGTCTAATCCGGTTACCATGTCACGCAGTTGCTCGGTCAGGTCAAGTCTTACGTACGTGGGTTTTGCATCGTGACGTTATTCGGTTTTCGAAACGTGATATCCGTATATTCGTCGTGAGATTTCGATCAGGCAAGTTCTAAACTTATAACATGCTATTTTCTTTATATCAATAATTATAGGTTTAACTATAGTATATGTGTTTTACTATTCAACAAATATTATCGATTTACAGTTTTATAGCATCCGTCTGTATCCGTACCAATAATGTTTTATCTAGTTGCATGCCGGATCATCACAATATTATCATACTACTATATCAGTTCAGTATTTTATCTAGATTGCAATATACCTGGTAACAAACGTAAAACGGTTATTACAGATAGATACATATACATCCTGGCATTAATTATGTTTACCGTGTTTAGATATTGGTTACGGTTTTACATTTGGTGTGTATTTTGGTTAATATATATATTACGTGACAAGTTCACGACACATTACTAGACCTGTTACTTGGATTATTACTAATGCCGAGAATCCTGACTTGTTGTCCTGATGGACATGACTTGCTGTCTATATAGACAAGACCTGTACCTGCTTAATCTTTTGTTGGCATTAGATTTATATCATCAATACCTGACTTGAACACAAAACCTGGGGGGGGGGGGGTAAGGGAAATCAATAATAAAACCTGACTTGTAACTCAACAGTTCGATACCTCCAGAGACTGATCAGTCGATACGGGCTTCGGCCGGCCCCAGAATGATGCTGCTGACATCATTCGTCTGTACATGATATCTGTTTTTACTGCTTAGCGGCACGTCTTGGATTCAGCCCCGAGAGTATTAACCGTAGTCCCGGGCACGTACAGGATACTATTGAGTTATATCGACGATTCCATTTAATTGATTTCAAAGACTTGTAGAATAGATAACCTAGAAGCACAGATTTTAGGATACACATCGCATACATGTAGCTCACTATTTTATACATGTGTTTATTATGTATACTCATGTTTAATCATAGCATCCTATCCTAGTTATTACTATTATTTTGATATTTATGACGTACTGACGTCTGGGTTTTGCATGGCCCAGTTCCTCTGACTTTGTCGCAGGCAGATCAGGAGTATTTTAGCAAGCAAGCCGAGCAATAAGGAGCTAGATGTTTAGTTTTAGAGATACTTAGTTTTCTTTTATTTCCGTAGTTTTATTTTATCGATGTGATCCCATAAGGGACGTGATTCAAGGATTAATTATTAGATCTTGATTCGTTTCTGCTATATGCATTTCTTGACTTTTATTTATTGTGGTAGATGGACATGTGTTAGTTAGATTTTATTTACTGTTCTTGATATCTGATTGACAGCCGTAATGAGACTATAAAGGGATTATTCCTAGCCATAGGTTGTATGGTTGGCTCTGTCGCATGCCGTATTTACGTATTTTAGGAAGCGGGACGTGACAGGATCTGTTTGGTATCAGAGCCATAGGATTTAGGGTTATTCGGGTTTGGTTCTTTTGTAGTTGGGTATTGAACCCAATACACTAACCAAGAAATCAGGAATTAGGAACATGTCCTACCACAATACTATCTTACCGGTCTTGAATCTATAGCTATCAATATCTTGTTTATTGAATCATGTTTTCTATTACTAATCCCCTTCAGTGTCTTGGCTTTAGAATCATGACGGATATAGATTTGCGGTCATACCAGAGGCATGTAGATAACGTCGTATTACTTGAAGTTGTACGTGGTATATTTGAAAACCAGAAGCGTCAAACTGAGGTAAATCAGCGGCAGACCGAGGCTTTCCAAGAGGGTCTGAGGACAGTCCAGCACTCCGTTGTCATAGCAGCAGAGAGGACAGCATCGCCCAGGTCAACACAGCATGAGGGCACCTTAGCAAACTTTAAGAAGCTCGGTCCATCCACATTTACTGGATTGGAGGAGCCATTACCAGCGGAGCAATGGCTAGTTGATACAGAGAACCTGCTCATTGCCCACAGATTCCAGATGAGAAAAGGGTGGATGTAGTATGCATCCAATTAGTAGATTACGCTCGCGAGTGGTGGCTCATAGAGGAGACCCGTCTGACTAAGCCAATTGGTTGGGCAAGTTTTTCGTTAAGTTTCTTGGAGAAGTTCTTTCCGCGGTCTGCTCAGGAGGAAATGGAAGAGAAGTTCATTAGCTTGAAGTAGAATGACGAATCCGTTGATACATATGTGACTGAGTGGACCCGGCTTAATCGATTTGCGGGGCCCTTGGTTGCCAGTGAGACAGATAGGGCAAGGCGGTTTATACGTAGCTTGGACGTGGAAATTCAGAGATACATCATATCTCTAGAATTGACCACCTTCTCCCAAGTTCTCAAGGCAGCTAGAGAGCAGCAGAGTTTATCGGTAAAAGCAAAGGGTGATCAACAGCAAGAGGTTGTAGTGCGTAAGGCGGCGTTTACGCCAAACAGAGCTCCTGTACGCAGAAGCATTCCGGTAAACAAACGAGGCACTAAACCTATGAAGAAACCTTTTGTATCAGATCAGAAAAGGGGTGCGATTTATGACTTTTACCATCTACCCGAACACACGCAGAAGGATTTTCGAAGGAGGCTCGAACTTTGTTTAGTTTGTGGATCAGCTGACCATACCATCAGTACTTGCCCTTCGAAACTACGATCGAGAGACAATTTTCAGAAACCACCGCAAAAGCAGACCTATGGGCAGAAGCTGATCACTCAGAGGCCCAATCAAGGACGGGCTTTCACCTTGACAACCGAGGAGGCTAAGGCGTTAGAAGATATTGTTTCAGGTATCCTACTTGTTTATAATTTTCCCGCATTGGTATTATCCGATTCAGGTGCAACCGATTGCTTCATGCCGTCCAAGTTTATTAGTGCACAATCTATTCCACATACGACCCTGTCTAGTTGCTGGGACATACACACTGGGAATGGGAGAATTGTATCCAGTAGTGAGTGCAAGGGTTGCTCGATTGTTATTTGTGGACGGGAGTTATTCACGGATTTCTTGGGGATTGATACTGGCAGCTACGATGTTGCCTTGTTAATGGATTTTCTTAGCATTTTCCATACTCGCATTGATTGTAGGGCAAAAAAAGTAATTTTCCAGATTCCCGGACATCTGGAGTTCATATTTTTGGGAGGTAGCAGATCTGTCGGGCCATTCGAATTTCGGGCTAGGCCGACTAGTGCCGTTCTTTCGTCGATGGAAGTAAACAAGGAAGAAGCACCAGTAGTAGTTTGAAATTTTATGGATGAATTCGAGGACATCTCGGGTTTATCGCTGTTTCCTTATAAAAAAAGGAAGAAGAAGATGAGAGAAAGAAAGGGGAACTCCCCACTATTCGAGCCTTACGTGTTAAACATGTGAGTGCCTATATGCAAGGCATATAGGCGCAGCCATTAAAAATATAAGGAAGCTAAACAAGCCTCACGTGCCAACACGTGAGTGCCTATAAATAGGAGCTGCAACTAAACTACCGATAGGCTAAATTAGCCCCACGTGTTAAACACGTGAGCGCCTATATGCAAAGCATATAGGCGCTGCAATCAAACAACAGATAGGCTAAACAAAGCCTCACGTGTTAAACACGTGAGTGCCTATATGCTTTGCATATAGGCGCTGCAATTAAACTACAGATAGGCTAAACAAAGCCTCACGTGTTAAACACGTGAGTGCCTATATGCAAAGCATATAGACGCTGCAATCAAACAATAGATAGGCTAAACAAAGGCTCACGTGTTAAACACGTGAACGCCTATAAGCAAAGCATATAGGCGCTGCAATCAAACAACAGATAGGCTAAACAAAGTCTCACGTGACGTGAGCGCCTATATGCAAAGTATATAGGCGCTGCAATTAAACTACAGATAGGCTAAACAAAGCTTCACGTGTTAAACATGTGAGCGCCTATATGCTTTGCATATAGGCGCTGCAATTAAACTACAGATAGGTTAAACAAAGCCTCACATGCTAAACACGTGAGGACACCTCCTTAAGTAGAATTAAATTCCACTTAATGAACCATTGGATCAAGGATCCAATAGTGATTAAACATAGAATTAAATTCTATTGGGAAGAATATTTTCTGTTAAACAGAGAGTTAATAGATCAAAGATCCAAAATATTTTCTATATCTTTCTAAAAAGATAAAGATTATACTCTGTTAAACTGAGCACCCTTGGATTAAAAATCCAATGGTGATTAAAATGTCACCGCTCGATAGAATTTTATTCTATATATGGGAGAATATCCCCAATCTTGTTAAAAATAAGAACAATATCTTCTCTAAAATAGAAATCCTTGGATCAAAGATCCAACAGTGGGTAAAATTCCCTAAATCAATTCTGAGACCAATTAAATCAATTCGGATCTCTTAATAAGAGATTTTCTCAGAATTAAACAAACTTCTCTCCACTATATAAAGAACCTGAGACTTCAAGTCTCAGGGACAGGCGCAGAGAGAGAGAACTCCCCAGAGGCTTAAAAAAAGAATATAGAATGAGCTTTTGAGGAACAAGAGAATTTAATTCTCAAAGAAAAGACTTGCTTCCATGAAACACTAAGTAAAAAGAAAATACATCTCCTTTTCCTCTCTAAGGGTTTAACCCTTCATATAAGAACTCGGTTCTTTCCTCTGGTTGAGATTTGCAGAGGCAAATCTCCCAACAAGTTGAGAATTTAATTCTCATCGGGGAGATTTTGCTCTGTAAGATTCAAAATCTAGGGGTAAAGAACTAAGTTACATAAAAAAATGGGAGAAAAAGAACGGGAACACATAGGAATTTAATTCCTCCAAACATTAGGGTTTAACCCTATATAAAGACCTTAGTTCTTCAATAAAAAAAAATAGTGATCTAAAATCTCCAAGGCCAAATCGTTGGTGCTTAGCACTATTTTGAAGCCTCACGTGTTTCCCACGTGAATGCTTCAAACGAACAAGGAAAATAACCAAAACTTCCTCACGTATTTACCACGTGATTTGTTTAAGAGGAAAACAAGTAAAAAAAAGAGAAAACTACAGTACTCCAGCATCAATAAAGGAAAAGGGGACACCCACGTGCTTTGCACGAGAACTCTAGCCAAGTGCTCAGCACTTATAAAAAAGGAGGGAGATAAAACTCAAAGTCCAACGCCCATATTTGGGGTGCCTCACATGTGTCACGTAAGCGCCATAAAACTCTAGTGTTTAACACTAGTCCAATGCCCATATTTGGGATGCCTCATGTCTGTCACATGAGCGCCATAAAACTCTAGTGTTTAACACTGATCCAGTGCCTACGTGAAACGCACGTGAGCACTGTATTCCTCAGTGCTTAGCACTGTTGGAGACTCAATCTTAGCCCAAATTGGCTATATTTTCTGAGGTTAGACCTCTTTGATACTAAAACAACCGAGCCCCATGTCCTCATGTTTTCCCAAATTGACCTTAGTCTAAAAAATGACTAGTGGTCTCCCATTGATGATATCCCAAATGATACTCATCTTATATCTCCTAAGATAATTTTAGACTCAAACATGACTAACATTTCTTAGGTCTACAGCAGCACCATCTTTTCTCTTAAATATGGGATTTGGTTTAAGGATACATCTCTCCACACCTATGTATATGTCGTTGTAATTCTTCAACGTCTTCAGAGAGATGACGGGTCCCGATAACCAACAACTTGTTGATGCACTTTCAAATTAACGTGCACACCTCAAATCAGACTGCACCCCAAATTGAGCATATTCCATATCAACATCATTGTTCATCCCGTCACGTAACAAATACACGTACGCGCAAGATGGATAACGAACCGAGATGTCCTTAAACTAAAATCTCACCTCCAAAACGGTGACCAATGGACCGAGACATCCTTAAACTAAAATATCACCTCCAAATCGGTGATCAATGGATCGAGACGTCCTTAAACTAAAATCTCATCTCCAAAATGGTGATCAACGGACCGAGACGTTCTTAAACTAAAATATCACCTCCAAAATGGTGATCAACAGACCGAGACGTCCTTAAACTAAAATCTCACCTTCAAAACGGTGATCAACGGACCGAGACGTCCTTAAACTAAAATCTTACCTCCAAAATGATGATCAACCGATCGAGACGTTCTTAAACTAAAATCTCATCTCCAAAATGGTGATCAACAGACCGAGATGTCCTCAAACTAGAACTTCGCCTCCAAAATGGTGATAATGGACTGAAACGTCCTTAAACTAAAACAATAGAGCCAAAATGCTCTTTTGTTGGATCCTAAATAAAAATGATTCTGAAACCTCGTTAAGTGGATCTTAGAGTCTCAAATTGGACTAAAATATCCTTAACAACAACAAATCGAGCCCCCAAATGCTCACATATATTTAAGTCGATCTTAATCTCAAAATAGATTAACGATCCTTAAATTAAAAAAAAAACAAATCTAAGAAATACAGATTTGGAATAATCCACGCCCTACGGGCGACAACATAAATTAGTCTTCGTATACAATCCACGGGCAACCAAAACAAACAAAAACACACATGACCCGAAGTGAACTTCTGGGATAGGAGAAAGTGATTATCGCGATGCGGTAACGTAATTAACTACAGGGGCTTGCACGTGCAGGGAAGAGCGTCCCCACAATAAAAAACCCTTCATAAATGAGGGGGAATCTGACGAGGTCTGCTACAACGGCCGCATCCGTCCAAATCTCCGATATACGGTGCCATAAATGAACTTGGTATCTTCGGAGAGGTGGATGGATAAATCCAAATAGCATCTGCCCCCAAAATCCAGGCCAGACGTCCTAACGTCCCGGTCTCTATTTTCGGCGGTGAACGGATTCTGGCACGCCCGGTGGGACCTTTTCCTCTTTCCACTCCACATTTCGTGTGTCATGTTTCACGAATAAAATCGTGGTTCGCTATGGTTTCCTTTGGATTCAAGGTACTAAGATTTGATGTCTTGTTCATGTGCTAAAAGAAGAAGTGGACATCAATGGCTTCCAGCGGCACAAACTATAACAACAATGCTCGTTCCTTCCTAACTAGAGGAGTGACATACAGGTCTAATGCGGCCTCCATCTTTTCAATCCCCGTGGGGCAGGTGACTCAATCCACCACTGGATTGTTTTTCGGGACCATGCTCCCGCCAGCAAGCTTCAGCGCCCCAGTGCCACCACAGGAAGCTCCCAAGAAGTTGGTCTTCGATCAACTTGCAACCACCGCAGCCCCTCTCAACGGGTCGTCCAAGTCTACCACTTCAGTCTTCAACAGGCTGAACCAAAGTTCAAGTGGGCCCACAAATAGGCCCGCGATACCTGAAAGGGTTTTCCCAAAACGATAGTCCTCCCAACTCCTCTGGCAGGTGAAGTCGTCAATGGTGCTTCACCTACCAAAAGATCGGTCTTCGACAGATTGGCCGTTCCAACTCCTGCTGCAGGTGAAGTCGTCAAAGGTGCTTCCCTTACCAAAAATTCGGCCTTCGAAAGACTGGTCGTTCTCTCTCAACGGATATCAGTCTTCGACAGGCTAACACCAACGGTAGCCCCTCATCAAAGCCGGGGGCATGACAGAGCCGCTTCCACAACTGAGGCGGTCCCATATGCAAGACACAATCGACGTTGCCACTGGCACCGGGTGAGAAGAGCTAGGGGCAACTCCCCGTCTGGACTTACTCCACCAGCTCCAATGGTGGAAGTTGACGCTGCTATTCCAACCGGGAACAACTTTGAACCAATAAAGAGGGTGCGAAAGAACTCCCCAACTGCGTTGCTGAAGAAATCTCTCCCACCTACTGAAAACAAGATGCAGGTAAAGCCGGAGCAGTCCCCTCAACGGCTCTCCTTCTAAATCCACTAAATCCACAGGGTCTGGCGGAAAGTCCAGGACTCTGTGATCAACAAAGACCACTCTCGTCAACCGAAGAAAATGAAGGTTCGACAATAGGAAAATAATCCCTCCACCATACAGCGAGAGACTTCTTTCACACAGGCGCCTGTTACAACGGTTCCTTCAACCTCGAACTCCAACAAAAGGAGGAGGCCAGAGAAAATCTCATTGCTTGCGGCAAATTCCTAAAGCGCTGGACCTAAACACCCTAAGCCTGGGGGCATGGATGTACACACGGTCTACATGGCTTCCAGGAAAGAGGAAAGTCATACTTTCGTAGGTCATCGACCGCAAACTCGGTCGATGACAAAAGCTCAGGAGCAGCAACAAAAGTTCCAGGAGATGCTGACGAAAATGGAAGTACTCACCGGGCAGATAGAAAGCCCGGAAGCGGTGTCTGAACAGCGCCAGGAGCAGCAGACCGATACAGAGTTCCTGCGAAGGGTGCTGGAAAGAAAGGATAAGGAGGCCGCGGAACATGCTGCTAATATAAAATAGATTGCACTTTTGTTCCAAGATATAGTTGGAATGAAGATTGATTGTTGGAGATTTTGCGTGCTTAGTTAATTACCGCAATCAAGACGGTTTCGCTTGTAGCTAGCCGGTTGAGTACGGGTCGTCCGCAGGGAGATGTGAATCTTTTTCTATATACTTTAACGAGTTAAGTCCAAATGTCCAGGTTTGTTTGAGATTAACTATGTGCTAAAATGTTATATAAAGAGAGCTTGTTAGGGTTAGGATTAGGTTAGTTTGAGTTAGGAGTCGCTCACTTCTTTCGTTGCCACTCTTAATATCGGTGTTACGGTAATCGGCAACAACGGGGATTAGCACGACTAGGAAGGAACTTGCGAGTATAAGCTAGGCTTTCCAACGCTTAAGTTATTCCTTTTGGTGCTTGTCCGTCCGTTCTTGGCTCTTAGCCTTAACCTCCGGTTAATTCAACCACAACCGGTCTCACTAAGGAATCACCGCTATCATGTAGGATAGGGTGCCATAGGGAGCGGATTGTGGTTCAATTAACGGGAGTCCGAATTAAGATGTTGGGCAAAGAAAGAGTGAGAGAGATTTCCTTCTCTCAAACTTTCCTTATCCTACCCTAACAAGTAAGAAAACTACTCACCCGTTACAAGAAAAAGAAAATACAACAAAAGGAGGAAGATAGAAAGAAAGAGGTTAGGAGATTACAACTAGCTATTTGAGACCTCATCTTAGCAAGGATCAAGCTTAAGCATCATTGTTGTTAAGGATAAAGAAAAGGAGAACAAGAAAGAAACAGACAACAAATAACAACAACTAGATTAGCGATTGAAGATACAAGCAATTATAATTAACAACATAACAAGACAAGCATGATAACAAAAAGCACTCTTTTATTCATCACTTCACTCATGAAACCTCACTACAAGATTTTAATGGAGAAAAGATGAAAAGAGGAAGAAGAACAACAAAATATATCTAAAACCTAATACAAGCATTAAGCAGCCTTGGCTTGATAAGTTCTGGGCTATTTATAGGCAGGAAACTGGAAAACTAAGGCAACAATCTGCCACTAAATAAAAGTACCAAACTGCCCTTGAAAAATCACCAATTGTCGTGTCAGCATGGCCGCGGATCCGCGGCCTAAGCGCCATGTTAGCCGCGGATCCGCTGCCAAAAAGAGGAATTGGCTCCTCATATTTGGTGATTTTCCCTGGTTTTCAGTACTCTTCAGTGTGGTATATGTGATTTCTCAGAAGCTCTTCAAATTTCTTCCAGAATTTCAGCAGATCAAAAGGTGATTTGATGTGGATCTTTTGTCATGATTTCCTTGAGCTCCGTGTAGATATCTTGGATTTTGTGTTGCCATTGTGCTTTGTGCATGAAAATGACAATCGATTTGCCATTTTGTCCCTTAAACTGGTGTGCGACAACATACGGATAGAGATCGGAGACCCGTATTTTTTCTGTGTTTGGCAGTAATCCAGAATTTGTCGCGTTTTTCCATGAATTTCACCGTTTAGAGCTGAGAACCTGTATCCTGCAATTAACTAGCAAACACGGCTCAAGAGTACCTACCTATAAGCAATGTGATAAGAAAATGGGCGGTATAAAAATGCAAAAATCTGATATGAACAAATACCCCAAAACTTATCATTTGCTCGTCCCGAGCAAAGCCAATTTATTCACAAAAATTCCTAACCTCACTTTCGCAAGGAACGCGATTGCACTGAGCATGTGCAACAAGCCGTTAAACCTCTAGGTGTCCCTAGTAGGAGGAGTGTTGTCTCCTGAGGGTTTTCAACGGATACTACCCACAAAATCCGGTCAAGCAAGTTTTGCAAAATAACTATGATTCAAACCCTAAGGTTTTGTTTTAAAAATAATAATTCTATTATCCTTAGTCTAGACTATCGAACCTTTATTTTTCACACCTCGCTTCTAATTTAACTTAAGATTTTATATGTCTTTACATGCAGTGCAAATAGTGTCGTTAAGTTTCAGAAGGATCGATTAAAGTCATCATGTCACAAAATAAAGCCCAGATAAATTTTTTAAAAGGATCACATGAGTTTTATAAAGAGTTAAGTATTTTTCAAGTTTCGTTTTCCAGTAAGGTTTCAATTTCAGAATTTCTATCTTTCTTAACAGGAAACTAGATCTTATTTTTCACTCCACCTTTTTCTTGTTTTCATTTCATACACACCTCTGTGAACGTGCAATAGTCTTTATCATAGAATAAAACCTTCATATCTCCGCTAGAATAATTTTTTATAAAAACCTGTCTTTTGTCAAGATTATTCTCACACAAAGAACCGTTAGGAATTTTAACTCGGAGAGAACACTTGCTTGACTTTGTTTTAATCTGGACTTTCTAGGCTTCCTAACGAGCTTTGGGCCAATGCACCCAAACCCGTTGGCTTTAGGGCATTAGGTGTAGAGACACCCCGGCGGACTTAATTACTCAAGTTACCTAGGCCCAAAAACAAAAGACAATTCAGCGTGAAAATCATGATGATTTAATGCGAACGGAGATATAACCGGCAGTTCAATTATTTTTTGGATAAAAGACGTGTTTAGTGGGTTCAGTGTGTAATCATTCCAATCAAGTTCCAGATGGGTTATTTTTCAGAATTAGTTCCAATTAAGGCATCAATAACATTCCTTCATATTCGCTTCACTTCATAAACTATTCTTGATATTACTTATTTCAGAACAAACCTATTTGATCCTCAGAAAATAATTTATCCATTTAAAAGTTTTTAGATATAATAGACTTGTCATCTAATTTTCAAAACTCACGACACGTGAAGTGTGATGTAAAGATGTATATCATCTATAGTTAACTTCAAAGGAGAGTTATCTTTCAGGTTTTCAAAATCTAAAAATAAGATTTAGTTATTCTTATCTTATCAAACAAAACCGTCGAAATGTTGAATCTGAGTTCTTCCACTAGCTAACTTGATAAAAAAGTTTTTATGTTTTTAGATTTTTTTTTTGATTTTTATGGATTTTAGTATGCAGATGCAAAATATACATATGAATGCGAATATTAGAAATGCGTACCGAGTGAACCCCCAAACTTAAACTGGACAGTGTCCTCACTGTCATTGCATGAAGAAATCATTGAAGGGCCAAAATTGTCGGTTAGATATACACAATTTTTTTTTGTTTTTAAAGAAAATAATAAAAATGGATATGCACCGGACAAGAATATCCACATATATACAAAATGGTATATACATACCCTCAAAATTATTTGAAACAGTGTCCACTGTTTTGGCTGGATAACCGAAGTTTGGTGGTAGGCAGAGGAAGATTATGCAGGGTAAACCGGCTTCTGTAAGACCAGGAGCTCCTCTGTTGGTTCGGCGCTAAGGTATGGTTTTAGTCTGTGTCCGTTTACTTTGAAAATTGAACCGTCCTTTGGATTCTCCAAATCCACAACGCCATGCGGATACACATTCCGCATAAAATATGGCCCTTTCCAGCGAGATCTGAGCTTACCTGGATGAAAATGTAGCCGGGTGTCGTAAAGCAGTACCTGTTGACCAGGTACGAATGTTTTGCGCAAAAGGTGTTTATCGTGAAACACCTTCGTTCGTTTCTTAACGACAACCGGGTTTTCGTAAGCCTCATCCCGAAGCTCGCTCAATTCGTTCAACTGCAGCTTCCGATGGCTGTCCGCATCTTAGAGAGACAGATTCAGCTCTTTTATCGTCCAAAATGCGCGATGCTCTATTTCCACGGGAAGGTGGCAAGCCTTTCCGTAAACAAGCTGATAGGGAGACATGCCAAGATCGGTCTTATAAGCAGTTCTAAATGCCCAAAGGGCATCAGTGAGTTTTAACGACCAATCTTTACGGTTCTTGGAAATCGTCTTCTCCAGTATCTGCTTGATTTGCCGATTTGAAACTTCGGCTTGCCCACAGGTTTGGGGGTGGTAGGGCGTAGATAGCTTATGATTAATGGAATATTTCCGCATCAAGGCCTCAAAAGTCTTATTGCAGAAATGAGTTCCATTGTCGCTAATGATCGCTCGGGGGTGCCCAAACTGGGAGAAAATGTTTTCCTTAAGAAATCTAACGACAACCTTGTTGTCGTTAGTCCGGCTGGGCACAGCCTCGACCCACTTAGAGACATAATCAATAGTAAGAAGGATGTACAAGTTCCCAAAAGAGCTGGGAAACGGCCCCATGTAATCAATCCCCTAACATCGAAAATCTCCACAACCAAGATTGGTTGGAGCGACATCTCGTTTCTCCTGGATATCCGGCCCAATTGTTGGCACCGGGAGCAAGTCTTGCAGTAGTCATGAACGTCTTTGAAGAATTGTGGCCAGTAGAAACCATACTGCAAGATCTTCTCGGCTGTCTTTCTGGGGCCAAAATGCCCGCCACATGTTTGATCGTGGCAAAACGACAGCACACTCTTGAATTCATTGTTAGGGACACACCGATGAATAATCTGGTTGGGACAGTACTTAAACAGATAGGGTTCGTCCCAGTAAAAGTGTTTTACTTGGGATAAGAATCGAAGTCTGTCCTGACTTGACCATTCAGTCGGTAGTAATCCTGTGGCCAAATAGTTCACAATATCTGCGAACCAGGGTTCGCAAGATACGGTCAAGAGCTGTTCATCCGGAAAAACGTCGTTGATCGGAATTTGAAGCGACGGCGAAGAAGGAAGTCGTGAGAGATGGTCGGCGACTACTTTTTCACATCCTCTTTTGTCCTTGATGACAAGGTCAAACTCTTGAAGCAAGAGGATCCAACGTATCAGCCGAGATTTTGCATCTTTCTTCGCAAAAAGATGGCGCAGAGCAGAATGGTCCGTATAGACGATGACTGGAGAGCCGATGAGGTAGGGCCTGAACTTTTCTAAAGAAAATACAACAGCCAAGAATTCCTTCTCAGTTGTTGTATAGTTCAGTTTGGCGTCGTTCAGGGTTCGGCTAGCATAATAGATTACGTGCGGCATCTTGTTGATGTGTTGTCCAAGGACAACACCGATGGCAAAGTCGGATGCATCGCACATAATCTCAAATGGGTGCGTCCAGTCAGGAGAAGAAAGAACGGGAGCAGAAGTGAGTGAGCTTTTTAATGACTCGAACGTAGTCACACAGCTCGAGTTGATGTCGAATGTCGTGTCCTTGGCCAGCAAAAGAGTCACGGGCCTAGCAATCTTGCTAAAGTCCTTGATGAACCGTCTATAGAAACCGGCATGGCCAAGGAAGGCTCGGATGTCTCTGACGCATCGGGAAGGAGGGAGATTGGAAATGACTTCAATCTTTGCTTTATCTACCTCAATGCCTTTTTGAGAGATGATATTTCCTAAGACAATACCTTCGTGCACCATGAAGTGGCACTTCTCCCAGTTCAAAGTGAGGTTCTTGTCCTTACACCAGGTAAGGACAGCTTCAAGATGCAGCAAACACTCATCAAAGGAATTGCCGAAAATGGAGAAATCGTCCATGAAGATCTCCAAGAATTTTTCCACCATGTCTGAGAAGATTCCCATCATACACCGCTGGAAGGTAGCGGGCACATTGCACAACCCAAAGGGCATGCGACGATATGCAAACGTGCCGAAAGGACAAGTGTATGTGGTCTTGTCCTGGTCTTTTTCGGCGATAGGAATCTGATTATAGCCGGAGTAGCCATCAAGAAAGCAGTTGTACTCGTGTCCAGCCAATCGTTCAAGCATCTGGTCAATGAAAGGTAGCGGAAAGTGGTCCTTCCGCGTTGCGGCGTTGAGTTTTCTGTAATCGATGCATACTCGCCACCCAGTCTGGGTGCGAGTAGGGATTAATTCATTCGCTTCGTTGGTTATGACCGTTATGCCTGATTTCTTGGAGACAACGTGAATGGGGCTGACCCACTGGCTATCAGAGATAGGGTAAATGATACCACTATTTAGATACTTTATGATCTCCTTTTTTATAGCCTCCTTCATGACTGGGTTGAGATGTCTTTGTGGATCTCTGGCTGGTTTGGCATCATCCATCAGATGAATGTGATGTTCAACGATCAGGGGACTAATCCCCTTGATGTCCGCCATTGACCAGCCAAAAGGTTGCCTATTGCTGTGCAAGACCGCAAGAAGGGCTCTCTCTTGCTCTGGAGCTAGAGAAGCCGAGATGATAACAGGGAGGGTCTCATTCTCACCCAAGTAAGCGTACTTAAGGTGAGATGGCAAAGGCTTGAGTTCGAGCGTTGGAGGTGAAACGATTGAAGGCAAGATTGGTGAAAAGGTTTCGAACTCAAAGGATTCCAGCAAAGGTTCAAAATGAGTGTAAGCGACCGAGTTGGATGGTTCAGATAACTCATCCGGAAATTTGAAGGATTCAAACTCGGGTGGTGACTGGCTAAGATCGTTCGAGAAAGTGAAACACTCGTAGTCATTGTCGGGCACAGAAGCAGCAGCAGGTTCGAAGAGGAACGCACTAGTGGCGTTAAGGTTATCGTGATCGAACAAAAACTCCTCGAACTCACACTCCTCTGGGGTGATCTCCTGGATTGAGAAAACGTCTAGTATATGAGCATTAGGTTTGGAGGGCTGATTCCCCAGCCTAAAAATGTTGAGTTCGATTGTCATGTTTCCAAAAGATAGGTTCATCGAACCATTTCGACAATTGATCACAGCATTCGAGGTTGCAAGGAATGGGCGACCGAGTATCACCGGAATTTGATTCCCGGGGTTAGCTACAGGATGTGTGTCTAAAACAATGAAGTCAACGGGGAATATGAAGTCCCCAACCTTGATTAACACATCCTCTAGATCACCCCTAGGATGGGTGATCGATCGGTCGGCCATTTGGAGAGTGCAGTGTGTGGGTTTCAGTTCTCCTACACCTAGTTGCTCATATACTGAGTACGAATGCAGGTTAACACTGGCACCAAGATCTAATAGTGCGCGGTTGATGTTCTTATCCCTAATGGTAATAGAAATCGTAGGACAGCCAGGGTCCTTCCGTTTTTAAGGTAAAGATTGGGTAAGAGCATCACTCACAGCACTAGCCAAGAAAAATTTCTTGGGTACCTGAGATTTCCTCTTTTTCGTGCACAAGTCCTTTAAGATTTTAGCGTAGGAAGGGACTTGTTAGACAACATCTAAAAGGGGAATGTTGATGTTAACCTGCTTAAACAACTCCAGAATCTTCTCCATTTGTGGATTTTGTTTATTGGACCTCAACCGGTTTGGAAATGGAACGTTTTTAAAATTGGTTGAGTCCAATGCTTGTGGAGGAGATTGTGGAGTTGGAACGGATCCTAGAGCTGGTGTTTTCGTAGAGTGAGAAATGGGTCCGTTTAGAGCAGAAGAAGAGGAAGAGCCTTTTGAAGAATGGAGAATAGGCTCAGAAGATGAAGAAGAAGAAGAAGAGGCGGCCGGGGTGTCATCGTCGATCCGTGTGCCAATGTTGTTATGCAGTATCCTTCCCGATCTCAATGTAGTCACGGCACTCACATTATGGTCCTGTTGTTCAAGAGCAACATGTACATTATGTGGGTGACCGGGATTTGGGAGTGGTTGAGATGGAAGCTTCCCCTTCTTTCTCTCGCTTAAGGCCGCATTCAGTTGTGCTATCTGGGCTTCGATGGTTTTGATGCTTTGCCCGTGAGCGGCAGTGTGTTGTACCAAGGACTGAATGGAAGACTGGATGTTGGCGGTGGACTGAGTTGATTGCTTTACAAACGCCTCCAGACTTCGTTCGAGCGAGGAAAACTTATCGTTGTTTGACGGAACAAAGTTGTTTTGGGGAAAAGAATTGTTGGGTGCAAAGTTGTTCGTCTGATTTTGAAAAGGTTAGGTTTGGAAGGGCTGCTGAAATTGATGTTGAGTTTGTTGCTGCGCTTGTTGTTGCGGAGGAGGGGGCCTCTGGAAATTGTTGCCTTGGAATTGATGCTGGTTCTCCAGGTGAAGTTGGGGTGGTTCCTCCAACCGGGATTGTAGGTGGAAGAGTATGGATCGTTTCTTGGTCTTTGCTGAAATGCAGCATTAACCTGATCCTGTCCTTGAGATGGTGAATTGTAAGGACACTCTTTGGTTAAGTGAGATGGATCGGAACAACAAGCACAAATGGTACGAAGGGGAAGAACAGGGGCAGGAGCAGGAGATGAAAATTTGCTCTCTATCGCTTCAAGTTTTCTCGTTATTGCAGCCATTTCAGCTTTCATTGCAATAGAGGCATCGAGTTGGTGAATTCCTACCCTAGACTGACCAGTAGAAGTGGAGGAAGAAGAAGAAGAAGTTGGTCTGGTGCTCTCCCATTGAAGCGTTTGTTCCGCAAGGTCGTCGAAGAATTGCCATGCTTCCTCGTCAGATTTCGATAGGAAGTGGCCCTGACAAATGGTTTCCAACAACTTCTTGGTTGCTAGGTTCAGGCCCTCGTATAAGGTTTGGCAAAGTTGCCATTTCTCAATACCATGGTGAGGGCACTGAACAAGAAGGTCTTTATACCGGTCAAAGCACTTCCAAAAGGGTTCAGTAGGAAGCTGGGAGAATTGGTTGATTTCGTTACGGATCCTCGCGGTTTTATGATTCGGATAGAATTTCTTGAGAAACGCTTTCACAAACTCGTCTCAACTGGTTATGGAGTGGGAAGCAGTGCTATACAGCCACTTTTCAGCAAGATCGCACAAAGTGAACGGAATGACCCGTAGCCGTATAGCATCGTCTGACAGCTGGGTAGTTTTCATCATGGCACAAACATTTTGGAACTTGTTGATGAAGATATAGGCATCTTCAGATTCAAGCCCATGAAATTTCGGAAGCATGTTAATGAAGTGGGGTTTAATTTCGAAATTATCCCTATTGGCCGGTGGAAGGGAAAGACGGGTGGGAAGTGCAGAGCGGGTGGGATAGAAACGATCCTGGAGCGCGATTCGCGGTGGCGCTACAACAGGCGGTGGTGGTGGGTTATTCGCATCCATAGGAGGTGGAATCAATCCCGGGGGAGTCAAAGGGATGTTTGGATTAAATCCTGACATCGCGGAAGAAAAGGTTGGTGATGGTGAAGGTGAGGATGTATGAACAAAATTACGGTCAACGTCGGAGTTGGCCGGCAGAGGTAAGGGTGAAAGAGGCGTGGAAGGAGTTTCGACGTTTGAGTCGATCGCGTAGTCGGTAGCGACTAACGTAACGTGGACTAGGAGGGCGCTAGTGTCTCGAGTCCAACCGGACATACACTAAACTAGTTTAGTGTAGTCAAAGCGGAGAAGGTGAGGGTAAGAAAACGTCAATGGAGAAATACGATGGGTGGTGGGTGAAAAAATGGATTCTGGCGACAAAGGGCAAGTTTTTATAAAAGTTTTTATTTTGTGTTTTTTTTAAGAAAGAGCTTTACAGAAATATGTACGGACTTACGGCTCCAAACAATCACAGACAAAAATATGCGCAATCACACCTAGATCTATGGTCACCTAGGTCAGCTAGACAGCTCCTAACTGTTCCAAAGGGCTAGAAATAGGACCTCAAACCGCCTCTTCTCCGTCAATTGCGGCCAGGTAAGTGCCAGGTAAGTGGGAGGCTCCCCACTACGTAAGTAGTGGTCCTAATTAAGTAACCACTTACCTTCGACACACTTGCCTAGTCACCGCAAAGTCAGGATAGGATAAACGGCCGATGCCTATAACCAGTCCCCTGTCCTATTGAGCGCGACGACCTTAGGGCCGAGTCTAGTATTTTTTAATTAAATAATTGTCAATACATATGCTTTTTGTGATTTCTGGGGTCCTGGGAAGGATGATGAAATCCCCACCCAATCTAGATTGGTTTCAAGCCCCTTAAAATCCGATTAGAATATGCAAAGCAGTAACAATCAACAACAATCAATTTTTTAATTATTTTTTTTAGCGCGGCGCAAAGAATCCTGCACAAAAACAATTTATTGGAAGGGGGAAGAGAGTTTACGCAAAGAATGCTGCAGAAAACACAGTTTAGTGGAGTTCAGAGGAGTGGGGAAGGAGGAAGAAAGACTCACAACAATTTTTGGTCACTGAAGGCAGCATACAACCGCGGATCAGTGGCCAACAAGCCCTATGGCCATGGTTCCGCGGCAGTAAAGTGGTCTTGGGCCATCAATTTTCTTGACTTTGCTGAGTTGGGTGTCCTCTTCTTGTTTCAAGCCCCTGAATCTTGATTTGCTTACTGGATCTGCTCCAGAATCTTTCAGTAGACCGTTTGTTCCGTCTTGATCACCCGTGGTGTAGCCGCAAGATATGGGTCTAACTTCCCACGTCTTTGGCACTAAACTCGACCTTCTTTTTATCCTGCACACTTGCACAAAAACTAATCAAAAATAACAAGATGGTTTTTTTTACAATGTATATATATATTTTTGTTTTTCGGTTATGTTTATATTCACAAATTAACCCGAAATTACACAAAGAAATAGACTACCGTCTCCCCGGCAACGGAGCCATTTGATTGTTGGAGATTTTGCGTGCTTAGTTAATTACCGCAATCAAGACGGTTTCGCTTGTAGCTAGCCAGTTGAGTACGGGTCTTCCGCAGGGAGATGGGAATCTTTTTCTATGTGCTTTAACGAGTTAAGTCCAAATGTCCAGGTTTGTTTGAGATTAACTATGTGCTAAAATGTTATATAAAGAGAGCTTGTTAGGGTTAGGATTAGGTTAGTTTGAGTTAGAAGTCGCTCACTTCTTTCGTTGCCACTCTTAATATCGGTGTTACGGTAATCGGCAACAACGGGGATTAGCACGACTAGGAAGGAACTTGCGAGTATAAGCTAGGCTTTCCAACGCTTAAGTTATTCCTTTTGGTGCTTATCCGTCCGTTCTTGGCTCTTAGCCTTAACCTCCGGTTAATTCAACCACAACCGGTCTCACTAAGGAATCACTGCTATCATGTAGGATAGGGTGCCGTAGGAAGCGGATTGTGGTTCAATCAACGAGAGTCTGAATTAAGATGTTGGGCAAGGAAGGAGTGAGAGAGATTTCCTTCTCTCAAACTTTCCTTATCCTACCCTAACAAGTAAGAAAACTACTCACCCATTACAAGAAAAAGAAAATACAACAAAAGGAGGAAGATAGAAAGAAAGAGGTTAGAAGATTACAACTAGCTATTTGAGACATCACCTTGGCAAGGATCAAGCTTAAGCATCATTGTTGTTAAGGATAAAGAAAAAGAGAACAAGAAAGAAACAAACAACAAATAACAACAACTAGATTAGTAATTGAAGATTACAAGCAATTATAATTAACAACATAACAAGACAAGCATGATAACAAAAAGCACTCTTTTATTCATCACTTCACTCATGAAACCTCACTACAAGATTTTAATGGAGAAAAGATGAAAAGAGGAAGAAGAACAACAAAGTATATCTAAAACCTAATACAAGCATTAAGCACCCTTGGCTTGGCAAGTTCTGGGCTATTTATAGGCAGGAAACTGGAAAACTAGGGCAACAATCTGCCACCAAATAAAAGTACCAAACTGCCCCTGAAAAATCACCAATTGTCGTGTCAGCATGGCCGCGGATCCGCGGCCTAAGCGCCATGTTGGACGCGGATCCGCGGCCAAAAAGAGGAATTGGCTCCTCATATTTGGTGGTTTTCCCTGGTTTTTAGTACCCTTTAGTGTGGTATATGTGGTTTCTCAGAAGCTCTTCAAATTTCTTCCAGAATTTCAGCAGATCAAAAGGGGATTTGATGTGGATCTTTTGCCATGATTTCCTTGAGCTCCGCGTAGATATCTTGGATTTTGTGTTGCCATTGTGTTTTGTGCATGAAAATGACAATCGATTTGCCATTTTGTCCCTTAAACTGGTGTGCGACAACATACGGATAGAGATCGGAGACCCGTATTTTATCTGTGTTTGGCAGTAATCCAGAATTTGTCGTGCTTTTCCATGAATTTCACCGTTTAGAGCTGAGAACCTGTATCCTGCAATTAACTAGCAAACACGGCTCAAGAGTACCTACCTATAAGCAATGTGATAAAAAATGGGCGGTATAAAAATGCAAAAATCTGATATGAACAATGATCCAGCCAGAACCTCCAACTGAAGAGCCGCCGATAATCATCGAGGACGACAGAAGGGAAACATCAAACTCTTTTCCAGCTTTATCAACAGTCAAGGAGGAAACGATCTCCAAAACCGCCCTTGATGATTACATAGCTCAACAAATACAAGCTCATCAGGCAAGTGAAGCGGCTGGCCAAGTCATCAGAACTGGGTGACTGTATTCGGGCTGGTATGACCAAATCAAATACCCGCCAGGATATACGATCCCCAAGTTCCATGTGTATAAGGGGACAGGAAATCGTCATCAGCATGTCGCTCAGTTCAGAGTTCTATACGGCAATATTGGAGGCGACGACAAATTGCTACTTCGCCAGTTCGTTGGCAGCATGTCAGAAACGACGTTCGAATGGTACTCGGAGCTTCCAAATGACTTCGTCAAAACATTCATGGAAATGGAATTGCTGTTCACGCAGCGGTTCGCCAGCGCAAGTGAGCGCACCCCGATCACGGCATTAATCAATGCCAGGGTGAAGCCAGGAGAGACCTGGGTTCAATACGCAATCCGGTGGCGGAACCTATGGTCAAAATGCGAATAAAGCATTGAAGAAGCTCCTGCCGTAGGCATGTTCATAGGGACTCTAGATCCTCAGGAGATTGTTCTAAGTTCTTGACGTTCTTTAAGCCGACCACCTTCCAGGTTCTGATCGACAAGTTGGCCCAAATGGACCAGATGGGCCACGGACCTTCCCCTTCAAAAATGGACCCTCGGAATGCAAAGGGTAAAGGGAAAGCGGCCTTCGTTGCCAACACTCAACAACAACCGAGTGACCCGAAACCGGTTGCTCGCCAAAATGATGCGCGCCCGCGCCAATCCCTGGAAGAGAAGTTAAGACGTGCTTACTCGTTTCCCCGTAATAAAACGATGAGACTGTTCGAACTTGCAGTGCGCTACAAACTCATCACTCTGCCGATCCCAAAACGTCCACCGCAGCCCGGTGACATCAAAAATCCCAACTACTGCTCCTATCACCGAATGGTGAGCCACCCAATTGAGGATTGCTACATCTTCAAGAACTGGGTCGAGGACCAGTACCGTCAAGGGAAATTCGCGCTGTCAGAAAACTGGAGGGTGAACCCACCACAGAGGCACGCTCCTAAAAAGGTGGATACACCGGGGGAATCATGTTCGTTTGTGGAAGAAGCTCCATGGGAAGTTTTCCTTTCAGCTAAAACAAAAAGAATGCTAAAGGATCTTCAATGTCATTCATTGCTATTTATCATGTTGTTATCGTCTCATTGCATATTTATTGTGTACTTAGTGATTATGAACCATGCAGTCAGGACACCAGCACCATTACCGATGGTGCGTAAGTTCCACATACACTTACTTGCCGGCTCACACACATCATCATCGGTAATTGCCATGTCACGTACACTTTAGAAAATACTATTTCAGTGACATAGCTTGCTAACTGATAGTTGCTACATGTTATAGCTTTCATATGCTAGTTTAATTATTGCATGATATCAGATGCATCCATATATTCATTGGTTATGCGGTATTATGGAGATTTTTGTCGGTTTTCATTGTTATTGACATGGTGACTTGATGATTTCGGATTCTTCTTGATATTTTCTGGATTTTGAAACCGCATGTGAAAGTTTTGTAAACTGATGAACCATTTTAAAGCGAAAAATGTGGTTTTCCTTGATATGTTAAGTATCTTCCACCATGATGTTTTTCTCGGTTCTGAGATGTTTTCGAGACCCGATTCGAGGAGTTGGATGAACCGTCTTGGGTATATGGTGGACCCGGTATGGTACCCCGGGGCAAGAAGCTCGAGTTGTAGACGATGAGCCCAGCAGGGGCAGACTGCCTACCGGTGATTTTACCTAGCACGGCGGATATCCGGAGGATACCGTTCGTAGTCGTGTGATTGATGATATGGGCCGATCCGGATTGACGGAGCCTGAGGTATTGAGATATTGAGATTTGAGACACTGAGATATATAGATTTGATGATACAGGCCAGTCCAGATAGCCGGAGCCTGAGATATTAAGGTATTGAGGTTTATGTTTTGTGTCGATACTTGACACGGATTTGATGTTGATTTCATTGATGATGTCTCGATTTATATACATACAGAAATCTCATTAGATAAAGAAAAACAGTTCTTTGATTCATGATGTACTTTGTTCTCATTATATGCATCTGCACATCATTTTAGTGATATATTGCTACCTAACATTTTTATATCATATTAGTGACATGTTGTTACCTGAGGTACTGACACGAGTTCTTGGTATTACACTATATGGATAGATGTTTACCCTTTACCGATATATTATGCTTCAGGCCATATTATTATTATTTAAGGATATTACTGATCGTATGACCTAGGATAGCGTCATGCATGCGATTTCTACTCGTAGATATTTTCTACTCACGAGTTAGCAACTCACCCCCGTTGTGCCAGTGTTCCTTGCAGGTTTTGCCGTACAGGTTTCGTTGCGGCTTTGCTGGCACACTGTTCCTTCCGGGTAATTGCTTTGGTAAGTGGGTTCTTTGCATCAGGACCACCATTGTTTACTTATTATTTCAGTTGTATCTAGAAACTCCATTAACCAGATTGTATATTTGATAGAGATAGAAGACCGGACTTGTTATTATTTCGACTTTAGAGTCGCGCGTTGTATTATTATGGTTTTCATGCTGATTTTTGGTTTTCTTTTGAGTTTTGATTCTCGCCCTTCGGCGTTGTATATTATATTGCTTGCGTGGTTGTGACCATCGATTGACGAAGAACTAGCTCCCACTTGGGAATGCCTTTTATTTATTTCGTATACTATTCATGTTGTATCCCGTTTGGGGCCAGTATTTACAAAGGAGACCCTGCCGAAATTTTCAGAAAATACTTAAGATTTTAAAAATACATACTTCGGCCTATGTTGTTAAAACTACTTGCTTTAAATTGGTTTTTCCTTCACTCTACTGCTTCTTTGGTTTTGATTTCTGGGTTTTGGCTTACTTAGATTACGTACGCCTTGAGGCGTTTCGTAATTTAAGTGCCGGTCATGTTCCGTACTTTTCGGGTTGTGACAAAGTTGGTATCAGAGCGTTAGGTTTTACCTTCGGAGTGTAGGATGACCCTTGATTGATGGAGTAGGTAGCTTGAGTAGAGTGACGTACCATACGTATGTTTCGCGGCATATTTACGATACGATACTCCGCTTAAGAAGCCTAGGATGTACATTTCCTTGCACAATATTATATTCATTCCTATGATCTAGCCTCGTCAGTACCAGTTATGGTTTTGTTATCACGGTTGTATGGGCGTGGAGAGCTACGGCTAGAATTGCGGTCAGCATAAGCTCATCATGGACGGGGACTGACCAGAGCTTGATTCCAGGGACATACGGTTGCATAGAGGCGTTGTTTTATTGTGTTTTCGCGCCACGAGCGTTTGATGGATCGCTTTTACGAGATTTCTTGGACGTGCAGATCAATACCAGAGGATTGGGCCACTGCAAGAGGCCAGCCAGATTGTGATGACCGTCAGAGCACAGATTATTTTGATGATTGAGGCACTGTTCAGCGTGCAGACGAATGAGCCGGTGATTTTGGCGAATGAAAAGATATCGCCCCAGATATTTGAAGCTAACGCCGCACGAGTTATACTTCGAGATATGATAGAAGAACGCTAGTCACCAGAGATGAAAGACTAGGACATATGATTCATTGCCTACCCCGATGCGAAGTCATCAGATAGATTGATTCCAGCTAGAGACGACTTCACGCTGACAAGTTGAGAGTCGATAGAAACGATCGAATGTCAGGAACCCATTTTCCAAGTTTAAGGTATTCGGAAAATAATGCAAGCAATTCTATGGACCCTCTAGAAGAATGAAACCCTAACTCGACTTAATGACCATGGAACGCCAGTGAACCTTAGGGTTTGCTGCAGTTCAGCGGTGCCATTAGTGAGGCTTGGGTCTGCCCTTCTACGGTTGGTCCATAGGTGTTGTGGCATATATTCGATACCATTAAACTGTACCCAAGATATTGAGCTCTTGGGGGATTATGAGGTTTTGACAATCGATCGGATGGTTCGACTTCATTCGGATATAATATGATGGGATACATTGCTTGGGAGACTCCAGATACGAGTATAGCCGTTGGAGTGCAGTCCATGCAGCCACGAGAAGGCGAGTCCGAATCGGTCGACATTAGAGAAAAGTGGAGTAAGAGGTTCGTACGAGATCTTGATGAGATGACGTTCCACTCCGCCGATATCAGAGATGTGATACGCAAGCAGAAGCGTTGATGATTGAATGATTTAGCGTGCTTGCGCTTTCTAAAAGATAGATCAAAAATATTTGTAACCGCAATCAAGAACGGTGTCGCATGAAGCTAGCCGGTGAGTACGGGTCGGTCCACAGGGATGTTGTGAATTTCCGATTCGTTCTTACGAGTTAATTCCGAAGGGTGTTCGGATTAATTATTAAATCTAAAAACCTAATTAACCTAGGGCAATTATCTAGATCTACTCTTGCTAGGGCTAGGTTTAGGGATGGTTTGGAAATGTAATTAAATCTCACCGCTTTCAATACCCGAATGAAGATCTGTGAGGAGTTATGGTAATTATCAATAAAGGGGATTAGATCCGTTCGGGAATGTGTTCCTTCCTCTAGGTTCTTGTCCTTCCTTTAGAGATCCTTACCCTAACCTCCATGGAAAACACGCGCAACCGGTCCTTTACACTACGGTATCATCGTTACCTCGAGGGGTAGGATGCCGTAGGGCGCGGTATGTGCGTGTATGCAAGGAGTCCTATTGTAAATATTTGGTGGGTAAGAAAGGGATGAGAGATCTCATCTCTCAAAATCCTTCCTCAAAGCTAAACCCTAAACAAGTTCCTAGGGCATGAAATTAAATCTACCTTGGGCAAGGAATTGAAATCTATACTAGGGCAAGAAATTAAATTACTTACAGATGGCTCTCTCCAAACATCAATGCAGGGTTGTCAGATCTGAATTCATGAAGTGAAAAGAGGCACCGATGCTCTCCAAAAGATTTCTAAATTTTATTCATTAAAGGGAGGCATAAAGAATTACAATGATTTAGAGTTCTATTTATAGGAAATAGAAACCCTAGGTTACATTTGATTCGCACATCTGCTATTACAAAAATACCCCTAAGAAAAGACCTAGTCAACAATACGCGCGCAGCCAAAAAACTTCGTGCCGACATGGGCACTACATGGCCGCGGTTCGGCGGCCAAAGGCATGCTTTGGCCGCGGTTCCGCGGCCAAAGTATGGTCTTGATGCATGAATCTTTCTGTACTGCTCCTTGTGGTCTTTTTCTTCTTGTTTATATGGTTCTTTTATTCATTTGGCTTCTAGGTCTTCTCCAGATCATCCAGTGAACATTGTTGTGGACTTCTAACCGTGTCTTTGATAATTTGGATCTTGCGTTGCCTTGTTGATGGTGAACCGTTCTTCTTCTAGGCTTTACTAAGATCTTCCCATTTGTTGGTCAAAAATCCTTCTTTTGTGTCGTCTTTTGTGTTTTTCACTGTTTTTTCTCCCAGAACCTGTAACCTGTAACATGTAGCAGACATGGGTCAAAAGCACCTGTTTATTAATAAAAAGAAAAAGAATGGGGAATATAATAATGCAATATTATGGTGTGAACAAATACCCCCAAACTTATCTTTTGCTCGTCCTCGAGCAAACTTATTTTTATTCACTAAAATCCTAACCGCACTTTCGCAGGGAAACGCGATTGCACTGAGCACGTGTAACAAGCCGTTAAACCTCTAGGTGTCCCTAGTAGGATGAGTGTTGTCTCCTGAGGGTTTTCAGCTGATTACACCCACAAAATCCTATCAACTCGGCCCATTGACTTTTGTTCTCCAATTAGGTTTTCTAACAAGGAATTCTATTATCTTTTGACTCGCAAATTATCCACCCACATTCTTCACACTTCCTCATTATTTAACTTAAGATTATATATATCCTATAGACTTACTTAGCTTTCGGCATCTCTTAAGTTTTCCTTCTAGGATTCCATCTCCACTCAGGAATTTTTATCAACCCTTACTAAAGATACAAGTTCTATTCTTCATTCCTTTCTCTCATCTAAACTCCAATCACATATCCCCACGTGTGTGTATAAATCACCCCTACACTTGGAAATTCAAATCAAGCAATCATACTCTCGTCCATTGTCCAAAGCACTTATTAATTAGTGAATTTTTAATTGAATTTCGCTTACACATCCTTCATGCGACCGTTAATACTTCTTGAGGTACCAACAACCGATTACAAGATGTGTTTGCACATTAAAGCGTACCTCCTAGTCTTGCAACACCTAAGGCTTTTAGCAGTGACTCCCAAACCAGTTGGTTTAAGGCACTAGGTGATGAAGCACCCTCGCTAAATATTTTTCTATTTTTACAGCCTTAAGTAATCACAAGAACCAGTGTCCACTTTTTTATTCTTTATTCACACTGATATATATATTTTTTATTTTCATTGCACTAAGGACTTTATACAAGAGCATTTCAAGGTCTCCTCTACTATTCCAAGTTTCAAGGTGCGTGAATGTGCAAGTTGTAGGGTATACATTTTCAGAATCTAGACTTAAGTTAGGAACTATTTTTCAAACTTATACTCTAATAAAAGCTTCGATATTTTTCCCTCATTTTGACTTAGCCCAAGAAGTGAACTTAAAATTTGCCTATTTCTAAATAAACTACAAAAACATATACTTTCTACCGTTAAACTTTTAAGGAAGGTTATTTTTAGGGTTTTTAATTTACTAAGTCTAAGATCTAGTTGTTCCTAGCCAGTTACCCTATTTGTCAAACTCAAGTCAAATAAGGCCAAAATTGAATACATTAATTTTTATAATTTTTCAAATTTTTCAATTTTTATGGGTTTTCAAATAAGTATGCAAATGCAAAAATATACACAAATGAATGCGAAGGAAGAAGACGTACCGAGCATACCCCCAAACTTGAACTTGACAGTGTCCTCACTGTCATGCTAAACCAAGAGGGTCAAAATACCGGCACTTCCCTGTTTATTTATTTATAAATTTATTTATAAATTTTTTTAATGTTTTGAAATTTTTTATTTTTTATAGAAAAAGAAAACAAAAAATATATATACATATATACATAAGATTCCCCCCAAACTTAAGTTTGGCCTTACACAAGCCAAAGGTTAGCACCAACCATTCAAAAATCTTATCGTGGTAATGGTATAGTTGGTGCAAGAATGGGGTGTGGAGGAAAGAAATGAGAAACACGCGAGACCGTGTGGAAAGAAGAATGGAAGAATACGGTCTCGGTGGGGGAGAAGAAGGGCGGAAAGGAGAAAGAAGGGTCGCGCGATCTTGAGGGTGTAAATCGAGTGAATAAATTAGCGCAATATGTGATGACCAATATGTTAAAAGCGATTGCGCTAACCTATCAACCCGTCGAGAAATGGGGTTAAATCCCTCAAGATTCACAAGAAAACATGGATACGCCAAACTTGGTATAGGAGATGAAAGCGTAACGGTCACTTGCACGGTCGGAACAATGGGAAAGACGAAAGGAAGTGAACTAGGGATAATATCATTCTCACCATAGTAAACTGTCTCGAACTTAAAAGATTCCATTAATGGTTCGAAACAACTGTAAGCAGCCGAGTCTGATGGTTCAACTAACTCATCTAAAAATGTAAAATACTCAAACTCGGGCGGTGAGTCATCAACATCGTCCGAAAAAGTGAAACACTCATAGGTGTTATCGTCTGTGAGAATTGTGTTAGATTCAAAGGAAAATTTTTGAAGCTCACAGTCTTTAAGCGGGGTCGGAATGATGGGAAGGAGGGAGGGTGATATAACAGTCAAAGGTTCAGGAGGATGAATTGGAAAATCAGACACATCAAACAAAAATGATTCAACCTCAATATTATCCTCAAGACTCTCCTCAATACTATCCTCAATATTAAACTCATCCATGCCATTATCATCAAAATCTAGACGCATATGAGATTCGGGAGAAACATTTAATAACTCAGGATGATGATTTGAACATAAAATTTCAAGCAAATCGACAGGTTCATCATCCGAAATATTCCCGGCGTCTATATCCTCAATAAAGTGAAAGTCAATTTCTTTAGACACCTCCTCAAAAGCATGTATGTTTATCAATGTAGGTTCTAGAGTGGAAGTGTAAAGGTCAAACGGATTAGGTGCTGTTTCACTCAAAGGGGGTTCCTCACAATTTGGCAAATCAAACACTACAAAGTCGCACAACTCGTCATTTTGGACACATGTTTGAAAATTGGAGTTGTTGGATTCAATTGGGTATGGGTAGGTTTGATTTGGAAATCCTCTCACATTCTCTCTCTATCCAACCACCTCCTCATACATTGGAAAATTTGGAGCTAGCGGGAAAATAGCTACCGGTTCAGCAGGTTGCATAAGGGCGGCCACGGACGCTTCCACATTCCTAACCATTTTGTTTGTTGCTGTGATATACGCCTCCAACGCCTCTTCCAAACTAGACTTTGGTGGTAAAGGGGTTTCGGCAAAATATTCGAAATTGTTTGGATATGTGAAACTCCCAAAAGGCTGTGTAGAAGCAGTGTCTAGTGAAGGTGGGAAGGTCGGGTATGACTGGTAGGAAGTGGATGATTGGACAGGGGTAGGGTCAACATATGGATAAAAAGGTGAATAGTCGTGTTGATCCCTAGAACTGGATGAGTGGAGATGGGTGAAAGATCGACTGAGAGATTGAGCAATATGCTCAGCAATGGACATCGGCCTAGGAGTGACAGAAGGACTTGAAAAAGTGGTATCAACATATGTAGGTGGTAAAGGTTGACTCGGTTGACAAAAAGTGGGTTGAAAAGTCAAACTATTTCTCCTAGACGCCTCTATTTGATCTTTCAAAGATATTTTTGGCAAGGAAGGATCGTCTTTAAATTGACCGAACAAATTAATGTACGACGCAAAATTAGGTTCGGGATACCAAAGTTCGGCAAGTGATTTATTATGTGGGGTACCCATGTTAGAAGAATGAGAAAAGAAAGAAGGTAGGTGGTGCAAGTGGGGTGCAAGGATTTCTTAGCGAGAAAATTTTTGCAAGTTTTTATAAAAAATTTCCTTTTTTTCCTTTTTCTCTTTATTTGAGACTGTTTGCAGAAAAAAAAATTTCGATAAAGGGCTTAGACACAAATGTAATCAACCAGAAATGCACAATCAGACCTAGATCTAGGGTCACCTAGGTCAGCTAGACAGCTCCTAACTGTTCCAAAGGGCTAGAAATAGGACCTCAAACCGCCTCTTCACCGCCAATTGCGGCCAGGTAAGTGCCAGGTAAATGGGAAGGAACCACACTGTAGGCCTAATTAAAAACCACTAGCCTTTGACACACTTGCCTAGGCACCGCAAAATTAGGTTAGGATAAACGGCCGATCCCTATACTAGTCTTCTGTCTTATTGAGCTCGAAGTCCTTAGGGCTGAGTCTAATATTTTTTTGATTAAGAGTGGTCAATGCAAATGCTTTATGTGATTTCTGGGGTCCTGGGAAGGGTGATGAAATCCCCACCCAATTTGAATTGGTCAAAAGCCCCTTAAAATCAGTTTTAAAGATATGCAAAACAGAAAAATCACTTGCAATCAAATCTTTTTTTTTTTGTGAATTTCAAAGTTTGCAAGTTTTCTAATTAAAACTTTCCTTTTTTCTCTTGCTCTTTATTTGGAAAGATATTTTTAGCAAAAAGATTAAGGATATGCAAATCAGAAAAGATCACTTGCAATCAATTATTATTTTAAGCATAGCGCAACGAATCCTGCATAAGATTTGTTATTTGGAAAAGAAAAGATTTTTCTTTTTTTTAAGCGCAAAGAATCCTGCAGGAGATTTAACAAAAAATATATCGAAGATTTGCAGAGGAGGAGAGAGAAAACTCACAGAGATTTGCAGTGGAGGAACTGCTTTTTTTTTTTTTAAATACCGTGCTTCTGCCTTTTTCTCTGGCAACTGATCTGTCGCCACCACCGCGGAACCGCCGCGAAGTGCCGCCTCCGACCGCGGATCCGCCGCGGGTTGGTGCCTTCGGCGGGTTTTTTTTTTTGCGCTCACCAGATCGCTGCGGTTCTTCTTGTTGACTCGGTCCACCAAATTTTTTCTATTCCTCTGTTGTTGCAATCTTCTGTTGATAGGATCGTCTATTTGCTGTTTTGATCTCTGGAGATTTCCAGATCTGAACTTGATTGTAGATCCTGCAAAATTCAAACAACAAAGTACCCTTTCCAAAAATAACAGATAATATATTTTAATATTTTTTGGATTTTTCAGATTTTTATAATTTTTTTTTATTAAGATTAACCCGAAATTGCAAAAAGGAAATGACACGCCATCCCCGGCAACGACGCCATTTGATTTGTGTGATTTAGCGTGCTTGCGCTTTCTAAAAGATAGATCAAAAATATTTGTAGCCGCAATCAAGAACGGTGTCGCATGAAGCTAGCCGGTGAGTACGGGTAGGTCCACAGGGATGTTGTGAATTTCTGATTCGTTCTTACGAGTTAATTCCGAAGGGTGTTCGGATTAATTATTAAATCTAAAAACCTAATTAACCTAGGGCAATTATCTAGATTTACTCTTGCTAGGGCTAGGTTTAGGGATGGTTTGGAAATGTAATTAAATCTCACCGCTTTCAATACCCGAATGAAGATCTATGAGGAGTTATGGTAATTATCAATAAAGGGGATTAGATCCGTTCGGGAAGGTGTTCCTTCCTCTAGGTTCTTGTCCTTCCTTTAGAGATCCTTACCCTAACCTCCATGGAAAACACGCGCAACCGGTCCTTTACACTACGGTGTCATCGTTACCTTGAGGGGCAGGATGCCGTAGGGCGCGGTATGTGCGTGTATGCAAGGAGTCCTATTGTAAATATTTGGTGGGTAAGAAAGGGATGAGAGATCTCATCTCTCAAAATCCTTCCTCAAAGCTAAACCCTAAACAAGTTCCTAGGGCATGAAATTAAATCTACCTAGGGCAAGGAATTGAAATCTACACTAGGGCAAGAAATTAAATTACTTACAGATGGCTCTCTCCAAACATCAACGCAGGGTTGTCAGATCTGAATTCATGAAGTGAAAAGAGGCACCGATGCTCTCCAAAAGATTTCTAAATTTTATTCATTAAAGGGAGGCATAAAGAATTACAATGATTTAGAGTTCTATTTATAGGAAATAGAAACCCTAGGTTACATTTGATTCGCACATCTGCTATTACAAAAATACCCCTAAGAAAAGACCTAGTCAACAATACGCGCGCAGCCAAAAAACTTCGTGCCGACACGGGCACTACATGGCCGCGGTTCCGCGGCCAAAGGCATGCTTTGGCCACTGTTCCGCGGCCAAAGTATGGTCTTGATGCATGAATCTTTCTGTACTGCTCCTTGTGGTCTTTTTCTTCTTGTTTATATGGTTCTATTATTCATTTGGCTTCTAGGTCTTCTCCAGATCTTCCAGTGAACATTGTTGTGGACTTTTAACCGTGTCTTTGATAATTTGGATCTTGCGTTGCCTTGTTGATGGTGAACCGTTCTTCTTCTAGGCTTTACTAAGATCTTCCCATTTGTTGGTCAAAAATCCTTCTTTTGTGTCGTCTTTTGTGTTTTTCACTGTTTTTGCTCCCAGAACATGTAACCTGTAACATGTAGCAGACATGGGTCAAAAGTACCTGTTTATTAATAAAAAGAAAAAGAATGGGGAATATAATAATGCAATATTATGGTGTGAACAGTTGACTATGGATATATCTTCTGTAGGGTTACTAGGCACACGCACAAGAGTCTATAAGGCATCAACCATGCCCGATTTAAAAATTAGCCATGCCGAACAACCCTAAATCAAGATCTTAGACTAGAGATTAGGCGAAACAAAGCATGTTAAACACTTTAACATCTAAGAGTTTGGGATTACAACCTTTGTAGTCCGATCCTTCACTTCATAAGCTCCGTGTTGTGGTCCCTTCGCTGCAATCATCAAGTTCCGGACTCTCGAGAGGCTCCACGAAGAGAAAGATGCAAGCTTGCTTATGATCTTCGATAACAAAGATGATCTACCTTGAAGTTTCATTAACACAAGCTCTCACTCACTAAATGAAGTGAACATCCTAATCTAAATGGCTAGGATAGATTAGGATGATGAAGTAGGATTTTAGCCCTCATTTATTTTCAATTTCTCACTCATTTTCATCACAAAGATCAAAGCTAGAAAGCTTTGCAAAGGAGGAAGAAGAAGAAGAATGAATAATTATCCTTTTGTGATGAATAATGAATTGTTATGATAACTACAAAATGCAACCATGGTTGACCAAGGAAAAGTCTAACCTATGTACAGAGTTAACTAGGGTTAAAGGGTGTGGGTTGGGTTTGGAAATATCTTACAAAATATCAACACAAATATCTTTGCAAGAAACAAAGAAAAAAAGTTCTAGAAGCTTCTAGAAAACATTAACCCAAATCAAACCCTAACCATGTTTAAACTCCACTGATCATGTTGCATTAGTAATCATAACTTGTTACAATATTATATATCACATATATAATATTTATAGTAACAAAATAAAATAATACAATTAACATATATCGCATATATATCAATATATTACCCGAGTGAGAAAAAGAATCTTTTAGTGAGCTAATATTAGTTAATGTAATTTAATATATCAAATATATAATTATACATTAAATTATCGAATCAACACTTGATCCGATAATCCGGCTATTTCATAAATAACCGACTATTATAATCTGTATCAGTTCATCGAATCAACACTTGATCCGATTACCCGGCTATATCATATATACCCGGCCGATATCTCATATCGTGAGAATCTAATACGGTATCACATACACGTATTGTTCTCGGTCCCGCACATATCACATATGTGCTCCTACTCCGTTTTGCCTGAGCCAAGAAACCTCTGTGTAGGACTCTAAAGAATCGTCAATACGCCGGCAGTAGGTGATGATCATATCAAACACCCACAAGCTGCAAGCGGTCAGCTAAACGTAACAGCCACCCAGGTATTGAGCGATCAAAAGATCAACAAGCAAGCCTGTACATTCTCCTGCGAATCCAATCAGTAACACTCCCGTACAGTCCGGTCTCTTCGTCTGATATGACGCATATCTCGCCTAGGGGTGGTAAACGTCAGACCCCAATAGCTCGATAAGTCGTGTCGATATGAGGTCTATAACAGTTCGAGAAACTACTGATAACACTTACCAGTAAATCTCAGCAATCCTAGCCAGGGATTTCCAGTTATAGCCAATCGAACACAGCACAACATCAACTCCCTATACCGGGAGAGACGAATCCCCTCCTATCGCTCATTGCCTCCATGTGATTCGGGACTGTACCCAAAAGCCACCTTTTTGCACGCCCTCTTGGACGCGGTATGATGGAAATTAAAGCACAGTAGGAATCACACAAGACTCTATGACGATCTCGGGTCTACAGACTACTCTGTACCAGTGTCACCAGAGAACTGCCATCTGACGTGGTGTATAATACCATCTGGGAGTTCTCGGCGAGTCCGTCCAGTGTACCCAGTCTCCACTGAGCACCCGTATACCATCCTTGATGTCAAACACCGATGGATATGGGATCATCCATCGCCTATCATATGGGTCAAGATGCGTATACGCTAGTCTACTCTGGTGTATTGATGCCCTGTCTCGATACACCCTCGACTAGGAACAGTTATAGGATGTACTCGTCGACTATCGTGACCACACTAATATGATCTCATCATAGTCCCAGTAGTCGAGTATACATCCTAAGGGCTTTATCAACATGTATATATAGAGAAAATCAGAATATATGTTAAGATAAAGTACAACCAGATAACATACTATCATGTCGAGTAAGAAAGTCCTCCCTATATATGTCCAAGCATCCATTACAATATACATCGTATGTACAGTAATGGCCTCTAGGGCATACATATAACTAACAATCTCCCACTTGCACTAGGGCCATATGTTGTGGTATCACATACCCAACAATTAGCTGTGGTTGAAATATCTCATACTCAACCATCCCATAAAAGTCTCTATTAGGAATAGGCCTTTGTGAGTGGATCCGCGCTGTTGTCCTCTAGGTCTACTCTCCTAACCTCGATCTCCCTGGAGATCATCATCTCCATGATCAGGTGATACTGCCTAAGAATTATATCTGGATTTCTGATGGGACGGGGTTTCCTTGGCATAAGCCACAACTCCATTGTCACACAATGGTAGGAACGAAGTTCATCTCATGAACTTATATATATCCAGACTGCCTCTTTGGTAGCATCCTTGGTAACGATGTATCTTGCCTTTAATCGTCTAGTAAGTCACGGTATCTAGCTTGGAACTCTTCCAACATACCGTCCCTCTACTGAGAGTAAAGACAATGCCCGCGACTGACATTCAGTCGTCCTTATCACCCTGGAACCTTTCCAGTGATTCTCCCCAGGATCGATTGATACCATCTCACTACAACTAGTGAGAATCCTAACATCCAAATAGATCTATCTCATAGATCCATAACCCAGGCTTTAGGAGGTATCACCTTGATCCTATATGGAGAATCATTGTGATAAGAGGAGATTGACCGAGCGTAGCATAGGAAACTCCTTCCCTATCAAGAGTATGTCATCCACATACTCTACGAGGATCACCACCATACTCTCTACCACCTTTTTGTATATACAAGGTTCATCTACCATTTTTGATGAAGTCAAACTCTTTGACTACCACATCAAAATAGACGTTCCAACTCCGCGATGCCTGATTTATCACATAAAATATCTTGCTCACGTTTCCGCTGCTCCCACTGTCTATAAAGCCCTCTGGCTGTGTACTTATAGACGCTCTCTTCCAAATCATCATTTAGAAAAGCAATCATGACACCCAACCGCCAGATATCGTAGTCATGGTATGTAGCCGTTGTTGGAGATAGTGCCCTCAGAATCAATTATTGGATCACAGGCACGTGATTGCAATGATTGAGGGAGGACCTATCCCGGTAGGACAGTCTTACTCGAGATGATAGTATGCTATCTGGTTTATCTTTATCATCGTGTACTGCTTTAGGTGACCTAACATGTCACTATTACACGTTGATAGAGCCCCTAGGATTCTTGCTTGACTACCAGCAGTATGATGGCGATCATATACGTGGGAGCTGGTAGTCTATAAGCACATCCTTAAAAGGTCCCTAGTCGTAGGAGTTTCGAGACAGGGCATCGATACTCCATTAGTAGACTAGTGTATACAGTCGAGACCCCGACGAGGGGCGGTGGCCGGTCTCACAAGCCACTGGTGTCAGTTGGTTCACCTAAGATATATACAGGTGCTCATTGGGTTATGAGTACACCGGACAGGACTCGCCGGGAACCTGCTAGTTGGTCTTATACCAGATGTCAGATAGCAGTTCCCTGGTGACATGTGTACAGGTTAGTTCATCGACCTGAGATCGTCATTTGTCTCGTGTGAGTTCCCACTGTGCTTTGATTACTACCCTACCACGGCTCAAAGGAGTCGTGCAAACAGGTTTTAGTTGGATACAGTCCCGAGCCACATGGAGGCAGTGAGCGGATCTGCAGGGGTTCGTCTCTCCCGGTATTGGGGGTGAGGTCGCGCTGTGTCTAGGAGAGCCATTACACAAAGCCCTCGGCCGAGGCAGGAGATTTACTGGTAGGTATTCCGGTAGTATCTCAGGGTGTTCTGGGCTACACTCCAACACGACTTGTACCGCTTTTGGGGGTCTGACTTTTACCAACCCCCTAGGCCGACATGCGATGCTCATAGACGAACGGACCAGACTGTACGGATATTGTCACTGACAGGCTCAGTAGGGTGTCAGGATGAGTTCGCTCATCGACGTCCCTTTTGGTCAATAGCTGGTGGCCCGTCACGTATTGGCTAATACCTCTGACGTGCTAGTGGTTAAATCCACAGCCATAGTATTGACGAGTCTTTAGAGTCCACCACATTTTCAGTTACTCAAGCTTTCGGGCGAAACGCTGTAGAGGCCGTATGGAGATATGGCAGGATCCGATCAGATACGTGCGGTATTGCACGGATCAGGATCGGACGGTTAGTACTAATGGCCGTATGGTTATATGGCAGGGTTCGATCAGACATGTGCGGTATTGCACGGATCAAGATCGGACGGATATTATTAGCCGGCTTTGGTTTAAGCCGGATCCTAGTTTAGTACAGTGTAGATTTTGTCTCATTGCATTTGTATCCGGACGGTATACAGATGCGGGTGTGTATGCACAGTATAGGGGTTTTCCTGTAATTTATTACGGGACCAGTTTTCTGGAGTTGCCAGTTTGCATTCCGTTCCGGCCGGTTTTCCTTTGTTCTTTCCCGGCCGGACTTTTCCGATGGAGGGGGTTATTTGCAAGTTTGCAAATAACATTTGTGGAGGGGGTTTCTTGCACTTGTGGCATTATGATAGATTAAGCATCTTTGCTTTTCATGATGGCTTGCTTTTTGAGATTAGAAGTGATTAGATTGTGATTTGAGATGGTTATCATTTCTTTTGGGTTGTGGTTACCCCCTTGCTTTTACTACACTCACCTCCCTTCTTGTTATGGTTTGTATTTTCATTCCTCCACCATTCTCACTAGAAAAAAGAAGGTTCACTTGAAAGAAAAAAAGAAGAAGAGAGAGTTCATTTTGTTATGTGAGGAATTCTTCATCTCATCTTCTTCTTGCTAGAAAATTGAAAGCACCAATTTTCTTTACCTTTTCCTCCATCCATCAATGGCAACTACATAAACTCCAAGAGACAAAGTTTCTACACTACATTCTACAGCATATCTTGGGCATGTTGACTTGCCGGCTTCATGCCCGAGTTGCCTCGGTATTGAGGCGGGAGCCCGTAAAAAACGCAGGCGATGTGGTGCCCTTCCGGCGAGGAGGCGACGATATGGAGACAAGACTTTCCGCGGGAGATCGGGACGATGACGAGAAGACCGGAGGACTCGGATCACTCGGTATATCTCTCACCCTTTCTCTTGATAGCTAGTATCTGTTAATGGTTACGATCCAGGTGTATTGTCCGCGGTAGCGCCAGTTTGAAAGTTAAGAAAATTTTGATTCCGCATTTTGGCCTCGGATAGACGGCCGGGGCGCTGCCGTGGCGCAACATGGTATCAGAGACACGCCATTAACCTTGCCTAGCTTGTTCTAATGTGTTTTACTTATCCGATCGACCAAAATTCCAAAATCCGCGTTTTGCATGCATCAGTTTTCTGTCGAATTTTTCCGGGCTCTAAAAATTTTTCAGGTTGTAGAAAACTGATGTACATGAAATTCTAAGAAAACTGCAAAAATTTGGTAAGCTGATCTTTCCATAGGACCGCGGAACCGCGGCAATGACCCCTATTTTGCCGCGGTTCCGCCGCAGGTTGTTTGCTTCACTTTGCCAATTTTTTGTAGTGGGCTTTTGGGCTTAAGATAGGGGTTTTGGAATATTAAAATTGGGCCCAGAATTTCTGTGAGTGCTACAGTATTACTTGGGGGCCCACTTGTTAATTTTTGATCGATTGGATATTTTAAACACATTAGTTCACAGTATTTACATTATATCTGCGACCGTGAATGTCACTCGATCGGTAAATCCTGTCTAACTGCTATAGCCCGGTTAGACGGATTTGCGAACGTGACTTTCACGTTGATGCTCTGTGTTTATGCTGTGATGTTGCGGATCGGTCGTGGGGGATAGCCTGGATGCAATGTTAGTACAGTTTTGTTTTATATGTACATTTCATATTGCGGGGCGAGCGTCCGACATGTGGACTGCCGTCACTGCCTGTTTGTATTATTCTTTTGGGGCACGACCTGGTTACGGTCGATATACCCGTTGTATGTATATTTTACTTTCTGTACTAGGATTACCCCGCGGAGGGGTGCACGGATAGCCGGGTTCTAGAGGGCAACGGGCCCGCATCTCATGGCATTGAGACGGAAGGGGCTTCACTCTAGGATTGGCGGGCTATTCGCCGCACTCGTAGGGGGTACAGGTTGACCCAGGAGGGGTGCCCAAGTTACCGGATTCCGTGAAGTGCTGGGTGGTCCATTCACGGTGCTGAAGGGGGCTGTCTCGCTTCAGGTTTTGGCGGGTGACTTGCCGCGCCCGTAGGGGTCTAGGATTTCATTGCACAGGCTATCCACACGACCAGGGGAACGTCGGGTTTCAGCAGCGGCTCTGTGAAACCCGGGGCTTCCAGATATCTGTATTGTTCTGTGATGCTGTATATTTCTGTGATGTTGCATTTTATCACGCCTTGAGCGAATATAATATATTGGTATATATATTAGTAGATGTTGTATATGTTTTGCATCCGCGCTAGTCCAGTCCCCGCTCTGTCGTTAGTTAAGTAACCTAACGGGTGATGACGGGACCCAGTGGCGAATGCGGATGGCATATACGTACATCATTATTTTCGTTTATTTATTGGTGTGATCATATGATGGGACTGCGTTGATTCGGATCAATGCAAGATAAACAAACCTATTCTGATGTTGTTGGAACGTTTTTCAAAAAGCTGTTATTGCAAAGACGTTCACTTTTGTTTTGCATCGTGGTATTCATTTGGAATATCCTGCTCCTCAGTCAACGAGGCAAGGGCCGAGATCCCTTCACCGGGAGTGATCCCTTGGACAGAAGTTTGCGTCAGGGCATTAACTTCACTATAGCCGATTACTTTTGCTTTGCATCGTGGTATTCAGTTGGAATATCCTGCACCTCATTCTACGAGGAAAGAGCCGAGATCCCTTCACCGGGAGTGACCTCTTTAGCAAAGGCTTTCGTCACTATATTTTTATAAAAACTATGCAGTTCCTTCAACGATATCAAGTTCATTACGTTAAAGGTTTTTCGCCAAAAACCAGCCGTAGCCCTCCGTCATTTCCTACAGGTATTATTTGGTATTCGTGCTGCGTTTGTTGACCTAGTCAAGACGTAGTGTTCGGTAGCTAAGTGGTACTTGTTTGTTGCATAAGTGGGATTGGTTAAGACAATCGTGTGGCCTTGTTGACCTAGTCAAGGGCACGTACGGGTGGGTTTATTGCAATCCAGAATAATGACGGGTTGAACTTGACTGGCGGTTTATGGTTTGTTGACCTAGTCAAGGTCATAAACCGCTTGGGGTAAAAATCACATCGGGAGTTTCAAAAGAACTGAAACTTGCCAGGCATGCGCATACCTTCTGGAGTGTGGTGACTTGAGTGGATTCCGTCAAGTTATCATGCGATGATAGTTGGATCCCGATTCCCACTGATGAGTTAGTTTACTCCTCGGGTGACCCCGACTAATTCTTCTTTCAGGTTTGGAGGAGAATTTGAGGTACAGTGGGAGGTTTCCTGATTAGATAAATTGGTAACCATTCTGATCTAGATTAGAGTGCACGCTGAGTGTTTCTTTTCTCACTCTCTGGCAGCGACCATTGACCCGACCCTAAGACTATGACTCAGTAACCAAGTTGACCGAACCTTCTTAACACTGGCTTTTGGATTGTCAGAGTTGCAGACCTCATTGCCACTCCTACTTTTACCCTTTTCTCCAGGACACCCCGTATTACTACGAACGTCCACTTCCATTGGATAAAACCATCGTATGGTTATATACGAACTCGAAGGACTTCGAGGATGGTTTCTGGTTCTGGAGAAAACGAATAGGATTATTCAGTTGTCTTTTCCTTTTACCTTCTCTCAGGTTGCGAGTACTCCTTGGTTTAGGAGATAGTACACCTATTACGCAAATTGGATAGTCTTCTTCCAAACCTTAGGCTGGTGCCGACCGGTAGGGAATGAAGAAAACCAATTAGCATAACGATGGTGTGCAGAAGGTATTAAGTTAAGACAAAGCAAGGGATTAGTAAGAGGGCAAAGTAAATTGCGACTGCTATTCACGACCGAACCAAGTATTTCTTCGCCAATCCTAAATCACCTTTGTATTTCTCCAGGACACTCCGTATCACTACGAAGATCCACAGTTTATTTGGATACTCCATCGTATGGTTATATACGAACTCGAAAGGAACTTGTTCCAGTTCGGGGATGGATTCTGGTTCAGGAGAAATAGGAATAAGGTTTATTCAGTTGTCTTTTATCTTCACCTTCTCTCGCTTTGCGAGTGCTCCTAGGATTAGGACAGTACACCTTTTATGCTTATTGGATAGTCTTCTTCCAAACCATAGGCTGGTGCCAAACGGTAGGGAAGGAAGAAAACCATTTGGCCTAAGGGGTGTGCAGAAGGTAATGACTAAAGACATATAAAGGGATTTGGAGAGGTGGCAAAGAATTATACGGTTATAGTTGTGAATCTGGATAATGGTAGAGGCATTACTAGGAATACTAGGATACCCCATCGAAACATTTCAATGTTTCAGTTCAGCTGTGTACTGTTAAAAGAAAACTGATTTCCCGATTGGACACTTGCTCCAGGGTATGTATTTACCAGGTTTGATTCTCACATCTGTATGGTTTTACAGATGATGAGTGGGAGTAAGTTATTGGGAATAGGTTAATCATCCTCATTATATCGGGATTCATTGTAATCGGTGATATTTGAGGAGATCATCTGGGCTGTTTGCCAGTCGGCAAATATTTGGTTTTGAATATCCGCTGTTGTGCACCAATTTCAAATTGATATATCTGTACGTCTATTTTCATAGAGTGAGATATACCTTTTGATATTATGTCGATGACATTTACCTATATCAGTGGATGGTTAGGTAAGGAGCATTAAACAGCGGTGTAATTCTTCTTAACCATAAGTACAGTTTTCAACCTATGACACACAGTGAAAGAGTTGTTAGACTCAGCGGACTTATACAGAGTATTGTATGTTGTCCAGTGTCCATTAGGACAGAGGGGTTGGTCCTCATACTATATTCTGTTTACTTTTAACTTCTCTAGTTCTTAGACATGTGTTTCGTAGAAACACAGGGTCTAAGTTTTGAGGAGTTATAGGTATTTGAATATAGTAGAGAACCGGGTGTAGCAAGTATCGGGATTCTTCAAAGTGATCGAAGATGTAGATACTTGTGTATGGTATTCAGTTGATAGTAATGATAAAGAGAAATTGCTTCTCTTTCAGGTTACTCATAATTGGAAGCATTCCTAAGTTGAGTAACGCTGATCGGCCTCCTTCCATTTAGTTGACATGCACTGGAGATAGCTGCATGATTTGAATCTGGTTCAATTAAATCAGTGCCTCTGGTTCTATATTGGATATAGAACAGTTCATATCTTAACGATGTTAAGGTACGGGGAGTTGTCCGGCTTATGATTAAAACCAGACACTGGACAACTCAAGGCACGTTTCTGTAATGGCTGTTTGCGGGTTGACCCAGGCTATGACGAGGGTTGATTTTCTACCATCTGGCAGATCAATAGAAATATTGTTCTAGACTCGCCACAGTTTTATTAAAAATGGATTTTTCAAAAACAGTAGTGGGATTATGGTAGAACTGGAAATGATTCCAGAACTGCAAACGATTACTGAAGATTTGATAAGGAACCTAAAGATTCAATCTGGTTTGACATTCCATTGGACACTCCGCAGATAAGGTGGGTAACTTCAGGCACCCGAGAGGTGCTCCGGTAGCCTCAAGGACGGTGACAGGGAAGTTCTTGTTTACCCACACTTGCCATTGCTGTTGTTCCAGGCTGCGAGACCCGGCAGGAGGATGAGTATAGCGTCGTTCTGAACTAGCTTCGGAAATGTACGTGTATATGACTCTGCCAGAGGGTTGTCGTAGTCAGTGGGAGCAGCGGAAGCGTTGGTGGACAGGTAGCTTATGTCTACTTATAGACTAAAGCGGATGTAGCGGAGGTGGATCATCTATTTCTGACGTGACAGTCATAGGTTTGACTTCATCAGAATAGGGGATGGATCTGTTGAGAAGGTATTGGGGTGTGATATCCGGGATTTGGATGACATACACAGAGTAGGAAAAGAAACTCCTATACTACGATCGGTTATACTTTGGTCGTCACACAGTGGTTTCTCCACAAAGGACTTGGACATTATATCAGACACACAGGTTACTAGATCTATGGTTTTAGATCTAGATTTGGGTAGTTTCCCAATCTGGGTACCTTGACAGCATTCTATGAGTATTTAGAATGGACGACTCCTGGCACGGTAGTGCACCTGCAGGTGATGGAGTCACCCTCTCTAAAGGTGTCTTTCAGACTAAAGGGGAGAGGGATACGCATGATTGACAAATCACTTGCTTAGGCAATTGAGTCAATCATGAGATGTCAAGTACCACACCAGATTTTGTTCTTGCAGTAGATGCAATAAGTTGATATCGATCCAATCCTGGAGAAACAGTCGGAAGCAGTTTTAGAACATAAGTTGATGTTCTAGGGATATGATAACGACAGCCTCTTTTAGGAGACGGTTATCACTCCAGGCTTCCAAGGTGACATGGATGGCAGAGTGGCTGTCAGAGTTATAGTTTCTCCTTCTGACGAGGGGCAGTATTTTGGACAGGTGGTCCAAGGCGATACTGAGGGAGGCATGGCGCTGGGTACTGATTAAGTTCAGTTGACGATACAGGCTAAGAAGTCTGGATTTGGAGTTCATTTATGAACTAGGTCCCATCAGACATCCAGACGTTCCAAGACAGGTATTGCTCATTTCGGGAGATGGCTTTCTCCGCGAACTTGAGATATAGAGAGACATAGAAAGAAACTTCTCTGCGGATCCACTCACTGAGGCTATTCCTCGAACGCAATAGTTTCGCAAACGGGTTTTGTGAGACTGACTAGTAGAAGAGTTGGGTGTTCGGTATCACACGGGTGTGAGTATGCGACATCGCAATAATTAGCCTTGAGTGCAAGTGGGAGATTGTTGGAGATAGTGCCCTCAGAGTCAAATATTGGATCACAAGCACGTGATTGCAATGATTGAGGGAGGACCTATCCCGGTAGGACAGTCTTACTCGAGATGATAGTATGCTATCTGGTTTATCTTTATCATCGTGTACTGCTTTAGGTGACCTGACATGTCACTATTACACGTTGATAGAGCCCCTAGGATTCTTGCTTGACTACCAGCAGTATGATGGCGATCATATATGTGGGAGCTGGTAGTCTATAAGCACATCCTTAAAAGGTCCCTAGTCGTAGGAGTTTCGAGACAGGGCATCGATACTCCATTAGTAGACTAGTGTATACAGTCGAGACCCCGACGAGGGGCGGTGGCCGGTCTCACAAGCCACTGGTGTCAGTTGGTTCACCTAAGATGTATACAGGTGCTCATTGGGTTATGAGTACACCGGACATGACTCGCCGGGAACCTGCTAGTTGGTCTTATACCAGATGTCAGATAGCAGTTCCCTGGTGACATGTGTACAGGTTAGTTCATCGACCTGAGATCGTCATTTGTCTCATGTGAGTTCCCACTATGCTTTGATTACTACCCTACCACGGCTCAAAGGAGTCGTGCAAACAGGTTTTAGTTGGGTACAGTCCCGAGCCACATGGAGGCAGTGAGTGGATCTGCAGGGGTTCGTCTCTCCCGGTATTGGGGGTGAGGTCGCGCTGTGTCTAGGAGAGCCATTACACAAAGCCCTCGGCCGAGGCAGGAGATTTACTGGTAGGTATTCCGGTAGTATCTCAGGGTGTTCTGGGCTACACTCCGACACGACTTGTACCGCTTTTGGGGGTCTGACTTTTACCAACCCCCTAGGCCCGACATGCGATGCTCATAGACGAACGGACCGGACTGTACGGATATTGTCACTGACAGGCTCAGTAGGGTGTCAGGATGAGTTCGCTCATCGACGTCCCTTTTGGTCAATAGCTGGTGGCCCGTCACGTATTGGCTAATACCTCTGACGTGCTAGTGGTTAAATCCACAGCCATAGTATTGACGAGTCTTTAGAGTCCACCACACTTTCAGTTACTCAAGCTTTCGGGCGAAACGCTGTAGAGGCCGTATGGAGATATGGCAGGGTCCGATCAGATACGTGCGGTATTGCACGGATCAGGATCGGACGGTTAGTACTAGTGGCCGTATGGTTATATGGCAGGGTTCGATCAGACACGTGCGGTATTGCACGGATCAGGATCGGACGGATATTACTAGCCGGCTTTGGTTTAAACCGGATCTTAGTTTAGTACAGTGTAGATTTTGTCTCATTGCATTTGTATCCGGACGGAATACAGATGCGGGTGTGTATGCATAGTATAGGGGTTTTCCTATAATTTATTACGGGACCAGTTTTATGGAGTTGCCAGTTTGCATTCCGTTCCGACCGGTTTTCCTTTGTTCTTTCCCGGCCGGACTTTTCCGATGGAGGGGGTTATTTGCAAGTTTGCAAATAACATTTGTGGAGGGGGTTTCTTGCACTTGTGGCATTATGATAGATTAAGCATCTTTACTTTTCTTGATGGCTTGCTTTTTGAGATTAGAAGTGATTAGATTGTGATTTGAGATGGTTATTATTTCTTTTGGGTTGTGGTCACCCACTTGCTTTTACTACACTCACCTCCCTTCTTGTTATGGTTTGTATTTTCATTCCTCCACCATTCTCACTAGAAAAAAGAAGGTTCACTTGAGAGAAAAAAAAAGAGAGAGTTCATTTTGTTATGTGAGGAATTCTTCATCTCATCTTCTTCTTGCTAGAAAATTGAAAGCACCAATTTTCTTTACCTCTTCCTCCATCCATCAATGGCAACTACATAAACTCCAAGAGACAAAGTTTCTACACTACATTCTACAGCATATCTTGGGCATGTCGACTTGCCGGCTTCATGCCCGAGTTGCCTCGGTATTGAGGCGGGAGCCCGTAAAAAACGCAGGCGATATGGTGCCCTTCCGGCGAGGAGGCGACGATATGGAGACAAGACTTTCCGCGGGAGATCGGGACGATGACGAGAAGACCGGAGGACTCGGATCACTCGGTATATCTCTCATCCTTTCTCTTGATAGCTAGTATCGGTTAATGGTTACGATCCGGGTGTATTGTCCGCGGTAGCGCCAGTTTGAAAGTTAAGAAAATTTTGATTCCGCATTTTGGCCTCGGATAGACGGCCGGGGCGCTGCCGTGGCGCAACAGCCGTGGCAAGTAGGATCTGGATGGACTTAAGCATAGCTTTGAAAGTCTCAACTTTTCCATGTACACCAAGTAATCTTCTCAAGATATACCTGCTCCTGATGGGGATTTAACCCTTCAGATAAAGCAACCAAAGTCCATACTATGTTGGTGTATAAGGATTCCATCTAAGATCGCTAAGCATTCAGCCATTCTTACAGAGTTCCACTCCTGATGGCCAGCTCGAAACTAGTTGGTTCATCATCCCATGATGCAATCCTCGCTCCCACTGTCATAGAGAAATCGAAGTATCTCTCAGGTGGATGAGGAACCCTACTAGATCGGCGGAGAGGCTGAGGTTCGTTGGAAACTATTGAATCCTTTGGTTCTACCAAATCATCAGCTGCAGTTTGTATAGCTGGAACTCTTTCCAGTTCTACCTCATGTCCACTAATTTCTTCACAAGAAATTCCTTTTCACAAAGGTGGCATGCTGAGAAACAAAACATCTTTTGTTCCTCAGTTAGGTAAAAGATATTCCTTTGCGAATGCTTGGGATATCTAATAAACTTCTACAGAACTGACTTTGCCTCGAGCTTGTCCGGATTATGCTTTTAGACATAGGCTGGACAACCCCAAATCTTAACATACTTAAGATATGGGCTCTTCCCATTCCATATCACATATGAAGTGGTAGGTAACTGATTTGATTGGAACCCTATTCAATAGGTATGCAGCTTCTCAAGTGCACAACTCCCAAAAAGGAAAATAGGAAACTCAGTAGTACTCATCATAGAGCACACCATATCTCATATGGTGGTATTGCTCCGCCCCGATATACCATCGTGCTATGGTGTATACGGAGGAGTAATGCTGAGAGAGAATCTCATTCTCCTTTAGAATAATCCAGGAATTTCGTTCTCTAGTATTCTCCTCCTTGATCTCATCAAAGGACATAAGATTTATACCCGTTTTTGGTTCTCTACTTCTAACTTATATTCATTGAATTTCTCAAAAGTTCCAGACCTTTGTTTCAACAGGAACATTTGTCCGGATCTTGAGAGATAATCAGTGAATGTAACGAAGTACAAAGAACCGGTCTTGGCATGTGTAGACAGGGGACCTTCATACATCAGCATGTATCAATCCTAAGAGTTCACTAACTCTTTCTCCGTTTCCAATAAACGGAGCTGTGGTCATCTTATCTCTGTGACATGACCGGCAAGTTTCATAAGATGTAAATTCAAACTAATTTAAATATGCATCTAAATGTAACTTCAGCTAGTCGGGTCACATTGATATGACCTAGTCTACAATACCTCAAGAAGGATTCATTCATTTCTGAACTCTTCCTCTTGTGTGTGTTCTGTACATTAAGAACTGTGGTTTGATTTAGAACGTCTATGCTTTTAGATAACGTGCCTGATCCGATCAACTCTTGATATAGGAAATGTTCAAAACATTATCCAATAATACAAAATTATATCATTCTTTACTAATAAAGAGACTGATATGATTTTGTATATCAGGTTCGGTAACATTTGTTCAGAATCAATGTATTCTGGTAATACAGGGTGATAACTGCCAACAGAATTGGCTGCAACACTTGCATCATTTCTAACTCTTGGAACTTATCACCCGTTTTCAGTTCTCTACCTATCTGTAGCCCATGTAACAAATTACATATGTGGGATCCTGATCCGGTATCAAATACCCAGGACGTAAAGGATATTGAGAAACAGTTCTGTGTAATGAACATACCTGAAGAAGATGCATCAGCATGCACTTTCTTCGTTTGGGCGGCACGGGAAATCTGGTATTCGCCAATTTCCTGCTCTGTCTTATAACAATTATAAGTTGGAGCGGGACCAACGTTCCCTAGCTCAATATAACAAGCGGGTTCGGTCAATTCATCCGTATTATTATCTTGATTAAGGCGTGACATAGTCGTAACCAGGAGAGAGAGAGAAGAAAACACTCATCGTGCGCTTTTATAAGATTAGATTGGTTATCAATTTATCTAATCAGGATGTCTCCCACTGTTTTAGTCAAATCTTCCTTCAAACTCTAAAAGGAAAGACTAGCCGGGATTAATTACACTCTACAAGTTCGCCAATCTTTCAGCCAGGCCAGTGCCGGTACTTTGAGGGAGGTTCCCCGTGCTTTCGCACGGACCTAATTAAAATAAACCTCATTTTCCCAGGGGCGTAACCCCGTTAACACCTTTCTAGACACCTACTTGATCGGCTAATTGTAATGTGTAAAACTCTCCCATGAGTAATTCTTACTCGCAGCGGGTATCGGGATCCAACTATCTCATAGAAAGTATGCAATCTCATTGCAAATTTCAACACTTGAAATTCCCAATAATATTTTACCCCTAGCGTGCTATGACCTTGACGCATGCCAAACAACCCATGGTCCGCTAGTCAAGCTCAACCCATACATTTCTTAATTGAATTAAACCCACCCGCACGACCCTTGACGCATGCCAAACAACGCCGTACGAATACCCTAATCTAATTGCATCGTATGCTAGCAGATAAGCACTGGTTAGCTACCGTACACTACGCCTTGACGCATGCCAAACTACCGCAGCACAAATACTAATTAGTACTTATCTGAAATGATGGAAGGCTACGACAGGTTTTTAAGAAAACACTTTGCGTAATGAACTTGATATCGTTGTAGAATCGAGTGATTTTAAATGGAGTGTTTTTGAGGCTTTTCTAGTTTCGCTAAAGAGGTCACTCCCGGTGAAGGGATCGTCGGCTCTTTCCTTATCGAATAAGGTGCAGAATATTTCACAAATATCACTATGTAAAGCAAAAACTATAGAAACAATCAAAAGACAAACCGAGTTTGTAGCACTACTAGTTTCGCAAAAAGAGGTCACTCCCGGTGAAGGGATCTCGGTTCTTTTCTTATCGAATAAGGTGCTGGATATTCTACAAGGAATACCGCTATGCAAAGCAAGAACTAGAGCTACCAGTTTTTAAACAAGTTTCTACAATATCTTTAGGTTTCTTTTATTTCATTAATCTCATTAATGAAGTCCCATTTTATTATGCTTCACAAGCATCACTTTTGAAACGAAATCTGCAATATAACATATATCTCATATATATAATATAAACATTCGTCTCAGGCAGTAATATGATCTCATCACAGAACATTGCAGCAGAAGAACATATATGAAATATTAGATATACTAGGAGGTCCGTGTTTTTAATACGAGCCTGTATAAAACACGGATTCCACGGTCGCGATGAATAGCGAAACCCACATCCCTAGACCCCTACGAGAGTGGCAAGCAACACTGCCAATTCTAGAGTTAGGAGACCCGGTCTCGACTCCTCGAGATGGTCTCCCACTGGACCCTAGAACCCGGTTACTTGTGCTCCCCGCCTTGGGTCTACCTAATACGGAAAAGTAAATAATATACAATGGTGACATCATCCTCAGCCCGGAAGTGCCCCAATAAAATAATATTACATACAAATGAATTTTACATGAATGAAAATAAAAACCCTCATCTCACATAAAACCCCCGGCTATTCAGAACGCGACGATCCAATATAACATATCACAGCAATACATAATATCTCATATTATCAACGTAAGCAAGTATGTGTATCCCGATTGTCGTTGATGTATAGCAACGAAGCCGGCGATACACCACATACTACGCTTACGGTCACAGAAAAGAAAGTGTAAAACTACAACAGTTGGAATCCGCAACCTCCTTAGACATCGCATGCCAAACCAAATGAATTCCTTAGACATCGCATGCCTAACAATTATAAACCCCGCATTTTAGTCTCATTATCGAAAACTCTTTTCAATATCTAGTCGGGCAATTCAACAAGATTCCCGATATCCTGATCGAATGCTCGTCGCAAACTTTAGTAGACGGCCGCACCCCCGGATGCCGTCGACGAAGTGCACTAAGGCGGAACACCGCTGCCGCGAGCACCCGAACGGATGCTTTTGGCGACGGTGTTCTCCTACAGTCACTTAGTCGGGGCTATGGGGCGTGACTATCTATTAAGTTTACCCGGCGAGTATCCGCGTACGCTACGTGATTGCGACAGACTTTTGATCGCATCAAAATTCTGTGGCAACCGATCATTTGAAACTAAACTGCTATGTTTATAACATTCAAATTAGTTATCTCATAACTACTTGTCGATTCCAAATATTGTATCACATTCCATATAAAAAGACACTGTTAAACTTTCCGATCGAATAATCAAACACTTAAGATTTCCCAAATAGCTCAACACTTGAGCGTAGTTCAAAAATATCCATCACATGCCACAGTACCAATGGTCTAGCCGTAGAAGGGTCAAGCCAACGTCTCACATGTGGCAACGACGTACTGCCCCAAACCCTAAGGTTCAGAGGCGGTTCAGACGGTCACATAATCGAGTTAAGGTTTGTGTTCTTCTAGAGGGTCCACCGCGTTACTTGCATGATTTTCCGAAAGTTTCAAACTCGAGAAAAAATCCAACTTTTGAAAAATTTTCCGACAGGGGAAAAAGTGAGTTATTGATATCTGTTCAAACTTTTTAACAGTTTCTAAAATTATCCGGAAAACATTTAAACGAAGTTAAATTATCTGATCGAATCAACGAGTCCCCAATACAACCCAGAAAACTCAACACTTGAGTATAATTAAAAATACCCAGAAGAATCAGGAAACACCTACGGACGTTACTGTAGAAATATGAGTCCCTGATCTCCACATACGGCCGCGGAACCGCCGCTAAAAGCAGGGTATTGCCGCGGTTCCACGGCGCTACGGTGGAATTAGGTAGTCGTATTCTACAGTTATCCTTAGATTTCCCTGCTTAATTTTTTGAGCATTTTTAATATGAAAAATGTCAACTTTTTGAAAAATTTCGAAAAGGGTATAAACCGGGTATTCGGAGTTCGATCGGACTTTAAACTTCGCTCAGATTTCTTCTAAAGCTCTAGCTTGGCTCTGATACCACTGTAGGGTTACTAGGCATACGCACAAGGGTCTATAAGGCATCAACCATGCCCGATTTAAAAATTAGACGTGCCGAACAACCCTAAACCAAGATTTTAGATTAGAGATTAGGCGAAACAAAGCATGTTAAACACTTTAACATCTAAGAGTTTGGGATTACAACCTTTGTAGTCCGGTCCTTCACTTCATAAGCTCCGTGTTGTGGTCCCTTCGCTGCGATCATCAAGTTCCGGACTCTCGAGAGGCTCCACGAAGAGAAAGATGCAAGCTTGCTTCCGATCTTCGATAACAAAGATGATCTACCTTGAAGTTTCATTAACACAAGCTCTCACTCACTAAATGAAGTGAACACCCTAATCTAAATGGCTAGGATAGATTATGATGATGAAGTAGGATTTTAGCTCTCATTTGTTTTCTATTTCTCACTCATTTTCATCTCAAAGATCAAAGCTAGAAAGCTTTGTAAAGGAGGAAGAAGAAGAAGAATGAATAATTATCCTTTTGTGATGAATAATGAATTGTTATGATAACTACAAAATGCAACCATGGTTGACCAAGGAAAAGGCCAACATATGTAGAGAGTTAAGTAGGGTTAAAGGGTGTGGGTTGAGTTTGGAAATATCAACACAAATATCTTTGCAAGAAACAAAGAAAAAAAGTTTTAGAAGCTTCTAGAAAATATTAACCCAAATCAAACCCTAACCATGTTTAATCTCTACTAATCATGTTGCATTAGTAATCATAACTTGTTACAATATTATATATCACATATATAATATTTATAGTAACAAAATAAAATAATACAATTAACATATATCGCATATATATCAATGTATTACCCGAGTGAGAAAAAGAATCTTTTAGTGAGCTAATATTAGTTAATGTAATTTAATATATCAAATATATAATTATACATTAAATTATCGAATCAACACTTGATCCGATAATCCGGCTATTTCACAAATAACCGACTAATATAATCTGTATCAGTTAATCGAATCAACACTTGATCCGATGACTCGGCTATATCACATATACCCGGCCGATATCTCATATCGTGAGAATCTAATACGGTATCACATACACGTATTGTTCTCGGTCCCGTATATATTACATATGTGCTCCTACTCCGTTTTGCCTGAGCCAAGAAACCTCTGTGTAGGACTCTAAAGAATCGTCAATACGCCGGCAGTAGGTGATGATCATATCAAACACCTACAAGCTGCAAGCGGTCAGCTAAACGTAACAGCCACCCAGGTATTGAGCGATCAGAAGATCAACAAGCAAGCATGTACATTCTCCTGCGAATCCAATCAGTAACACTCCCGTACAGTCCGGTCTCTTCGTCTGATATGTCGCATATCTCACCTAGGGATGGTAAACGTCAGACCCCAATAGTTCGATAAGTCGTGTCGATATGAGGTCTATAACAGTTCGAGAAACAACTGATAACACTTACCAGTAAATCTCAGCAACCCTGGCCAGGGATTTCCAGTTATAGCCAATCGAACACAACACAACATCAACTCCCTATACCGGGAGAGACGAATCCCTTCCTATCGCTCATTGCTTCCATATGATTCGGGACTGTACCCAAAATCCACCTTTTTGCACGCCCTCTTGGACGTGGTATGATGGAAATCAAAGCACAATAGGAATCACACAAGACTCTATGACGATCTCGGGTCTACAGACTACTCTATACCAGTGTCACCAGAGAACTGCCATCTGACGTGGTGTATAATAACATCTGGGAGTTCTCGGCGAGTCCGTCCAGTGTACCCAGTCTCCACTGAGCACCCGTATACCATCCTTGATTTCAAACACCGATGGATATGGGATCGTCCATCACCCATCATATTGGTCAAGATGCGTATACGCTAGTCTACTCTGGTGTATTGATGCCCTGTCTTGATACACCCTCGACTAGGAACAGTTATAGGATGTACTCGTCGACCACTGTGGCCCCACTAGTATGATTTCATCATAGTCCCAGTAGTCGAGTACACGTCCTAAGGGCTTTATCAACATGTATATATAGAGACAATCAGAATATATGTTAAGATAAAGTACAACCAGATAACATACTATCATGTCGAGCAAGAAAGTCCTCCCTATATATGTCCAAGCATCCATTACAATATACATCGTATGTACAGTAATGGCTTCTAGGGCATACATATAACTAACATCTTCCAGGAGGAGCCGTGATGAGTATGCAGCCGTTCCAGAACAAGAAATAGATTTGGTAAGGTTGATGACTTCCGGGCAGTTCGACAGAAATGAGACTTGGGAGAGACTTCGACAGGAACTTTCTGGAAATACTGAACGAGAAGACCTGGACCCAGGAGCGGTCATATAACGCACACCCAGTAGGCCAGAGTTCGGCATCGTCGACGAGACATGTTATGAGTAACCATGATAGTTGGCCAGAGATCTTTAGAGGATGTGTCAGAGCGGACTGTTTCCATTATCGTTTCTATATTGGACCGTTGAGCCGAGGAGCTATGTACTTAGCAATTTGCAGTGAGAGACAAGAGCCTAAGGGCACCAGGCGACAGGCCATGATCAGGAGGCAAGTAGATATCTTGCTCTGCTAGCATTGGGTGCACCGACACCTTCTCGACCTTGAAGGAAGGACATCGACGACAGTATTTATGATTTGTGATTTTGTGATTGACTATCACATATCGATCACTTTGGATTTCAGTATTTTTGGGTGATTTATTGTATGATTGAGTTTGATGACCGAGTTTCATGATACTTTCTTCTGTGCACCATGGTTGCACCTACTGGGTATTTACGTTTTATGCATAGTTATTACACTTGAGATATGCTTTATACACCGTTGTGTTGATTTATGATTTGTGCACCGTTATTGCGCTTGATGTCGTTTTTGTGCCTTGGCTGCATATGTTTATGATTTCATGGATTGATTTTGTGCATTGATACGTATTTTGTGCACCACAGTTGCACCTGACTTCGATTTTGATGTCATTCGATATGTTGATTTTGATTTCATGCCTATGTTATGCATGTGATTTGACTTATGCTTTTGGCATAGTTCTCATGTACTTTTAGTATTTTGATTTGCTTTTGGTGCACACCAGATGCACTAAAATCGGGCTTCATTGTGCATATCAGATGCACATGATATTGTTATCGTGCACACCCGTTGCACTGGACAGATGCTTTCGTGCACACCCGTTGCACTTAGATGTTGTTTCTGTGCACATGTATGGCACATTCATGGATTTTGATTTTCGTGCGCACCAGACGCACGTAGCATTCATATACACATTTTGGGATTGATTTCTTATGGAGCAGTACATTTTTATGATATTTACTATTTGTTTTAGTACTGAGCATGACTAGTCAGAGGACAGTACCTGAGTATATTTTTGCATGCATTGATAGTTATCGAAGGGATTTCCAAAGAGGAGCTATAGTCTCAGTATTTACCTACGTATCCGAGATGACACGAAACATTTTATAAAGGAAACCCTTCTAAAATTGCTTTCAAAACGGCGGGACGTGCATATTAAACAAAGGATATATATATATATATATATATATATATATATATATATAGTTATTTTCTTACAATAGACATCCGCCACTGTGCAGTGTTGCGAACATCGCACGGCGATTTGAAAAAGGTTTGGCATGCATTGCTTCCATATGTTTTAATGATGTATATCATGTTGGTTTTCGTATTGGATCTTGATATTGATGTCTTCCCCATAACTCCGATGATTGCGGAATGCTTGACGGAGTTTTGATTTTGGTTTATATATCTGTTTTTCATGCGCATGCATTGCGCTACGATGTGTTTTTATGTATTTATGATTTCGGAGCCCCGACGACTTGATGGTTTTACTTAAATGTTTCAGTATTTAGGGGGAGTTTTAATTTAAATTCGGGGACCGAATTTCTTTAAGAGGGAAGATTGTAACGTTTTGAAAATCGTTCAGGTGAAATTTCAGTTAATCGGTAAAATAACGGGTGTTTTCCGTAAAAATCAGGATATAAATATCTTTTAATATAAAATTAAATATATATATTCTAGTTATGTAATTGCTAGTATTTGGTGTTTATTGAGCCACTTGTAAAATTTCTAGTTTACTGAAATTTTTTCCGAAATTAATTATTTTAATATTATTTTAAGCCGTCACTAATACATTTAATTAGGTATAATTATAAATTGGAATGGGTTGATACAAATTTTGTGCATCATGACACATTAAACTAACATGTAAAATATTGTTTCTGAAATGAAATGAAATTGTCAAATGGTTTTAGAAAATATTGAAGAAAAAGGCTTAAATGGTGAAATTAGTGTAAATAGAAATTGGGGTATAACATTTATCATTTTTCTCACCCACACCCTCTCTCCTCCCCCCTAAGCTGCTTGGCCGAGCCACATGCTGCCCTCTCCCCACTTTTCCCCACTTGAATTGCTAAAGAAAACAAATGAAAAGAAAAGAAATGAAAAGAATAAATATATGTAAGTATGGGCTTTATTGACTTTGGTCAATTCTTGACTTCATAACATCACCACACCCTCTCTCCCTTTCCCCCCTCTTCAGGCCGAGCCCCCCTCTCCCCAACTGCAGCAGCCCCTCCCCCAAATCCACTCCTTTTTCCCATCAAAAAAATCCTACAAAATCCATCAAAATCCATAGATTAAAACCTCAAAATCAAAATCCACTCTCTACCCATTTTTCCTTAGCTTATCAAGCATGGATCTTAGTGAAAAGTTTGCATTTTCGGAGGCTAGTGGCAAGTGGGATCTACAAAAATTGTGGAGGTATAATCTTAACCATGTAGTTAAATTGTTGATTATTGCTTTAATCTAAGTTAATTAAGTGTTAATTAGGTTTTAATGGAAAGTTTGAAAATTCTAGAAAAGAGTTTGGATCAAGTTAGGGTTTTGAGTATTTTGATTAGGGATGTGTGATGTGGGCTCGCATCTTAAGACTTGTTAAAAACTAATCTAGTTGCTAATTACAAATCGTTACTTGTAAAATGCCCAAATTAAGCTTTTTTATGCAAACTAGGGTTTTTATGAAATACATATATGTGTGATTAAAATATGGTTAGGGTTTCTATCACATTATTAACATTATAAGTTATAGTTTAATATTTTAGATCATGCAAATCCAAGCTAAATTGTTGTTTGTGCATTTTTGCTATAAAATGGTTGAAATTGGATAAAATTGCAAACTAGATTTTTAAAATGTATATATTTTGGTGAGATAAATTAGTAGTGAATATTTGTGTGACCTAATTATGATATTAAGTGAGCATTTTGGCTATTAGAATCGTTAAAATATTTAGATTTGGTTGAAACATCAAGTTTTGAACCGAAATGGGAATTTGTGCCAACTAGGTTTTTGGGAAATAAAACGATTTGATTAATTTTAATGTTTTGATGATTTAAACCTTATTTCATATATAATTAATGATTTATGAAAACACGATTGGGGTGTTTGGGTTTTTCTCGATGGTTTGACGCTTGTACATCGACATCGAGGGTTGGTTTGGCTATTTTTGCATGCGTAGGCGATAGGTTTTGACCTATGCGTGATACACGTGCCGATTTGGTTTTCGTATGCCGTTTCGATTTCGAATTGGGTTTTTATACGATATGATGTGTTATGATACGTAGGTACCCTCATGAGGACTTCGAGACGACAAGCAAGCGCGTGGTGACATCGATTTCGGCAGCGAGGACCGGGTGAGTAGATTATATCTACGGGGGAAGTCGGGTGGATGGCGTATAGCACCCCCGCAGTTTGTAATATAGTTATGATATATATATATATATATATATATGTTTATATATGTGATTCATGATACTTGGATGTTTATCAAGAGATGATTATTATGTTCATGGTTTAGTTTAGGGTAATTAGAAGTAAACTAGCATAACTTCTTAGGCGCGAACCATAGAATAGGTTCACACCCACACGCACACACGCATTTGCATACATCTATTTTACATGTGCGTATATGGGGATATGTGTGTGTATATATACACACACATGGGTATGGGACTATACATACATACATACATACATACATACATACATACATATATATATATATATATATATATATATATATATATATATATATATATATATATATACGGATTATGAGGATAGTACTTGGGATTGGAGATGAGTCGATGAGATTGGGCTTGAGGCCGTGAGATCGGTGATGTGACAGGGTTCGTATTCGAGTTACGACGTGATATGTTTAGCGGTTCCTTTAGGCGTTGTGTTTTCATACACACGCATGCATACATAGATGGTATCAGTTTTGCACTAGACGTAGATCAGTACCCCGATCATGATATTTGATAAAGAGGATACCAGATGAATAATGTGATAGATGTGACATTTGACCCGTACCCAGATTTGGGAGGTCGTACGACGGATTTACCGTACGAGCTATATATTGATGATAGATCCGCACTCTTGAATTGAGGATATCATATTATATAGGGTATCGTATGGGATACTATTGAAGCAGGATCACCGACTATTATATATATATATATATATATATATATATATATATATATATATATATCGACTCAGATTTAGGTAGTTTCCATACCCTTTCCGATTGGTTCTTAGTTACACATGTAGTTACCTAGTAGATGTTAGAATGGACCCGAGTCATGCCTATTTCCAAAACTAACGAATCGTGAGAATTTTAAAGACATGTCAAGGGATTCTACGGATATTTCAAAGGACGTATCTTTTCTTAAAAACACCGTAGCCCTTATATTCAAAACACCACGATTCGTACTATTTCAAACGGCAAAACAATATAACACATGTGTAGCGATGTAGATTCCTTATTGTTACGTTATCATTCAAGTTCCACATATTATTGTTGCAATTACTATTCATTGCCATTTATCATGTTGTTATCGTCTCATTGCATGTTTATTGTGTACTTAGTGATTATGAACCATGCTGTCAGGACACCAGCACCATTACAGATGATTCGTATGTTCCACATACACTTACTTGCCGGCTCACACACATCATCATCGGTAATTTCCATGTCACGTACACTTTAGAAAATACTATTTCAGTGACATAGCTTGCTAACTGATAGTTGCTACATGTTATAGCTTTCATATGCTAGTTTAATTATTGCATGATATCAGATGCATCCATATATTCATTGGTTATGCGGTATTATGGAGATTTTTTCCGGTTTTCATTGTTATTGACATGGTGACTTGATGATTTCGGATTCTTCTTTAAATTTTCTGGATTTAGAAACCGCATGTGAAAGTTTTGTAAACTGATGAACCGTTTTAAAGAGAAAAATGTGGTTTTCCTTGATATGTTGAGTATCGTCCACCATGCTATTTTTCTCGGTTCTGAGATGTTTTCGAGACCCGATTCGAGGAGTTGGACGAACCGTCTCGGGTACATGGTTGACTCGGTATGGTACCCCGGGGCAAGAAGCTTGAGTTGTAGACGATGAGCCCGGCAGGGGCAGACTGCCTACCGGTGATTTTACCTGGCACGGCGGATATTCGGAGGATACCGTTCGTGGTCGTGTGATTGATCATATGGGCCGATCCGGATTGACGGAGCCCGAGATATTGAGATATTGAGATTTGAGACACTGAGATATATAGATTTGATGATACAGGCCAGTCCGGATAGCCGGAGCCTGAGATATTGAGGTTTATGTTTTGTGTCGATGCTTGACACGGATTTGATGTTGATTTCATTGATGATATCTCGATTTATATACATATAGAAACCTCATTAAATAAAGAAAAACAGTTCTTTGATTCATGATGTACTTTGTTCTCATTATATGCATCTGCACATCATTTTAGTGATATATTGCTACCTGACATTTGTACATCATATTAGTGACATGTTGTTACCTGAGGCACTGACACGAGTTCTTGGTATTACACTATATGGATAGATGTTTACCCTTTACCGTTATATTATGCTTCAGGCCATATTATTATTATTTGAGAATATTACTGACCGTATGACCTAGGATAACGTCATGCATGCGATTTCTACTCGTAGATGTTTTCTTCTCATGAGTTGGCAACTCACCCCCGTTGTGCCACAGTTCCTTGCAGGTTTTGCCATACAGGTTTCGTTGCGGCTTTGATGGCACACTGTTCCTACCGGGTGATTGCTTTAGTAAGTGGGTTCTTTGCATCAGGACCACCATTGTTTACATATTATTTCAGTTGTATCTAGAAACTCTATCAACCAGATTGTATATTTGATAGAGATAGAAGACCAGACTTGTTATTATTTCGACCTTAGAGTCGTGCGTTGTATTATTATGGTTTTCATGCTGATTTTCGGTTTTCTTTTGAGTTTTGATCCTCGCCCTTCAGCGTTGTTGTAACACCTTAGGATAAGGGTTAGTGGATAATTATAATTAAATAATAATTTTTAATAAAAAGTTTACCAAATTGTGTTTTAAATATTTTTCTTAATTTAATAAATATTTTTCCAAAATTTTCCTAAACTTGCACACACATGTGCATGTAAACTAGGGTTTTTAAATCAAGGAAATACAATAATTATTAACCATGGTGGGTTAATTGTAGGATTAATTCTTTTGGGGTTTAAGCAAGTTTAATTAATTAGTTAAATTAAAAGATTTCTTTAATTCAAATGGTAAGGGTGTTGACTTGTGAGAAGGAGAGAGAGAGGGCATCATGGCTCAAGCCATGCTTGCCATTAATGAGGTGAGAGAGAGAGAGGGGTGACTTTTGTGGGAATGATTGTGGTGGCTCTCATTTCTTTTTGTGTTTTTCTCTCACACTCTCACAACACACCAACACACTCACACACACACACTTACCTCTTGAAGCATTTGAAGCAGCAGCAGAAGCAACTGAAGCAGCAGCAGCAAGCACTCAGCAGCAGCAGCAAGCACTCAGCAGCAACAGCAGCAAGCATTGGCAGCAGCAGCAGTGAGCAGTAGCAGCTCCAGCTCCTAGTGCAGCCTCTTCCCTCCACTTCTTCTTCTTCCTCCAGCTTCCTAGTGTTAAGTATGAGGTATAATCCCTATCTTGCTTCACTAGTTTGCCTAGTTAGTGTAGTTTTGCATCGGTTATTGGATATTGGTGCGTTTTAGTGCGATATGGGGTGTTTAGTGTGAACTTTGTGCTAATGAGGTGTAGATTAGTTCCAGTAGGATGATTGTGGTCTGTTGAGGCCATTGTAACTTAGTCGAACCCCGATTACACTAAAATACCACCAGTTTCATGTTTGATGCAAATATCGTATTTGGGCAAAATGTGAGTTTTCTGGAACTGCTATCAACTCGATGAGTGCAGATTGATTTTGGGAATACTGTAGTGTAGTGGAGTAGAGATGATGCACCAGGTGAAACCCGACCCCCATACAGCTACAGTAGGCCGCCAATTTCCTCATTCTGGCCGCCAATTGCGGCCAGATGGGTAGGGTTTGGGTTGGGGTTTGGTCCAGTGGGTGTCTGCTACTGTGGGTAGTGTTTTGGTATATATATATTTTTAAGATCATTTCTGTAGGAAAATCTGGGACCAAATACCTATTTTTCCGTTTTTCTAAACCCTCGCGACACGCGTGATACGTGAGTAGGTTTGGGTTCTGCGTATCGCGGCGCGTCGGGGTAGTTTTGTGGCGCGTGAGTACACGTTTTAGCGTATCGCGCACACGCGCGATTGGTTTGCGACACAGGTTTCTTGTTGGATTATAATGTCGCGTTTTGTGACTTAAGCTTATGTGTGATATGTGTATGTGATTCTAGGTTCGCAGGCCAGTGAGACGGACGCTGCGAAGAAGGGCAAGCAAGTGGTTGGATACACTTAGCACGAGACACGGTGAGTAGATTTCACATCTACGGGGATATCGCCCGCATGGCGTTATGCGTCAGGGCTGATAGGATCTTAGTATTACATATTGCATTTACCTATGGACTGTCATCTCATATTGCATTTCCCTGCTATGTGTTATTGATATATGCTAGAACTGATAGAACACCATACTATTACTAACGGTTTATGTTGCACGAGCACTATTTACATGCTACACACACACCGTTAGTAATTGCCATGCCACACTCACTGTAGAACTGCCATGATTATACTGTTGTATTATTGCTGTAGTTCATCTTACATGTGATTGATACGATTTTCATGTATATTGGGAGCCGCATGACATCTTTTAAAACCGGAAATGAAACTACTTTAAAAAGCGGTTTTCCCCTTATACCCATACCATGGATTGATGTATATTGTACCTCGCATTGGATTTTACTATTGGTATTGGATTTTCATGTGATTTCTGTTTTGAGGACCGTGGAATTATTTAAGGAAAAGATATGTTATTTTGAAAAACCCGGTACCTCGTGATATGATATTTTGGTGTGTCTACCACGCGTTTTCTCGGTGCTGAGACGTGTGCTTGAAACCCGATTCGAGGAGTGGATGTTCCGTTTGCGGGTTCGTGGTGGGCCCGGTATGGTTCCCCTCGGCGAGATGATCGATGGGATTTGCCGATTGAGCCTGGAGGCGGGCGAGTACCTACCGGTGATTGGTTGGACCTGGCAGTTGTCCGGAGGATACTGACCAGAGTCGAGTGATGGATGCGGGATGACCGTGCTGCCGGGGCCGAGGGCCGATACCGCAGACGGACCCCGTGGGGCCGGTCTGGACTGACGGCGCCCGATGTTCGAGGATTTACGTGTCGATGCTGGACACGGGTATTTTATGATGTTTTGGGTGCCGATGTTGGGCACTCGTGATTCCTCCGAGATATACAGGATTTGAGGGCCGATGGGTGTGCCGGCGCCTGAGTATATGTGGGATTTGGGTGCAGTTTGAGGCACCGATCATTGCTTTCCATGTTGACATAGTCCATGTAGATATTATTTATCCCATACTCAGTATTGATTACTATACATCTCATCCTGTGGCATTTACCTGTTAGAGTACATGCATCACTATTGTATCCACTGTTGACATGCATTGATATCATCTGCTGGCATTAGTAGAGCCACGCTATATGTGCATGCCTGCGATCACCTTTATATGTTATCTCTATTCACGAGTTGGCAACTCACCCCCGTTGTGCCACAGTGTTTGCAGGTTGCCCTTGGGAGTAGTCACGGCTGGCTGTTATCTCATCTTTTGGCACAGATACCCCTTTTGAGCAGAGATAGCCCTTTTGCTGTTAGGTGGGTTTTGTACGGTATCTGTTATCTTTCAGTTGTATATTGATGTATCTAGTACTCTCCATCTACCTTTCTGTATTGACTTAGAGACAGTTGTGAGGACGTTATGTATGATTATATTCTGGTGTCGAGCTCACATGTGAGCCGACGTTACTTTATGCAGTCTTATCTTTTATGATATTGTCCTTGTTTTACTGTGTATTCTTCGCTACGGCGTCGTATATCATATTGTGATGCTTTATTCATGTCACTTGTTATTTCCGCTACACCTTACTTTTACCCGACTTTCGGGGCTAATGTTTTAAAAAGGAAATGTTACCAAAATTATAAAACTCATAACTTGTGAACTTAAAAAGGGATTTCTACTAAATAAATGGAAGTTTTTCAGACCTTTACTATTGCTTTTACAAAACGTTTTAAATCACTCTATTTATTGGTTTTGATTTCTGGGTTCGGCTTACTTAGCCGCGTTACGCCTGTAGACGTTGCGTGGTTAAGTGCCGGTCACGAGTCGAATTTTCGGGTCGTGACAAAGTTGGTATCAGAGCGTAGGTTTTACCTTCGGAGTGTAGGATGACCCTGGTATGATGGAGTAGGTAGCTGCAGCAGGGTAGCGTAGCGTGCGTATGTTCCGCGGCATACTCACGACACGGTACTCCGCTTACGCGACCTTAGGACTTGTTGATTTGATTCCTCCTTATATTCTGGTGATTCGATTTCCGTGTTCTTATCGAATCCAAATTTTCTTTCAGCCAATATGCCGCCTAAGACTACGAGGGCACAGAGAGCGGCCGCGAGGGCCGAGATTCGTGTTGACTCGTCCGAGACGAGGACTGATCCGGGCAGTACGCCGGTTGTACCCGAGCAGGTTGTTCCTGCCGTGACAGAGCAGATCGCATCGTTAGGGGCTGGTATGCAGGAGATGCGCCAGATGATAGGATCGTTAGTTGAGACGCTTCGAGCGCAGCGACCAGAGGTAGCTCCACCAGTTCCAGAGACCGCTATGGTACCTACCGCACAGCCAGTTGCCCCTGCAGCCACGGAGGTGATTACAGTATCGCTATCAGAGTTCATGAGGCTGAAGCCTCCAGTTTTCACAGGCACCGATACAGCCGAGGACCCACAGTCTTTCATCGACAGGATGGCCAGGATATGCCGTTCCCTCAGATGTGCAGATGCGAGATGGGTTGAGTTCGCGAGCTTTCGCCTGGAAGGTCTTGCGCAGAAATGGTGTGATTCAGTGGAGAAGGGCAGAGCAGCAGGTCTTCCTCCTATGACCTGGACGGAGTTCGTGACTATATTTCTAGCCCGTTTCCTTCCCCGGAGTGTTAGAGATGCCCGAGCACGCAGGTTTGAGTCTTTGCGCCAGACGCCAGGGATGACAGTGGCAGAGTATGACGTACTGTTTACAGAGCTAGCAGTCTACGCCCCACATCTAGTGGCCACCGAGGAGTTGCGAGTCCGGAGATTTGTTCGAGGCTTGATTTCACCAGTGTTCCTCGCGATCAGCGCGCAGCACTATGAGACCTATGCAGCAGCTGTAGACGCAGCCCTAGTGGTCGAGGAGCACCTTGTTGAGACTTCGGTATTTCCAGAGCCAAAGAGAGTTCGTACCAGTATTTCCGTACGGAGGCAGTCATTCAGACGCCGCGACAGGTATCGTTCCGGTACGAGGGGTAGCAGAGATTCAGGACGGGGTCGGATGTTTAGTTCGTACCCCCAGGACGGTCAGCAGTCGCCGCGGGGTTGCTACAGGTGTGGCAGCTTACTTCACCTCGTTCGAGATTGTCCAGAGACACACCGGAGGGAGGCGGCAGCACCGCATGTTACCTTACCACCTTCACCACCCCAGAGGGCGTTGCCCGTTGCGCCTACCGTTGCTCCGCGCCAGACTTATGCTCAGAGAGGTCGCGGGCGTGGAGGAGTTGCTCAGAGAGGACGAGATGACCGAGGCAGAGGTCAGCCAGTTACAGGTGGTGGACAGGCGAGGGTCTTTGCTTTGACACATCAGGACGCGCAGGCGTCCAATGCAGTGGTTTCAGGTATCCTCCCTGTATGTTCGGTTGATGCACATGTACTGTTCGATCCCGGATCCACACACTCGTACGTATCCACGCACTTTGTGCCGAGTTTGGGTAGAGAGTCCGGCTTACTTGATCAGCCGCTTGTGGTGACTACTCCTGTGGGAGAGTCGTTTGTGGCTAGGCACGTGTTCCGATCCTGTATCGTCTGTATTGGCGAGAGAGAGTTGCCTGTCGACTTGATCCTTCTGGAGATGTTGGACTTCGACGTTCTTTTGGGCATGGATTGGTTAGCCACGTGCTATGCTTCTGTGGACTGCCGTGAGAAGACAGTTAGATTCTGTTTCCCCGGTGAGTCGGTTTTTGTTGTGTTGGGGGACCGTAGTGCCGCCCCTCACAGTGTGATTTCTTTTTTTCGCGCTGGACAGCTTTTGAGGAAGGGATGTCAGGGATTTCTCGCTTATGTTCGCGATGCTCGCGCTACGGAGGTTCCATTGGATCAGGTTCCGGTTGTTAGCGAGTTTCCTGATGTGTTCCCTGACGAGCTTCCTGGGTTGCCGCCCGAGCGCGACATTTCTTTCTGTATTGATTTGGTTCCTGGTTCGGGGCCTATTTCTATACCGCCCTATCGGATGGCCCCGGCAGAACTTCGTGAGCTGAAGGGTCAGTTGCAGGATTTGCTGGACAAGGGACTTATTCGACCCAGTGTTTCTCCTTGGGGTGCTCCAGTCCTGTTCGTCAGGAAGAAGGACGGCAGCTTACGTCTTTGTATCGACTACCGCCAGCTGAACAGGGTGACAGTGCGGAACAGGTATCCTTTGCCGCGTATCGACGATTTGTTCGACCAGCTTCAGGGGGCAGGGTACTTTTCGAGGATCGATTTACGATCGGGCTATCATCAGCTGCGGGTTCGACAGGAGGACATTCCTCGGACAGCCTTCCGTACGCGCTACGGCCATTACGAGTTTTTGGTGATGTCGTTCGGACTCACCAATGCGCCAGCAGCCTTCATGGATTTGATGAACCGTATTTTTCGGCCTTACTTGGATCTGTTCATTATAGTCTTCATTGACGATATCTTGGTATATTCCCGGAGTAGTGAGGAGCACGAGCAGCACCTGCGGGTTACATTGCAGACATTGAGGGAGCACCAGCTTTATGCGAAATTCTCCAAGTGTGCTTTTTGGTTAGACAGCGTGGACTTCTTGGGTCACGTGATTTCACGAGACGGTATATGTGTTGACGCGAGAAAGATCGAGGCCGTTCAGCGTTGGCCCAGACCGACATCGGTGACGGAGATTCGCAGCTTTTTGGGATTGGCCGGTTATTACAGGCGTTTTGTGCAGGACTTCTCACGTATTGCTACACCGTTGACCGGGTTGACCCGGAAGGGAGTTCCCTTCGATTGGACGGAGGAGTGCGAGCACAGTTTTCAGCAGTTACGGACACGGCTGACGACGGCACCGGTGTTATCTTTACCTTCTAGATCGGGCGGATTTGTGGTCTTTTGTGATGCTTCTCGAGTGGGATTGGGATGCGTTCTGATGCAGCATGATAGGGTGATCGCGTATGCCTCGCGACAATTGAAGAAGCACGAGCAGAACTACCCCACTCATGATTTGGAGATGGCAGCAGTGGTTTTCGCACTTAAGATCTGGCGACATTACCTATACGGCGAGTCGTGCCAGATATTTACGGATCACAAGAGTTTAAAATACATATTCCAGCAGCGGGACCTGAACCTTCGACAGCGTCGATGGATGGAGTTAGTGAAGGATTATGACTGCGAGATCTTATATCACCCGGGCAAGGCAAATGTGGTTGCAGATGCTTTGAGCAGGAGGCCCGGGAGTAGTTTATCTTGTTTGAGCGCTGTACAGGAGCAGTCATCCGCAGATTGGCAGATATTATGCGACAGTCGAGTGCAGTTCGAGTTCACCCCGATTGGAGGACAGATAGCGCATGTCCGTGCACGCCCACAGTTGATTGATCGTATACGTGAGGCACAGCTCAGTGATGACCGATGTTCAGAGATCATGGCACAGATGGGACAGGACCGATTTTCCGAGTTCGTGGTCGATGATCAGGGGATACTACGGTTTGGAGTCAGACTGTGCGTACCTGATGCTGAGGGACTGAGGCGTGAGATTCTTGAGGAGGCACATCGATCGGTATTTAGCATCCATCCCGGTTCCACCAAGATGTATCATGATATGAGAGATGTTTACTGGTGGGACGGAATGAAGAGGGACATTGCAGATTTTGTATCGAGATGCCTGACTTGTCAGCAAGTCAAGGCTGAGCACCAGAGGCCCGCGGGAGAGCTACAGCCGTTACCCATTCCGGAGTGGAAATGGGAACAGATTTCGATGGACTTCGTGGTGGGTCTACCCAGGACTAGTCGGGGGTATGACTCCATCTGGGTGATCGTGGATCGTTTGACGAAAGCGGCTCACTTCTTACCGGTAAAGACGACTTTCGGATTTACTCAGTACGCTCAGATCTATATTGACGAGATAGTGCGACTACACGGAGTCCCGACGTGCATTGTGTCCGACAGGGGCACCCAGTTTACTAGTAGACTATGGCAGAGGCTTCAGGAGGCTTTGGGCACTCGTTTGAGTTTCAGCACGGCTTTTCATCCGCAGACCGACGGACAGTCAGAGCGGACCATCCAGACTCTCGAGGACATGCTCAGAGCTTGTGTACTAGATTTCGGAGGTAGCTGGGATCATCATTTGCCCTTGGTAGAGTTTTCCTACAATAACAGCTACCAGGAGACTATTCAGATGGCACCGTTTGAGGCTCTTTACGGGAGGAGATGCAGGTCACCTACTTGTTGGACAGAGCTCAGTGAGAGCAGTATCTTAGGGCCACAGATCGTTGAGGAGACGACAGCGAAGATCCAGTTGATTCGCGATAGGATGAGAGCAGCGCAGAGTAGGCAGAGATCTTATGCGGACCGTCGACGACGCAGACTTGAGTTTTCTGTTGGTGATCATGTTTTCTTGAGGGTCTCCCCAATGAAAGGTATGATGAGGTTTGGAAAGAAGGGGAAGCTTAGCCCCAGGTATGTGGGCCCCTTCGAGATCCTCGAGCGTGTCGGTGCAGTAGCTTACCGGTTAGCCCTTCCGCCCAGCTTTCCAGACGTGCACCCCGTATTCCATGTTTCGATGCTCCGCAGATATCTACATGATCCTTCGCATGCGATTCAGCATCCGACGATCCAGCTTGAGCGTGATCATTCCTATGCAGAGCAGCCGGTGATGATCTTAGATCGACAAGTGAAGAAATTGAGATCGAAGGAGATTCCATCAGTTAAAGTACTTTGGCGTGGTCAGAACCGTGAAGAGATCACTTGGGAGACCGAAAGCGAGATGATGAAGACGTACCCCCATCTTTTTGAAGGTAACCTTAGTTAGATTTTTGAAATTCGGGGACGAATTTCTTTAAGGGGGAGAGATTGTAACACCTTAGGATAAGGGTTAGTGGATAATTATAATTAAATAATAATTTTTAATAAAAAGTTTACCAAATTGTGTTTTAAATATTTTTCTTAATTTAATAAATATTTTTCCAAAATTTTCCTAAACTTGCACACACATGTGCATGTAAACTAGGGTTTTTAAATCAAGGAAATACAATAATTATTAACCATGGTGGGTTAATTGTAGGATTAATTCTTTTGGGGTTTAAGCAAGTTTAATTAATTAGTTAAATTAAAAGATTTCTTTAATTCAAATGGTAAGGGTGTTGACTTGTGAGAAGGAGAGAGAGAGGGCATCATGGCTCAAGCCATGCTTGCCATTAATGAGGTGAGAGAGAGAGAGGGGTGACTTTTGTGGGAATGATTGTGGTGGCTCTCATTTCTTTTTGTGTTTTTCTCTCACACTCTCACAACACACCAACACACTCACACACACACACTTACCTCTTGAAGCATTTGAAGCAGCAGCAGAAGCAACTGAAGCAGCAGCAGCAAGCACTCAGCAGCAGCAGCAAGCACTCAGCAGCAACAGCAGCAAGCATTGGCAGCAGCAGCAGTGAGCAGTAGCAGCTCCAGCTCCTAGTGCAGCCTCTTCCCTCCACTTCTTCTTCTTCCTCCAGCTTCCTAGTGTTAAGTATGAGGTATAATCCCTATCTTGCTTCACTAGTTTGCCTAGTTAGTGTAGTTTTGCATCGGTTATTGGATATTGGTGCGTTTTAGTGCGATATGGGGTGTTTAGTGTGAACTTTGTGCTAATGAGGTGTAGATTAGTTCCAGTAGGATGATTGTGGTCTGTTGAGGCCATTGTAACTTAGTCGAACCCCGATTACACTAAAATACCACCAGTTTCATGTTTGATGCAAATATCGTATTTGGGCAAAATGTGAGTTTTCTGGAACTGCTATCAACTCGATGAGTGCAGATTGATTTTGGGAATACTGTAGTGTAGTGGAGTAGAGATGATGCACCAGGTGAAACCCGACCCCCATACAGCTACAGTAGGCCGCCAATTTCCTCATTCTGGCCGCCAATTGCGGCCAGATGGGTAGGGTTTGGGTTGGGGTTTGGTCCAGTGGGTGTCTGCTACTGTGGGTAGTGTTTTGGTATATATATATTTTTAAGATCATTTCTGTAGGAAAATCTGGGACCAAATACCTATTTTGCCGTTTTTCTAAACCCTCGCGACACGCGTGATACGTGAGTAGGTTTGGGTTCTGCGTATCGCGGCGCGTCGGGGTAGTTTTGTGGCGCGTGAGTACACGTTTTAGCGTATCGCGCACACGCGCGATTGGTTTGCGACACAGGTTTCTTGTTGGATTATAATGTCGCGTTTTGTGACTTAAGCTTATGTGTGATATGTGTATGTGATTCTAGGTTCGCAGGCCAGTGAGACGGACGCTGCGAAGAAGGGCAAGCAAGTGGTTGGATACACTTAGCACGAGACACGGTGAGTAGATTTCACATCTACGGGGATATCGCCCGCATGGCGTTATGCGTCAGGGCTGATAGGATCTTAGTATTACATATTGCATTTACCTATGGACTGTCATCTCATATTGCATTTCCCTGCTATGTGTTATTGATATATGCTAGAACTGATAGAACACCATACTATTACTAACGGTTTATGTTGCACGAGCACTATTTACATGCTACACACACACCGTTAGTAATTGCCATGCCACACTCACTGTAGAACTGCCATGATTATACTGTTGTATTATTGCTGTAGTTCATCTTACATGTGATTGATACGATTTTCATGTATATTGGGAGCCGCATGACATCTTTTAAAACCGGAAATGAAACTACTTTAAAAAGCGGTTTTCCCCTTATACCCATACCATGGATTGATGTATATTGTACCTCGCATTGGATTTTACTATTGGTATTGGATTTTCATGTGATTTCTGTTTTGAGGACCGTGGAATTATTTAAGGAAAAGATATGTTATTTTGAAAAACCCGGTACCTCGTGATATGATATTTTGGTGTGTCTACCACGCGTTTTCTCGGTGCTGAGACGTGTGCTTGAAACCCGATTCGAGGAGTGGATGTTCCGTTTGCGGGTTCGTGGTGGGCCCGGTATGGTTCCCCTCGGCGAGATGATCGATGGGATTTGCCGATTGAGCCTGGAGGCGGGCGAGTACCTACCGGTGATTGGTTGGACCTGGCAGTTGTCCGGAGGATACTGACCAGAGTCGAGTGATGGATGCGGGATGACCGTGCTGCCGGGGCCGAGGGCCGATACCGCAGACGGACCCCGTGGGGCCGGTCTGGACTGACGGCGCCCGATGTTCGAGGATTTACGTGTCGATGCTGGACACGGGTATTTTATGATGTTTTGGGTGCCGATGTTGGGCACTCGTGATTCCTCCGAGATATACAGGATTTGAGGGCCGATGGGTGTGCCGGCGCCTGAGTATATGTGGGATTTGGGTGCAGTTTGAGGCACCGATCATTGCTTTCCATGTTGACATAGTCCATGTAGATATTATTTATCCCATACTCAGTATTGATTACTATACATCTCATCCTGTGGCATTTACCTGTTAGAGTACATGCATCACTATTGTATCCACTGTTGACATGCATTGATATCATCTGCTGGCATTAGTAGAGCCACGCTATATGTGCATGCCTGCGATCACCTTTATATGTTATCTCTATTCACGAGTTGGCAACTCACCCCCGTTGTGCCACAGTGTTTGCAGGTTGCCCTTGGGAGTAGTCACGGCTGGCTGTTACCTCATCTTTTGGCACAGATACCCCTTTTGAGCAGAGATAGCCCTTTTGCTGTTAGGTGGGTTTTGTACGGTATCTGTTATCTTTCAGTTGTATATTGATGTATCTAGTACTCTCCATCTACCTTTCTGTATTGACTTAGAGACAGTTGTGAGGACGTTATGTATGATTATATTCTGGTGTCGAGCTCACATGTGAGCCGACGTTACTTTATGCAGTCTTATCTTTTATGATATTGTCCTTGTTTTACTGTGTATTCTTCGCTACGGCGTCGTATATCATATTGTGATGCTTTATTCATGTCACTTGTTATTTCCGCTACACCTTACTTTTACCCGACTTTCGGGGCTAATGTTTTAAAAAGGAAATGTTACCAAAATTATAAAACTCATAACTTGTGAACTTAAAAAGGGATTTCTACTAAATAAATGGAAGTTTTTCAGACCTTTACTATTGCTTTTACAAAACGTTTTAAATCACTCTATTTATTGGTTTTGATTTCTGGGTTCGGCTTACTTAGCCGCGTTACGCCTGTAGACGTTGCGTAGTTAAGTGCCGGTCACGAGTCGAATTTTCGGGTCGTGACAGTTGTATATTATATTGCTTGCGTGGTTGTGACCGTCGAGTGACGAAGAGCTAGCTCCCGCTTGGGGATGCCTTTTATTTATTTCGTATACTATTCATGTTGTATCCCGTTTGGGGCCAGTATTTACAAAGGAGACTCTGCCGAAATTTTCAGAAAATACTTGAGATTTTAAAAATACATACTTCGGCCTATGTTGTTAAAACTATTTGCTTTAAATTGGTTTTTCCTTCACTCTACTGCTTCTTTGGTTTTGATTTCTGGGTTTTGGCTTACTTAGATTACGTACGCCTCAAGACGTTTCGTAATTTAAGTGCCGGTCATGTTCCGTACTTTTCGGGTCGTGACATTCAAGCATGTCCGGCAATTAGGTGGAAAAGCCCACTGGAGCTCAAGATCATTGAGGAGATGCTGAAACCGCGTCCCACACCGAAAATAGCTAACAATAGGCAAAACACCCAGGTCAAGCCTTTAAAGTCTTCGAAGGGAAAGAAGAAGACCAAGAAGCCCGTGCAGCCTGACGATAAGCACACAGACCTGCAAAAGTATATCGACGCGCTAGAGGAGTACAACCAGAAGGCGCAGACCCCAGTCACCCTCGAAGAGTTTCTCAACCATATACCTGAGAACTGAAATAGTGACGATGATGAGGGAAATGGCTCGTCGGGAGAAACCGAAGATTATATAGAAAGTTGGTACATGGTTTATCATTCGTCGTTAAATAACGAAGAAACTCCCTCGGCGTCGAAAATCAACGTAGAGGAATTGTAGGAAGGGTCAGTGCTAAAATCCCCGGAGCTGCCAGAAGGCCTAATTGACAGGTTGTTAAACAAAGCGTTTCAAAAGAGCAGAACTGACCAAGAACGTGAAACGGCCATATATGAAAAGGCCAAGCATCGGCGTCGGGGTGAAGAAGACGCAGCGAGGAAGATTCACAAATTACTCCAACCAGACCGAAGCACACCAGCGGCAAACAAAAGCAGTTTTAAGAAGGAGAAACGGTTCGCCAAAGCCCTGTCAATGGGAATGAAGCTGCCGTCTCTCAAGGGAAATATTCCCGGGGCCACATGCCTTAACGGAGAGATTTCACATCCAAAATATTGCCTATATCATCGGAGGGTCACCCACCCCACCGAAGAGTACAATGCCTTCAAGAAGTGGTGGCAAGGATATGTTGCTCACCGACAACATTTCAAGTGGATGAAATGCAAAGCTCGTCGACTGCAAAGAAGCGCGACAGATGAGCGTGAAGGAACCGCTGGCAACTGTCATATGGTTGGTATTAGTTCGACAAAAGGAAAATCACAAGTTCCTACATTTGGGAGCGATTCTGAGGAAGAAATAACCCTCAGACCTCTCTTCAAAGAATCCACCTCCGAAAAAGAGGAGGAGGAGAAGAACTGTGAGAATATTCAGCTGCGTAATCGCACGCTTCCTGAGAAGAACCTCGGGCCTACAAACAAAGATTCAAGCAAAAGAGACAAGGGGAAGGAGAAAGTCCCTGAGGAAATTGCCCTCGATGATAGAGTCATCGAAGAGCTCGCAGCCAAGGATCCGCCCAAGAAAAACAAGGTGGATTACAATGCCCTAGCACATCTGAGGAAAATGCCCTCACAACTAAGCATATTGGATGCTCTCCTCCTGTCCAAAGAAGCAAGAGATTCTCTGATCAGAGAATTACAGGAGCCCGATCAGTTCCAAGCTTTCCTTGCAGAAGAAAAGATGAAGGACGAGCTGGCAGAGATTCATACAGTTGACATTACATTCGGCGATGAAGATCTCCTCCTCAGAACTTATCAGCACAACCGTCCTCTATATGTCACCGGATACTGCCATGACATCAAGATATGGAAGATCCTGTTCGACAACGGGTCCTTCGTCAACTTTCTCAACGTGAAGGTGCTGAAGGAGATCTGCATGAACGTTCAGCACCTGGCTCGGGACAAAATTACCTTCTCTGGGTTTGACTCACAGTCATCACGGACGCTTGGGTCTGTAATATTGACGTTACGCTTTGGGCTACTCGTTACTGACATCAAATTTCATGTCATCGACGCCAAGACTTGCTACAACGCTTTGCTCGGCAGGCCTTGGTTGCTCGAGTACAACGCCATCCCTTCTACACAACACCAGTGTATGAAGTATTTCAAAGATGGCCTCAAGTACACCGTTACGGGGGAGCTAAATCTATTCACCGTAAATGAAGTTCGAAAACATGAAGACGCCAAGTACTTCCTACCAGACTTCAAAGACGTGGAAAGATGTGATAAGCCGGAGAATAAACAAAAATTCGTCACCTCTGTCCCGGTCTTTGGGAGCGATACCAAGGAGGATGAAGAGATAGTTTACTCGGGGCAACCCCAAGACAATAGGCCCGACCCATTTGCTCCTATTTTGGTCTTCGGCAGTGAATCTGAGGACGAGGCCAACGCCGTATTCTCCACTCACCCGTTAGCATAAACCGTTAATAGAGCTTATGTCACGTCCCGAAAGTACGGAACATGACCGGCACTTAAACTACAAAACGTCTTGAGGCGTACGTAATCTAAGTAAACCGAAACCCAGAAATCCAAACCAAGAAAAGAAGTAGAGTGAAGGAAAACCAATTTAAAACAAGTAGTTTTAATAGCATAAGCCGAATTATGCGATTTTAAGAACATCAAAATTTACTGAAAATTTCGGCAGAGTCTCCTTTGTAAAAACTGGCTCCCAAACGGGATACAACATGAATAGTATACGAAATCAATAAAAAGGCATCCCCAAGCGGGAGCTAGCTCTTCGTCAATCGACGGTCATAACCACACAAGCAATATAATATACAACGCCAACGGCGAGGATCAAAACTCAAAAGGAACTCAAAACCACCAGAAATATAACGAGCGACTCTAAGGTCGAAAGAATAAACAACACTGGTCTCTAACTCAATAAATACATGTTTGGTTGATGGAATTTACTAGATACAACGGAATAGTATTATACAAGGTAATATGATGGGTACGATACAAGAAAAACCCACCTACTAGCAAGTCACCCGAATGAAACTGAGCCCGCAAAGCCGTAATGAAACCTGTACGACAAACCTGCAAGAAACTGGGGCACAACGGGGGTGAGTTGCCAACTCGTGAATAGAAAAACATCTACGCACATAAATCGCATAAATAACGCAACCTAGGTCAATGATCATAATATATCCTCAAATATATGTAAAACAGGCAGCCTATGACAATGTCTAGGGTAATATCTAACCGAGTGAAATCTCATGTGCCGTGTCGGTGCCTCAGGTAGCAATATATCATATGAATGAGGTATGAATGCATGAAAACAGAATACATGTAAATGAAGAAACTGTTTTCATAAATTAGTGAGATTTCCTTCGTATTTTTAAACTGAGGTATCATAATGAAATCAGCATCAACAGTGTCTAGCATCGACACAAAACATAAATCTCACTGTCTCGAAATATCAATGTCTCAATCTCAATATCTAGGGCGCCGTCAGTCCAGACCGGCCCCTACCATCATCTCAAGACCACGACGGTATCCTCCGGATATCCGACGCGTCGGGTAATATCACCGGTAGGTAGTCTCCCCCTGCCAGGCTCATCGTCATCACCACGAGCTTCTTGCCCCGGGGTACCTTACCGGGTCCACCATGTACCCGAAACGGTTCATCCAACTCCTCGAATCGGGTCTCCAAATCTATCAGCAAACTCATGGTGGACGACTCATACATCATGGGAAAAACCGCGCTTTTTATTTAAAAAGAGAAAGAAGAAGTTTGTATATGTTTTGCGGTTTTTCCCAAATCCAGAAAATCTCATGGAAATCCAAATCCAAAACCTCAACAGCACGTAAAAAGTGAATATATGCATGAGAATCCATGAATGCGGCATAACAATGAATAACAGTATGCATAAGGTAGCAGGTAATAACTATAATGTCTAAACTAACATATAAGGCAAGTACACTAATATCATGTCTAAACTATTAGCTAACAGGCTATGTCAAGCAATAATATTTTCTAAGGTGTACGTGACATGACAATTACCGATGAAGATGTGTGTGAGCCGGCAAGTAAGTGTATGTGGTACATACGCATCATCGGTAATGGTGCTGGTGTCCTAACAGCATGATATCAATAATGGAGTATGCAGCAAAATAAGTATGCGGGGCAGAGCGAACAGCAATAATGTGCGGAAGCGGAATACTAGACACAACGATAACTAATTAGTATTAAACTAATATAAGTCCTACAAATGGTGCCTTTTGAAATAACACGAATCATGGGGTTTTGAAAATAGGGGCTACGGTGTTTTTATGAAAAGATACGTCGTTTTTTAAATATCCGTAGATTCCCTTGAGCTGTCTTTAAAAATGCCCACGATTCGTTAGTTTTTGAAATAGGTAAGAAGTCTAATCTAATCTAACAACTACACTAAACTATACGGCTGAACTAACAAGCTGAACTACAGGTAAGGAAACCGCCTATCATCTGAGTCGATACATATACATACCTGTATATGTATAGTCGGTGATCCCGCCTCAATAATATCATATCCGATACCATATCTAAAATCAGGCATCCCAAGTCAAGAGTGCGGATCAATCATCAATATAGCTCGTACGTAAATATGTCGTACGGCATCCCAAATCTGGGTACGGGTCAATATCACATTCATCATACTATTCACCTGGTATTCTTTTTATCAAATATTATGATCGGGGTACTGATCTATGTATAGTACCATACTGATACCGCCTACGTATGCATGGACGTGTGTGAAACACTACGTCAAGGACCCGCTACAACGTCATGTCGTATCTAAGATACGAATCCTGCTATATCACCGATCTTACGGCCTCAAATCGAATCTCATCGACTCAGCTCAATCCCAAGTATCATCCTTAATCCGTATGTGAACACATAGTCCCATACCCATGTGAACACATAACTATAAAGAATCCCATGAATACATATCAATAGGAATGTATGCAAGTATGTATGTGTGTATGTGTAGTGCAACACTACCCTAGGGTTCGCAACACTAAAAATAGTCCAACACACCAATATCCATCCTAAGTATCGTTATTAATCCTAAATAACATATAATGATTGTTGGTGTGTATACGCATCTGTATACACCACCACGGACTGCGGGGGTGCTATACGCCATCCACCCGACTTCTCCCCGTAGATATAAATCTACTCACCTGGTCCTCGTTAGCCGGTGCCGACGTTGCCACGCGCTTGCTTGTCGTCTCGAAGTCCACATGGGGGTACCTACATATCATAACGCACCATATCTCATTAAAATCCGACTCATGATCCAAAACGACGCACGAATCCCACATAGGTCAAAACCTATGGTTGCTTTCACAAATCAACCCAAAAACCCTCGACGTCGGCGTACAACCGCCAAACCATCGAGAAAAACCCAAATACACTCATTTGCACATTCACGAACACTAATTTTAATATAAACTAGGTTAAAACTCACAAAAACGCCAATTTCACTCAAAAAGTCATTTTTCCGAAAATCTAGCAAGCACAATTCGCCGTTTTTGTACAAAACACGATGTTTAAATGAATGTAGCGGCCAATATATTTATTAAATATCTTAAATAAGTCATAAAAACCATTTCCATAATTTAAACTCATTAAATTCCAAAAACCCTAATATTCTAGTTTACAAAATACCCTTTTTACAATTTCATAGCAAAAATGCACAAACTACAATTTAGGTTGGATTTACATGAACTAAAGTGTTAAACTACACTTAATAAAGTTAATAATATGATAAAAACCCTAACCATATTTTAATTCTCAATTTAACACAATATTTACAAAAACTAGTTTGCAATTTTAACCAATTTCGACCATTTTATAGCAAAATGCATACACAACAATCTAGTTTGGATTTGCATGATCTAAAGCATTAAACTACATTTTATAATGTTAATAAAGTCATAAAATTCTAAGTTAGATTTTAAATCACCCATTTGCAACTAAAAACTAAAACCTAGTTTGCTTAAATAACTAAATTTGGACTTTTAGATGTAACAATTTACAAATTATCTTCTAGATTAGGTTTAACATGTCTTAACATGCTAACTACACCATGCAACCTTAAACAAGTGACAACAACCCTATTGAATTTAAAACCCTAACTTTTCAATTCAAACTCCTTCTCTTTAGATTTCCAAACTTGCAATTAAACCATATTTAAGCACCTAATAAGATACATTAAGGAATTTAACCCAACAATTGAACAATAGGTTAGGATTTATACCTTAAAACCATCTTGAAATCAACATGAAACTAAAACTCCAAATTGAAATCTTTGCACCAAGATCCATGCTTAAAGAGATAAGAGAAAATGGGTAGGGCTTTGATTTGCATTTTAGCTTTGATTTTTGATGGAAATGGGTGAATTTTTTGATGGAAAATGAGAGGAGAAGAGGGAGGGAGGGGCTGCTGTTGGGGGCTGAGAATTTTCGGCCAGAAATGGGAGTGAGGAGAGAGAGGGAGGTAGAGAAAATGGGGGGGGGACAAAGTCAAGGTCAAAGCAAGTCAAAAGTCTAACTACTTTATCCATTTTCTATTCTTTTCTTCATTTCCTTTCATTTGAAAATCAAGTGGGGAAAAAATAGGGTGGCTGCTAATTTCCGCCATGGGGAGGAGTAAGTGGGTGTGTGTGGGTGTGGGTACGGGTGTGGGGTGATGAAAAATGATAAATACAATACCCCAAACATCCATTTACGCTAAAAAAATGCCTTTTTTCTTCAAAAATTTCTAAACCGTTTTGGCAAATGATTTCGTTCCAAAAACCACATGATAAATTTTTATTTAATATTTTATGATGCAAAAAATTTGTTTCAACTCATTCCGATTTGTAATTTTCCCTAATTAAATGTATTAGTGACGGCTTAAAATAATAATAAAATAATATTTTTTTCAGAAAATTTGAAATTTCACCAGCGGCTCAATAAACACCAAATAATAATAATTACATAGCTAGAATATGTATATTTAATTTTTATAATAAGATATTTGCATTTTGACTTTTTACAGAAAACCCTCTTATTTTACCGATTTTTCGAAATTTCACCGAAACGATTTTCAAAGCGTTACAATCTTGCCCCCTTAAAGAAATTCGGTCCCCGAATTTAAATTCAAACTCCCCCAAATACTAAAACATCTAAGAAAAACCATCAAGTCGTCGGGGCTCCAAAATTGTAACTACATAAAACAATTCGTAGCGCAGCGCATGCGCTTGAAAAATGAGTATATAACTCAAATCAAAACTCCGTCAAGCATCCCGCAATCATCGGAGTCATGGAGAAGACATCAATGCCAAATCCAAATCAAAACCAATATGATATAACTCGAAACTATACATGTAAATATCGAATCTATATATGTAAGTATCTGAAGGAAATGCATGCCAAATCTCTTTAAGTCGCTGTGCACGCGTATAACACTGCACAGTGGCGGACGTCTATCATAAGGAAATAACTATATACATATATACCTTTGTTTGAAATGTACGTTCCGCCGTTTTGGAAACAATTTAGAAGGGTCTCCTTGTTTTAAACATTTCGTGTCATATCAGACACGTAGGTAAATACTGAGGCTATAGCTCGCTTTTTGGAAATCCCTTCAATAACTATCAATGCATGCCAAATATATTCAGGTACTGTCCTCTGACTAGTCCTGCTCAGTACGAAAACACATAGCAATATCATAAAAACGTACTACTCTATAAGAAATCAATCCCAAAATATGCACATGAATACTACGTGCGTCTGGTGCGCACGGAAATCAAAATCCATGAATGTGCCATACATGCGCACAGAAACAACATCTAAGTGCATCGGGTGTGCACGAAACATCTGTCGTAGGCAACATGTGTGCCTGACAGCAAAATCAGGTGCATTTGACATGCACGAAAAATTTCGATTTAGTGCATCTGGTGTGCACCAAAATCGCATCTCAAGACATGCGCTCAACATGCGCGAAAATCTAAATCAGGTGCATCCATCGTGCACGAAATCATGAAATCCAATATCAAGCGCAGAACGTGCGCAAAATCAATCAGGTGCACAAGGTGCACAAAACAAATATCGAGTATCACAATCGAAATCGAAGTCCAGTGCATCTAAGTGCACAAAAGGCGTATCACTGCACTGCAAGCATATATAAACTATACAGAGTGCAGGAACCAAATCGTGTGCGTGCATATGCACAAAATCAACTCAAATGTCTAAAACCGTAAAATCACAAATATGTGAAACTAAAGCACGAAAACGATATCAAGTGCAACACTGTGCAAAGATCGTAAATCCTCAATCATCAAAATTAAATAATACGAATAAATCACCCAAAACATCGGAATCAATATTGGCGGAATAGTACTGCTCCAGCGCATCCTTTAAAAATCTCGGCCAACTATCGCGGTCACTAGTGGGACGTCTCGTCGATGATCATGAACTCTGTCCTGCTGGTGTGCGTAACCATGACCACTCCTGGGTCAAGGTCTTCACTGTGAATTACCAATCTTTCGGTCCATCGGCTTATTGGCCCTGTCGGGTGTGCTAACGGGGATGATCCAGTTCTGGCACGTCTCTTGTCATCTCCCGGTCAATCATCACGACCACTCGTAAGACAACATATCACTGGCGTCGGCCTCTGGCTCTCTGAATGTACGTGACACATCTGATCCTGGGTGCAAGTATCATTGCAGCAGTGTCCTGGAAGGAATCCTGCTCACGGTCTCTTCCATGTCTCGTCTCTGCCAACTGTCCGGAAGTCATTGTCCTTTCCTATATCTGCATCTTGCTCTGGAACGACTGCATACTCATCGTGACTTCTTCTGGAAGGTAAGTCCAAGTACCATGCCTCGGCATGCGCATCACGTCTCTGATGTCGGCGGAGTGGAACGTCATCTCATCTAGATCTGGTACGAACCTCTTACTCTACTTTCCTCTAATGTCGTCTGCTTTGGACTCGTCTCGTCGCGGCTGCATGGAATGAGCTCCAATGGCTATCCTCGTATCTGGAGTCTCCCAAGAATGCATCTCACCACCTAGCATCCGAATTAAGTCGAGCCATCCGATCGAGTCGTCAAAACCTCATAATCCCCCAAGAGCTCAACATCTTGGGCACCGTTTAATAGTATCGAGTACATACCACAGCATCGGTGGTCCAGCCGTAGAAAGGCAAACCCAAGCCTCACTAATGGCGCCGTAGAACTGCCACAAACCCGAAGGTTCAAAGGCTTTCACACGGTCATTAAGTCGAGTTAGGGTTTCATTCTTCTAGAGGGACCATAGAATTACCTGCATGTCTTTCCGACTACTTAAAACTTGGAATAATAGGTTTCTGACATTCGATCGTCTCTGTCGACTCTCAACGTCTCCGCGTGAAATCGTCTCCAGCTGGAATCAATCTATCTGATGACCTCGCATCGGGGTAGGCGAACGATCCACAAGTCCTAGTCATTCATCCTCGATGACTAGCGACCTTCTATCATCTCTTAGTACAACTCGTTCTGCACTAACGCCAGCATCTGGGGCAATATCTCGTCGTTCGCAGCAATAACTAGCTCGCTTGTCTGCACGCCGAACAGTGCCTCGATCATCATGAATAAGCAACACACCAACGGTCATCAAGATCTGGCTGGCCTCTATCATTAGCTCAATCCTCTAATGTCGATCAGCACATCCGAGTAACCTCATAAAGACGATCCGCCAAACGCTCGTGGCGCGGAAACACAGTCAAAAGACACCTCTCTATAATCGGGTGTCGCCGGAATCATGCCCTGGTCAGTCCTCGTTCATGCCGAGCTCGTGCTGACCGCAACTCTAGCCGTAGCTCTCCCTGCCCGTAATCGTGGCAGCAAAACCAAACTGGTACCGATGAGGCTAAATCAGGAAGGAATATAATACTGAACAAGGAAATGTACATCCTAAGGCTTCTTAAGTGGAGTGGCGTGTCGTAAATATGCCGCGGAACATACCAACGGTACGTCACTTTACTTTAGTCACCTATTCCATCAACCAAGGGTCATCCTACGCTCCGAAGGTAAAACCTAACGCTCTGATACCAACTTTGTCACGTCCCGAAAGTACGGAACATGACCGGCACTTAAACTACGAAACGTCTCGAGGCGTACGTAATCTAAGTAAACCGAAACCCAGAAATCCAAACCAAGAAAAGAAGTAGAGTGAAGGAAAACCAATTTAAAACAAGTAGTTTTAATAGCATAAGCCGAATTATGCGATTTTAAGAACATCAAAATTTACTGAAAATTTCGGCAGAGTCTCCTTTGTAAAAACTGGCTCCCAAACGGGATACAACATGAATAGTATACGAAATCAATAAAAAGGCATCCCCAAGCGGGAGCTAGCTCTTCGTCAATCGACGGTCATAACCACACAAGCAATATAATATACAACGCCAACGGCGAGGATCAAAACTCAAAAGGAACTCAAAACCACCAGAAATATAACGAGCGACTCTAAGGTCGAAAGAATAAACAACACTGGTCTCTAACTCAATAAATACATGTTTGGTTGATGGAATTTACTAGATACAACGGAATAGTATTATACAAGGTAATATGATGGGTACGATACAAGAAAAACCCACCTACTAGCAAGTCACCCGAATGAAACTGAGCCCGCAAAGCCGTAATGAAACCTGTACGACAAACCTGCAAGAAACTGGGGCACAACGGGGGTGAGTTGCCAACTCGTGAATAGAAAAACATCTACGCACAGAAATCGCATAAATAACGCAACCTAGGTCAATGATCATAATATATCCTCAAATATATGTAAAACAGGCAGCCTATGACAATGTCTAGGGTAATATCTAACCGAGTGAAATCTCATGTGCCGTGTCGGTGCCTCAGGTAGCAATATATCATATGAATGAGGTATGAATGCATGAAAACAGAATACATGTAAATGAAGAAACTGTTTTCATAAATTAGTGAGATTTCCTTCGTATTTTTAAACTGAGGTATCATAATGAAATCAGCATCAACAGTGTCTAGCATCGACACAAAACATAAATCTCACTGTCTCGAAATATCAATGTCTCAATCTCAATATCTAGGGCGCCGTCAGTCCAGACCGGCCCCTACCATCATCTCAAGACCACGACGGTATCCTCCGGATATCCGACGCGTCGGGTAATATCACCGGTAGGTAGTCTCCCCCTGCCAGGCTCATCGTCATCACCACGAGCTTCTTGCCCCGGGGTACCTTACCGGGTCCACCATGTACCCGAAACGGTTCATCCAACTCCTCGAATCGGGTCTCCAAATCTATCAGCAAACTCATGGTGGACGACTCATACATCATGGGAAAAACCGCGCTTTTTATTTAAAAAGAGAAAGAAGAAGTTTGTATATGTTTTGCGGTTTTTCCCAAATCCAGAAAATCTCATGGAAATCCAAATCCAAAACCTCAACAGCACGTAAAAAGTGAATATATGCATGAGAATCCATGAATGCGGCATAACAATGAATAACAGTATGCATAAGGTAGCAGGTAATAACTATAATGTCTAAACTAACATATAAGGCAAGTACACTAATATCATGTCTAAACTATTAGCTAACAGGCTATGTCAAGCAATAATATTTTCTAAGGTGTACGTGACATGACAATTACCGATGAAGATGTGTGTGAGCCGGCAAGTAAGTGTATGTGGTACATACGCATCATCGGTAATGGTGCTGGTGTCCTAACAGCATGATATCAATAATGGAGTATGCAGCAAAATAAGTATGCGGGGCAGAGCGAACAGCAATAATGTGCGGAAGCGGAATACTAGACACAACGATAACTAATTAGTATTAAACTAATATAAGTCCTACAAATGGTGCCTTTTGAAATAACACGAATCATGGGGTTTTGAAAATAGGGGCTACGGTGTTTTTATGAAAAGATACGTCGTTTTTTAAATATCCGTAGATTCCCTTGAGCTGTCTTTAAAAATGCCCACGATTCGTTAGTTTTTGAAATAGGTAAGAAGTCTAATCTAATCTAACAACTACACTAAACTATACGGCTGAACTAACAAGCTGAACTACAGGTAAGGAAACCGCCTATCATCTGAGTCGATACATATACATACCTGTATATGTATAGTCGGTGATCCCGCCTCAATAATATCATATCCGATACCATATCTAAAATCAGGCATCCCAAGTCAAGAGTGCGGATCAATCATCAATATAGCTCGTACGTAAATATGTCGTACGGCATCCCAAATCTGGGTACGGGTCAATATCACATTCATCATACTATTCACCTGGTATTCTTTTTATCAAATATTATGATCGGGGTACTGATCTACGTATAGTACCATACTGATACCGCCTACGTATGCATGGACGTGTGTGAAACACTACGTCAAGGACCCGCTACAACGTCATGTCGTATCTAAGATACGAACCCTGCTATATCACCGATCTCACGGCCTCAAATCGAATCTCATCGACTCAGCTCAATCCCAAGTATCATCCTCAATCCGTATGTGAACACATAGTCCCATACCCATGTGAACACATAACTATAAAGAATCCCATGAGTACATATCAATAGGAATGTATGCAAGTATGTATGTGTGTATGTGTAGTGCAACACTACCCTAGGGTTCGCAACACTAAAAATAGTCCAACACACCAATATCCATCCTAAGCATCGTTATTAATCCTAAATAACATATAATGATTGTTGGTGTGTATACGCATCTGTATACACCACCACGGACTGCGGGGGTGCTATACGCCATCCACCCGACTTCTCCCCGTAGATATAAATCTACTCACCTGGTCCTCGCTAGCCGGTGCCGACGTTGCCACGCGCTTGCTTGTTGTCTCGAAGTCCACATGGGGGTACCTACATATCATAACGCACCATATCTCATTAAAATCCGACTCATGATCCAAAACGACGCATGAATCCCACATAGATCAAAACCTATGGTTGCTTTCACAAATCAACCCAAAAACCCTCGACGTCGGCGTACAACCGCCAAACCATCGAGAAAAACCCAAATACACTCATTTGCACATTCACGAACACTAATTTTAATATAAACTAGGTTAAAACTCACAAAAACGCCAATTTCACTCAAAAAGTCATTTTTCCGAAAATCTAGCAAGCACAATTCGCCGTTTTTGTACAAAACACGATGTTTAAATGAATGTAGCGGCCAATATATTTATTAAATATCTTAAATAAGTCATAAAAATCATTTCCATAATTTAAACTCATTAAATTCCAAAAACCCTAATATTCTAGTTTACAAAATACCCTTTTTACAATATCATAGCAAAAATGCACAAACTACAATTTAGGTTGGATTTCCATGAACTAAAGTGTTAAACTACACTTAATAAAGTTAATAATATGATAAAAACCCTAACCATATTTTAATTCTCAATTTAACACAATATTTACAAAAACTAGTTTGCAATTTTAACCAATTTCGACCATTTTATAGCAAAATGCACACACAACAATCTAGTTTGGATTTGCATGATCTAAAGCATTAAATTATATTTTATAATGTTAATAAAGTCATAAAATTCTTAGTTAGATTTTAAATCACCCATTTGCAACTAAAAACTAAAACCTAGTTTGCTTAAATAACTAAATTTGGACTTTTAGATGCAACAATTTACAAATTATCTTCTAGATTAGGTTTAACATGTCTTAACATGCTAACTACACCATGCAACCTTAAACAAGTGACAACAACCCTATTGAATTTAAAACCCTAACTTTTCAATTCAAACTCCTTCTCTTTAGATTTCCAAACTTGCAATTAAACCATATTTAAGCACCTAATAAGATACATTAAGGAATTTAACCCAATAATTGAACAATAGGTTAGGATTTATACCTTAAAACCATCTTGAGATCAACATGAAACTAGACCTCCAAATTGAAATCTTTGCACCAAGATCCATGCTTAAAGAGATAAGAGAAAATGGGTAGGGCTTTGATTTGCATTTTAGCTTTGATTTTTGATGGAAATGGGTGAACTTTTTGATGGAAAATGAGAAGAGAAGAGGGAGGGAGGGGCTGCTGTTGGGGGCTGAGAATTTTCGGCCAGAAATGGGAGTGAGGAGAGAGAGGGAGGTAGAGAAAATGGGGGGCGGGGGACAAAGTCAAGGTCAAAGCAAGTCAAAAGTCTAACTACTTTATCCATTTTCTATTCTTTTCTTCATTTCCTTTCATTTGAAAATCAAGTGGGGAAAAAATAGGGTGGCTGCTGATTTCAGCCATGGGGAGGAGTAAGTGGGTGTGTGTGGGTACGGGTGTGGGGTGATGAAAAATGATAAATACAATACCCCAGACATCCATTTACGCTAAAAAAAGCCTTTTTTCTTCAAAAATTTCTAAACCGTTTTGGCAAATGATTTCGTTCCAAAAACCACATGATAAATTTTTATTTAATGTTTTATGATGCACAAAATTTGTTTCAACTCATTCCGATTTGTAATTTTCCCTAATTAAATGTATTAGTGACGGCTTAAAATAATAATAAAATAATATTTTTTTCAGGAAATTTGAAATTTCACCAGCGGCTCAATAAACACCAAATAATATCAATTACATAGCTAGAATATGTATATTTAATTTTTATAATAAGATATTTGCATTTTGACTTTTTACAGAAAACCCCCTTATTTTACCGATTTTTCGAAATTTCCCCGAAACGATTTTCAAAGCGTTACAGCTTATCAGAGTTTACAAATCACCATAGTTCTGCCACGGCATTGCAAAGAACTTGATGCGCTTGATACATATAGCGTACAAGAGCTGCGGACTTTCTACGTCCCTCCCAGGCGAAGAGGTGAAAAGGTGATCCTCTTCTACCAATCTACGGAGACTAAAGCAAAAGAAAGAAGTCATGCATAGTGCTGATCTTGCGCTTGACAGGTTTCAACTAATCTGTCTGCCCAGATATTACGCAGAGGGATTGAAAAGGCTATTAAGATGCCAAGGCGTACCCTTCACACAAACCGCTCGACAAGCTCAGTTCTACAACAAGATTTGGGACATTCCTGGGACTCAGCGAAAGATGCCCAATAGGAAGATGGAGACAGCTGGCTTGGATACGTTCAGTCTAAGAAACAGGAGTGATTTCAATGGCTGCCGTGTCATAAACAGCTCTGGTGAAGAAGTGAACGCTCATTCAAATAGCCGTGACGTTGAAACAGAACGAGATCCAGCTCTATGAACATTAAGTCCATCGTTCGTAGAAGAAGTTGACAATCTAGTAAAAGAAGCCTGTCAAAAGATTCGGGATAACCACAATCTCGAAATGGCTATTTTTTAAAAGGCCAGGATGCAACGCCTTAACCAACAGTCCGCAGAGAAAGAAAACTACAATGCCCTCCATCCCCAGCTCACTATATGTCCTCACAAGAAGGAAAAATCCCGAAATAGAGGCAAAAACAGGACAAAGAGCGCAAACAACGTTCGCAAACAACAGGGTATATCTAAGAAGCCGCGCTATCAAGAAAAACATGGTTGGAACCCATCCTTTATCAAGAAGATGGGTCGGGAATACTCTTTCCCTCAAGACAAGACAAGGAAAATATTCAACCTTGTCATGAAGCATTAAATGATGACGCTTCCGGAGTCTCGGCATCCCGAACAAATAAACGAGGTCCATCATCTAGATTATTGCTCCTATCACCGAGCAATAGGTCATCCCCTTGAAGACTGCTTCACCTTTAAAGACTGGGTCGAAGACCAGTATCAATAAGGCAAGTTCACTTTGTCCGACTGCTGGAGGGTAATCCTGCCGCAAAAGCATAAACCAAAGAGGACCTATACCGTGAGGACAAGACCAGCTCAACGTCAAGAATGGAAGCAAACCCATACCGGCCATGTAGTAACAATCTCAAAGGAGGGAGGGCACGAGACTATAGATGACTCCTTTAGGTGCTTCACAAATGAAGACGAGGATGAGGTGATCTCAGAGTTTCCACCAGCACCAAAAGAGCTGGAAGATGGGATACACACAACGGTGGACAACCTGAGAAAAATCGACTTAGGGACGGAAAACAAGCCGAGACCCACATTCGTCAGTAGGCTGTTGTCTAAAAAACAGGTGGCCACACTAAAGGATGTGCTTAAACAATATAAAGACTGCTTCACATGGAACTATTCCGAGATACCGGGACTGGATCCAAAAATAGCGGTGCATAAACTGGCTATATCGCCGGACGTCAAGCCAGTCAAACAGACGCCAAGAAGAATGCGACTCGAACTCGAGATGAGTATCAATGCCGAAATCAAGAAACTAATTGACTCCGGCTTTATCAAAGAAGTTCAGTATCCCCATTGGATTGCCAACATTGCTCCAGTGATGAAGATAAATGGGACAATGTACAACTGCTTGGACTTTCGGGACCTTAACAAAGCTTGTCCGAAGGATGAATTCCCAGTACCTGTTACCAAGCTAATGATCGATAACACGTCCACTCATAAGGTCTTCTCCTTTATGGATGGATTTTCAGGCTACAATCAAATAAAAATGCATCCCGAAGACCAAAAGCACACCGCCTTCCGAACTCCGCTAGGCTTATTCTGCTATAAGGTGATGCCTTTCGGTTTGAAGAATGCAGGCACTACCTACCAGAGGGCCATGATGAAGATCTTCGATGACCTCATACATGAGATTGTCGAATGCTATATTGACAACCTTGTGGTGAAAAGCAAATCGTACGAGGAGCACTGGGAACATCTGAACATAGTGTTCTAGCGTCTTCGGAAATACAATCTAAAGATGAATCCTCTGAAATGTGCGTTTGGAGTCTCCTCAGGCAAATTCCTAGAATTCATCATACGACACTGAGGGATCGAAATAGACCCATCAAAGATCAAGGCGGTTATGGAAATGCCCATGTCAAGAACTCTTAAACAACTGCGGTCTCTCCAAAAAAAGCTCGCGTATATCCGGCGGTTCATAGCCAACCTCTCCGATAAATGCCGCCCCTACAGCCATCTCATAAAGAAGGGGACCCCGTTCGTTTGGGATCATAAATGCCTAAGTACACTGAACGAAATCAAGCAATACTTGCAGAACCCGCCGGTACTGACCGCTCCGGTCAAAGAAAAGACCCTCATCCTGTACGCAACGTCCCTTGAAGGTTCTCTATACACGCTATAGGCACATGAGAATGATCAGGGAAATGAGAGAGCTCTCTACTATTTGAGTCGAGTTCTCCTGGGGGCAGAAAACAACAACTCCCCCATCGAATGATCTTCACGATAACGAAGCTCAGGCACTATACCTTGGCACATGAGGTCCATCTCATATCGAAGGTGGATCCTCTCAAATATCTGATGTCAAGGGCCATACAAATAGGAAGGCTTGCCAAATGGGCCCTCCTATTGATGGAGTTCTCGATAACGTATCGACCCCTCAAGGCAGTAAAAGGTCAGGCCATCACCGACTTTCTCGCTGAGCATCCGATACCAGCCGATTCTTCCTTAAATTGCGAATTTCCAGACGAACACGCGTTCGAAACAATCGAAGGGGAGTAGGAAGGAAATAATGTCCAATGGGAACTCTACTTCGATGGAGCATCTTCCATGAAAAAGCGGAAGCATACCCCTATAATCAAAACCGGGGTGGGCCTCATCTTCGTGACTCCGCAAAGAGGGATAATGCGTTTTGCCCTTTCCTTAACGGAACTAAGAACAAACAACGAGGCTGCATATGAAGCTTTGATATCGGGTTTTGAGATCGCTGTCGACATGGGAATCAAAAACCTCCTCATATATGGAGACTTCCAGCTGGTCGTTAGCCAAGTAAATGGCGACGATCAGACGTGCAAACTAGAGTTGATAAAATATGGTAGGTGAGTGCAACAACTGCTGACACAAATCCCCTCTTACATTCTGGAAAGCATACCACGTGCGGAAAATAGTAAGGCGGATGCATTATCCAAGCTTTCTATGAAGCCCGCTGACGAAAACCTCGATGACATAAGGATCGTTGTGTAAAGCCGCTGGGTTCTTGCGACAGTAGAAATATCTTCAGAGGATTCAATGGAGCCATCTAAAAGAAAAGAAACAACCAAACAAGCGGTCCTCCAAACAGAAGACGAAGAAAAGGTCAAGGATTGGAGGGAAGTCTTCATAGACTACTTCAAATCCCATTGAACGCCCGAAAATGCGTCGTCAAGATATCAGCTCATGAAACGGGCTCTGTCTTTCGCTTTCGTCAATGATACTCTATACAAGAGATCGCTTGATGGTTTGTGGCTAAGGTGGTTGGGGCCAGGAGAAGCAAGGAGAGTCGTTCAAGAAATTCATGATGGACTCTGCAGTTCTCATCAGGTCGGGCCAAAGATGAAGCTGAAGATCAAGAAAATGGGTTACTATTGGCCCACAATGATCCAAGACTGTCTCGAATATGCGAAGCAGTGTCACTCATGCCAAGTTCATGGGGACTTCATCTATAAACATCCAAATCCGCTACACCCAACAGTAGCTAGCTGGCCGTTCGAAATATAGGGAACCAATATAATCGGTCCCATTGAGCCAGCATCATCCAAAGGACACTGGCTCATACTGGAAATGACTGACTACTTTTCTAAGTGGATGGAAGCAGTACCACTAAGGGAAGTGAAGACGGAGAATATTCTCCATTTCTTCAAGATGCATGTCATCTATCGGTTCGGCACTCCGCGACAGATAATCTCGGATAATGGACTAGCCTACAGGAGCCATAAAATCAGCCGCTTCACAGAACAACATAAAATAGACTGGAGATACTCTTCATTCTATAATCCACGTGCCAACGGTCTAGCTGAAGCTTTCAACAAGACCTTAACCAAGATTATAAAGAAAATGGTGTCCAGAAAAAAAAAGACTGGCATGAGAGACTGCATGAAGCTCTCTGGGCGTACCGAACGACGTTCAAAACGGCTATGAATACAACACCATACGCGTTAGCATTCGGCACTGAAGCAGTCCTTCCTTTGGAAATAGAACTCTCTTCTCTCCAAGTAGCGGTTCGATACGAGCTAACAGATGATGAAAATGCCCATCTTGGACTTGAGGAGCTCGACGCCCTCGATAAAACTGCTTCATGGCGCTGCAAAATCGAGAAGCTTACAAGGCAAGGAAGACGCGCTCATACGAAAAACTGATTAGGCTGAGAACATTCTGCCAAGGTGAACTCGTGCTAGTTATCAAAAGACCTATGATCCCCAATCGTGCAAAACGGGAGAAATTCGAGCCAAACTATGAAGGCTCGTACATCATAGACAAGGTCTACCAAGGTGGGTCCTATTTTCTCATGGATATGCATGGCGAAAGACCTTTCCGGCCAATAAACGACTGATTCCTCAAGAAATACCACGCTTGACGAGTCACGACTTAGGTCAATGATAGATGACGACACTCGTGTCCGCTCGCTATCATCCTGAGTCAAAACTCTAAGTGGTATTCGGAAAAACTTTGCCTCAAACATGGCGACAATGGACCGTAATGTCCTTAAACTAAAGCTTCACCTCAAAAATGGTGATAATGGACCACTACGTCCTTAAACTGGCAACGGACCGAGATGTCCCTATACTAACAATGGGCCGGAATGTCCTAAAACTAGTGTGCCATCTCAAACACGGCGCATCACCCCAAATATGACAATATCCACCATTGAGATCTGTATTGCAATCAAAGCTCCAGCGGCGAAGACTGCAACCCAAGTTCCATTGGCAAACCGATGGGTAAAAAAAATGTATGTCCACAACTAAAATTGGCACGGATGGAAACCCGAAAGGACACCGTGAGTAAAAATAGAAGGGCTATCGGCTAGCTTGTAAAAACACGAAAGGGCACAATCTCGGTTAAAAAAACGGTCTTTCTACAAGCAAAATAGGCACGGATGAAAACCCGAAAGGGCGCCGTGAGTAAAAACAGCAGAGCTACCGGCGATCTTATGAAAACCTGAAAGGGCCCATTCTCGTAAAATTTTCACTTACGAGATCCTCTCGACTCGTAAGATGAACTCCCCTATGAGACCCTCACGGCACATAGGATTCAAAGCCTTAGGCTACAGGGGCCTGGACTTATTTTTAAGCCATCGTGTTCCCTATGTTTTGCTACAGGTATTCTAATATTGGCCCTTGTATACAATCCATGAGCACAAAAAAAAAACAATTTCCCCCACCAAATTCCACCAATGACGAGGAATGTCCTCATATGATGAACGACACTTATAAGTCCTCTCGACTTGTAAGGAGAAAACACTCTTGTAAGATCCTTACAACTTGAAAAAGAAAATACCACTTAGGAGTCCTCACGACTTCTAGGGGAGAACCTACACCTACGAGATCCTCTCGACTCGTAGGGAGAAATAATTTTATGAGACCCTTACGGCTCATAAATTCAAAAAGCCTTAGTCGACAGGATCCTAACCCTGTTTGCTAAGCCACCTTTGTTCAAATCGACAAAGGCAAATGATGATTCACTTCTGGAAATATCCCAGTTGTAGCGATGCTGATACCTAAATTGGTATCAAATTCCAAGTCCTCTCAAAGCAAATGATGATTTTCCCCTGGAAATATTCCAATCGCAACAATGCTGATGCCGAAATTGGTGTCAGAATCCAAGTTCCCGACTTGCAACAAAAGTATATGCATATGAAATAGCTGAAATGATGGGGCAACTCGCAATAAAAAAAATCAGGAAGCAAAAAAATATATGCATATGAAACAGCCGAAATGATTGGGCAACTCGCAATAAAAAACAACGAGTAAAAATAAAACAATACATGGCCGAAATGATTAGGCATTGCGAAAAATAGCCGAAATGATTGGGCAATCGTGACTTTCGCGATATAAAAGCTGAAAAGATAGAGCATCGCGGAAACAAATAAAAAAACATATCAAAATGAAAATTTTCTGCTCTGCCGGTGAGTCCACATCAACCCCTGTATACAATCCATGGGCACAAACGAAAAGGGAACCATATTTTCCCACCAGGCTCCGTCAAAGGGAGAGCCGAGTCTTGACGGTTCACATACAACCTAGAGGCAACCTCAACATTTGTTTCGTTACAGCAGGTGCAATGTTAACCACGGCGTTTCTTCTCAGTCCAACAGGATGCAGATGCAACGTCAACGAAAGACCTCACGGTCGAAACAAAGCAGAGTGACGGCGAAATCCCAGCTCTAAGTCTCAACGGTTCACATACAACTTAGAGATAACCTCGACATTCTTCTTGTTACAGCAGATGTAATGTTAACAAAGGCTCCAAATAGCCAAATCAAAAAGGAGTGACGACAAAATCTTAGCTCCAAGTCTCGATGGTTCCCATACAACCTAGAGACAACCTCGACATTCTTCTCGTTATAGCAAATGCAATGTCAACATAGGCTCCAAAACAGCCATATAAAAAAGGAAGCGAAGGCAGAATTCCTAGCTTTAGGGTCTTGACGACAACTCAAATAAAACCCGAAAGACTATCGGAGATCATCCCACACCAGTGCGGAGTGGTTATGACTCATCGAGGCTCCCAAACTAAGCCTAACCTCAAGTAAAAAGCGACATAGAAAAATTCCTAACGCTTGCTCTTCTGATGGTCAAATTGCTTAAGAAGATTACTTGAAGACGTCTGTTTCCTGATTTAAAATCAGAAAAGCTTATGGAAAAAGCTTCAGAAGAGGGTCACGTGCTTACACGTGACCAGCAGTCACGTGTTGGCACGTGACATCTTAAAGCTTCAGCAAGGCAAATTCAGCTTCCCGACTGCAACAAAGAAAAGGGCTTCAGAAAAGGGTCACGTGTTCCCACGTGACCTGGGTCACGTGTTGGCACGTGACAATTAAAAGCGGCTTCAAAGGCAAACCGGTTCCCTGATCAAATCAAGGAAAATGCATCAGAAGAGGTCACGTGCTCCCACGTGACCAGGGTCGCGTGTTGGCACGTGATAATCAAAAGCAGCAGATTTGTTCTCCAGCTAAATCAAGAAAAAGAGTCCAGACGAGGGTAACATGCTCACACGTGACCAGGGGTCATGTGGTGCCACGTGACAGCTAAACAGCAACCAGAAGACAGAGCGCAGAAAGAAAGAAGAAGGCTCGTTCCAAGGGGGTCACGTGCCCACAAGTGACCAAGGGTCACGTAGCCACACGTGACCGGCTTCAAAGCCTATTTGTTAACAGAATTAAATTCTGAGAAAAGACCTCTCAAATCTTTCCAAAAGCAACCGATTGAATTAAAGATTTAGAGTTGATTAAATATCATCTATCTATGGGAAAATCTCGAATTTGGAAAGATTTCCCCTTTAAATCTAACAGAAATAACAAAGGAGAATCTCTGGATTTAAAATCCAATGGTGAATAAAATTCATCTAATAATCCAAAGGTCCAAAACGAATGATGGATGCAAATAAAATCTCTCAATGAAAGATTCATCAAAAACTGATTGAGTCGGCTGCTTCTCCTATAAATAGGAGCCAAGAGACACAAAAAAAAAGAAAAAAGAGAGAGGGGTGCAGAGGGAAGAAAAAAGAGGAGAGCCTTAAGACTTTAGAGGAATTTGGATCTTCTGCAAAGAAAACCCTAGGTAAGGAAGGGAAGGTTTCATTGAAAGAAAAGAGAATTTAATTCTCAACAGAGTTTAACAGAAGGACTTATTTCTTCTCTCTTTGATAGAGGATCTGTAAAGTGCACATCTGCCCTTGAAGTTGAGAATTTAATTCTCAATGGGTTGAGATCCTGCCATGCAGATCCAAAGCATAGAGAGGGAATGGAAGCACGAGAATTTAATTCTCGCGGAACTATAGGAATTTAATTTATTTAAAATAAAATTAGGGCTTGACCCTGTGTCATGGGAATTTAATTCCTTCAGAGTAAAAGAAACATGGTTTAACCCTAATTAAGAACTTAGTTCTGTTGAAACAATGGAAATTTAATTCCCTTAATCATAATCCTTTAACAGAGAATGAGAGTTTAATTCCTTAATGCTTTTATTAGGGTTTAACCCTATTCAGTTCTTCACATATATGAGGAATTTAATTCCTACAGAAAATTCAGAGTCCAACTCTATTCCAGAATATAAATCTTCAAAAGGAAGTAGGAATTTAATTCCTCTGAAATTATTGTCAGGGTTCAACCTTACGAGGAATTTAATTCCTGAAAAAGATTAACAGATCCTCTAAACGACATACATAGAGGCAGGGTCACGTGTCACCACGTGACCCCTCCAAAAGATCTACAGAAAGCCCCCTTGAGGCAGTGCCCCACGTGACCCACGTAACCCTTGGCAGAAGCTTTAACATATAAGCATTTGAATGCCCGTCACGTGATGGCACGTGATGCTCTGAAAGATGCAATAGTCTCAGAAGAACAAATGAAGGGAGGGCGCTCTCACGTGTTGTCACATGACCCCTCTTGCCTTAATTGGAACCCCTGAATTCAGTGATAGAACATTGTTTGACCTTAGTGTTCAACACTAAGCAAAGAACTTCATTTGCAGTGTTCAACACAGCTTACCTTGGTGTTCAACACTAATTTGGGATATCTATTGCCAGTGTTTAACACTGGTTTGTTTTAGTGTTCAACACTAATCTGAAAGCCTCGTTACTGGTGTTTAACACCAACTATCTTTTAGTGTTAAACATTGACCTATCAATTTCATTCCCAGTGTTCAACGCTGATTGGTCTTTAGTGTTTAACACTAGACACTGGCCCAATTGGCCGAACGGATAGAGGCAAAGCCTCTCCTTCAAGGGACCCACAGGAAGCCAATATTCCAGACATGATTGGACTCAGCCCAAGATGGCCATAAGTCCTCAATTCGTAATTAACTGGGCTAATGGGCTCACAACATAATTGGTCTTGATCCCAAATTGGGCCAAAGACTATTTAATCCACTCCGGTTTCAGGATACATCTCTTCACTCCTTTGATACTTGGCGTTGTAATCCCTCAACGTCTTCAAAGAGGTGACGGGTCCCGATGACCACACATTGATATGGACTGTGGGGTCCTTAAACCTATGGACTACGACGTCCTTAACCTTGACCGAGATGTCTTAAAACTAACAATGCACTGTGGGGTCCTTAAACCCATGGACTACGATGTCCTTAACCTTGACCGAGATGTCTTAAAACTAACAATGGACTGTGGGGTCCTTAAACCCATGGACTACGACGTCCTTAACCTTGACCGAGATGTCTTAAAACTAACAATGGACTGTGGGGTCCTTAAACCCATGGAATACGACGTCCTTAACCTTGACCGAGATGTCTTAAAACTAACAATGGACTGTGGGGTCCTTAAACCCATGGACTACGACGTCCTTAACCTTGACCGAGATGTCTTAAAACTAACAAAGGACCGCAATGTCCTTAAACTACCCATGGACCGCAATGTCCTTAAAACTACCAATGGACCACCATGTCCTTAAACTAGAACAATAGAGCCACGCATGCTCTTTTGCCGGATCTAAACAATCCTGTTTAAGTTGATCTTAGCCTTAAATATGGCTAACGTATCCTTAAACCTTCGAACAAACTGGACTATGAATCCCCCCCAATTAACTCTGGTTCGAGAGTACATCTCTGAACTCCTCTGACATCTGTCGTTGTAATCCTTCAACGTCGTCAGAGAGGTGACGGGTCCCGATGGCCATACATGCAATGGACCACTATGTCCCTAAACTGGAACAATGAAGCCCAAATGATCTCTTGTCAGATCTAAACGATCCCGTTAAGTTGATCTTAGTCTCAAGTTAGACTAACGTATCCTTAACAAACGTTTGAGTTGATCTTAGCCTCAAGCATGGCTAACGTATCCTCAAACCAAACCCCCAAACCCAAATCTAAGATAATACGGATTTGGACTAGTCTACGCCCTACGGGCGACGACATAACTCGGTCTCCGTAAACAATCCACGGGCAACAAAACATAAAATAAACACACACGACACGAATTGACCATCTGGAGAAGGAGAAAGTTGTTACCGCAATGCGGTAGCGTAATTAACTGCAGGGGCTTGCGCCTGCAGGTCAGAGCGTCCCCACAATCAAAAACCCCTCAAACGAGGGGGAATCTGACGAAGTCTGCTACATCGGCCGCATCCGTCTAAACCTCCGATGCACGGTGCCATAAATCAACTTGGCATCTTCGGAGAGGTGGACGGATAGCACCAATTAGCATCTGCCCCGAATCTCAGGCGAGACGTCATGTCTAGGCCGCCATTCGGAGGGGAACAGATTCTGGCACGCCCGGTGGGACCTTTTCCTTTTTCCACTCCACACTTCGTGTGTCGTGATTCACGAACCAATCGCGGTTCGCTAATGGTGGCCTTTGGGTTTCAAGATACTAAGAATTGGCGTCTTGCTTATTGCAGAAAGCAAAGGATCGATGACTTCTACTTCTGCGAAACTCTCCAACTGCTCAGACTGCAATTGCGGCCAACGCTTTGCCTCGCCAGGAGGTATAGCCTACAGACCCCAAGCAGCTTCGTTATTCACAATGCCGGTGGACCAGGTGACTCAGGCCACTACCGGATTGTTCTTTGGGACTATGCTCCCACCAACAAGCTTCGCGGCGCCGGCGCTGACAAAGGAAGCTCCCAAGAAGTCGGTCTTTGATCTTCTTACCCCTGCCGCGACTCCTCTTAGCGGGTCGCTCAACATCAGCGCCTCGGTCTTCTCTAGATTGGGCCAGAAATCCTGTGGACCCATCATGGGGCCTACAATCCCAGAGAAGGCTGCTTTTAAGAAAGTGACCGGTCCTGCTCCCGAAATCGCCAAGGCGGCTTCCCCGGCCAAAAAGTCGGTCTTTACAAGATTGACGGCTTCAGCCCCGGCTCCTGCTACCCAAAGGACATCGGTCTTTGACAGGATAACACCAGCAGCGACCCCCACCTACACAGGGGGCAAGACGAAGTCATTCTCACCGTTGAACCAACGCCGCCCGCTCGACACGCTCGACGTCGCCACTGGCGCCGAGTAAGGAAGGCTGGGGGCAACTCCCCCTCTGGGCTAACTCCACCAACCCCAACGGTGGAAGTTAATGCTACCGTTCCAACTGGGAACAGCTTCGAGATGCTAAATAAGGTGCGAAGGAATTCTCCTACTGCGGTGCTAAAGAAGTCTCCTCCTCCACTAAAAAAGGTTGCGGAAATAAAGCCAGAACGACCCCGATCCCCACAACGGCTGTCTTCCAAAATCTATAAGGTTTGGCGGCAGGCCCGAGACTCGATGATCGATCCAAACTTCTCCCGCCAGCACAAGAAGCTGAAAATCCAACCGGAAGCCAGTCACCAGGCTAAACCACCAAAGGCTGTCTGGGTGCCCGCCTCAACGGCCCCCTCAACCTCTACTGCTCATAAAAGGAGGAAGCCAGAGAAGATCCCCCAGCCTGCAACGACAGCTAAAAGCACTGAGCCCGGACGCCCTAAGTCTGGGGGCATGATGGTCCACACCGTATACATGGCGTCAGGAAAAGAAGACAGTCGTGCGTCCACGGGTCATAGACCGCTTACACGGTCGGTGACCAAAGCTCAGGAGCAACAGCAAAAGCTCCAGGAGACGATGAATGCTATGGCAGCACTTACCGGGCCAAAAGAAAACCCAGAAACGTCCTCAGACGCACGCCAGGAGGAAGAAACCGACGCTGAATTCCTTCGCCGGATACTGGAGAAAAAGGACAAAGAGGCTGCTGAACAAGCAGCCAACATACAACATATGGGCCTTCTCTTCCAAGATATGATAGGAATGATGATCCAGCAGGACCCACCCGCCGAGGATCCCCCAATCGTTCTTGAAGAAGACCGAGGAGAAACGTCAAATCCACCACCGGCCCTCTCAATGGCCAAAGAGGAGACAATCTCTAAGGCTGATTTGGCCGACTATATAGCCCAGCAAATCCGAGTTCATCATGCGACTGAGGCAGCTGGTCAAATCGTAAAGACGGGCCGGCCGTATCCAACATGGTACGACCAAATCAAATACCCGCCGGGCTATACAATACCAAAATTCCACGTGTATAAGGGAACTGGCAATCCCCATCAACATGTTGCCCAGTTCAGGGCCCTTTGCGGTAATACCGGCGGTGATGATAAACTGTTGCTTCGCCAGTTCGTGGGCAGCTTATCAGAAACAGCGTTCGAATGGTATTCGGAACTCCCGAACGATTCTATCAAGACGTTCGCCGAAATGGAGCTGCTATTCACTCAACGATTCACAAGTGCCAGCGAACGCACTCCAATAACAGCACTGATTAACGCCAGGGTGAAACCAGGCGAAACCTGGGTCCAGTATGCTATACGCTGGCGGAATTTGTGGTCGAGATGCGAACAACGCATTGAGGAAGCACCCGCAGTAGGCATGTTCGTGGGAACCCTAGACCTTCACGCAACTATCTCCCAGTTTATGATGTTCTTTAAGCCGACCACATTCCAGGCTCTAATCGACAAGTTGGCTCAGATGGACCAGATGGGTCATAGACCACCTCCCCCGAAGTCGAAACCTCGGAATGACAAGGGTAAAGGAAGGGCAACCTTCGTCGCGAATGCCCTGCAACAACCTAACGCCCCGAAGCCGACAGATTAATTGGAAGAAAGACGCCGGTATTATAATGAGAAGATGAAGCATCCCTATTCGTTCCCACGAGACAAGACGAAACGGTTATTTGAGCTGGCAGTACGCAACAGACTTATAAACCTACCAAATCCAAGGCGACCGCCGCAACCCACTGAAGTGAATAACCCTAACTATTGCCCTTACCATCAAATGGTAAGTCATCCGATTGAAGATTGCTTCGTCTTCAAAGGATGGATTGAAGATCAATACCTCCAGGGGAAGTTTGTACTGTCCGAAAAGTGGAAGGTGAACCCACCACAACCGCATACTCCTAAGAAAGCAGATACACCGGGGGCAACCTGCTCCTTTATTAAAGAAGCTCCATGGGAGGTCATGCTATCAACCAAAACCAAAAGAATGTTGAGAGACCTTCATGCATGCCCTGCGATCGAATGGAAGAACCCTCTTGAACCTCAAATTATCGAAGGGATGCTGAAGCCCCGCCCAACTACGATGACTCGTGGTGATGGCCCGAATACTCACGTCCAACCGTCAAAATCTTCGAAGAAAAAGAAAAAGAAATCCAAGAAGCCCGTGAAGCCTGGAGACGAGCACACGAACTTGCAGAAGCAAATCGACGCGCTGGAAGAGTACAATCAAAAGGCGCGAACTCCTGTCACGCTGCAAGAGTTCCTCAGCCACATCTTTCAAGAGGAAGATGAGGGAGAGAGCTCGTCGGATGAATCCGGTGGATATGTGGCAAGTTGCAACGTAATCTCTCACTCGTTTACCGATGATGGGAAAGATCCTGGCACTAAGAAACTGGGGGCGGAGCCTGAACCAGAGCGTGTGTGGCCAACAGATGAAATGATCAATGCCTTTCTAGACGAGATCGTCTAAAGAGTAAAGCGGATCAGGAGCGTGAGATGGCCGCATCGGAAGGAGCCAAATGCAGGCGACTGAACGAAAGAGTTGAACTACCCCCGCCAGATCGAAAGGCATCCGAAGTAGACAAGAAGATATTCAAGACGAGGAAAAGGTTTGCCAAAGCCATGTCAATGGGAATGAAGCTACCACCCTCGGAAGGAAACACGCTCGATGGGGTGGAGAGGCACCCTGATTATTGCGCATATCATCGGAAAATTTCACATCCCACGGAGGAGTGCGACGCCTTTAAGATATGGTGGCAAGGATACGTTGCTCATCGGCAACATTTTAAGCGCATGAAACGCAAGACTCGTCAGGAACGAAGAAGTACTGTCGATGGGCGCAACAGAACTACTGACAACTATTACATGGTTAACGCCAGGGGGTCACAAGTTCTCACCTTTGGGAGCGACTCTGATGAAGAAATGGCTCTGGGCCCTCTCTTTAAAGAATCCGTTTTAGAGAAAGAGGAGAGATCGAAGGCCTGCGAGAACATTCAGCTGCGCAATCGCACACTCCCAGAGAAGAATCTCGGGCCCGCGAGTAGAAAAGATAAGGGAAAGGAAAAGGTCACCGAGGATATCACTTTAGATGACCAGGTCATGAAAGAACTGATTGCCAAAGACCCTCCCAGGAAGGGTAAGCTGGACTGCAATGTCTTAGCGCACCTACGGAAGCTACCTTCTCAGCTCAGCATTCTCGATGCCCTCCTATTATCAAAAGAAGCGCGAGACTCACTAATTAAAGCGTTACAAGAACCTGAGCAGTTCCAAGCCTTCCTCGCCACTGAAAGGATGAAGGATGAACTGGAGGAAGTGCATGCGGCCGACATCACTTTTGGTGACGAAGACCTCCTTCTCGGGACGTGCGACCACAACCGTCCCCTATATGTCTCTGGATACTGCCATGATATCAAGATGGGCAAGATCCTGGTGGATAATTGATCCTCCGTCAATCTCCTTAATGTTCGGGTGTTGAAGGAAATCTGCATAGTGTGCAACACCTCGCTCGTGACAAAATTACTATCTCCGGTTTCGATTCACAATCGTCACGGACTCTCGGATCCGTGATACTAACATTACGCTTTGGACTTCTCGTCACAGACATCAAATTCCATGTCATTGACGGCAAGACCTGCTACAACGCCTTGCTCGGTCGTCTTTGGCTACACGAGTACAACGTCATCCCTTCTACACAACATCAGTGTATGAAGTACTTTAAGGATGGTTTTGAGTATACCGTAACAGGTGAGTTGAACCCATTTTCCATGAACGAAGTCCGCAAATACGAAGATGCGAAGTACTTTTTGCCAGATTTCGAGGATACAGAAAGGTGTCGCAACCCGGAGAACAAAGCCGCCGCCACCATCCCTGTTTTCGGGAGCGATACCGAAGAAGAGGAAGAGATAGTTTATGCCGGGCCATCTCAACGCAACAACCCGGGGACGTCCGCCCCCATGTTGGTCTTCGGAAGTGATTCGAAAGATGAGGTTAATGCCGTGTTCTCCAATCGGCTGTCAATACAAGCACCCCTTAGCGATGATCATAGTTTGCAAATCACCATGGTACCGCGAGAACACTACAAGGATCTCGACACACTTCAAACTCACAATGTGCAGGACCTGCAAACATTTTACGTCCCTCCCAGGCAAAGGGGTGAGAAGGTGATCCTATTCTACCGATCCTCAGAGTCGAAAGTAGAGAAAGAGATCTGGCATGGCGCGGATGCTACACTCGATAGGCTCCAACCCATCCGTCTGCCCAGATACTATACAAATGGATTAAAGAGGCTATTGAAGCGCCAAGGAGTACCCTTAAAACAGACTGTTCGACAAGCTCGGTTCTACAACAGGATTTGGGACGTCCCTGGGACTCAACGCAAATTGCCCAACGGGAAAATAGAAACACTTGGGCTTGGATACGCGAGAACCGGAAAACGGGGACGGGCCCACAGTAGCTACGCTATATATACCTTTGATGAAGAAGAGGACGCCCTGTCAGGAGATGCCAACCCCTCATCAAAACTAGACCCCGCGATTGAAGTGCCGAGTCCGTCGTTTGAAGAATGAATGGACAAGCCTATCAGGAAAGTGGGTCAGAAAGCTCGGGAGGACCACAACCGCTAGATGGCCATCTACGAGAAGGGCAGGACGCAACGTCTATTTCAACAGGCTGCAAAAGACAAAGATGCTCATCCTTGTCAACCCGTTGTACGAAAGGCCCGACGCAGAGACGGAAATAAATCAAGAAGCGGAAAGAGGAGCCGACAACAACGACGCAGGATTAGACGGTTACGTAATCGGGTATTGCGCGGCTCGGATTTGTCCCTCATGAGGAAGATGAGTCGAGCGTACTCCTTCCCCCAAGACAAGACGGAGAGGCTACTCAAGCTCGCTTTAAAACATCAAATGATCGCGCTTCCAGGGTCTAGGCACCCTGAGCAAGCTAACAAGGCTTCTCATCTGAGCTATTGCTCTTATCACCGAGCCATAGGACATCCTACCGAAGACTGCTTCACCTTCAAGAACTGGGTCGAAGACCAGTACCAACAGGGCAGATTCGCTTTATCCGACGGCTGGAGGGTAACGCCGCCACAAAAACACGAACCCAAAGCCGCAAAAGCAAAACCAGATCCACCTCAGTCCTGGAAGCGGATTCGCACCTGTTATATGATTACGATATTAAAAGAAGAGCCCAAGAACATGGATGACCTTCCCTGGTGCTTTGAGAACAGCAATGATGAGGAGATCTCAGAATTTCCGCCTGCTCCGAAAGAACTGGAAGATGGTATACATACTACTGCAGATAACCTCAAGAAGATTGAGTTGGGATCGGCAGATGATCCGCGACCGACATTTGTCAGCGAACTGCTATCTGAAGAAAGGGTGGCTGTGTTAAAGAAAGTGCTTCTACAGCATAAAGACTGCTTTGCGTGGAACTATTCCGAGATGCTAGGATTAGATCCGGAGATTGCTGTGCATGAATTAGCAATATCCCCAGATATCAAGCCAGACAAGCAGGCGCCGAGAAGGATGCGGCTCGAGCTTGAGATGAGCATCAACGCCGAAGTCAAGAAGCTGATCGATTCTGGATTTATACAAGAAGTCCAATATCCCGACTGGATCACCAACATCGTCCCGGTAATGAAGAAGAATGGGACGGTACACATATGCGTGGATTTCAGGGATCTCAATAAAGCCTGCCCGAAGGACGATTTCCCAGTACCAGTAACCGAGCTAATGATAGATAACACGTCCACTCACGAGGTTTTCTCCTTTATGGACGGTTCGTCAGGATACAATCAGATAAAGATGCATCCCGAAGACCAGAAGCACACCGCTTTCCGGACCCCTTTGGGTATATTCTGCTACAGGGTTATGCCCTTTGGTCTAAAGAACGCTTGCGCTACCTATCAAAGGGCCATGACAAAGATCTTTGATGATCTCATACATAACATCGTCGAATGCTATATTGATGACCTCGTAGTAAAGAGCATGTCATACGAAGAGCATTTAGAGCATCTGAAAACTGTATTTCAACGCCTTCGGCAATACAATTTGAAGATGAATCCCCTCAAATGCGCGTTCGGAGTCTCCTCGGGTAAATTCCTGGGATTCATCATCCGACACCGAGGTATCGAAATAGATCCATCTAAGATCAAGACGATCATGGAAATGCCCCCGCCAAGAACCCTCAAACAGTTGCGGTCTCTCCAAGGAAAGCTCGCATACATCCGGCGGTTTATCGCTAATCTTTCAGGCAAGTGCCGTCCTTATAGCCACCTGATGAAGAAGGGAACTCCATTCGTTTGGGATCACAAATTCCAAGGTGCACTAGACGAGATCAAGCAGTACCTGCAGAACCCTCCGGTGTTGGCTGCGCCGGTCAAGGGAAAACCCCTCATTCTTTATACAACCGCCCTCGAACATTCCTTAGGCGCATTATGGGCACAAGAGAACGATCAGGGGAAAGAGAGAGCACTCTACTACTTAAGTCGAGTTCTACTGGGGGCAGAAAGCAATTACTCTCCCATTGAAAAACATTGCTTGGCGTTAATCTTCGCGATAACCAAGCTCAGGCACTATGCGTTGGCACATGAAGTCCGTCTCATCTCGATGGTGGACCCTCTGAAATATCTGATGTCAAAGGCTATATTGACGGGTCGACTTGCTAAATGGGCTCTACTCCTGATGGAGTTCTCAATAACATATCGACCTCTTAAGGCAGTGAAAGGCCAGGCCATTGCCGACTTCTTCGCCGAGCATCCAGTACCTGCCGGTTCTCCCCTGAATTACGATTTGCCGGACGAGCATGCATTTGATGCGATCGGCGGCGGTAGTACCCGATGGGAACTCTATTTCGATGGAGCGTCCTCCGTAAATAAGCGCAAACAAGGTACCCCAATGATCAAATCGGGGGTAGGCCTCATCTTCGTAGCTCCACAAGGAGGGATAATGCGCTTCGCCTTCTCTTTAACAGAGTCGAGGACAAACAATGAAGATGAATACGAAGCCCTGATAGCAGGCCTCGAGATCGCCATCGATATGGGAATTGAAGACCTCCTTATATACGGGGATTCTCAACTGGTCGTTAGTCAAGTAAATGGAGACTACCAAACGTGCAAATCAGAGTTGGTAAGATACGGCGAAAAGGTGCAACAACTATTGACCCAAATTCCCTCCTACACTTTAGAACGTATACCACGTGCGGAAAATAGCAAAGCAGACGCGTTAGCTAAGCTCGCTAAAGAAGTGGCTGACGAGAGCCTCGATGATGTAAGAATCGTGGTACAAAGCCGTCGAGTGCTCGCCCCAACGGAAATACCTCCGGAATCACACGAAGAAAAGGGAACGACTGAGCAGACGACTCTATAAATAAAAGACCATGAGAAGGCCGAGGACTGGAGGGAAGTCTTCATAGACTACTTTAAGTCCCACCGAATGCCCGAAGAAGCGTCCTCAAGACATCAGCTCATGAAACAAGCTCTATCTTTCGCTTTCGTCAACGATACTCTATACAAGAGATCGTTTGATTCTCTATGGCTGAGATGCTTAGGACCTGACGAAGCAGAAAGAGTTGTTCAGGAAGTTCTCGACGGACTTTGCGGTTCTCACCAAGCAGGCCCAAAGATGAAGTTAAAAATTAAACGGATGGGTTATTATTGGCCCACGATGGTCCAAGACTGCCTCGAGTATGTGAAGCAATGCCACTCGTGCCAGATTCATGGAGACTTTATCTACCAACATCCGAATCCACTACACCCAACGGTGGCTAGCTGGCCATTTGAAATGTGGGGGACTGACATAGTCGGCCCCATCGAGCCAGCATCGTCCCGAGGACATCGTTTCATCCTGGCGACAACTGATTACTTCTCCAAATGGGCAGAAGCAGTACCGCTGAGGGAAGTGAAGACGGAGAATATCCTCCACTTCTTCAAGACGCACGTCATCTATCGGTTTGGAACCCCACGGCGGATTATCTCCGATAACGGGCCAGCCTACAGAAGCCATAAGATTAGCCGCTTCGCGCAGCAGCACAATATAGACTGGAGATATTCTTCAGTTTACAATCCACGAGCTAACGGTCTGGCCGAGGCCTTCAATAAGACCTTGACAAAGATCATAAAAAAGACGGTGTCCCGAAATAAGAAAGACTGGCACGAGAGGCTGCAAGAGGCCCTTTGGGCCTATCGAACTACATTCAAGACGGCCACGAACACAACGCCATACGCGTTGATATTTGGGACGGAAGCAGTGCCCCCCCTCGAGATAGAGTTACCCTCTCTACGAGTGGCAGTCCACTACGAGCTGACGGACGAAGAAAATGTTCACCTTCGGCTTGAGGAACTTGATTCCCTCGATGAAACCCGGCTCATAGCGCAACAAAATCTAGAGGCCTACAAAGCAAAGATGACGCGCTCGTATGAAAGATTGACCAGGCCGAGAATATTCCACCAAGGCGAACTCGTACTTGTGGTCAAAAGACCTATGATCCCCAATCGTGCCAAGCGGGGAAAATTTGAGCCGAACTATGAAGGCCCGTACATCATAGACAAGGTCTACCAGGGTGGAGCCAATCTACTCATGGACGTGCATGGTGAAAGGCCTTTCAGGCCAATAAACGGCCGCTTCTTAAAGAAGTACTATGCTTAATGAGCCACGGCCTGGGTCAATAATAGATGACGATGACTATGTCCGCTCGCTATCTTCCTAAGCTCAGACTTTACAAGCAGCAGCCGGCCTTCCCCTGAACGATGGACCGAAACGTCCTTAAACTAACGATGGACCGAAACGTCCTTAAACTAACGACGGACCGAAATGTCCTTAAACTATCGATGGACCGAAACGTCCTTAAACTAACGACGGACCGAAACGTCCTTAAACTAACGACGGACCGAAACGTCCTTAAACTAACGACGGACCGAAACGTCCTTAAACTATCGATGGACCGAAATGTCCTTAAACTAACGATGGGCCGAAACGTCCCTAAAACTAATACCGCAGCATCTTTAGGCTGACGAGATAAAAAAAAGAAAAAAAAAATATATAAAAAGAATAAAAAAAAACGGTATGTTCACAAGCAAAATGGGCACGGATGAAAACCCGAAAGGGCTCCGTGAGTAAAAACAGCAGGACTACCGGCGAGTGTTTGTGAAAACCCGAAAGGGCGCAACCTCGTTAAAGGACACTTACAGAGTCCTCTCGACCTTGTAAGGAGAAACCACCTGCGTGAGATCCCTACGACTCACACAGGAGTAACACACTTAGGGATCCTCACGATTCCTAAAGAAAAAGCGCACTTGCGAGATCCTTACGACTCGTAAGGAGAATTCTCTTATGGGACCCTCACGGCTCATGAGATTTGAAAGTCTTAAGTTACAGAAACCTAAACCTGTTCTTAAGCAAATCCTCCACAACCTTCGATATTGCCCTACAAGGGGCTCAATACTGACCCTTGTATACAATCCACGGGCGCGAATAAACATTTCCCCAGCAAAGTCCCACCCGTGACTAGAGATATGTCCATATGATGAGCAACCCTTGTAGGTCCTCTCGACCCATAAGGAGAAAGTCCTCTTGTAGGATCCTTACGACTTGCAGAGGAACATACACTTAGGAATCCTCACGATTCTTAAGGAGAAAATACACCTACAAGATCCTCACGACTTGTGGGGAGAAATACTTTTGTGAGACCCTTACGGCTCATGAAGTCAAAAGCCTTGGTCGACAGGACCCTTAACCCTGTTTGCCAAGCCACCTTTGTTCAACATCGACAAAGGCAAATGATGATTCGCTCCTGGCGATATTCCAGTTGTAGCGGTGCTGATGTCAAAATCGGTGCCTAAAATCCAAGCTTGCGGCGAGAACATCCCAACACTCGTCTCGTAACGACGAACACAACTTCAAGCTAAGCGGAACAGCGGCAGCTCCTAGTTCCATGGCTCGGTGGTATACATATCGCCAACAGTCAAACCTCCATCCCGTGAAATGCGGATACGATCAGCAAAATTCCTGGTTACGTGGAACGCGGATAACGTCACTCTTTGACCCCATGGAAAACGTCCAGAGCGGATCCTGGTCTTCGCAGAGCACGGCAGTGAACCCGTGTGAAGCATCCAGAGCGGAGCCTAGTCCTTGCCGAGCACGGCAGTGAACCCGTGTGAAGCATCTAGTGCAAAATTCCTGGTTATGTGGAACGCGGATAACGTCACTCTTTGACCCCGTGAAAAACGTCCAGAGTGGATCCTGGTCCTCGCAGAGCACGGCAGTGAACCCGTGTGAAGCATCCAGAGCGGAGCCTAGTCCTCGCCGAGCACGGCAGTGAACCCGTGTGAAGCATCTAGTGCAAAATTCCTGGTTACGTGGAACGCGGATAACGTCACTCTTTGACCCCGTAGAAAACGTCCAGAGCGGAGCCTAGTCCTCGCCGAGCACTGCAGTGAACCCATGTGAAGCATCCAGAGCGGAGCCTAGTCCTCGCCGAGCACGGCAGTGAACCCGTGTGAAGCATTTAGTGCAAAATTCCTGGTTACGTGGAACGCGGATAACGTCACTCTTTGACCCCATGGAAAACGTCCAGAGCGGATCCTGGTCCTCACAGAGCACGGCAGTGAACCCGTGTGAAGCATCCAGAGCGGAGCCTAGTCCTCGCCGAGCATGGCAGTGAACCCGTGTGAAGCATCTAGTGCAAAATTCCTGGTTACGTGGAACGCGGATAACGTCACTCTTTGACCCCATGGAAAACGTCCAGAGCGGATCCTGGTCCTCGCAGAGCACGGCAGTGAACCCGTGTGAAGCATCCAGAGCGGAGCCTAGTCCTCGCCGAGCACGGCAGTGAACCCGTGTGAAGCATCTAGTGCAAAATTCCTGGTTACGTGGAACGCGGATAACGTCACTCTTTCACCCCGTGGAAAACGTCCAGAGCGGATCCTGGTCCTCGCAGAGCACGGCAGTGAACCCGTGTGAAGCATCTAGTGCAAAATTCCTGGTTACGTGGAACGCGGATAACGTCACTCTTTGACCCCGCGGAAAACGCCCAGAGCGGAGCCTGGTCCTCGCCAAGCACGGCAATGAACCCGTGTGAAGCATCCAGAGCAAATACCAGACTGTGGAGTCCTTAAAATCCACGGACTATGACGTCCTTAATCTCGACCGTGATGTCTTAAAACTAACGATCTACCACCCCGATTCCCTACGGATTCTGCCTTGGTTTAAGGGTACATCTCTTCACTCCTTTGATACCTGGCGTTGTAATTCCTCAACGTCTTCAAAGAGGTGACGGGTCCCTGCAACCAAACATCGGACTGTGGAGTCCCAAAATCCACGGACTATGAGGTCCTTAACCTTGACCGTGATGTCTTGAAACTAACATCGGACTGTAGAGTCCTTAAATCCACGGACTATGAGGTCCTTAACCTTGACCGCGACGTCTTTAAACTACAATACCTGGAGAAACCCCTGACTCCGTAAAACACGGACAAGGGTGACCGCATCCAGCACTTACAAATCCTCACGACCTGTAAGGAGGAAAAACTCTCTTGTAAGATCCTTACGACTCTCAAGGGAAAACCCGCTTAAGGATCCTCACGATCTTTAAGAAGAACTTACACCTATGGGATCCTTTCGACCTATAGGGAAAAAACTCTTTATGAGACCCTCGTGGCTCATAAAATGCAAAAGCCTTAGGAAGCAGATCCTAACCCTGTATCCTAAGCCATCACTGTCCTGCAAGGAGATCAAGATAGAATATCCGCAGAATACGTTCAATAAAAAGGGGACACACCACAGAGGAAAAATGTATCTTTTATTCATAAACCAAAATAGATACAAAGTACAATTTATGAGAGAAATAAAAAAAAGAGATACTCTCATTCATGAGTATGTACAAAAAAAGGGAGAAAAGATACAAGTCCTCAAGCCGGCGGGCGGTGTAGTAATTTTACCAGCTCATCGTTCTGTTGCTGAGCCACGGCTTCATGACGCAAGATCTCCAGAAGAAGAGCCTCCGCCTGAGCTTGCTGATCCTGATACGAAGTAAGCCGAGCTTCGAGCTCTTTCTCGGTGGCTTTATGAGCCTCGACCCTCTCACGAGTGAACGTGACAGCTTTATCGAGAGCCACCACCTCTTTTATGGACTCCTGAAGCACCCGCCAGAGTTCGTATGCTTTGTTGGCCTTGGCTGTGAGGCTGGCATGAAGCTCGCTCAGCGCCTTAGCAGCCAGCTCCCTCTCCGAGAACTTACGGCCAGGCCCTTTTCTCGCATAACAATATATTCGCTACGTGTCGCTCTATCAGGCCACGTAAGCTCGCTTTCGTGACCGCAGCCTTGGAAACAAGACATGTACAAGACCGTATAAATGGGCTTCCGGTCGACCGGAATAATCGATCTAAAACGCGCTCACATCACCGGACGTGAAAAGCAACAAGAAAGATTTCCGACGTGTTTCAAGCATGCATTTGCAATCATATGAACATTCATAATGCCCGAAAAGGGGCTGATACGCATGAAAGTGATGAAAGCATTTGCAATTAAAGAAAGTTCTCATAAGAAGAATACAAAGTTTATTCATGCAAGCGGAAACATACATTCTAGCACCAAGCCTACAGGGAAGTTCGGCGTAAAACATAAGAAAAGGGAGGGAATAATTTAAAAATGCTATGCTAATGGAAAAAGGTCACCAAACACGGGATCAATGGCACAAGGGTTAACAAAACAAAGAACAAGGTTCTCCATCTCTCTTTCCTCTCTCTCCAGCACGTCAAAGCGACGGTTCTCACGAGGAGTCGCTCCCCATCGATTGGAGCCATGTTCGTCCGCGAAAGCAAACATAATAGCTCGCCGGGCCCTTATTTGGCCCAGCAAGTGAATTGAACAGCCCTTCAAAGCCTGAGTAATCAGGCACGCTTCGTGAAAACCCTCGAGCTTCACTTCAGCCGCATCAAGTATCGCCAGGGTCATCTCTGCCGGGTGAGGAGGAATGTCGGCAAGCACGGCCGTGAGGATCATCCGGAGCCAAAAGGAACCCATTGGGAGGGGAGACCCCCTACGGATCGAGAGTTCATGCATCGCCGAGTCGCATTCATCATCGGTAAGGAGTGGATCCACCAACCGCGCGGCGAAGCGGGGGATCATCTCCTTGATAGGAACTTCCCATGGCTGTCGACGAGCGTGCGGACGGTTGCAGGCCATGGCACTTAGTTCTCGAATTAAATCGCGTTAAAATGGGAATAAAAGTTCTCTGTGAAGAGAAAAGGAAAACCATTGCCTCAGATATAAAGGGGTGCATTAAGTGCTGTGCGCGGAAAATCTTGCATGGTGAAGCTATTTCCAAGGCCCAAGAAAGGAAAGGCATCGAAAATCAAGGGGATGGAACTATTTCCAAGGCCCTTTTTCTGCATCTGATATCGTGCGCTGAAAATATGGCATGGAAAAATTTTGTGAACAGCCCCATCAAGGGACCCCACGTGCAGAACACGTGAGGCCCAAACCTGATTTACACTAAAAAAAATAGAGTAGCACCCTGCATATTAAAAGCGCCAACAACAACAGTAGCAAAATGATAAAATCCTAGAGAAAGGCATGCAAACATGGAAAGACATAATCAAACTTGTCACTCATACTTTAACAAGTTCATACAAAATAAAGAGGACACATTTACAATGGTAAAACTTCAGACGCAGGGCATGGGTTGAGAAACTCAAGATTAACTTTGTCCAAGATTCTCCAAGCATTTCGAACCTCTCGAGTATGCTTTCTCTCGCGGTCGCAAGCGTCGGGGTCCTCACGAATATCCTCCACCCTCCGATAGGCGGCAAGTATGGCTGACTGCTGAAAGGCTTGGTGCAAGGGATCAATGAGGTGATCTCGCCTCCTCTTTGAGATCAAACCCATCAGCTACACCGAATGTACCTTATCCTCAGCAGTGTCCAAGGCCCTGAGCGGTATGCCGGCGCAAAAGAGAGGAAGTGCCTCCCGGATCGCCAACACGATCAGCCTCAGAAGAGAAGAGCGACGCGGGAGTAGCCGATGGTTGTACTCGTCAAAGCAGCTCATGATCTCGGCACACTGAGCATCGGTGAACTCCTGGTTCTGACTGCGGCCCAGTGCACGAATATTCCCGTAGGAAATGATCTCGTCAAGACCATACAGATGGGCATCCATGATACCTGAAATAAAGGTCATGAAAATCATTAGAAAGCTCCTGTTTCATTAATTGCAGAAGGACAACCTCGGGTCGAGAGACCCCAAGAAGCCTCCGTGCGAAGAAACTGAGTTCTTCATTGGAATTAAATTCCGTATTAAGAAAAGGGAATTAAATTCCTATAAACATTTTTGGATGGAATTAAATTCCACGGATTTAAACCGCCATCATCATCTCCCTAAGGGTCATCTAAACCCTAAAAGATCTACTGTTGGAGGTTAAGTGGTCTCATATTTTGGTTAAAGAACTTGAAGAAAAATGGGTTTGATTGATACGAAAAATCGTTTTTGTAGTTAACCGCAATCAGAACGGTGTCGCGCGTAGCTAGACCGAGATGAGTACGGGTCGTCCTCTGGGAAACGTGGAATCTTTTATTCTTACTTTAGATATGTTGAGAAAGAGAGCAGGAATAAAGAATTTTGTGAAAAGTTTCTAGATCTACTTTAAACAAGAATGTTAAATATAGATCTAGATTATTTTAGAGATTTAAATAATATAATAATAGGGCTTGTAGGGTTCGTTAGGATTTAGTAGTTATGGAAGATTAATTAAAAGTTACTCTTTTTATCCATTAATAGATTTAGAACTAGAACGACGGTGATGCGTGTAGATTAGGGTTTCTGGAGGGAAAAGGAATCCCACTCGTAACCCTTATCTTGACACGGAACTCCGTTCATATCTAGCCTTTACCAAAACAATCATTAATCTAATCTCTAATCGCGGTCGGAACTAGCAAAGAATTGCTAGCGCGCCCGATTAGGATGTTAATGATTATTTTGATAAAGTTCCTAAACTTTATAGGACTTAAAAGGGGTTTAATTATTTTCATCACCCATTAACCTACCCTAATCCTACGAACCCTAACAAGCGGAGAATTACTCGCGCATGTTGGGAGAAAAAGAGATGGAGAGAAATTGCATAATTAAACTACGAAGAAATAGAATAAGAAAAAGAACTACCTTTATTAATCAACAAGATCAAGTACACTTTGATTCCTTAGAAAATGATTACAAAAACCTAGTTTGCTTCTCGATCTCTTCCAAGGAGGTAGATGAACCGTTGATGATCAGCCTGGATGCGTGAGCCGTCTTGGACTTCGTGATCTCGTCGGCTTGATAGCTTTTCCAAGAGGCTCTCGGTGCCTTTTTATAGTGCAAAGCCAGAATCTTTTAGTTGAAAAGTTGGTAAAATATTGCAGTAATCAATCTCCCAAAATCTTGCATTCCAACTCATCAATAGTGCGGCGGATCCGCGGCCCAAGGGTGGGTTTTTTTGATCATATTTCTCTGGCTCTCTGATGGTGACATTTGGCAATCCTAGGCATCTTTAGAATTCAGAAATCATCTCTCGGTTGCTTCCAGACTTGGTCTCCAAGTTTGATTCTTAATTTGGCAAGTTTTCTTCAACAAATTGATTTGTTTGTTAAATCCTGCATAATAACTTGGAAATATTCTGCACAACAACTCAAATAAGATTTTAGTAGACTTTGTTCTACTAGGATTAGACCAATAATATTATTTGCATACATTTTCCTACCAAATGATAATTAAATATATTAACACATGGAAAATAATGTTTTTACACATAAACCCTCATATGTATAATATATTATAATAAAGTCCTTTTTTAATATAAAAATGGTAGGAAAAATGTACTACAAATGTGCAGTTTTATCGACTGAACAAATACCCCCAAACTTATCTTTGATCGTCCCGAGCAAACTAGTTTATTTTTAAGAGGAGAAAAAGAAAGGAGAAAACTAAGCACACTTTCGTAGGTAGACACGATTGCACTGAGCACGTGCAACAAGCCGTTAAACCTCTAGGTGTCCCTAGTAGGAGGAGTGTTGTCTCCTGAGGGTTTTCAGCGGATTACACCCACAAAATCCTATAACAAAAGAAAGATGGTGAAATTTACATATAAAGATAAGAACCATAAAAGAAATACTTTGAAAAGAAGAGTTTCCAACCATACTAGTTTTTCAGTTGTCATGAGCCCTATCTTAATAGTCATGAAAAAATGTTAGAAATCACATCATCCCTCAATAAAACATCGTCTTTATTCTTCATTCCTACCTTTTATCCAAACATTGATCATATAACCCCACGTGTGTGTAAAGAACATCCCTACACTCAGAGAATTCAATTCAAGCTATCATACTCTTGTCCATCTACCTTAGTACTTTTTACTTTGATGAATACTTAGAATTGCTTACACATTTTCATGCGACCGTTAATACTTCTTGAGGTACTAACCGACCGATTACTCATGTGCTTGCAGATTTGGTGATAATATTTTCCTTGTCTTGCACCACCTAAGGCTAAGCAGTGACTCCCAGACCAGTTGGCCTTAGGGCACTAGGTGAAGAGGCACCCTCGCTATATTTTTTTATTTATTGCTACCTTGGCGATACAAAACCAGTGTTCATTTTTTTTTCTTTTCACCATTTTATATTTTCTTCATCATTTCCTTCATACTTTGGCTTTTAGACAAGAGCATTTCAAGGTATCCTCTACTATCCCGAGTTTCAAGACGTGTGTAGGTGCATATTGTAGGGTATCAACATTCAAATGTTTGGCTTCCAGAATAGAAACTATTTTTCAGACTTATTTTTATCCTCAGATTAGTGACTTCCTTCATCTTACTAACCCTTGGGACAACAGCTCATAACTACTTATTACTAGTTCGTATAAGAAAACTTCTAATTTTCTTGGTTTTCTTAAACTATTCCTATCTTTTGGATGTAATTTTTCACTTTCTATTCTTTTATTATCAAAGAATTTTTTTTAAAATGTTGTGCTTATGCAAAATATGATGCAAATTGATGTGTAAATAAGCACAAACCTCCCCCAAACCTGTTTACAGCAGTGTCCTCACTGATGTCATCCATTAAGCAAAAATAACCTGTAGACTTGGGAGGAAATTATTAATGGGGGCAACAATATATGAAAGTGAAAATCCTCCCCCAAACTTATTTTAGGCTCACAATTTTGTAAAAATCATTTTCTTTCAAGAGCCAAAATATACCACCCCTCCCCCAAACTTGAGTTAAACATTTTTAATCTTTTAAAATCACATGAGGGGGTCAAGGTTATTGGTCAATGCCAAGCTTTGCAAAGACCGAAGGTCAACACCAACCATTCAAAAATTTTATCGATGAAGCACCAAGGTTGGTGGAAGAACATGTCACCTATTGACGTGAAGAAGTGGGGAGGTGACAAGAGGTGTATTGGAAAAGGATTGCGTCTCAATTTGGAGAGACGACACAGTGATAGTAATGATGGATTACTCGCATTATCATGATTGTCCAAAAGAGGGGGTGGAGGTCCAATTTCTTCATCTTGGAGTTGATTCATCTCAACACCCGTGTCTTGTAAAAATGCGAGTTCATCAGCGAAAATTTCCTCAAAGCTTTCATCGATACCCCGAAAAATAATGTCATCAGAAAAAATGGGGTGATCGTCAGACTCAATATAAGGTTCCTCATTAGATGTTGACCCGGACAACTCGGTGGAAGAGTAAATGATTGGGTCAAACAACAACATATGAAAAGAGTATGTATTATGAGGTTGATCAAATTCGCTGCTGTCGATATCCATTAATTCGATAGAACACACATGAGCATAGGGTTCGGAGGGTTCACTTCCCAACTTGTAAATGTTAAGCTCAATTGACTTCTTCCCAAAGGATATGGTCATAGAGCCATTTCTACAATTGATTACCGCGTTGGAAGTGGCCAAAAAGGGTCGACCGAGTATCACCGGGATTTGATTGCGTGGGTTTGCCACAGGCTGTGTATCAATAACGATAAAGTCCACAGGAAATATGAATTCCCCGACTTTGATTAACACATCCTCTAGCTCACCCCTAGGTTGGGTGATAGATCGATTGGCCATCTGAAGAGTGCAATGCGCAGTCTTTAACTCTCCGATCCCTAATTGCTCATAAACAGAATACGGAAGCAAGTTAACACTAGCACCAAGATCGAGTAGAGCACGATCGATATTTTTACCCCCAATGGAAATAGAAATTGTAGGACTTCCGGGGTCCTTTCGTTTCTTGGGTAGTTGTTGTGTAAAAGCTGTGCTCACATTACTCGCAAGGAAAACTTTTTTAGGTACTTGAACTTTTCTCTTCCTAGTGCACAAGTCCTTTAGGATTTTCGCATATGACGGAACTTGCTGAATAGCATCTAGGAGAGGAATGTTTATGTTAACTTGCTTAAAAATTTCCACGATCTTCTCCATTTGTGGACTTGGTCTGTTGCCCCTTAACCTGTTTGGATAAGGTGCTTGATCAATAAGTTTTGGGTCCAACGTTTGTGGAGAAGACTGTGGGGATGGATTCGATCCCAAAATTGGAGTGGGAATCGACTTAGATAGATTTGGCGAAATGTTCGAAGGGTTCGATCCTTGGGGAAAACGGAGAATAGGCTCGGATGAAGGTGGGAGACTAGACGAATTAGGGGAAGAAGACGAAGAAGGGGTATCAAATGTGTCACTATCATCAAATTGCTCACCCACACGATTATTCAGCTCTCTCCCCGATCTCAACATAGTAATGGCATTCACATTATGACTTTGTGAATGGCCAGGATTCGGTAGGGGTTGAGATGGGAGTTTCCCTTTCTCTCTCGCACTCATTGCGGCGTTTAACTGTGCGATTTGGTTTTCTATTGATTTAATACTCTCACCATGGGAGGAGGAGTTTTTCGTTAGGGTATCAATAGAAGACCTTATCTCAGCCGAATTTTGCATGGATTGTTTCATGAACATATCCAAAGTTTGTGCAAGTGAGTTGTCAGTACCGGCCACTTGTGGTGTAGAAATGTTGGCCGGATTTTGGAAATTTTGTGACTGAAAGGGGGGCTGATTCTGTGGTTGTGGTTGCTGTGGAGGAGGTCTTTGATAATTGCTTTGTTGGTTTTGATTCCAAGCAAAGTTAGGATGATTCCTCCATCCTTGATTATATGTGGAAGAATAAGGATCGTTTCTAGGTCGCTGCTGAAAAGCAGCATTAGCTTGAAACGATGCATTCATAGGACATTCTTCCGTTAAGTGTGAAGGATCCGAACAGCAACCACAGACAGTCTTAGGAAGCGTGACCTGATTTAGGGAGACTGATGAGAATCTGCTCTCAATAGCGTCGAGTTTCTTCTGCATCGCTGCCATTTCGGCTTTCACTGCGATGGAAACATCGAGCTGGTGAACTCCTCCCCTAGATGAAGGTGGTCTTACGCTTTCCCACTGCAAAGTGTGTTCAGCGAGATCTTCCAGATACTTCCAAGCTTCACCGTCATCTTTAGACATGAAATTGCATTGACACATTGTTTCAAGCATCTGCTTTGTCGCTGAATTAATGCCCTCATATATAATCCGACATAAATCCCATCTATTGATTCCGTGATGAGGACATTGGACAAGCAGATCTTTGAAACGTTCAAAGCACTTCCAAAATGGTTCATTGGGAAGCTGGTTGAACTGGTTGATCTCTCTCCTAACACGTGCAGTCTTATGGTTTGGGTAAAACTTCTTAAGAAATGCTACGACGAATTCATCCCAATTAGTGATAGAGTGTGCAGCAGTATTGTAAAGCCATTTTTCTGCCAAGTCGCACAGTGTGAATGGGAGAAGACGTAAGCGCATAGCATCTAAGGTTAATTGTGAAGTACCCATCATTGCGCATACGTTTTCGAATTTGGTAATGAAAACGTACGCGTCTTCCGACTCAAGCCCGTGAAATTTGGGCAGCAGATTGATGTAGTGGGGTTTAATTTCGAAATTATCCCCGTTAGGTGGTGGAAGAGATAGACAAGTAGGAAGAGGACCACGAATAGGATAGCATCTCTCTTGGAGAGAGATGCGCGGTGGATTCTGCTCACCTGCGGGCGGTGGCAGCGTGGTGTTATAATTAGATGGAGTGCCGTCCATCACGGTTGATGAGCCGAGCATGCACTAGGCGGGTTTAGTGCAAGTGGCAGCGTGTGTGTGATTTAAAATTGGCTTGTTTTGAAAAAGTGGGACTCAAGACAAATCTCCCTAAGATGCACAAGCAACCCTAGAACTAAGGTTACCTAGGTCCAGTCTCTAGACCGCTCCTAGACTTCTAAAGGACAAGCCGCAGGATCAATCCTCTACCGCCTCCGTACTACCCTTGTAGCCAGATAAGTGCCAGGTAAGTGGGAAGGAACCACGTCGTGGGCCTAATTAAAAACCACTAGCCTTTGTCACACTTGCCTAGGCACTACAAAAGTAATGCGGATAAACGATAGATTACCCACGACCTTCCTCTGTCCTTATTGAGCGCGACAGTCCTTAGAGTCTGGTCTAGATATTTTTTAAATTAATGAAGGGTTGATCTATATGCTCGGTTTGTGATTTGTGGGGCTTAGGAAGGGTGATAAAATCCCCACCTAATCTTGATTTGGTCTTTGCCCCTTAGAATCCGTATTAAATATGCAAAACAAAACCAATCACAAAACTTTTGCAAAAAGATTTTTAGCGGCGCAATTTTCGCAAAGAATCCTGCAGAAGATAGATTTTATTGGATTTGAGAGGAGAGAGAAGGAGTTGAGAATCTTACCAGAGAGTTCTGTAGCCCTAATCCCTCCAAGAAGCCGCGTTTCCGCCGCAGGAAACACCTTAGTGCCGCGGTTCCGCCGCGAGGTGGAGAGATCAGTTGATGAAATTTTTTCTGTGATCTCCTTTGCTCCTCTGGATCTCTAAAAATTTCTCTGTTTCCTGTTTTCCTCAATTCTGTGACTCCAGATCTCCTTGCAAAAATCCACGCACAAATCGTTAAATATGCAGTTTGCAGTTTTGTTTTAATAATGATATGGCTCGTCTAAGAATTCAACACAAATAGTAAAAATAAAAAATTACGCACGTATCCCCAGCAACGGCGCCATTTGATTGATGTGAAAAATCGTTTTTGTAGTTAACCGCAATTAGAACGGTGTCGCGCGTAGCTAGACCGAGATGAGTACGGGTCGTCCTCTGGGAAACGTGGAATCTTTTATTCTTACTTTAGATGTGTTGAGAAAGAGAGGAGGAATAAAGAATTTTGTGAAAAGTTTCTAGATCTACTTTAAAAAAGAATGTTAAATATAGATCTAGATTATTTTAGAAATTTAAATAATATAATAATAGGGCTTGTAGGGTTCGTTAGGATTTAGTAGTTATGGAAGATTAATTAAAAGTTACTCTTTTTATCCATTAATAGATTTAGAACTAGAACGACGGTGATGCGTGTAGATTAGGGTTTCTGGAGGGAAAAGGAATCCCACTCGTAACCCTTATCTTGACACGGAACTCCGTTCATATCTAGCCTTTACCAAAACAATCATTAATCTAATCTCTAATCGCGGTCGGAACTAGCAAAGAATTGCTAACGCGCCCGATTAGGATGTTAATGATTATTTTGATAAAGTTCCTAAACTTTATAGGACTTAAAAAGGGTTTAATTATTTTCATCACCCATTAACCTACCCTAATCCTACGAACCCTAACAAGCGGAGAATTACTCGCGCATGTTGGGAGAAAAAGAGATGGAGAGAAATTGCATAATTAAACTACGAAGAAATAGAATAAGAAAAAGAACTACCTTTATTAATCAACAAGATCAAGTACACTTTGATTCCTTAGAAAATGATTACAAAAACCTAATTTGCTTCTCGATCTCTTCCAAGGAGGTAGATGAACCGTTGATGATCAGCCTGGATGCGTGAGCCGTCTTGGACTTCGTGATCTCGTCGGCTTGATAGCTTTTCCAAGAGGCTCTCGGTGCCTTTTTATAGTGCAAAGCCAGAATCTTTTAGTTGAAAAGTTGGTAAAATATTGCAGTAATCAATCTCCCAAAATCTTGCATTCCAACTCATCAATAGTGCGGCGGATCTGCGGCCCAAGGGTGGGTTTTTTTGATCATATTTCTCTGGCTCTCTGATGGTGACATTTGGCAATCCTAGGCATCTTTAGAATTCAGAAATCATCTCTCGGTTGCTTCCAGACTTGGTCTCCAAGTTTGCTTCTTAATTTGGCAAGTTTTCTTCAACAAATTGATTTGTTTGTTAAATCCTGCATAACAACTTGGAAATATTCTGCACAACAACTCAAATAAGATTTTAGTAGAGTTTGTTCTACTAGGATTAGACCAATAATATTATTTGCATACATTTTCCTACCAAATGATAATTAAATATATTAACACATGGAAAATAATGTTTTTACACATAAACCCTCATATGTATAATATATTATAATAAAGTCCTTTTTTAATATAAAAATGGTAGGAAAAATGTACTACAAATGTGCAGTTTTATCGACTGAACAGGGTTCTTTGTGAAACCCTTGATACGGATTTAAAACCCAGAGAGTTTTGTCAAAATAAAGGTGCTTCGATCACCATTACCTGACGAGGAAGAGTCCTTTTAAACAGAGTTAAACTCTGAAAATGTTTCAAGGCAGAGAACTAAGCTCTGGAAGAAGAGAATTAAATTCTCAGAAAAAGTTCTCAAAGGAAGGAGATGAGCAAAGTGAAAGCTCTTCAGAAGGGACGTAAACCTTTATAGGAGGTGATGGAAACGCCTCATCTCCCCAAATCCCTAAAGGAATCCAACGGTCACAAAAGGTGACAGCGTTGCATTCACGTACGGACACGTGAGAACAACGTTGTGGGGGCATTTGTTTCCTGATTTAAAATCAGAAAAGCTTATGGAAAAAGCTTCAGAAGAGGGTCACGTGCTTACATGTGACCAGCAGTCACGTGTTGGCACGTGACATCTAAAAGCTTCAGCAAGGCAAATTCAGCTTCCCGACAGCAACAAAGAAAAGGGCTTCAGAAAAGGGTCACGTGTTCCAACGTGACCTGGGTCACGTGTTGGCACGTGACAATTAAAAGCGGCTTCAAAGCCAAACCGGTTCCCTGATCAAATCAAGGAAAAGGCTTTAGAAGAGGTCACGTGCTCCCATGTGACCAGGGTCACGTGTTGGCACGTGATAATCAAAAGCAGCAGATTTGTTCTCCGGCTAAATCAAGAAAAAGAGTCCAGACGAGGGTCACGTGCTCACACGTGACCAGGGGTCACGTAGTGCCACGTGACAACTAAACATCAACCAAAAGACAGAGCGCAGAAAGAAAGAAGAAGGCTCGTTCCAAGGGGGTCACGTGCCCACACGTGACCAAGGGTCACGTGGCCACACGTGACCGGTTTCAAAGCCTATTTGTTAACAGAATTAAATTCTGAGAAAAGACCTCTCAAATCTTTCTAAAAGCAACCGATTGAATTAAAGATTTAGAGTTGATTAAATATCATCTATCTATGGGAAAATCTTGAATTTGGAAAGATTTCCCCTTTAAATCTAACAGAAATAACAAAGGAGAATCTCTGGATTTAAAATCCAATGGTGAATAAAATTCACCTAATAATCCAAAGGTCCAAAACGAATGATGGATGCAAATCAAATCTCTCAATGAAAGATTCATCAAAAACTGATTGACTCGGCTGCCTCTCCTATAAATAGGAGCCAAGAGACACAAAAAAAAAGAAAAAAGAGAGAGGGGTGCAGAGGGAAGAAAAAAGAGGAGAGCCTTGAGACTTTAGAGGAATTTGGATCTTCTGCAAAGAAAACCCTAGGTAAGGAAGGGAAGGTTTCATTGAAAGAAAAGAGAATTTAATTCTCAACAGAGTTTAACAGAAGGACTTATTTCTTCTCTCTTTGATAGAGGATATGTAAAGTGCACATCTCCCCTTGAAGTTGAGAATTTAATTCTCAACGGGTTGAGATCCTGTCATGCAGATCCAAAGCATAGAGAGGGAATGGAAGCACGAGAATTTAATTCTCGCGGAACTATAGGAATTTAATTCCTTTAAAATAAAATTAGGGCTTGACCCTGTGTCATGGGAATTTAATTCCTTCAGAATAAAAGAAACAGGGTTTAACCCTAATTAAGAACTTAGTTCTGTTGAAACAATGGGAATTTAATTCCCTTAATCATAATCCTTTAAAAGAGAATGGGAGTTTAATTCCTTAAAGCTTTTATTAGGGTTTAACCCTATTCAGTTATTCACAAATATGAGGAATTTAATTCCTACAGAAAATTCAGAGTCCAACTCTATTCCAGAATATAAATCTTCAAAAGGAAGTAGGAATTTAATTCCTCTGAAATTATTGTCAGGGTTCAACCTTACGAGGAATTTAATTCCTGAAAAAGATTAACAGATCCTCTAAACGACATACATAGAGGCAGGGTCACGTGTCACCACGTGACCCCCCCAAAAGATCTACAGAAAGCCCCCTTGAGGCAGTGCCCCACGTGACCCTTGGCAGAAGCTTTAACATATAAGCATTTGAATGCCCGTCACGTGATGGCACGTGATGCTCTGAAAGATGCAATAGTCTCAGAAGAATAAATGAAGGGAGGGCGCTCTCACGTGTTGTCACGTGACCCCTCTTGCCTTAATTGGAACCCCTGAATTCAGTGATAGAACATTGTTTGACCTTAGTGTTCAACACTAAGCAAAGAACTTCATTTGCAGTGTTCAACACTGATTACATTGGTGTTCAACACTAATTTGGGATATCTATTGCCAGTGTTTATCACTGGTTTGTTTTAGTGTTCAACACTAATCTGAAAGCCTCGTTATTGGTGTTTAACACCAACTATCTTTTAGTGTTAAACATTGACCTATCAATTTCATTCCCAGTGTTCAACGCTGATTGGTCTTTAGTGTTTAACACTAGACACTGGCCCAATTGGCCAAATGGATAGAGGCAAAGCCTCTCCTTCAAGGGACCCACAGGAAGCCAATATTCCAGACATGATTGGACTTAGCCCAAGATGGCCATAAGTCCTCAATTCGTAATTAACTGGGCTAATGGGCTCACAACATAATTGGTCTTGATCCTAAATTGGGCCAAAGACTATTTAATCCACTCCGGTTCCAGGGTACATCTCTTCACTCCTTTGATACTTGGCGTTGTAATCCCTCAACATCTTCAAAGAGGTGACGGGTCCCGATGACCACACATTGATATGGACTGTGGGGTCCTTAAACCCATGGACTACGACGTCCTTAACCTTGACCGAGATGTCTTAAAACTAACAATGGACTGTGGGGTCCTTAAACCCATGGACTACGACGTCCTTAACCTTGACCGAGATGTCTTAAAACTAACAATGGACTGTGGGGTCCTTAAACCCATGGACTACGACATCCTTAACCTTGACCGAGATGTCTTAAAACTAACAATGGACTGTGGGGTCCTTAAACCCATGGACTACGACGTCCTTAACCTTGACCGAGATGTCTTAAAACTAACAAAGGACCGCAATGTCCTTAAACTACCCATGGACCGCAATGTCCTTAAAACTACCAATGGACCATCATGTCCTTAAACTAGAACAATAGAGCCACGCATGCTCTTTTCCCTGATCTAAACAATCCTGTTTAAGTTGATCTTAGCCTCAAATATGGCTAACGTATCCTTAAACCTTCAAACAAACTGGACTATGAATCCCCCCCAATTAACTCTGGTTCGAGGGTACATCTCTGAACTCCTCTGACATCTGTCGTTGTAATCCTTCAACGTCGTCAGAGAGGTGACGGGTCCCGATGGCCATACATGCAATGGACCACTATGTCCCTAAACTGGAACAATGAAGTCTAAATGCTCTCTTGTCGGATCTAAACGATCCCGTTAAGTTGATCTTAGTCTCAAGTTAGACTAACGTATCGTTAACAAACGTTTGAGTTGATCTTAGCCTCAAGCATGGCTAACGTATCCTCAAACCAAACCCCCAAACCCAAATCTAAGATAATACGGATTTGGACTAGTCCACGCCCTATGGGCGACGACATAACTCGGTCTCCGTAAACAATCCACGGGCAACAAAACATAAAATAAACACACACGACACGAAGTGACCATCTGGAGAAGGAGAAAGTTGTTACCGCGATGCGGTAGCGTAATTAACTGCAGGGGCTTGCGCCTGCAGGGAAGAGCGTCCCCACAATCAAAAACCCCTCAAACGAGGGGGAATCTGACGAAGTCTGCTATATCGGCCGCATCCGTCTAAACCTCCGATGCACGGTGCCATAAATCAACTTGGCATCTTCGGAGAGGTGGACAGATAGCACCAATTAGCATCTGTCCCGAATCTCAGGCGAGACGTCATGTCTAGGCCGCCATTTGGAGGGGAACAACGTCTTGTCCATCCCCCGAAGGGATCAGAGACACGACAGTCGCGGGGCTACTCGAACAGCAGCGTAAAGTCTGCTTATCGGGGAATACATCAGCCAATGCGACGGTACCACGGACTAAAACCCTAGTACCACAAAACCTAACGGACCTCTGTCGTAAAGAACATGGGTTATCTATAATGTTAGGACAAGTTTGCCTATAAACCTAAGGGAGGTAAACTGAATAAACTCCGAAATGAGTCCATAAACTAGAGACTCCGGAATGAGTGAATAAACTAGAGACTCTGAAATGAGTGAATAAATTAGAGACTCCGGAATGAGTGAATAAACTAGAGACTCCTGAATGAGAGAATAAACTACAAAATGAGTCAATAAACTAGAAACTCCGGAATGAGTGAATAACTACAAACTCCGAAATGAGTCCGTTAACTAGAGACTCCGGAATGAGTGAATAAACTACAAGCTCCGAAATGAGTCCGTAAATTAGAGACTCCGGAATGAGTGATAAACAACAAACTCCGAGATGAGTCCATAAACTAGAGGCTCCAGAATGAGTGAATAAACTACAAACTCCGAAATGAGTCCATAAACTAGAAACTCCGCAATGGGTACATAAACTACTTTACGCTAAGTCAAGACATCGAAGGAAAGAGAAGCGCTAGTATGAAATGAAATACGTATTCTATTCATGAATCAAAATGAATACAAGATACTCTTATTTATGAATCAAAATGAATACAAAAAAGGAGAATATACAGCAACAAAAATGTCTAAGTCGGCGTACGGTTAAATAAGTCAGCAAGTTCGTCATTTTTCCGCTGGACTTCTGCTTCGAGCTCTATCAGTGCCGCAAGACGAGTCGCTGCCTGTGTCTATTGATTCTGGTATGAAGCAAACCGACTCTCAAGCTCTTTCTCGGCGACCTTATGGGCGTCAACCATCTCACGTGTAAAAATAATGACTTTATCAAGAGCCACCACCTCTATAATGGCTTCTTGAAGCACCCACCAAATTTCGTATGCACGAGTGGTCTTGACAGTAAGCTGGGCTTGAAGCTCCCCTAAAGCCTTTGAAGCCAACTCCCTTGTCGAAAACTTCCGGTTAAGCCTTTTCTCGTACGACTGAAGATTGGCTGCACATCGTTTGATCTAACCACGCAGGCTCGCCTTTGCAGACAAGATGTCGGAGGGAAGGCGTATACATTCAATCCCATGTAGACAAGCCTCCACTCGGCGGCAGTACTCAACCCAGGTACGCACCAATGCCTCGTCATGATAAGTGGCAAGAACAGATAAAGAAGCGTTGGGTTCAGCAGCGAATTCTTCGGCCGCGACAGAAGTACCAACGCGAAGATCTTCGATGAGAGCCACCGGGGAATAAACGCTGTATTTTGCCATCCTCTCATATACGCGGGCGTAAGGACCTGGCGGCATGGGTATCCAAGACTCTAATGGGGTCAAGGCTGACAAAGCTATGAAGATATATGTGCAGTCAGTTGTATTTCCAAATATAAAGTAAACAAAACAAAGACAAAGATTAAACGTCACTTACCCACAATCATGCAAGGCGGGTTTCAAAGATCCCCAGGTCCATTAAGAATCTCGACTTCGTCGTCGGCTTCCAGAACTATGGTTTAAAATGAAGGGAATATCAACATCATTATAAAAATATAAAACAAAAAGGGCAAAAGAATACCGACCTTGGGCAGAAGATAGCACTATGCTTTGTGGAGGTATCGCTTGTGGGACCGCCTTATCAAGCAATCACTAGAAGGTTTTCCTCGGGGAAATATCCACGATAGAAGCCGCTAGCTCCCACAATTCTAAAGGAAGGAAAGGTTGAGATAACGGAGGGGTCGTTAAACAAAATGTGTATGTATATAAGATTACCTTCGATACTTTGCCCACCTTGAACTGGAGGGATGGCAGCTTCGGCATCCTCCTCTACACCCTCGGGTGCATCACTGAGAATATTTGTGAAATCTATAGCCATCATGGCAGTTTCCAATAGAGGGACAAAAGCCGCCGCTGAAGGCCTCAAGGCGGGGATAACAGTTTCAGCAATCTCTTCAACACCCTCTAGTGCGTCACTAGAGATATCCATATGATTTATAGCCGGCAAAACCACCTCTGCTGGAAGAGTATACGCTGAAGGGACAGAAGCCATCACCGGAAGTTCCACAGCGGGGATAGTAGCTTCAGTAATCTCCTCTACACCTTCCGGTGCATCACGGGAGATATTCGTAGAATCCACAGCCATGGCTCGATCTGGGCTCAAACCCACTTCCGCTGCAGAAGTCCCTGCAAAGTTTTTGCAAAGATAAGGAGATGTGAAAGTAATACAAATTACTCGCCAAAAGAAAGACATGAAAAATACGCATACCAATACGTCAGGAAGCCTAAAGTATGGCTTTTTCGAGCCGTTGTTCTCTTCTGATCAAATGCGCCCGCCGGGTTTTAATCGCATGTAAATGACTACACGTCTTCAGTGCAAGATCGTCTTTAGAAATAACCGAGATGGGTTGTTTGAAAGCCCGTTCTTCTTCCATTGACAGAGGATCCATGGGTTCCCTAGGTAATAATAGGTCAACGTCATAGAATACAATGGGGGGAAGGCTTTCTTCAGGGGGCACACGTTTTTAGTCTCATTTCGTGAGCGCCTTAAAACCTCGGCCAATTGAGCAGCCTCCTAGGAAGACAAACCAGGAAAGAGAAGACCGTCATCCGGCTCCTGTGTAGATATCGGCTCATCCTAAATAAAGGGATCAGATTCAATCAAAGTGTCGAGTAAGCCGACAACCGATTTCTTTCTCCTTTTGGAGCTTGTGCTAACACTAGCGGAGGAGCGCTTCCTCCTCTTTGGTGCTTTGGCACGGCGCTGCCCAACTTTGCCTTCAGTATCATCCTTGGGTGACACCACTGCTGATGCTTTATCAGGAACTTTCGCCTCGGCTCTAGTACGCACCGGCATACCAGCAGTGCGAGGGGTTGATTCTACTTCTGCGGCTTTAGGGATAAGCACCGAACTGCTATCCCTCAGAGGAGGGAGAACCACTGACCGCGGCCGCAATGAGACGCTGGTGACCTGAGCCGGAACGGATGCTTTACACTCGAAAAGCACCCGTCACTCTTCTGCAATGATGGGGCCGACCCGATGGCAATACCAACCCTTGAAGGACCCCACATGCATCGAAAGATAGTCGGGCTCCGTGATCATGAAGAGGGAGCCAGTATTTAACCACATGAAATGGTGAATGCCATCGCGAGTAACCTCCAGGGAGAGGGTAGGCTCAACTAAAAATGCCTCGATAGGAATGCCCTGGTTGTAGCTTAACTGCAGGGCGAAGCGATGCTGATTATACTGCATAAAGAGGGAAGTATTATTCCGGCGGAACACCAGATACCCTGGCCTGATTGAGTATAAGTGCATGACCTCTTTTGGCTTTAAAGCTGGAACCACAATCCTTGACAAATCAAATAATTTCTGAACGGGCCCTGCTAGAGCACAGAGGACTCGATCGCTAAAAACCATTCCGCCTTCATTTGAGTATGGATTGAGCAGTACGCGGAGGGCCCCTAACTGGGTCGGATCGGGAGCGAAAGTATCATCCAACCTCATGATCCGTGGGAAGGTATATGAATCATAAAAATATGGCCGCCGGTGCGCAGCGAACGCTCCTAGCACGTGCATCTCGATCCACGACGTGAAGTAGTGGAGGGAGAAATTCACGGTATCCGCACCTGGGCTCGAAGTATTAGCGATAATGCTTAACTCGTGATATAAATGCGATAATCTCGCAACGCCAACAGCTAATCGCGCCCCTTCAGATATGCGGTGAGCAGGATAGAAGACGGAGGCTCTCATGAAACGTCGATGCATCAGTATGACAAACCAGCTGATCCAAAGACTGATAAAGCCGATAAAAAAAGTTTCTTCATCCATGCCAGGGGCCGTGACCACATCAAAAGCTACGGCCGACGAGTTTGGAATATAAAACTGCAGTAGGTCTCCTCTTTGGCCGGCAGTTTCTTCAGCCCGAATCTAAAAGGGTCTTCAATTTTCGCGAATTTCGGAGCCTTCTTGGATAAGACATCCTCACGGAGAAAGAAGGTAATGAAAGCATCAAAAGTGACACCTTGCCCTTCCGATGTCACGAAAAGTTTTCCAAAGATACCCAGGGCCTTGATTAGAGTTGGATGCTTGTGACAAACGACGTTCTCAGTCGTCAGGCCATCAAGTATAGCGGGCACCGTCGCAAACACGTACTCATCAGGAGGCATTAACTCTTCATGATGCTCTCCCCTGATCAGCAACCCTGAAATTTCACGAAACTCCTCCAGTGAGATCGAGACGTCGCGATCCCCTAGCAAGAACGTGTTTGTAGGAAGATTCCATTGGTTCAAGAAAGCCTTAACCCACCAGACATGAAGGGTGTGATAATAGAATAATGACACATACACTGCTTGGTACAACCCAACCTTCTGCAGCCGTGCGCGTTGGGCGGAGAGAATGTATCGAGCCTAAGAAAGATAGCCCACTGGATGGCGCGATGTAACGCCTACCTTATACACCTGCCCCCTGGGTCGAGCTTCGCCCTGGTATATCCGACGCCCCAAGATATTAATGGCTATCTGTTTACTACCGGAAACTGGGAAGACAAATGTCTTGCCTAAGTTTGGGGGCAGATGCTATTTGGATTTATCCGTCCACCTCTCCGAAGATGCCAAGTTGATTTATAGCACCGTGGATCGGAGGTTTGGACGGATGCGGCCGTTGTAGCAGACTTCGTCAGATTCCCCCTAGTTGTGAGGGGTTTTTAATTATGGAAACACTATTCCCTGCAGACACAAGCCCCTGCGGTTAATTACGTTACCACATCGCGGTAACCACTTTCTCCTGCTTCAGAAGGTCACTTCGTGTCGTGTATGTTTGTTTTATTTTTGGTTGCCCGTGGATTGTGTATGGAGACTAATTTATGTTGCCGCCTATAGGGCGTGGATTAGTCCAAATCCGTATATTCTTAGATTTGGGTTTGGTTTGATTTAAGGATCGTTAATCTCGTTTGAGATTAAGATCAACTTAAATGTTTGTTGAGAATACGTTAGTCTAATTTTAAACTAAGATATACTCAATAAGATTTTGGGAGCATTCAGACCCAACAAAAGAGCATTTAGGCTCTATTGCTTTAGTTTAAGAACGTTACAGTCCATAGCTAGTTTAAGTACGTTGCGGTCCATTATAATTTAAGGACGTTACGGTCCATAGCTAGTTTAAGGACGTTGCGGTCCGTAGCTAGTTTAAGGACGTTACGGTCCGTTGGGATGTGCACATCGGCTATGGAGTGCACCAAAGAGTTATTGGTTGTCGGGACCCTCCACCTCTCTGAAGACGTTGAAGAATTACAGCGACATGTATCAGAGGTGTGGAGAGATGTACCCTTGAACCAAATTCTAGATTAAGGGGAGAGATCATGGTGGATCATCTAAAAATCATTAGTCATTTTTGGGAGACTAAGATTAACTTAGGAGATGTGGGATGTACATCATTCTGGTCAATTAGCTTGGAAAGTCATGAGCATAGAGGCTCGGTTTATTTGGCGATCCAAGATGTTTTAATCTCAGGAAGACTTAGCCAATTTGAGGCTGAAATTGGCTTCTTATAGTGTTAAACACTAATATATACTCGGTGCTTACATGCTCTCACGTGAGTCTCTAAATCAGTGTTAAACACTGAAATTTGGGGCGCTCACATGTGGCACGTAAGGCGTCTGAAAGTTGGCGTTGTACACTTGGGTCCAAATCTCCGTCTGTATATAAGTGTTAAACTCTTAATTCTTGTGACCATCACGTGTGGGCACGTGAGGCGCCTCAGAGTTGGGCACTGCTTCTTTGGGTTTATTCCCTCTTCTTTTTATGAGTGCCAAGCACTTATCTCATATAATGCTCACGTGCGAACACGTGAAATGCTCAAAAGTGAGTGTTGTCTTTGGATTTTTCCCTTTTTCCATTTAAGCAACTATTTGGGGGTCACGTGAAAACACGTGATTCGATCTCAGTCATTCCTTTTTGTTCATCAGAGGTGCTCATGTGGGAACACGTGACCGGTCTTTTCTTTTATATGCATAGAGATTTTGATCTGAGTTTTAAGAATTTCAGGTACCTTATTTTATAAGAATTAAATTCTTTTACTGGGTTAAACCCTAGTTTTATCAGAGAAATTAAATTCTTATATACTTTTGGAAGAATTAAATTCCTTAAACTTACTTCATTCCCCTAAGTTTTGAATCTGCATAACAGAATCTCCCCGATGAGCATTAAATTCTCAACTTGTGGGGAGATCTGCTTCTGCAGACCTCAACCAGAGGAAGAACTAAGTTCTTTGAAAAGAGTTAAACTCTTGGTTTTAGAATTAAATTCTCTTTTATTTTGTGGGAGCTTTTGGGAGGCTTCTGTATATTTTTTTTAGAAGCTTATGGGGTGGTCTCCTCTTTTTTAAATTTAACCCCTTGCTCCTATTTATAGGAGAAGAGAAAAAATCAATTTGTTAAAAAATCTCTCATTGAGAGATCATGATTGATTCCATGATCTTTTAGATCAATCGGTGAATTTTATTCACCGTTGGATTTTTAATCCAAAGGCTCTCTGTTTAACTGAAAATATTTCCTGTTTGTTTAACAAGATTATGAATATTTTGTTAGTTTTAACAAGATTAGAATTTTATTTTATCATATCTTTTTAGTTTAATAAGATCATAAATATATTTTCTTAATATGGATATCTTGTTAACATAGAATTTTATTCTTGTCATGTGAACATCATGTTAGTTTAACAAGATTAGGAAAATATTTTCCTATGATAGAATTTTATTCTACCAGATGATCACCGTTGGATCTTTGATCCAAGGGTCCTCTGTTTAACAGAGAAGATCTTTCTAGTTTGAGAAACATCGGGAAAATATTTCCCAAATAGAATTTAATTCTAGAATTTGATATGAGCATTTCAAATTGGGGCGCTCACATGCTTTGCATGTGAGCGATAAGAGAACACACGTGTTTAACACGTGACCCCTAATGTGGGTTTTAGCCAGTTAAAGCATATGAGCGCTCACGTGTTTAACACGCGAGGCCTGTTTGGTCATTGGTGATTTATGTTCAGCGCTCATATGCTTTGCATATGAGCACTCACGTGTTTTACACGTGATGCCTGTTTGGCCCTTAGTTATTTTCGTTCAGCGCTTATATACTTTGCATATAAGTGCTCACGTGTTTAACACGTAATGTCCAACCGTGAAATTTTTTCCTCTTTCATCTCTCCCTTTTTTATAAGGGTTATAAGGGAACAAATAGCTCTTGGCCGAAAATTTTGGCGGGAACAAATGCCCCCCACTACTTTGACCACGTAAGTATGTACGTCGGTGAAATAGTGAAGAGTTATGCATGGCCATAGAATTGAGGGCTTATGAGACAAATTTAGGGTCCTTGTAACCTAAAACTTTTTCATCTTCATGAGCCGTAAGGGTCTTGATTTTATGTTATTTTGTGATTAAAATATTTTACCGCAATCAAGAACGGCGTCGCTTGATAGCTAGCCGGTGAGTACGGGTCGGTCCACAGGGATGTTGTGTATTCTCAGTTTGTTCTAACGAGTTAATTCCAAACGGTGTTGGTTTAATTATCACTAAAAACTAAGTTGATTTAGACTAGGATTAGAATCTTGCTAGGGTTAGGTTTAGGTTAAGTTTAGAAATTAAAGATTTCCCACCGTTTTCAATGCCCTAATTTAGATCTCTTTAGGTGTTATGGTAATAATTAATAAAGGGGATTAGGATGATCGGGAAGAAACGTTGTTTCTTCCACTAGGTCATTTTCCGTCCTTTCTTAATTCTTACCCTAACCTCCATGGAAAACATGCACAACCGGTCTTTTATACTACGGTATAACCGTTACCTCGTGGGTAGGAAGCCGTAGGGAGCGGTGTGTGTATGTATGCATGGAGTCCTATTAATTAATATGTTATGGGCAAGAAAGGGGTGAGAGATTTTCATCTCTCAAACCTTTCCTATTCCTAACCCTAACAAGTGATGAACTACTCACTCATTAGGGGATTGATAAAAGACATTTTTATGAGTTTTGTTTTTTTAAAAGATTAACTATCTAAACTACGGCAGATTAATAAAAAGTTCTAATCTAATTTAAACTAGGGCAGATAATAAATCTATACTAAGGCAGAAATAAAATTAAGAACTAGGGCAATAAAAAGAATATACTTACTTTATTGATGCTCTCAAAACATTACAAATGATTCTGAATTTTTGATCAATGAAAAGAGGCATAAGAAGATGCATACCTCAAAAAGAGGTTTAGGGTTTCTATTTATAGATCATAGAAACCCTAGGATTACATCTGATACACATCTGCATTTACACTTTTACCCTAAAGAAGCCTAGTCAACGCACGCCATCCACCGTCAAAGTTCGCACCGACCCGGGCTCAACATGGCAGCGGAACCGCGGCCAAAACCTATGTTTCGCCGCGGTTCCGCGGTCAAACAGAGGGATCTTGAGCTGAAATCTTCATGGCATCTTCTGGTGGTATTTGGCTTCTTTTTTCTTCACTTGGTTTCTCAGGTTGTCTTCTAGTTTTCTTCCCGATTTCCACAGTGCATAATGTCGTGGACTTTTACCCTTTGCTTCGTGTCGAAGTCTTGAACCTTGCGCTGCCTTTGTATTTTGTGAAATTGTCCATTGATTTTCGTTTAGTCTTCAAACTGTAGGCATGATCAAGATCTTTCCATTTGTTGGTCGTAGTCTCACTTTTTTATCGTCTTTTCATCATTTTCACTGTTTTTGTTCCGAGAACCTGTAACCTGCAACTATGTAGCAGACATGGATCAAATGCAATTGTTTATTTGTAAAATGAATAAGAATGGAGAATATAATAATGCAAAATTATGGTATGAACAAATACCCCCAAACTTATCTTTTGCTCGTCCTCAAGCAAAACTAGTTTTATTCTCGAAAAAGACCTAGCCACACTTTCATAGGGAAACGCGATTGCACTGAGCTCGTGCAACAAGCCGTTAAACCTCTAGGTGTTCCTAGTAGGAGGAGTGTTGTCTCGTGAGGGTTTTCAGCGGATACTACCCACAAAATCCTATCAATTCGGCTTATCGACTTTTATTCTCCAATTAGGTTTTCTAACAAAAACTCTATTATCTTCGACTCAGAAATTATCCATCCGTATTTTTCACGCTTCCTTATTATTTAACTTAAGATTATATATGTCCTGTAGACTTACTTAGCTTTTAGCATCTTTTAAATTTTCCTTCTAGGGTTCTATCTCAACTTAGGAATTTTTATCGTCTCTATTACAGATACAAGTCCTATTTTTCATTCCTATCTCTTATCTAAACCCCAATCACATACCCCTACGTGTGTGTATATATCTGTTAGTTGTATGTATGCCCTAGAGGCCAGTATTGTACAGATGATGTATATTATTGGATGCTTGGACATATATAGAGATGACTTTCTTGCTCGATATGATAGTATGCTATCTGGTTACTCTTTTTCTTAACATATACACTTGTCTCTTTAAACTGTCTTATAGTTACATGTTGGTAAAGCCCTTAAGATGTGTACTTGACTACCTGGACTATGATGCAGATCATACTAGTGGGGACATGGTAGTCCATAAGTACATCCTTCAAGGTCCCTAGTCGTAGGTGTATCGAGACGGGGCATCGATATACCAGAGTAGACTAGCGTATACGCTTCTCGACCCATGAGATGGGCGATGGATGATCCCATATCCATTGGTGTTTGACATCAGAGATGGTGTACGAGTGCTCAGTGGTGACTGGGTACACTGGAAGGACTCGCCGAGAACTCCCAGATGGTATTATACCTCACGTCAGATGGCAGTTCTCAGGTGACACTTGTACGGGTTAGTCTGTAGACCCGAGATCGTCATAGAGTCTTGTGTGATTCCCACTGTGCTTTGATCTCCACCTTACCACGTCCATGAGGGCGTGCAAAACGGTGGTCTTTGGGTACAGTCCCGAGTCACATGGAGGCAATGAGCGATAGGAGGGGTTTCGTCTCTCCCGGTATTGGGGGTTGATGTTGCGCTGTGCTCGATTGGCCGTAACAGGGAAGTCCCTGGCCAGGGCCGATCAGAGATTTGCTGGTAAGTGTTACCAGTAGTTTCTCGACCCGTTATGGGCCTCATATCGACATGACTTATCGAGTATTGGGGTCTGACGTTTACCACCCCTAGACTTGATATGCGACGTATCAGACGAACAGACCGGACTGTACGGTAAGTGTTACTGGTTGGATTCACAGGAGTATGAGCGGGCTAGCTCGTCGATCTTCTGATCGCTCAATACCCGGATGGCCGTTACGTTTAGCAGACCGCTTGCGGCTTGTGGATGCTTGATATGATCATCATCTGCTACCGGCGTATTGACGAGTCTTTAGAGTCCTACACAGAGGTTTCCTGGCTCAAGCGAAACGAAATAGGAGCGCATATGAGATATGTGCAGGACCGAGAATAATGCGTGTATGTGATACCGCATTCCATTCTCGCGATATATGTTTCGATTGGTTATATTCGATATGACCTAGTTATCGAATCATCGATTCGATAAGCCGATACATTGAATACTAGTCGGTCGTGTGCGACATGACCGGATCATTGAATCAAGTGTTGATTTAATGATTTAATGTATAATTATATATTTGATATATTACTTTGCATTAACTAGTATTGGTTCACTTTAAACGGATTTTCTCACTTGATGTGCAATTTGTATATGTGATATACTTTTGTGCACATGTTAGTATCATGTTTGATGATGCTTGCTCTTTTGGTTAAGTGTGAAGAATTAAATTTAGGTTAAGTAAATGGTTAGGGTTCCTTATTATTCTTTCTTTTATCATTAATTATTTTGGATTAAAAGAAAAGGCATAAGAAAACAAAAAGGGTTGCTTTCTTTCTTGAAGTTTAGTGAAGCTTCATGAAGCTTGACCAAAGTGACCATTTTTGTCTTCATTCCTAACCCTAACCATATATCTAACCTTAGTAAATTCTCTACACCTAACCATGGTGCTAATTATGATAAGTATTGATTTTCATTTTCACTTAAAAGACTTATCATAATATTCTAGCTCATCTTCTTCTTCATCTTCTAAAAGGAAAAGCTTGATGCCATCAATGGCAACTTGACTTCCAAAGTGAGAAATCCAATTCTAAAGAGAACCCACCTCCTATTTCTTCACCCTCTACCTCTTGCCAAGTTGTTTTGGGTGTTTTCTTCATAAGTTTCACAACTTTGTGAAGTCGGAGCTTGAACTTGTGATGCCTCGGCGTAGATCGTCTTTGACACGAAGCCGACGACCTATTCCGCTCGCTTTCCCGATAAAGCCGATGAACGAGTCTAGGATTGAAAAAGGACAGTGAGAGGACCACTACGTGGAGCTAAGGAAGTGGATATCCGGATCTACAAAGGTTGTAGCATCTAACTTTTAGTTAAGTAGTTAACTAGTTTTGTTTTTCGCCTAGACATCTAGCCGACGATCCGTAGTCTAGGGTTTCTCGGCACCTTTTTTTTGAAATTGGCATGTTCGATGCCTTGTGAGACCTCACTAGAGTGCCTAGGAACCTTTCACTGGTATTAGAGCCTAGCTAGAGCCTTAGGCGAAGTCCCGACGACGTTTGAAGTCCGATCGAACCAAAAAACTAACCCGAAAACGGCTCTCTGTACATTTTTTAAAAACTGGGTTTTTTCCAAATTAAAAATATTCAGAAAACTTAGGAAGAAATTCTAAGAATTACGGCACAAAATTTGAGTCATGAATAGTGCAACCTGCGGCGGAACCGCGGCATAAGCCTCCTTAGGCGGCGGTTCCACGGCAGGATGATGACGTCAGCACTCCTGCTTTGTGCAGTAATTGATTATTTCAGAAGCTGAGTTTTATGGATATTTTTAATATTTATTCCAGAGTTTCATTTTCTGGGGTGTTTTGGAGCTTTGGTGTTTCGACCGGATTATCAAATTTCGTCTTTGTGGCTTTCCGGATAAATTTTAGAATATATTAAAAGGTTCGACCGGATATAAATACCCAATTTTTTCCCTGTCGGGAAATTTCCAAATGTTGGATTTTTCCGTAGTTTAACGACGTTCTAAGTAGTGCAAGTAACGCGATGGACCCTCTAGAAGACAACAAACCTTAACTCGATTATGTGACCGTCTTGAACTGCCCTTTGAACCTTCGGGTTTGGGGCAGTACGGCGTGCCACATGTGAGGCGTTGGCTTGACCCTTCTACGGCTGGACCGTTGGTACTGAGGCACGAACTGAATGTTGTTAGACTTATTTCATGTGTTGAGCTGTATCGGGAAAACTTGGGTATTCGACTGTTCGATCGGAAAGTTTAACATTTTCTGTTTATCTGGAATGTGATACAATAATTGGAATTCACAAACAGTTATGAGATAACTGAATGAATGTTATAAATCTAGCAGTTTAGTCCCACATGATATTGAAAAGAGTTTTCGATAATGAGACTAAAATGCGGGATTTATATCTGTTAGGCATGTGATGTCTAAGTATTTCATTTGATTAGGCATGTGATGTCTAAAGAAGTTGCGGATTCCAATTGTTGTAGTTTTACACTTTCTTCTCTGTGACCGTAAGTGTAATATGTGATATCGCCGGTTTCGTTGCTATATGTCAACGACAATTGGGATGCGCATATTTACTTACGTTGATGACATGTGATGTTATGTGTTGCTGGATATGTTATATTGGATCGTCGTGTTCGAATAGCCGGGGGGTTTTTATGTGAGATGAGTGTTTTTCATTTTCATTCATGTAAAAACTTGTATGTAATATTCATTTATTTAGGGCACTTCCAGGTAGCGGAAGATGTCACCTTTTGTATATTATTTACTTTTCCGCATTAGGATAGACCCAAGGAGGGGAGCACAAGTAACCGGGTTCTGGGGTCCAGTGGGAGACCAACTCGAGGAGTCGAGTCCGGGTCTCCTAACCCTAGAATTGGCAGGGTTGCTTGCCGCTCTCGTAGGGGTCTAAGGGTGTGGGATTAGCTATTCATCACGACCGTGGAATCCGTGTTTTATACTGGCTCGTATTGAAAACACGGACGTCCTAGTATATCCAATATTTCATATGTTTATTCTGCTGCGATATCTGTGTTGTGACTCTGTGATGGATATAGTATATAATATATATGATATATTATATAGACGTTACTTATGTTTTACACCCGCGCTAGCCCTGCCCTGCTCTGTTGTTAGTTACCTAACCTAACGGTGCACGAGGGGACATCGAGGCGAATGCGGATGGCATAAGTGTACGTTATATCTATCTGTGATGTTTAGGTATTTAAATGATGGGACTTCATTAATGTGATTAATGAAAGATAAGAAACCTAAGATGTTGTGGAATCGAATTTTAAAATAAAACAGGTAGCTACAGTTCTTGCTTTGCACAACGGTATATATGATATACCCTGCACCTTATTCGATGAGGAAAGGACCGAGATCCCTTCACCGGGAGTGACTCCTTTAGCAATAACTGGCAGATGCTACACACTCGGTTTGCTTTTGACTGCTTTTGGGTTTTTGCTTTGCACAGCGATATATATGATATATCCCGCACCTCATTCGACGAGGAAAGGACCGAGATCCCTTCACCGGGAGTGACTCCTTTAGCAAAACTTGAAAAGCCTCAAAATCACTCCATTTCAAAACTTCATTTGATTCTACAACGATATCAAGTTCATTACGCTCATGGTTTTCAGAAAAACCTGGCGTAGCCCTCCGTCATTTCAGATGAGTAGTAGTTAGTATTCGTGCTACGTTTGTTGGCCTGCGTCAAGGCGTAGTGTGCGGTAGCTAACTAGTATTTATCTGCTTATGCATATGATGCAGATTGGATTAGGGTAGTCGTGCGACTTTGTTGGCCTGCTTCAAGGGTCGTGCGGGTGGGTTTAATTCAATCAGGAAATGACGGGTTGAACTTGACTAGCGGACTATGGTTTGTTGGCCTGCGTCAAGGTCATAGGACGCTAGGGGCAAAATATTATCGGGAATTTCAAGTGTTGAAATTTGCAATGAGATTGCATACCTTCTATGAGATAGTTGGATCCCGATACCCGCTGCGAGTAATAGTTACTCCTGGGAGAGTTTTACACATTGCAATTAGCCGATCAAGTAGGTGTCTAGAAAGGTGTCAACGGGGTTACGCCTTTGGGAAAACGAGGTTTACATTAATTAGGTTCGTGCGAAAGCACGGGGGACCTCCCTCAAAGTACCGACACTGGCCTGGCTGAAAGATTGGCGAACTTGTAGTGTGTAATTAATCCCGGCTAGTCTTTCCTTTTAGGGTTTGAAGGAAGATTTGATAAAAAGCAGTGGGAGCCATCCTGATTAGATAAGATAATAACCAATCTGATCTTGCACGAGCATACGCTAAAGTGTTTTCTTCTCTCTCTCTCCAGGTAGCGACCAGTTCATGCCTTAATGAAGATAATAATATGGATGTATTGACCGAACCCGCATGTTATACTGTGCTGGGGAACGTTGGTTCCGTTCTTTCTTATAAGAGTTATAGGAATGAACAGGATATAGGGGAATACCAGGATTCCCATGCCACCCGAATGAAGAAAGTACATGTTGATGCATTTTCTTCGGGTGTGTTCGTTACTGAGAACTGTTTCTCCATTTGCTCTACGTCCTGGGTATTAGATACCGGGTCAGGATCTCATATATATAATTAGTTACATGGGCTTAGAAAAGGAAGAGAACTTGGAGAAGGTGATAAAGACATTAGAGTTGGAAATGGTGCAATTGTTGCAGCTAAGACTGTCGGAGAATATCACCTTGTATTACCAACCGGTAATACATTGGTTCTGAACGAATGCTATTACATGCCGAACCTGATATGCAACATTATATCGGTTTCTTTGTTGAGTAAAGAGAGATATAATTTTGTATTACAGGACAATGTTATGAACATTTTCCGTAACCAAAAGTTGGTTGGATCAGGCACGTTATGCAATGGCATTTATGTTCTAAATCAATCGACAGATCTGAGCATAACAAACACACACAAGAGGAAGAGTTCTGAACTCAACGAATCCTTCTTGTGGCATTGTAGACTGGGCCACATCAATGCGACACGACTAGCTAAGTTGCATAAAGATGGATATTTAAATCCGTTTGAATTTTCATCTTATGACACTTGCCAGTCATGTCTCAAAGACAAGATGACCAAAACTCCGTTTACGGGACACGGAGAAAGAGTTACGGAACTCTTGGGACTTATACATAGTGATGTATGCGGTCCCATGTCTACACATGCCAGGGATGGTTCTTCATACTTCATTACATTCACTGACGATCTCTCTAGATTCGGATATGTGTTCCTGATGAAACACAAATCAGAAGCTTTTGAGAAATTTAGAGAATATAAACAAGAAGTTGAGAACCAAACCGGAAAAAGTATTAAAATCCTACGATCTGATCGAGGAGGAGAATACTTAAGCAATGAATTCCTGGACTTCCTAAAAGAGAATGGGATTCTCTCTCGGCTGACTCCTCCATATACACCACAGCACAACGGTGTATCAGAATGGAGGAACCGCACCCTATTAGATATGGTGCGCTCTATGATGAGCACAGCTGAGTTACCTATTTCCTTCTGGGGATATGCACTGGAAACAGCTGCAGACCTATTGAATATGGTTCCCACCAAAACCGTGTCGACCACTCCATATGAGATATGGAAAGGAAAGAGACCATGTCTTAATTATGTTAAGATATGGGGTTGTCCGGCCTATGTAAAAACGCAAAATCCGGACAAACTCGCGGCAAGGTCCATTCTGTGTAAGTTTATTGGATATCCCAAACATTCGCGAGGGTATATCTTCTACCACCCTGAGGAACAAAGAGTGTTTGTTTCTCGGCATGCCACCTTTTTAGAAAAGGAATTTCTTGAAAAAGAGATTAGTGGTCATGAGGTAGAACTGGAAGAGGTTCCAGCTGCAGAAGCTACAACAGAAGATCTGGTGGAACCAGAGGATTCCGTAGTTCCCGATGAACCCCAGCCACTCCGCCGATCTAGTAGGGTTCCTCGCCAACCTGAGAGATACTACGGTTTTCTCATGGACGGTGGGAGCGAGGATTGCATCATGGAGGATGATGACCCAACTAGCTTCGAGCAGGCCATCACGAGTGGGGACTCAGTGAAATGGCTGGATGCTATGCGGTCCGAGATGGAATCCATGTACACCAACAAAGTATGGACTTTGGACGTTGCTCCTGAAGGGGTAAAACCCATTGGGAGCAAGTGGATCTTCAAGAAGAAACTTGGTGTAGATGGGAAAGTGGAGACTTTCAAAGCTAGACTTGTAGCAAAGGGTTTTCGTCAAAGACCTGGTGTGGACTATGACGAGACATTTTCTCCAGTGGCTATGCTTAAATCCATCCGGATCATGCTTGCCATCGCTGCATATCATGATTACGAAATCTGGCAAATGGATGTTAAGACCGCCTTTCTAAACGGTGATTTAGAAGAGTGCGTGTACATGACTCAGCCAGAGGGCTTCGTAGACAGTGGGAGCAGCGGAAAGGTGTGCAAGCTGCTTAAATCCATTTATGGATTAAAGCAAGCATCGCGGAGTTGGAACATCTGCTTTGACGTCGTTATCAAAGAGTTTTATTTCGTCAAAAACCCAGATGAACCTTGTATCTACAAGAAGGTGGCAGAGAGTAAGGTTGTCTTCCTCGTATTGTACGTGGACGACATACTCTTGATAGGAAATGATATTCCTATGCTGCAATCGGTCAAGCTCTTCTTATCACAAAGATTCTCGATGAAAGATCTTGGTGATGCCTCCTGCATATTGGGAATCAGGATCTATAGAGATAGATCCAAACAGATTTTGGGATTGTCCCAATCCAGGTACATTGACACCATACTAAAGAGGTTTAGTATGGAAGAGTCCAAGTGTGGGAACTTACCCACGATCTCTGGAGTCACTCTCTCCAAAGAGATGTCTCCCAAGACTGATTTGGAGAGAGCTCGCATGCAAGGGATACCCTATGCTTCGGCAGTAGGCTCTATCATGTATGCGATGCTATGTACCAGACCCGATGTAGCATACTCACTAAGTATAGTGAGTAGGTATCAAGCTGATCCTGGAGAGAGTCACTGGACAGCTGTGAAGAGCATTCTCAAGTACTTGCGAAGGACTAGAGATATGTTCTTGGTGTATGGTAACGGGGAGCTCCAAGTGGAGTCCTTTACCGATTCGAGCTTCCAGAGTGATAAGGACGACTCTAAGTCGCAGTCGGGCTTTGTCTTTACCCTTTACGGAGGGGCGGTTAGCTGGAAGAGTTCCAAGCAGGAAACCGTGGCAGACTCGACGATGGAGGATGAATACATCGCTGCCAACGATGCTGCCAAAGAGGCTGTCTGGATCAAGAAGTTCATTACTGAACTTGGTGTGGTTCCATCCATTGAGCAACCAATACCTTTGTATTGCGATAACAATGGAGCGGTGGCTTTGGCCAAGGAACCCAGGTCCCATCAGCGATCCAGGCATATTCTGAGGCGGTATCACCTGATCCGGGAGATAGTTGATCGCCGGGAGATCGAGGTCAGGAGGGTTGACACGAAGAACAACACGGCGGATCCACTAACGAAGGCCATTCCCCAGATACAGTTTGAGAGACGCTTCGGGATGCTCGGTATGCGATACTACAGCAGCTGGCCCTAGTGCAAGTGGGAGATTGTTAGTTGTATGTATGCCCTAGAGGCCAGTATTGTACAGATGATGTATATTATTGGATGCTTGGACATATATAGAGATGACTTTCTTGCTCGATATGATAGTATGCTATCTGGTTACTCTTTATCTTAACATGTACACTTGTCTCTTTAAACTGTCTTATAGTTACATGTTGGTAAAGCCCTTAGGATGTGTACTTGACTACCTGGACTATGATGCAGATCATACTAGTGGGGACATGGTAGTCCATAAGTACATCCTTCAAGGTCCCTAGTCGTAGGTGTATCGAGACGGGGCATCGATATACCAGAGTAGACTAGCGTATACGCTTCTCGACCCATGAGATGGGCGATGGATGATCTCATATCCATTGGTGTTTGACATCAGAGATGGTGTACGGGTGCTCAGTGGTGACTGGGTACACTGGACGGACTCGCCGAGAACTCCCAGATGGTATTATACCTCACGTCAGATGGCAGTTCTCAGATGACACTTGTACAGGTTAGTCTGTAGACCCGAGATCGTCATAGAGTCTTGTGTGATTCCCACTGTGCTTTGATCTACACCTTACCACGTCTATGAGGGCGTGCAAAATGGTGGTCTTTGGGTACAGTCCCGAGTCACATGGAGGCAATGAGCGATAGGAGGGGTTTCGTCTCTCCCGGTATTGGGGGTTGATGTTGCGCTGTGCTCGATTGGCCGTAACAGGGAAGTCCCTGGCCAGGGCCGATCAGAGATTTGCTGGTAAGTGTTACCAGTAGTTTCTCGACCCGTTATGGGCCTCATATCGGCATGACTTATCGAGTATTGGGGTCTGATGTTTACCACCCCTAGACTTGATATGCGACGTATCAGACGAACAGACCGGACTGTACGGTAAGTGTTACTGGTTGGATTCACAGGAGTATGAGCGGGCTAGCTCGTCGATCTTCTGATCGCTCAATACCCGGATGGCCGTTACGTTTAGCAGACCGCTTGCGGCTTGTGGATGCTTGATATGATCATCATCTTCTACCGGCGTATTGACGAGTCTTTAGAGTCCTACACAGAGGTTTCCTGGCTCAAGCGAAACGAAATAGGAGCGCATATGAGATATGTGCAGGACCGAGAATAATGCGTGTATGTGATACCGCATTCCATTCTCGCGATATATGTTTCTATTGGTTATATTCGATATGACCTAGTTATCGAATCATCGATTCGATAAGCCGATACATTGAATACTAGTCGGTCGTGTGCGACATGACCGGATCATTGAATCAAGTGTTGATTTAATGATTTAATGTATAATTATATATTTGATATATTACTTTGCATTAACTAGTATTGGTTCACTTTAAACGGATTTTCTCACTTGATGTGCAATTTGTATATGTGATATACTTTTGTGCACATGTTAGTATCATGTTTGATGATGCTTGCTCTTTTGGTTAAGTGTGAAGAATTAAATTTAGGTTAAGTAAATGGTTAGGGTTCCTTATTATTCTTTCTTTTATCATTAATTATTTTGGATTAAAAGAAAAGGCATAAGAAAACAAAAAGGGTTGCTTTCTTTCTTGAAGTTTAGTGAAGCTTCATGAAGCTTGACCAAAGTGACCATTTTTGTCTTCATTCCTAACCCTAACCATATATCTAACCTTAGTAAATTCTCTACACCTAACCATGGTGCTAATTATGATAAGTATTGATTTTCATTTTTACTTAAAAGACTTATCATAATATTCTAGCTCATCTTCTTCTTCATCTTCTAAAAGGAAAAGCTTGATGCCATCAATGGCAACTTGACTTCCAAAGTGAGAAATCCAATTCTAAAGAGAACCCACCTCCTATTTCTTCACCCTCTACCTCTTGCCAAGTTGTTTTGGGTGTTTTCTTCATAAGTTTCACAACTTTGTGAAGTCGGAGCTTGAACTTGTGATGCCCCGACGTAGATCATCTTTGACACGAAGCCGACGACCTATTCCGCTCGCTTTCCCGATGAAGCCGATGAACGAGTCTAGGATTGAAAAAGGACAGCGAGAGGACCACTACGTAGAGCTAAGGAAGTGGATATCCGGATCTACAAAGGTTGTAGCATCTAACTTTTAGTTAAGTAGTTAACTAGTTTTGTTTTTCGCCTAGACATCTAGCCGACGATCCGTAGTCTAGGGTTTCTCGACACCTTTTTTTTGAAATTGGCATGTTCGATGCCTTGTGAGACCTCACTAGAGTGCCTAGGAACCTTTCAATATCACCCCTACACTTAGAAATTCAAATCAAGCTATTATACTCTTGTCCATCGTCCAAAATACTTTTCAATTGGTAAAATTTTAGATGAAATTGCTCACACATTCTTCATGCGACCGTTAATACTTCTTGAGGTACCAACGACCGATTACAAAATGTGTTTGCATATTAAGGCGTAATTCCTAGTCTTGTAATACCTAAGGCTTTTAGCAGTGACTCCCAAACCAGTTGGTCTAAGGCACTAGGTGATAAAGCACCCTCGCTAAATTTTTTTTTCTATGCAGCCTTAAGTAATTACAAAAACTAGTGTTCATTTTTTTTATATCTTTGTTCACACTTGTATTTTTATTTTATTTTTCTTCGTACTAAGAACTTTAGACAAGAGCATTTCAAGGTCTCCTCTACTATTCCAAATTTCAAGGTTCGTGTTTGTGCAAGTTGTAGGGTATATATTTTCAGAATTTAGACTTAAGCTTAGGGATTATTTTTCAGACTTATACTTTAATAAAAATATCAATACTTTTCCCTTGTTTTAACTTAGCCCAAGAAGTGAACTCGAAATTTGCCTATTTCTAAATAAAGTACAAGGACATATATTTTCTACCGTTAAATTTTAAGAAAGGTTATTTTTAGGGTTTTTAATTTACTAAGTCTAGGATCTAGTTGTTCCTAGCTAGTTAACCTTCTTGTCAAACTCAAGTCAATTATGGCCAAAATTGAATGTTTTAATTTTTTTTAATTTTTGAAATTTTTCAATTTTTTATGGGTTTTAAAATAAGTATGCAAATGCAAAAATATACACATGAATGCGAAGGAAGAAGGCTTACCGAGCATACCCCCAAACTTAAACTTGACAGTGTCCTCACTGTCAGGCTACACCAAGAGGGTCGAAAATGTCGGTACTCCCATGTTTATTTTTTTTTTTTATTGTTAAAAAAAACAAAATATATATACAAAAAGCCCCCCCAAACTTAAGTGAGACAGTGTTTCGACTGTTTTAAGCGTTAAAGTTCAAAGTTAGGAAGGAGAAAAATCAAACTATACAAGGCTTTACACAGGCCAAAGGTTAGCAACAACCATTCAAAAATTCTATCGTTATAATGGTGTGGTTGGTGAAAGAATGGAGTGTAGAGGAAAGAAATGAGAAGCACTCGAGACCGTATGGGAAGAGAGGTGGAATATGGTCTCGGTGGAGGAGGAGAATGGCGGAAAAGAGAAAGAAGTGTAGTACGAACTTGAGGGTGTAAATCGAGTGAATAAATTAGCGCAAATTGTGATGACCGATGTGTTAAAAACGATTGTGCTAATTTATCAACCCATCGAGAAATGGGGTCAAATCCCTCAAGATTCGCAAGAAAATATGGGTACGTTGAACTTGGTAAACCATCCATTGAAAATGGAAGCGCGCCGGATTCTTGCGCGGTCGAAACGATTGAAAAGACTAAGGGGAGTGATTTAGGGATAGTCTTATTCTCGCCTAAGTAAACTGTCTCGAAATTGAAGGATTCCATTAATGGTTCGAAATGACTGTAAGCAACCGAGTCTGATGGTTCAACTAACTCATCTGAAAATTCAAAGGACTCAAACTCGGGCGGTGAGTCTTCAAAATCGTCCGAAAAAGTGAAACACTCATAATCGTTATCGGCTGTGAGAACTGTGTCAGATTCAAAGAGGAACGCACTAGTGGGGTCCAAACTGCTGTGATCGAACAGAAATTTTCAAGCTCACAGTCCTCCTGCGTGATCTTTTGCGTGGTCGGAACGATGGAAAGGAGGAGGGGTGATTTAGGAAGTATAACAGTTAAAGGTTCAGGAGGATGAATTGGAAAATCCGACATATCAAACAAAACTGGTCCATCCTCAATACTATCCTCAATACTCTCCTCAATACTATCCTCATAATTCTCCTCAAAAGTTATCTCATCCATGCAATTATCATCAAAATCAAGACACATATGAAGTTCGGGAGAAACATTTAATGACTCGGGATGATGAATTGGAGAGAAAATTTCAGTCAAATCTACGGGTTCATCATCCAAAATATTCCCTGCGTCAATATTCTCAATCAAGTGAAAATCAATTTTTTCGGACACATCATCAAAAGCATGGATATTTATCAATTCAGGTTCTAGATTGGAGGTGTAGAGGTCAAAAGGATTAGTGATGGTTTCACTCGAAAGGGACCCTTCACAATCTGGCAAATCAAGCACTACAAAGTCGCACAACTCATTAAACGTTTTATTTTCAATTGGTGAATCATTTGGGACACTTGATAGATATTCAAAACTGGAGTTATAGGATTCAATTGGTGATGGGTAGGTTTGATTTGGAAGGTGGACATCTCACTCTCTCCACTCAAATTCTCAATCTGTCCAACCGCCTCATCATACATTAGAATTTTTGGAGCTAGTTGGAAACTAGCTACCGGTTCACTAGGTTGTCTTGATGAATTAAGGGCGGCAATGGACGCATCCAAATTCCTCATCTGTTGGTTTGTCGCTACAATATAATCTTCCAACGACTGTTCCAGACTAGACATGGGTTGTGAAAGGGTTTCAGTAAAAGATTCAAAATTGTTTGGATTCTGGAAACTCCCAATTGGCTGTGTAGAAGCAATGTCTAGGGAAGGTGTGAAAGTCGGGTAGGACTGGTAGGAATTGAATGGTTGGACAGAAGTAGGATCAACATTTGGATAAAAAGGTGAATGGACTTGTTGATCTCAAGAACTGGAAGTGTTGAAAGTAGTGAAAGATCGATTATGAGATTGTTCAATATATTCAGCAATAGACATGGGTTTCGGAGTTACAACAGGACTCGAAAGAGTAGTATCAACATAAGAAGGTGGTGAAGGTTGAAATGGTTGATACAAAGTGGATTGTGGAGTCGAACTGTTTCTCCTAGACGCTTTTATTTGATCTTTCAAAGAAATTTTAGGCATGGAGGGGTCGTACGTAATTCGACAAAAACAATTCGCGTAGGAAGCAATGTTTGGATGAGGGTACCAAAGTTCGGCAAGAGTTTTGGGTGGTGGGGTACCCATGATATAAGAAAGGAGAAGAAAAAGAATGTGGGTGCAAGTCGGGTGCAATGGATTTCTTAGCGACAAATGGCAAGTTTGTATAAAAAAAATTCCGTTTTGTGTGTTTTTTTTTATAAGGAGCTTTTTGCAAAAAGATTTTCGATAAAAGGCTTAGACACACGTTCAATCAATCACAAATGCACAATCAAGCCTAGATCTAGGGTCACCTAGGTCAGCTAGACAGCTCCTAACTGTTCCAAAGGGCAAGAAGTAGGACCTCAAACCGCCTCTTCATTGCCAATTGTGGCCAGGTAAGCACAAGTAGAGAAAGGAGGGATCCGCTCACGAATCACCGTGAGACGGTCCTTTTAAAGTTACATTTCCCTACCTGTCTAGCCTAGGCACCACAAAGTCAGGTTAGGATCAACGGTCGATACCTACAACTATTCCTTTGTCCTATTGAGCACGAAGTCCTTAGGGCTGAGTCTAATCTTTTTTTAATTAACTTGATGGTCAATGCAATATGCTTTATGTGATTTTTGGGGTCCTAGGAAGGGTAATGAAATCCCCACCCAATCTGGATTGGTGTTCAAGCCCCTTAAAGTCAATTTAAAGTATGCATAGCAGTAAACACAATCAAACACTTGCAAACAATTTTTTTAGCGCGTCGCAAAGAATCATGCACAAGATCAAGTTATTGGAGAAGGGGAGAAGTTTTTGCGCAAAGAATCCTGCAGGAAATTTTTACAGAGGAGATATTGGGGTTGCAGAGAAGAAGAGGAAGCTTACAGTGATTTTTCCAATTGCTGACGTCACAAGGGCGCCGCGGATGCGCGGTCAAAGACGGGTCAATGCGGCGGAAGCGCGGTCGGCTAGTCGGTTCAAGCCTCCAAAAATCTTCTGCTGTTCTGTTATGGTACTCCTCTGATGGTCAGATCTGCTGTTTTCTATTTCGATTTCTGGATTTTTCCAGATCTGAATCCGTTCGTCGATCCTGCACAATTCAAACGAAACACCCTTCACAAAATAACAAGATGATAAATTTTTTATATATTTTTATTTTAATTTTTCAGTTTTTTTTGGTTTTATGATTTTATATTAACCCGAAATTGCAAAAAGAAAATACTACGCCATCCCCGGCAACGACGTCATTTGATTTAATGTTATGTTGTCATCAAAATATTTTACCACAATCAAGAACGTCGTCGCTTGGTAGCTAGCCGGTGAGTACGGGTCGGTCCACAGGGATGTTGTGTATTCTCAGTTTGTTCTAACGAGTTAATTCCAAACGGTGTTGGTTTAATTATCACTAAAAACTAAGTTGATTTAGACTAGGATTAGAATCTTGCTAGGGTTAGGTTTAGCTTAAGTTTGGAAATTAAAGATTTCCCACCGCTTTCAATGCCCTAATTTAGATCTCTTTAGGTGTTATGGTAATAATTAATAAAGGGGATTAGGACGATCGGGAAGAAGGAAGAAACGATGTTTCTTCCTCTAGGTCCTTGTCCGTCCTTTCTTAATTCTTACCCTAACCTCCAAAGAAAACATGCACAACTGGTCTTTTATACTACGGTAACACCGTTACCTCGTGGGTAGGGTGCCGTAGGGAGCGGTGTGCGTATGTATGCATGGAGTCCTATTAATTAATATGTGGTGGGCAAGAAAGGGGTTAGAGATTTTCATCTCTCAAACCTTTCCTATTCCTAACCCTAACAAGTGAGGAACTACTCACTCATTAGGGGATTGATAAAAGACATTTTTATGAGTTTTGTTTTTTTAAAAGATTAACTATCTAAACTACGCAGATTAATAAAAAGTTCTAATCTAATTTAAACTAGGGCAGATAATAAATCTATACTAAGGCAGAAATAAAATTAAGAACTAGGGCAATAAAAAGAATCTACTTACTTTATTGATGCTCTCAAAACATTACAAATGATTTTGAATTTTTGATCAATGAAAAGAGGCATAAGAAGAGGCATACCTCAAAAAGAGGTTTAGGGTTTCTATTTATAAATTATAGAAACCCTAAGGTTACATCCGATACACATCTGCATTTACATTTTTACCCTAAAGAAGCCTAGTCAACGCACGCCATCCACCGTCAAAGTTCGCATCGACCCGGGCTCAACATGGCCGCGGAACCGCGGCCAAAACCCATGTTTGGCCGCGGTTCTGCGGCCAAACAGAGGGATCTTGAGCTGAAATCATCATGGCATCTTCTGGTGGTATTTGGCTTCTTTTTTCTTCACTTGGTTTCTCAGGTTGTCTTATAGTTTTTTTCCAGATTTTCACAGTGCATAATGTCGTAGACTTTTACCCTTTGCTTCGTGTCAAAGTCTTGAACCTTGCGTTGCCTTTGTATTTTGTGAAATTGTCCATTGATCTTCGTTTAGTCTTCAAACTGTAGGCATGATCAAGATCTTTCCATTTGTTGGTCGTAGTCTCACTTTTGTATCGTTTTTTCATCGTTTTCACTATTTTTGTTCCGAGAACCTGTAACCTGCAACTATGTAGCAGACATGGATCAAACACACTTGTTTATTTGTAAAATGAATAAGAATGGGGAATATAATAATGCAAAATTATGGTATGAACAGGTCTCAAGAAGGTTTTTTTTCCTCCCTACAATTCGAGAGGATCTCATAGGTGCATATTCTCCCTAGAAATCGTGAGGATTTCTAAGTGTTCATCACCTCCGTGAGTCGTAAGGATCACACTCGGGTATTTTTCCTTACGAATCATGAGGATCCGTAAGTAGCTTCTTTATTTCATTGGTGAATGTGGCTTTGGCAAATGTGGCCTGTAGATAGTCCATCTTAACCTCCTTATAGGGCAGCGATGGCTTAGGAAACATGTTTGGATCTGCTGCCTAAGGCTTTTCAACTTCATGTGCCGTGAGGGTCTCATATAGACTTTTCTTCCTACGAGTCGAGAGGATCTCGTAGGTGTATTTTCTCCTTAGGAGTCGTAAGGATTCCTAAGTGCGTTTTCTCTTGAGAGTCGTAAGGATCTCACAAGAGAATTTTTCCCCTTACAAGTCGAGATGACTCATAAGTGGTTTTTTCCCTCCTTGTCGATATCAACTTTGGAGAGTGTGGCCCGTGGATAGTATACAATAGTCCATCTTGGACCTACCTGCAGGGCCCCTGTGCTTAGAAAACAGGTTGATATCCCCGTTGCCTAAGGCTTTTTCCCTACGAGTCTAGACGGGTCGAGAAGTTCTAGCAGGAACATTGTTTTACCTACGAGTCGAGACGAATCGAGAAGTTCTCGCAAGAATGTCCTAACGTCACAGTTAACCTCTGCTGATAGAAGTCCGTTAGGGTCTGTGGTACTTGGGTTTTGTCCGTCGTACCGTCGCGTTGGCCGATATATTCCCCGATATGCAATCTTTCTATTCGAGTAGCCCCACGACTGTCGTGTCTCTGATCCCTTCGGGGACTGGACAAGGCGTCTTCAAGTAATCTCCCAAGTCATATTACCGTCAGAAGAGCAAGCATTAGGGATATTCCATGCCACTTTTTACTTGAGGTTAGGCTCAATTTGGGAGCCCCGATGAGTCATAACCACTCTGCGCTGGTGTGGGATAATCTCCGATAATATTTCAAGTTTTATTTGAGTTGTCGTCAAGACCCTGAAGCTTGGGATCTTCCTTTGCTTCGTTTGTTGACATTGTGTCTTCAATATTGCGACGAATGTTGAGGTTGTCTCTAGGTTGTCTATGAACCGTCGAGTCTTGAAACTAGGGACTTTGCCATGGCTCCGTTTGTTGATGCCGTGTCTGCATCCTGCTGGAGGGAGAATAAACGTCATTGTTAATCTCTGGGCTGGCTGTGAACCGTCAAGATTTAGAACTAGGGACTTTGCCATGGCTTCGAGGTAGTCTCTTGGTTTTCTGTGAACCGTCGAGGCTTGGAACTAGAGACTTTGCCATGGCTCCGTTTTGTTGACATTACGTCTGTATCCGTCACGTTGGCCGATGCATTCCCCCATACACAATCTTGCTGCTCGAGTATCCTTATGGCTATCGTGTCTCTGATCCCTTCGGGGGATGCACCAGACGATTTTCAAGTAATCTCCCCGCTTATATTACCGTCGAAAGAGCAAGTGTTAGGGATTTTTCATGCCGCTTTTTACTTGAGGTTGGCTCAATTTGGGAGCCCCGATGAGTCATGACCACTCTGCGCTGGTGTAGGATGATCTCCAATAATATTTCAAGTTTTATTTGAGTTGCCATCAAGACCCTGAACCTTGGGATCTTCTTTTGCTTCGTTTGTTGACATTGTGTCTGCAATATTGCGACGAATGTCGAGGTTGTCTCTAGGTTGTCTATGAACCGTCGAGTCTTGAAACTAGGGACTTTTCCATTACTCCGTTTGTTGATGTCGCGTCTGCATCCTACTGGAGGGAGAAGAAACGTCGTTGTTAATCTCTGGGATGGCTGTGAACCATCAAGATTTGGAACTAGGGACTTTGCCATGGCTCCGAGGTAGTCTCTAGGTTTTCTGTGAACCGCCGAGGCTTGGAACTAGAGACTTTGCCATGGCTCCATTTTATTGACGTTACGTCTCTATCCGTCGCATTGGCTGATGCATTCCTCGATACGAAATCTTGCTGCTCGAGTATCCTTGTGGCTATCGTGTCTCTGATCCCTTCGGGGGCTAGACCAGACGATCTTCAAGTAATCTCCCCGGTTATATTACCGTCGAAAGAGCAAGCGTTAATGATTTTTCATGCCGCTTTTTACTTAAGGTTAGGCTCAATATGGGAGCCCCGATGAGTCATGACCACTCCACGCCGGTGTGGGATGATCTCCAATAGTCTTTCAGGTCTCATTTTAGTTGTCGTTAAGACCCTGAAGCTAGGGATCCTCCTTTGCTTCATTTGTTGACATTGTGTCTGCTATATTGCGACGAATGCCGAGGTTGTCTATGAACCGTCGAAGAACTAGGGACTTTGCCATGGCTCCGTTTGTTTATGTCGCGTCTGCATACTGCTGGAGGGAGAAGAAACGTCGTTGTTGATCTCTAGGCTTTCGATGAACCGTCGAGATTTGGAACTAGGGACTTTGCCATGGCTCCATTGTTTCGACCCTTGGGTCGGTTGTTGACGTTGCGTCTGCATCCTATTGGAGTGGAGAAGGAACGTTGAGGTGATCTCTAGGCTGTCTGTGAACCGTCGAGATTTGGAACTAGGGAATTTGCCATGGCTCCGTTGTTTCGACCCTGGGGTCGGTTGTTGACGTTGCGTCTGCATCCTGTTGGAGTGGAGAAGAAACTGTTAGTTATATGTATGCCCTAGAGGCCATTATTATACATATGATTTTTATTATAGTGGATGCTTGGACATATATAGTGGATTCCCTAGAAACTGTTAGTTATATGTATTCCTACTTCGTCATCCTCTACTAGATTAGCCATTTAGTTTATGGTTTTTTCTTCACTAAGTCCTTATTAGTGAAGAGATAGCTTGAGTTGGTGTCTCCTCGACGTAGATCATCTTCGGCCTTGAAGACTTCAAGCAAGTTTGTTCCTTTCATCTTTTGAAGCCTTTCTAGAGTCCGGGAGTTCACTACTTGGAGCGAAGGGACTACTACATGGAGCTATTGAAGTGAAGGACCGGTCTACAAAAGTTGTATTTCTCGTTCACTTAGTGTAATGGTTGATTACATGCTAGCTTAACTCCTAATTTTGTAGTTAGATCCTTGGCATGGGTTGCATAGCTCTCTAGGTTTTTTAAATTGCCTACTTGATGCCCCATAAATTATAGTTAGGGTGCTATGGAACCCATCTGTGGTATCAGAGCCAAGATAGAACATTAGGCATTGTCTAGGCGAAATTAGAAGTTCGAACGAACTTCGAATACCCGATTTTCACCCTTCTCTGGAAATTTTTCAAAATGTTGGATTTTTCAATGTTAAAAATATTCAAAAAATCATGCAGGTAATTCTATGGAACCTCTAGAAGAACGATACCCCATCTCGACAACATGACCGCAGAACCGCGACCAAATAGGCTATTTGCGGCGGTTCTGCGGCGCAATGTGTGAGACAAGGGTCGGCCCTTCTACGGTTGGTCCGTAGGTACTGTGGCATGTTTTGGGTATTTTTTTAACACTGCTCAAGTGCTGAGCTCTCTGGGAAATTTTGGGAATTCGTTGATTCGATCGAAAAGTTTAACACCGTCTAGCTATCTGTGAAATGTGATACAATATTTGGAATCCATAAAGTTTAGTTTTATGAAAACTAATTTGAATTTTATAAATCTAGCAATTCTGTCTCATTTGATCGGTTGCCACGGGATTTTGATGTGGATCAAAAGTCCGTCGCAATCACGTAGCGTACGCGGATACTCGCCGGGTAACCTTACTAGATAGCCACACCCCATAGCCCCGACCAAGTGACTGTAGGAGAACCCCGTCGCCAAAAGCATCCATTCGGGTGCTCGCGGCCGCGGTGTTCTGCCTAAGTGCACTTCGTTGACGGCATCGGGGGTGCGACCGTCTACTTAAGTTTCCGATGAGCATGCGATCAGGTTGTCGGGAATCTTGTTGAATTACCCCACTGGTTATTGAAAAGTGTTTTCAATATCGAGACTAAAATGCGGGGTTTATAATTGTTAGGCATGTGATGTCTAAGGAATTCATATGGTTAGGCATGAAATCCGAAGTATATGATACATTGGGTATATGATGTCTAAGGTGGTTGTGGATTCCAATTGTTTTAGTTTTTCACTTTCTTATCTGCGACCATAAGTGTAATATGTGGTGTATCGCCGATTTCGTTTCTATATGTCAACGATAATTGGGATACACATATTTACTTACGTTGATGGTATGTGATATTATATATTGCTGTGATATGTTATATTGGATCGTCGTGTTTTGAATAGCCGGTGTTTTTTAGGTGAGATTAGAGTTTTTCATTTTCATTCATGTAAAAGCTTGTATGTAATATTCTTTTATTGGAGCACTTCCGGGTTGAGGATGATGCCACCATTAATGTATATTATTTACTTTTCTGTATTAGGATAGACCCAAGGAGGAGAGCACAAGTAACCGGGTTCTAGGGTCCAGTGGGAGACCATCTCGAGGAGTCGAGACCGGGTCTCCTAACTCTAGAATTGGTAGGGTTGCTTGTCGCTCTCGTAGGGGTCTAGGGATTGGGTTTGGCTATTCATCGCGACCGTGGAATCGGTGTTTTTTTATTGGCTTAATTAAAACACGGAATTCCTAGTATATCCAATATTTCATATGTGTTCTTCTGCTGCTGATATTCTGAGACGAATGCTTATATTATATATATGATATATAATAAATATTGCTGCTTTCGTTTCTTTTGTGATGCTTAGGAAGCATAATTGATGGGACTTCATTAATGAGATTAATGAAATAAAAGAAACCTAAAGATATTGTAGAATCTTGTTTTAAAAACTGGTAGCTCTAGTTCTTGCTTTGCATAGCGGTATTCCTTATAGAATATCTAGCACCTTATTCGATAAGGAAAGAGCCGAGATCTCTTCACCGGAAGTGAACTCTTTAGCGAAACTAGCAGATGCTACAACCTGCTCGGTTTTGTTTTTGATTGCTTTTTTAGTTCATGCTTTGCATGGTGGTATTTGTGAAATATCCAGCACCTCATTCCATGAGGAACGAGCCGAGATCCCTTCACCGAGAGTGACCTATTTAGCAAAACTAGCAAAAGCTTCAAAAACACTCCTTTTCAAAATTACTCGATTCTACAACGATATCAAGTTCATAACGAAAAGGGTTTTCTTAAAATATGTCGTAGCCCTCCATCATTTCAGATAAAGACTATTTAGTATTCGTGCAACATTTGTTGGCCTTTGTCAAGGCGTAGTGTGCGGTAGCTGATTAGTGCTTATCTTCTTGAGCATGTGATGCGATTGGATTAGGGTAGTCGTGCGACCTTGTTGGCCTTTGTCAAAGGTCGTACGGGTGTGTTTAATTCAATCATGAAATGTACGGGTTGGACTTGACTAGCATCCTATGGTTTGTTGGCCTTTGTCAAGGTCATAGGAGGCTAGGGACAAAATATTATCGGGAATTTCAAGTGTTGAAATTTGCAATGAGATTGCATACCTTCTATAAGATAGTTGGATCTCGATACCCACTGCGAGTAAGAGTTACTCTGGGAGAGTTTTACACATTACAATTAGCCGATCAAGTAGGTGTCTAGAAAGGTGTTAACGGGGTTAAGCCCCTGGGAAAACGAGGTTTATTTTAATTAGGTCCGTGCGAAAGCATGGGGAACCTCCCTCAAAGTACCGACACTGGCCAGGCCGAAAGATTGGCGAACTTGTAGGGTGTAATTAATCCCGGCTAGTCTTACCTTTTAGGGTTTGAAGGAAGATTTGATAAAAACAGTGGGAGCCATTCTGATTAGATAAAATAATAACCAATCTGATCTTGCAAGAGCATATGCAGAGTGTTTTCTTCTCTCTCTATCCTGGTAGCGACCGTAACATACCTTAATCAAGATAATAATATGGATGTATTGACCGAACCTACTTATTATACTGAGCTGGGGAACATTGGTTCCGCTTTATCTTATAATTGTTATAAGTCCGAGCAGGAAATAGGGGAATATCCGGATTCCTACGCGCGATCCAATCGAGGAATAAGCATGTTGATGCATATTCTTCGGGTGTGTTCCTTACCAAGAATTGTTTCTCAGTATCTTCTACGTCCTAGGTATGAGATACTGGATCAGGATCCCACATGTGTAAGAGTTACATGGGCTATAGAAAGGTAGAGAAGTGGGATTGGGTGTGTCTCTAAGTGTTAGAGAATGGTGCAATTGTTGTAGCCCAATCAGTTGGCAGATATCACCTTGTATTACCAAATAGTAAATACATTGATTCTGAACAAATGTTATTAGATACCGAACCTGATATACAACATTACATCAAATTCTTTATTGAGTTAAATAAGGATATAATTCTGTATTGGAGGATAATGTTGTGAACATTTTCCTGAATCAAGAGTTGATTGGATCAGGCACGTTATGTAATGGCATATACGTTCTAAATCAAACCACAATTCAAAGTATATAGAACACACACAGGAGGAGTGGTTCAGAAATGAACGAATCCTTCTCGTGGCATTGTAGACTAGGTCATATCAATGCGACACGACTAGCTATGTTATATAAGGATGAACATTTGAATCTGTTCAATTTTCATCTTATGATACTCTCCAGTCTTGTCTCAAAGGTAAAATGACCAAAACTCTGTTTACTGGAAACAGAGAAAGGGTTACTGAACTCTTGGGATAGATACATGATGATGTATATGGTCCTATGTCTATAAATGCCAGGGTTGTTTCTTTGTACTTCATTACATTCATCGACGATCTCTCAAAATTTGGACATGTGTTCCTGTTGGAACACGAGTCTGAAACTTTTTATAAATTCAAGGAATATAAGCTTGAAGTTGAGAACCAGAGGGGTAAAAGTATTAATTCCTCCTATGTGATCGAAGAAGAGAATACTTGCGCATGCAGTTCCTGGAGTTTCTAAAAGGAGAATGGGATTCTCTGTCAGCTTACTCCTTCGTATACACCACAACATAACGGTGTGTCGAGACGGAGGTATTGCACCCTATGAGATATGGCGCACTTTATGATGAGTACTGCAGAGTTGCATATTTCCTTTTGGAGTTATGCACTTAAGAAGCTGCATACCTATTGAATGGGGTTCCATCCAAATCAGTGCCTACCACTCCATATGAGATATGGAATGGGAAGAGACATGTCTTAAACGAGTTGAGATATGGGGTTATTGTTCATATCATAATATTGCATTATTATATTCCCCATTCTTATGTATTTTATAAATAAACAGGTGCTTTTGACCTATGTCTGCTATATAGTACAGGTTACAGGTTCTTGGAGCGAAAACAGTGAAAAAGACAAAAGACGATACAAAAGAGAGACTTTTGACCAACAAATAGAAGGATCTTAGTCAAGCCTAGACGAAGAATAGTTCAAAATGTACAAGGCAACGCAAGGTCCAAGATTACAAAGCAAACGGTTAAAAGTCCAAAATAAGTATTCACTGGAAAATCTGGAAGAGAACCAGAAGCTAATTTGAAGAAACAATCAAAGAAGTTAGAAGCCCAGAAAGCCCATCATAAGCACAAGAGTTTTCAGCATTCAAGCTCCTCATTGGGCAGCGGAACCGCGTCCCAACCCCTATTTCGGCCGTGGATCCACGGCCTTATTGAGCCCAAAGCTGAAGAAATTTTACCATAATGTTGATGCGGTACGGAATAGTCAACCTAGGGGTATATTTGTAAATTCAGACGTGCGGCAATTGTAAACCTAGGGTTTTCTATGTCCTATAAATAGAGACCCAATTCATTGTATTTTCTCATACCTCTTTTCATCAATAAAATTTCAGTTTTCTTTGAAGTTGGAGAGCATCAATCGTAAGTAGGTTTATTTTTCTGCCCTAGTTTTAGTTTTAATTTCTGCCCTAGGTAATTTCTTTTCTTGCTCTAGTTTAATATAGTTTAGAATTTTTATTAACTTGTAGTAGATCTTTCATCTCTTAAATCAAAAGAAAATAAAAATTATGTCTTTCGTAGATCTCTCAATGAGCGAGTAGTTTCCTTTCTTGTTAGGATAGGAATAGGGAAGGGTTTGAGAGATGAAGATCTCTCATCTCTTTTCTTTGCCAATCTCTTATGAACATTAGGACTCCATGCATACTTTCATCTTCCGCTCCCTACGACACTCTACCCACGAGGTAACAGTGATACCGTAGTATAAAAGACCGGATCTGTAAGTTTTCCATGGAGGTTAGGGTAAAGATTAAGAAAGGAAGAACAAGGATCTATAGGAAAAAATATCTTCTCAATCATCCTAATCCCCTCTATTAATATTTACCATAACCCCTAATATGATATCTAATCTAAGGCATTGGAAAGAGCTATAGATCTTTATTTACCAAACTTTACCTAAACCTAATCCTAGCAAGTTTCATAATCCTAGTATAACTCAACTTCATTTTTAGATTTAATTAAAAAGATCCAACAACCTTTGGAATTAGCTCCTAAGAACATTTAGGAAAATTACAACATCCTTGTGGACCGACCCGTATTCACCGGCTAGCTACCAAGTGACGCCGTTCTTGATTGCGGTAATAATATTTTTGATCGTAAAATCTCTCTAAATCAAATGGCGCCGTTGCCGGGGATGGCGTAAAAATTCCTTTTTTGTAATTTCGGGTTAATATAAAATATAAAAAAAACCATAAAAATTTGAAAAAAATCAAAAATATAAAAATTCTATCATCTTTTATTGTTTGAAGGGTTTCTCGTGTGAATCTTTGCAGGATCGACGGATCTGGAAAAATCCAGACTGCAAAACTGAAAAAGGTATATCAGAACAGAAGAGGATTGGAACAGCAGAGCTACAGAATTTTTTCAGAGCCCTGATCCAACCATCCCGCCGCTAAACCGTGGCCTAACTGCGCCCCGAACCGCCGAACCGCGGTCTCTGTGCCACGTCAGCTCCTGAATTTTTCTCTGTTTGTTTTCTTTTCTCCTCCTCTGCCAACCTCCATATATCTTTTTGCTAAACTTTCTACAGGATTCTTTGCGCTTAACAAAAATCTTCCCCCTTCCAATAATTGATTTTCTGCAGGATTCTTTGCGCCGCGCTAAAAAGCAAATTGATTGCAAGTGATTTACTGCTTTGCATATTTTAATCGGACTTTAAGGGGCTTTTGACCAATTCAGATTGGGTGAGGATTTCATCACTCTTCCCAGGACCCCAGAAATCACTTAAAGGATTTGTATTGACCATTCTTAATTAAAAAATACTAGACTCAGACCTAAGGATTTCGCGCTCAATAGGACAGAGGACTAGTTATAGGCATCGGTCGTTTATCCTAACCTGACTTTGCGGTGCCTAGGCAAGTGGTTATTTAATTAGGACCGCTACTTGTAGCGGGGAGCCTCCCACTTACCTGGCACTTACCTGGCCGCAACTGGCAGTGAAGAGGCGGTTTGAGGTTCTATTTCTAGCCCTTTGGAACAGTTAGGAGCTGTCTAGCTGACCTAGGCGACCCTAGATCTAGGCCTGATTGTGCATTTATAGTTGATTGCATTTGTGTCACAAGTCTCTTTTCAAAAATCTTTTCGCAAAAAGCTCACATAAAAAAAAGAAAAAATCTTTTCAAAACTTGCAACTTGTCGCTAAAGAAATCTTTGCACTTCACTTACACCATTTCTTCTCATTGACGTTTTCTTACCTCTACATTCTGTCTTTCGCCTTTTTGACTACATTACCCCTTTAGTGTATGTCCGGTTGGACTAGGGACACTAGCGCCCGATTAGTCCGTATTTCGTTGGTACCGACCGACGAACCTTTCGACTCCGAAGTCGAAATCCTTTCCACTTCTTCACTTTCACCTTCAAATTCTTCTTCCGAAGGTATGTCGGGATACAATCCTAACAACACCTTACCGACGGGACTGATTCCACCTCCGTTAGGTGCGAATAACCCGAATCACCCGCCTGTTGAAGCGCCCCAACGAGTCGCGCTCTAGGATCTTATCTACCCCATCCGCACCACCCTACCTACTTGTCTTTCCCTCCCACCAGAAAATAGGGACAATTTTGAGATCAAACCCCACTTCATTAATATGCTACCCAAATTTCATGGATTGGAATCCGAGGATGCTTATATCTTTATCTACAAATTCCAAAACGTTTGCGCTATGATGAAAACAACCCAATTAAGCGACGATGCTTTATGACTAAGGGTCATTCCTTTCACCTTATGTGACTTAGCCGAGAAGTGGCTATACAGCACAGCGTCACATTCAATTAAGAATTGGGAAGAGTTTGTGAAAGCCTTTCTCAAAAAGTTCTATCCTCGTCACAAAACTGCAAGAATACGCAACGAGATTATACAATTTTCTCAGCTTCCGTCCGAACCATTTTGGAAGTGTTTTGAAAGATTCAAAGACCTACTTGTTCAATGCCCTCACCATGGGATTGAAAATTGGCAACTTTGCCAAACATTATACGAGGGATTAAACCCGGCAACGAAGCAGTTGCTAGAAACCATTTGTCAAGGTCACTTTCTAACCAAATCTAGTGACGAAGCGTGGCAGTTTCTTGAGGATCTTAGTGAACAAACAATTCAGTGGGAGAGCACCAAGACTACATCATCTTCTTCTATTGGTCAGTCTAGGGCATACATACATCAGTTAGATATGTCGATTGCTATGAAGGCCGAGATGGCCGCTCTTACGAAAAATTAAGAAGCGATTGAGACCAAAATCTCATCGCCTTCTCCTGCCCCTGTTGTGCCTCCACGAACTGTTTGTGCTTGTTGTTCGGATCCATCACATCTCACCGAAGAGTGTCCTTACAATGCATCTACTCAAGGACATGATCAAGTCAATGCTGCCTTTCAGCAACGACAAAGAAATGATCCATACTCTTCGACATACAATCCGGGTTGGAAGAGTCACCCAAATTTCGCTTGGAACCAAAATCAACAATTCCAAGGAAACAACAATTTTCAAAGGCCTCCTCCTCCACAACAACAAGCACCTCCACAAACTCAATTTCAACAACTTTTCCAACAGCAACCTTACCCTAATCAAGTGAACAATTTCGTGCCAAACAATTTTGTTCCACCTCAGAATGACAAGGTTAGCTCGCTCGAAAGACGTCTAGATGCGTTCCTAAAGCAATCTACACAATCCGCAGCGAGATTAGAAACTTCTATTCAATCTTTGGTGCAAAACAGTGCCTCACACGATCAAAGCATCAAATCTTTTGAGGCACAAATTGCACAACTTAATGATGCGTTAAAAGAGCGAGAAAAAGGAAAGCTTCCATCTCAACCACTGCCAAATCCCGGTCACGCACATGTAGCATATGAACAGCAGAATCATAACATAAATGCTGTGACCACGTTGAAATACGGAAAAGTGTTGCAAAATAATGTGGGGCATAACCATGACACCCCTGCCGGTGGTCCTTCTTCATCTTCTTCATCTTCTTATTCTTCTTCTTCTTCGTCGTTAGAGCCTATTCTCCATCCTTCACACGGCTCTACTTTTTCTAGCTCGAACGGACCCACTTCTCACAACACGAACATATCTACACGGGGATCCGTTCCAACTCCACAATCTGATCCGCAAAAATTATACTCAACAACTTTTCAAAATGTTCCTTTTCCAAACCGGTTGAGATCCAATAAACCAACTCCACAAATGGAGAGGATTGTAGAGTTGTTCAAACAGGTTAGCATAAATATCTCTCTTTTGGATGCATCCAACAAGTTCCTTCATATGCCAAAATCTTAAAGGCCTTATGCACCAAAAAGAGGAAGTCACAAGTACCAAAGAAATTTTTCGTGGCTAATGCTGTTAACGATGCTCTTGTCCAATCTTTACCCCAAAAGCACAAGGACCCCGGTTGTCCTACTATTTCGATAACAATTGGGGACAAGAACATCAATAGAGAACTTTTAGATCTTGGTGCTAGTGTCAATTTGCTACCTTATTCAGTGTACGAGCAATTAGGCATTGGAGAGCTTAAGCCCACTCATTGTACTCTCCAAATGGCCGACCGATCCATCACCCATCCTAGGGGGGAGTTGGAGGATGTGTTAATTAGAGTAGGGGATTTCATTTTCCTCGTTGACTTTATTGTTATGGATACACAACCTGTCGCTAACCCCCAGAGTCAAATTCCGGTGATACTTGGTCGACCATTCCTTACGACTTCTAACGCGGTGATCAATTGTCGTAACGGTTCAATGAATCTATCTTTTGGCAATATGACAATCGAACTCAACATTTTTAAGTTGGGAAATCAGCCCGCCGAGCCTAATTCTAGCGTACTTAATGTTTGCTCGATCAATGAGATCGCGGAGGAGGACTGTGAGTTCGAAAATTTCATGTTTGATCACAGCAGTGTTGACGCCACTAGTGCGTTCCTCCTAGAATCCGACACAGCTTTCACGGCGGACAACGATTATGAGTGTTTCACCTTTGTTGACGATTTTGAAAACTCACCACCCGAGTTTGAGTCTTTTGCTTTTTCGGATGAGTTAGTTGAACCATCCGACTCGGTTGCGTACACTCGATTAGAACCTTTGATGGAATCCTTCGAGTTTGAAACAGTTACACCATTGTTACCATCTATTGTTTCACCTCCTAAACTCGAACTAAAGCTTTTGCCGTCGCACCTAAAATATGCTTATCTAGGTGAGAATGAGACCCTTCCCATTATCATATCGGCCTCTCTAGCTCTTGAGCAAGAGAAGGCTCTTTTAATGGTCTTACAAAATAATCGACAAGCTTTTGGCTGGTCTATGGCGAACATCAAGGGGATTAGTCCCCTCATAGTCGAACATCATATACACTTGATGGATGATGCCAAGCCGGTAAGGGATCCACAAAGACGCCTCAACTCCATTATGAAAGAGGCTGTCAAGAAGGAGATTGTTAAATGTCTTGACAGTGGTATCATTTACCCTATCTCAGATAGCCAATGGGTTAGCCCCATTCATGTTGTGCCAAAGAAATCGGGCATCACGGTCATTACCAATGAGGCAAATGAGTTAATTCCTACTCGCACCCAAACTGGGTGGCGAGTTTGCATCGACTATAGAAAACTCAATGCCGCGACAAGGAAAGACCACTTTCCTTTACCTTTCATTGACCAAATGCTAGAACGATTGGCTGGGCACGAGTTCTACTGCTTTTTAGATGGCTATTCCGGCTATGACCAAGTCCCCATCGCCAAAGAGGATCAAGACAAGACCACATTTACTTGTCCTTTTAGCACTTTTGCTTATCGTCGCATGCCCTTTGGGTTATGCAATGCACCCGCTACATTTCAGCGGTGTATGATGGGGATCTTTTCAGACATGGTTGAAAAGTTTTTGGAGATCTTTATGGATAATTTCTCCATTTTTTGTGACTCCTTCGACGAGTGTTTGCTACACCTTGACGCGGTTCTTACCCGCTGTAGGGATAAGATCCTAACTTTAAATTGGGAGAAGTGCCACTTTATGGTACGAGAAGGTATTGTCTTAGGACATGTCATCTCGGAAAACGGCATAAAGGTTGATAGAGCCAAAATTGAAGTCATTTCCAATCTTCCTCCTCCTAAATGCGTCAAAGACATCCGAGCTTTTCTTGGCCACGCCGGTTTTTATAGACGGTTCATCAAGGATTTTAGCAAGATTGCTAGACCTTTGACTCTCTTATTGGCCAAGGACACAACATTTGATTTTGACTCAACTTGCATGGAAGCGTTCGAGTCATTGAAACACTCTCTCATTTCTGCGCCCATTCTTTCATCGCCAGACTGGACGCATCCCTTCGAAATTATGTGCGACGCATCAGATTTTTCCATTAGTGCTGTTCTTGGACATCACATTAATAAAATGCCGCACGTGATTTATTACGCTAACCGTACATTAAATGAGGCCCAACTAAACTACACAACAACAGAAAAAGAGTTTTTAGCAGTTGTGTTTGCACTTGAAAAATTTCGGCCTTACTTAATCGGCTCTCCAGTCATTGTGTATACGGACCATTCAGCTCTTCGCCACCTTTTTGCGAAGAAGGATGCTAAATCGAGGCTAATACGTTGGATTCTCTTGCTACAAGAGTTTGACCTTGTCATAAGGGACAAAAGAGGATGTGAAAACGTAGTGGCCGATCACCTTTCACAACTTCCTTCTTCGCCCACACTTCAACTTCCAATAAAAGATGTTTTCCCGATGAGCAACTCATAACCGTTTCTTGCGAACCATGGTTCGCTGATATCGTAAACTACTTAGCCACCGGCTTGAAACCTAAAGATTGGTCGAAACAAGATAAACTTCGATTCTTGTCCCAAGCAAAGCATTTTTACTGGGATGAACCTTATCTTTTTAAATATTGTTCCGACCAAATCATTCGTCGGTGTGTACCGGAAAACGAGTTTAAGAGTGTGCTGTCTTTTTGCCACGATCAAGCATGTGGCGGGCACTTTGGCCCAAAGAAGACAGCCGAGAAAGTCTTGCAGTGCAGTTTCTATTGGCCACGACTCTTCAAGGATGCATATGAATACTGCAAGACTTGCTCCCGGTGCCAACACTTGGGCCGGATATTGCGGAGAAACGAAATGCCGCTCCAACCAATTTTGGTTGTGGATGTTTTTGATGTTTGGGGAATAGACTTCATGGGACCATTTCCTAATTCTTTTGGGAATGTGTATATTCTTTTGGCTGTTGACTACGTGTCAAAGTAGGTCGAGGCTGTGCCTAGCCGAACGAACGACAACAAGGTTGTCGTTCGATTTCTTAAAGAACACTTCTTTTCTCGATTTGGGCACCTTCGAGCGATTATAAGTGATAATGGTTCTCACTTTTGCAATAGGACTTTTGAGTCCTTAATGCGCAAATATTCTATTACCCACAAGCTGTCAACGCCATACCACCCCTAAACATGTGGGCAAGCCGAGATTTCAAATCGGCAAATCAAGCACATCTTGGAGAAAACGGTTTCTAAAAACCGTAAAGATTGGTCACTCAAACTGATCGATGCACTATGGGCTTTCCGTACTGCATACAAGACCGATCTTGGTATGTCTCCATACCGGCTTGTTTATGGGAAGGCTTGCCACCTCCCAGAAGAGATTGAGCATAAGGCAATTTGGGCAATCAAAGAGTTGAATTTGTCATTAGGAGATGCGGGCAGCAATCGAAAGCTGCAATTAAATGAACTAGAAGAGCTGCGAGATGAGGCTTATGATAATGCCGTAATTGTTAAAAACCGAACTAAGGTGTTCCATGATAAACACCTTTTGCGAAAAACATTTAATCCTGGTCAACAGGTTTTACTCTATGACACTCGGTTGCATTATCACCCCGGCAAGCTCCGTTCTAGGTGGAAGGGCCCTTTTGTAGTTCGCACCATTTATCCACACGGTGCAGTCGATCTTGAAAATCCGGAGGACGGTACTTTATTCAAAGTAAATGGACATCGATTGAAACCGTTCTTCACAGCGGACCCATCGGAGGAGCTCCTGTTTTTACAGGAGCCACTCTACACCGATTAAATCTCCTCCACTTTCACCCCCGAATTTCCAATCATTTTTTTTAAACTTCATTTCAAATAAGTTTGGGGGTGTGTATCATTTGTAAATATGTTAATAAGCAGGAAATTGCCAACATTATCAACCCACTTGGTGCAGCATGACAGTGAGGACACTGTCCAGTTTAAGTTTTGGGGGTATGCTCGGTAAGTTTTCTTCCTTCGCATTCATATGTATATTTTTGCATTGCATCCGTATATAAAAATCATAAAAATTGAAAAATAGAAAGAAAAAAAAATGGAAAAAGAATTTTTTTTTGAAAATTTCAAAAATTATAAAAATTAATGTATTCAATTTTGGCTGTATTTGACTTAAGTTTGACAAATAGGTCAACTGGCTAGGAAAAACTAGATCTTAGACTTAGTAAATTAAAAACCCTAAAAATAACCTTTCTTAAAGTTTAACGGTAGAAAGTATATGTCTTTGTAGTTTATTTAGACTTAGGCAAATTTTGGGTTCACTGCTTGGGCTAAGTCGAAACAAAGGAAAAGTATTGATATTTTTTAGAGTATAAGTTTGAAAAATAATTCCTAGCTTAAGTCTAGATTCTGAAAATGTATACCCTACAAATTTGCACAATCACGCACCTTAAAACTTGGAATAGTAGAGGAGACCTTGAAATGCTCTTATCTAAAATCCTTAGTACAATGAAAATAAAAGAAAAAAAAAGTGAATAAAGAGAAAAAAAATGAACACTAGTTTTTGTGATTACTTAAGGCTGCAAAAAAATAGAAAAATATTTAGCGAGGGTGCTTCATCACCTAGTGCCTTAGACCAACTGGTTTGGGAGTCACTGCTAAAAGCCTTGGGTGTTGCAAGACTAGGAATTACGCTTTAAAGTGCAAACGCATTTTGTAATCGGTCGTTGGTACCTCAAGAAGTATTAACGATCGCATGAAGGATGTGTAAGAAAAATTCACCAACTAATTAGTACTTTGGACAACGGACAAGTGTATGATTGCTTGATTTGAATTTCCAAGTGTAGGGGTGACTTATACACACACTAGGGGTATGTGATTGGGATTTAGATGAGAGAAAGGAGTGAAGAATAGAACTTGTATCTTTAATAGAGTTGATAAAAATTCCTGACTGGAGATGGAACCCTAGAAGAAAAACTTAGGAGATGCCGAAAGCTAAGTAGGTCTGCAGAACATATATGATCTTAAGTTAGATAATGAGGAAGTGTGAAGAATATGGGTGGATAATTTACGAGTGAGCGATAATAGAATTCCTTGTTAGAAAACCTAATTGGAGAATAAAAGTTAATAGGCCGAATTGATAGGATTTTGCGGGTAGTATCCGCTGAAAACCCTCAGGAGACAACACTCCTCCTACTAGGGACACCTAGAGGTTTAACGGCATGTTGCACGAGCTCAGTGCAATCGCGTTTCCCTGCGAAAGTGCGGTTAGGTTTTTGTAGAGAATAAAACTAAGTTTGCTCAAGGACGAGCAAAAGAAAAGTTTGGGGGTATTTGTTCATATCATAATATTGCATTATTATATTCCCCATTCTTATGTATTTTATAAATAAATAGGTGTTTTTGACCCGTGTCTGCTATATAGTACAGGTTACAGGTTCTTGGAGCGAAAACAGTGAAAAAGATAAAAGACGATACAAAAGAGGGACTTTTGACCAACAAATAGAAGGATCTTAGTCAAGCCTAGACGAAGAACAGTTCAAAATGTACAAGGCAACGCAAGGTCCAAGATTACAAAGCAAACGGTTAAAAGTCCAAAACAAGTATTCACTGGAAAATCTGGAAGAAAACCAGAAGCTAATTTGAAGAAACAATCAAAGAAGTTAGAAGCCCAGAAAGCCCATCATAAGCACAAGAGTTTTCAGCATTCAAGCTCCTCATTGGGCCGCGGAACCGCGTCCCAACCCCTATTTCGGCCGCGGATTCGCGGCCTTATTGAGCCCAAAGCTGAAGAAATTTTACCATAATGTTGATGCTGCGCTGAATAGTCAACCTAGGGGTATATTTGTAAATTCGAACGTGCGTCAATTGTAAACCTAGGGTTTTCTATGTCCTATAAATAGAGACCCAATTCATTGTATTTTCTCATGCCTCTTTTCATCAATAAAATTTCAGTTTTCTTTGAAGTTTGAGAGCATCAATCGTAAGTAGGTTTATTTTTCTGCCCTGATTTTAGTTTTAATTTTTGCCCTAGGTAATTTCTTTTCTTGCTCTAGTTTAATATAGTTTAGAATTTTTAGTAACTTGTAGTAGATCTTTCATCTCTTAAATCAAAAGAAAATAAAAATTATGTCTTTCGTAGATCCCTCAATGAGCGAGTAGTTTCCTCGGTTGTTAGGGTAGGAATAGGGAAGGGTTTGAGAGATGAAGATCTCTCATCTCTTTTCTTTGCCAATCTCTTATGAACATTAGGACTCCATGCATACTTTCATCTTCCGCTCCCTACGGCACTCTACCCACGAGGTAACGGTGATACCGTAGTATAAAAGACCGGATCTGTAAGTTTTCCATGGAGGTTAGGGTAAAGATTAAGAAAGGAAGGACAAGGATCTAGAAGAAGAAACAACTTCCTAATCATCCTAATCCCCTTTATTAATATTTACCATAACCCCTAATATGATATCTAATCTAAGGTATTGGAAAGAGGTGTAGATCTTTATTTACCAAACTTTACCTAAACCTAATCCTAGCAAGTTTCTTAATCCTAGTATAACTCTACTTCGTTTTTAGATTTAATTAAAAGATCCAACACCCTTTGGAATTAGCTCGTAAGAACATTTAGGAAAATTACAACATCCCTATGGACCGACCCGTATTCACCGTCTAGCTACCAAGCGACGCCGTTCTTGATTGCGGTAATATATTTTTTATCATAAAACCTCTCTAAATCAGTTGTTCGGCCTATGTTGAAAAGAAAAATCAGGACAAACTCGAGGCAAGGTCAGTTCTGTAAGTTTGTTGGATATCCCAAACATTTGCGAGGGAATATCTTCTACCACACTGAGGAACAAAAGTTGTTTTGTTTCTCAGCATGCCACCTTTTTGGAAAAGGAATTTCTTGTGAAGAAATTTGTGGTCATAAGGTAGAACTGGAAGGAGTTCCAGCTGGACAAACTAACAGCTGATGATTTGGTGAAACCAAAAGATTCAATATTCTCCAACGAACCCCAGCCTCTCCGTGAATCTGGTAGGGTTCCTCATCCACCTGAGAGATACTACGGTTTCCTCGGTGACAGTGGGAGTGAGGATTGCATCATGGTAGATGATGACCCAACTAGGTTCAGGCAGGCCATCACGAGTGGGGACTCTGTAAAATGGCTGGATGCTATGCGATCATAGATAGAATCCATATACACCAACAAAGTATGACTTTGAATGTTGCACTTAAAGGGGTAAAACCCATCGGGAGAAAGTGGATCTTGAGAAGATTCTTGGTGTAGATGGAAAAGTTGAGACTTTCAAAGCTAGACTTGTAGTAAAAGTTCTCGTCATGTAACCAAGGGTGGTTTATGATAAAACATTATCTCTAGTGGCTATGCTTAAGTCCATCAGGATTAAAGCAGGCATCACGGAGTTGGAACATCTGTTTTGATGTGGCAATCAAAGAGTTTGACTTCAATAAACCTTGTATATACAAGAAGGTGGTAGAGAGTAAGGTTGTCTTCCACGTATTGTACGTAGATTACATATTCTTGATAGAAAATGGTTTCCTATGCTACACTCGGTCAAGCTCCTCTTATCACGAGGATTCTCCATGGAAGATCTGGATGATACCTACTACATCTTATGGATTATGATCTAAGATGATAGATCTAAGTGGATGTTGGGAGTGTCCTAAATCCAGGTACATTAACACCGTACTAAAGGGGCTTAGTATGGAAGATTCTAAGCGTGGTGGTTCGCCCACTTACTCAGGAATCACTCTCTCCAAAAAGATGTCTTTCAAGACTAATTTGGAAAGAGCTCGCGTGCAAGGGATACCCTATGCTTCGGCAGTAGGCTCTATCATGTGTGTGATGTTATGTACCACACCAGATGTAGCTAACTCACTAGGTGTAGTGATTAGGAATCAATCGGATCTTGGGAAAATCACTGGATTGTTGTGTAGGACATTCTTAAGTACTTGAGAAGCACTAAAGAAATGTTCTTGGTGTTTGGTGACGGAGAACTCCAGTGGGAGTCCTTTACCAATTTTAGCTCCCAGAGTGATAAGGTCGACTGAAAGTCAGTCTCGGGCTTTGTCTTTACCCTCAGTGGAGGGACGATATGTTGGAAGTGTTCCAAGCTATATATCGTGGCAAACTAGACAATAAAGGCTGAATACATCGCTAACAACGATACTACCAAAGTGGATGTCTGGATAATTCTTGTTCATGAGATGAACATGGTTCCTACCATTGAGCGTCCAATAACTGTTATTGTGACAACAATGGAGTTGTGGCTTTAGCCAAGGAACGCCGGTCCCATCAGTGATTCAGACATATTCTGAGGACAGTATCACCTGACATACCGTTCAGTCGACAGTCTTCCACCAGACGACAGTCTTCTTTTTCCTGGTTCATCTGCCAAGGAAGCTGCACAACTGGCTGAGGCCATAAGACGCTCAAAGGATGAATCCCAGAATGTAAGGATCCCGAAGAGGCCTTATCCTGCCATCATCTTTTATGAAGATCCTCCATCGATACGGCTGATATTCATAGGTCCTTTAGAAGAAGGAGGCGAGAGAGCCCTTAAGCAGGCTGTCCCAGCCGACGCTGAGGATGAACTTTCTTTGTGGACCGGTGGACACGAGTTTACCCTCGAACCTCGGCGGGCATACCTCCTCAGGAAGGAGCGCCGGCTTGAACAAGCCATACGAGAAGCTCCTTTGCGCATTGGTACACTTATATAGCTTTTTGGAGTATTTTGCACTGCATATATATATATATATATATATATATATATATATATATATATATATATATATATATATATATATACATATCCTTATCCTCATGCAAACTTTGCAGGGACTTCGCTGATGGCAGAGGAGCTGAGTCCAAGTCGCGCCCTGACTATGGACTCCGCAAATATCCCCGATGAGGCGCTAATCAGTGTGGAGGGGGTTGATGCAATTGTTGTTCCTGCGATGGAGCTTCCCTTGGTGATTCCTGCTTCCCAGGTGATTGCTCCTCCGGAAGAGGCATCTTCATTGGCCGCGGGTTCAATAGATATACCTGGGGACAGCCCGGAGACTGCGGAACAGGTAGTCATGGCCACCATCCTTCCATTGGAGCTCGTAGCGATGGTCACTGCTCCTCCACCGGAAGTTACTATACCGGTCCACCTCCCCGATGATGTGTCTGGGGGCACGGAGGAGGTCGCCGAAGCTGCTATCCCTCCAACCCAAAGTGGGAGGAGCATCGAATTTATTGTTCCATCTTTTATTTTAACGATCTCTTCATTATTTGAACTTTTCTGTCTTTTCAGAGCTACGGGAATTGGTGACATCCATCGCCGGCCTGTCTCCCAGGAAGTCTTTCCAGCGTCTGCTGGAACTGGCTGCTCCATAGGCGATATCCCTTCAGCGCATCATTCTATCTTACGGACAAGGTTAGCATTGTTCGCTCCTTTCTCGATTTTGTTACTTCTTTATGTAACAATGTTCATGTCTTCTGTAGTTCTGGAAGCTGATGATGAAGTTGAGGTCCTCGATGGGCCCGGAGATCTTCCAGACTCTTCTCGTATAAACGTGGGTAAGTAAAGTTTCGACGCCTTTGCATCTGTCCTCTGTTTGCAACCTTCGCTGATCATTTATCAATCTTTAACAGCTCTGCCTACTTTTACCGCGTTGGAGACTCGCATTCTCATGCCATCTGGCCCTTATGCGCCGCGTGCATCCGAACGTATGGCCAAGTCAAGCCTTCACTCTTTGTTAGAGTTAATTGAAGACCTTCGTGTTGGTAGCTCGCTCACAGCCGAAGAATTTGCCGCCGAAGCCAACGGTTCTCTCCCCTTTCTTGCCACTTATCACAGTGAAGCATTTGTGCAAGTTTGGGTCGAATTCTGTCGTCGAGTGGAGGCTTGCTTGCACAGCCTTGAATGCGTACGCCATTCTTCGGAGGTGGTGGCTGCGAAGACAAGTTTGCAGGAGTTGATTAAGTGGTACGCCGCTAATACGCTTTCCAGTGAAAAGAGGCTCCGCCGAAAGTTCTTAGAGAGGAAGCTGGCTTCAACCGCGCTAGGGGAGCTTCAAGACGAACTTACATCTAAGACCACCCGCGCATATAAACTTTGGAAAGAGCTTCAAGCCATAATCAAGGACGTGGTGGCTGTTGATAAAGCTGTTATCTTTACCCGAACGATGGTTGATGCTCATAAAGCTACTGAGCAGGAACTTGAAGGCCAGCTTGCCTCGCATCAGGCCCAAGAGTCGGAAGCGGAGACCCGTCTCGCAACCATAGCCAATTTTGAAGATGAGACCCAAGAAAGGAAGGATGAACTGATGAACCTTTTGAATCATCCGTCAGCTTGAAGAATTGTATATTTTTTATTTTTCTTTTGTACATACTCCTGAATGAGAGTATTTTTGGTTCTTTCATAAATTGTACTTTGTATTCATTTGGATTCATGAATAAAAAGCATATTTTGCTTCATGATGGTGTGTCCCTTTTAGTAAGTACATTTTATGGATAATCTATTTTGATTTCCTTGTAGGACAGCGATGGCTTAGGAGTCAGGTTAAGATCTGCTTCCTAAGGCTTTTCAATTTTATGAGCCGTGAGGGTCTCATAAAGAATTTTCTTCCTACAGGTCGAGAGGATCCCGTAGGTGTATTTTCTTCTTAAGAATCATGACGATTCCTAAGTGTGTTTTCTCTTGAGAGTCGTAAAGATCTCACATAAGAATTTTCTTCCTTACAAGTCGAAAGGACTCGTAAGTGATTGATGAGTTGACCTACTCCCGAGTCAAACATTGCCTCAACAGGGAGGTCGGGGGTTGAGTTTGGTTTGTCTGTGCACCGCCGAGTCATGGAACTGCGAACTTTGCCGCAGCTCCGCATTGTTGACGTCGTATATTCGTGCAGAATGACTGATTTTTCTATGGGTCGAAACGAATCGAGATGTTCTCGACAACGATGCTGGTTTCCCTGAATCGAGGAGGTTGCCAAGGACACTGATTTCCTCGGAGTGAAAAGGATCGAGGTGTTCCCGTAAAGACGCTGATTTCTTTGCGGGTCAACGCGAATCGAGATGCTCTCATCAAGGACGCTGATTTCCCTGAATCGAGGAGGTTGCCAAGGACGGTAATTTCCTCGGAGTTGAGACGAATCGAGGTATTCCTACAAAGACGCCGATTTCTCTGCGGGTCGACGCGAATCGAGATGCTCTCGTCAAGGACGCTAATTTCCCTGAATCGAGGAGGTTGCCAAGGACACTGATTTTCTCGGGGTTAAGACGGATCGAGGTGTTCCTGCAAAGACGCTGATTTCTCTACGGGTCGACGCGAATCAAAGTGCTCTCATCAAGGATGTTGATTTCCCTGAATCGAGGTTGTTGTCAAGGACGCTAATTTCCTCGGAGTTGAGATGAATCGAGGTATTCCTGCAAAGACGCCGACTTCTCTGCGGGTCGATGTGAATCGAGATGCTCTTGTCAAGGACGCTGATTTCCCTGAATTGAGGTTGTTGCCAAGGACGCTAATTTCCTCGGAGTTGAAATGAATCGAGGTATTCCAGCAAAGACGTTGATTTCTCTGTGGGTTGACGCGAATCGAGATGCTCTTGTCAAGGACACTGATTTCCCTGAATCGAGGTTGTTTCCAAGGACGCTAATTTCCTCGGAGTTGAGACGAATCGAGGTATTCCTGCAAAGACGCTGATTTCTCTGCGGGTCGACGCGAATCGAGGTGCTCTCGTCAAGGACGCCGATTTCCCTGAATCGAGGTTGTTGCCAAGGACGCTAATTTCTTCGGAGTTGAGACGAATCGATGTATTCCTGCAAAGACGCTGATTTCTCTGCGGGTCGACGCAAATCGGGATGCTCTCGTCAAGGACGCTGATTTCCCCTGAGTTGAGACGAATCGAGGTATTCCTACAAAGACGCTGATTTCTCTGCGGGTCGACGCGAATCGAGGTGCTCTAGTCAAGAAAGCTGATTTCCCTGAATCGAGGTTGTTGCCAAGGACGCTAATTTCCTCGGAGTTGAAATGGATCGAGGTATTCCCGTAAAGACGCTGATTTCTTTGCGGGTCGACACGAATCGGGATGCTCTCATTAAAGACGCTGATTTCCCTGAACCGAGGAGGTTGCTAAAGACACTTATTTCCTCGGAGTTGAAACGAATCGAGGTGTTCCTGCAAAGACGCTGATTTCTCTGCGAGTCGACGCGAATCAAGGTGCTCTCATCAAGGATGCTGATTTCCCTGAATCGAGATTGTTGCCAAGGATGCTAATTTCCTTGGAGTTGAGACGAATCGATGTATTCCTGTAAAGACGCTAATTTCTCTGCAGGTCGACGCGAATCGAGGTGCTCTCGTCAAGGACGCTGATTTCCCTGAATCGAGGTTTTTGAGTTGACTTGATTCCGAGACGGGGTGTTGATCCGGCGGGGAAGTCGTTGGTTGACTCTAGGTCATCTGCAGACCTTAGAGTTTTGGAATTAGGACTTTGTCGTGGCTCTGCTTTGTTGATGTCGCGTTCAAATCCTTTTTGGGGAGGAATGCTGGGGTGACATCGCGTCTGCTGTATTGAGATGAACATCGAGGTGGTCTCTAGGTTATTGGTGAACCGTCGGGACCTAGAACTAGGGACTTCGTCATGGCTCCGTTGTTGGATTGTCGCGTCTGAATCCTGCTGGAGGAAGAACGCTGTGGCGACATCTCATCTACTGTATCGAGACGGATGCTGAGGTGGAGCTGGGATTTTGTCGTCACTCCGCTTTGTTTCGACCATTGGGTCTTTTGTTGACGTCACGTCTGCATCCTATTGGAGTAAGGAGAAACACCGTTATTGATCTATAAGTTGTCGATGTTGACGTCGAGACCCTGAAGCTAGGGATCTTCCTTCGCTTCGTTTGTTAACATTGTGTCTGCAATATTGTGACGACTGTCGAGATTGTCTCTAGTTTGTTTATGAACCGTCGAGATTTGGCTTCGCTTCGATGAAGCCTGGTGGGACGATATGATTCCCTTCTTTTTTGTGCCCATGGATTGTATACAGGGGTCAATGTGACCTCAGCTGCAGGGCAAAAAGTTTCATTCTTTCATTCATTTTTCTTTATTCTTTCCGCGATGCTCTATCATTTCAGCTTTTATATCGCGAAGGTCGCGATTGCCCAATCATTTCGGCTATTTTCGCGGTGTCCAATCATTTCGGCTATTTTGCATTCATACATTTTTACTTGCTGACTTTTTATTTGCAAGTTGCCCCATCATTTCGGCTATTTCGTATGCATGTGTGGCTTGCCAGCTTTTTGTTGCAAGCTTGGATTTGGACTCCGATTTCGGCATCAGCACCGCTACAACTGGGATGTTGCCAGGAGCGAATCATCATTTGCCTCTGTCGATGTCGAACAAAGGTGGCTTAGCAAACAAGGTTAAGATCCTGTCGACTAAGGCTTTTGACTATATGACCCGTAAAGGTCTCATAAAGGTATTTCTCCCTACAAGTCGTGAGGATCTCGTAAGTGCGATTTCTCCTTAGGAGTCGTGAGGACTCCTAAGTGTATGATCTCTTGTAAGTCATAAGAATATTACAAGAGTGTTTTCTCCTTATAAGTCGAGAGGACTTACAAGGGTTGTTCACCGTATAGATATATCCCTAGTCACGGATGGGACTTCGTTAGGGAAATGTTTATTCGCGCCCGTGGATTGTATACAAGGGTCAGCATTGAGCCGCTTGTAGGGCAGTATTGAAGGTTGTGGGGGATGCTTAAGAACATGTTTAGATCTCTGTAGCTTAAGACTTTAAAATCTTATGAGCCGTGAGGGTCTCATAAGAGGATTCTCCTTACGAGTCGTGAGGATCTCGCAAGTGCAATTTCTCCTTAGGAATCGTGAGGATTCCTAAGTGTGTCGCTCCCTTGTGAGTCGTAAGGATCTCACGCAGGTGGTTTCTCCTTACAAAGTCGAGAGGACCTTACAAGTGTCTTTTAACGAGATTGCGCCCTTTCGGGTTTTCACAAAACTCGCCGGTAGCCCTGCTGTTTTTACTCACGGAGCCCTTTCGGGTTTTCATCCGTGCCCTTTTTGCTTGTGGACATACCATTTTCTTTTTTCTCTTTTTTTTATTCTTTTTTTTTATTATTCTAACGAGGTTGCGCCCTTTCGGGTTTTCACAAAACTCGCCGGTAGCCCTGCTGTTTTTGCTCACGGAGCCCTTTTGGGTTTTCATCCGTGCCTATTTTGTTTATGGACATACCGTTTTCTTTTTTCTCTTTTTTTTATTCTTTCTTTTTTTTATTCTAACGAGGTTGCGCCCTTTCGGGTTTTCACAAAACTCGCCTGTAGCCCTGCTGTTTTTACTCACGGAGCCCTTTCGGGTTTTCATCCGTGCCCATTTTACTTATGGACATACCGTTTTCTTTTTTTTTCTCTTTTTTTTATTCTTTTTTTGTATCAGCTTTGGGATGCTGCAATCCACCGTAGTTTATCGACATCTCGGTCAACGGCTAGTTTTAGAACATAGTGGTCCGTTGTTAGTTTAAGGACGTCTCGGTCCGTTGTTAGTTTAAGGACGTCTCGGTCCATCGTTAGTTTAGGAACGTTGCGGTCCATCGTTAGTTTAGGGACGTTTCGGTCCACTGTAGCTTTGAGGCAAAGTTTCGCCATATGCTTTATAAACAAGTAGGTTTCTCCTTGATAGACCTCGTCACATAATCCAAGGGTTTTGGCACTGCTCTTGCCCCCAGCTCCTCTACGTTATCTCCTAACGCCGAGTGAGCTGCTTTGTTACTTAACGACAAATGAGCGATCATATGGAAACTTGCCACATAATCTTCGGATTCTTCGGACAAGTCGTCTCCCTCATCATTGTCGTTATCTTCATTCTCAAGGATGTGACTGAGGAACTCTTGAAGCGTGACTGGGATTTGCGCCCTCTGGTTGTATTCTTTCAGCGTGTCAATATGCTTTTGCAGATCCGTGCGCTTGTCGTTAGACAGCGCGGGCTTTTTGGTCTTCTTCTTTTTCTTCGAAGACTGTGACGGCTGGGCCCGAATGTTTTGTCCACCATCACTATTAATTCCCAATGTTGGGCGTGGTTTCAGCATCTCCTCGATGATCTCCGGCTCTAGTTGGCTTTTCCACCTGGTTGCTGGACATGTTTGAAGATCTTTCGGCATTCTTTTAGTTTTTGCCGAAAGAACAACTTCCCATGGAGCTTCCTCTATGAATGAGCACGATGCCCCCGGCATGTCCGTCTTTTTCGGACCATGTGGTTGTGGCGGGTTCACCTTCCAATTTTCAGACAACGCGAACTTGCCTTGCTGGTATTGGTCTTCAACCCAATTTTTGAATACGTAGCAATCTTCGATCGGATGGCCCAATACTCGATGGTAAGGGCAGTAATTGGGATCGTTGACATCATTCGGTTGCGGTAGGTGTCTCGACTCCGGTAGAGTGATGAGCCCATTGCGCACGGCCAGTTCGAACAGTCTCATTATTTTACCTTGGGGAAACGAGTAAGGACGTCTCAACTTCTCATCGAGGGATTGCCGCTTGTTGCTTTGGCGAACAACCGCTCTCGGGCCACTTGGTTGTTGTTGAGCGTTGGCGATGAAGGTCTCTTTCCCTTTGCCCTTCTCATTTCGAGAGTCTGGCTTTTGAGGAGACGGTCTATGACCCATCTGGTCCATTTGGGCCAGTTTGTCGATCAGGGCCTGGAAAGTGGTTGGCTTAAAGAACATCATGAACTGGGAGATATTCGAATAAGGGTCCATAGTGCCCACGAACATACCTACCGCCGGTGCTTCTTCGATGCGCTGTTCTCACTTCGACCACAGATTCCGCCATTGTATGGCGTATTGGACCCATATGTCGCCTGGCTTTACCCTGGTATTGATCAATGCCGTTATCGGGGTGCGTTCACTAGCACTTGCGAATCGCTGGGTGAATAACAGCTCCATTTCTGCAAAAGTCTTGACGGAGTCATTCGGGAGTTCGGAGTACCATTCGCAGGCCGTCTCCGACAAGCTGCCGACGAACCGACGAAGCAAAAGTTTATCATCACCCCCGGTGTTGCCGCAAAGAGCTCTGAACTGGGAGACGTGCTGGTGAGGATTGCCTGTCCCCTTGTACACATGGAATTTAGGGATCGTGTATCCCGGCGGGTATTTTATTTGGTCATACCAGCTTGGATACGGTCTTTCAGTTTTAACAATTTGCCCAGCCGCTTCATTTGCCTGATGAACTCGTATTTGCTGAGCGATGTAATCATCCAGGGAGGCTTTTGAGATGGTCTCCTCCTTGGCTGCTGACAAAGCCGGCAGAGGATTTGATGTCTCTCCTCTATCATCTTCAATTATTACTGGAGGATCTTCGGCTGGGGGATCCGGCTGGATCATCATGCGTACCATGTCTTGGAAGAGAAGTGCCATTCGCTTTATGTTAGCCGCTTGCTCCGCGGCTTCTTTGTCCTTCTTTTCGAGGACTCTGCGAAGGACGTCAGCATCAGTTTCTTGTTCGTGACGCTGTTCTGATGATACCTCTGGGCTTTCTTTTGGACCGGTGAGTGCGGCCATCGCAGTCAGCATCTCCTGAAGTTTCTGCTGCTGCTGTTCCTGAGCTCTCGTGATGGATCGGATGAGTGGTCTGTGGCCCGTAGAAGCACGGTTATCCTCTTTCCCGGATGCCATGTAGACGGTATGCACTACCATGCCCCCAGACTTAGGGCGTTTGGGCTCAGTGCCTTTGACATTTGTCGAAGGCATGGGGATTTTCTCCGGCCTTCTCCTCTTATGAGCAGTCGAAGTTGAGGGGGCCGTTGCAGTGGGCACCCAAGTAGCCATCTTCTTTTGTGGCTTAACAAGACGGTTTTCTTCCTGTTGGACCTTCAGCTTCTTCTGCTGGCGGGGATGTCTTGGTCAACCACCGACTCTTGGACTTGTCGCCAGATTTTGTAAACTTTGGAGGACAGCCGCTGAGGGGGCTGTTCCAGTTTTTCTTTTGCGATAGTCTCTACCGGTGGAGGAGATCTTTTTAATACGGCGGTAGGCGAATTCCTCCCAGTTGGAACAGCAGCATTAATTTCCACCGTTGGAGCCGGTGGAGTTAGCCCAGAGGGGGAGTTGCCCATGGCCTTCCTTACTCGGCGTCAGTGGCGACGTCGAGCGTGTCGAGCTGTTGGGGCTGGTTCGGCGATGGGGATGGCTTTGTTTTGCCCCCTGTCCAGATGAGGCGCCGCTGGTGCCAGCCTCTTGAAGACTGACGTCTTTTGAGTAGCGGTATCCAATCTGTCAAAGACAGACCTTCGGGCAGGAACGGGAACCGGAATAGTCAGTCTTGTAAAGACCGACTCTTTGGCGGGAGAAGCCGCCTTGACGACTTCAGGAGCAGAGATGGCTATCTTCTTTGGGATGGCCACTTCAGGTGTCATGGGCTTCTTGGCAGGCTCATCGGAGTTCAGGCTCAGTCTGGCGAAGACCGAGGAGTTGGAGCCGGACGACATGTTGAGAGGGGCCGTGGTAGTAGCAAGCCGATCGAAGACCGACTTCTTGGGAGCTTCCGGTGCTGGCATAGGAGCGCTGAAGCTCGTTGGCAGGAGCATGGTCCCGAAAAACAATCCTGTGGTGGCTTGGCTGACCTATTCTACCGGCATCGTGAACAGGAAAGCCGCCTGGGGCCCGTAAGCTATGCCCCCAGTTGAGGCAGAACGTGGGTTGCAGTTGCATGTGGAACACTTCGCACAAGTGAACGCCATTGATCCTTTGCTTTCTGCACCGAGCAAAATGCCAAATCTTAGTACATCGAAACCCAAGGGCAACCATTAGAAAACCGCGATTGGTTCGTGAACACGACACACGAAGTGTGGAGTGGAAAGAGGAAAAGGTCCCACCGGGCGTGCCAGAATCTGTTCTCCTCCGAAAGACGCGGCGGAGATGCGTTGTACGTCTTGCCTGAATTTCGGGGCAGATGCTAATTGGTGCTATCTGTCCACCTCTCCGAAGATGCCAAGTTGATTTATGGCACCATATATCGAAGGTTTAAATGGATGCGGCCGATGTAGCAGACTTCGTCAGATTCCCCCTCGTTTGAGGGGTTTTTTGATTGTGGGGACGCTCTTCCCTGCATGCACAAGCCCCTGCAGTTAATTACGCTACCGCATCGTGGTAACAACTTTCTCCTTCTTCAGATGGTCACTTAGTGTCGTGGGTATTTGTTTTGTGTTTGGTTGCCCGTGGATTGTATACGGAGACTAAGTTATGTTGTTGCCCGTTGGGCGTGGACTAGTCCAAATCCGTATCTTTCTTAGATTTAGGTTTGGGTTTAAGGATACGTTAGCCTCATTTGAGATTAAGATCAACTTAAACGTTTGTTAAGGATACGTTAGTCTAATTTTAGACTAAGATCAACTTAACAGGATCGTTTAGATCCGACAAGAGAGCGTTTGGGCTCTATTGTTTAGTTTAGTGATATTGCGGTCAATGATTAGTTTAAGGACATTACGGTCTGTTGTTAGTTTAAGGACATCTCGGTCCAATGTTAGTTTAAAGACATCACGGTCGAGGTTAAGGACATCATAGTCCATGGATTTAAGGACTCCACAGTCTAATGTTAGTTTAAAGACATCACGGTCGAGGTTAAGGACATCATAGTCCGTGGATTTAAGGACTCCACAGTCTAATGTTAGTTTAAAGACATCACGGTCGAGATTAAGGACATCATAGTCCGTGGATTTAAGGACTCCACAGTCCGGTGTTAGTTTAAAGATATCACGGTCGAGGTTAAGGACATCATAGTCCGTGGATTTAAGGACTCCACAGTCCGGTGTTAGTTTAAAGACATCACGGTCGAGGTTAAGGACATCATAGTCCATGTGTTAGTTTAAAGACATCACGGTCGAGGTTAAGGACATCATAGTCCACGAGTTTAAGGACCCCACAGTCCGTGAAATGTATGGTTGTCGGGACCCGACACCTCTTTGAAGACGTTGAGGAATTACAACGACAAATATCAAAGGAGTGAAGAGATGTACCCTTGAACCAAGGTGGATTAAATGATCTGTAGCCCAGTTTGGAACTAAGACCAATTAATTATATTATGAGCACAATAGCTCAGTTAAGTCTGAATTGAGCACTTATGGCCAACTTGGGCTAAGTCCAATCAAGTTAAAATGTTTAACATTCGTTTTGGGCTGTTAAACATTTGTTTGGGCTTGGCCCTTTTAACAATGCAGAGCATTGATTTAAATTCTGACAATGTTTGTCTTTTATTGAATGCTAAGCATTCATCATAGCTCTGGGGCTTATCCAAAGAACAATTTATGTTCTGCCCAAGCGCACATAAAAGTATATAGCGCGCTTGGCACTAGCGACAGTCGATGAGCGCAGTGCGCTATGGTTAAAGCGCTAGTACGCTTTGCGCCAGATGTTAAGCGCTGATGCGCTTAGTGCTAGATGTAGAGCGCTGATGCGCTTAGCACTTTACGCTAAATGAAGAGCGCTGATGCGCTATAATTGAAGCGTTGAGGCGCTTGGTGCTGGTGCCATATAATGAGCGCAAAGCGCTTTTAGTAATGCAGCGCACACGTGAGGAGCACGTGGCGCGCTTAACGCTGAGCGCTAGCCAATGAGCGCGGTGCGCTGTATTTGAAGTACTATCGCACTGCAGCGATTTGCGCTAGACGAAGAGCACTAAGGCACTTTTAGATTAGGAGCGCTAAAGCTCTTCTCAGGTTAACTTTGCGCTCTGAAGATTATCTTCTTTGATAAGAGACTTTGTCTCAAGATTCCAAGAACAAAGTTCTTAACTTATAGGAGATACTTCAATCTCTTTTTGATGAAAGGCTTTGTCTTTATGAATCTGTGATCCTAAGAGAATTGAATAATTCTCCCCCCCCCCTTTATAATGAGATGTTCATGATCTCAGAAAGAAAATTTGTCTTATAGATCTATGATCTGTGAAGTAAGCACTTCTTTATTTTTATGATGAGATCCTTTTTTTTATCTCTTTATAAAAGACCTTGGTCTTTGTAGATCTATGATCTTTTAAGAAGAGAATTCTTCTCTTTAATTATGAGATGATTTCATCTCTTTGTTCATCACCATTCTTTTTACCTTGAAGAAAAATCTTCTTTTTCCGAGAGCTACTTCTTCTTCTTGAGATTTTCTCAAAATTTATGGGGGGGTCCTCTCCTTCAGACTTGAAGTCTTGGGTCCTTTATATAGGGGAAGCTGATTTGTTGAATCAGTTAAAGAGATTTATTCTCCAATTGATTTGGGAATTTCCCAAATGTTGGATCCTTGATCTAAGGGCTTCTGATTTACAGAAGATAATCTTCTTGTTTTAACAAGATTGAGAAATCTTTCCTTCTTTACAGAATTTTTTCTGTATTTTAGTGATTTTTAATCACCATTGGATCATTGATCCAACGGTGTTCCAAATTTAGGGCACAATCTTTTCTGTTTGGAAAGATTCAACAGAATTTTATTCTTGTTAACTGATGATTTAATCATATCCGTTGGATATTTGATCCAACGGTGAGGAACATTTAGTTCCAGCGCTAGCGCTTATGCGCTCTGCCCCCATGGTGTGCTTTGCCCATGGTGCGCTAATTGGAGCGCAGCGCTCTTAGCGCTAGCGCACACTTGCTTTGCACATGGTGCGCTACTTGGAGTGCAGCGCACCTAAAGCTAGCGCCTATGTGCTTTTCACGGGGTGCGTTAGTTGTAGCGAAGCGCTTTTATAAAAGCGCAGCTTTAATTCAAATTTTGAATTCTGAACAGAGCTTTGCTCTAATTGGGGAAACAGGGTTGCTGAGATCTACTGATAAGTGTTATCAGTGGTTTCTCGAACCGTTATGGGACTCACATCGGCATGACTTATCTGGCTATTGGGGTCTGACGTTTACTACCACCAGGCTGTGATATGCGACATATCAGACGAGACCAGACTGTACGGTGTTACTGATTGGATTCGTAGGAGTATGGCAGGCTTGCTTGTTGATCTTTTGATCGCTCAATACCCGGATGGCCGTTACGTTTAGCAGACCGCTTGCGGCTTGTGAGTGACTGATATGATCATCACCTACTGCCGGCGTATTGACGAATCTTTAGAGTCCTGCACAGAGGTTTCCTGGCTCAAGCGAAACGAAGTAGGAGCACATATGTGATATGTGCAGGACCGAGATTAATACGTGTATGTGATACCGTATTCTATTCTCGCGATATGTGATATCGGTCGGTTATATGTGATATAGTCGGGCTGTCGAATCAAGTGTTGATTCAATAAGTTGATACATTTAATATTAGTCGGTTGTATGTGATATAGCCGGATTATTAAATCAAGTGTTGATTTAATAATTTAATATATGATTATATATTTGATATATTATCTTACATTAACTAATATTAGCTCACTTAAGATTTCTTTTTCTCACTTGTGTACACATAGTATATATATGTGATATATATTAATGTACATTCTTTTGTGTCATGCTAGATGACACATGCTACATGGGTGTATGAGACTCACATCATACTTATAATAATGTAAGATTTTATTTATTTAAAGTAAATCAAATTAGTTGGAAATTAGTCACATGGTTAAGCTAAGTAGAAGCTTGTAGAACCATTGACTTAGTCTACTAGTTTTGTTTTATATTAGATATTTATTAACCCAACCATTACCTTAAGCCATGGTTAAGTCTCTACAAAAGTTAATATGAGATATTATCTCACCCACGGTTGCTATTCTCACCACTTAATTCATTCTTCACTTGCTTCATTCCATGGTTGCTTTTCTTCATCTTCTTCCTCAAGCTTTCTAGCTTTTTGGGAGGTGATGAAAATGAGCGAGAAAAATATTTCTAAAGTAAGCAAAATTCCTACTTCGTCATCCTCTACTAGATTAGCCATTTAGTTTAGGGTGTTTGCTTCACTAATTCTATATTAGTGAAGAGGTAGCTTGAGTTGGTGTCTCCTCGACGTAGATCATTTTCGGCCTCAAAGACTTCAAGCAAGCTTATTCTTTTCATCTTGTGGAGCCTTTCTAGAGTCCGGAGTTCACTACTTGGAGCGAAGGGACTACTATACGGAGCTATTGAAGTGAAGGACCGGTCTACAAAGGTTGTATTCCTCTTTCACTTAGTGTAATGGTTATTACAAGCTAGCTTAACTCCTAATTTTCTAGTTAGATCCTTAGCATGGGTTGCATAACTCTCTAGGTTTTTTTAAATTGCCTACTTGATGCCCCATAAATCCTAGTTATGGTGCTATGGAACCCATCAGAAATGCCAGGGTGATCTCTAGGCTGTCTGTGAACCGTCGAGTCTTGGAACTAGGGACTTTGCCATGGCTCCATTGTTTTGACCCTGGGGTCGGTTGTTGACGTTGCGTCCGCATCCTGTTGGAGTGGAGAAGGAACGCCGGGGTGATCTCTAGGCTTTATATGAACCGTCAAGATTTGGAACTAGGGACTTTGCCATGGCTTCGTTGTTTCGACCCTGGGGTCGGTTGTTGACGTTGCGACTGCATCCTGTTGGAGTGGAGAAGAAACGCCGAGGTGATCTCTAGGCTGTCTGTGAACCGTCGAGTCTTGGAACTAGGGACTTTTCCATGGATCCATTGTTTTGACCCTGGGGTCGGTTGTTGACGTTGTGCCCGCATCCTGCTGGAGTGATAAGAAACGCCGTTGTTGATCTCTAGGCTGTAGATGCTGCCGTCAAGACCTGGCTCTCTTTCTGATGGAGCCTGGTGGGAAAAATGTGGTTCCCTTTTCGTTTGTGCCCATGGATTGTATACAGGGGTCGATGTGGACTCACCTGCAAGGCAGAATTTTTATTTCATTTTATTTCTTTTCGCGATGCTCTATCATTTCAGCTTTTTATATCGCGAAAGTCGCGATTGCCCAATCATTTCGGCTGTTTATCGTGGTGCCCAATCATTTCGGCTATTTTTTTCTTTTTCACTCGCTGCTTTGTATTGCGAGTTGCCCAAACATTTCGGCTGCTTTTATATGCATACGTTTTGCTCGCTAATTTTTATTGCGAGTTGCCCCATCATTTCGGCTATTTCATATGCATCTTTTGCTTGCTGATTTTTGCGAGTATGGAACTTGAGATCTGATACCAATCTTAGTATCAGCATCGCTGTGACTGGAATATTTCCAGGAGCGAATCATCATTTTCCGTGAAAGAACTTTGAATTTGATACCGATTTAGGCACAACATCGCTACAACAGGGATATTGCCAGGAGCGAATCATCATTGGCTTTTGTCGATTTGAACAAAGGTCGCTTAGAAAACAGGGTTAAGATCATGTTGACTAAGACTTTTTGACTTTACGAGTCGTAAGGGTCTCATAAAGGTATTTTCTCCCAACGAGTCGTGAGGATACCACAGGTATATTTTCTCCTTAGGAATCGTGGGGATCCTTAAGTGTTTTGCTCCCTTGTGAGTCATAAGGATATCACGCAGGTGTTTTCTCCTTGTAAGTCGAGAGGGCTTACAAGTGTCATTTACCATATAAGGACATTCCTCATGATTGGTGGAACTTGGTGGGGGAAACGCTTATTTGTGCCTATGGATTGTATACAGGGACCAGCATTATACCGCCTGTATGGCAACTTGGGGAGTGTGACGGCTTAAGAACAGGTTCAAATCCCTGTAGCTTAAGGCTTTTGAATGTTATGAGCCGTGAGGGTCTCATAAGGGGAATTCTTCTTATGAGTCGTGAGGATCCCGTAAGTGTAATTTCTTCTTAGGAACCGTGGGGATTCCTAAGTGTGTTGCTCCCTTGTGATTCGTAAGGATCTCACATGGGTGTTTTCTCCTGACAAGGTTGAGGGGACCTTGCAGGTGTTTTTATTTTAACGAGATTACACCCTTTCGGGTTTTCACAAACTCGCCGGTAGCCCTGCTGTTTTTACTCACGGTGCCCTTTCGGGTTTTTATCCGTGCCTATTTTACTTGTAGACGTACCATTTGTTTTAGTGTTCGCCGTGGGAGCTTTGATTGCAACACAGATCCCGGGAAAAGATATCGCCATGTTTGGGGCGGAGAGTACTAGTTTAGGGACATTCCGATCCAAGCAGCTTCGAGGTGAAGTTTTGCCGGATACTACTTATAAAGTTTGGACTCAGGAAGACAGCGAGCGGACACAAGTATCGTCATCTATCATTAACCTTAGCCATGACTTGTCAAGCGTAGTATTTCTTAAGGAACCGGCTGTTTATTGGCCGAAATGGCCCCACCTTGGTAGACCTTATCTATGATGTACATGCCCTCATAGTTCGGCTAGAATTTCCCCCGTTTAGCATGATTGGGGATCATAAGTCTTCTGACAACTAGTACAAGTTCGCCTTGGCGGAATGTTCTCTGCCTGGTTAGTCTTTCGTATGAGCGCGTCATCCTTGCTTTGTAAGCTTTCAGGTTTTGCTGCGCCATGAGACGACTCTCCTCGAGGGCATCGAGCTCTTCAAGCCGAAGATGGGCATTTTCTTCATCCGTCAGCTCGCATCGAACTGCTACTCGTAGCGAGTGTAGCTCTATCTCCAAGGGAAGTACTGCTTTCGCGCCGAATACCAACGCGAATGGTGTAGTATTCATGGCCGTTTTGAACGTGGTTCGATACACCCAGAAAGCTTCATGCAGTCTCTCGTGCCAGTCCTTTTTGTTTCTGGACACTGTTTTCTTTATGATCTTAGTTAAGATTTTGTTGAAAGCCTCAGCTAGACCGTTAGCTCAGGGATTATAGACCGAAGAGTATCTCCAATCTATTTTATGCTGCTGTGTGAAGTGACTGATTTTATGTCTTCTGTAGGCCGGCCCATTATCCGAGATAATCCGTCGCGGAGTGCCGAACCGATAAATGACGTGAGTTCTGAAGAAATAGAGGATATTTTCCCTCTTCATCTCTCTTAGCGGTACTGCTTCTACCCACTTAGAGAAGTAACCAGTTGTTGCCAGTATGAACCAATGTCTCCTGGATGATGTTGGCTCGATAGGCCCGATTACATCGGTTCCCCACATTTCGAACGGCTAGCTAGACAATGTCGGGTGTAGCGGATTTGGATGCTGGTGGATGAAGTCTCCGTGGATCTGGAACGAGTGACACTGCTTCGCATATTCGAGGCAATCTTGAATCATTGTGGGCCAATAGTAACCGATTCTTTTGATCTTCAGCTTCATCTTTGGCCCGGCTTGATGAGAACCACAGAGTCCGTCGCGAGTTTCTTGGACGACCTTTTTACTTCTTCCGGTCCCAGGCATCTCAGCCACAGACTGTCGAACGATCTCTTATATAGAGTATCATTGACGAAAGCGAAAGACAGGGCTCGCCTCATGAGCTGATGTCTTGACGACGCGTCTTCGGGTGTTCGATGGGATTTGTAGTCTATGAAGACTTTTCTCCAATTCATAGCCTTTTCTTCGTCTTCTATTTGGCAGGCTGATTGTTTGGCCGCTTCCTTTTCTTCAGATAACTCCGGAGATATTTCTGCTAGTGCGAGAATCAGGCGGCTTTGCACAATGATCCTTACGTCATCGACGTTTTCGTGGCCAGTTCTTTAGCGAGTTTGGCTAATACATCCACCTTATTATTTTCCGTACGCTGTATGCTTTCCAGGATGTAGGAGGGAATTTGAATCAGCAGTTGCTGCACTCTTTCGCCATATTTTACCAGCTCCAGTTTACACGTCTGGTAGTCGTCATTTACTTGGCTAACAACTAACTGGAAGTCTCCATATATGAGGAGGTTTTCGATCCCCATGTCAATAGCGATCTTAAGACCTGCTATCAAAGCTTCATATTCTGCTTCGTTGTTTGTTCTTGGTTCTGTTAAGGAAAGGGCAAAACGCATTATCCCTCCTTGTGGAGTTACAAAGATAAGGCCTACCCCGGCTTTGATTATGGGGGTGTTATTCTCTCGCTTCTTTATGGAAGATGCTCCGTCGAAGTATAGTTCCCATCGGACATTATTCCCTTCTTTCTCCCCATCGATTGTGTTAAACACATGTTCGTCTGACAGTTCACAATTTAGGGGAGAATCGGCTGGTATCGGATACTCAGCGAGAAAGTCGGTGGTGGCCTGGCCTTTCACTATCTTGAGGGGACGATACGTTATTGAGAATTCCATCAAGAGGAAGGCCCATTTGGCAAGCCTTCCCATTATTATGGCTCTTGACATCAAATATTTGAGAGGATCCACTTTTGATATGAGATGGACCTCATGTGCCAAGGCATAATGCCGAAGCTTTGTTATTGCGAAGATTAATGCCAGGCAATACTTTTCGATAGGGGAGTAGTTTTTTTCTGCCCCCAAGAGAACTCGACTCAAATAGTAGAGAGATCTCTCTTTTCCCTGATCGTTCTCCTATGCCCATAGCGCGCCTAAAGAACCTTCAAGGGCTGTTGTGTATAGGATGAGGGGCTTTCCCTTGACCAGACCGGTTAGTACCGATTGGTTCTGCAGATATTGCTTGATTTCGTCCAGTGCACTTTGGCATCTATGATCCCAAATGAACGGGGTCCCCTTCTTCATTAGATGGCTAAAGGGGTGGCATTTGCCGGAGAGGTTAGCTATGAACCATCGGATATATGCGAGCTTCCCTTGGAGAGACCGCGGTTGCTTGAGAGTTCTTGGCGAGGGCATTTCCATAATTGCCTTGATTTTGATGGGTCTATTTCGATGTCCCGGTGTCGTACGATGAATCCTAGGAATTTACCTGAGGAGACTTCATATGCGCATTTCAGAGGGTTCATCTTCAGATTATATTTCCGAAGACGCTAGAACACTATTTTCAAATACTCCTAGTGCTCCTCGTACGATCTGCTTTTCACCACAAGGTCGTCAATATAGCATTCAACGATCTCATGGATGAGGTCATCAAAGATATTCGTCATAGCCCTCTGATAGGTAGCGCCTGCGTTCTTCAAGCCGAAGGGCATCACCTTATAGTAGAATATACCTAGCGGAGTCCGGAAGGCGGTATGCTTTCGGTCTTCGGGATGCATCTTTATTTGATTATACCTCAAAGATCTGTCCATGAAAGAGAAGACCTCATGGGTAGATGTGTTATCGACCATTAGCTCGGTAACAGGCACTGGGAATTCATCCTTCGGACAAGTTTTGTTGAGATCCCGAAAGTCCACGCAGATTCATACTGTCCCATTTTTCTTCATCACTGGGACAATGTTGGCGATCCAGTCAGGATATTAAACTTCTTGGATGAATCCGGATTCGACTAGTTTCTTGAATTCGGCATTGATGCTCATCTCGAGTTCGAGTCGCATTCTTCTTGGCGCTTGCTTGACTGGCTTAACATCCGGAGATATAGCCAGTTTATGCACCGCTATTTCTGGATCTAGTCCCGGCAGCTCGGAATAATTCCAGACGAAACAGTCTTTATACTGCATAAGCACGACCTTTAGTGTAGCCACCTGCTCTTTACACAGCAGCTCACTGAAGAACGTTGACCTCGGATCGTTTTTCGTCCCCAAATCGATTTTCTTTGGGAGAGGTCGTCGACATTCTCATGCTCTCCCTCCTTTGAGAATGTTATCACGTGACAGGTACGAGCTCGTTTCCAAGCTCGATGTTGATCTGGACATTCCTTTGCAGTGTAGGATGCTCTTGGCTCATGCTTTCATGGCAGGGCTACCCTCCAACTGTCGGATAGAGCGAACTTGCCTTGCTGATACTGGTTTTCGACCCAGTCTTTGAAGGTGAAGCAATCTTCAAGAGGATGTCCTATTGCTTGGTGATAAGAGCAATAAGCCGGATGATGGACCTCGTTTATTTGCTCGGGGTGCCGAGACTCCGGGAGCGTCATCATATGATGCTTCATGACAAGGCTAAATATTTTCCTCATCTTGTCTTGAGGAAAAGAGTATTCTCGGCCCATCTTCTTCATAAAAGACGGATTCCAGCTAACTTTTTCTCGATCGCGTGGATTCTTGGATCCGCTTCGCTGTTTTTGAATACCATTCCCACTCTTGATCTTGTTGTTGCTTCTGCGTCAGACTTTTTCCTTGCCACGAGAGCGCACAGCGGGCTGAGGGTGAAGGGCATCATCGTCTTCTCTTTCCGTAGCCTGCTGAATGAGACATCATGTCCTGACTTTCTCGTAAATGGCCATTTCACGGCTATGGTCATCCCGAAACTTTTGACCCGCTTCCCTTATCAGCTTATCAATTTGTTCTTCGAATGATGAACTTGGTATTCGTACGACGGGATTTAGCTCTGTTTCAGCATCAGCGCTATCTGGAAATGCATTCGCTTCACCACCGGAGTTATTTATGACATGGCAACCATGGATTCGCTCCCGTTTCTTAAGCCGAACGTATCCAAGCCCCGTCGTCTCTATCCTCCCGTTGGGCATTTTTCGCTAAGCCCCGGGAATGTCCAAAATCTTGTTGTAGAACTGGGCTTGTCGAACGGTTTGTCTGAAAGGTACACCTTGGCATCTTAATAGCCTTTCCATTGCTCTGCATAATATATGGGCAGACGGATTGGTTGGATCCTATCAAGTGCAAAATCGGCACCATGCCAGACTTCTTTCTCCACTTTGGTCTCCGTGGATTGATAGAAGAGGATCTCCTTTTCATCTCTCCGCCTAAGAGGAACGTAGAAGGTCTACAGCTCTTGCACGCCGTATGTATCAAGCGCATCAAGTTCCCTGTAATGCTGTTGCAGAACCATGGTAATTTATAAACTCTGACCAGTTCCACTGATGGTTTGTATTGATGGACGAATAGAGAACACTGTGTTGACCTCATCTTCAGAGTCGCTGCCAAAGACCAAAATAGGAGTAGATAGTCCTGGCCTGCTGCCTTGGGGTTGCCCCGAGAAGACTATCTCTTCCTCCTCTTCGGTATCGCTCCCAAAGATCGGGATAGTGGCGACGGCTTTTTGTTTATTCTCAGGATTACGACATCTTTCCGTGTCTTCGAAGTCTGGTAAGAAGTACTTGGCGTCTTCATATTTGTGGACTTCATTTACGGAGAATGGGTTTAGCTCCCCTGTAACTGTGTACTCAAGGCCGTTTTTGAAGTACTTCATACACTGATGTTGTGTAGAAAGGATGATATTGTATTCGTGTAACCAAGGCCGGCCGAGCAGAGCGTTATAGAAAGTCTTGGCGTCGATGACATGAAACTTGATGTTAGTGACGAGCATCCCGAAGCGTAATGTCAGTATTACGGACCCAAGCGTCCATGATGAATGAGAGTTGAACCCAGAGATGGTAATTTTGTCCCGGGCCAGGTGTTGAACGTTTATGCAGATCTCCTTCAACACTCTCACATTGAGAAGGTTGACAGATGACACGTTGTCAACCAGGATCTTCCCTATCTTGATGTCGTGACAGTACCCAGTGACATACAGAGGGCGGTTGTGCTCACACATTCCGAGGAGGGAATCTTCATCGCCTAATGTAATGTCAACCATGTGAACTTCTTCCGTCTTTCATATTTTCTTCTGCAAGGAAGGCTTGAAACTAATCGGGCTCTTGCAGTGCCTTGATTAGAGAATCTCGTGCCTCTTTGGACAGGAGGAGAGCATCTAATATGCTCAGTTGTGAGGGTATCTTCCTCAGGTGTGCCAGGACATTATAATCTACTTTGTTTTTCTTAGACGGGTCCTTAGTTGTGAGCTCTTCGACGACTCTATCATCGAGGGTAATCTACTCAGGGACTTTTTCCTTCCCCTTTTCTTTCTTACTCGAACCTTTGTTTGAGGGTCCGAGATTATTTTCGGGCAACGTACGGTTACGCAACTGGATGTTCTCGCATTTCTTCACCTCTTCTTCTTTTCCAGAGGTGGATTCCTTGAAGAGAGGGTTGAGGGCTATTTCTTCATCAGAATCGCTCCTGAAGGTAAGAACTTGAAATTTCCCTTTTGTCGAAATGGCATCAACCATATGACAGTTATCGGCTGTTCCTTTATGCTCATCTATCGTGCTTCTCTGTTCCCGACGGGCTTTGCGCTTCATTCGCTTGAAGTGTTGTCGGTGGGCCACATATCCCTGCCACCACTTTCTGAAGGCATCGCACTCTTCGGTAAGGTGTATGACTGTCCGATGGTATAAACAGTATTTCGCCTGTACATCCACCTCGTCAAGGCACGTACTCCCGGGAGTATTTCCTTCGAAAGGTGGCAGCTTCATTCTCATTGACAGGGCTTTGGCGAACCGTTTGCCTGTCTTAAATTTGCTTTTGTTTGTCGCGGGTGTGCTTCGATCCGGTTGGAGTACTTTGTGACTCTTCCCTGCCGCAACTTCCTCATCTTGACGTCGATACTTGGCCTTTTCGTATATGGCCGTTTCACGCTCTCGGTCAGCTTTGCTCTTTTGAAGGGCTTCGCTTAGTAACCTGTCAATCAAGTCGTCTGACGACTCCTGGGATTTTGACGTCGGTCCTGCCCCCGGTTCCTCTACGTTGTTTTCCGCCAATGAGGGAGCTTCTTCGTCTTTTAACGATAGGTGGGAGATCATGTGGCAACTCGCTACATAATCCTCGGGTTCTTCTAACAAGACGTTTCCTTCATCAATGTCACTTTCTCTATTCTTAAGAATATGTTTGAGGAACTCTTCAGGTGTGACTGGGGTTCGTGCCTTTTGGTAGTATTCCTCCAATGTGTCGATGTATTTTTGCAGATCCGTTCGATCATATTCAGGCTGTACGGGATTCTTGATCTTCTTCTTTTTCATCGAAGACTTTGAAGGCGTGACCTGAGTGTTTTGCCCATCTCTACCAACTTTCGGTGTTGGGCGCGGTTTCAGCATCCCCTCAATGATCTCGGGCTCTAGCGGGATTTTCCATTTGATCGCCGGACATGTTTGAAGATCCTTCAGCATTCTTTTAGTTTTAGCTGAAAGGAAAACTTCCCATGGAGCTTCTTCTAGAAATGAGCATGATGCCCCCGGCGTATCCACCTTTTTATAAGCGTGCTGCTGTGGCGGGGTTACCTTCCAGTTTTCAGACAGCATGAATTTGCCTAGTTGGTACTGGTCCTCAACCATGTTTTTGAAGACGTAAGAATCTTCAATTGGGTGGCCTATTACTCTGTGGTAGGGGCGGTAGTTGGGACTGTTGATGTCACCAGGCAGCAGAGGGTGTCTCGGATCCGGCAGAGTGATGAGCCTGTTGCGCACCGCCAGTTCGAACAGTCTCCCCGTTTTATCTCGAGAATATGAGTAAGGACGTCTCAACTTCTCATCGAGGGATTGACTTGTGTTGCTTTGGCAAGCAACCGGTTTCAGATCACTCGGTTGTTGTTGAGCGTTGGCAATGAAGGTCGCTTTCCCTTTGCGCTTTTCATTCCGGAGATCCGTTTTTGAAGAGGACGACCTATGGCCCATCAGGTCCATTTGGGCCAGCTTGTCAATCAAGGCCTGGAAGGTGGTTGGCTTGAAGAACATCATAAATTGGGACATAGTCACTTGAGGATCAAGAGTCCCTACGAACATACCCACGGCATGAGCTTCTTTTATGCGTTGTTCGCATTTTGACCATAGGTGTTGGCTATAGTGCCATCAAGACAATTATTGGATTACAGAAACGTGATTGCAATGATTGAGGGAGGACCTATACCAGTAGAACAGTCTTACTCAAGATGATAATATGCTATCCAATTTGTCTTTATCATCGTGTACATGCTTCAGGTGACATTACAGATCACTATTACATGTTGATATAGCCCTCAGGATTCATTCTTGACTACCAGCAGTATGATGGCGATCATATACATGGGGTGGTCTATAAGCATATCCTTAAAGTGTCCCTAGTCATAGGAATTTCGAGACTGGGCATCGATACTCCAAGAGTAGACTAGTGTATACGGATCGAGACCCCGACGAGGGGCGGTGGCCAGTCTCACAAGCCATTGGGGTCAGTTGATTCACCTAAGATGTATACAGGTGATCATTGGGTTATGAGTACTCTGGACGGACTCGCCGAGAACATACTAGTTGGTATTATACCTATTATCAGATAGCAGTTTCCAGATGACATGTGTACAGGTTAGTCTATCGATCTGAGATCGTCATTTGCCTCGTGTGAGTACCCACTGTACTTTGATTACTACCCTACCACGGCTCAAAGGAGTCGTGCAAATAGGTTTTAGTTGGGTACAGTCCTGAGCCACATGGAGGCAGTGAGCGGATCGTCAGGGGATTCGTTTCTCCCGGTATTGGGGGTTGATGTCACGGTGTGCACGGATGGCCATCACCAGAAATCCTCGGCCAAGGTAGACGAGAATTACCGATCTAGGATCGGTAGTTTCTCAGTTGGTGATAGGTTTCATGCTGACACTAAATGTCAAGTTTTTAGGGGTCTGACTTTATCCACCCCTCTAGACTCGATATGCGATACTCATATACGAACAGACCAGAATGTATGGATATTGTCACTATCAGGCTCAGTAGGGTTTTAGGATGAGTTTGCTCGTCGGCCTCCCTTTTGCTCAATACCTGGGTTGCCGTTATGTACAGCTAGTGCCACTGACGTGCTTGTGGTTAAACCCACTGCCAGCGTATTGACGAGTCTTTAGAGTCCCACATAGAGGGTTTCCCTAGTTCGGGCAAAACGTTGTAGAGGTCGTATGGTTTTATGGCAGGGTTCGATCATATTTGTGCACTTATGCACGGATCATGATCAGACGGATAATACTAGTGGGATTTGGTTTAAGCAGGATTCTAGTATTATATTGTTTGATTATTTTCGTCTCGTAGTATTCGTATTCAGTCGGAATATGGATACAGGTATGTATATACGGATGAGTGGTATTCTTGTAATTCGTTACAAGATTACTTTAGGGTTGCCATTTCATTTGTGTTAAACATTTTGGTTTAAATGTTTATTTGTAAGAAATGTGAGTCATGGAATTTTGGCTTAATCTTTGTGGCTGGGCAAATTCATGAGGCCTTGTATGTGTCATGATATGAGACATGGTGTGTATCATGGTGTGTCATGAGATGAGTCATTTGGTGCATTGATGATATCTTGTGGTAGGTGGTGAGATATTTGTGTGAGTGGGTGGCTGATAATTTTTTGTAGGGTAATTTCGTGGCTTGTTTTTTGGTGCTGGGTAATTTTATTGAGTTGCTTAATAACACTAATACCTCACCACTTCAAAAACAACAGAGAGTACATTCTTCACTTGGCCAAAATTCTTAAGATCACATTTTTCACTTGGCAACTTCTTTAACCTCTACCCATTCCATCTCAAGAGTTGAGAATCCATGGGTATTTTGAGACAAAGTATTCACACACTATCTCTACTTCACCTTGGGTATCGAGGCTAGAAAACTATATGCCCGAGTTGCTTCGGTTTTGAAGCGGGAGCCCGTATTACTAATCCTCGACGTGGATCGTCTTCGACGAGGGAGACCGGAGATCGAACTTGATCGAGAAAGCTGCGAGGAGCTTGGGGCAGAGGTTGAAGACCAAAGGACACGTATCGATCGGTATAACCTCTCCAAACTCTTTTTATAGAACTAGTATAGGGTTAATAGTACGATCCGTCGTTTAGGGTTCCCTTAGCCCCGGTTTTTAAAAGTTTTTGTTCCGTGTTTGGCCACGAATTGATGGCCGGGGCACTGCCGTTACCCGATATGGTATCAAAGACAGCCCATTAACCACATACTAGTTGGTTTAGACAATGTTAAACTATCGAAACCGAAACAGCTCCAAATCAACACCAACGATATTCCATTCTCTGTCGAAATTTTATTGATCTTCTAAAATTATTTTAGCAACTGTAGAAGACTACTTAGGTGACAACTAGAACATACCCCAAATACGAACCCATTTCACTTGATTTCACTCGAGCATATGTTCAAAATTTCCAAGATGGCCGTCCTGGGGAAGGACTTTGAGCTTTATATTTTGGGTGTGGTCTGGTCTCTGAAATATTGGTTCAGTGGTATTGCTAGTTTAGCCTAGTTTGGATATGGTTTTATCTAGTTGTTTAGAGCTATTCGGGGTTATTTCGAAATCGATAAAGTTCTCAGTACATGCATTACTATCTGCGACCGTGAATGTCATTAGATCGGTACAACTTATCTAATTGCTACAGTTCTTTTAGATGGGTTTGCGAACGTGACATTCACGTTGATGTTCTGTGTTGTGCTGTGTTGTTGCGGATTCGTCGTGGTGGATAGCTTGGGTGCAATGTTAGTACAGTTTAGTTTCATCTGTACATTTGATATCGCAGGAAGAGCGTCCGATATGTGGACTGTCGTCACTGCCTGTTTGTATATTATTTATTTAGGGCACGACCAGGTTGAGGTCGGTATCACCGTTGAACATATTTTTCTTTTCTATACTAGGATTACCCTGCGATGGAGTGCATGGATAGCCGGGTTCTGAAGGGCAACGAGTCTGCATCTCATGGCGTTGAGAAGGAGGGGGCCTCACTCTAGAATTGGCGGGCTATTCACCGCACTCATAAGGGGTACAGGTTGACCCAAGGAGGGATGCTCAAGTTACCGGATTCCGTGAAGTGCTGGGTGGCCCATTCACTTTAATGAAGGGGGATGCCTCGCTTCTGGTTTTGGCGGGTAACTTGCCGCGCTCGTAGGGGTCTAGGTTTTCATTGCACAGGCTATCTACACGACCAGGGGAACGTCGGGTTTCACTTGTGGCTCAAAGGAAACCCGGGGCTCCCAGATTATCTGTATTGTTCTGTGATACTTATCGCTTGTCTGTGATGTTGCATTTATCATACCTGGAGCGATTATTATATATTGCTATATATATACTAGTAGATGTTGTATATGTCTTACACCCGTGCTAGTCCAGTCCCCGCTCTGTCGTTAGTTAAGTAACCAAACGGATGATGACGGGACCCAGTAGCGAATACGGATGGCATATACGTACATCATATTTTCGTTCTTTTGTGGTGTGATTAATCGATGGGACTGCGTTGATTCAGATCAATGCAAGAAAAACATACTTAATTGATGTTGTTGGAACAATTTTCAAAAGCTGTTATTACAAGGGCGCTTTCTTTTGTTTTGCACAGCAGTATTCGGTTATGAATATCCAGCACCTCATTCGATGAGGCAAGAGCCGATATCCCCTCGCCGGGAGTGACCTCTTGGGCAGAAGTTTGCGTCAGGGTAATAACATCACTATAGTCGATTACTTTTTGCTTTGCGTCGTGGTATTCAGTTGGAATATCCTGCACTTCATTCGACGAGGAAAGAGCCGAGATCCCTTCACCAGGTGACCTCTTTAGCAAAGGTTTCCGCCACTATACATTTATAAAAAGCTATCTGGTTCCTTCAACGATATCAAGTTCATTATGTTAAAGATTTTTCGCCAAAAACCATTCGTAGCCCTCCGTCATTTCAGACGGGTAGCACTTAGTATTCATGCTATGTATGTTGGCCTTCGTCAAGTCATAGTGTATGGTGGCTATTTGTTACTTTTTTGTTGCATAGATAGATGCGTTGGTTTGGGACAGCCGTACTACTATTTTGGCCTTCGTCAAAGGTATGTACAGGTGGGTTCAAATTAACCTGAACAATGACGGGTAGAACTTGACATGTGACTTATGATATGTTAGCCTTCGTCAAGGTCATAAGAGCATGGGGTAGAAATCACATCGGGAGTTTCAAACATACAGGAAACTTGCCAGGCATGCGCATACCTTCTGGAGTGTAATAACTTGAGTGGATTCCATCAGGTTATCATGCGATGATTGTTGGATCCCGATTCCCACTGATGAGTTGGTATACTCCTCCGGTGATTTTAGATGATCCCGACTAATTCTTCTTTCAGGTTTGGATAAGAATTTTAGGATACAGTAGGAGACATCTTGATTAAATAAAGTGATTGACCATTCTGATCTAGATTAGAGTGCACGCTGAGTGTTTCTTATCTCTCTCTCTTTGGCAGCAACTATGACCCGACCCTATACTATAACTTAGTAACCTAGTTGACCGAACCTTCTTAAAACATACTGACTTTTGGATTGTCAAAGTTGCATACTTCATTGCCACTCCTACTTTTACCCTTTGAATTTTCTCCGGAACATTCCGTATCACTACGAAGATCCATAGTTATTGGATATGACCATCGTATAGTTACATACGAACTCGAAGAAACTTATTTCAGAGTCGAGAATGGTTTCCGGTTTTGGAGAAATTGAATAAGACTATTCAGTCGTCTTTTCTTTTACCTGCTCTCAGGTTGTGAGGGCTCCTAGGATTAGGAAAGGGTACACTTATTGCGCTTATTGGATAGTCTTCTTCCAAACCATAGGCATGTGCCGAAAAGTGGGGAAGGAAGAAAACCAATTTGCCCAAGTGTGGTGTACAAAAGGTAACAAGTAAAGACAAATAAAGGGATTAGAAAGAGGGCAAAGTAAATTGCGACTGCTATCAATCATGACCAAATCGCGTATATCATCGCCACTCCTATTTCACCTTTGTATTTCTTCTGTTTAGGAGAAATAGAATAAGATTTATTCAGTTGTTTTTTATCTTTACCTTCTCTCAGGTTGCGAGGGCTCCTTGGATTGGGAGGGTACACCTATTACGGTTATTGGATAGTCATCTTCCAAACCATAGGCTGGTGCCGAACGATAGGAAAGGAAGAGAACCATTTAGCCTAAGGGTGGTGTACAGAAGGTAATAAGTAAAGACAAATAAAGGAATTTGGAGAGATGGAAAAGAAATATACGGTTACAGTCATGAATCTGGATAATGGAAGAGGCATTACTTAGAATACCCGGCTACCCCTTCGAAACATTTTTATGTTTCAGTTTCACTGTGCGTTGTTAATTGAAAACAGATTTCCCAATTAGATCCTTACTCCAGAGTATGTATTTACCAGGTTTGATTCTCACATCTGCATGGTTTTATAGATGATGAATGGAAGTAAGTTATTGGGAATTAGGTGATTACATCCTCCTTATATCGGAATTAGTTGTAATTGGTGATATTTGAGCAAATCGCCTGGGGTTTTGCCTGACGACAAATATTTGGTTTTGAATATTCGTTGTTATGCACTAATTTCAAACTGATATATCTTTATGTTTATTTTATAAACTGAGATATTACATGTTGAAATTATGTCCATAACATTTACTTATATCAGTTGATGGTTAGGTAAGGAGCATTAAACAGCAGTGTAATTCTTCTTAACCATAGTACAGTTTTCAACCTACGACACACAGGATTTGAGTTATTGAACTCAGGGGACTTATACAAAGTATTGTACGTTGTCCAGTGTCCATTAGGACAAAGGGGTTGGTCATTGTATTATATTCTATTTACCTGTGACTTCTCCGGTTTTAGACAAGTGTTTCATAGAAATACAAGGTCCAAGTTTTGAGAAGTTATAGGTACAAGAATAAAGTAGAGAACCACGTGATGCTAGTATCAGGATTCTTCAAGGTGATCGAAGATGTAGATACTTGTGTTTGGTATTCAGTTGATAGTAATAATTTTAAGAAACTTGTTTCTCTTTCAGGTTACTCATATCTGGATGCAATCCTAGTTGAGTAATGTTGATCGGCCTCCTTCCATTTAGTTCATATGCATTGGAGACAGCTGCATGATTTGAATCTGGTTCTAATTAAATCAGTGCCTCTGTTTCTATATTGTATATAGAATGGTTCATATCTTAACGATGTTAGGTATATGGAGTTGTCCGGCTTATGCTTAAAACCAGACTCTGGATAACTCAAGACACATTTCTGTAATGGCAGTTTGTGGGTTATCCCAGGCTATAACGAGGGTTAACTTTCTACCATCTGGAAGATCAATAGTGATATTGTTCTTGACTTGCCACAGTTTTAGTAAAATGGACTTTTTCAGAAAACAGTAGTGGGAGTATGGTAGAACTGGAAGTGATTCAAGAACCACAGACGATTACTGAAAATTTAATAGAACCTAAAGATTCAATCGGGTTTGACATTCCATTAGCCACTCCGCAAATATGGTGGGTAACCTCAGACGCCCGAGAGGTACTCCGGTATCCTCAAAGACAGAGGCAGGGAGGTTCTTGTTTACCCAGACTTGACACTACTGTTGTTCCAGACTATGAGACCCGGCAGAAGGATGAGTATAGCGTCGTTCTAAACTAGCTTTAGAAGTGCACGTGTATATGACTCTGCCAGAGGGTTGTTGTGGTCAGTGGGAGCAGCGGAAGCGTAGTGGACAAGTAGCTTATGTCTTTTATAGACTAAAGCAAGAATAACGGAGATAGATCATCTATTTTTTTATATGACAGTCATAGGCTTTGACTTCATCAGAATAGGAGATGGATATGTTAAGAAGGTAGTAGGGTGGTATGTCCTTGTATTTGGATGACATACACTTTGTAGGAAGTGAAATTCCTATACTACGATCGGTTATACTATGGTTTTCACACAGTGGTTTCTCCACATAGGATTTGGAGATTATATCAGGCATTCTGGTTACTAGATCTATGGTTTTAGATCCAGTTTTGGGTAGTTTCCCAATCTGGTAGTGTCATGCACGCGACCGCTGGAAACACCAGCGGAAAAGGTTTTAGAATAGACGACTCAGGTGATGGAGTCACCCTCTCTAAAGGTGTCTTACAGACTAAAGGGGAGAGGGATGTGCATGATTGGTGTATCACTTGCATAGGAAATTGAGTCAATCATGAGATGTCAAGTACCACACCAGATGTTGTTTTTGCACTAAATGCAATAAGTTGATATATTAATACAAATCCTGGAGAAACGTTAGGAAGCAGTTTATGAACATAAGTAAATGTTCTAGGGATTTGGTAATGACAGCCTCCTTTGAGAGACAGTTATCATTCCAGGCTTCCAAGGTGACCTGGATGACAGAGTGACTGTCAGAGTTATAGTTTTCCCTTTTTTGAGAGGCAGTAGTTTGGACATGTGGTCCAAGGGGATACTGAGGGAGGCATGGCGCAGAATACAGATTAAATTCAGTTGACGATACAGTCTAAGATATTTACTGGATTTGGAGTTCATTTATTAACTAGGTCCCATCAGATATCCAGGCATATTCTAAGACAGGTATTGCTCATTTCAAGAGATGGCTTTCTCCGCGAACTTGAGATAAAGAGAGACATAGAAAGAAACATTGGTGTGGATCCACTCACTGAGGCTATTTCTCGAATGCAATAGTTTTGCAAACGCGCTTTGTGAAACTGACTAGTAGAGAAGTTGGGTGTTCGTTATCACACGGGCTGTGAGTATGTGACACCGCAATAATTAGCCTTAAGTGCAAGTGGGAGATTGTTGGCTATAGTGCCCTCAAGTCAATTATTGGATCACAGGCACGTGATTGCAATGATTGAGGGAGGACCTATACCGGTAGAACAGTCTTACTCAAGATGATAGTATGCTATCCGATTTGTCTTTATCATCGTGTACATGCTTCAGGTGACATTACATATCACTATTACATATTGATAGAGCCTTCAGGATTCATGCTTGGCTACCAGCAGTATGATGGCGATCATATACATAGGGTGGTCTATAAGCACATCCTTAAAGTGTCCCTAGTCATGGGAATTTCGAGACTAGGCATCGATACTCCAAGAGTAGACTAGTGTATACGGATCGAGACCCCGACGAGGGACGGTGGCCAGTCTCACAAGCCATTGGGGTCAGTTGGTTCACCTAAGATGTATACAGGTGATCATTGGGTTATGAGTACTCCGGATGGACTCGTCGGGAACATACTAGTTGGTATTATACCTATTGTCATATAGCAGTTCCCAGGTGACATATGTACAGGTTAGTATATCGACCAGAGATCGTCATTTCCCTCGTGTGAGTTCCCACTGTGCTTTGATTACTACCCTACCACGGCTCAAAGGAGTCGTGCAAACAGGTTTCAGTTGGGTACAGTCCCGAGCCACATGGAGGCACTGAGCGGATCGTCAAGGGATTCGTTTCTCCCGGTATTGGGGGTTGATGTCGCGGTGTGCACGGATGGCCATCACCAGAAATCCTCGGCCGGGGTAGACGAGAATTACCAATCTAGGATCGGTAGTTTCTCAGTTGGTGATAAGTTTCATGCCGACACTAAATGTCAAGTTTTTAGGGGTCTGACTTTATCCACACTCCTAAACTAGATATACGATACTCAAAGATGAACGGACCGGACTGTACGAATATTGTCACTGTCATGCTCAGTACGGTTTCAGGATGAGTTTGCACGTCGGCCTCCCTTCGCTCAATACCTGGATAGCCGTTACGTACAGCTAGTGCCACTGACGTGCTTGTGGTTACACCCACTGCCAGCGTATTGACGAGTCTTTAGAATCCCACACAGAGAGTTTTCCTGGTTCGGGTGAAACGTTATAGAGGCCGTATGGTTTTATGGCAGTGTTGGATCATATTCGTTCACTTATGCACGGATCATGATCGGACGGATAATACTAGTGTGATTTGGTTTAAGCCGGATACTAGTATTATATTGTTGGATTATTTTTGTCTCGTAGTATTCGTATTCAGTCGGAATACGAATGCAGGTATGTATATACGGATGAGGGGTATTCTTGTAATTCGTTACAAGATTACTTTAGGGTTGCCATTTCATTTATGTTAAACATTTTGGTTTAAATGTTCAATAGTAAGAAATGTGAGTCATGGAATTTTGGCTTAATCTTTGTGGCTGGGAAAATTCGTGAGGCCTTGTATGTGTCATGATATGAGTCAAGGTGTGTGTCATGATGTGTCATGAGATGAGTCATTTGGTGCATTGATGATATCTTGTGGTAGGTGGTGAGATATTTGTGTGAGTGGGTGGCTGATATTTTTTAGCAGGGTAATTTCATGGCTTTTTTTTTGTGCTGGGTAATTTTCTTGAGTTGCTTAATAACACTAATACCTCACCACTTCAAAAACAACAGAGAGTACATTCTTCACTTGGCCAAAATTCTTAAGCTCGCATTTTTCACTTGGCAACTTCTTTAACCTCCACCCATTCCATCTCATGAGTTGAGAATCCATGGGTGTTTTGAGACAAAGTATTCATACACTATCTCTACTTCACCTTGGGTATTTAGGCTAGCAAACTGGATGCCCGAGTTGCTTCGGTTTTGAAGCGGGAGCCCGTATTACTAATCCTCGACGTGGATCGTCTTCGACGAGGGAGACCGGAGATCGAGCTTGATCGAGGAAGCTGCGATGAGCTTGGGACAAAGGTTGAAGACCGAAGGACACGGATCGATCGATATAACCTCTCCAAATTCTTTTTATAGAACTAGTATAGGGTTAATGGTACGATCCGCCATTTAGGGTTCCGTTAGCGTCGGTTTTTAAAAGTTTTTGTTCCGCGTTTGGCTACAAATTAATGGCCGGGGCACTGTCGTAACCCTACAATAGGTTCCGCCACCGAATTGCATATTGAACCCAGGTTTCTTCCGGCTTCACCCTGGTATTGATTAATGCGGTGATCGGGGTGCGCTCGCTTGTGCTTGCGAACCACTGTGTGAACAGTAGATCCATTTCTGTAAATGTTTTGATAGAGTCATTCGGAAGCTCCGATTACCATTCAAATGTTGTCTCCGCCAAGCTGTCGACGAACTAGCGAAGCAGCAGTTTGTCGTCGCCTCCAGTATTGCCGTAGAGAGCTCTAAACTGAGCGACGTGCTAATAGGGATTGCATGTCCCCTTATACACGTGGAATTTAGGGATCGTATATCCCGGCGGGTACTTGATTTGATCGTACCAGCCTAGATAAGGTCACCTAGTTCTGACGACTTGGTCAGCCGCTTCGCTTTCCTGATGAGCTCATATTTGTTGAGCTATGTAGTCGTCAAGGGCGGCTTTGGAGATCTCCTCCTCCCTGGCTGCAATAGAGCCGGAAGAGGGTTCGATGTCTCCCCTCTTTCGCCTTCAATGATTATTGGTGGATCTTCGGCTGGAGGGTCCGGCAAAATCATCATCCCGACCATGTCTTGGAAAATGAGCGCCATCTGCTTTATATTAGCAGCCTGTTCCGCGGCCTCCTTATCTTTTCTTTCTAGCACCCTCCGCAGGAACTCGGTGTCGGTCTCTTGTTCCTGGCGCTGCTCAGACGTTGCTTCTGGGCTTTCTTTCTGCCCAGTGAGTGCGGCCATCTTTGTCAACATCTCCTGGAGCTTTTGTTGTTGCTCTTGAGTTTTTGTCACAGACCATGTGAGTGGTCGATGACCCATGAAAGCACGACTTTCCTCTTTCCCGGAATCCATGTACACCGTGTGCACTATCATGCCCCAGACTTGGGGCACTTAGGTTCATTGCCTTTAAAATTTGTTGCATGGATGGGGATCTTCTCCGGCCTCCTCCTCTTATTGGAGGTCGAGATTGAGGGGGCCATTGCAGCAGGTACCCATGTGGACGATACCTTCCATGGTATGACGGCGGGGTGGTCCTCCTCCTGCCGAGCCTTCTTTTTCTCTAGTCGGTGATAGTGGTATTTGTCCATTGCAGAGTCTTGGACTCTCCGCCAGACCCTGTGGATTTTAGAAGACAGCCGCTGAGGAGGCTATTCCGTTTTTGTCTACGCTGTGTTTTCAACAGGCGGAGGAGACTTCTTCAATACAGCGGTTGGAGAGTTCTTGCGCACCCTCCAGAGCAGATCGAAATTGTTCCCAGTTAGAACAGCAGCATCAATTTTCACCATTAGAGCTGGTGGAGTAAGTCCAGAGGGGGAACTGCCCCCAGCTTTCCTCACTCGGCGCCAGTGACGACGTCGAGCATGTCAAGAAGATAGGACTACCTCTGGTATTGGAGCGACTTCTTCATGCCCCCTGCTCTGATGAGAGGCTGCTGTTGGTGTCAGCCTGTCAAAGACTGACATCCGTTGAGAGGGGACGGTCAATCTTTTGAAAGCTGACTTTCTGGTAGGGGAAGCAGTCTCGGTGACTTCGCCGAAAGCAGGAGTTGGAACGGCTAGTCTTGTGAAGACGGATCTTTTAGTAGGAGAAGCCCCTTTGATGACTTCATCCGTCGGAACTGGAATGGCTATCCACTTCGGGATAACCCCCTTAGGTATTGCGAGCTTCTTTACAGGCCCACTGGAGCTTTGGCTCGGTCTGTTAAAGACTGAGGTAATAGACTTGGACGATCCGTTGAGAGGGGCCGCGGTGGTTGTAAGCCGATCGAAGACCGACTTCTTCAGAGCTTCCTGTGGTAGCATCGGGACACTGAAGCTTGATGGAAGGAGCATGGTCCCAAAAAATAGTCCAGTGGTCGACTGGGTCACCTATTCCACCGGAATTGCAAAGATAGAGGCCGCTTAGGGCCCATAAGTTTCTCCTCCAGTCAAGGTGGAGCGGGAATTGCGGTTGCAGTTAGTGCAGCTGGAGGCCATCGATGTTATCTCCTTTTCTGTATGGAGCAAGACCACAAATCTTAGTATCTCGAATCCAAGAGCAACCATATTAAACCGCGATTCGTTCGCGAACACGACACACGAAGTGTGGAGTGGAAAGAGGAAGAGGTCCCACCGGGCATGTCAGAATCTGTTTACCGCCGGAAACCGGGAAGACAAACGTCTTGCCTGAGTTTGGGGGTAGATGCTATTTGGATTTATCCGTCCACCTCTCCGAAGATGCCAAGTTGATTTATAGCACCGTCTATAGATTTATAGCACCGTCTATCGGAGGTTTGGACATATGCGGCCGTTGTAGCAGACTTCGTCATATTCCCCCTCGTTGTGAGGGGTTTTTGATTATGGAAACGCTCTTCCCTGCAGACGCAAGCCCCTGCAGTTAATTACGTTACCGTATCGCGGTAACCATTTTCTCCTGCTCCAGAAAGTCACTTCGTGTTGTGTGTGTTTGTTTTATTTTTGGTTGCCCGTGGATTGTATACGGAGACTAATTTATATTGCCGCTCGTAGGGCGTGGATTAGTCCAAATCTGTATATTCCTAGATTTGGGTTTGGTTTGATTTAAGGATCGTTAATCTCGTTTGAGATTAAGATCAACTTAAATGTTTGTTGAGGATACATTAGTCTAATTTTAGACTAAGATCGACTCAACAGGATTTTGGGATCATTCAGACCCAACAAAAGAGCATTTGGGCTCAATTGCTTTAGTTTAAGGATGTTGCGGTAAATCGTTAGTTTAAGGACGTTACGGTCTATAGCTAGTTTAAGGACATTGCGGTCCATTGTAGTTTAAGGACGTTGCGGTCCGTAGCTAGTTTAAGAACGTTGTGGTCCATAGTTTAAGGACGTTGCGGTCCGTTGGGATGTGCTCATTGGTTTGAGAGTGCACCAAAGAGTTGTTGGATGTCGGGACCCTCCACCTCTCTGAAGACATTGAAGAATTATAACGACATGTATCAGAGGTGTGGAGATATGTACCTTTGAACCAAATTCCAGATCGAGGGGAGAGATCATGGTGGACCATTTAAGAATCATTAGTCATTTTTGGGACATTAAGATTAACTTAGGAGATGTGGGATGGACATCAGTCTGGTCAATTAGTTTGGGAAGTCATGAGCATAGAGGCTCGGTCTATTTGGAGATCCATGATGTTTTAATCTCATGAAAACTTAGCCAATTTGAGGCTGAAGTTGGCTTCTTATAGTGTTAAATATTAATATATACTCGGTGCTCACATGCTCTTACGTGAGTCTCTAAAGCAGTGTTAAACACTGAAATTTGGGGCGCTCACATGTGGCACATGAGGTGCCTGAAAGTTGGTACTGTACACTTGGGTCCAAATCCCCGTTTATATATAAGTGTTAAACACTTAATTCTTGTGACCATCACGTGTGGGAGCGTGAGGTGCCCCAGAGTTGGGCACTGCTTCTTTGGGTTATTCCCTCTTCCTTTAATGAGTGCTAAGCACTTATCTCATATAATGCTCGCGTTCGAACGGTGAGGTACTCAAAGGTGAGTGTTGTCCAGATTTTTCCTCTTTTCCATTTAAGCAACTGTTTGGGGGTCACGTGAGAACACGTAATTCGATCTCAATCATTCCTTTTTGTTCATCAGAGGTGCTCACGTGGGAACACGTGATCAGTCTTTTCTTTTATATGCATAAAGATTTTGATATGATTTTTAAGAATTTCAGATCTTGTTTTATAAGAATTAAATTCTTTTACAGGGTTAAACCCTAGTTTTATCTGAGGAATTAAATTCCTATATACTTTTGGAAGAATTAAATTCTCTGAACTTATTTCTTTCCCCTAAGTTTTGAATCTGCAAAACAGAATCTCCTCGATGAGAATTAAATTCTCAACTTGTGGGAAGATCTGCTTCTGCAGACCTCAACCAGAGGAAGAACTAAATTTTTTGAGAAGAGTTAAACTCTTGGTTTGAGAATTAAATTCTCTTTTGTTTTGTGGGAGCTTTTAGGAGGCTTCTGTATATTTTTTTAGAAGCTTATGGGGTGGTCTCCTCTTTTTTAGATTTAACCCCATTTCTCCTATTTATAGGAGAAGAGAAAAAATCAATTTTTTGAGAAAATCTCTCATTGAGAGATCATGATTGATTCCATAATCTTTTAGATCAATCGGAGAATTATATTCAACGTTGGATTTTAATCCAAAGGCTCTCTGTTTAACAGAAAAGATTTCTTATTTGTTTAACAAGATTATGAATATTTTATAAGTTTTAACAATATAAGAATTTTATTCTATTATATCTTTTTAGTTTAACAAGATCAGAAATATATTTTCTTAATATGGATATCTTGTTAACATAGAATTTTATTCTTGTCGTGTGAATATCTTATTAGTTTAAAAAGATTAGGAAAATATTTTCCTATGATAGAATTTTATTCTACCAGATGATCACCGTTGGATTTTTGATCCAAGGGTCCTCTGTTTAACAAAGAAAATCTTTCTAGTTTGAGGAAGATCGGGAAAATATTTCCTAAATAGAATTTAATTCTAGAATTTGATAGGAGCATTTCAAATTGGGGCGCTCACATGCTTTGCATGTGAGGAGCAAGAGAACTCACGTGTTTAACACGTGACCCCTAATGTGGGTTTTAGCATGTTTATGTTCAGCGCTCATATGCATATGAGCGCTCACGTGTTTAACACGTGAGGCATGTTTGGTCATTGGTGATTTATGTTCAGCGCTCATATGCTTTACATATGAGCACTCACGTGTTTTACACGTAAGGCATGTTTGGCCCTTAGTTATTTTCTTTCAGTGCTTATATACTTTGCATATAAGCGCTCACGTGTTTAACACGTGATGTCCAAACATGAATTTTTTTCCAATTTCATCTCTCCCTTTTTTATAAGGGTTATAAGGGAACAAATAGCTCTTGGCTGATAATTTTGGCGGGAGCACCATCATAGGTTGATTAGGTATCCCAGTCGTCGACAGCTCAAGCCGACCCATGGGGGTCCAATTAACCGCTTCCACCGCATAAGCTGTGCACGGACGCTCTATCAATGATATCGAGCGGATAGGTCCTGTTGGCACTTCACAAGTAAAGCTACGGTGGACCCTGATGATATGACCATACCACACACCCCACAAGAAAAGACTCGCATGGTCCTTGTCATGCGCCTTAATCATCGCCATAACTTTCTTGTCCGATGGTGATTGCGGAAAAGCGACTTCTGAGCGAGTGTAAGGGAAGTTAGGAAGTGAGGCCATCATTCCTGAAATAAGAGGAGAAAGGAAAAACCTATTTTAAAACTATATATAATAAAAATAAATAATAAAATAAAATAAAATAAAAAAACGTGATGTTTGTTTCACGAGACCACTGGCTGCAAAACCAATGGACCCCACAAAATCAATATGGCGGCTCACCAATGATGAGACAAGATAATCATTGCGAGAATCAAAAAGTATTCTCATTAAATAGACACTGGAGTTTAAGCAACTCTTGGAATCCTCAAAGAAAAATGAGTTCTGTTAAAATACCCAACAAATTCAAATTTGTGAAAATAAGGCTAAAATCCTATGATGAAAATATACTCAAAAACACCAGGGAATAAAATTCCCAAAAGGCGCTCTTGATCTTTCAGAGCTAAGCTCTTTGATGAGGAAATAAATTCCTTTTAAGAAATGGAATTAAATTCCAGAAACCCCCATAATGGGAAACGAAAAAATAGAATTAAAATTCCAAAGATCCTCAAAGATCAGAGGAGAAACGCACGATCTTCGAATACATTGGGGTTTACGACACAAAAGATTGTCTTTTTGGATCTCTAAGAGATCGGTTTCAGAAGAGAGCAAAACTCTTGCGGTGGATTTAAAATCCAGAAAAAATTAGAGAAAAGGGGTATCTTGTTCCTAAGAGATAAATGTTGTTCAAGATTATTACCCAAAAGAGTTTTTTTTAACAGGATTTAACTCTGAAATTTCAACGGGCAGAGAACTGATCTCTGAAAGGAGAATTAAATTCTCAAGAGAAAGGCTAAAGAAGAAGACGAAAAAACAGTGGCCATCTTAAGAGCCAAGCCCTCGTATTTATAAGACATGATGGGAACGGTTCATCTCCCCGTTCCCCTAGGCAATCCAACGGCTATAAAAGTGGACAGCGTTGCACTCACGTGCAAGCCACGTGAGAGCAACGCTGTGGGGGAATTTGTTTCCGTATAAAAAAAGGAAGAAGAAGATGAGAGAAAGAAAGGGGAAACTCCCCACTATTCGAGCCTCACGTGTTAAACACGTGAGCGCCTATATGCAAGGCATATAGGCACTGCCATTAAAACTATAAGGAGACTAAACAAGCATCACGTACCAATACGTGAGCGCCTATAAATAGGCACTGCAACTAAACTACCGATAGGCTAAATAAGCCTCGCGTGTTAAACACGTGAGCGCCTATATGCAAAGTATATAGGCGCTGCTATCAAACAACAGATAGGCTAAATAAAGCCTCACGTGTTACACACGTGAGCGCCTATATGCAAAGCATATAGGCGCTGCAATCAAATTACAGATAGGCTAAACAAAGCCTCACGTATTAAACACGTGAGCGTCTATATGCAAAGCATATAGGTCCTGCAATCAAGCAACGGATAGGTTAAACGAAGCCTCACGTGTTAAACATGTGAGCGCCTATATGCAAAGCATATAGGCGCTGCAATTAAACTACAGATAGGCTAAACAAAGACTCGCGTGTTAAACCCATGAGCGCCTATATGCAAAGAATATAGGCGCTGCAATTAAACTACAGATAGGCTAAACAAAGCCTCACATGCTAAACACGTGAGGACACCTCCTTACGGAATATTAAATTCTACTTAATGAACCGTTGGATCAAGGATCCAACAGTGATTAAACATGGAATTAAATTCTATTGGGTTAAATATTTTCTGTTAAACAGAGAGTTAATAGATCAAAGATCCAAAATATTTTCTATATCTTTCTAAACAGATAAAGATTACTCTGTTAAACTGAGCATCCTTGAATTAAAAATCCAATGTTGATTAAAATGTCACCACTCGATAGAATTTTATTCTATATATGGGAGAATATCCCCAATCTTGTTAAAAATAAGAACAATATCTTCTATAAAACAGAAGTCCTTGGATCAAAAATCCAACGGTGGGTAAAATTCCCCAAATCAATTCTGAGACCAATTAAATCAATTGGGATCTCTCAGTGAGAGATTTTCTCAGAATTAAACAACCTTCTCTCCACTATATAAAGAACCTGAGACTTCAAGTCTCAGGGACAGACACACAGAGAGAAAACTCCCAGAGGATTAAAAAAAGAATATACAGTGAGCTTTTGAGGAACAAGAAAATTTAACTCTCAAAGAAAAGACTTGCTTCCTTGAAACACTAGGTAAAAAGAAAATAACTCTCCTTTGCCTCTCTAAAGGGTTAACCCTTCATATAAGAACTCAGTTCTTTCCTCTGGTTGAGATTTGCAGAGGCAAATCTCCCTACAAGTTGAGAATTTAATAATCATTAGGGAGATTTTTCTCTGCAAGATTCAAAACGTAGGGGAAAAGAACTAAGTTACATAAAAAAAATGGGAGAAGAAGAACGGGAACACATTGGAATTTAATTCCTCCAAGATTAGGGTTTAACACTATATAAAGAACTTAGTTCTTCAATAAAAACAATAGTGATCCAAGATCTCCAAGGCCAAATCATTGGTGCTTAGCACTATTTCGAAGCCTCACGTGTTTCCCACGTGAATGCTTCAAACGAACAACGAAAATAACCAAAACTTCCTCACGTGTTTACCACGTGATTTGTTTAAGAGGAAAACAAGTAAAAGAAAGAGAAAACTACAGTACTCCAGCATCAATAAAGGAAAAGGGGATACCCATGTGCTTTGCACGAGAACTCTAGCCAAGTGCTCAGTACTTATAAAAAAGGGGGAGATAAAACCCAAATTCCGGCTCCCATATTTGGGGTGCCTCACGTGTGTCACTTGAGCGCTATAAAACTCTAATGTTTAACACTGGTCCAGTGCCCATATTTGGGATGCCTCACGTGTGTCACATGAGTGCCATAAAACTCTAGTGTTTAACAATAATCTGGTGCCCACGTGAAACGCACGTGAGCACTGTATTCCTCAGTGCTCAGCACTGTTGGAGACTCAATCTTAGCCTAAATTGGCTAAGTTTTCTGAGTATAGACCTCTTAGATACTAAAACAACCGAGCCCCCTGTACTCATGTTTTCCCAAATTGACCTTAGTCTCAAAAATGACTAATAGTCTCCTATTGAGGATATCCCAAATGATACTCATCTTATATCTCCTAAGATAATTTTAGTCTCAAACATGACTAGCATTTCTTAGGTCTACAGCAGCACCATCTTTTCCCTCAAACATAGGATTTGGTTTAAGGGCACATCTCTCCACACATCTGATATATGTCATTGTAATTCTTCAACGTATTCAGAGAGGTGGCGGGTCCCGAAAACCAACAACTCGTTGATGCACTTCCAAATTGACGTGCACACCTCAAATCAGACTGCACCCGAAATTGAGCATATTCCATATCAACATCGGTGTTCATCCCGTCACGTAGTAAATACGCGTGCGTGCAAGATGGATAACGAACCGAGACGTCCTTAAACTAAAATCTCACCTCCAAAACGATGATCAACAGACCGAGACATCTTTAAACTAAAATCTCTCCTCCAAAACGGTGATCAACGGACCAAGACGTTCTTAAACTAAAATCTCACCTCCAAAGCGGTGATCAACGGACCGAGACGTCCTTAAACTAAAATCTCACCTCTAAAACGGTAATCAACGGACGGAGACGTCCTTAAACTAAATCTCACCTTCAAAACGATGATCAACGGACCGAGATGTTCTTAAACTAAAATATCACATCCAAAATGGTGATCAACGGACCGAGACGTCCTTAAACTAAAATCTCACCTCCAAAATGGTGATCAACGGACTGAGATGTCCTCAAACTAGAACTTCGCCTCCAAAATGGTGATAATGGACCGAAACGTCCTTCAACTAAAATAATAGAGCCCAAATGCTCTTTTGTTGGATCCTAAATAAAAATGATCCTGAAATCTCGTTAAGTGGATTTTAGTCTTAAATTGGACTAATGTATCCTTAACAAAAACAAAGCCCCCAAATGCTTACATACATTTAAGTCGATCTTAATCTCAAAATAGATTAACGATCCTTAAATAATAAAAAAAAAACCAAATCTAAGAAATACGGATTTGGACTAATCCAGCCCTACGGGCGACAACATAAATTTGTCTCTATATACAATCCACAGGGAACCAAAACAAATAAAAACACACACTACACAAAATAAACGTCTCGAGCAAGAGAAAGTGGTTATCGCGATGCGGTAACGTAATTAACTGCAGGGGCTTGTGCCTGTAGGGAAGAGTGTCCCCACAATCAAAAACCCCTCATAAATAAGGGGAAATCTGACGAAGTCTGCTACAACGGCTGCATCCGTCCAAACCTCCGATATACGGTGCCATAAATCAACTTGGCATCTTCGGAGAGGTGGACGGATAAATCCAAATAGCATCTGACCCTAAAATCCAGGCCAGACGTCCTACAGTCCCGGTCTCTATTTTCGGCGGTGAACAACCGCCAAAACAAGATGTAGAGTTCGTGATTGATCTTATTCCTGGAGTAGCGCCGATTTCAAAGGCTTATTATCCAATGGTTCCAATGAAACTGGAAGAGGTAAAGAAACAAGTTGCCGAATTACTTGAGAAGGGTTGGATTCGGAGCAGCGGATCACCATGGGGAGCTCCAGTTTTTCTATTCAAGAAGAAGGATGGCACGCGGAGGATGTGCATTAACAATCGAGAATTAAATCGGGTGACTATTAAAAACAAGTACCCAATCCCTCGCATAGACGAATTATTCGAATAACTCAGTGGCGCGAGAGTATTCTCAAAGTTAGATTTGCGATCCGGGTATCATCAAGTTCGGCTGAAATCAGAAGACATTTACAAGACGATGTTCCGAATTCGATATGGGCATTACGAGTACTTAGTGATGCCATTTGGAGTTACTGACACACCGGCAATATTTATGGACTTGATGAACCGAATCTTTGCTCCATACCTGGACCAGTTCGTAATGGTGTTTATTGATAATATTCCGGTCTATTCGAGGAGAAAAGAAGAGCATGAAGAACACTTAAGAACGCACTGCAAACATTGAGACAAGAAAAGTTATATGCTAAGATGAGCAAGTGTGAGTTTTGGCTCGAATAAGTGAAGTTCTTGGCTCATGTTGTATCCAGAGATGGAATTGTCGTTGACCCTAAAAAGATTGCAGCTGTTAATGATTGGCTAATTCCAAATAATGTGGCAAAGATCAGAAATTTCCTTGGGCTTGCCACATACTATAGAAGGTTTGTGGAGAATTTTGCCCGAATAGCAGAACCATTGACCAAGCTAACCCGAAAGGAAATACCGTTCGTATGGACTGAGAAATTTGCATCAGCTTTTGAAGCGCTGAAGCAGATATTGACCACCGCTCTTATTCTGACAGTGTCAGATGGTTCCGAAGAACTGGTTATTCACAGCGATGCATCTGGAAAAGGCTCAGGATGTGTTCTAATACAGCATGTAAAGGTCATAGCATATGCATCAAGACAATTGAAGACTCATGAGAAGAACTACCCAACTCATGATTTGGAGCTAGCAGCAGTGATTTTTGCTTTGAAGATTTGGAGACACTACTTATTGGGAGAAAGGGTAGAAGTATTTACCGATCACAAGAGCCTAAATTATGTGTTCACACAAAAAAAGCTCAACATGAGGCAGCGTAGATGGTTAGAGTTGATGGCTGACTATAATCTTGATCTAAAATACCATCCGGGGAAAGTTAATGTAGTGCCAGATGCTATAGGTCGGTTGCCAGCAATACGGATGTTGATTACATAAAAAGAGATTATAGCTGATCTTCAGAGGTTTGAGTTGGACATTGTACTATCAAATTCTTCGGGACAGTTGATGCATTTGCAAGTATAGTCATCCTTGATCGATAACATTAAAACAGCACAGTCGTACGATCTAAGATTGAAAAAGTTTCGAGAAAAAGTAGAAGCGGGACTTCGAACAGATTTGTTAATTCATGAAGATGGTTCATTACGATATGGGAGTCATTTATGTGTGCCTAAAGGAAATGTTTGTGAAGAAGTCATGAAGGAGGCTAATAGTTCCGCGTATTCAGTACACCCGGGAGCCACAAAGATGTATAGAGATCTGGAACAACATTTCTGGCGGGAAGGCATGAAAAGAGAGATTGCTCGCTGCGTATCAAAGTACTCGGTGTGTCGGCAAGTCAAGACTGAATATGAAAGAATAGCTAGTTTGTTGCAACCACTTCCGATTCCTTAATGGAAGTAGGAACATATAACCATGTATTTCGTAACAGCTTTACCACGGAGTCCAAAGGGAAATAACACAGTTTGGGTGTGTTCACCGCCGAAAACGGAGACCGGGACATTAGGACGTCTGGCATGGATTTTGGGGGAAGATGCAATTTGGATTTATCCATCCACCTCTCCGAATATGCCAAGTTGATTTATGGCACCGTATATCGGAGGTTTGGACGGATGCGGCCGTTATAGCAGACTTCGTCAGATTCCTCCTCATTTACTAGGGTTTTTTTACTGTGGGGACGCTCTTCCCTGCAGACGCAAGCTCTTACAGTTAATTACGTTATCGCATCGCAATAACCACTTTCTCCTGCTCCGAAAGTTCGCTTCGTGTAGTGTGTTTTTATTTGTTTAGGTTGCCCGTGGATTGTAAACAGAGACTAATTTATGTCGTTGCCCGTAAGGCGTGGATTAGTCCAAATCCGTATATCTTAGATTTGGGTTTGTTTTATTTAAGAACCGTTAATCTGGTTTGAGATTAAGATCGATTTAAATGTATGTGAGCATTTGGGGCTCGATTTGTCTTTGTTAAGGATACATTAGTCTAATTTGAGACTAAGATCCACTTAACAATTTTTTAGGATCATTTTTATTTAGGATCCAACAAAAGAGCGTTTGGGCTTTGTTGTCTTATTTTAGGGACATTTTGGTCCATTATCTCCATTTTGAAGGCGAATTTCTAGTTTGAGGACATCTCGGTCGGTTGATCACCATTTTGGAGGTGAGATTTTAGTTTAAGACCTCTCGGTCCGTTGGACACCATTTTTGAGGTGAGATTTTAGTTTAAGAAAATCTCGGTCCGTTGATCATCATTTTGGAGGTGGGATTTTAGTTTAAGAACGTCTCGGTCCGTTGATCACCATTTTAGAGGTGAGATTTTAGCTTAAGGACGCCTCGGTCCGTTGATACGGAATATGCCCAATTTGGGGTGCAGTCTGATTTAAGGTATGCATGTCAATTTGGAAGTGCACCAACGAGTTGTTGGTTATCGGGACCCGCTACCTCTCTGAAGACGTTGAAGAATTACAACGACATATATCATAGGTGTGGAGAGATGTACCCTTAAACCAAATCCTATATTTGAGGGAAAAGATGATGCTGTTGTAGACCTAAAAAATTTTAGTCATGTTTGAGACTAAAATTATCTTAGGAGATATAAGATGAGTATCATTTAGGATATCATCAATGGGAGATCACTAGTCATTTTTGAGACTAAGGTCAATTTGGAAAACATGAGCAAAGGGGGCTCAGTTGTTTTAGATACAAAGATGTTTAACCTCAGGAAACTTAGCCAATTTGGGCTGAGATTGGGTTTCCAAAATAGCCTAACAATGTTAAGCATTTGGCCGTTGTGGCTGTATATGAAGTGCTAAGCACTTTGTATGGCGCCCTCGTGAGGATCACGTGAGACGCTGGGAGCTGCCCTTTGGGTTTTATTTCCTCTCCCTTTTTCAAAAGTGCTAAGCACTTGATTGGGGGTCGCGTGCAAAATACGTGACTGCCTTAGGAACTGCTCATTTCTCCTCTTTTATGCACTCACGTGGGAAACACATGAGGCAGTCTCAGCCGCTTCTTTTTGTTCATTAGAAACACTCACGTGGAAAACACGTGAGGTCTCGTTATAGTGTTAAACACTAACGAATCACCAAGATGTCTTTCTGTGTTCTTGGAGATTTTGATCTCTTATTAATGATATTTCTAGTCATTAGGCTTTGGCTTTGGAAGGTCTCAAATTATTGTCATCGTCTGAGGGATCAAGTTTTCCTCTTGTTCGTGCAGGAATCAAATTCTTTATATAGGGTTAAACCGTAGTTTTCAGAGAAATTAAATTCTCATATGTTTTTGTAAGAATTAAATTCTTTGGAGGTTTTGAATCTTCATGACAGAATCTCCCTAATGAGAATTAAATTTTCTGCTTGTGGGGAGATCTGGTTCTGTAGATCTCAACCAGAGGAAGAACTAAGTTCTTGCATGAAGGGTTAAACCCTTAGAGAGGCAAAAAAGAAATGGAACAATCTCTGTGTGTGTTTTTCTTCTTTTTACCTAGTATGTTCTGATGAAACAAATTTTCGCTGAGAATCAAATTCTCCTTTTTTGTCTCTACTTCTGTCTTCCCTCTCGGTGTGTGTATCTCCCTCTTCTCCTTTCCCTCTCTCTTTTTTTCCCTCCTCTTGAGACTTGAAGTCTCTGGCTCTTTATATGGTGGATAGAAATTTGTTTAATTCTCAGAAAATCTCTCATTGAAAGATCCCCATTGATTTAATTGGTATCAGAATTGTTTTGGGGAATTTTACCCACCGTTGGATTTTTGATCTAAGGACTTCAGTTTTTATAGAAGATGTTGTTCTTGTTTTTAACAAGATTGGTGATATTCTCCCATATATAGAATAAAATTCTATCGAGCAGAGACATTTTAATCACCATTGGATTTTTAATCCAAGGGTGCTCAGTTTAACGGAGTATAATCTCTCTCTATTTAGGAAGATATAGGAAATATTTTGGATTTTTGATCCACTAATTCTCTGTTTAACAGAAAATATTCTTTCCAATAGAATTTAATTCTATGTTTAATCACCGTTGGATCTTTGATCCAATGATTTATTAAGTTATCAAGTAGAATTTAATTCTACGCAAGGAGGTGTCCTCACGTGTTAACACATGAGGTCTGCGTTTTAATTGCAGTGCTTAGGCACTCACGTGTTGGCACGTGAGGCTAGTTTATCCTAGTTGTAGTTTATTTGCAGCGCCTATTTATATGCGCTCACGTGTTGGCACGTAAAGCTTGTTTAGCCTACTTGTAGTTTAATTGTAGCGCATATTTATAGGCGCTCATATGTTGGCACGTGAGCCTTGTTTAGTCTCCTTGTAGTTTAATTGCAGCGCCTATTTATAGGCGCTCATGTGTTGGCACGCGAGCCTTGTTTATCCTACTTGTAGTTTTATGCCTTGCATATAGACGCTTACGTGTTGGCATGTGAGGCTTGTTTAGCCTACTTGTAGTTTTAATGGCAGACCCTATATGCCTTGCATATAGGCGCTTACATGTTTATCACGTGAGACTCGAATAGTGGGGAGTTTCCCCCTTTCTTTCTCTCGTCTTCTTCTTCTCTTTTTTTATGAGGAAACAGGGTGATTGTCGATCGATTGACCAAAGCAGCTCATTTTATACCGTTTCGAGTTGGTCAGTCGACAAAGCCTTTGGCAGAGCGGTACATGCAGGAGATTGTGAGATTGCATTAAGTACCCATGAGTATCGTTTCCGATCATGATACTCAATTTCTATCACACTTTTGAAGGAGTCTACAGGAAAGTTTGGAAACTTGCTTGAAATTTAGCACGGCCTATCATCCTCAGACAGATGGCCAGTCTGAAAGAACGATCCAAACTTTTGAAGATATGTTGAGAGCATGCATGTTAGACTTCAAGGGTTAATGGGAGGATCATTTGCACTTAGTATAGTTTTCATACAATAACAGTTTTCAAGCGACTATACAGATGGCTACATTCGAAGCATTATATGGTCGTAAGTGTCGCTCGCCTTTCTGTTGGGACGATGTTGGAGAAAGAAAATTATTCGGACCGGATCTTATTGTGCAAACGGTAGAGAAGATTAGCTTAATCCGTAATCATATGAAAGTGGCACAAGATCGGCAGAAAAGTTGGGCCGATACTGGAAGAAGACCTCTGGAGTTCGTAGTTGGTGATCTTATATTCTTGAAGATATCACCGACCAGAGGAATGATCCGATTTGGTAGTCAAGGTAAGCTTAGTTCTCGATTCGTAGGGCCTTTCAATATCATCGAGCGTGTTGGAGAGGTAGCTTATCGATTAGCTTTACCACCATCCTTTGCAGGTGTTCAAAACGTGTTTCATGTATCTTAACTCCGCAAGTATGTTCGAGATAATACACACGTCCTAGATCACTTGGAACTGACAGTAAAAGAAGATTTAACGTATGAAGAGCGACCAATGGCTATTGTGGATCGACGATAAAAGGTCCTTAAGAATAAAGTAATTCTACTAGTACTCATTTCATGGAGGAATCGTTCACAGGGAGAATCTACTTGGAAACATGAAGACAAGATTCAACAGAAATTTCCACACTTCTTTACTCAGATCCTATCTCCTTGTCTTTTTCCTTTTCCGTGAATTTTGAGAATGAAATTGTTTCGTAGTTGGGTATAATGTAACACCCTAGTACATTTATACTATATATTTTGGTATTTTAAATTTTGCGGTAAAATTCTTTACTATTGTTGCTGTTGGGTTGCGAATGATGCAATTAGTAGCTGTGGTTATTATCCAACCCTACCCGCATGTTTGAAATCCAATATAGCGCGAGATTATATCAAATATTTGCTAGTACAGTGTATCCGTACGAATCGAGTACTATATATAACATAGTATATTTTAAGCTCTACATATCTCTTTATAATACAATATAAAAACAAATAATATTCTTTTCCTATCAAGCCTTGCATGGCAAATCTCCCCATATCAGGTTGTTGCGCCTATATATCATGTTCATATTCTCAATTATAGACAACAAAATAATTTAATATATTTACGTAGATTTTTATGGGGGGGTATATGTATTTAATTTCAAAATATTGCATTATGATTAAAGTTCTTACGTATGCTCTTTATATTTAAAAACTATATTTTTAAAGGGATACGGGTAATATTTGAAGAGATCTGGTATTATCTGCAAAATCTTACAATATATATATATATAACAGTTTATATATATAAATATATATATATATATATATATATATATATTATATGAATATATAAATTATTATAATCTCTCTCTATCCCTCTCTCCATCCCTACCTCTCTCTCTCTCCCTATATAATATATATATATAATAATATATAATTTTTATTATAAACTCTCTCTCTCCCTCGTATTCATCTCCCTCTCTCCCTCTCGCCAGAACCCTAACCCACGCCGTCGCCGTCGTCGTCCTCTCGTCGTCGTCCCCACTTCCTCGTCTTCTCCTCTTCCTCGCCGTCGGCACATCCTTCCTCCTCTTTCCCCATAGGCTCGCCGATCCGAACCTAACGCAAAAAACCCACCTCTTTCTTCCTCCTCACTCACCGTCTCCTGAACCCGACCACTACCATCACCCTCCATCACTTTCTTTTCTCGTCAGCACCACCAGAGCACCCACGCACCACCACCACACCTTCTCCTTCTTCTCCTTCTCATCCCCGATCACTATCAACCCCTCACGGCCATGGCACCTCGTCGTCGACCGCGTCTCCCCGTCACCTCGTCGCCGACCATCTCTATCTTTGTCCTTGCCCTCGCTAAACCCAGAACCCAGCAACCCCACCATCTTCTTATTTCTTCTTCTGTTCTTTTCCGATCGGTTATCGCCGGAGTTGCGCACGTCGCCGACGATCCAGAAAACCCAGTCACCGTCGTCGTCTAGTCCAGTTACCACGTCACGCAGTTGCTTGGTCAGGTCAGGTCCTACATACGTGGGTTTTTCATCGTGACATTTTTCGGTTTTCGGAACGTGATATCCGTATATTCATCGTAAGATTTCGATCAGGAAAGTTCTAAACCTGCAACATTCTATTTTTTTATATCAATAATTATAGGTTTAACTATAGTACATGTGTTTTACTATTCAGCAAATATTATTAATTTACAGTTTTTTAGCATCCGTCTGTATCCGTACCAATAATGGTTTATCTAGTTGCATGCTGAATCATCACAATATTACCATACTACTATATCAGTTCAGTATTTTATCTAAATTGCAATATACCTGGTAACAGACGTAAAACGGTTATTACAGATAGATACATATACATCCTGGCATTAGTTATATTTACCGTGTTTAGATATTGGTTACGGTTTTACATTTGGTGTCTATTTTAGTTAATATATATATATATATATATATATATATATATATATATATATTACGTGACATGTTCACGACACACTATTAGACCTGTTATTTGGATTATTACTAATGCCGACAATCCTGACTTGTTGTCCTGATGGACGTGACTTGTTGTCTAAATAGACAAGACCCGTACTTGCTTGATCCAGTGTTGGCATTAGATTTATATCATCAATACCTGACTTGAACACAAAACCTGGGGGTAAGGGAAAATCAATAATGAAACATGACTTGTAACTCAACAGTTCAATACCTCCAGAGACTGATAGTCGATACGAACTTCAATCATCTCCGGAATGATGTTATTGACATCATTCGTCTGTACATGATACCCGTTTTTACTGTTTAGCGACACGTCTCGGATTCAGCCCCGAGAGTCTTGACCGTGGTCCCAGGCACGCACGGGATACTATTGAGTTATATCGACGATTCTATTTAATTGATTTCAAAAACATGTAGAATAGATAATCTAGAAGTACAGACTTTAGGATACACATCACATACATATAGCTCACTGTTTTATACTTGTGTTTATTATGTATACTCATGTTTAATCATAACATCCTATCTTAGTTATTACTATTATTTTGATATTTATGGCGCACTGACGTCTAGGTTTTGCATGGCCCAGTTCCTCTAACTTTGTCGCAAGCAGATCAGGAGTATTTTAGTAAGCAAGCCGAGCAATGAGGAGCAGGATGTTTAGTTTTAGAGATGCTTAGTTTTCTTTTATTTCCGTAGTTTTATTTTATCGATGTGATCCCATAAGGGACGTAATTCAGAGATTATTTATTGGATCTTAATTCGCTTCCGCTATATGCACTTCTTGACTTTTATTTATTGTGGCAGATGGACATATGTTAGTTAGATTTTATTTATTGTTCTTGATATCTGATTAACAGTCGTAATATGACTATGGAGGGATTATTCCTAGCCATAGGTAGTATGGTTGGCTCTGTTACGTGCTGTATTTACGTATTTTGGAAAGCGGAACATGACACATATTCTTTTCTGCTTGGTTTTTCTTTTTCCTACACAAACACTTAGCCATTTTCTTATGATGGCTAATTCTTTTTCACCTCATCCTCCGTTTTTTTGCTAGCTCTCTAGAGCTTAGAAAATAGAGAGAAAAGATAGGGAAAATATTCCTACATCCCCACTCTCCATCCGTAGCGAGTTTGGAGCGTCGGTTGCTTCACTGGATGAAGCCGGAGCTTAGATCGGTTCTCTCGGGTGGACCATCTTCGGTAAGGACGGGCGCCACTCAAGCTCGATTCGGACGGCATACAAAGAGCTTGGGGGTCTTCCACGATTGGGTGGACATGCGTCAAAGTTAGTATTCCCTAACCTTTGCTTGCTAGTTTTTGGTGTTCGAATCGATTGCTGGTTTTTAGTCTCTAGTTGCCCTCTTGTAAATTTTCATTTTACGCTTCCGCATCGGCCGTGGCCTCCGCGAAGAGGTAACTGGGGACTTATATTGGTATCAGAGCCTCCCAAACATCCTAAATTAGCTCACATGACTTCAGAATTCATCGCAAAACTCGTTTGAAAACTGCAGAAATTCAGCCCATTTTTTTGTCCGTATAGCGACAATTCGACCTTTAAACTGATTTTAAATGAGTAAACTCGATGCCCAGAGCTCTCATTTTAGAACGGGGACTCCATAGGGTATTGAGGGTGACTCGTAGAGTCTCGAGGAACCGCTTTCAAAGTCGTTTTTCGAAAAATTGTTGTTGATTTTAGGGGCTGAAAACTGCCGTTGTTTTTGTTTAATTATCGGTCCAAAATCCGTTTTTTTGCGTTGTATCCAATCCCCACAAGGTCTTGGTTCGAACCAAGACCCATTTTAGGGATCGGGGGTACCCCAGGGAGTTCCCGGAGGGCTTAAGGTAGGCAAAATGATGGATTTTCGGACGTCAAAGTGCACTTGATTTTCGGCTTTTAGAATTTCGAGTGTGGGCTTCGCTTGTAATGAATTCTATGGTCATGATTTCTGTATTAGTGTATATGTATTGTTGGATGCCGTCTAATTGCTATATGCTCAATTATACGGGAATGCACACTTGCTTCGGTTACTTGTTTCCGTGGTTATATATATCTTGATTATGGTTTAGTCAAATTGTCGTGTCGGATAGCCCCTCGTGCGATTTGGTTGTACAGTTTTAATTTACATTGTTGTATTATTTTATTTGGGAAAAGATCCAACATGTGGTCGTCGTTTCCGTATTATGTATATTCTTTTATTGGGGCTCGACCAGGATGCGGTCGATGTCATCATTGTATATATATTTCATTTCTGTATTAGAATTAACCTAGGAGAAGTGCTCGAGTAGCCGAATTCTAGAGCTCAACATATGGCCATCTCATGGATTTTAGACCGGGACGCCCCGCTCTAGAATTAGCGGGTTGCTCGCCGCACGTATAGGGGTTAAAGGATCGACCGGCGGAGGGGTGCACAAGTTATCGGATTCTAGAAAGCGACGGGTGACCAACTCATTCATTGAGGACGTGTTACCCAGTTTCTAGAATTGGCAGGTGGCTTGCTGCACTCATAGGAGTCTAGGATTGACTTTGTACGAGCTATCCACACGACCGAGGAACGTCGTGTCTCATTTGCGGCTCAAATGAAATACAGGGCTTCTAGTTTATCATCTATTCCATATTGTTGTTCGCATGCCTGTGATAATTATTATCTGCCTGTGATGACTATTATCTGTCTACGATGTTGATATATATATATATATATATATATATATATATATATATATATATATATATATATATATATATATATATATATATATATATATATATATGGTTCTATATGTTTTGCTTCTGCGCCAGCTCTGTCCCCGCCCTGTCGTAAGTTAAGTAATCTTACGGTGAAAACCCGGGACCCCATGACGAATGTATATGGCATATAATGGTATTTTGGTTGTTTCTGGTGTGGCTTAGAAACTAGATTTGATGGGACTGCATTATATGTATAATGCAAGGAAAACAAACCTATTTGATGTTGTCATAACCAATTTTTAAACCTACTCGATTTTGTTCAAAACTTTAGTCGTGTTTTTTTTGCTTTGTATAGAGGTATTCGGTTAGATATCCTGCACCTCATTCTATGAAGACAGAGCTTTGATCCCTTCACGAGGAGTTCTCTCTTAAGCAAAAGTTTATGTTACTAGTTTTAAAATGCGGAGCCTAAACAACTCCATTTCAAAGCCACTCGAGTTCTTTAAACGATATCAAGTTCATTACGTTAAAGTTTTTTCGCCAAAACCAGCCGAAGCCCTCCGTCATTTCAGACGAGTGTCAACTAGTATTCATACTATGTGTTTTGACTTTCGCCAAGGCATAGAGTTCGGTATCTAGCGGATACTTGTCTGTCGCATAGATAGATGCATTAATTTAGGACATGCGTACAGCTGTTTTGACCTTTGTCAAGGGTTTGTAAGAATGGGTCTAGATTAATTAGGACAATGACGGGTTGAACATGACTTGCGGCTTATGATGTTTTGGCCTTCGTCAAGGTCATAAGCGCTTGGGGAAAAAACCATATCGGGAGTTTCAAATATAAGGAAAACTTGCCAAGTTTGCACATACTGTCACGCCCCGCTTCCCGATTTACGGGAAATGAGGCGTGGCGGGCACGTGACGTATTTACTCAGAAATAAATACGTTAAGCGTGAAATAAGCAATATATGAAAAGTATAAGAAATGACAAGAGATATAATGTAAACAACTTTTTTTATTAACATTCATCTTTACAATACAACTGATTTGAAAAACAAATGTACAATGATAAAAGCAATGCCTAAACAGTGGCATACAAACTGGAAGATAAGTACAAGTAAAGCTAGTAGTCTGGCTGTGCCTCAATCTGATCCAAGTACTCCTGACTAGGCTCGATCTCCTGAGGGTCTGATCCTCCTGACGAACATTCCAAAGAAAGAAAGAGACAGAAATGCCGTCGGCGAACTAGCGCTGGATAAGTCCCAAAAGAAAGGAAGGAATACAATAAGTAATTTAGAAGGAAACTGTTAAGTTATACAAGTATCAGTTTATTACTCTAACGTAGTTGTTTGTAGCTTGATACAGAAGGTGTCAGTGTATACGAGATGAGTCCAACTGTCCCGTGGACTATGGTAACATGTAAGTACAAGGCCCCGTCAAAACCCATGGGACAAGGGCACGAGAATTCATGTAGGTGTCTTATAGTGACCATCATCGTGCCACTTTTAATACATTCCGTACCAATCTATCCTGTTAACCTTTTGTAATGTTTTATATTGATTATAATTATCAGACTTGCCGAGACCATGGATACAAGTTTTTCATGTAATCAGGTTCAGGATGTAAACAAGAAGTCATGTAATCAAGTCAAGTTATAGCCATGGTTCGGTCAAGTCAAGTCATGTTTGCATGTTGATATTGTTCAAGTATTCAGGTTCAGATTCAAGTATACATGTTAGAGTTTGGATTTATGTTTGAATTGGATTCTGGTTTCAGTTTGGATTCAAGCTTGATTTAGACTCAGACTTGAGTCAGACACTTATAACTGATTTGGATCTTGAATTAAGTTCGGGAGTTATTGGTAACTGATGTACATGGACGGCAGGATTTAAGTTTTTTTCCAAGACAATTACCATTGATAACACCGTTAAGTTTTCTACTTAAATAGGCAAGCACTCACTTTCTCCGGCTCCCCGAGACTCAAGAGAATTGATTCCGCTTAAACCTATATTTACTAAACTTCTTAAATGTAATTTTATATTACTCGAGGGGGTTTTATGAAAAATATTTTTAAGATATAGTTCAAAATAACCTCGAGAAATTATTTATATTATTTAGGGTTTCCATGGAGGTGTATTTAAGAATTGAGGTATTTTAGTGGTAATTACCTTAACTTAAAAAGCTCATAGTATTTTACTGTAAACCTGTCTTGTATTGATATCTTGATGGTATTTTGATGAAACATGTAATTCTTTCCTTTGAAAAATATAAAGTTATTATATTTTGAAAATAAATGAATTTTATAATATTTATATAATTATAAAAAAATTAATTTTGATTATTAAGTAGAAAATTTTGTTTTTCATAAAAATTGTATTAAAAACCGTTCGAGACCGAATGCTCCGTGAGGAGGTCTGCATCTCGCTCTACTAATCCAAGGATGTGTGATAATCCACACCATCCAATAGCGGGTCCCCTAAAAAGGGTTGTAGAGGCATATTTGCAAAGGGATTTTAAATACAATCCAAAAGAAAACCATTTTTATAGTACATGGTATTTTGATGTAATATGGTAACAAAAATATGTTCAAAGGATATCGTGCTATGGAAAAATGTGTGTATGTGAGGGATATGTCATTACCCCATGAAGTTTTCTAAAGGTATGTTCAAACAAAGGAGTAAAAGATGACGTATATAAAGTTCATGGTATTTTCATGTAAAAGTTAGATTAAAGTTATTTAGCATGATATTTTTGAGTGAAAGTTGGTTCTAAACATTAGTTTTATAATTATAATATATGGTAAGAATTTGGATGAAAGATATGGAAGAAATAGTGAAATTTTTAGGGTTTAGAATAAGATGTCGGTATTAACTCCACTTACCGACATGTTTTAAAAAAAAAGATTTTTCAAGAAGAAAGAGAGGGATAGGGAGGGACTTACAAGTGAATTAGTTTAAAGAGAGTTTGAAGAAGATATATTGGTAGTTGTGGCGTCGCGGGGTGGACGGAATAGCCTCGATTCCTCGCCGGAAGTTGGTCGTTGGCTAACTCCTCTTCTACTCCACTTGTACTTGAGAAAATTTAAGAGTTTTGGATAGAATTTTCAGAATGACGAAGGGCTAGGGCATGGGATAGTATTTATAGTGTGGAATTAGGGTTTTGAAATTAAAAGAGTGAATTAAAATGTGATAAATTGGGGAATTGAGGAGTCTCTGTTTGATTGCAGAGTAATAAAACAGTGTAGGAGTGATGGGGGTAGGGGAAAAGACACTTGTGCAAAGCACGGGACTCATTCCCTAAGGAGGGACCGTCGGCGCCGGCCCTACAAGGGATCTCGTCGGTCGAAAGTTAGGGTTAGGGCTCTGGATTCATGCCACGTGTTCAGGTCTGTATTTAAACTCTTTTCCACATGTTTATTTTTCCAGACTTTTCATTTTATGTGCATTGCACGTGTAAACTTTTAAGCTTCCAAAAAGTTTAAAAGAAAATTCAGAAAAAATATAATGTGTCTGATGAGGTTCGAACATAGGGACTACGACACAGCAGTGCAAGGCTTTACCAGTGAGCTACAAGTTGTTTCTTGTTGTTCTTAACAAAAATTAACTTTTAAATTGTACTCAGGCTTGCAAACTCCTTTTTGTACATTAAATTGAAAAAATTTCGTACAGTAAATTCAGAGTCGTTAAACATACCTTCTGAAGTGTGGTAATTTTGGTCGGCTTCCGTCAATATTATCACACGATGATGGTTAGGTCCCGATTTTCACTGATGAGTAGGTTTTACACCTCGGGAGATTTTCACTTCACAATTAGCTAACTTATTAGGTGTCTAGAAAGTGTTAAAGAGGTTACGCCTCTGTAGAAACGGGATTATTTAATTGCGTTCGTACGAAAGTATGGGGGACCTCCTTCGGAGTACCAACACCGACCTGGCTGAACGGTTGACGAACTTATATGGTGTATATGATCCCGACCAGTTCTCTTTTTAGGGTTTGAAGGAGAATTCAAGGATACAGTGGGAGCCATCCTGATTAGATAAAGTGATAACCAATCTAATCTTGATAGAGTGCACGCTGAGTTTTTCTTTTCTCTCTCTCTGGTACAGCGACCCATGACTTACCAAAAACTCATTAACCAAGTTAACTGAATCTTCTTACACATTTTGGTTTTGGATTGTCATGATTCACGACAAAATCGCAAATATCCCTACTACTCTTACTTTCCCTTTACATTTCTCCGGAACACTCCGTATTACTACGATGATCCATATTGTTTGTAAATGGCTATCGTATAGTTACATACGAACTCAAAAAAATTATTTCAGTCGAGAATGGCCACTGGTTCTGGAAAATTTAGATTTTATTATTCGATTGTCTCTTTCTTTTACCTTCTCTTAGGTTGCGAGAGCTCCTTGTATTAGGAGAGTACACCTATTACACTTATTGAATAGTCTTCTTCCAAACCCTACGCTGGTGCCGAAAGATAGGGAAAGAAGAAAACCATTTAGCGTAAGTACGGTGTACAGAAGGTAAGATATAGAGACATATAAAGGAATTGAAGAGAGAGAAAAGGAAATTGCAACTACTGTCATGAATCTGGATAATGAAAGAGGCACTACTAGGAATACCCAACCACCCCTTGAAACATTTTAATGTTTCAGAATTTCTGTATACTTGTAAATGAGAACTGTTTTCCCAATTAATTCTGATTCCACAGTATGTATTTACCGGATTTGGATCTCACATCCGTATGGTATTACAAATGCCGAGTAGGAGTGGAATTTTGGGAAATGGGCAATTTGATCCTCAATATCGGAATTCATTGCAATTGGTGATATTCGATTAAGTCGACTGGTTTTGCTTAACGGCAAATATTTGGTTTCGAATAACCGTTATTATGCACCAATTTTTAAAATAATATCTGTATTTTTATTTTATAAAGTGAGATATAAATTTTGAAAATTGTGTTCCAAACATTTGCCTTTATCCGATGAGGATAAGATAAGGTGCATTGAATAACGGTGTAAGACATTCTTAACCAAATTACAGTTTTCAACGTACAACACACGGAGTTCGAGTTATTGAACTCTTGAGGCTTATACATGAAAATGTATGTTGTCCAGTGTCCTTCAGGATAAGAGGTTGGTACTCTTACTTCATTCAGATTTACCTATAAGTTCTCTGGTTTTAGACACGCATTCTTTGTAATGCAAGATCCAAAGATTTTGAAAAGTTTATAGGTATAAGAATAAAGTAAAGAACCATACGTTGGAATTATCAGGATTCTTCAAAGTGATCGAAAATGTAAATACTTATGCTAGATATTCCATCATAGTAATATTGAGAACTTGATTCTCTCATAGGTTACTCATCCGTAGGTGCGCTCCTTGATGAGTAATGTTGTATTGGCCTTGCATGACATTTGAATCTGGCTCCATCTAAATTAGTACCTATAATTCTATATGGATATAGATTAATTGCATATCTTGATATTATTAAGATATGGAGTTATCTGGTTTCTGTTTAAAAACAGAATCCGGAAAACTCAAGCCACGCTTCGGTAATGGCTGTTTGTGGATTATCCCAAGCATAAGCTAGGGTTTTGTTTCTACCATTTTCAAGATCAATAGTTGCATTGTTTTTGACTCTCCACCTTTTTATAAAAGGAATCTTTTTGCAAAAGAGACTAGTAGAAGTATGGTAGAACTGAAAGTGATTTCAGAAGTACAAACGATTACCGAAAATTTAGTAAAACCTAAGAATTCAATTGGACTTGACAAACCATTAGCTACTCTGCAGATTTTAGCACGTGACCTCAGCCATCTGAGAGATACTTTGGTTTTCTCGTAAACGATGACAGGGAGATCAGCTTCATGGTTATAATGTCCCTACTAGTTATCTGCAGGTTATAGGAAGTGGTAACTTCCAGGTGACCAGATACTTTATATCTAAGATGGAATCCACGCACATCAGCAAATTATAGATTTTGGACTTTGCTGGGTGCTCCTGAAGGGGTAAAACTCATTTGGAGCAAGTATATCTTTTGAGATCTGTGCAGGTAGAAAGGTATTAACCTAATATTGCTAGACTTATTGCAAATAATCTCATCAAATACCCGTTGTAGATTGTGATGAAGTCCATACTGATATAACTTGCTACTATTGCTATTCATGACTATGATATCTGGCAGGTGGATGACTATAACGTCTTTCCAAATGGGAATTTGAAAGTGCACGTGTATATGACTCTGCCAGAGGGTTATCATAATCAGTGGGAGCAGTGGAAGGTATGCAAGTTGCTTATGTCTATTCGTAAACTAAAACATGGATAGCGAAGACGGATCATCTGTTTTGATGTGAAGGTCAATGTTATTGACTTCATCAAAATAACAGATGAACCTAGTAAGAAGGGTATAGAGAGTACTGTCTTAGGATTTGGATGACATACTCCAGATAGGAAGTGATATTCCTATACTACAATCGGTCAAACTTTGGTTGTCATATAGTTTTTTCTCCACGTTGGATATAGATAATATATTAGGGATTCTGGTGACTTGATCTATGGTTTTAGATCTAGATTTAGGAAGTATCCCAATTCGGGTACTTAGACTGCATTCTAATAGTGTTTTAGAATGGACGACTCATGGCATGGTAGTGTACCCACAGGTGATGGAGTCACCCTCTCTAAAGAGATATCTTTTAGACTGATGAGGAGAGGGACTGGCATGAATGACATATCATTTGCTTAGGCAATTAAGTCAATATCGCAATAACCTGTACAAAACCAAATGTTTCTTATACACTTTTTCTAATAAGCAGATATTAATCCAATCCTGGAGAAACAAAGGGAAGCGATTATGAACATAAGAGGAAGTTAGAACATTATAGCAGATCCACTCACTGAGGCTATTTCTCGAACACGGAAGTTTCACAAACGAGCTTTATGAAACTGATTAGTAGAGAAATTGGGTATTCGATAGCACACGGGATGTGGGTATGCGATACTGCAATAATTAGCCTTAAGTGCAAGTGGGGGATTGTTGGATATAGTGCCCTCAAGGCAATTATTGTATTTGCAGACACGCGATTATGATAATTGAGGGATGACCTATACAGGTAGAACAATCTTACTCGAGATGATAGTATGCTATCTGGTTGTCTTTATCATTGATGTGTATACGTTTTACTTGTTATTACATGTCGCTAATACATAATGATGAAGCCCGTAAGATTCTTGCTTAACTACCAGCATTATGATGGAGACATATACGTGAGAGATGAGTAGTCCATAAGCACATCCTTAAATGTCCCTAGTCATGAGAGTATCGAGACTAGGTATCGATATTCCAGAGTAGACTGGTGTATACGTTTCGAGACCCCGACGAGGGGCGGTGGCCGGTCTCACAAACCATTGGTGTTATGTCACCTAAGATAGTATACAGGTGCTCACTGGAGGTGAGTACACTGGACGGACTCGCCGAGAACTTCTATATGGTATTTTATCCATCGTCAGATAGAAGTTCTCTTGTGGCATGAGCACAGAGTAGTCTTTTGACCTGAGATCGTCATGTGTCCCGTGTGATTTCCCATTGTACTTTGATTACTACCTTACCATGGCTCAAAAGAGTTGTGCAAACAGGTTTTAGTTGGGTACAGTCCCGAGCCACATGGAGATAGTAAGCGATTGTCGGGGATTCGTCTGTCCTGCTATTAGGAGTCAATGTCGCGCTGTGTTTGGTTGGCTATCACCCTAAATCCGTGGCTACGGTAGATGAAAATTACTAATATGAATTCGTTAGTTTCTCGGTTGGTGATGAGCTTGACTCCAACACGACTTATCGAGTTATTAGAGGTCTGACGTTATCCATCCCCTAAACCCGGTATGCGATACTCTTAGATAAAGAGACCGGACTATACGAAGATTGTCACATTCAGCTCAGTAGGATACGGAGGGACTTGATTGTCAACATCCCTTTCAACATATACCTGGATAGCCGTTACATACAGCTAGTGCCGCTGACGTGCTTGTGGTTTTTGGATTTATCCAGTAAATCATTGGCAGCGTATTATCGAGTCTTTAGAGTCCCACACAAAGGGTTTTCCCAATTCAGGCAATATGATATAGATGACGTATGTTGGTATATACATGGGGTCCGATTAAATACGTGTACAAGCTACACGGACTTTAATCAAACGGTTGATAATGCTAGCAGCTCAGGATTAAGCCGGATTATTAAATCAGGTTTTTATTTAATAATTTATATATATTTTTTTAATATATGTATTCTAGTATTATTGTTCACTATTCATTTTCTCTCCCTTAGCTATTCGTATTTTTATACGAATACGCGTATATTTATTTCGATACGTATACCGGGTTGTATTCTGTATTTATTCTAGAAGATCAACACTTAATTTCTTGATTTATCCTTTAATGAAAATCAAAAATGAGATGGAGGATGATATGTAAAGAAGTATGGTAGAGAGTTATGGCTTGGTTTTTTATATTGTATTGTGCATTTGTGTTTACTATTCTCTCATGGTTGCTAAAAGAAAATGAGCCACATTCTTTTCTGCTTGGTTTTTCTTTTTCCTACACAAACACATAGTCATTTTCTTGTGTTGGCTACTTCTTCTTCACCACATCCTCCTACTTCTTGCTAGCGCTCTAGAGCTTAGAAAATAGAGAGAAAAGATAATGAAAATATTCATACATCTTCACTCTCCATTCGTTGCGAGCTTGAAGCGTCAATAGCTTCACTAGGTGAAGCCGGAGCTTAGATCGGTTCTCTTGGGTGGATCATCTTCGGTAAGGACGGTCGACGCTCAATCTCGATCCGGATGGCATACAAGGAGCTTGGAGGGGACTTCCACGATTTAGTGGACACGCGTCGAAAGTAGTATTTCCTAACTTTTGCTTTCCAGTTTGCTAGTTTTTGGTGTTTCTATCGATCGCTAGTTTTTAGTCGCTAGTTGCCCCCTTATAATTTTTATTTTCCGCATCGGCCGCGGCCTCCGTGGTGAGGGCGCTAGGGACTTACAAAAAGCGCATCGCGTAAAATACACGTGAGCGCCCAAAAACTCAGCACCTCATGTGAAACACACATGATAGCCCAAAAACTTAGCGACTCACGTAAAACACACGTGAGTGCTCAAAAAACATAGCGCCTCACGTGGCAATACGTGAGCGGGAAAAGGAGCAGCGATTTACGTGATAGCACGTGAGCGCTGAACAAAAGTGCTTAGCACTGCATATATTCAAAATGACTAAGTGCTTGTGCCGATTGGGCAACGCCCAAGTTTGATTGCCTCACGTGATACACACGTGAGTGCTAGAGCAGCATTTGGATATCATATCCATAGTCAAAAGACTAAGTGTTTGTTTCCCCAATCAGAGCAAAGCTCTGTTCAAATTCCAAGACTGGAAATGAAGCGACGCTTCTGCTTCCCCCAATCAGAGCAAAGCACTGTTTTTAATTTCAAAATTCAAAAATTGAAGCAACGCTTCAAATCCCGTGCGCTGCGCACCACGTGTGAAAAGCAGACACGCCAGCGCCAGGAGTGCTGCGCCCTAGGCAGCGCACCCCAATCAGAGCAAAGCTCTGTTTCAAAATTCAAATTTTAAGAGTTGAAGTAATGCTTCAGATCCAGCGCTCTACGCTGCGCGCCACGTGTCAAGCACGGGTGCGCTAGCACAGTTACGCTGCGCGCCACGTGTCAAACGTAGGTGCGCTAGCACCAAGTGCGCCAGCGCTGGAATTAAAAGAATTCCCCATCGTTAGATCAAAAGATCTAATAATAATAAATTATTAATTAATCAGAATTAAAATTCTGTTATGGAAAGATTTTTCGATCTTATTAAAACGAGAAGATTATCTTCTGTAAAACAGAAACCTTAGGATCAAAAGATCCAACGGTGGGAAATATTCCTAAATCAATCAGAGAAAGATCTCTTCAACTGATTTAACAAATCAATTGGCCCTATATAAAGGCCCCAAGACTTCAAGTCTGGGGGAAGAAGAAAAAAAACTCACAGTAAACTATGAGAAAAACTCAAAGAGAAAGAAAGGCAAGCCTTTAGAAGAAAGAAGATCATTTCTTCATCTTTAAAGGTAAAGAATTAATTCTTGAACAACAGAGATGAAATCATCTCGTAAAAAGAAGAAACATCTTCTAAAAAGATCTTAGATCTATGGTTTTTGATTAAAAAGAAAAGATCAAAAGATCCAATCATAAAATTATAAAAAGAAGTATTTTACTTCACAGATCTTTTGATCTATAAAGGCAGAGCCTTTTATAAAAATGAGAACTTTTGTTCTTGGATCTTGAGGCAAGGCTCCTTTGAAGAACATAAATTTGTTCTTTGATCTTAAAGCTGATCAAGATGCGCTTTGCGCTATTAGACAGTGCTTTGCACTCATGAATTGCGCCCTTGCGCTCCTTGGACTGGCGCTCAGCGCCAAAACATGCCACGTGTCAACCATAGACACAATCTGCACTTTGCACTCCTGAAAACAGCGCACTGCTCTCTTGGGTTGGCGCTCAGCGCCAAGCGCGCCACGTGTCACTCACTGGCGCACCCATAAACTAGTGTGGCGCGCTCATAAATTAAAAGCGCAGTGCGCTAACAAACTAGCGCTTAGCGCTAAGTGCGACACGTGTCCTCCTCGTGTGCGCTAACCGACAGAAGCGCAATGCGCTTTTTGACTGGCGCAAAGCGCCTGACGCGCCACGTGGCGCACTGTCAGAACGCACTTTGTTCTGATGAATGCTATGCATTCAATATAGGACAAAAAATGTGTCACAGCCCAATGCTTAGCATTATTAAAAGGGCAGAGCCCAAACAAAGGCCTAACAGGCAGAACAAAAATAAAATATTAAACATTTTTTTAACTGGACTTAGCCCAATTCTGGCCATAAGTCCTCAATTTAAATTGAACTGAGCTCATCTGCTCTTCCAATCAATTTACACCCGGTTCGAGGGTATATCTCTTCACTCCTTTGATATTTGTCGTTGTAATCCCTCAACGTCGTCATAGAGGTGGCGGGTCCCGACAACCACACATTACTACGTACTGTGGGGTCCTTAAACTCATGGACTATGTTGTCCTTAACCTTCATCGTGATGTCTTAAAACTAACAGCGGACTGTAGGGTCCTTAAACTCATGGACTATGATGTCCTTAACCTTGACCGTGATGTCTTAAAACTAACAACGGACTGTGGGGACCTTAAACTCATGGACTATGATGTCCTTAATCTCGACCGTGATGTCTTAAAACTAACACCGGACTATGAGGTCCCTAAACTCACGGACTATGATGTACTTAACCTCGACCGTGATGTCTTAAAACTAACAATGGACCGCAATGTCCATAAACTAATTATCGACCGCAATGTCATTAAACTAAACAACAGAGCCCAATTGCTCTCTTGTTGGATCTAAATGATCACGTTAAGTTGTTCATAGTCTAAAATTAGACTAACGTATTCTTAACAAACGTTTAAGTTGATCTTAGTCTCAAATGAGGCTAACGTATCCTTAAACCCAAACCCCCCAAACCCAAATCTAAGAAAGATACGGATTTAGACTAGTCCACGCCCTACGGGCAACAACATAACTTAGTCTCTGTATACAATCCACGGGCAACCACAAACAAAACAAACACCCACGACACGAAGTGACCATCTGGAGAAGGAGAAAGTTGTTACCGCGATGCGGTAGAGTAATTAACTGCAGGGGCTTGCGCCTGCAGGGAAGAGCGTCCCCACAATCAAAAACCCTTCATCAACGATGGAGAATCTGACGAAGTCTGCATCGGCCGCATCCGTTTAAACCTTCGATACATGGTGCCATAAATCAACTTGGCATCTTCGGAGAGGTGGACGAATAGCACCAATTAGCATCTGCCCCGAAATTCAGGCTAGATGTTCGTCGCGTCTCCGCCGTGACTTTCGGAGGGGAACGGATTCCGGCACACCCGGTGGGACCTTTTTCTCTTTCCACTCCACACTTCATGTGTCGTGTTCGCGAGCGAATCGCGGTTTGTTAATGGTTGCCCTTGGGTTTCGAGGTACTAAGATTTGGCGTTTTGCTTGGTGCAGAAAGCAAAGGGTCAATAGAGTTCACCTGCTCAAAGTGTTCCACATTCAACTGCAACCCACGTCCTGCCTCAACTGGGGGCATAGCCTATGGGCCCCAAGCTACTTCCCTGTTCACGATGCCCGTGGAACAGGTCACTCAAGCCACCACGGGATTGTTTTTCGGAACTATGCTTCCGCCGACGAGCTTCAGCACCCCCATGACCGTACCAGAAGCTCCCAAGAAGTCGGTCTTTGATCGGCTTACAGCTACTGCGGTCCCTCTCAACGGGTCGTCCAGCAACGGCACCTCGGTCTTCTCCAGATTGGGCCAAAATTCCTGTGGGCCCACAATGAAGCCTGCAATCTCAGAGAAGGTTATTCCGAAGAGAGTAACCAACCCTGCTCCTGAAATCCTCAAGGAGGCTTCTCCTGCCAAGGGGTCGGTCTTTACAAGACTGACTGTCCCAACTCCCACTCCCGTTCTTGCTACTCAAAGAACATCAGTCTTCAACAGGCTGACACCAGCAACAGCCCCTCACCTGAACAGGGGGCAAGACAAAGCCGTCCCTGTCCCCGAACCAACTCCAACAGTTCGACATGCTCAACGTCGCCACTGGCACCGAGTAAGGAAGACAGGGGGCAACTCCCCCTCTGGGCTAACTCCACCAGCTCCAACGGTGGAAATTAATGATGCTGTTCCAACCGGGAACAGCTTTGAGCTACTGAATAAGGTGCGCAGGAATTATCCTACCTCCGTACTGAAAAGATCCCCTTCATCCATGGAAAATGTTGCTGAAGCAAAGCCAGAACAGTCCCCTCAGCGGCTGTCCTCCATAAAGTTTGGCGGCAGGCTCGGAACTCAGCAGTTGATCAAGATTATCCTCGCCGACAGAAAAGGGCGAAGGTTCAACAAGAAGAAAATCATCCTGTCAAAACACAACGGACAACAACCACCTGGGTGCCCACTGCAACGGCCCCTTCAACTTCGACCGCTCATGAGAAGAGAAGGCCGGAGAAGATCCCCATGCCTGCGACAAATGTCAAAGGCACTGAGCCCAAATGCCCTAGGTCTGGGGGCATAACGGTCCATAATATTTACATGGCATCCGGGAAGGAAGATAGTCGCGCTTCTACGGGCCACCGACCACTCACCCAGTCCATCATAAGAGATCAGGAACAGCAACAGCAGAAGCTTCAGGAGATGCTGACTGCAATGGCCAGACTCACCGGACCAAAAGAAAGACCGGAGGCGTCATCGGAGCAGCGTTATGAACAAGAAACCGATACTGAATTCCTTCACAGAGTCCTCGAAAATAAGGACAAAGAAGCCGCGGAGCAAGTGGCTAACATAAATCGAATGGCACTTCTCTTCCAAGACATGGTCGGGATGATGATACAGCTGGATCCTCTAGCCGAAGACCCTCCGATCATTATTGAAGATGACAGAGGAGAAACATCGAATCCCCTGCCGGCTCTTTCCGCAGCCAAGGAAGAAACTATTTCTAAGGCCGTCCTGGATGATTATATTGCTCAACAAATACGAGTTCACCAGGCAAATGAAGCGGCCGGTCAAATCGTCAAAACTGGGCGACCATATCCGGGCTGGTATGACTAGATAAAATACCCGCCGGGCTACACGATCCCGAAGTTCCATGTGTACAAGGGGACAGGCAATCCCCATCAACATGTCGCTCAGTTTAGGGCTCTTTGCGGCAACACGAGGGGTGATGATAAGCTTTTGCTCCGCCAATTCATCGGCAGCTTGTCGAAGACGGCATTTAAGTGGTACTCCGAACTTCCAAATGACTCCGTCAAAATCTTCGCAGAGATGGAGTTGTTATTCACCCAGCGATTCGCAAGCGCCAGTGAATGCACCCCAATAACGACATTGATCAATGCCAGGGTGAAGCCTGGCGAAACGTGGGTTCAGTACGCGATCCGATGGTGGAATTTATGGTCGAAATGCGAACAGCGCATCGAAGAAGCACCAGCGGTGGGCATGTTCGTGGGCACCTTAGACCCTCATGCAACTATTTCACAGTTCATGATGTTCTTCAAACCGACCACATTCCAGGCTTTAATCAACAAGCTAGACCAGATGGATCAGATGGGTCACAGACCGTCTCCTCCGAAACCGGAACCGCGGAACGAAAAGGGTAAAGGGAAGGCGACCTTCGTTGCGAACACCCAACAGCAGCCCAGTGCTCCAAGACTAGCGGATAAATTGGAGGAGAGACGGCGCTATTACAATGAGAAAATGAAGCGCCCTTACTCATTCCCGCGGGATAAAACTAAGAGGCTGTTCGAGCTGGCAATGCGCAACAGGCTTATCAATTTGCCGAATCCAAGGCGACCACCGTAATTCAGCGAGGTGAATAATCCCAATTATTGCCCTTACCACCAAACGGTAAGCCATCCGATCAAAAATTGCTTCGTCTTTAAGGGATGGATCGAGGATCAGTACCAACAAGGAAAGTTCGCACTGTCCGAAAAGTGGAAAGTAAGCCCACCACAACCACACACTCCTAAGAAGATGGACACACCGGGGGAAACGTGTTTTTTTGTTGAAGAAGCTCCATGGTAGGTGGCTCTTTCGGCCAAAACCAAAAGGATGCTGAATGATCTCCAGACATGCCCGGCGATCAGATGGAAGAATCCGTTGGAACCTGAGGTCATCGAGGGGATGCTAAAGCCGCGCCCAACTCCAAAGATTGGTGGTGATAGCCAAAGCGCTCACACCCAGCCGTCAAAGTCTTCGAAGAAGAAGAAGAAGACCAAAAAGCCCGTGAAGCCTGGCGACAAGCGCACGAACCTACAGAAACAGATCGACACGCTGGAAGAGTATAACCAGAAGGCGTGGACTCCAATCACGCTCCAAGAGTTCCTCAGCCACGTTCTTGAAGACGAAGATGACGGAGAAGAATCGTCGGACGAATCTGAGGATTACGTAGCAAGTTGCCATGTGATCTCTCATTCATCGCTAGACAATGAAGAAGCTCCTTGCATAAAGAAACTGGGGGCAGAGCCTGAACCGAAACTTCTGGGGCCGTCAGATGAAATGATCGACGCATTCCTAAACGAAGCTCTCCTGATAAGAAAAGTTGATCGGGAGCGTGAGATGGCAATATTTGAAAAGGCCAAACGCCGGCGACTGGACGAGAGAGTCGAGACACTCCCGCCGAATCAAGGAACATCCGTCGCGGATAAAAACAAGTTCAAGAAGAGGAAAGGTTTGCTAAAGCCATATCAATGGGAATGAAGATACCACCCTCTGAAGGAAACACTCCCGGTGAAGCAGAAACACATCCTAGCTACTGCTTATATCATCGAAAGATTTCGCACCATACCGAAGAGTGTGATGCTTTTAAAAGATGGTGGCAAGGGTATGTTGCTCACCGGCAACATTTTAAGCGGATGAAACGCAAAACTCGTCAGGAGCAAAGAAGTGTGACCGAGGAGAATAAAAGAACTACCGGTAACTGTTGCATGGTCAACACTGGGGGATCGCAGGTTCTCACCTTCAGAAATGACTCTGACGAAGAAATCTCCCTCGGCCCTCTCTTTAAAGAATCCACCTTGGGGAAGGAGGAGGAACCGAAGGCTTGCGAAAACATTCAGCTGCGCAATCGCGCGCTTCCAGAAAAGAATCTCGGACCCACAAGTAGAAAAGATAAGGGAAAAGAAAAGGTCTCTGAAGATATCGCCCTGGATGACCAAGTCATGAAAGAGTTGACCGCCAAGGACCCGCCAAAGAAAAGTAAGGTGGACTACAACGTTCTGGCGCACTTGAGGAAGTTACCTTCGCAGCTCAGCGTTCTCAACGCCCTTTTACTATCCAAAGAAGCGAGAGATTCATTGATCAAGGTGCTACAAGAACCAGAGCAATTCTAAGCTTTTCTCACCGAAGAAAAGATGAAGGACGAGCTGGAGGAAGTACACACAGCCGATATCACCTTCGGCGACAAAGACCTCCTCCTTGAGACGTGCGAGCATAACCTTCCCCTTTATGTCTCAGGGTACTGCCACGATATAAAGATAGGCAAAATCCTGGTCGACAATGGGTCTTCCGATGATCTTCTCAACGTGCGAGTGTTGAAGGAAATCTGCATGAGCGTCCAGCACCTCGCTCGTGATAAAATCACCATTTCTGGTTTTGACTCCCAGTCATCGCGGACTCCCGGGTCTGTGATATTGACATTACGATTCGGGTTACTTGTCACGGATATTAAATTTCATGTCATTGACGCCAAGACATGCTATAACGCTTTGCTCAGCCGGCCTTGGTTACACGAGTACAACGTCATCCTTTCTACACAACATCAGTGTATGAAATACTTTAAGGATGGTCTCGAGTATACCGTAATAGGAGAGTTGACCCCATTCTCCGTGAACGAAATCCGAAAGTACAAAGATGCAAAATACTTTCTGCCAGATTTTGAGGACACAGAGAGATGTCACAAACCGGAGAACAAAGATATCACCACCATTCCTGTCTTCGGGAGTGATACTGAGAAAGAGGAAGAGATGGTTTATTCAGGTCCACCCCAGCACAACAAGCCAGGACCGTCCGCTCCTATGTTGATCTTTGGCAGCAACTCGGAAGATGAGGTCCATGCTATATTCTCCGCTCGGCCATCAATACAAACATTTGCTAATGAAGAGCAAAGTTTGCAAATTGCTATAATTCCGCCCAAACATCATAAAGAACTAGACGCGCTTGATACCTATAGTGTGGAAGAGCCGCAGACGTTTTATGTCCCTCCCAGGCGAGAAGCCGAACAGGCAATCCTATTCTACCGATCCACAGAAACAAGAGTGGAGAAAGAAGTTTGGCACGGCACGGATTCTACACTTGACAGGCTCCAGCCCATCCGTCTGCCTAGATATTACACATAAGGCTTAAAAAGGCTATTGAAGCGCCAAGGGATACCCTTCAAACAGACCGCTCGAAAAGCTAAGTTTTATGATAGGATCTGGAACGTTCCCGGAACTCAGCGCAAGTTGCCCAACGGGAGAATGGAAGCGATCGGGCTTGGATATGTTCGGTCCAAGAATCGGGAACTACTCCGCGACTGCTATGTCGTACATGACTTTGACGAAGAAGGAGATGCTCATTGGAAGAATGCTAACCCTGAACCAGAAAGAGCCCCCGACGTGAAAATGCCCAGTCCGTCGTTCGAAGAACAAACGGACAAGCTTATCAGGGAAGCGGGTCAAAAGGTTCGAGACGACCACAATCGCGAAATGGCCATCTATGAGAAAGCCCGGACGCAACGCCTTCTTCAACAGGCTGTGAAAGATGAAAATGCTCCTCCCTGTCAACCCGTCATTCAAAAGGTTCGACGCAGAGGCAGAAACAAATCAAAGAGCGGAAAAGGCGTTCGACAGCGACAAAGCGAGATCAAGAAGTCACGTGATTATGAATCGAGCGGTCCGGATTTGTCCCTTATGAAGAAGATTAGTCGAGCATACTCTTTTCCTCAAGAAAAGACAAAGAAGATACTTGATCTTGCCATAAAACATCAAATGCTTACACTTCCGGAGTCCAAGCACCCTGAGCAAGCTAACGATGTCTCTCATCCAGGCTATTGCTCTTATCACCGAGCAATAGGACACCCTCTCGAAGACTGCTTCACCTTCAAGAACTGGGTTGAAGACCAATATCAGCTCGGCAAGTTCGCTCTATCCGACAGTTGGAGGATAACTCCGCCGCAGAAGCATGAACCCAAATCCACGAGAGTAGACCCAGATCCACATCGGTCTTGGAAGCGAGCTCGTACTTGTCATATGATAACGATATCAAAAGAAGAACCCGAGAATATGGATGACCTCCCCTGGTGCTTCGAAAACATTGATGACGAGGTAATCTCAGAGTTTCCACCGGCGCCAAAAGAGCTGGAAGATGGAATACATACCACTGTTGATAACCACAAGAAAATTGATTTGGGGACGACAAGTGACCCGCGACCGACATTCGTCAGTGAGTTGCTGTCTGAAGAAAGGGAAGCTACACTAAAAGACGTGCTTATGCAGCATAAAGATTGCTTCGCATGGAATTATTCCGAGATGCCAGGAATAGATCTAGAGATTGATGTCCACAAATTGGCAATATCCTCGGACGTCAAGCCAATCAAACAAGCGCCAAGGAGAATGCGGCTTGAGCTTAAGATGAGTATCAACGCCGAGGTCAAGAAGCTAATCGACTCCGGCTTCATCCAAGAAGTTCAGTATCCTGATTGGATTGCCAACATCGTCCCAGTGATGAAGAAGAATGGGACGGTGCGCATCTGTGTAGACTTTCGGGATCTCAATAAAGCTTGCCCGAAGGACGACTTCCTCGTACCGATCACCGAGCTGATGATAGACAATACGTCCACTCACGAAGTTTTCTCCTTCATGGACGGCTCATCAGGATATAATCAGATAAAGATGCATCCCGAAGACCATAAGCACACCGCTTTCCGGACCCCTTTGGGTATATTTTGCTACAAGGTGATGTCTTTCGGTCTAAAGAACGCTGGTGCCACCTATCAGAGGGCCATGACGAAGATCTTCGATGACCTTATACATGAAATCGTCGAATGCTATATCGACGACCTCGTGGTTAAAAGTAAATCATATAAGGAACATCTCGAGCATCTGAAGATCGTATTTCAACGCCTTCGGCAATACAACTTGAAGATGAACCCTCTCAAATGCGCGTTCGGAGTATCCTCGGGCAAATTCCTAGGATTCATTGTCCGACACCGAGGCATCGAGATAGATCCGTCAAAGATCAAGGCGATCATAGAAATGCCTCCGCCAAGGGCTCTTAAACAATTGCGGTCTCTCCAGGGAAAGCTCGCGTATATCCGGCGATTTATAGCTAATCTTTCAGGGAAATGTCGTCCTTACAGTCACCTGATGAAGAAGGGAACCCCGTTCGTCTGGGATCAAAAATGCCAAAGCGCGCTGGACGAAATCAAGCAATACCTGCAGAATCCGCCGATGCTGGCTGCCCCGGTCAAGGGAAAGCCTCTCATTCTGTATACAACCGCCCTTGATGGTTCTTTAGGCGCGCTGTGGGTACAAGAGAACGACCAAGGGAAAGAAAGAGCTCTCTACTACCTGAGTCGAGTTCTCCTGGGAGAAGAAAGCAATTATTCTCCCATCGAAAAACGTTGTCTGGCGTTGATCTTCGCGATAACGAAACTCAGGCACTACGCATTGGCGCATAAAGTCCGTCTCATATCGAAGGTGGATCCTCTTAAATATTTGATGTCAAAGGCCATATTGACGGGTCGGCTCGCTAAATGGGCCTTGCTCTTGATGGAGTTCTCAATAACCTATCAGCCTCTTAAGGCAGTGAAAAGCCAGGCCATCGCCGATTTCCTCGCTGAACATCCGATACCGGCCGATTCTCCCTTGAATTGCGAACTGCCAGACGAACATGCGTTTGACACGATCGACAGAAGTGGTACCTGGTGGGAACTTTATTTCGATGGAGCATCCTCCATGAAGAAGCGCAAACAAAACACGCCCATAATCAAATCAGGGATAGGCCTTATCTTCGTGACCCCATAAGGAGGGATAATGCGCTTTGCTTTCTCCTTAACAGAGCCGAGGACAAACAATGAAGCCGAGTATGAATCTTTGATAGCGGGTCTCGAGATCGCCATCGACATGGGCATTGAAAACCTCATCATATACGGAGACTCCCAATTGGTCGTTAGTCAAGTAAACGGCGACTATCAAACGTGCAAACCAGAATTGGTGAAGTACGGCGAGAGGGTACAGCAACTGCTGACCTAAATACCTTCCTACACCTTGGAAAGCATACCGCGTACGGAAAATAGCAAAGCGGATGCATTAGCCAAGCTTGCTAAAGAATTGGCCGATGAGAACCTCGATGACGTAAGAATTGTGGTACAAAGCCGTCGGGTCCTCGCACCGGCAGAAATATCTCCGGAATCATCCGAGGAAAAGGAAGCGACCGAGCAGACGGCCCTGCAAATAAAAGACCAAGAAATGGTTGAGGACTGGAGAGAAGTCTTTATAGACTACTTCAAATCCCGTCGAACGCCTGAAGATGCGTCCTCAAAACATCAGCACATGAAGCGAGCCTTATCTTTTTCCTTCATCAATGACACTCTGTACAAGAGGTCATTTGATTCTCTGTGGTTAAGATGCCCGGGACCTGAAGAATCAAAAAGAGTCGTCCAAGAAGTTCACAACGGACTCTGCGGTTCTCGCCAAGCAGGCCCGAAGATGAAGTTGAAGATTAAACGGATGGGCTACTACTGGCCCACAATGATCCAGGACTACCTCGAATATGCGAAGCAATGCCACTCATGCCAGATCCATGGCAACTTTATCCATCAGCATCCAAATCCACTGCATCCAATGGTGGCTAGCTGGCCGTTCGAAATGTGGGGAACTGACATAATCGGCCCTATCGAACCGGCATCGTCCAGAGGACATCGTTTCATTTTAGCGACAACTGATTACTTCTCCAAATGGGCAGAAGCAGTACCGCTGAGGGAAGTAAAGACGGAGAATATCCTCCACTTCTTCAAGACGCACGTTATTTATCGGTTTGGAACTCCACGACGGATCATCTCCGATAACGAGCCAGCCCACTGAAGCCACAAGATCAACCGCTTCGCACAACAGCACAACATAGACTGGAGATACTCCTCGGTTTATAATCCCCGAGCCAACGGTCTAGCTGAAGCTTTTAACAAGACCCTGACAAAGATCGTGAAGAAGACGGTGTCCCAAAATAAGAAGGACTGGCATGAGAGACTGCAAGAAGCTCTCTAGGCATATCGAACTACGTTCAAGACGGCCACGAACACAACGCCGTATGCATTGGTATTCGGTACAGAAGCGGTACTCCCCCTCGAGATAGAGTTACCCTCTCTACGAGTGGCAGTCCATTATGAGCTAACGGACGAAGAGAATGCCCACCTTCGCCTCGAGGAGCTCGATGCCTTTGATGAAACCCGGCTCCCGGCGCAGCAAAATCTGGAAGCTTATAAAGCAAAGATGACGCACTCATATGAAAGATTGACCAGGCCGAGGACATTCCACCAAGGCGAACTCGTGCTAGTGGTCAAAAGACCTATGATCCCCAATCATGCTAAGCGAGGGAAATTCGAGCCGAACTATGAAGGCCTGTATAACATAGATAAGGTCTACCATGGTGGAGCCTATCTACTCATGGACAGGCATGGTGAAAGACCTTTCAGGCCAATAAACGGTCGCTTCCTGAAGAAGTACTACGCTTGACGAGTCGCGGCCTAGGCCCTTGTGAGTCCTCTCGACTTATAAGAAGAAAACACTCTTGCAAGATCCTTACGACTTACAAGAGATCATACACTTGGGAGTCCTCACGACTCCTAAGGAGAAAATGCACCTACGAGATCCTCACGACTCGCAAAGAGAAATGCCTTTATGAGACCCTTACGGCTCATGAAGTCAAAAGCCTTAGTCGACAGGATCCTAACCCTGTTCACTAAGCCACCTTTGTTCGGTATCGACGAAGGCAAATGATGATTCGCTCCTGGCAATATCCCAGTTGTAGCAATGCTGATGCCAAAATCGGTGTCTAATCCCAAGCTTGCAGTAAAAAGCCAGCAAGCCACACATGCATACAAAATAGCCGAAATGATGGGGCAACTTGCAAAAAAATCAGCGAGTAAAAATATATGCATGCGAAATAGCCGAAATAATTGGGCAACTCGCAATAAAAAGCAGTGAGTAAAAATTAAAAAAAATAGCCGAAATGATTGGGCAATCGCGACCTTCGCGATATAAAAGCTGAAATGATAGAGCATCACGGAAAGAATTGAAAAAATAAAATGAAATTTATGCCCTACAAGTGATATCACAGCAGTCCCTGTATACAATCCAGGGGCGCAAACAAAGAAGAAATCACACTCCTCCTTCCCGGGTTTCATCATAAGAAGAAGCCAAATCTCGACGGTTCACAGATAGCCTAGAGATCATCTCGACGTTCATCTCATTGCAACAGACACAACATCAAGTAAAGTGGAACAGCGGCAACTCCCAGTTCCATGACTCGGTGTTGTACAGATGACCGAGAGTCAAATTCCGACTCCGTGAAATGCGGATAAAGTCAACCCTTCCTGGCTACGTGGAATGCGGATTATGTCACTTCTGACCCCGTGGGAAACGTCCAGAGCGGATCCTGGTCCTCGCAGAGCACGGCAGTGAACCCGTGTGAAGCATCCAGAGCGGAGCCTGGTCCTCACCGAACACAGCAGTGAACCCGTGGGAAGCATCCAGAGAAAAATTTCTGGCTACGTGGAATACGGATTATGTCACTTCTGATCCCGTGGAAAACATCCAGAGCGGATCCTGGTCCTCGCAGAGCACGACAGTGAACCCGTGTGAAGCATCCAGAGCGGAGCCTAGTCCTTAACGAACACGGCAGTGAACCCGTGGGAAGCATCTAGAGCAAAATTCCTGGCTACGTGGAACACGGATTATGTCACTTCTGACCCCGTGGGAAACGTCCAGAGCGGATCCTGGTCCTCGCAGAGCACGGCAGTGAACCCGTGTGAAGCATCCAGAGCGGAGCCTAGTCCTTGCCGAACACGGCAGTGAACCCGTGGGAAGCATCTAGAGCAAAATTCCTGGCTACGTGGAACGTGGATTATGTCACTTCTGACCCCGTGGGAAACGTCCAGAGCGGATCCTGGTCCTCGCAGAGCACGGCAGTGAACCCATGTGAAGCATCCAGAGCGGAGCCTGGTCCTCTCCGAACACGGCAGTGAACCCGTGGGAAGCATCCAGAGCAAAATTCCTGGCTATGTGGAACGCGGATTATGTCACTTCTGACCCCGTGGAAAACATCCAGAGCGGATCCTGGTCCTCGCAGAGCACGACAGTGAACCTGTGTGAAGCATCCAGAGCGGAGCCTAGTCCTTGACGAACACGATAGTGAACCTATGGGAAGCATCTAGAGCAAAATTCCTGGCTACGTGGAATGCGGATTATGTCACTTCTGACCCCGTGGGAAACGTCCAGAGCGGATCCTGGTCCTCGCAGAGCACGGCAGTGAACCCGTGTGAAGCATCCAAAGCGGAGCCTAGTCATTGCTGAACACGGCAGTGAACCCGTGGGAAGAATCTAGAGCAAAATTCCTGGCTACGTGGAATGCGGATTATGTCACTTCTGACCCCGTGGAAAACGTCCAGAGCGGATCCTGGTCCTCGCCGAACACGGCAGTGAACCCATGGGAAGCATCTAGAGCGGAGCCTAGTCCTTGCCGAACACGGCAGTGAACCCGTGGGAAGCATCTAGAGAAAAATTCCTGGCTACGTGGAACGCGGATTATGTCACTTCTGACCCCGTGGAAAACATCCAGAGCGGATCCTGGTCCTCGCAGAGCAAGGCAGTGAACCCGTGTGAAGGATCGAGAGCGGAGCCTAGTCTTTGCCGAACACGGCAGTGATCCCGTGGGAAGCATCTAGAGAAAAATTCCTGGCTACGTGAAACGCGGATTATGTCACTTCTGACCCCGTGGAAAACGTCCAGAGCGGATCCTGGTCCTCGCAGAGCACGGCAGTGAACCCGTGTGAACCATCCAGAGAAAATCCTAGTCCTTGCCGAACACGGCAGTGAACCCGTGGGAAGCATCTAGAGCAAAATTCCTGGCTATGTGGAACGCGGATTATGTCACTTCTGACCCCGTGGAAAACGTCCAGAGCGGAGCCTGGTCCTCGCCGAACACGGCAGTGAACCCGTGGGAAGCATCCAGAGCAAACATCGGACTGTGGAGTCCTTAATTCCATGGACTATGATGTCCTTAACCTCGACGTGATGTCTTAAAACTGACATCGGACCGGGAGGTCCTTAAGCTCACGGACTATGATGTCCTTAACCTCGACCGTGATGTCTTAAAACTAACAATGGACCGTAATGTCCTTAAACTAATTTTACCTTGGTTCAAGGGTACATCTCTTCACTCCTTTGATATTTGTCATTGTAATTCCTCAACGTCTTCAAAGAGGTGATGGGTCCCAACAACCACACATTTCTTGGACTGTGAGGTCCTTAAACTCATGGACTATGATGTCCTTAATCTCGACCGTGATGTCTTAAAACTAACATTGGACTATGAGGTCCTTAAACGCATGGACTATGATGTCCTTAACCTCGTCCGTGATGTCTTAAAACTAACGACGGACTGTGGAGTCCTTAAATCCACGGACTATGATGTCCTTAACCTCGACCGTGATGTCTTAAAACTAATATTGGACTGTGAGGTCCTTAAACTCACGGACTATGATGTCCTTAACCTCGACCGCGATGTCTTTAAACTACGGTATCCTGGAAAACGTCCAGAGCGGAGCCTGGTCCTCGCCAAACACGGCAGTGAACCCGTGGGAAGCATCCAGAGCAACCCCTGATTTCGTGAAACACAGATAAGAACAACTTCACCCATCACTTGCGGGTCCTTACTACTCGTAAGGGAGTAAATTCTCTTGTGAGATCCTTACGACTTTCAAGAGAAAACGCACTTAGGAATCCTCGCGATTCTTAAGGAGAAATTACACCTACGGGATCCTCTCGACCGGTAGGGAGAAAATTCTTTATGAGGCACTCACGGCTTATAAAGTTGAAAAGTCTTAGATGACAGATCTTAACCCTGTTTTCTAAGCCATCACCACTCTACAAAGAAGCACAAGATTGACAGCTATATACTATCTACAGACCGCACTTGCCAAAATCACATGGCAACAACACAGCAAGGAAAAGAAAGCAACAAGGAGAACATCTGATTTCCATTTAATTAAGCGTTCGAGGCATAACCCATTCATGCATGTGCAAAAGACTTAGAACATGAAATAAAACACGCTAAAACAAGAAATTTGCCATTCATATTGCAAAAAGATTCTTACAATTGTGAAAACAATAAACAAAGACATTATTAAAATAATTACAATGGAAAAACCTCAGATCCAGGGCATGGATTGAGGAACTCAAAAGTGTCTTTATCCAGAATTTTCCAGGCCTGACGAACCATCCTAGTATGCTTTCTTTCGTGATCGCAAGCGTCAGGATCCCCACGGATGTCCTCCACCCTCCGATAGGCGGCAAGTATGGCAGACTGTTGAAAAGCCTGGTGCAAGAGATCGACAAGATTGTCTCGCCGTCTCATTGAGATTAGGCTCATCAGATACACCGAGTGCACCTTATCCTCAGCGGCATCCAATGCTCTAAGCGGCACGCCGGTACAGAATAGAGGGAGCGCTTCCCAGATCGCTCCCATAATAAGCTTCAGGAGAGGGGAACGTCGAGGAAGCAGTTGACCATTGTATGCGTCAAAGCGACTCATAATTTCGGCACACTCGGCGTTTGTGAATTCTCGATTCTGAGAACGGCCGAGTGAGCGGATGTCTCCGTAAGAGATAATCTCTTCGAGATCATACAAGTGAGCGTCCATTGTTTCTGTAAAAGAAAATCAACAAATTATCAGAAAGACTGATTTAGCAATTTCTTATTCAAAACAGGCACAGGAAGTTAAACTCCTCGAGAGCAATACTCTACAGACAGGAGTGACACCTGTCAAAATTAATTATGAGGGGAAGTTAGAAGAAATCCCCCGAGAACATTGAGAGCTTTGCTCTAAGAAAATGATATAATTCTTCAAAAATAAAATTCCATCTTTAATCTTCAAGATCGATGAAAAACTCTCAAGAGTTCTTCTATATGGTTTGAAAGGAGCAAAGCTCCGTTAATGAATTAAGAAATCACAAGAAAAATCCGTTTAGAGAGCAGAGCTCTATTAATGGAACCCTAATAGGGTTCTTTTTAGTTCTCTTTAGCTCTCTTTAGACCTATGGAGCAAAACTCTGTTAGTGAAACCCTAAATGGGTTTTCTTTAGATCAAAGATCTATTAAGAGTAAGGCTCTCTTAATGGGTAAAAACCTTAATTTCTTAAAATTAATTTGTTTTTACCTAAGTTTGGAAAGAGTTCTAACTCTTGAAAGTTCTTGAACGGAAGAGCAAAGCTCTGAATAAAAATTCTTATGAAGAAGATGGAAATCATCTGAGAACCAAAGGTCCAATTTATAGGCATTAAGAGCCGTTTCAACTCCCCAAAAGTTGATCCAACGACTGAGATACTACCGCCGCCGCACTCACGTTTGGGGCCACGTAAGCGCAACGGTGGGGGGGCATTTGTTTCCCCAATCAGAGCAAAGCTCTGTTCAAATTCCATGACTGGAAATGAAGCGACGCTTCTGCTTCCCCAATCAGAGCAAAGCTCTGTTTTGAATTTCAAAATTCAAAATTTGAAGCAACGCTTCAAATCCCGTGCGCTGAGCGCTGCGCGCCACGTGTCAAAAGCAAATACGCCAGCGCCAGGAGCGTTGCGCCCTAGGCAGCGCACCCCAATCAGAGCAAAGATCTATTTCAAAATTCAAATTTTAAAAGTTGAAGCAACGCTTCAGATCCAGCGCTCTGCGCTGCGCGCCACGTGTCAAACACGGGTGCGCTAGCGCAGTTGCTCTGCGCTGTGCGCCATGTGTCAAGCACGGGTGCGCTAGCGCAGTTGCGTTGTACGCCACGTGTCAAGCACGGGTGCGCTAGCGCAGTTGCGCTGCGCGCCACGTGTCAAACGTAGGTGCGCTGGCGCCAAGTGCGCCAGCGCTGGAATTAAAAGAATTCCCCATCATTAGATCAAAATATCCAATAATAATAAATAAATAATTAATCATAATTAAAATTCTGTTATGGAAAGATTTTTCAATCTTATTAAAACAAGAAGATTATCTTCTGTAAAACAGAAGCCTTAGGATCAAAGATCCAACGGTGGGAAATATTCTCAAATCAATCAGAGAAAGATCTCTTCAACTGATTTAACAAATCAATTGGCCCTATATTAAGGCCCCAAGACTTCAATTCTGGGGGGAGAGAAGGAAAAAAAACTCTCTGCAAACTTTGAGAAAAACTCAAAGAGAAAGAAAGGCAAGCCTTTAGAAGAAAGAAGATCATTTCTTCATCTTTAAAGGTAAAGAATTAATTCTTGAACAACAGAGATGAAATCATCTCGTAAAGAGAAGAAACATCTTTTAAAAAGGTCTTAGATCTATGGTTTTTGATTAAAAAGAAAAGATCAAAAGATCCAATCATAAAAATATAAAAAGAAGTATTTTACTTCATAGATCTTTTGATCTATAAAGGCAGATCCTTTTATAAAAACGAGAACTTTTGTTCTTGGATCATGAGGCAAGGCCTCCTTTGAAGAACATAAATTTGTTCTTTGATCTTAAAGTAGATCAAGATGCGCTTTGCGCTATTAGACAGTGCTTTGCACTCATGAATTGCGCCCTTGCGCTCCTTGGACTGGCACTCAGCGCCAAAACATGCCACGTGTCAACCATAGACACAATCTACGCTTTGCGCTCCTGAAAACAGCGAACTTCTCTCTTGGGTTGGCGCTCAGCGCCAAGCGCGCTACGTGTCACTCACTGGCGCACCCATAAACTAGTGTGGCGCGCTTATAAATTAAAAGCGCAGTGCGCTAACAAACTAGAGCTTAGCGCTAAGCGCGACACGTGTCCTCTTCGTGTGCGCTAACCGACAGAAGCGCAATGCGCTTTTTGACTGGCGCAAAGCGCCTGACGCGCCACGTGGCGCGCTGTCAGAACACACTTTGTTCTGATGAATGCTATGCATTCAATATAAGACAAAAAATGTGTCACAGCCCAATGCTTAGCATTATTAAAAGGGCAGAGCCCAAATAAAGGCCTAACAGGCAGAACAAAAATAAAATGTTAAACATTTTTTTAACTGGACTTAGCCCAATTCTGGCCATAAGTCCTCAATTTAAATTGAGCTGAGCTCATCTTCTCTTCCAATCAATTTACACCCGGTTTGAGGGTATATCTCTTCACTCCATTGATATTTTTCGTTGTAATCCCTCAACGTCGTCAGAGAGGTGGCGGGTCCCGACAACCACACATTACTACAGACTGTGGGGTCCTTAAACTCATGGACTACGATGTCCTTAACCTTGACCGTGATCTTTTAAAACTAACAACGGACTGTAGGGTCCTTAAACTCATGGACTATGATGTCCTTAACCTTGACCGTGATGTCTTAAAACTAACAACGGACTTTGGGGTCCTTAAACTCATGGACTATGATGTCCTTAACCTCGACCGTGATGTCTTTAAACTAACACCGGACTGTGAGGTCCCTAAACTCACGGACTATGATGTCCTTAACCTCGACCGCGATGTCTTAAAACTAATAATGGACTGCAATGTCCTTAAACTAATTATCGACCGCAATGTCATTAAACTAAACAACAGAGCCTAATTGCTCTCTTGTCGGATCTAAATGATCCCGTTAAGTTTATCTTAGTCTAAAATTAGACTAACGTATCATTAACAAACGTTTAAGTTGATCTTAGTCTCAAATGAGGCTAACGTATCCTTAAACCCAAACCCCCCAAACTCAAATCTCAGAAAGATACGGATTTGGACTAGTCCACGCCCTACGGGCGACAACATAACTTAGTCTCCGTATACAATCTACGGGCAACCACAAACAAAACAAACACCCACGACACGAAGTGACCATCTGGAGAAGGAGAAAGTTGTTACCGCGATGCGGTAGCGTAATTAACTGCAGGGGCTTGCGCCTGCAGGGAAGAACGTCCCCACAATCAAAAACCCCTCATCAACGAGGGGGAATCTGACGAAGTCTGTTACATCGGCCGCATCCGTTTAAACCTTCGATACATGGTGCCATAAATCAACTTGGCATCTTCGGAGAGGTGGACGGATAGCACCAATTAGCATCTGTCCTGAAATTCAGGCTAGACGTTCGCCGTGTCTCCGCCGCGTCTTTCGGAAGGGAACTGTGTTTAGCACTGCTGAATGAGGAAAAAAAACCCAAGACTGAGTCCAAATTGGCTAAGTCTGTGAAACTTAAACTTCTTCTTTGATCTAAGTCCCATATATGACTAATGATCTTTCATCAATAATATCCAAGCTGATCTTAGTCTCATATACGACTAATGATCTTCATCTCATATCTTCTAAGTTAATCTTAGTCTCATATAAGACTAACAATCTTTAGATCCACCATGATCTTTTTCCGCAAATACGGGATTGGGTTCAAGGGTACATCTTTCCACACGTCTGATATATCTTGTTGTAATTTTTCAACGTCTTCAGAGAGGTGGCGGGTCCCAACAACCAACAACTCCTTCGTCCCAAACACGGAAATGTTGGACCGAAATATCCTTAAACTAATATTCGTCCAAAACACGAGAATGTTCGACCGAAATGTCCTTAGACTAATATTCATCTCAAACACGGGAATGTTGGACCGAAATGTCCCTAAACTAGCGCGTCGTCCTAAACACAGTGATAATGGACCGCGATGTACTTAAACTAATATGTTTTGCCCTTCGAACTGTCTCCATGTTGACTACCGTATATGATCTAATGATCAGTTGAGCCCATATGCTCATTTGTTAATAAGTCGATCTTAGTCTCATATATGACTAGCGATCCTTAAATCAAACCCAAGTTTCCCGTGAATGGATGGACCTCACAAATGTGAGAAATGCGTCCTCAGTTCATTCCTATTGGCAAACCAAGCTACCAACGCGAACCCTGTCAAGTAAATGCTTGATCCAAAACATCTAAGTTGATCTTAGTTTCAAATAAGACTAACGACCCTTAGATAAACCTCAAGTTTCATATGAACCGATGGATCTAACAAATGTGAAAAATGTGTTCTAAGTTCATTCCCGTTGGCAAACCAAGATACTAACGTGGACCCCGTCAAGAAAATGCTTGACCCAAATCATGAAAATGTATATACAGATTTGGACTAATCTGCGCCCTACGAGCGACGATATAAATTAGTCTCCATATACAATCCACGGTCAACTAAAATAAACAAAATATGATATGACACGAAGTGACCTACCGGAGCAAGAGAAAGTTGTTATCGCAACGCGATAACATAATTAACTGCAGGGGCTTGCGCCTGTAGGGAAGAGCGTCCCCGCAATCAAAAACCCCTCACAAATGAGGGGAATCTGATGGATTCTGCTACATCGGTCACATCTATCCAAACCTCCGATATACGGTGCCATAAATTAACTTGGTATCTTCAGGAAGGTGGATGGCTATGTCCAAATAGCATCTGGCCCTAAATTCAGGCTAGATGTCTCAACGTCTCAGTCCAGTTTTCGGCGGTAAACAGACTCTGGCACGCCCGGTGGGACTTGGTCGAGAATATATTTATTTATGCCCGTAGATTGTATACAAAGGTCGATATCAGACTGCCTGTAAGGCATAAATTTGTGGGGTTTTAGTGGTATGCGCGGTATTTTGGGTTTCCTTCTCCACCATCGAAATATGGGACCCCAGGCGTGTACATCATGAGAGGTGGAAGCTTCATCCCCATTGATAGGGCTTTGGGAAACCGCTTCTCAGTTTTGATCCTGCTCTTATTTGTAGCAGGCATGCCTTGGTTTGGTCGGAGACTCGTCCTCACCACAGCTTCTTTATTCACACGCTAACGTTTAGCCGTTTCATATATGGCTGTCTTGCGCTCTTGGTCATTTTTTCTCTTTTGAAAAGGTTCATTTAGTAGCTTTTCAATCGGGTCTTCTTCCGGCAGTTTCGGCAAGTTTAACACCGATTCTGCCCCCAGTTCACCCACATCGCTTTCTAATGCTGGTGGAGCTTCTTCATCATGTAGCGATGAATGGAAAATTATGTGGCGGATTTCCACACGATCTTCTGTTTCTTCTGATGAGTCTTTTTCCTCATCATCATCACTATTCTCGTCCTCAAGAATATGCTTGAGGAATTCTTCGAGCGTGACTAGTGTTCGCGCTTTCTGATTATATTCTTCCAGCATATCTATGTATCTTTAGAGATCTATGCACCTGTCCACATATTCATCAGGCTGCATAGGCTTCTTTTTCTTTGAAGATTTCGAAGGCTTGACTTGGGGGATTTTCCCCTTATTGACAGTCTTCGGCGCGGGTCGCGACTTCAACATCCCTTCTATAATTTCAGGCTCAAGCGGGCTTTTCCACTTGATCTCCATACAAGCTTGTAGATCCTTCATTATTCTTTTAGTTTTTGTTGAAAGACATATTTCCCATGAAGCTTCTTCCACGAGCGAGCAAGATGCCCCTTGCACATCCACTTTTTTGGAAGCGTGTTTTTGGGGCAGATCTACTTTCCAACTATCGGATAGTGCGAACTTCCCCTGCTGGTACTGGTTCTTGACCCATTTTTTGAGGATGTAGCAATCATCTACTCGATTGGATGGCTTACTATCTGGTGGTAGGATAAGTAGTTGGGGTTATTGACGTCACCTGCTTATGCAGGCCGCCGCGAGTCCGGCAATGTGATCAGGTCATTTCGTATTGCCAGCTTAAACAACGACCTCATTTTATCGCGAGGGAACGAATAAGGACATCCCAACCTTTCTTCCAAGGACAGACGCGTACAGGGGTTTCTTTGGCGAGAAGCTGCTTTTGGACCGCTTGGTTGTTGTTGCGTGTTGGAAACAAAGGACGCCTTTTCTTTCCCCTTATTTTTGTTTTGAGAATCCTTGTTTGAGGTGGAAGGACCATGACCCATCTGATCTATCTGTGCTAACTTATCAATCAACACTTGTAACGTGGTGGGCTTAAAAAAGGTCATGAACTGGGACACGTTCGATTGAGGATCAATAGTCCCAATGAACAATACCAGAGCTAGAGACTCATTGTTTCCTGATTTAAAATCAGAAAAGCTTATGGAAAAAGCTTCAGAAGAGGGTCACGTGCTTACACGTGACCAGCAGTCACGTGTTGGCACGTGACACCTAAAAGCATCAGCAAGGCAAACTCAGCTTCCCGATTACATCGAAGAAAAGGGCTTCAGAAAGGGTCACGTGCTCCCACGTGACCAGGGTCACGTGTCGGCACGTGACATTTAAAAGCAGCGGCAAAGGCACATTGGTTCCCTGATCAAATCAAGGAAAAGGCTTCAGAAGAGGTCACGTGCTCCCACGTGACCAGGGTCACGTGTTGGCACGTGACGCTCAAAACATCTGACTCATTCTCCGGTTAAATCAAGAAAAAGACTCCAGACGAGGGTCACGTGCTCACACGTGACCAGGGGTCACATAGTGGCACGTGATGGCTAAGCAGCAGAAGAAGGCAGAGTGCAAAAGAAGAAGATGGCTCGTTACAAGGGGGTCACGTGCCCATACGTGACCAAGGGTCACGTGGCCGCATGTGACCAGCTTTCAAAGCCTATCTGTTAACAGAATTAAATTCTGAGAAAAGACCTCTTAAATCTTTCCAAAGCAACCGATTGAATTAAAGATTTAAAGGTGATTAAATATCATCTATCTATGGGAAAATCTCGAATTTGGAAAGATTTCCCCGTAAAATCTAACCAAAATAACAAAGGAGAATCCCTGGATTTAAAATCCAATGGTGAATAAAATTCACCTAATAATCCAAAGGTCCAAAACGAATGGTGGATACAAATCAAATCTCACAATGAAAGATTCACCAAAACTAATTGATTTGGTTGTTTCTCCTATAAATAGGAGCCAAGGGACACACAAGAAGAAAAAAGGGAAGAGAGAAAGGAGAGATACGCAGAGGGAAGAAAAGGGAGAGAGCCTTGATACTTTGAAGAATTTGGATTTTCTGCAAAAGAAAACCCTAGGTAAGAAAGGGAAGGCTTTTTGAAAGAAAGAGAATTTAATTCTCAACAGAGTTTAACTCTGATATAAAATAGAAGGACATATTTCTTCTCTCTTTGATAGAGAATCTGTAAAGTGCACATCTCCCCTTGAAGTTGAGAATTTAATTCTCAATGGGTTGAGATCCTGCCATGCAGATCCAAAGCATAGAGAGGGAATGGAAGCACGAGAATTTAATTCTCACAGAACTATAGAAATTTAATTCCTTTAAAATAAAATTAGGGTTTGACCCTGTATTATGGGAATTTAATTCCTTCAGAACAAAAAAAAACAGGGTTTAACCCTAATTAAGAACTTAGTTCTGTTGAAACAACGGGAGTTTAATTCCCTTAATCATAATTCCTTAACAGAGAATAGGAGTTTAATTCCTTAAAAGCTTTTATTAGGGTTTAACCCTATTCAGTTCTTCACATATATGAGGAATTTAATTCCTACAGAAAATTTAGAGTTCAACTCTTTAAAAGGAAGAAGGAATTTAATTCCTCTGAAATTATTGTCAGGGTTCAACCCTACGGGGAATTTAATTCCTGAAAAAGATTAACAGATCTTCTAAACAACATACATAGAGGCAGGATCACGTGTCACCACGTGACCCTCCCCCCCAAAAGATCTACAGAAAGCCCTCTGGAGGCAGTGCCTCACGTGACTCACGTGACCCTTGACAGAAGCTTTAACACACAAGCGCTTGAATCCCCGTCACGTGATGGCACGTGATGCTCTAAAAGATGCATAGTCTCAGAAGAACAGGTGCAGGGAGGGCGCTCTCACGTGTTGCCACGTGACCCCTCTTGCCTTAGTGTTTAACACTAAAACGGAACCCCTGAATTCAGTGATAAAACATTGTTTGGCCTTAGTGTAACACTAAGCACAGAACTATATTTGCAGTGCCCAACACTGATTACCGTAGTGTTCAACACTAGTTTGGGACTCCTGTTGATAGTGTTTAACACTGGTCTGTTTTAGTGTTCAACACTAATCTGAAAGCCTGGTTGCTGGTGTTTAACACCAACTATCTTTTAGTGCTGAAACACTAACTTATCAATCTTATTCCCAGTGTTCAACACTGATTCGTCTTTAGTGTTTAACACTAGACACTGGCCCAATTGGCCGAATGGATAGAGGCAAAGCCTCTCCTTCAAGGGACCAACAGGAAGTCAATATTCCAGACATGATTGGACTTAGCCCAAGATGGCCATAAGTCCTCAATTCGTAATTAACTTGGCTAATGGGCTCATAACATAATTAATTGGTCTTGATCCCAAATTAGGCCAAAGACTATTTAACCCACTCCGGTTCCAGGGTACATCTATTCACTCCTTTGATACTTGGCGTTGTAATCCCTCAACGTCTTCAAAGAGGTGACGGGTCCCGATGACCACACATTGATATGGACTGTGGGGTCCTTAAACCCATGGACTACGACGTCCTTAACCTTGACCGAGATGTCTTAAAACTAACAATGGACTGTGGGGTCCTTAAACCCATGGACTACGACGTCCTTAACCTTGACCGAGATGTCTTAAAACTAACAATGGACTGTGGGGTCCTTAAACCCATGGACTACGACGTCCTTAACCTTGACCGAGATGTCTTAAAACTAACAATGGACCGCAATGTCCTTAAACTACCCATGGACCGCAATGCCCTTAAACTAGCAATGGACCACCACGTCCCTAAACTGGAACAATAGAGCCCCGCATGCTCTTTTGTCGGATCTAAACGATCCCGTTTAAGTTGATCTTAGCCTCCAAGATGGCTAACGTATCTTTAAACCTTCAAACAGACTGGACTATGAATCTCCCCCAATTAACTCTGGTTCGAGGGTACATCTCTGAACTCCTCTGACATCTGTCGTTGTAATCCTTCAACGTCGTCAGAGAGGTAACGGGTCCCGACGGCCATACATACGATGGACCACTATGTCCCTAAATTGGAACAATAGAGCCCAAATGCTCTTTTGGTCGGATCTAAACGATCCCGTTAAGTTGATCTTAGTCTCAAATTAGACTAACGTATCCTTAACAAACGTTTGAGTTAATCTTAGCCTCAAGTATGGCTAACGTATCCTCAAACCAAACCCCCAAACCCAAATCTAAGATAACACGGATTTGGACTAGTCCACGCCCTACGGGCGACGACATAACTCGGTCTCCGTAAACAATCCACGGGCAACAAAACACAAAACAAACACATACGACACGAAGTGACCATCTGGAGAAGGAGAAAGTTGTTACCGCGATGCGGTAGCGTAATTAACTGCAGGGGCTTGCGCCTGTAGGGAAGAGCGTCCCCACAATCAAAAACCCCTCAAACGAGGGGGAATCTGACGAAGTCTGCTACATCGGCCGCATCCGTCTAAACCTTCGATACACGGTGCCATAAATCAACTTGGCATCTTCGGATAGGTGGACGGATAGCACCAATTAGCATCTGCCCCGAATCTCAGGCGAGACGTCCATGTCGCGCCGTCTTTCGGAGGGGAACACTCATCAATGCGTTGTTCGCATTTGGAACACAGGTTCCACCACTGGATTGCGTATTGGACTCATGTTTCCCCTGGCTTAACCCGAGCATTGATCAGTGCCATGATTGGAGTGTGTTCACTTGCACTGGCAAATTTTTGCGTGAACAGCAGCTCCATTTCAGAGAAGGTTTTCACGGAGTGATTTGGGAGCTCTGAGTACCATTCGAAAGCTGTTTCTGATAAGCTTCCGACGAATTGGCGAAGTAACAGTTTGTCGTCTCCTTCAGTATTGCTATACAGAGCTCTGAACTGTGCGACATGCTGATGGGGATTCCCCGTTCCTTCATATACGTAGAACTTTGGGATAGTATATCCCGGCGGGTACTTTATTTGGTCGTACCAGGCCGGATACGGTCGTCCAATTTTGACAATTTGGTTAGCAGCTTCATTGGCCTGGTAAGCTCTAATTTGCTGAGCAATGTAATCATCTAGGGATGCCTTGGAGACCGTCTCCTCCTTAGACGTCGAAAAGGCCTGGGGAGGATTCGATGTTTCCCCTTTATCATTTTCGACAATCACCGGAGGATTTTCAGTCGATGATTCTAGTTGGATCATCATCCCAATCATATCTTGATAGAGAAGAGTCGTCTTCTTTATATTAACAGTCTGCTCTACAGCTTCCTTATCTTTCTTCTCTAGAATCTGTCACAAGAACTCTATATCGGTTTATTACTCCTGACGTTGTTCTGTTTCTTTGTCCGGACTTTCTTTAGGTCCAGTGAGTGTTGCCATTTTGGTCAGCATCTCTTGGAGCTTTTGCTGTTGCTTCTGAGCCTTCATCAGCGAACGAGTATGCGGTCTGTGACTCACAGAAGCACGGCTCTCTTCTTTTTCGTTGGCCATATAGACCGTATGTATAGTTATGCCCCCAGACTTAGGGCGTTTGGAGCCTTCGCCTTTGGATTTTGCCGCTGGCAATGCAATCTTCTCCGGCCACATTCTTTTATTAGAGGTTAGAGCACGATGAGCCGTTATGACAGGCGCTTCTTTATGAGAAGTCCCCCGTTGTATGGAGAAAGAGCAATCCCTTTCTTGTCGGACCTAATATTTTTTGGGTCGACGAGAGTAACTTTCATCAAGAACTAAGTAATAGACTTTCCGCCAGACTTTGTGGATTTGGCAGAAGAGCCGCTGATAAGGTTGCTCCGACTTTGCCTGCACTGTAGTTGCTGCAAGTGGGGTGATTTCATTAGCACCGCCGTTAGGGAATTTTTACGGACCCTCTTAAGCGGTTCAAAGTTGTTCCTAGTTGGAACAGCAGCGTCAACATTTACCATAGCAGCAGGCAAAGTAAGACCGAATGGAGAGTTGCCCTAACTTGTCCCACTCAGCGCCAGTGGCGACATCGAGCCTGTCGTGTGGTAGGAATTGCCTCAGTTTTGGAGCCGTCTTCATCATGCCCCTGACGTTGGTGTGTAGATTCGCTTGGTGTCATCCTTTGAAAGATGGACGTTTTCGGAGGAGCAAGAGCAGAGTTGGTCAATCTGTTGAAGACCGACTATCTCTTAAGTGAAGCATTTTTTCCAGCCTCACCCATAGTAGGAGAAGGGAGGGCTAGCCATTTTTGGGCAACCCCTTCTGGAATCATAGGCTTCTTTACGAGCCTGTTTGAGTTTCTCTTCTGCCTATCGAAGACTGAGACTTCAGAGTTGGATGGCTTGCCGATAGGACCCATTTCAGTAGCCAGCCGATCGAAGACCGACTTTCGGGGAGCTTCTTCTTAGGGCGTTGAGGCACCAGAGTCATGGATGGGAGCATAGTCCCAAGAATAGCCCGGTAGTGGCCTGAGTGAGCTATCCTACTGGCATTGAGAAGATGGAAGCCACGTTGGGCCCTTACGTCACTCCTCCAGATGGGATGGAGTGGGAGTTGGTTTTGCAGGAAGTGCGGTGAGAGGCCGTTGATTCTGCATAGAGGCAAAGCACCAAGTTTTAGTATCCTACATCCAAGAGCAACCATGAATATAGCGAACCACGATTTTGTTAGAGAACCACGATTATGCTCCCTGTGTTGACCTTGGTCTTTGGCAGGAGCCATTCGTATGAAGACTGATGCTGTCGGCAGAACTAAAGCTTGAGAAGCCAGCCTGTGGAAGACGTAATTCTTCTAAGCTTTCCCCTTTGGCGTTGAGATACCGAGCGTAGGAGGTGGGACCATTGTCCCAAAGAAAATCCCACTGATTTCTTGAAGATCCGGACTGCAGAGATTTGAGGCTGCAAGTACCACCGAAAAAGAATTTTTAGCTGTTGTATATACACTTGAAAAGTTTAGGTCATATCTCATCGGTTCACACATTTCTATTTATACAGATCATTCGGCTATTAGACATCTCATTTCTAAGAAAGATGCTAAAGCCTATTTACTTAGATAGATCCTTTTATTACAGGAGTTTGACCTTGAAATAAAAGACAAAAAGGGATCCGAAAATGTTATGGCCGGTCACTTATCACGTCTGCCACTTGCACCCACACAAGAACTTCCTACAGATGGCCAATTTCCCAACGAGCAGTTATGTACAGCTACTAGCGAACCATGGTTCGCGGATATAGTTAACTTTCTCATTACGAAATTGACACCGCCCGATTGATCTAAAAAAGATCGATATAAGTATCACTCCGAAATAAATATTTCTTTTGTGATGATCCTTATTTGTTTAAATAGTGTAACGATCAAATCATCGGCGGTGTGTGCCTAAAGATGAAATTAGGAGTGTTCTTTCATTTTGTCACGATCATGCAAGTAGGGGCCATTTTGGGGCTAAAAAGACGGTGGAAAAAGTTTTACAAAGTGGGTTTTATTGGCCTACATTATTTAAAGATGCATATGAATTTTTTAAAACTTGAACTCTGTCAACACTTAGGTAAAATCACTAGGCGGAATATGATGCCTCTCAATTCAATCCTTATAATTGAGATCTTTGATGTATGGGGAATCGATTTTATGGGGCCATTCCTAAATTCATTTGGGAATGTTTATATTTTAGTCGCAGTCGATTACGTATCGAATAGGTGGAAGTAATGACATGCAAAACTAATAGCAACAAAGTTGTTGTCAAGATTTTGAAAAACAATATTATTTCTCGGTTTGGCATTCCATGCTCCATTATTAGTGATTGCAACCGATATTTCGAAGCTCTTATTAGAAAATATTTGATCCACCATAAATTATCCATCTCATATCATCCGCAAACTAGTAGGCAAGTTGAAATATCAAATAGACAAATTAAACAAATATTGGAAAAGACAGTTAATAAAAACCGCAATGATTGGTCACATTAGCTTGTTGATGCACTTTGGGCTTACCGAACTGTATACAAAACCATCATTGGTATGTCTCCATTTAGGTTTATATTTGGAAAATCTTTTCATTTACCAGTGGAGTTGGAATACCGTGGTATGTGGGCCATAAAACAATTAAATATGGACTTTGAAGAAGCCGGTAAGTATATAAAATTCTAACTAAATGAATTAAAGGAGATTAGAAACGATGCCTATGAGAATGCAAAAATTTTCAAAGAAAAAACAAAGATTTTTAATTACAAAGATTTCAAGAAAATATTTTCAAATGGACCAAAAAGTTTTACTATATTATTCGTGATTGCATCTATTTCTTGGAAAATTAAAATCGCGATGGTTCGGGTCTTATATTATTAAAACTGTGTTTTTACATGGAGCTATTAAGATTGAAAATCCTAAAAATGGTGAGCTTTTCAAAATTAATGGTCAACGATTAAAGCCGTTTTTAGAATTTTTGGCAAATAATGATGCGGAGCTCATGGATCTCCATGAGCCAGAATACACGTAAAATATTTTTAAAACCCCTGATTTGTATCATATGTTTACCATTAGTACTTAGTTTTTTTTTTCTTTTCTTAGTTTTTAAGGTCTCTTTGTAAATATTAGTTGTTAGGGTCTTTTATGCAAAACAACATACATCTCCCTTTATAACCCAACCCATGCTCTTCTTCCACAAATGAAACAAAGTCTCAAAACCTAGTGAAGAGAAGGAGCCGCCACAAAAAATTTAGCTCATGAAGCAACAATTTTTCAGCCGAAATCCTCCATGAGCCCATTTCGGCCGAAAATTTGAAGAGATAGCCCCCTAAATTCTTAGGGGTGGTAACTTCTAATCTCTGAAACTTTGTCTCAATTTCTACATTTAGATCTGAAATCATGGGTACACCTGAATTGATTATGGATGGGGATTTCTCAAGAATTTTTAGTCAATCCCCCCTGTGATGATTATTTTCATGATGAAAGTATATCTAAAGGATAGAAGTTTTTAATTTATTATCACGCAACCACGGCCATACCATCGCTAGTAAGAATTTTATCAAAGTATTGTTAATTATAGCGAGGAAGATAGTTTCATTTATATTGAGTGGCGTTGAGAGCAAAATATCGTCGATGTGGGTACGATTAGGGATATCATCCATATTCAACCATCCATGGGTAGAAATGATTTGTTAAGAATCGAGAATTATATTTCATTGATGGGTGAACGTTGTCAAAAGAGTGGTGAGGATGGTATTATTGCAATTTCGGTCTATAAAATTGTGTTTATCGCTAGCAAATTGTCACGACCCGAAATTTGTCCGTGACCGGCACTTAGATTGTATGACATCTAAAGATGACGACACAATCCAAGTAAGCCATAAAACCAAGCTCAACAACCTATTTGCGGAATTAAGAAAATTTTAGTTTTTAAGTAAAAGAAATGAAGTAGCATGCCAAATGGTTTTTAATAATTGAAGTTTCAATAACTGGTTTTAAAATTTCGACAGTACTCCCTTTTAATTATTAATAAAGCAGTTATAGGGTGTGTGAATAGGTTGCATCCCTAGTTGGGAGCAAAACAATGCCAAACAGCGGAAATCAATACAAAAAATTATACGGCACTCAAAATGAAGAATCTCGGGCATAAGTAAAAGAAGTATAATTTAACACAACTAAACGATCTCATCAGTCGAAATAAGATACATACAACTACATCTCGTTCTAAGTCAATTATACAGGGTCTGATGGAGTAATACTAGATTCAAAGTACATATACCAAAATAGGAGGTTACTACGTAGGTAACCCACCTAGCAAAAAGAGAGATAAAAAGCTGACGAGTGGATCCGCACTGTTGCTACGCGTCCACACGACTCCTGCAAGGAACTATGGCACGACGGGGGTGAGTTGCCAACTCAGTGAATAAAACTAACATATAACGGCTGATAATGTAAGTATGACGAACTAGAGCTAATAGCAACAAAATGAATATGATGCATGATAACAGGTGGAAGCGTGAATATGTACTACTCAATGTATAAATCAAAACCGAAATCTCATCAATTATTTCCAAATAAGGTTCATTTTTCCGTGTCCAACATCGACGCAAATCTTCTGTTTCCATCAGGCATCATTCCCCGAACGATCCTGTCAATCAGTAACACCGATCGGTATCACCTAGATATCCGCCGTGTTCACAACTGTCTCCGGTATCGAGTATCCTCGTTAGGCTCCCCGCCTAAAGTGCGGCTTTCCTGCCCCTCGGTCTCGACCGGGTCCACCATGAATCCAACTGCATAGCTATCCCACTCAGCTCGGAATAACGTAAAAATCCGCAACCGTATAACTACCCCACTCGGTTCGGAATAAAACCAAATCAAAAAAACATCTTATGGTGGACATGCCACATCAATCATGAAGAATCACTGAATACACTTAATAGTGCATAAAAACTCAAAACCAGAAATCCAAAATAATCCAATGCATCTTATATCATACTTAATGATACTTGAATATGAAACATGATAAGTATTCATAATAATATTGATGCAAATTAACTACCATTATTGATGCTTAAGGTACGATGTGGATCATATTTGACATAATAAGTACTAAGTGTGTATGTGACATGTCAATATCGACGAGGTGTAGTGTAACATGTAAATATGTGCGCGTGCAACATGACTCGTCGATAATTTGTGCAATGTTCTAGTAATCATTAAACATAACGATTTATGAATGCATACGATGAGGTTACTAAAATCAACTTTTATACACAAAGGAACAATTTTAATTTAAACTTAAAGCTACGGGCGTATTACGCCATTCATACAAAATCCCCCGGTAGATGTTTAGTCTACTCACTGGAATACGTCGAATCTACTCGGATATCTTCAATCCCTTTCCATTCCTTGCGGCTTCCGAAATTTCAGTATTCGAATCTAATATCGAAATTAACTTTGTATAAGAAACGGCTAAACTCTGATACGGGGAAAATGTAAAAATACATGATTTACATACTACACAATCTATATGTGATTATTGTGAACTTTCTAAGACTTATCTGATCCGATTTAACCTTTTTTCTGTTTATAACAGAAAATGCAGAATCGAGACATAACTATCCGTATCGTATTTTAGAATTTTAACCCCTTTACAGATATTAGCTTCCAGATTTCATATACTGATAAAATGACATAAACTAGCAATACCAAACATCCTAATACATATACAGAGAGCTACCCTGCAAAAACCAACACCCAACTCCCTGATAAAACTGGCGAGCTCGGATTTCCCTTGAATGTCGCCGGCCAAAATCCGATGGAATGAGTTCGTCTTTCTAGGGTTTATTCTAGGTCCCAATTATAAGATTAAGGCACTGTTTAATTTTTCTAATTAACATCTAAAATATAGCAGATTCAAAATAGAGCCTAATCCTATCAAAATACGATATTTCCGATATCCGATTTCTACACTTAAACAGTTACAGAACTAAAATTCTACAGAGTTTAAAGATTATACATACAGCAAGATCACTGGAAAGCTCCCTCCAAGATGCACAAACTCAAGGATCCTAGTTTGAGGGTAATGGTGGTGATCTTTGTACTTAGTCTCTCTTCTCTTTTCTTTTCTCTTCTTTATTGTTCTAAGATTTCCTTATTCTTTCGTTTTGCTAATTATCTAATTTTAAATTGATCATATGAACTGAACAAGTGTAGAAGATAAGGAGAATGAGTTATGAGTTGTAGGGGGAGGTGTCACCTAAAAAGATGTGGGGTTTTCATGCAAGCATGATGTGTGTGCACAAAAGATGGTGAGGTTTTCATGCAAGGATGAGGTGTGTGCATGATGTGTACATACAAGAAGGAGGTGTATACATGATGTTATGATACATCAAGTGTTTAAGTTAATCTTAACCAAGTCCTGCCCCCTTTTACACATAAACCCTCACAAATTTCCAAATTCAAATGATTAAACTTGTTTCACAAAACACCTTATGATACTTATTATTATATAAACAAACTATTTCTTTACTAATTTAACCAACTACATATTAAAAATTCTTTAATTACCATAAAATTTTAATTTAACATTTTTTATTAATTAACTAATTTAATTTTTTATTTAAATATTTCAAAATGTTGCACAAATTTTTTACTTTCAATGTGCTAGAAGATACACTACACCGCCCAGTTTTGCATCTTAGTTAGGTGCTTATGAGAAAAGACAATAATTTTTGCATGTGTCGACAACTTTTAAAATCAATTGTGGGTGCGGTTGCGCATGAAAAGAAAAATTACCCACTTCCCGTTCTTGTCACTCACATTTTTCGTATTTTGATGAAAGAACATGATTTTATAATTTATGTTAACACAGTAACCCAAATTCCTATAAAACACGCACGATACACACAAGGGTATAAGAAGTGCAAGGGTATATGTGTATTTAGAACTGAACACGAACAAGGGCTACGCGTCGAGTCATCCACAGATGATAATGATGGCGGTGTGGGTAGCTCCGTAGGTATTCAACACAATCCTTTGTGGGATAGGCCCGCACCTAGATAGCAACGTTCCTTTTTGAAGATAGTGTGGAAAGAACCTACGATGATCGGCTATTTGCAAGAGCTGCCGAACGGTTAGCTCGTCTTGAGTGAAACCAAGAGAAATTACTTAGGCGAAGTCGTGGTCAAGGGAAGGGCCGCGGTAGACATTGAGGGCACTGTCAAGTTTAAGTGTGGGGGGATTTGTACATAGTTTTTCATCTTCTTTTTATTTAAAAAAATTAGAAAATTTTGAAAATAGAAATGAAAACGTGAAAAATGTATATAAAAGATAGAAAGAGAATTTTAGAAAAATAAGAAAAAGCGATATGTTGAATAGATCTAGTAATAAATAGTCATGAACCCGTTCCCAAAAGTCGAGTTATATTAAGGGGTTACTGGATTTGAGGAAAGAAATGAAAGTGGAGCCTATTCTTGAGTCCAACTTAATGAATATATACCCTACAAACTACACATACACACATCTTCAAACTCGGGATAGTAGAGAATATCATGACATGTCATTATTTGAAAGTGTTAGTATGAAAGAAAATACGGTATTTGAAGCTAACCATAAAATGAAAAAAAAATATCGCTGAATAAAATTATATATAAGTTTGGATTGTAACTTCCTTAGGACTACGAAAAAATAGAAAAAATATACAGTGAGAGTGTTTTATCATCCAGTGCCTTGGACCAACTTGTTTGGGAGTCACTGCTGAGCCCGAAATAGTTACAAGACTAGACTTATATGTATAAAGCTATTTATGCATTAACCTCACACACTCGGTAATCGGTTGATTAGTGCCTAAGTAAGCATTAGTGGTTGCATGAAAGATGTGTGAGTAAATCCATCCATCCTTAATAAACATAAGTAGTAATGAGGTAATTAGGGCAATAGTACGATTGCTTGAATTGAATTCTTATAGTGTAGAGATGGCGTTTTACACACACGTAGGGTATAGGATCGATGTGTGGAGAAGAGATAGGTAGGAAAGATTTGAATGATATGGAGGAAGTAACTTTTGGAATTGATCAAGGCTATTAAGATGTGGTTCATGAGCATTGAAAAACTGGTGAAGTTTAAAACTCTTCATTTTCATATTTTTCTTGATCTGTTACTATTTTTGTATGTAGTTTTCACGCTTTTGTTTTTGTTTCCCTTATTTTCTTTTCATTTTTGGGATTTTGTGGGTATTGTCCGCTGGAAAACCTCAAGAAACAACACTTCTCCTACTATGGTCGCCTAAAGGTTTAAAGTCTTGTTGCATACACTCAATGCAATTGCACACCCGCGAAAGGTGCATAGGAGTAGGAATAGGAGTAGGATTTAGTTAGATTATAATTTAGTTTAGTTTAGAGTTTAAAACTCTAGATTTGCTTAAGAACTAGCAAAAGATAAGTGTAAGGATATTTTATAAGTACAATTTGTAGAACAATTTTATATCATATTTATTGTTTATATTTCATATTTTATACTATTTTGGGTGTTCTTGTGAATAAATGCAGATAACAGAACTTAATTGCAAAAGGACGGAAAAGTGCGCTAAAGTGAAAAACATGTGTATGAAATGTACTTCATAGGGATAATCAGAAATAACAGAAGACGCAACAAACTGCTTATGTGCATGCAATGGAAATCAAATCAGAGCTAAATGAAAAACCGAGAATCAATTAGCAGTTTTAAAACGAACTCTGAAAATTTAGAGATTAAAACAAATATTATGGAAGAAGACAAAATATCCCAGGTGCAAAATTTTTGGCCGAAATGATATTGCTAGAAGATTCGACCGGTTTTTCAGAGCATTCAAAGTCCGGATTTTTAGCAACGATTCATATTATTTAGTTATTCTGTAGAGTTTGTTCTAAGTCTACCAAAAGACTATATAAACTCTTGTATGGTTTAGGGTTTAAATCATCTCTTTTTTGGCAATAAGTTATTTAAGTTTCTTACATAGATCAACTCTATTGTAAGTTATTTTATTATAAATAAATTTTTGCTTTTTCTTAATAAGATGCGTAACTAATTTTCTTTTCTAGGTTTTTTGTGTTTATTTACTCTATTTGGTTGGATGTTCTCATTGCTTTCTTTTTTGTGCATAATGGTTAATCTCTTGTAATTTATATTCTTCTCATTTAAGTTTATCATTTAAAAAGCTAATCTTTTTAATGATAGTTGACGTCTGGAAATAAGATTAGGGGAAAATGATAATTACTAAGAAACTCATTAGATTAAATGATAGGTTGACGCCCTAGAGATGAGGAAAGGTAAGAGACGAGTTTAATTAAAAGAAATTAAAACTAGATAATTAAGAGTGATCTAGATTATTCAATAAGATGATAGAAATAGATTGATCACCTACCACTATTACTCGAACATTAAACGTAGATTATTTTTAATTAACTAGAAAAAGGGTTCTAATATTTCTATCTAAATGATATTTTATAATTGATAGGTTAACTTTAATAATATTAAATTAACCTATGCTTTTATAGGATTAATAGAAAACATATTAAATATAGATTTAGAAAAGAAGTATCAACTTTTAAACCAACCAATAGAGATAAATAAATAACCCTAGATTCTTCTATCTTCATAAAAAAAACAACTTTGTAATTCCTCGCTTATTTAATTTCTGCATTTTTTATTCTAATAACAATTTTATTTAAATTTTAAATCAAATGTATTTATTTTAGCTTAGTTTAAAGTAGTTAACACCCCTTTTCGTAGGAACGATACTCAAATACGACTGCGATAAAACTGTATACTTGCAGTTTAATTTGGAGAACTATAAAATTCCTACCATCGCAAAAGACGTATATTGAGAGGGTGGTTTAAAGATTTGATATGGAAAGAGCAAAACCGGTTGGTTCTCCACTTGCGGGTCACTTTAAATTGAGCTCGAAATAATGTCTTTTAAGTTTGATAGAGAAAGAAGACATGAAGAATGTTTCCTATACATTGGATATTGGTAGCTTGATGTGTGTACACGTTCCAATATTGTGCATGTTGTTGGTGTTGTTGGTTGATTTATTTCTAATCCGGGTAGAGAGCATTGGACCGCAGTAAAGTGGATTTCCCGATATCTTTGAAGTACCTCGAAGGAGTGTTTATGTTTTGGAAGTGATAATCTGGAGTTGGTTGCTTACTCCGACACCGATATGGCCGGCGATATTGATTCTTGAAATTCCACATTGGGATATTTGGTCACTTTTGCCGGGGAGACGTATCGTGACAATCGAAATTGCAAAATTGTGTTGCATTATCCACTACCGAGACCGAGTGCATAGTCGTTACCAAAGCTTGTAAAATTATATTGTGGATGAAACTCTTCTCTAAAGAATTGAGATTGTCGAAAAAAACATTATGTTATTTATTGCGATAGTTAAAGTGCGATCCACTTAAGCAAAAATCCGAGTTTTCACTCGAAATCCAAGCATATTGATGTAATGTATCATTGGATACGAGATGTGCTTGAGAACAAATTGTTGAAATTTGTCAAAATCCGCACCGATAAGAATGGAGTCGATATGTTAAACAAAAGGCTTGCCGAATGAGTAGCAAGTGTTTTGCCGAAAAGCGTTCGACATGTGTTCCGTTTGAATAGCTATGGTGGTCTCCCCTCATGGGTTTGGAGGGGGAGATTGTTGGGTTTGGGTCCATACCCATATGCGGACTCAACCAATTTGGGCATTTTTGTTGATCTGGTGTTAGAGACCAAACTTGTGTCATTTGGCTTGGACCCATTTAATATTGGTTAGGACTCAAGTTAATATGGCAAGAGAGTTTCTCTTTCTCATTCTAATCCCAATCATTCCATCATCCATTCCAAAAGTTAGGTTTTGAGAGAAAGAGAGAAGAGAATGAGGACAATCAAAGGGTTTTCTTACAAGAGCTCATTTGGATTGAAAATTCAATATTACGCATCACTTTGAAGAAAATTGTTGTCTTATATTTATTTGAGGAGGAGTTGTCTTCAAGGGGTTAGTGAGTTTGGAGCTAATGAAGTAACATTGTATTTTATTATTATATGAGTGATCTGAAAGTAGTGTTTTGGTGATGTTGTATTTCTTTTATTGTTGATTGATAATGGAAGCTCTCTCTTGCATCATTGTGGATTAGGTCCAATCGGAGCCGAACCATGTTAAATCTTGGTGTTTTTCTTTGGCTTTTGTGCTTATTATTATTCTGCACTTTTATTCGTCATATTCTCATATAGATCTGGGTGTTGGGGTTGTTTTAACCCCATCAAAAGCCGATCGGACCTTACCCGACCCAAACATGTTTAGTAGCATGTTAAATGGGTCCGGTATGGACCTCTTCGGTTCGAATCTGTATAGACCAAACCATTTCATACTTGGTTTTTTTCTTCTTCTTTTTTATTATGTGTTGACTTCTGGAAATTAGTCGTTAACGTTTTAGTTATAATAATACACTTATGGCATGATATATAAGTAAAACGTTTTGTTTTTTTTTTCTTTTCAAATTACAATACCTATACTGCACTAACATTCTAAAGTAAGAAGATCAATAAATGGTTGATATGTTTAACAATTTTAGGACACATTCTTGTGTAAGAAAGAGGGAGCCAAAAAGAGAAATGAGGGTCATTCGAGATTGTGGAAAGATACGGTAAGAAAATTATTTGACACTCTATGGGTATAGGGGAATTTTTTAACCATTTTTTGATTTTTAAAGTTGAATCGTAGGCTAACTCAACAGTATATTAATAGAGAAAAAAGTTTATTTACATCATAAACATATATTTTGGTTGAGATAAACAAAAAAGAAAGTCAAAAGTCTAGAACTTGTTCGGAAGAATAGAGTGGTTCCGTGTTTTCCTCAATTTCTCTTTGATCGTGTTAGTTGCTTTTGCCATCCAGAATTTGAAAAGAAATGCAATACTTAACAATACATCGTACAATAATACTTCTTTATCATTGGAAATTTTTGAGTTCCTTTCCATAAGCAAAGCGAATGATTATCTTGAAGTTATTCCAACAAAAAGAAGCCTTCAAATTCGGTGGGTCCCAATAAAACACCATTTCCTCACTCCCAAAGGTCAACCTTGCAATTTTTTCTATTTTAGTAGCATAATGTAGTTTTCAAATGAAGTTTACTAGTATAACGTAGTTTTCAACGTATTCTATAGCTCACTGAAAAATGCTCATATTCATTATTTATGTTTTATCTATTCTGCAATAATGAAACCTATATGAAACGTTGGTAAGATTTAACAGATGGAAAAAATTTAAAATTTGATAATATATTGACCATATGCTGTATACAACAATCCTTTGTGCACATGGCATGTAGCTAGTATTACATATATTTGTGTATAATATAAATTACTGCAACTTCATGAATCATAGTACTTAATTCAATTTAATTTCTTTTAAGCAATCATCTCCGGAATTGAACAGGGCACTCTCTCATTTTGGAAATGATGGGAGGTCCTTTTCAGTTCTCCTTCAGATTTTGTCTTCCGTCGATCTTCCGGTGGATTCTGGAGGGGATCCCCTATTGTGTGTGGGTCTCAATGGGTTTTGAGAAAATTTGGTGATTGGAGTAGTTTGACGCCAAGTACCTGCAAAGAAGTTCAGGGGTGGTTTGATACCACCGAGGACCCTCCGACGATCAAGTTAGTGCTAGATCCGAGCAGCGTAACGGCTAAGTGGAGTAAAAAATGGCTTACTTGACCCTTCTGTGATGGGGGTTTATATGGTGGTGGAGGCACGCAGCAGCAGGCGCGAGAATCTCGCCGGCAGTTACGCTCCCGACGTCACGTCCGCGTAGAGAGCGGATCGACCATGAATGGGGATCGTGAAGGCGTGGAATGTGGGATGTTGCTGGCGGAGAATCCGCGCATGGCGAGATTCGCGGAGCGGCGGCTACGCATGTGAGCGGCTGAACTGGTCGGAGGACCGAGGAAGACGGCCTCGGCCAAGGGGCTCGGAGACGAGCGAGAAGGCCGAGGAGACTTGGTCCTGTGGCAGCTCAGGGCGAGCTGAGGGGCCGAGAAGGCCAATCTGCAGGGAGCCCCGAGGAGGGCTTAGCTTGTGCTGGCCGGTCGGGTACAGGGGTGGCATGGTCGGCCTTTGTGGGCCCTTTCTTCTGAGTTCTGGGACGTGTCATCCGCCACGTATCCTGATCTTAAGGGTCGCCAATATTGAGCATTATCATTAGCCCCCCACTCTTGTCCTGACCAGCCAGCGGGTCGGGTCAGGAGTGGACCGCCGGGCCGCCCGGGGTGAGCTCCCTCCTAAGGTTTCGTCGGGACGCGTCCCCGGGCCACGAGCTGTCTTTTCTGCCAGCGAATCAGGGCGAGATCTCTGCATTTAAGGAGGGTGCGCCGGTTCGTGTATCTTGCCTTTGAAGTGACGGCCCACGTGTCGAGCGTCAGTTGGCTAACGCGACGTGTGCAGACCTGCAACGCTTGAAAGGGGGCGGTCCAGTGCGGGGACGACAAGTGGAGCAATCAGAGCCATTGGATGTGAGGAGGCGTCTTGGCGGGAGACGAAGGGCACCGTTGGATGAGGTCGCTCGTGGCGATAAGTAAGGGTGGGGCCCGTTCCAGGGCCCCTACTCCTTCATATTTCCCATTCTAAGTCTCGGTTGCTCAGCGCTCGTCTTCTTCCTTCCACTTTCGTTCCCCGAGGATCATTCTTCCTAAGGTTAGATGTCTTCTCTTGTCGAGTCAGTAGATGTCGTTGAGGTAGGTTCTAGGACCCCTTTAGGTGAGCCTGAGTCCTCCCGGGGAGCAGGGGTTGGCCCCTCTTTCCGGGATCATGTGACAAGGGCAACCCTCAGGGAGGAGGCGGTAGATGCTGCCCCTAGCGTCATGTGTTGGATAAGGTATGAGGACGAGCTTGCCAACGCTCGGGCTCGCTTCCACATCCCCTCACGCTATACGCTCCGCCTGGATAAGGAGGGAGAGAGGGCAGACCAAGTACGGGGCAGGGAGATCGCCCTGTATTTGGAAGTATTTTAGGGTGGAATGCGTCTGCCCTTCTCTCCTGAGGTCGTTGAAGCGTTGAACTTCTTCGGGTTGGCCCCCGGTCAGTTGGTGCCGAACTCGAGGAGGATTCTCCTCGGGTTTCTGATCCGCCTGAAATTACAGGCGATCCCCTTCAGCCTTTCCCTCCTTGATTCTTCCCTCGTCTTCAAAAATCACCATGGTAGTCGAACGGGCGACCTGAGGTGGGTTTATCTCTCTTTCAGAAAGCGACCAGGGGGCGCCGCCGGGACGAGGGTCGTGGCTCTTCCTTCTTCCATTCACGACTGGAAGAAGAAGTTCTTCTTCGTTTCCCCTCCCGAGGGAGAGGACTGGCCTGTGCCTACAGAGTGGTCGAGGGAGAAGCACTTGTCGGGGAACCAGTCCAGTGACCCCGTCACGGTGAGAGTGGCGTCGTGGGAGCCCATCCCCCGTTTCGACGTGCTGTTGTCTGAGAGGGTTCTGAGTTGGGCCGGGCTCAGCCCCGTTGAATTCGTCGGTAAGTTTAGGTTTTCTTTTTTGGTTCATATATTGCCTGTGTCGCTGACTCCTTTTACACTTGGTTCCGTGCAGGACCCATGGACATGGACTCGCTCCGGACTTCCATGCGCCAGCCGAGGCCGGTTACGAAGGTTGGGGGCGCCGGCTCTTCCCGTCCACCGCCTACCCCGGCTCCTTCTCCCCCGGCGGTAGTGCCCCGCGAGCGCTCGGAGGCGGATCTCACCCTCGGTCCTAGCAGAACGTCGGGTCGGAGGTGGGCTCGGATTCTGGAGGACCCGGCGTCGGAGGAGGAGACCGGCTTTCCCTCAAGGCCGCTCAAGAGGAGATATTCCCGAGGACCGTCTTCGCCGATCACAGTGGAGGAAGGCGGTCTCCAGTTTGTTGTGCCTTCGGGGCTATCCGTCGCGGATAGCCTGCTGCATGAGAATAGAGGTATCGGCCGGGGGTATAGTCCCCGAGGGGACCTTCATGGCTCAACTGGCGTCCATCGCCCAGGAATCCGTGCAGGTAAGCGCTCGTCTTTTATTATTATTATTTTTTGAGGTTCGGTGCCTCTCTCATCTTCCTGATATCTCTTCTACCTTTCAGGTCCTTCAGCATGTCGCCCTCGCCTTGCGCATGGAGGCCGAAGTGGTAACCCCGGTGATGAAAGCTGCGGGCCAGCTCGCCTCGCTGGAAGAGAGCTCCAAGCGGGAGCTGGAGGCGATGAAGGCGCGGGTCGTCACCCTGGAGGGCGAGGTGGAGGCCAGGAAGCGGGAGGTTTCCCGGCACCGCGAGGCTGCCGCGGTTGCTGAGGCCAAGCTTGAGGACGCTCAGGTGCTGGCCGGCAACCTGAAGAAGACAGTGAAAACCCTCCGGAAGGAGGGGCGGCGGCCGAGTGGGCGAAGTCGGACGACCTGAGGGCGGCCAAGTTGGCCGACCTCTCGGCGGCGAAGACGGTGGAGGGCTACAAGAAGCCGAAAGACTACTATGATGACCTGGTCGTCGCCATGACCCTCATCTGGCACGAGACCCTCGACGCTGTTAAGGCCCGGGTGCCGGGGTTCGCCGACGAAGAGCTCCGGGCCCAGTACCCCCTCGCGGACACCAGCGGGCAGGGGCAGGAGATTAATGGAGAGGAAGTCGCCGAGGACCCAGCTCGCCTCGTGGTGGATGTCGAGGGCCCCGAGGTCACTCCTGACCCCGAGGCCTAAAGCCCCCGTCTTCCTCCTCCTTTTTTATTTTGCTGAGTCTGGAATTTTTTAAGCCTCCGGGCATTTTTTTAGGCTGGGGAGACAGAAATACCCTCTGTAAAGACCGCCTTTTAGTAATAAAACTTTTTCTTTGGTTTCATTGGCTTGCTTGTAAAAATTTTTCTTCTCGTTTTTCTTCTCGCACTGTTGGGCTTCCATGTCATGTCGGTTATTTGCCTAGTAATCGTCCGTCGAGTTGATTCAAGCGTTGCCGAGGAGAAGGCGTCTCCATGGCCCCGAAGTCGAGGGGAGATCGCTCGAGACTTGGATAGACCTGATGCCCCTAGTTGGCAGTTTGGATCCTCTGCGTGTGGTGGGCAGAGGGCTGTCCGCCTTATTTGCGCCGAGGATGGATGGAAGCTGCTCCGTTGCCCTTCGGCGAGGGCTTCTGATTTCTGATGTCATGGGTAGGTAACTACCATCCTGGGACGACCGAGCAGGGTAGCCGTTCGGATGCCTCTCGTGAGGGATCCGATCCCTGGTGTCATTGGTAGGGAGCTACCGGCCGAAGATGATCGAGCAGGGTAGCTGTCCAGTTGCCCCTTGCGAGGTCTTTGATCCTTCAGGACGGGGACCGAGAAGAGTTACTGCCCAGTGCCTCTTGGCGAGGACTTTGATCCCTGTCGGTTGTGGTAGGATGCTACCAGCCGAGGATAGCCGAGCAAGGACTCGACTGCCTCTGGGAGGACTTTGGTCCTTCGCGCGAGAGGGGCTGTAGGAGCTTACCAAGGACCCTTGGCCGGGCAGGGTTACTGCCCGGTGCCTCTTGGCGAGGGCTTTTGTCCTGAAGGATAACCGAGCGAGGGATCCTCGGGCTCAACTGCCTCTGGGAGGGCTTTCTGATCTTTAGCGTTGAGGTAGGGAAGCTACCCGCCAGGGATAGCCGAGCGATGGTTGGGCTCGACTGCCTCTACGAGAACTTTCTGATCCCTGGCGTTGCGGTAGAGAAGCTACCCACCAGGGATAGCCGAGCGATGGTTGGGCCCGACTGCCTCTGGGAGGACTTCCTGATCCCAGACGTTGTGGTAGGGGAGCTACCCGCCAGGGAAAACCGAGCAGGGCAGCTGGTGGGTTATCTCTTGGTGAGGGCTTTGATCCCCGGCGTTGCGGTAGGGAAGCTACCCGCCGGGGATGACCGAGCTGGGCAGCTGCTAGGTTGCCTCTTGGTGAGGGTTTTGGTCCCTGGCGTTGCGGCAGGGAAGCTACCCGCCATGGGGAACCGAGCAAGGTAGCTGCTAGGTTGTCTCTGGGAGGACTTTCGATCCCAGGCGTTGCGGTAGGGAAGCTATCCGCCAGGGATAACCGAGCAGGGCAACTGTTGGGTTGCCTCTTGGTGAGGGCTTTGACCTTTAGCGCTAGGGGGCCTGAGGGGGCCGGCTAAGGACCACCGGGCAGGGCAGCTCCTCAGCCGAATCTTCATGAGGTTTCTCCCGACCGTACATTTGCGGATATGGAGACAGGGACGGTTAGCCTGCGCATTGAATGTGGGGGGAGGTAAAGTGCCAGGGTCGCGTCACTTCGATTCCGCTGGAGGAGGCTTAATGATCGTCGCGTGGAAGCGACTCCTTGGGCGAGAGCGGGTGGCCGTTGAGTTCCTCTGGGGGTGCAGCGGGCTATATAAGGCTGAAGGAGTACCAGTCCTTCCTTCCCTTGCAAACAGTGTGTTGAGAATGCAGGACTTCCCCTTTACCATCCCTGAGATCATCAATTTCGAGGATGTGTACCTCTATGACCAAAACTGCACCGAGGACACGGTGCAGTTGGTGTACGGGAGCATCGAGGACCACTTCGGCCGGCTGCTCCCCCGACGTTCCTCCCTGCTGCAGCTGCTGATGTACTCCATCTGGAGGGCGTCGCTGGGGCTTTATAACCCCTTGTCCGAGCAGCTCTATGACGAGGCCATGGGCAAGCTACGGTCACTGAGGCGCTTCGGCCTGATCTCCGCGAACCAGCTGGCTTGCTCGGAGGCGCTCGTCCGCGAGTGCTATGAGTTGAGGCTTGGGATTAACGCGCGAGGGGGGGAACCGAGGGGAAAGGTTGGATCTCGCGAGGCCTCAGCTGGCTGAGATCTTTACCGAGTATCACGAGCAGTGCTCTCTGCACCCCCTTCCCCCGCTGTTGTAATAATAATTTTTTCTCTCTCTTTTTTTTTGCATGTACGGCTGAGGAACCCATAATAGCCCCCCCCCTTTTTGAATAAATAAGATCTTTTCTGCTTTCTTTGCAATGTTCTGTTGATCTTTATTAAATTGACAATAGCCCTAGGGAGAGTTTACATTGCCCCAAAAGAAAAGTACAGGCTAATAGATGACCCTATCAGCGTGGCCTGAGCTTCCTGGGGGCTTGCTGGTCTCCGTGCTTGGCGCCGGGTGCGGGGCATTCCGGGCGCCGGACTGGTCATCCGCGGAGGCAAGCATAATCTGGCCGATGGTCAGCTCGGCGGGAGGAGGGCGCTGCTCCTGCTCGCGGTCGGCCTGCCGTTTATCCCTTAAGTAGGCGGCGAGGTGCCCCGATCGGATGAGCTCCTCGATGTAGTCCCGGAGTTGCTTGCAATCCTCGGTGGCGTGGACCAGCGTCCGGTGGAAGACGCAGTAAGGGCTCCGGGTCCGCTTTGAGGCCTGACGCGGGATTGGAGGGAACTTGAAGAACCCTTCGCCTTGGGCCTCCTTTAGTAACACTGCGAGGGAGACGTTGAGAGGGGTGTACTCCTGGAACTTCGGGTGATAGGGTTGCTGACGCTCTGGCCTCTCTTCCCGAACCCTCTTCTTCTGTTCGGATCGTTCTGCCCGGGGGAGGTTCGCGTTCACCTCGGACTCTAGCTGAACCTCGCGCTCGGTCCACGCCTTGACTTCGGCCATGGTCTTAGGCTGTGCCAACGCAAAGGAGTGCAGCCGCACCTTGTGCCTCAGACCAGATCTGAGCGCCGTGATGACGGTCTCGTCCCGGGGCTCGGGAACTTCGAGGAGGACGTTGTAAAAGCGGGTGATGTAAGCCTTGAACGTCTTCTTGTCTCCGCTCCTAATTGTGAAGAGGTAGTCGACCGTGCGTGTAACAACTCCAATTTTTGTATACATAAAATAGATTTAAATTTGAAGTATACTTGGGGTATTTAATGTTGCTGTTACCACTTTAAGTATTTATTTTCCCACAATAATTACAAAAAGAACCTTGTAGCTCATTGGTAATACCTTGCACTGCTGAACCAAGCCACCAGAGTTCAAATCCCATGCCCCACATTATTTTTAGATTGTTTTTGTTTTAAATCCTTTGGAAGCCCAACAGTCCAAACACCATAACTCCCAAACTTTGAACTGAACCCTAAAAACTAAAAATACCGGTGCTTACACCACGAGACCCCCCACCCGTTGGCACCCCGACTCAGCCCGACTCGGGCCGGCGCCGCCGGCCGGACTCGGCCGGACGGCCGAGTCGTCAACACGAAAAATCCGCCTTTTCAAATTCCTAACTCCCTTGCACACACCATTTACTTGGATCGGTTCCCGAGAGTTAAACACACTACATTTACTATAAATTTAAATGATTTTTCTATAATTTTTATAATTTTTTTAATTGAAAACCTTTCACCTACCCTACCCTAGCCTACCCTATAAATACACCCCCTACCCTCTACCCTCTCATCCCAAAACCCTAGGCTCACTCTCTCAAAATTTTCCAAGAAGTGTGTACTTTGAAATCAAGTTCGCGGCGAAGCTCTGACGAAATTCCGGCGGGAATTCCGGCGACGTTTTTAGAAACAACCGGCGACGAAACAATGCCTCGGCAGCTCCTTTAGTTCCCCTACACTCCTTAGTATAGATCGAAACCCGTAAGTCCCATTCTATCCCCCTTTCTATTTCTCTAAAATACGAAATTACGAAACCCGACGGAATCGGAACAAATCCGATTTCCGACTCGGTTTTCTATAAAATTTCACTTCTAACCAATACATTCATGTCTAAACATCTTAATCTTGACTATTAAACTTTTAAAAATCAATTTGAACAAGTTTTCTCAAATGAAATGATAACCTTTCCAATTCATCGTATTTTTTCACTTTAATACCATCATGTTTCAATTTCACATTTAACCCCTTAACTTTGCTATACATTTAAAGTAGAGCACGAGGTAATGACCTACCTCCACACACACGCAAATACAACCCTAAACGATATAATCAAAACTTAGAATACGATAAAAACAATACTTTCACTTAAATACCATTTTCTTAATAAAATCATTTTTAAGGTTTTAGCTTTGAAACACTTTTAAATAAACACCTCGTATTAGGAAAATACGATAAGTTGTGTACATCGATCGTTTATCTAAACCTGACTTTGTGGTGTCTAGGCTAGGCAAGTGAGCAAAGGTAATTTTAAAAGGCCTGTCTCACGATTCGTGAGCGGATCCCTCCTTCCTCACTTGTACTTACTTGGCCACAATTGGCGGTGAAGAGGCGATAAGAGGCTTCTAACGACTTATCGTTTAGACCATTTAGAAATAGGCTAGTTGGCTTAGGAAACCTTAGAATCTAAAATACGGAAATTACACTTTGCAAATAAATACCCTTTTACTTTATAAAACCGTTTTCTAAAGGATTAGTATTTTACAATCTTTGCAAAGCGCCGCTACAACCCATTTTTTGGGAACCCGTTCGGGATTGTGCGGTTTATCGCGCACCCTCGGGCTAGTAGTGAGAGATTCAGACCTCCGCAAGGAGCATTCGGTCTCGAAAGGTTTAAAATACGACATCTTAAGAAAATGAGATTTCTGGAATATAAAATATTTATTAAAATTATTTTTGTATAAACATATGTATATTTATCATTTAAATATCTATTTTATTATAATATAAATATTCCACCTTTTTCTAAAAATCACAATAATAAATTTTACACTAAAATACCATGAACTTCAAATAATCAATATTACAGAAAAATACCCTTATTTATAAAACTGGGATATTTTCACTAGAAATGTCATAACATAAAATCCACCATCATTACAACTCTAAAGACGAACAATAAATACTTGAGGTGTATTTTGAAAAGTATATAAAAGTATTTTTATATAAAAACCCCTCAAGTTTTATAAATTACCTTAAGGACCCTAGTAATTAAAAGACCTCGATTCACATTCTGATTGTCTGACTCGGGTTTGAGTCTGATTAATCTGACTTGAATATGATTCAAGTCAATCTACAAACTACAAGATTCCAAGACAATATGAACACATGAATCCATGAATACAATTATCAATTTATACAACTTGACTGAACCGAACCATGGATATATATTCCTTTTACATGATTCTCAGTATTCCATTCACATGACTCTACGGTTATAACCGTTTCCTGATATCATGGTTTCGGTTAGTCAGTCAATCAATCATGCAATCAATACAATTTTACAAGATAACAATACAAACCAGACATCGCGGGGTTTAAGGGGTAGATTGGTACGGAAGGTGTTAAAGGTGGCACAAGGTGGTCAGATTTAATACACCTAACATGAATCCAGTTGCTGTTGTACCGTGGCATAAACGGTTCCTTGTACTATACGTGCCTCTAGTCTCTGGCATATAGAGACTCCCCTCGTATACACTGGCATCCTTCTGTACCAAGCTACAAACAACAGCGTTAATACGACATTACTAAAGGATAATACAACTTTAAAATATATCTTTTTAATCTGGCTTTTTCTACTTCCTCTTACCTTTGGGACTTACCGAGCGACCTGTTCGTTGACGACATTCTGTTTCTTTTTTCTTTGAATGTCGTCAGGTGATTTGGACCCGGCGGAGATTGAGCCATCTCAAGAAGACTTGGAGCAGTTTGCCGAAAACCCTGCACTTTAGTTTCATTGTACACTTTTTCTCTCTGTACTTTTCATTTCCTGTTATGCCACTGTTTAGGCATCTTTTTATTTCAGTTGTATTTCCTTTCATGTATTGTACAAAGAATGTTAATAAATAAAAGTTGATGTTCTTTTTATTTCTTGTCTCTTGTGTATTTACTTTATATTGCTTAGATACGCTTAGCGTATGTACTTCTGAGTATATACGTAGCGGACCTCGTCGCGTCCCCTTCGTCATACACTGGGAAGCGGGGCGTGACAGGTTTTGTTGGTGGCCCATGCAGGTCAGAGCTGTATGAAACCCTATCATGCAGTTTTGTTCTGCGTTAACAACCTAAGCAATATAACACAAGAACCAGCAACTAAAACATTCTTTACAATTCATGTTCCTTGAATCTTGCAATTTCATATTTCTTGAATCTTATCATTTCATGTACTTGAATCTGTCCTAACCCTAATTTTTCTTCAGGGTTATGGATTCTCCGAACAACACCAGCACCAACGTCAACAACACACCTCCAGCACTGCCTCTCACACCTGCTGTTCCTGCGCCACCTACCGAGCAAACAGTGCTACTTGAGGCAATCCGCAGCCTTCTCGAGGGACAGCAACAACTCCTGAACCGTCCTGAGACTGATGCTCCTGGGGTAAAGCAATTCAGGGCTTTACATCCGAAGCAGTTCTCAGGAAAGGGGAGCCCACTGGAAGCTGAGGAATGGGCACAAAGCATAGAAGACGATCTGGCAGCAGCTCAAGTGCCAGACATAGCTTGGGTCCGTGTGGCTAAACTACAGCTCACGGACAATGCTCGGAACTGGTGGAAGGCGGAAGAAAGCCGTCTTGCACAGCCTATTGAATGGAAGACTTTTCGCGAGAAGTTCGACGCGAAATACTTCCCTGTGACTGACAGGTTTGCCATGGAGCAGCAGTTCATTAATCTACAACAAGGATCGATGTGGGACAAATCAATAGATGAATACGACGCTGAATTCACCATGTTAAGCCGGTAAGATATGTCGCAATAGTTCAATTTTTAAATATCACTGCTAACACAATCCTTAAACAGATTCGCGGCACATTTGATACCGACGGACGAGATCAGAGCCCGGCGCTTTCAACAAGGACTGGACACGGAGATTCAGGCTGCTCTAGCCACAGTAAAATTTTTGACTCATGAGGATGCTCTGGAAGTTGCCCGCAGTTATGAGGCAGTGATAAAAGCAAGGGGCAGACCTCAGTCTGCAGGAGTCTAGCGCCCTGCCAACCAGATGGCAGGTGGAGCCTCGTCCAGACCCCATTTTGTGCCAAGACGTCATGGAGCACCAATCAACAGGCCTAGCCTAGCCTTTTGTAACTACTGCAAGAGAAATGGGCATCTGGCGAGAGATTGCCGGCGTGCGAACAATCTTTGATTCATCTGTGGCTCAGCTGCTCATGGTATTAGGGCTTGTCCCCAAAGGCAAAACCCAGTTGCTGCACCCAAGCCAGCAAACAATTACCCACAGCGTCCAGCCATCCAAGCCCCTACTCCAAGACTTGCACTACCTGCACCACCCAGAGGACCACAAGCTGCACCACCTTCTCGTCAGTTCCATCAAGCTCAAAGGAACGTTCCGAGGAATGTACCAAAGCGCCAGGCTTTCACGATGTCTGTGGAAGAAGCTGAGGCCACTGGCCAAGTCATTACTGGTAAACTTTCCTTCTCAAACTTATCTTTTAGTCTTGGTTATCTACACACTTTCCCTATACCTAAAACATATCCCATATACCTTAGGTACAATCCTAGTAGCCTCACTACCTGCACTTGCACTGTTTGATACTGGAGCATCCCACTGCTTTATATCGCAACGGTTTGTCCGAACCCATGCGATTCCAGTCTCACCGCTTGTATCCATCTGGAATGTCAGTTCAGGAAATGGCGTTCTAAAGGCAACTATGGGATACAGCTTGTGTCTGGTCGTCGTCTGCAGCCGGGAGTTTTATACTGACTTCAAAGTACTGGACATACCGAACTTCAATGTGGTTCTCGGAATGGATTGGCTTGGAACCTTTTATACTACCATTGACTGTCGTCAAAGGAAGGTAGTATTCGAGATTCCAGACCATCCGGTCTTCTATTTCAAGAGCGGAGACCGTACCCTGAAGCCAAGTACCTACAAAGCGAAGCCAAGGAAAGCCGTAATTGCAGCAGCTCAAGCAGAAGAAGAATTAAGACCAGAGATAGTTCGAGAGTTCGACGATGTATTTCCTGACGATATATCAGGTTTGCCTCCCGATCGAGCTCTTGAATTCAGTATTGATTTAGTACCAGGAGCACAACCGGTGATCAAAGCACCTTATAGATTAAGTCCGGAAAGTTTGAAGGAAGTCCGAACACAGTTGGACGAATTATTGGCGAAAGGATGGATTCGTCCCAGCACTTCAAGTTGGGGAGCACCTGTACTACTTGTGAAGAAGAAGGAAGGTTCATACAGAATGTGCATCGATTATAGGGCCTTGAACGAAGTCACTATAAAGAACAAGTATCCACTCCCACGCATCGATGATTTATTCGATCAGCTAAGTGGATCTTGTGTTTTCTCTAAATTGGATCTTCGTTCAGGTTATCATCAAGTGAAGGTCAAGGAAGCTGATATTCACAAAACAGCTTTCAGAACTCGCTATGGACATTATGAATTTCTAGTGATGCCATTTAGAGTGACCAATGCACCAGCAATATTCATGAACCTAATGAATCAAGTTTTCCGGGAGTACTTAGACAGGTTTGTTGTCATCTTCATCGACGACATCCTGGTGTTTTCTAAGAATCGGAAAGAGCGTGCAGAGCATCTACGAATTGTCCTAGAAACTCTTTGACGACATATGCTTTATGCCAAGTACAGCAAGTGCGAGTGTTCCCCTGAGAACGGCGGCCGAGACGCGGAAGCGTCCCGCCTGAGGTTCGGGGCAGATGCTATTTGGTTTTATCCGTCCACCTCTCCGAAGATGCCAAGTTGATTTATGGCACCGTGTATCGGAGGTTTAGACGGATGCGGCCGATGTAGCAGACTTCGTCAGATTCCCCCTCATTTGAGGTGTTTTTGATTGTGGGGACGCTCTTCCCTGCAGGTGCAAGCCCCTACAGTTAATTACGCTACCGCATCGCGGTAACCACTTTCTCCTTCTCCAGAATTTCACTTCGTGTCGTGGGTGTTTGTTTTGTTTGTGGTTGCCCATAGATCGTATACGGAGACTGAGTAATGCCGTCGCCCGTAGGACGTGGATTAGTCTAAATCCGTATTTACTTAGATTTGGGTTTGGTGTTTTTGGTTTAAGGATGCATTAGCCGCGTTGCGGCTAAGATCAACTTAAACGTTCGTTAAGGATACGTTAGTCCTGTTTGAGACTAAGATCGACTTAACGTAGTGATCCATTTAATATATGGCCGTTGGGACTCGTCGCCTCTCTGACGTCGTTGAAGGATTACAATGATAGGTGTCAGAGGAGTTCGGAGATGTGCCCTTGAGCCAAAGTTGATTTAGGGTTTTATAGTCTATTTGAATGTTAAGGATACGTTAGCCGTGTTTGGGGCTAAGATCAACTTAAACGGGACCGTTTAGATCCGGCAAAAGAGCATTTGGAGGCTCTACTGCTCCAGTTTTAGGGACGCGGTGGTCCATTGCCAGTTTAGGGACGTGGTGGTCTATCGCCAGTTTAGGGACGTGGTGGTCCATCATTAGTTTAGGGACATTTCGGTCTGTCGTTCCCATTTAAGGACGAATATTAGTTTAAGGACGTCTCGGTCCGATATTAGTTTAAGGACGTCTCGATCCGATATTAGTTTAAAGATGTCTCATTCCGTCATTAGATTAAGGACATTTCGGTCCAATATTAGTTTAAGGACGTCTCGGTCCGTCATTAGTTTAAGGACATCTCGGTCCGTCATTAGTTTAAGGACATCTCGGTCCGATATTAGTTTAGGGACGTCTCGGTCCGATATTAATTTAGGGGCGTCTCGGTCCATCATTAGTTTAAGGACATTTCGGTCCAATATTAGTTTAAGGACGTTTCGGTCCGTCATTAGTTTAAGGACATTTCGGTCCGTCATTAGTTTAAGGACATTTCGGTCCAATATTAGTTTAGGGACGTCTCGGTCCGATATTAGTTTAGGGACGTCTCGGTCCGATATTAGTTTAGGGACGTCTCGGTCCATATTCCAGTTTAGGGACGTGGTGGTCCATCTTTAGTTTAAGGACGCTTAAGTCCGTGGGTTTAAGGACCCCACAGTCCGTGTTTTAGTTTAAGGACGCTTAAGTCCGCGGGTTTAAGGATCCCACAATCCTTCTTTTGGTTTAAGGACGCTTAAGTCCATGAGTTTAAGGACCCCACAGTCCGTGTTGATGTGTGGTTGTCGGGACCCGTCACCTCTCTGACGTCGTTGAAGGATTACAACGATAGGAGTCAAAGGAGTTCAGAGATGTACCCTTGAACCAAAATCGATTTGGAGTTTTATAGTCCATTTAAATGTTTAAGGATACGTTAGCCATATTTGGGGCTAAGATCAACTTAAACGGGACCGTTTAGATCCGGCATAAGAGCATTTGGAGGCTCTGTTGTTCCAGTTTAGGGACGTAGTGGTCCATGTTCCAGTTTAGGGACATGGTGGTCCATTATTAGTTTAAGGACGTTTCTGTCCACTATTAGTTTAAGGACGTCTCGGTCCGATATTAGTTTAAGGACGTCTCGGTCCACGAGTTTAAGGACCCCACAGTCCATATTGATGTGTGGTCGTCGGGACCCGCCACCTCTCTGACGTCGTTGAGGGATTACAACGACAGGCGTCAGAGGAGTTCGGAGATGTACCCTCGAACCGGATATAAATTGATTTAAGAGAGAGCTGCGCTCAGTCAATTTAATTTGAGGACTTACGGCCATGATTGGGTTAAGTCCAGTTGAAGAATGTTCAACGTTTTTATTTATCTTTGGCCTATTAGGCTTGTGCTAGGGCTTTGCCCCTGCTAGGCCTTTTTTATTTGGGCTCTGTCCCTTTGTAAATGATGCAGAACATCTATTTTGGTTTGGGCTCTGCCCTTTTTAAAATAATGCATTGCATTTTATTAGGCCTGTTAGGCCTTCTTTAATTGGGCTTGGCCCTTTTGTAAGCAGTGCGGTGCACTAATTATTTGACAGTGGCTTGTCAGGCGCTTTGCGCCAAATAATGAGCGCAAGCGCTCGTGGAAGCGACACGTGTCGCACTCCGGTGAATGCAAGCGCAATAGCGCAGTGCGCTGTGTCAGTGCGCTGCGCTGTTGCGCTGTTGACACGTGGCGCTCCCTGGTGGCTTGCGCCAACAAAGGAGCGCAACAGTGCAATTTTTCAAGTGCAAAGCACTGTTTTATATTTTGATCGATTTTAAATCAAAGAAAACAAGTTTTTTCTTGTTTTCAAAGAACCAATGGTTCATAAGAAAGTGCAAAGCACTATTATTATTATTTTTTTTCTGTTTATTTAAGATTATTGATCTTGCTCTTAGATCAATAATCTGTTCATAAGAGAATTTTCTCTTCTTCCTAAAGGTTTTTACCTTTTCTTCTTTTGGAGTTTCTTCAGAGTTTTCTCTGTTTGAAGTTCTTGATTCTTCACCAAAAAAAATGTTGATGCCTTTGAATTGAGGCTTAGGGTCCTTTTTATAGTGCCCATAAATTAGTTAATTTTGTTAAAGAGATCTTTCTCTGAGTGATTTGGGGAATTTTCCCCACCGTTGGATCTTTGATCCAAGGGCTTCTGTTTTACAGAAGAAAATCTTCTTGTTTTAACAAGAACAGAAAGATTTCTTTAAAATCTTTATTCTGTTTGGCGCAAATGCCCCAGCGCGTGACATGTGTCACGCAGCGCACAGAGCAGCGCCTCTGCGCTGACACGTGTCGCGCAGCGCACAGCGGAGCGCAACTGCGCTAGCGCATCTGCGCTGACACGTGTCGCGCAGCGCAGAGCGCAGCGCAACTGCGCTAGCGCATCTTCGCTGACATGTGTCGCGCAGCGCATCTGAGCTGACACGTGTCGCGCAGCGCACAGCGCAGCGCAACTGAAGCGTTGCTTCATTTAATTTTGTTTAAAACAGAGCTTTGCTCTGATTGGGTGCGCTGCCTTGGGCGCTGCGCTGATGCGTCTGCGCCAGACACGTGGCGCGTTGCGCCCGGGATTTGAAGCGTTGCTTCAAAATTTTGAATTTTGAATTTCAACAGAGCTTTGCTCTGATTGGGGGAAACAAATGCCCCCCCACCGTTGCGCTCACGTGGCGCGCACGTTAGTGCAGCGGTGGCAAACTCCTGATCGTTGGATCAAGGGGTGAGCTGAAGGGGCGCAGGCGCCTTATAAATAGGACTCTTGGCCTTTAAAAAAATCTTCACCATCTTCAAGATTTTAATTACCAGAGCTTTGCTCTTGCTTAAGAATTTCAGAGCTTTGCTCATTTCCAAAGTTAGAAAGTTTAGGTAAAATTAATTTAAATCAAATTAACTTAAATTAACCTTAACCAAAGTGCTTTGCTCTTACAGATCTTTTGATCTAAAAAGATCCCCATTGGGGTTTCATAAACAGAGCTTTGCTCTCAAAACTTATAGATTTATAGAGATCTTGTTCATGGGTTCTAACCCATGGACAGAGCTTTGCTCTTTGAATCATCTGTAGATCTTTTAGATCTGAAAAATGAAGAATTTTTCATGGATTTTTCAAGATTCCAAAAAATTTTAATTCATTTAGGTGTAAACATTTTCTGATGGACTTTTCCATTATTACCATAGAGCTATGCTCTTTTAAGGAATTTTATTCCCTTGAGACCAGAATTTGACAAGTGTCATTCTGTGGCAGAGCTTTGCTCTGAAAGAGGAGATTCTCTCCTTGTCTCTAAGGATTCCCCACTAATGAGAATATTCAATGATGAGGCTGTCTTATTAAATAGGGCATTTTCATCTGGATTTCGTGGGTCCCCATTTGGTCCCCTACCCACTGCACTGCAATGTAGTGTGATTAATTTTTAAATTTAGTTAATTTAAAAGCTAAACGTTGGAATTGCAGCACTAACGGCCAATTTCTGTTCATTTGCAGCGATCATGTCTCTTGACACCTCGTTCCCGTTTGTTCGTTCAGAGGAGGGATTTCCCGAAGCGCCCTTGGATCGTGAAGTCCTGGCCATGATTAGAGAATACGACCCGGAGTACAAAAGTCTCCACCTTTGGGGGTCGTGGTATAACCAGATCATTACGGGTCGACGCAGCTTCACATGCGCAGTGCCGTCCGAGCCCATCACGGCGATTCACTATGCTACCCCACCCTCGGTGCAGTATGTCGTGGAGTTGGTGGATTGGACATCGAAGGGCTTTCTACATCCCGCTATAGATGCGATACAGGTTCAGCGTCCCCTGGTTTTGGATATCCTAGGACACCGTATCTGTCAAGGTGAAGCACGGCCCTGGGGGAAATCATATAACCTTGGTCTGATTCCCCGCCACCCGATCGGCTATCTGCCGTGGACCCGGTACATCCTGTCGACGAAGAAGTCGCAGTAGATAAGATTAGGACTGTACACTGCGGTCTATGTCCCTCTCTTCCAGTATCCCACGCTCCCCACCTGGTGGTTCAAGGCTTTCCTGGAGCAGTGGAATATTCCTACCCACACTTTCCTTGCCATGGATCGGGAAGTGTCCATCTCTTTGGAGGAGTTCACGGAGGTATCCAGTCTACCAGTCATGGGGGAACACTATGAAGAGCTGCTCCCGACAGATGAGTACGTCTTCGGTGCTAAGCCGGTAGTAAGGGGGATCTGTCACGCCCCGCTTCCCAGAGTACGCAAGATTTGGGCACGTGACATAGCCAACCATGCTACCTGTGGGTAGGAAGTATCCATCCACAGTCACATTACGGTTGTAAGGATATCAAGAACAAGATAAAATAAACTAAATACATGTCCAAATCCATAATAACAAGAATCAATAAAAAATAAGTGCGGAAGCTAATGATCCAATACAATGAATAAACAGTATGTCCCATAATGCGGGCTCACATCTGGAAATGAAATGACATAACTAAACTAAACTCTAAGGAACTCACAGTTCAGCCTGCTGGCTGAAGTACTCCTGCTCGGTCGTAGACAGTGGTACGGAATCTGGGCCATGCAAAACCCAGACGTCAGCGCGTCATGATATCAAGCATATAGCATAAACATGGTAATGAGAAATGCAAGTGTGAGCATGAATAAAGCAGCAACAAGAAATAACAAGCAGGGTAATGTGCACTGGTGACTAAACTGTCCTGTCAGGTTTTCTACTCTATAGTCTTTGAAACCAATTGATGAATCGTCGATGTAACTCAATAGTATCCCGTGCGTGCCCGGGACCACGGTCATGATCCTCGGGGCTGAATCCGAGACGTGCCGCTAAGCAGTAAAAGGTAGTAGGATGGACGAGTGATGTCAGCAACAACACTCCGGAGCTGACCAAGCCCGTAAGACTGATCAGAACAATGTATCGAACTGTTGAGTTACAAGTCGGTTTCACCTTTGATTTCCTCATACCCCCAAACTATGTATGTCAGTCAGGTATTCAGTAGTCAAGGGCTAATGCCAACACAAAGTCAAGTAAAGGTAGGTCTGTCTGGATCAACAGCAGGAATGGTTAGTTTTGTCGGCATTAGGCATGAAATCGTGAGACAAGTAATGTCATGGTACAACAGGATGAGTCGGTATGTATGTATATGTCAGGTGTAGCAGGGCAGGTCAATATGTCGTGCAATCGGGTAAGTGCTCACAACAGGTATACAATCAATTATGAATAACAGCAGGAAACAGTAATTAATCACAATATTCCATATAACTACAGTGATGTTTGTATTCTCTTATTAACAGGTTCAATCATCTTTAGGGTGCAAAAGCCACAAGGTAAAGCAATATTCACAATTATAAATTAAGGAACTACATGAAATTATACTAAGTATAATAATTGTCTCAAGAATAGTTTAACAGTTCAAGCAGATATGATTCAGTCGTTTTATTTAGTTAAAGCATGGAGTGATGTGGGTTAATTAATTACTAGGAACTGTTGTAACGATTCCAGGTTAAGATAACTGCAATAATATGATATCCATTACCATCATTAAGTTACGGGATTAAATAGTGTGAATTAAATTGCGTGGCAAGACTAGATCTCGCACGCTAGCATGTTCAAGCAAGTATTCAGATACTTGCCTCGACTGTCTGCAAACTGGAATACGGATGCGATGTCGGCAGAAACGCGATATGAAAGCACGGGCCACGGATCGAGTCCCAACAGAGATCAACGAGATCGCACGGACCAGGGGACTTCGCTGGAGCGTCGGGTTCGCCAAGACGGCACGGTCGGATTCCGGCAAAATGTCATCGGTAACAAGTTAGCAACAAAGATACGATACACGCAAAATACGACCAGCGAAGGGATTGTACCAAAAGGAAGCACAAGGAAAACTCACAGAGAAGAAACAGGGTGCAAACACGATGGCTCGACGGCACTGGAATGCCGGCGAGGCAGCGACGGCGAAGAACGGTGGCTGGAAAATCCCGAGTTCGCTGGAACGAGGGTGCTGCAGCGGGTGCGAGGGTGGTAGTCGACTCTGGTGGTCGAGGGGGAAGGAAGGTGGTCGGAGGTGGCGTCGACGAGGTCGCCGGCGCGTTTCTCCGGCAAACAGCGGAGGTTAGGCGAGGGGTTATGGGCTCGGGTTGGTGTCCGGCGAGGGGAGGAGGGAAACGACGACGAGGTCGGGTCAAGGAGGGTGAGAGGGAGTCGTGGGAGGCGTCGGCGGCGAGGGGCGGCGTCGACGTCGGCTGTGCAGGGTTGGAGGCGAGGTCGGGAATGGGTGCAGGCGCGGGATCGTCGGGAGAACAGGAGGAGGAAGGTGCGGCGGTCGAGGAGGCGTTGCTGGCGGCGACGGCGAGGTCGCGGTGGCGATGGTGGCTGCGCGAGTACGAGGCTAGGGTTAGGGTTTGTTGGGTTCTCGTGGTGAAGGTGGGTTGAAGGAAGCGGCTGTTGCATGGTTTTGTATAGAGGAAGAGAGAGAAAAGATTGAAGAGAGAGGGAGATTGATGAGATAGAGAGAGAGATTGAGGGAGGAGAGAGAGAGAGATGGGGAAAAGGAGGCGGGGCCCACGAGCTCGATTGTGAGCTCGTGATTGGCTGCAGGGAGTTAAGGAAATATTTGAATAAGGATTTTGAATGGATTTACTGTTAAGGATTAATATTCGTATATAATTTTAGTTTTAGATATTAAATTGAAACGGGCCCTTTTTGGCGCGAAATGAAACATTTCCAAATCGCGCCCGGGTCGCGCCCAAATGTTCCAAATTCAAATTATAGGATTTTAAGCGGGTTCCAAATTTTGAAAAGAGGTGTTTAGTGATTAAAATGCATGCCCCCAAGTCGGACACTTGTACGCGCGCGTAGTCGTCCAAACTTCCCCGATTTAGCCAAACGGAACGGAATCTCGACACGCGGACGCTACCACGCGACTAGTGGCGACGAGTAGGCCAACATGGACATCTTAAATTTCATTTTAGGAGTTAAAATTTGTTATGTGCCAAAATGACTTAACCGGGTAAAATTTATGAATAAACACCAGAAAATCAGGAAAATTGGAAATGAGCAAACCACAACCCTCAACTAGTAATATAAATAGTATTATTGGGCTCGGGTGTTACATCATACCCAACTACAAAAGAATTTCGTCCTCGAAATTCCAAGAATACAAGATAGCTAACTACTGGAAAAGGTGAGGGAATTTCTGTCGGATCTCGTCTTCTCGCTCCCAAGTGGATTCTCCATGCAATCGGTTACCCCAAGAACCTAGCACAAGAGGGATAACCCTGTTCTTAAGAACCTTTTCTCTCCGATTGTCCATCAGTTTGAGGATGATAGGCTGTGCTGAACTTCAATCGAGTCCCCAAACTTTCTTGTAAGCTCCTCCAAAAGTGCGACAAGAACCGAGTGTCCCGATCGGACACGATGCTTACCGGTACTCCACGCAATCTGACAATCTCCTGCATGTACCGCTCTGCCAAAGTCTCTGTCGATTGACCAACCCGAAAAGGAATAAAGTGAGCTGCCTTGGTCAACCGATCGACAATCACCCATACAGCATTGTTGCCCTTTGGACTCCGCGGTAAAGCCGTCACGAAATCCATGGTTATATGTTCCCACTTCCATTGAGGAATCGGAAGTGGTTGCAACAAACCAGCAACCCTTTGGTGTCAGCCTTGACTTGCTGACGCACCAAGCACTTAGCCACGAAGCTAGCAATTTCCCGTTTCATACCTTCCCACCAGAAATGCTGTCGAATATCTCGGTACATCTTTGTCCCTCCTGGATGTACAGAGTAAGCTGAACTGTGTGCCTCCTTCATAAGCTCCTCACGCACATCTCCTTTTGGCACACACACACACGGCTACCATATCTCAACGAACCATCTTCATGGATCAGTAAATCGGTTCGTAGTCCGGCTCCAACCTGCTCTCGAAACTTCTGCAGTCTAGGATCCTGCGATTGCGCCACTTTAATCTTCTCCACTAAGGACGATTGTACTTGCAACTGCATCAACTGTCCTGTAGCACGCGGTAGCACAACCTCCAAGTCAAATCTCCGAAACTCCTCAATGATCTCTCTCTGTGCAGTCAATAACTGAATTGCTGGTAACCGACTTAGCGCATCTGGCACGACGTTAACTTTTCCCGGATGGTACTTAAGATTAAGGTCGTAGTCGGCCATCAGCTCCAACCATCTGCGTTGCCTCATGTTCAACTCCTTCTGAGTGAACACATATTTCAAACTCTTGTGATCCGTAAAGACTTCAACTCTCTCGCCCAAAAGGTAATGTCTCCAAATCTTCAGGGCGAAGATCACGGCTGCAAGCTCTAAGTCATGAGTCGGATAGTTCTGCTCATGAGTCTTCAGCTGTCTCGATGCGTAAGCGACGACTTTCCCATTCTGCATCAAAACACATCCCAATCCTTTTCCAGATGCGTCGCTGTGAATCACCAGTCCTCCTGAATCATCCGGTACGGTTAGGATAGGGGCGGTTATCAACTTCTGCTTCAACGTCTCGAAGGCCAATGCACATCCATCTGTCCACACAAACGGTACCTCCTTACGCGTAAGGTTGGTTAACGGCTCAGCTAAACGAGCGAAATTCTCCACAAATCTTCTGTAGTATCCGGCGAGTCCAAGAAAACTCCTTATCTCCGCAACATTCTTTGGAACAGGCCAATCCCGAACTGCTGCAATCTTCTCGGGATCAACCGCGATTCCATCGCCCGACACGACATGCCCCAGAAACTTCACTTCTTCCAGCCAGAATTCGCACTTACTCATCTTCGCAAAAAGCTTCTCCTGTCTCCACATCTGTAGGACCCAATGATATCCGGATCGCAAATCCAGTTTCGAGAATACCCTCGCGCCACTAAGCTGCTCAAAGAATTCTCCAATGCGAGGGATCGGGTACTTATTCTTAACAGTCACCCGGTTCAATTCTCGATAATCAATGCACATCCTTCTTGTGCCATCCTTCTTCTTTACTAAGAGAACTGGAGCTCCCCACGGTGAGTTGCTGCTTCGAATTCATCCCTTCTCGAGTAATTCACCCACTTGTTTCTTAACTTCTTCCAATTCCACCGGTGCCATCGGATAAGATTTTGATACTGGCACTGCACCAGGAATAAGGTCAATCGCAAACTCCGCTTCTCGCTTCGGCGGTAAGCCCGAAATATCTTCAAACACATCCATAAAGTCGCGGACAATTGCCGGCTCTTCATTACTCTCCACTACTATAGCCGCAAGAACATTGTTCGTCGGCCTAGCCCTAAACTCGACTGGCCCGACAGAACTGCTTCCTCCAATGAAAATAAACTCAGAGTGTCCGGGAATCTGGAAAATTACTTTCCTTGCCCTACAATCAATGTGTGCGTGGAAAGTGCCAAGAAAATCCATTCCCAAGACAACCTCATAACTGCCCGTATCTATCACCAAGAAATCTGCAAAAAGCTCCCGTCCGCAAACAACAACTGTACAATCTCTACCTTCCTTACTAGCTATGATTTTCCCATTCCCAGTGTGTATGTCCCAGAAACTAGACAGGGTCGTGCAGGTGATCGAGTGTGTAGTTATAAATTTGGATGACATAAACAATGGGATGCTCCGAAATTAAGTAATGCCAAAGCGGGAAAACCATGAACGAGTAACTTACCTGAAACCACTTCTCCCGATGCCTTAGCTTCTTCCGTTGTCAACACGAACGCTCGAGCCTGCTGTGGTCCTTGAGTAAGCGGTTCCTGTCCTTGGAACGGTCCCTGCGGAGGCTTCTGTGTATCATCCTTTGTGCGAGGCTTCGACGGACAAGCATCAACGGTGTGATCTGCCGCTCCACATCTAAAACAGAGTCCCAGCCTCATACGACACTTCTTTCGCACATGTCCGGGTTTATGGCAGTATCTACAGATCACTCTCCCCTTCCGATCACCCATACTTGTTTTCTTCATTGGTGCCACGCTGCGCCTGTTCACCGGAATACTTCTACGTACGGACGTGGGGTCCCGTGCAAATGCTGGTTCCAGCTCGATTTGTTCCTTTAGTTTCTCCAGCAATCCCCTTATCACTCTTTGCCTGGCGGCTAGGACCGCACGCCCTGGGTCCATCTCCAAATTCTGACCGGCCATATTTCTGGAAATCAAAGTACCCAACATTAGCATGATGATAGTTTTCGAGTATAGATCAAGGCTAGAACTCCAAGATACTTAAATAGAGTGCTGCATTGTAGCTATGCCGCGGTATCATAGCCGCAATTACTTAACTCCACCCAAGTCGCCTAAGTCCTAGAGATAACCAGAAGTTAGGTTTTCAAGTTTGACAATGCAAAGTAAGTTTGCATGCCGACATGATCCGGAAGAATGATTCAAGGATGGTAAAACGGTCAAAGTGGCAGGACATGTTTCCTAATCACGGGTATTCTGATTCGTGTATCGGGTGCGATACCCAACTACAAAGAATCAACCCAATTAACCTATGGCTCTGATACCATAAAACCATGTCACGCCCCGCTTCCCAGAGTACGCAAGATTTGGGCATGTGACATAGCCAACCATGCTACCTGTGGGTAGGAAGTATCCATCCACAGTCACATTACGGTTGTAAGGATATCAAGAACAAGATAAAATAAACTAAATACATGTCCAAATCCATAATAACAAGAATCAATAAACAATAAGTGCGGAAGCTAATGATCCAATACAATGAATAAACAGTATGTCCCATAATGCGGGCTCACATCTGGAAATGAAATGACATAACTAAACTAAACTCTAAGGAACTCACAGTTCAGCCTGCTGGCTGAAGTACTCCTGCTCGGTCGTAGACAGTGGTACGGAATCTGGGCCATGCAAAACCCAGACGTCAGCGCGTCATGATATCAAGCATATAGCATAAACATGGAAATGAGAAATGCAAGTGTGAGCATGAATAAAGCAGCAACAAGAAATAACAAGCAGGGTAATGTGCACTGGTGACTAAACTGTCCTGTCAAGTTTTCTACTCTATAGTCTTTGAAACCAATTGATGAATCGTCGATGTAACTCAATAGTATCCCGTGCGTGCCCGGGACCACGGTCATGATCCTCGGGGCTGAATCCGAGACGTGCCGCTAAGCAGTAAAAGGTAGTAGGATGGACGAGTGATGTCAACAACAACACTCCGGAGCTGGCCAAGCCCGTAAGACTGATCAGAACAATGTATCGAACTGTTGAGTTACAAGTCGGTTTCACCTTTGATTTCCCCATACCCCCAAACTATGTATGTCAGTCAGGTATTCAGTAGTCAAGGGCTAATGCCAACACAAAGTCAAGTAAAGGTAGGTCTGTCTGGATCGACAGCAGGAATGGTTAGTTTTGTCGGCATTAGGCATGAAATCGTGAGACAAGTAATGTCATGGTACAACAGGATGAGTTGGTATGTATGTATATGTCAGGTGTAGCAGGGTCAGGTCAATATGTCGTGCAATCGGGTAAGTGCTCACAACAGGTATACAATCAATTATGAATAACAGCAGGAAACAGTAATTAATCACAATATTCCATATAACTACAGTGATGTTTGTATTCTCTTATTAACAGGTTCAATCATCTTTAGGGTGCAAAAGCCACAAGGTAAAGCAATATTCACAATTATAAATTAAGGAACTACATGAAATTATACTAAGTATAATAATTGTCTCAAGAATAGTTTAACAGTTCAAGCAGATATGATTCAGTCGTTTTATTTAGTTAAAGCATGGAGTGATGTGGGTTAATTAATTACTAGGAACTGTTGTAACGATTCCAGGTTAAGATAACTGCAATAATATGATATCCATTACCATCATTAAGTTACGGGATTAAATAGTGTGAATTAAATTGCGTGGCAAGACTAGATCTCGCACGCTAGCATGTTCAAGCAAGTATTCAGATACTTGCCTCGACGGTCTGCAAACTGGAATACGGATGCGATGTCGGCAGAAACGCGATATGAAAGCACGGGCCACGGATCGAGTCCCAACAGAGATCAACGAGATCGCACGGACCAGGGGACTTCGCTGGAGCGTCGGGTTCGCCAAGACGGCACGGTCGGATTCCGGCAAAATGTCATCGGTAACAAGTTAGCAACAAAGATACGATACACGCAAAATACGACCAGCGAAGGGATTGTACCAAAAGGAAGCACAAGGAAAACTCACAGAGAAGAAACAGGGTGCAAACACGATGGCTCGACGGCACTGGAATGCCGGCGAGGCAGCGACGGCGAAGAACGGTGGCTGGAAAATCCCGAGTTCGCTGGAACGAGGGTGCTGCAGCGGGTGCGAGGGTGGTAGTCGACTCTGGTGGTCGAGGGGGAAGGGAGGTGGTCGGAGGTGGCGTCGACGAGGTCGCCGGCGCGTTTCTCCGGCGAACAGCGGAGGTTAGGCGAGGGGTTATGGGCTCGGGTTGGTGTCCGGCGAGGGGAGGAGGGAAACGACGACGAGGTCGGGTCGAGGAGGGTGAGAAGGAGTCGTGGGAGGCGTCGGCGGCGAGGGGCGGCGTCGACGTCGGCTGTGCAGGGTTGGAGGCGAGGTCGGGAATGGGTGCAGGCGCGGGATCGTCGGGAGAACAGGAGGAGGAAGGTGCGGCGGTCGAGGAGGCGTTGCTGGCGGCGACGGCGAGGTCGCGGTGGCGATGGTGGCTGCGCGAGTACGAGGCTAGGGTTAGGGTTTGTTGGGTTCTCGTGGTGAAGGTGGGTTGAAGGAAGCGGCTGTTGCATGGTTTTGTATAGAGGAAGAGAGAGAAAAGATTGAAGAGAGAGGGAGATTGATGAGATAGAAAGAGAGATTGAGGGAGGAGAGAGAGAGAGATGGGGAAAAGGAGGCGGGGCCCACGAGCTCGATTGTGAGCTCGTGATTGGCTGCAGGGAGTTAAGGAAATATTTGAATAAGGATTTTGAATGGATTTACTGTTAAGGATTAATATTCGTATATAATTTTAGTTTTAGATATTAAATTGAAACGGGCCCTTTTTGGCGCGAAATGAAACATTTCCAAATCGCGCCCGGGTCGCTCCCAAATGTTCCAAATTCAAATTATAGGATTTTAAGCGGGTTCCAAATTTTGAAAAGAGGTGTTTAGTGATTAAAATGCATGCCCCCAAGTCGGACACTTGTACGCGCGCGTAGTCGTCCAAACTTCCCTGTTTTAGCCAAACGGAACGGAATCTCGACACGCGGACGCTACCACGCGACTAGTGGCGACGAGTAGGCCAACATGGACATCTTAAATTTCATTTTAGGAGTTAAAATTTGTTATGTGCCAAAATGACTTAACCGGGTAAAATTTATGAATAAACACCAGAAAATCAGGAAAATTGGAAATGAGCAAACCACAACCCTCAACTAGTAATATAAATAGTATTATTGGGCTCGGGTGTTACAGGATCACGCCGGAAAACGCTGTTCAACACCAATTCCCAAGCCTGATCAAGGTGTTGAACATCTACGAGTCCCTTTTTATCGAACATGGGAGTCGAGGAGTTAATTTTGAGGATTTCATCGCTCGTTTCCTTCGCCCAAGCGTCATCTCATCAGAAGCTGCCAAGTTTGCTACCCTGGATGACCCTTTCGGTCTAGGTTTGGATAACCTGCCGGTGAAGGAGATAGACCAAAAGGGTTTTTTTCTTCTGGACTTCCCGACTATATCTTTTGCAGAAATTGCGGCCCCCGGGATGGACGAGGAGGCCTTTTTCCTAGGATTTCTCGGATTGTGGCTGAGTTGGTTTGCGATCCCAATGCACTCTCATCGTATGCGGCCCTCTGTCTTTTACCCGACCCACCGAATGGCCATCGGGGTAAAGGTGGCTGTGGGAATCGCCGGCTTGGCGCACTTATATCATGGTCTCAGTAGAGCAGCGGATGCTAATGAGCCCGGGGTACTGCACGTGGCCTTCCCGATGCACTACTTTGCATCATGGCTCGAGCTACGCACGGCAGGTGTCTTCGGCATGCATAAAAGGCCCTCGTTCTTTGACAAATGCGGTTTTCCTTGCATTACACAGCTGATCGGCGCATCAATTGTAACCCCATCACCGCGGAACGCCAGGGGTTTACTCCTCCTCCCTCATACCGTTGGAGCCGGGATGTCCTTTGTCGATAAGGTATTGACCATTGGAAAGGCGTCTACCACCGCGATGCGGCCATTACAAGATGTCTTTAAGGATGGAGCCTCAATTTTGACGACTCGGGAGACCCTTCACTTATATTCCATTAGACCGGATTTCCTAGTTTTTAGGCAGAATGGTGTGGCAATTTTTATGAGGTACAACCCGCATCGTTTTGCTCAACAACTGGGCTATGATCAAGGGGTCCCCTTGGAAGCCTTCTTGCTGGAACCCGCTGCCACTGAAGAAGGGATGGAGAACGCACTGCACCATTTCATGTGCCTGAATACAAGCTCTCATTTTTTTATCAGTGCGCCGGCTTACGCTCCACGACTCCTCAATGTGTACAAAGACTGGTACAATCATGCAACAGGAGCAGTTATAAAGGAGGAAAGGCGACTGCTGGTCGATCGTAAGGGTGTGCCTCCAGGTACCCATCGCAACGCTCCTTTGGTTCCTAGGACTCCAGTAGTCGCTCCTCTAAAAGAGGTTAGAACCGGGCCACCGCGTGCACAAAGTCCTCCACGTGGATTGTCGCTCCCCGATATCACAGATGCACCTGCAGCGCCCTGTGCTCCAGTGGAGACAATGGTTGTATCCTCGCCGGAGTCTGACGGGGGTGCGAACATCGGGACCCGCCGTCCCAAGGTGGCTGCTAAACGTAAATCGATCCTGTGTGCACCTAGGGTTGGCGGGCAAAAGAAAAAGAAGTCGCTCTTTGCCGCAGATGTCGCGTTCGGTCAGGAACCTCATGCTCCCTACAGTGAGGGCCTGAGTGAGTATGGGACTAATGAGGGATTAGTCATGCCACCGGATGACACTGATCTGGCGGCTGCCATCGCAGCTTCAGAGCGATTGGTGAGGCGTAACGCATGGCTGGCTAAGCTTGCGCAATCAGGTACCTACTAGTCGCATTTTCTTTATTGCAACATATCCTCCTCATTGCCTTTGACTAACGCTTTTCTTTCTTTTCTTCCAACAGGCATCACTGATGAAGAAGCCATTGCCGCTTCTCTGAAGACTTTCCAAGAGGAGGAACGCCTTAGAGCATCTATGGGTCTTAGTAAGTTTCGATTCATCAAGTTTTCATTTCCCTTGTGTTATGGTCGATCTAACCTTTCCCTTTTTATCACAGGAACCTCAATGCCGCTCCCGCCAAGCGACATAGATATTCTATCAGTTGCCGATGTTCCTGCTTCCTCAGGGTTACTGTAGGAGGTTCGTCTTGAAGAGCCGATGAGAGACGCCTTAAAGGCTCTGGAGGCATCTTTAAATGAGGACGGCGACGCTTCGATGAAGGAAGCATCAAGGAGGTCCGTCGTGATAGCCCGGGAGGAACGGAAGCGGTCCAGGCGCGAAGCAAAGGCACGCAGGGCTGCCTTGGCTACGGGAGCGGGCCCTAGCACCGCCCCTCATGCTGATACTCCATCCGAAGAGGCCTCTGTCGCCCTATCCACTGCTCGCAGACAAGTGGCGCGCGCAGTTCGGTGCGCAAACGGTAAATCCAATTCAGGTAATAATCCTCTCAGAGTTTCTGTTGTAAGAATTTTAATGCCATTGGTTCTTATATGTCTTATCTTGTAGGGCCAAGTCCAACCGAGGGGGAGGCGGAGACCGTTGAACCCAAGGAAGCAGAGGAGGCGGTACCTGCCGAACTCGAGCCGACGGTGGGCAACGTCGTTGTGGCTTTGGAGCCTGAGGTGGAGGTCGAGGGGCCTGCAGCCGAGAAGGTCATTGATGCCGAACCTGAAGTGGCGGCAGATGAAATGATCATTATAACTGAGCCCAGGGTGGTGGCGAATGAGGCGCTCGAGGCCGACGATCTCATGGTGATGGTGGACGAGACAACCGCGACTACTGAACCTGACGGAGTAGTGGGTGAGGTGGCCATGATTCCCGAGGACGAGCCAACCGCTCCTTCTCTGGAATCTGGCAATGCTCCAGTCATAGCCCTCCCCGTCTATGGTCCTCCGCCGTCTCCAAGTCTCGTGAGCACAACAACGGTTCCCATTGAGTCGGGTGATGAGGCCACGGGCGGTGGCCTCAAGTCAATAGAGGAGGGAATCGCCTCCGTTTCAGCCGGCAGCTCATCAGGTAAATCCCAAGTTGCTATCTTCTTTATCTTACAATCCTTTCTGACAAATTCGCATTTGTTGTAACGCAGGTGCAGCCAGCGCCGATGCCCCACTGCTTGAGGGAGCGCCTTCAACGACTGCCTTGGCGGTGGTCACCTCTCAACCCTCTCTCATACCATCTAAGATGTTGGAAGGTATGGGTTTGCAATTTATTAATCCTATACTTCAGACGTATAATTTGTGTACTAAAGTCATATTGTTGTGTCTTTTCAGGAGTGCTCTTTGATCATGTATATCAGATGTTGCTCCCACACTTCTCCTTCCCATCCGAACTTGCTTCTTTCCCTGGTGGCGTTGGTGAGTATGATTTCCATTGACATCTTTCTTTTTTTTTCATTGATGGAATTACCTCTAACCCCTTTTTCTCATCTCGACTGCAGTGCTATAGATTGAAGGAGGGGGTAAAAGATCAGCTGCGCCACCGGCCCTTCCGACCTTGCCACCTGTCTCAACTGGTACAGCGACTATCACATTGATAACTTCCCTCTCTTTATTTTCTGTACTGTTATCTGATCGCATCCTGTTTCTTTTCAGCTGTCGTTCCGGCCTCGGCACCCTTCGAGCCTCGTATTACAATGCCGGCGGGTCCTTATCTGAGAAGTCCGTCTTCAAAAGGCGTCGCGAATAGTCTGCGCATGTTGAGTGACTACGTCAAGGAACTCGACGTTGAAACTCCTACATCTGCCGCAGACTTCGCTATGGTGGTTAACCCGATGCTGGCAATACTCGTGAACTTTCATGATAAGGGCGTCATCGCATCTTGGGTTAACCATTGCAGGGAGATCGAGGCCCGCCTGTATCAGTTGGAGTCGCTGCGTCCCGCTCCCGAGACCTTGGCTGCCAGCAATTAAAGAACAGCGTGGATTGAGCAGAGCGCTTCTTATTTCTGCCACCTCGAACAAGAAGTCATTTCAAGGCGTAAGGAGCGTGGTGAGACTTCGAACAAGTCTGCCCAACTGCATGCTCGGGTGGAGGCCAATGCCGCACGGCTGAAGGTTGTCTTTGAGGGCCTTCTGCAATGTCTTTCTGAAGGGTTATCATTGAGGCAACAACTTGACGTTGTCGAGCGAGATGCACCCAGCCAAGAAGCAGCCCAGAAGGCGGCCGAGGGGAAACTTTCATCCTTTTTACAGCAGCGGGCCCAGGTGGAAGCGGAGGTGGCCGCGGCAGCCACTCAGGAGGAGGCGCTGAAGGAGGTGCGAGAGCAGCTTGTGGATTTACTAAAGACACTTCCTCCTCAGTAGCTATCCCTCTTTGTATCGTTTGTACTTGTAGATAAAAGAATGTGTATATATATTTTTTTTATTCTTTGACATAATGTATCCTGTACCCAATCAAGTTTATGAATAAAAGATACACATTTTTTTGTAATGTCTTGTGTCATTTTCTCCGTCTTTTCTTTCTTTTATTATCAGTATGCCATCTTAGTAACCATGGTTGACGGATGATTAGGGCGGGTATCCCGACCCCCTCAAGAAACAGCGATGGCTTAGGCCGCAAGTTCAGTTCTGCTGTCTAAGACTTTTCAACTCTATGAACCGTGAGGGTCTCATAGAGACTTTCTCCCTACGGACCGAGAGGATCTCGTAGGTGAGTTTTCTCCTTAGGAATCGTGAGGATTCCTAAGTGTGTTTTCTCTCATAAGTTGTAAGGATCCTATAAGAGAATTCTTCCCTCTTACGAATCGAGAGGACCCGTAAGCGGTTGTTTCCCTCCTTGTCGAGATTCGACTTTGGAGAGTGTGACCCGTGAATAGTATGCAAAAGGTCTTTTTGGATCGACTTGCAGGGTCCCATTGTTCAGGAAGCAAGTTTTTTAGTCCCTGCTGCCTGAGGCTTCATCTTGCAAGTTGAGACGAATCGGAATTTTCCCGCGGAGACACTGGTTTCTCTACGAGCCGACGCGAATCAGGAAGCTCTCGTCAAGGAGTGTTTGTATCCGTGAGTCGAGGAATTTGCTAGGGATTATTTGTTTCCCTAGCGCCAAGGATTATTTGTTTCCTTGAGGTTTGAAACGAGTCGAGAATTTCCCACGGAGGCACTGGTGGCACTGCGAGTTGACGCGGATCAGGAGGCTCTCGTCAAGGAGTGTTTGTATCCGTGAGTCAAGGAATTTGCTAAGGATTATTTGTTTCCCTAGCGCCAAGGATTATTTGTTTCCTTGGGGTTTGAAACGAGTCGAGAATTTCCCACGGAGGCACCGGTTGCTCTGCGAGTCGACGCGGATCAGGGGGCTCTCGTCAAGGAGTGTTTGTATCCGTGAGTCGAGGAATTTGCTAAGGATCATTTGTTTCCCTAGCGCCAAGGATTATTTGTTTCCTTGGGGTTTGAAACGAGTCGAGAATTTCCCACGGAGGCACTGGTGGCTCTGCGAGTTGACGCGGATCAGGAGGCTCTCGTCAAGGAGTGTTTGTATCCGTGAGTCGAGGAATTTGCTAAGGATTATTTGTTTCCCTGGAGCCAAGGATTATTTGTTTCCTTGGGGTTTGAAACGAGTCAAGAATTTCCCACGGAGGCACTGGTTGCTCTGCGAGTCGACGCGGATCAGGGGGCTCTCGTCAAGGAGTGTTTGTATCCGTGAGTCGAGGAATTTGCTAAGGATCATTTGTTTCCCTACGGCCAAGGATTATTTGTTTCCTTGGGGTTTGAAACGAGTCAAGAATTTCCCACAGAGGCACTGGTGGCTCTGCGAGTTGACGCGGATCAGGAGGCTCTCGTCAAGGAGTGTTTGTATCCGTGAGTCGAGGAATTTGCTAAGGATCATTTGTTTCCCTAGCGCCAAGGATTATTTGTTTCCTTGTGGTTTGAAACAAGTCGAGAATTTCCCACGGAGGCACTGGTTGCTCTGCGAGTCGACACGGATCAGGAGGCTCTCGTTAAGGAGTGTTTGTATCCGTGAGTCGTGGTATCTGCTGAAGACACTGGTTTCTTCGGAGTTGGAATGAACCGTCGAGATTTGGCTTCGTTTTCTGGCGGAGCCTGTTGGGAAAGTATGGTTCCCTCTTGTTTGTTTACGCCCTTGGATTGTATACAGGGATCGATGTGATCTTAACTGTAGGGCAAAGGTTTTATCATCTTCTTTTTTTTTGTTTTATCTCCGCGATGCTCTATCATTTCAGCTTTTATATCGCGAAGGTCGCGATTGCCCAATCATTTCGGCTATTTTTCGCGGTGCCCAATCATTTCGGCTATTTATTTTATTTTTACTCGCTGCTTTTTATTGCGAGTTGCCCAATCATTTCGGCTATTTCGCATGCATACATTTTACTTGCTGCTTTTTTATTGCAAGCCGCCCCATCATTTCGGCTATTTCGTATGCATGTGCGGCTTACTGGCTTTTCGCCGTAAACCTGAAATTAGGCACCGAACTCGGCATCAGCATCGCTACAACTGGGATATTACCAGGAGCGAATCATCATCTGCCTCTGTCAATGTCGAACAAAGGTGGCTTAGCGACCAGGGTTAGGGTCCCGTCGGCTAAGGCTTTTGACTTCATGAGCCGTAAGGGTTTCACAAAGTTATTTCTCCCTACAAGTCGTGAGGATCTTGTAGGTGTATTTTCTCCTTAGGACTCGTGAGGATTCCTAAGTGTTCGTTTCCTCTGTAAGTCGTAAGGATCCTACATGAGGGTTTTCTTCTCATAAATCGAGAGGATTTACGAGGGTTGTTTACCATGAGAACATATCCCCAGTCACGGATGAGACTTGGTTAGGGAAATGTTTATTCGCTCCCGTGGATTGTATACAAGGGTCAGTATTGAGCCACTTGTAGGGCAATATCGAAGGTTGTGGGGATTGCTTAAGCACAGGTTTAGGTCTCTGTAACTTAAGACTTTCAAATCCTATGAGCCGTGAGGGTCCCATAAGAGAGTTCTCCTTACGAGTCGTGAGGATTTCGCAAGTGTATTTTCTCCTTAGGAATCGTGGGGATCCCTAAGTGTGTTGCTCCTTTTTGAGTCGTAGGGATCTCACGCGGGTGGTTTCTCCTTACAAGGTCGAGAGGACCTTGTAAGTGTCCTTTAACGAGGTTGCGCCCTTTCGGGTTTTCACAAACACTCGCCGGTAGTCCTGCTGTTTTTACACACGGAGCCCTTTCGGGTTTTCATCCGTGCCCTTTTTGCTTATGGACATACCGTTTTTTTTTTAATTTTTTTTTATATGTTTTTTTTTATTTTTATATCTCGTCAGCCTAAAAGATGCTGCGGTAGTAGTTTAAAGACGTTTCGGTCTGCTATTAGTTTAAGGACATTTCGGTCCGTCACGAAAAAGGCTGACTACTGCTTATAAAGCTTGAGCTAAGGAAGATAGCGAGCGGACATAGTCGTCGTCATCTATCATTGACCTAAGTTGTGGCTCATTAAGCGTAGTATTTCTTTAGGAAGCGACCGTTTATTGGCCTGAAAGGCCTTTCACCGTGCATGTCCATGAGTAGATAGGCCCCACCCTGGTAAACTTTATTTATGATGTACGGGCCTTCATAGTTTGGCTCGAATTTTCCCCGCTTGGCGCGATTGGGAATCATAGGCCTTTTGACCACTAGCACAAGTTCGCCTTGGCGGAATGTCCTCGGTCGGGTCAATCTTTCATATGAGCGCGTCATCTTTGCTTTATAGGCCTCCAGATTTTGTTGCGCAATGAGCCGGGTTTCATCAAGGGCGTCAAGCTCCTCAAGCCGAAGGTGAGCATTTTCTTCGTCGGTCAGCTCGTAGTGGACTGCCACTCGTAGAGAGGGTAATTCTATCTCGAGAGGGAGTACTGCTTCTGTACCGAATACCAACGCATATGGTGTTGCGTTCGAGGCCGTTTTAAACGTAGTTCGATACGCCCAGAGAGCTTCTTGCAGTCTTTCGTGCCAGTCTTTCTTATTTCGGGACACCATTTTCTTCATGATCTTTGTCAAGGTCTTGTTGAAGGCCTCAGCTAGACCGTTAGCTCGCGGATTATAAACCGAGGAATATCTCCAGTCTATATTATGTTGTTGCGCGAAGCGACTGATCTTTTGGCTTCTGTAAGCTGGCCCGTTATCGGAGATGATCCGTCATGGAGTTCCAAACCGATACAGGACGTGCGTCTTGAAGAAATGGAGGATATTCTCCGTCTTTACTCCCCTCAGCGGTACTGCCTCTGCCCATTTGGAGAAGTAATCAGTCATCGCTAGGATGAAACGATGTCCCCTGGACGATGCTGGTTCAATGGGGCCGACTATGTCAGTCCCCCACATTTCAAATAGCCAGCTAGCCACTGTCGGGTGTAGCGGATTTGGATGCTGATGGATGAAATCCCCATGAATTTGACATGAGTGACACTGCTTCGCATATTCGAGGCAGTCCTGAATCGTCGTGAGCCAGTAGTAGCCCATCCATTTTATCTTCAACTTCATCTTTGGGCCCGCTTGGTGAGAACCGCAGAGTCCGTCATGAACTTCCTGGACGACCATTTTCGCTTCGTCGGGTCCTAAGCATCTCAGCCACAGAGAATCAAATGACCTCTTGTACAGAGTATCATTGACGAAGGCGAAAGACAGAGCTCGTTTCATGAGCTGATGTCTTGTGGACGCTTCTTCAGGCATTCGGTGGGACTTAAAGTAATCTATGAAGACTTCTCTCCAATCCTCGGTATTTTCCCAATCTTTTACTTGCAGGGTTGTCTGTTCGCTCGCTCCCTTTTCTTCGGATGATTCCGGAGATATTTCTGCTGGGGCAAGCACTCGACGGCTTTGTACCACGATTCTAACATCATCGAGGTTCTCGTCAGCCAGTTCTTTAGCAAGTTTGGCCAACGCGTCTGCTTTGATGTTTTGCGCGCGCGGTATGCTTTCCAAAGTATAAGAGGGAATTTGGGTCAACAATTGTTGCACCTTTCCACCGTACTTCACCAACTCCAGTTTGCACGTTTGGTAGTCGCCGTTTACTTGACTAACGACCAGCTGGGAGTCTCCGTATATGAGGAGGTTTTCAATTCCCATGTCGATGGCGATCTCGAGGCCTGCTATCAAAGCTTCATATTCGGCTTCATTATTTGTCCTCGGCTCCGTTGGGGAGAAAGCAAAGCGCATTATCCCTCCTTGTGGAGTTACAAAGATGAGTCATACCCCCGATTTGATTATAGGGGTACTTTGTTTGCGCTTCTTCACGGAAGATGCTCCGTCGAAATAAAGCTCCCATCGGGTATTATCACCGTCGATCGCATCAAACGCATGTTCGTCTGGAAGATCACAGTTTAAAGGAGAGTCGGCCGGTATCGGATGCTCAGCGAGCAAGTCGGCGATGGCCTGGCCTTTCACTGCCTTGAGAGGTTGATATGTTATCGAGAACTCCATCAAGAGCAGGGCCCATTTAGCGAGTCGTCCCGTCAATATGGCCTTCGACATCAAGTATTTAAGGGGGTCCACCTTTGAAATGAGACGGACCTCGTGCGCCAACGCATAGTGCCTGAGCTTTGTTATCGCGAAGATCAACGCCAGGCAGTGTTTTTCAATGGGAGAGTAGTTGCTTTCTGCCCCCAGCAGAACTCGACTTAAGTAGTAGAGTGCTCTTTCTTTCCCTTGATCGTTCTCTTGTGCCCATAATGCGCCTAAGGAACCTTCGAGGGCGTTTGTATAAAGAATGAGGGGTTTTCCCTTGACCGAAGCAGCCAACACCGGCGGGTTCTGCAGGTATTGCTTGATCTCGTCTAGCGCACTTTGGCATTTTTGGTCCCAGACGAACGGGGTTCCCTTCTTCATCAGGTGGTTGTAAGGACGGCACTTTCCTGAAAGGTTGGCTATAAATCGCCGTATATACGCGAGCTTCCCTTGGAGAGACCGCAGCTGTTTGAGATTCCTTGGCGGAGGCATTTCCATGATCGTCTTGATGTTAGACGGATCTATTTCAATACCTCGGTGTCGAACAATGAATCCCAGGAATTTGCCTGAGGAAACTCCGAATGCACACTTGAGCGGGTTCATTTTCAAGTTGTATTGTCGAAGGCGTTGAAATACAGTCTTCAAATGCTCAAGATGTTCCTCGTATGATTTGCTTTTAACCATGAGATCGTCGATATAGCATTCGACGATTTCGTGTATAAGGTCATCGAAGATCTTCGTCATGGCCCTTTGGTAGGTGGCACCGGCGTTCTTTAGACCAAATGGCATCACCTTGTAACAGAATATACCCAGAGGAGTCCTGAAGGCGGTATGCTTCTGGTCTTCTGGATGCATCTTTATCTGGTTATACCCTGATGAGCCATCCATGAAGGAGAAAACCTCATGAGTGGACGTATTGTCTATCATCAGTTCGGTGACTGGCACTGGGAAATCGTCTTTCGAGCAGGCTTTATTGAGATCCCGGAAGTCTACGCATATGCGCACTGTCCCATTTTTCTTCATCACCGGGACGATGTTGGCGATCCATTCAGGGTATTGAACTTCCTGGATGAAGCCAGAGTCGATCAGCTTTTTGACTTCAGCATTGATACTCATTTCAAGCTCGAGCCGCATTTTTCTCGGCGCCTGTTTGATTGGCTTGACGTCCGGAAATATCGCCAATCTGTGCACATCAATTTCTGGATCTAATCCCGGCATTTCGGAGTAGTTCCATACGAAACAATCTTTATGCTGTAGGAGCACGTCCTTTAACGCAGATACCCTTTCTTCAGATAGTAGCTCGCTGATGAATGTCAGTCGTAGATCGTTTGCCGTCCCTAACTCAATTTTCTTGAGGTTATCTGCAGTGGTATGGATTCCATCTTCCAGCTCTTTTGGCGCTGGTGGGAATTCTGAGATTATCTCGTCGTTGCCGTTTTCGAAGCACCAGGGAAGGTCATCCATGTTCTCGGGCTCTTCCCTTGATATCATTATCACGTGACAAGTACGAATTCGCTTCCAATCCCAATGCGGAACTGGTTCTTCTTTCGTGGCTTCGGGTTCATGCTTCTGTGGCGGCGTTATCCTCCAGTTGTCAGACAGAGTGAACTTGCCAAGCTGATACTGATCTTCGACCCAATTCTTGAAGGTGAAGCAGTCTTCGAGAGGATGCCCTACCACTCGGTGATAAGAGCAATAGTCTGGGTGTGAGACCTCGCCTGCTTGTTCGGGGTGTTTAGACTCCGGCAGTGTAAGCATCTGATGTTTTAAAGCGAGGTCAAGTATTTTCTTCGTCTTGTCCCGAGGAAAAGAGTATTCTCGACTCATTTTTCTCATGAGGGATAAATCGGAACCGCTCGATTTTCGCTCGCGTGGCCCCTTAGCCCCGCTTCGTTGCTGTTGAGCGCCTTTTTCGCGTTTCGACTTGTTTCTACCTCTGCGTCGGGCCTTCTTTATAACAGGTTGACAAGGAGCGGCATCTTCATCTTTCACGGCCTGTTGGAGGAGGCGCTGTGTCTTGGCTTTCTCATAGATGACCATTTCGCGGTTATGGTCGTCTCGGACTTTTTGATCCGCTTCCCTTATGAGCTTGTCCATTTGTTCTTCGAACGACGGACTGGGCTCTTTTGCATTTGGAACTTTCACTGTCTCAGGATTAGCGTCCTCTCATTGAGCATCCGCTTCTTCATCGAAGTCATACATGACATAGCAGCTGTTTAGTAGCTCTCGTTTCTTTGACAGGATGTATCCAAGTCCTTTCGTCTCCATTCTCCCATTAGGCAGTTTGCGTTGAGTCACGAGAACGTTCCAGATTTTGTCATAGAACTTGGCTTTTCGAACGGTCTGCTTGAAGGATATCCCCTGACGTTTCAGCAGCTTTTTCAAACCCTCTGTATAATATCTGGGAAGACGGATAGGCTGAACCCTGTCGAGCGTAGGATCCGCGCCATGCCAGATTTCTTTTTACACCTTGGTTTCTTCAGAGCGGTAGAACAGAATTGCTTTCTCGCTTTCTCTCCTGGGAGGGATATAGAACGTTTGCAGCTCTTCTACATTGTAAATATTAAGCGCATCCAGTTCTTTATGGTGTTTAAGCGGCACTATGGCGACTTGTAGACTTTGCTCTTCATCAGCAGACGTTCGTATTGAAAGTCGAGCGGAGAATACAGCATGGATCTCATCTTCCGAGTCGCTACCAAAGACCAACGTAGGAGTGAATGGTCCTGGCTTGTTGTGTTGGGACGGACCCGAACAAACTATCTCCTCATCCTCTTCAGTATCACTGCCGAAGACAGGGATGGTGGCGTTAGCTTTGTTCTCCGGCTTGTGACACCTCTCCGTGTCTTCGAAATCCGGTAAGAAGTATTTGGCATCTTCATATTTGCGGACCTCGTTCACAGAGAACGGGTTCAGTTCTCCCGTCACGGTATACTCGAAACCATCCTTAAAATACTTCATACACTGATGTTGTGTAGAAGGGATAATGTTGTACTCGTGTAACCATGGTCGGCCGAGCAAAGCGTTGTAGCATGTCTTGGCATCTATGACGTGGAACTTAATGTCCGTGACGAGTAGCCCGAAGCGTAGCGTCAGTATCACGGACCCAAGAGTTCTTGATGACTGGGAATCGAACCCGGAGATGGTGATCTTGTCACGAGCAAGGTGCTGGACGCTCATGCAGATTTCTTTTAACACCCACACGTTGAGGAGATTAACGGAGGATCCATTGTCGATCGGGATTTTGCCTATCTTAATATCGTGGCAGTATCCTGAGACATAGAGGGGGCGATTGTGTTCGCACGTCCCAAGGAGAAGGTCCTCGTCACCGAAAGTGACATCGGCCGCGTGCACTTCCTCCAATTCATCCTTCATCTTTTCCTCGGACAGGCAAGCTTGGAATTGTTCCGGATCTTGTAGTGCCTTAATCAACGAATCTCTCGCCTCTTTTGATAGCAAAAGGGCGCCAAGAATGCTGAGCTGTGAGGGCAGCTTCCTCAGATGTGCTAAGACGTTGTAATCCACCTTATTCTTCTTCGGCGGGTTGTTGGCGTTTAGCTCTTCCAGAACTAGGTCATCTAAGACGATATCTTCAGAGACCTTTTCTTTCCCTTTATCTTTTCTGCTTGAGGGTCCGAGGTTTTTTTCAGGCAGCGTCCGATTCCGCAGCCGAATATTTTCGCAGATCTTAGGCTCTTCTTCTTTTCCCGAAGTGGACTCTTTAAAGAGAGGGGCAAGTTCCAGCTCCTCATCAGAATCGCTCCCGAATGTAGGCACTTGTGACCCGCTGGTGTTAACCATGCGACAATCGCCGGTAGTTCTTTCAAGCCCTTCGGTCGTATTTCTTCGCTCCCGACGAGTTTTACGCTTTTCCCGTTTAAAGTGTTGTCGATGAGCAACGTATCCTTGCCACCATCTATCGAAAACTTTGCACTCTTGAGTGGGGTGCGAAACCTTCTGATGATATAAGCAATAGGAGGGGTGCATTTCCAATTCACCGGTGATGTTTCCTTCAGAGGATGGTAGCTTCATGCCCATTGATATGGCCTTAGCAAACCTTTTCCTTATCTTGAATTGGCTTTTGTCAACGGTGGAGGCATTTTGCTCCAGCGGGATCCTCTCAGCTCTTTCATCAAGTCGCTGGCGCTTGGCCCTTTCAAATATAGCCGTCTCGCGTTCTCGATCAGCCTTACTTTTCAATCGAGCTTCGTTAAGGAACGCGTCAATCATTTCATCTGATAGCTCCAGAATTTTCGGTTCAGGATCTACCCCGGCGCTTCGGTACAAGGAGTTTCCTCATCGTCCATGAACGAATGGGAAATCACATGACAGCTCGCCACGCATTCTTCAGATTCATCTGACGAACTTTCTCCATCACCTTCTTCTTGAAAGATATGATTGAGGAACTCTTGGAATGTAATGGGAGTCTGTGCCTTCTGGTTGTATTCCTCCAGCGTGTCAATTTATTTTTGCAAGTCCGTACGCTTGTCGCCAGGCTTCACGGGCTTCTTAGATTTCTTCTTCTTCTTTTTTGAAGATTTTGACGGCTGGTTGCGAGTGCTTGAGCCACCACCATCGGTCTTTGGAGTTGGACGTGGCTTCAACATCCCTTCAATGACCTGCGGTTCCAGCGGGTTCTTCCACCTAATCGCTGGGCATGTCTGAAAATCGTTTAGCATCCTCTTTGTCTTGGCTGATAATACAACCTCCCAAGAAGCTTCTTCAACGACGGAGCATGTTGCCCCCGGCGTATTCGTCCCCTTAGAGGTATGGGGCTGCGGGGGATTCACTTTCCATTTGACAGATAACGCGAATTTGCCCTGTCGGTACTGGTTTTCAAGCCAATTTTTGAAAACGTAGCAATCCTCGATCGGATGACCCAGTACTCGATGATAAGGACAGCAGTTGGGCTCGTTGACATTACTTGGTTGCAACGGACGTTTTGGATCCGGCAGATTTATGAGTCTGTTGCGCAATGCCAGCTCGAATAACCTTCTCGTTTTATCGCGGGGAAAAGAATAAGGATGCCCTAGCCTCTCCTCAAGGTCTACGTATGGGCGCATATTATTTTGACGCACAACCGGCTTCGAGTTGCTCGGTTGTTGTTGAGCATTAGCGACGACGATCGCTTTTCCCTTCCCTTTGTCATTTCGGGAGTCCGGCTTTGGAAGAGGAGGTTTATGGCCCATCTGATCCATCTGTGCTAGCTTGTCAATCAAGGCCTAGAAGGTAGTCGGCTTGAAAAACATCATAAATTGCGAGATGGTTGCTTGTGGATCAAGGGTTCCTACAAACATACCCACTGCGGGAGCTTCTTCAATGCGCTGCTCGCACTTCGACCATAAGTTCCGCCATCGTATAGCGTACTGAACCCACGTCTCGCTTGGCTTTACCCTGGCGTTAATCAGTGCCGTCATCGGGGTACGTTCACTGGCGCTTGCAAAACGCTGAGTAAACAGTAGCTCCATCTCTGCGAAGGTCTTGATAGAGTCGTTCGGAAGTTCAGAGTACCACTCGAACGCCGTATCCGATAAACTTCCAACAAACTGGCGAAGTAAAAGCTTGTCATCACCACCGGTGTTGCCGCAGAGTGCCCTGAACTGGGCAACATGCTGGTGAGGATTGCCCGTCCCCTTGTAGACATGGAACTTGGGAATTGTGTAACCGGGTGGGTACTTGATTTGATCGTACCAAATTGGATATGGCCGCCCCGTTTTTACGACCTGGCCGGCTGCTTCGGTCGCATGATGAACCCGTATTTGTTGGGCGATGTACTCATCCAAATCAGCTTTGGAGATTGTATCCTCTTTAGCCGTCGACAGAGCTGGTGGAGGATTTGATGTCTCTCCCCTATCGTCTCCAAGGACGATCGGGGGCTCTTCGGTCGGAGGATCTTGTTGTATCGTCATCCCTATCATGTCTTGGAAGAGGAGGCCCATACGCTGTATGTTGGCTGCTTGTTCAGCAGCCTCTTTGTCCTTCTTCTCCAATATCCGACGAAGGAATTCGGCGTCGGTTTCTTCCTCTTGGCGTTCATCCGAGGACGTTTCGGGGTTTTCTTTTGGCCCTGTAAGTGCGGCCATAGCGTTCATCATCTCTTGGAGCTTTTGTTGTTGCTCCTGCGCCTTGGTCACTGATCGGGTAAGCGGTCGATGACCCGTAGATATGCGGCTGTCTTCTTTACCAGATGCCACGTAGACGGTATGAACCACAATGCCCCCTGACTTAGGGCGTTTGGGTTCACCACCTCTGATATTTGTCACCGGCGCGGGGGTTTTCTCTGGTCTCCTTCTTTTGTGGGCCGTTGAAGTTGAAGGGGCCGTTGCAGTAGGCACCCTAGCGATCGTTGTCCCTTGCTGTTCAATAGGACGGTCTTTTCCTTTTTGCACCTTCGTCTTCTTTCGTTGACGAGAGTGATCTAGGTTGATCACGGAGGCTTGAACCCTCCGCCAAACTTTATAAATTCTTGAGGACAGCCGTTGAGGGGGCTGTTCTTGTTTTGTTTCCGGAACTCTCTCCGCAGGCGGAGGAGATCTTTTCAGTATAGCGGTTGGAGAGTTCTTACGTACCCTCCTCAGCAGTTCAAAGTTGTTCCCAGTTGGAACAGCAGCGTTGACTTCTACCACTGGAGCCGGTGGAGTTAGTCCTGAGGGGGAGTTGCCCCCTGCCTTCCTCACTCGGTGCCAATGGCGACGTCGAGCATGACGAGCCGTTGGGACTGGCTCGGAGATTGAGACATCTTCTTTTTGCCCCCTATCTGAATGAGGCGCCGCCGGTGTTAACCTCTTAAAGACTGAGGTTGTCTTTTAAGGGGTGATATTCAACCTGTCGAAGACGGATCCTCGAGCAGGGGCAGGAGCAGGAATCGTCAGTCTTGAAAAGACTGACTCTTTGACAGGGGAAGCCGCCTTGACGACTTCTGGAGCAGCAGTTATTGCCTTCCTTAGGACAGCCAATTTAGAGTTCTGATTTAGCCTGGTGAAAACAGAGGCTGTCGGTTTGGTAGTGGGCGACCCGTTGATAGGGGTCGTCGTAGCAGTGAGCCGGTCGAAGACCGACTTCTTGTTCACTTCCGGTGCAGGTATTGGCGCGGAGAAGCTTATAGGTGGGATCATGGTCCCGAAGAACAGGCCAGTGGTGGCTTGGGTCACCTGGTCTACCGGCAGAGCGAGGAAGGAAGCCGCTTGGGGCCCATATGCTACACCTCCCGGTGAGGTGGAGCGTCCGTTGCAGTGGCATTTCGAGCAGTTGGTGCAGTTAAAGGCCATTGAATCTTGAGTTCTGCGCCAGGCAAAAGACCAAATCTTAGTAACTTGAAATCCGAAGGCAACCATTTAACAAACCGCGATCGGTTCGCGAGGACAACACAAGAAGTGTGGAGTGGAAAGAGGAAAAGGTCGCACCGGACGTGCCAGAATCTGTTCCCCTCCGAACGGCGGCCGAGACGCGGAAGCGTCCCGCCTGAGGTTCGCGGCAGATGCTATTTAGTTTTATCCGTCCACCTCTCCGAAGATGCCAAGTTGATTTATGGCACCGTGTATCGGAGGTTTAGACGGATGCGGCCGATGTAGCAGACTTCATCAGATTCCCCCTCATTTGAGGGGTTTTTGATTGTGGGGACGCTCTTCCCTGCAGGCGCAAGCCCCTGCAGTTAATTACGCTACCGCATCGCGGTAACCACTTTCTCCTTCTCCAGAATTTCACTTCGTGTCGTGGGTGTTTGTTTTGTTTGTGGTTGCCCGTGGATCGTATACGGAGACTGGGTAATGCCGTCGCCCGTAGGACGTGGATTAGTCCAAATCCGTATTTACTTAGATTTGGGTTTGGTGTTTTTGGTTTAAGGATGCATTAGCCGCGTTGCGGCTAAGATCAACTTAAACGTTCGTTAAGGATACGTTAGTCCTGTTTGAGACTAAGATCGACTTAACGTGGTGATCCATTTAATATATGGCCGTTGGGACTCGTCGCCTCTCTGACGTCGTTGAAGGATTACAACGATAGGTGTCAGAGGAGTTCGGAGATGTACCCTTGAGCCAAAGTTGATTTAGGGTTTTATAGTCTATTTGAATGTTTAAGGATACATTAGCCGTGTTTGGGGCTAAGATCAACTTAAACGGGACCGTTTAGATCCGGCAAAAGAGCATTTGGAGGCTCTACTGCTCCAGTTTTAGGGACGTGGTGGTCCATCGCCAGTTTAGGGACGTGGTGGTTTATGGCCAGTTTAGGGACGTGGTGGTCCATCATTAGTTTAGGAACGTTTCGGTCTGTCGTTCCCATTTAAGGACGAATATTAGTTTAAGGACGTCTCGGTCCAATATTAGTTTAAAGACGTCTCGGTCCGTCATTAGTTTAAGGACATTTCGGTCCGATATTAGTTTAAAGACGTCTCGGTCCGATATTAGTGTAAAGACATCTCGGTCCGTCATTAGTTTAAGGACATTTCGGTCCAATATTAGTTTAAGGACGTCTCGGTCCGTCATTAGTTTAAGGACATTTCGGTCCGTCATTAGTTTAAGGACGTCTCGGTCCGATATTAGTTTAGGGACGTCTCGGTCCATCATTAGTTAAAGGACATTTCGGTCCAATATTAGTTTAAGGACGTCTCGGTCCGTCATTAGTTTAAGGACATTTCGGTCCGTCATTAGTTTAAGGACATTTCGGTCCGATATTAGTTTAGGGACGTCTCGGTCCGATATTACTTTAGGGACGTCTCGGTCCGATATTAGTTTAGGGACGTCTCGGTCCATATTCCAGTTTAGGGACGTGGTGGTCCATCTTTAGTTTAAGGACGCTTAAGTCCGTGGGTATAAGGACCCCACAGTCCATGTTTTAGTTTAAGGACGCTTAAGTCCGCGGGTTTAAGGATCCCACAATCCTTCTTTTAGTTTAAGGACGCTTAAGTCCATGAGTTTAAGGACCCCACAGTCCGTGTTGATGTGTGGTTGTCGGGACCCGTCGCCTCTCTGACTTCGTTGAAGGATTACAACGATAAGAGTCAAAGGAGTTCGGAGATGTACCCTTGAACCAAAATCGATTTGGAGTTTTATAGTCCATTTAAATGTTTAAGGATACGTTAGCCGTATTTGGGGCTAAGATCAACTTAAACGGGACCGTTTAGATCCGGCAAAAGAGCATTTGGAGGCTCTGTTGTTCCAGTTTAGGGACGTAGTGGTCCATGTTCCAGTTTAGGGACACGGTGGTCCATTATTAGTTTAAGGACGTCTCGGTCCGATATTAGTTTAAGGACGTCTCGGTCCGATATTAGTTTAAGGACGTCTCGGTCCACGAGTTTAAGGACCCCGCAGTCCATATTGATGTGTGGTCGTCGGGACCCGCCACCTCTCTGACGTCGTTGAGGGATTACAACGACAAGCGTCAGAAGAGTTCGGAGATGTACCCTCGAACCGGATATAAATTGATTTAAGAGAGAGCTGCGCTCAGTCAATTTAATTTGAGGACTTACGGCCATGATTGGGCTAAGTCCAGTTGAAGAACGTTCAACGTTTTTATTTATCTTTGGCCTATTAGGCTTGTGCTAGGGCTTTGCCCCTGCTAGGCCTTTTTTATTTGGGCTCTGTCCCTTTGTAAATGATGCAGAGCATCTGTTTTGGTTTGGGCTCTGCCCTTTTTAAAATAATGCATTGCATTTTATTAGGCCTGTTAGGCCTTCTTTAATTGGGCTTGGCCCTTTTGTAAGCAGTGCGGTGCACTAATTATTTGACAGTGGCTTGTCAGGCGCTTTGCGCCAAATAATGAGCGCAAGCGCTCGTGGAAGCGACACGTGTCGCACTCCGGTGAATGCAAGCGCAATAGCGCAGTGCGCTGTGTCAGTGCGCTGCGCTGTTGACACGTGGCGCTCCCTGGTGGCTTGCGCCAACAAAGGAGCGCAACAGTGCAATTTTTCAAGTGCAAAGCACTGTTTTATATTTTGATCGATTTTAAATCAAAGAAAACAAGTTTTTTCTTGTTTTCAAAGAACCAATGGTTCATAAAAAAGTGCAAAGCACTATTATTATTTATTTTATTTTTTTTCTGTTTATTTAAGATTATTGATCTTGCTCTTAGATCAATAATCTGTTCATAAGAGAATTTTATCTTCTTCCTAAAGTTTTTCACCTTTTCTTCTTTTGGAGTTTCTTCAGAGTTTTCTCTGTTTAAAGTTCATGATTCTTCACCCAAAAAAAATGTTGATGCCTTTGAATTGAGGCTTAGGGTCCTTTTTATAGTGCCCTTAAATTAGTTGATTTTGTTAAAGAGATCTTTCTCTGAGTGATTTGGGGAATTTTCCCCACCGTTGGATCTTTGATCCAAGGGCTTCTGTTTTACAGAAGAAAATCTTCTTGTTTTAACAAGAACAGAAAGATTTCTTTAAAATCTTTATTCTGTTTGGCGCAAATGCCCCAGCGCGTGACATGTGTCACGCAGCGCACAGAAGAGCGCAACTGCGCTAGCGCATCTGCGCTTTGCGCTGCGCTCTGCGCTGACACGTGTCGCGCACCGCACAGCGCAGCGCAACCGCGCTAGCGCATCTGCACTGACACGTGTCGCGCAGCGCAGTGCTTGCGCAACTGAAGCGTTACTTCATTTAATTTTGTTTAAAACAGAGCTTTGCTCTGATTGGGTGCGCTGCCTTGGGCGCTGCGCTGATGCGTCTGCGCCAGACACGTGGCGCGTTGCGCCCGGGATTTGAAGCGTTGCTTCAAAATTTTGAATTTTGAATTTCAACAGAGCTTTGCTCTGATTGGGGGAAACAGTGAGTTTTGGCTAAATCAAGTTGGTTTTCTTGGACATATCGTATCAGGAGAAGGAATTTCTGTGGATCCGGCCAAAATTTCAGCAGTTAGCGAATGGCCTACACCAACGTCAGTGAAGGGCATTCGGAGTTTCTTGGGTTTAGCTGGATATTACAGAAGGTTCATTAAAGGATTCTCAAAGATAGCAACACCCCTGACCAAGCTCACACGAAAAGATGAAGAATTTGTGTGGTCAGAAGCATGCGAACAAGCTTTCGTAGAACTCAAGTCAAGATTGACATCTGCACCTATTCTCGTAATACGGGATCAATCTAGAGGATTCGAAGTGCATTGTGATGCATCCGGTAAGAGATTAGGATGTGTTCTACATCAGCACGGTAAGGTTGTGGCTTATGCTTCAAGACAACTGAAGACTCATGAGCGCAATTATCCGACGCATGATCTGGAGTTGGCAGCCGTCATCTTTGCTCTCAAGATTTGGCGCCACTATTTACTTGGTGAACGAGTGAACATCTACACAGATTATAAAAGTCTGAAGTACGTGTTTACTCAGAAGGAGTTGAATATGCGGCAGAGAAGATGGTTAGAACTCATGGCGAACTTTGACATCAACTTGCAATATCACCCAGGGAAGGTGAACGTAGTACCTGATGCTCTAAGTCGCCAACCATTATCGATGAATCTCACCGCTCAGTGGAAGCTTCAGCAAGACTTGCATCAGATGGAGATTGAAGTAGTCATGCCAGGTAATGCTTCAAGTTTGATGAATCTACAAATTCAATCAACCATTGTCAATCATATCAAAGCAGCTCAAGCAAGTGATGCTAAGTTGCAAAGGATCAGAGAACAAGTGGAGAATGGACTCAGAACAGACTTCATCATCCATGAAGACGGATCTTTGAGATACGGCAGCAGATTGTGTGTACCAAAAGGTCATGTTCGGGAAGAGTTAATGAAAGAAACTCACAGCTCTCCCTACTCAGTACATCCTGGAGGTACCAAAATGTACAAAGATCTACGTCAGAATTATTGGTGGCATGGAATGAAACGTGAAGTAGCCAGAATTGTCGCAAAATGCTTGGTGTGTCAGCATGTAAAGGCTGAACATCACAGGACACGTGGACTACTTCAACCGTTACCAATCCCAGAATGGAAGTAGCAGCACATCACGATGGACTTTGTGACTGCTCTTCCTCGCAGCACAAAGGGTAACGATGCTATATGGGTCATTGTGGATCGACTCACAAAGTCGGCTCACTTCATCCCATTTCGGGTTGGCCAATCAACCGAGACACTAGCAAAGAAGTACATGGAGGTAATAATCTATTTAAGATTTAAACTCTTCATAATGTACTATCTCTGATACCCATGAACTCATACAGGAAATTGTGAGACTTCATGGAGTACCGGTCTGCATTGTCTCCGATCGTGACACCAGGTTCCGATCGCAATTTTGGCAAAGTCTGCAAGCTAGCTTGGGAACAAGTCTGAACTTCAGCACGGCTTATCATCCATAAACAGATGGTCAGTCGGAACGAACTATTCAGATCTTGGAGGATATGCTCAGAGCATGTATGCTAGACTTCAAAGGATCGTGGGAAGATCACCTGCATCTTGTGGAGTTCGCGTATAATAACAGCTACCAAGCAAGCATAGGAATGGCACCTTTTGCAGCATTGTATGGAAGGAAGTGTCGATCACCATTAAGTTAGGACGACATCGGAAATAGGGAACTTCTTAGACCAGAGATGATAGTAGCGACCGTTGATGTGGTTCGTACTATCAGGGAAAGAATGCGCATAGCCCAAGATCGACAGAAATACTGGGCTGATGCGAAGAGACGACACTTGGAGTTCCAGCCAGGAGACCATGTATTCTTGAAGATATCTCCGAACCGCGGAGTGATCCGATTTGGAAGACGGGGTAAATTGAGTCCGAGATACATTGGACCGTTCGACATACTCGAACGAGTCGGTGAAGTGGCATACCGCTTAGCGCTTCCACCCTCATTGGAAGGAGTGCATAACGTGTTCCAAATATCCCAACTCAGAAAGTATGTGAGTGACCCCAGCCATGTTCTTGATCATTCCGAGCTCACTATACAGCCCGACTTGTCTTGTGAGCAACAGCCTGTGGAGATCCTGGACAGGAAAGTGAAGACACTTCGGAACAAAGAAGTTAACTTGGTCTGGGTAATGTGGAGGAAAGACACTCCAGGAGAATCCACTTGGGAAAGGGAAGATGAAATGCGTGCAAGATATCATCACCTTTTTGTAAGCTAGTCCTCAAATAAAAGTTGTAAATTTCGAGAACGAAATTTTTTATAAGGAGGGTAGATTGTAACAACTCCAATTTTTGTATACATAAAATTGATTTAAATTTGAAGTATACTTGGGGTATTTAATGTTGCTGTTACCACTTTAAGTATTTATTTTCCCACAATAATTACAAGAAGAACCTTGTAGCTCATTGGTAATACCTTGCACTGCTGAACCAAGCCACCAGAGTTCAAATCCCATGCCCCACATTATTTTTAGATTGTTTTTGTTTTAAATCCTTTGGAAGCCCAACAGTCCAAACACCATAACTCCCAAACTTTAAACTGAACCATAAAAACTAAAAATACCAGTGCTTACACCACGAGACCCCCCACCCCTTGGCACCCCGACTCGGGTCGGCGCCGCCGGCCGGACGGCCGAGTCGTCAACACGAAAAATCCGCCTTTTCAAATTCCTAACTCCCCTGCACACACCATTTACTTGGATCAGTTCCCGAGAGTTAAACACACCCCATTTACTATAAATTTTAATGATTTTTCTATAATTTTTACAATTTTTTTAATTGAAAACCTTTCGTCTATCCTACCCTAGCCTACCCTATAAATACACCCCCTACCCTCTACCCTCTCATCTCAAAACCCTAGGCTCACTCTCTCAAAATTTTCCAAGAAGTGTGTGCTTTGAAATCAAGTTCGCGGCGAAGCTCTGACGAAATTCCGGCGGGAATCCGGCGACGTTTTTAGAAACAACCGGCGATGAAGCAATGCCTCGGCAGCTCCTTTAGTTCCCCTACACTCCTTAGTATAGATCGAAACCCGTAAGTCCCATTCCATCCCCCTTTCTATTTCTCTAAAATACGAAATTACAAAACCCGACGGAATCGGAACAAATCCGATTTCCGACTCGGTTTTCTATAAAATTTCACTTCTAACCAATACATTCATGCCTAAACATCTTAATCTTGACTATTAAACTTTTAAAAATCAATTTGAACAAGTTTTCTCAAAAGAAATGATAACCTTTCCAATTCATCGTATTTTTTCACTTTAATACCATCATGTTTCAATTTCACATTTAACCCCTTAACTTTGTTATACATTTAAAGTAGAGCACGAGGTAATGACCTACCTCCACACAAACGCAAATACAACCCTAAACGATATAATCAAAACTTAGAATACGATTAAAACAATACTTTCACTTAAATACCATTTTCTTAATAAAATCATTTCTAAGGTTTTAGCTTTGAAACACTTTTAAATAAACACCTCGTATTAGGAAAATACGATAAGTTGTGTACATCGATCGTTTATCTAAACCTGACTTTGTGGTGTCTAGGCTAGGCAAGTGAGCAAAGGTAACTTTAAAAGGCCCGTCTCACGATTCGTAAGCGGATCCCTCCTTCCTCACTTGTACTTACCTGGCCACAATTGGCGGTGAAGAGGCGATTTGAGGCTTCTAACGACTTGTCGTTTAGACCATTAGTTGGCTTAGGAAACCCTAGAATCTAAAATACAGAAATTACACTTTGCAAATAAATACTCTTTTACTTTATAAAACCGTTTTCTAAAGGATTAGTATTTTACAATCTTTGCAAAGCGCCGCTACAATCCATTTTTGGGGAACCCGTTCGGGATTGTGCGGTTTATCGCGCACTCTCGGGCTAGTAGTGCGAGATTCAGACCTCCGCTAGGAGCATTCGGCCTCGAAAGATTTAAAATACGACATCTTAAGAAAATGAGATTTTTGGAATATAAAATATTTATTAAAATTATTTTTGTATAAACATATGTATATTTATCATTTAAATATCTATTTTATTATAATATAAACATTCCACCTTTTTCTAAAAATCACAATAATAAATTTTACACTAAAATACCATGAACTTCAAATAATCAATATTACAGATAAATACCCTTATTTATAAAATTGGGATATTTTCACTAGAAATGTCACAACATAAAATCCACCCTCATTACAACTCTAAAGACGAACAATAAATACTTGAGGTGTATTTTGAAAAGTATATAAAAGTATTTTTATATAAAAACCCCTCGAGTTTTATAAATTACCTTAAGGACCCTAGTAATTAAAAGACCTCGATTCACATTCTGATTGTCTGACTCGGGTTTGAGTCTGATTAATCTGACTTGAATATGATTCAAGTCAATCTACAAACTACAAGATTCCAAGTCAATATGAACACATGAATCCATGAATACAATTATCAATTTATACAACTTGACTGAACCGAACCATGGATATATATTCCTTTTACATGATTCTCAGTATTCCATTCACATGACTCTACGGTTATAACCGTTTCCTGATATCATGGTTTCGGTCAGTCAGTCAATCAATCATGCAATCAATACAATTTTACAAGATAACAATACAAACCAGACATCGCGGGGTTTAAGGGGTAGATTGGTACGGAAGGTGTTAAAGGTGGCACGAGGTGGTCAGATTTAATACACCTAACATGAATCCAGTTGCTGTTGTACCGTGGCATAAACGGTTCCTTGTACTATACGTGCCTCTAGTCTCTAGCATATAGAGACTCCCCTCGTATACACTGGCATCCTTCTGTACCAAGCTACAAACAACAGCGTTAATACGACATTACTAAAGGATAATACAACTTTAAAATATATCTTTTTATTCTGGTTTTTTCTACTTCCTCTTACCTTTGGGACTTACCGAGCAACCTGTTCGTTGACGACATTCTGTTTCTTTCTTCTTTGAATGTCGTCAGATGATTTGGACCCGGCGGAGATCGAGCCATCTCAAGAAGACTTGGAGCAGTTTGCTGAAGACCCTGCACTTTAGTTTCATTGTACACTTTTTCTCTCTGTACTTTTCATTTCCTGTTATGCCACTGTTTAGGCATCTTTTTATTTCAGTTGTATTTCCTTTCATGTATTGTACAAAGAATGTTAATAAATAAAAGTTGATGTTCTTTTTATTTCTTGTCTCTTGTGTATTTACTTTATATTGTTTAGATACGCTTAGCGTATGTACTTCTGATTATATACGTAGCGGACCTCGTCGCGTCCCCTTCGCCGTACACTGGGAAGCGGGGCGTGACAGTGCGCTTCTGCCGACGGTTCCCAACGAAGTGGCAGAGGAACTGAGTAGCCAGCTCGTTGAAGGTCGAGATTAAGCGAGGCTCGAGTCCTCGGAACCAGTCCCGACCAGAACGGATGAGGGTAGCAGGGAAGGCCTTGTACTGGGCGGCATCAGAATGGTCCTGGAAGCTCATTCCCGCGGTGAAAGCATCCAAATGGTCTTTAGGGTCGGTTTTCCCGTTGAACAGAGAGACCTTCGGGGATTTGTTGCGCGAGGAGACATGGACAGCGAGCAGTTCCTCAGTAAACGGTTTGGTGAGCGAGTCGGCGGCGTACTCGGTCCCGTCGGCCGAGAGGTGACCTTCCCGGCGCATGCCCTCGATCTTCTTCTCGAGGGTCGGCCGTGGTACCCCGAGGACTCGGCGCCTCGTGATCCCTGGCCTCTGCTGTGGGAGAACTGCGTCTGGGCACGGCTCCGGTTCCTCTCGATGAGGTTCCTCAGATTCCCGGGGCAGTGGCTCTCGAGCCGTCGTGGCGAGCCCCTTCTGTGCGACCCCTTCGGAGGAGAGGGTGTTTGTCATGCCTGTGGGCAGGCGAGGTGACCGACATCTCCTCGGGGGGGCAAGGGTCGCGAGGAGGTTCGAGGCGTGGTGCTCCGGCGGCGGACCTTGGGGTGGAGCCGCGAGGCGCCCAACGGGCCTCAGGGAGTATCGGTCCGTGAGATCCGTGGTCAGGAGTCGCAGCCTGCCGGTGGTCGGCCGTGCCGACGGAGGAAGAGTGTTCCGTAGGCGGAGGAGCAGCGATCTGGGGCCCAGGCCCGGCCGTTTGGGCGCGGACGAGCGCCTCCACAATGGACTGTAGACGATCTATTCGGCTAGCGAGGGCGTGGATGATGGTCGCCGGAGGGGGTTCATCCGTGCCTCCGGTGAGGGGGAGGCGGCGGCTGGTACCCGAATCTTCAGGATGGTCGCTACCATGTGGACGGAGATCGGAAGGACAACTTTTTTTTTGTGAAGTTTGCTTTCCCACAGACGGCGCCAACTGATGGAGGTCCTTTTCGGTTCTCCTTCAGATGTTGTCTTCCGTCGATCTCCCGGTGGATTCAGGAGGAGATCCCCTATTGTGTGTGGGTCTCAATGGGTTTTGAGGAGATTTGGTGATTGGAGGAGTTTGACGCCAAGTACCTGCAAAGAAGTCCCGGGGTGGTTTGATACCACCGAGGACCCTCCGACGATCAAGTTAGTGCTAGATCCGAGCAGCGTAACGGCTAAGTGGTGTAAAAAAATGGCTTACTTGACCCTTCTGTGATGGGGGTTTATATGGTGGTGGAGGCACGCGGCAACAGGCGTGAGAATCTCGCCGGCAGTTACGCTCCCGACGTCACGCCCGCGTAGAGAGCGGATCGTCCATGAATGGGGATCGTGAAGGCGTGGAACGTGGGATGTTGCTGGCGGAGAATCCGCGCATGGTGAGATTCGTGGAGCGGCGGTTACGCTTGTGAGCGGCTGAACTGGTCGGAGGACCGAGGAAGACGGCCTCGGCCAAGGGGCTCGGGGACGAGCGAGAAGGCCGAGTGTTGGATATAGTGCCCTCAAAGTCAATTATTGGATCGCAGGTACGTGATTGCAATGATTGAGGGAGGACCTATACCGGTAGGACAGTCTTACTCAAGATGATAGTATGCTATCTGGTTTGCCTTTATCAGTCGTGTACAGCTTTAGGTGACATGATCACTATTACACGTTGATAGAGCCCTTAGGATCCTGCTTTACTACCAATAGTATGATGGCGATCATATACGTGAGAGTTGGGTAGTCTATAAGCGCATCCTTAAAAGTGGTCCCTAGTCGTGGGAGTTTCGAGATAGGGCATCGATACTCCGGAGTAGACTAGTGTATACAGTCGAGACCCCAACGAGGGGCGGTGGCCGGTCTCACAAGCCATTGGTGTCAGTTGGATCACCTAAGATATATACAGGTGCTCATTGGGTTATGAGTACACCGGACAGGACTCGCCGGGAACCTGCTAGTTGGTATTTATACCTAGCGTCAGATAGCAGTTCCCTGGTGACATGTGTACAGGTTAGTTCATCGACCTGAGGTCGTCATTTGTCCCGTGTAAGTTCCCACTGTGCTTAGATTACTACCCTGCCACGGCTCAAAGGAGTCATGCAAACAGGTTTTAGTTGGGTACAGTCCCGAGCCACATGGAGGCAAGTGAGAGGATCGGCAGGGGATTCGTCTCTCTCGGTATTGGGGGTGAGATCGCGCTGTGTCTAGGAGAGCCATTATACCAAGTCCTTGGCCAAGGCAGGTGAGAATTACTGGTAGGTATTCCAGTAGTTTCTCAAGGTGTTCAGGGCTACTCTCCGACATGACTTATACCGCTATTGGGGGTCTGATGTTACCATCCCCCTAGGCCCGATATGCGATGCTCATAGACGAACGGACCGGACTGTATGTATATTGTCACTGATAGGCTCAGTAGGGTTTCAGGATGAGTTCGCTCATCAGCTTCCCTTTCGGTCAGTACATGGGCAGTCGTTGACGTGCTTGTGGTTAAACCCACTGCCAGGGTACTGACGAGTCTTTAGAGTCTCCCACAGATAGTTTCCTAAGTTCGAGCGAAACGTTGTAGAGGCCGTATGGTTTTATGGCAGGGTTCGAAATTGCACGTGCATTTATGCACGTGTCATATTTCGGGCAGATAATACTGGTGAGCTTTGGTTTAAGCCGGATCCAAGTATTATATTGAGTCCGAATATTTTAGTCTCTCGTATTCGTATTCGGTCGGAATACGGATACAGGTATGTATATACAGGTGAGGGGTATTCTCGTAATCCGTTACGAGAATATTTTAGAAGATACATTTCTTTTTGGATTAATCATTTTGGTTTAAATGATTATTGGTTTTGGAAAGGGTGACTCATTTTGGTGACACATTTCTTCTAGCATGTTCATTAGTGACTCATGTTAATGAGTCACTAAGTGAGTCATGATAGAATTAATTGTAGTTTGTTTTGTGAATAGATATTTTAGGGTTTTGTGGAGATATTTTTGGGAGATATTTTCTTTACACAAACCATATATATCTAATCACAAAAGAAATAACAACAAGTTTATTATGCTTGAGTTCTTGCTCTCTTGAGTTTTTCTTGAGTTCACCATTTCCAATCCTAAGCATCTTTTTCAACCTCCACCATAACCCTCTCATGTGATGAGAACCCTAGGGTGTTTGAGACAAAATATTCTACTCATTCTCTACTTCATATTGGTCATCTCTTTTGGCAGACTTGATGACCGAGTTGCCTCGGTATAGAGGCGGGAGCCCGTTTAAAGATCCGTTGACGTGGTGCCACCTCGATGAGGAGACAGGAGATTGGAGTTGCCGCGAGGAGCGTGGGATGATGGCTAAAGACCGAAGGACTCGGATCGATCGGTATAGCCTTTCTACCTCTTTACAGTTTGTTAGTTTAGCGTTAATGGAAAAATCCGGGTTATAGTATGCGATAGCGCCAGTTATAAAAGTTTTTGTTCCACGTTTAGCGTCAGAATGACGGCCGGGGCGCTACCGTAGACTTACACCGAGGAGACTTGGTCCTGTGGCAGCTCAGGGCGAGCTGAGGGGCCGAGGAGGCCAATCTACTGGGAGCCTTGAGAAGGGCTTAGCTTGTGATGGCCGGTAGGGTACAGGGGTGGCATGGTCGGCCTTTGTGGGCCCTTTCTTCTGAGTTCTGGGATGTGTCATCCGCCACGTGTCCTGATCTTAAGGGTCGTCAATATTGAGCATTATCAGGAAATAAAAGTTTTACTACAAAAAGCTATATATATCCTTCTTTGGTTGCTCGTCTTTAGAGCCAAGGAGAATGAAAGAGTTTGTCACTGTGTGTGTATGTGTATACTGAGAAAACGGAATTTCAAATGCCCCGTGAGTAAGTTTGCTTCTATTGCGTTGGAAAAAATCAAACATCCACCAATTTTTTCGACGATCAGAATCTATCATCTTCTTCTTCATCAATACTTTTTCACCGTTGATTTTATGATGTAAAAATACTAAAAATGTTATACTATCGGAAAACCGTTAATTTTGCATCTGCTATGAATGGTGAAAAGATGTTAAGAGCATCATAAAATTTGGTGTCCATTTCTTATGGAATGAAGATGAAGATGGTGGATCTCGATCGTCGAAAAAATTGGTGAAGGTTTGATTTTTTTCAACGACGAGAAAACTTCTCATGTGGCAGTCAAGATTCCAGATTCCGCTTTCTCATATATATTATTTTATACAAAAGCTTAAAATGTGATGCGGTAGCCTCCTTTTACCCATGCAAAAATTAAGCTACAAAATTAAACACTAAAGAAAAATAAATTGAAGTTTTTTTCTAAATCTCATCTCATATTTAGATAGTGATATGTTCTTGCATGACCAAAGATCACGTGATTTCGAATCAGGAATTTGCAATACGACCAAACCAAGTCTCATGGCCATGATTACTTTTATGGGGCCCACAGTTAAACGTAGGCCGCACACGTTCCCAGCATGCTTGTAGCTACAGTTAAAAAGGGACCAAAAAGGCCCAGCTAAGCTAGTACCAATTTCCTCCCAAGTATGAGAGTTCATTGGTTTCAAGAACGGAATCAGGGGGCTAATGGGGGCCTCAGCCTTGTCTCCCGGCAAGCCCACGAAACAAATGCCTTATTTGTCATTCATCGATTTGCTTGTATATCTATTATAAATATATATATTGGGTAAAATCTAACAAGTTTAAAGTTAGCCTAATGGTTAAGACATAAGGTTTTGATTAATGTTTAAAATAGCTCGCTGCATAGCTTGGTATGTAGCGTAGCTTAACCACTTCGCTATGCAGCATCAGAAATTCGATTAAATACAAGGTAACTTATGTTTTTTCCGTAAATAGCTTACGCTTTTTAACAAATAATATACCCTACGTTATGTGTACGCTATTTTCGCATAAGATTTTATATTGAAATTCTTAAGATTTCAGTATCTAATTCTAAACTATATGAAAAGGGTCTCATTGGAGTTTTAAACTCTCAATTTAAAATCATATTTAATAGACATGTTTCTCAATACAGATTATATGATTGATTTTATATACGTTTAATACAATTATGAATCATACACATGAACTGAAGGATTGAAAATTAAGAAAAAAAATGTTATGTTACTTATTGTGGAATGTTCTATATCTTTATAATATATAATTTATTATAAATAAGTTGATAATAATAATAATTAGTAATAATTAATAATTCATATGGCTTACACAATGTGCAACGCTGTTTGCGTTTTACGTTATTCAATAGCGGAACATTATGCTACATGCTATCTCGAACATTGGTTTTGATTCTAAAGGCCTTGGTTCAAGCCTCCACAACCACATATTATAAAATATTAAAGTCAAATTTTAAGAATATTTAATAGTATTTTTAATATGCAAGTATAATTTTAGTATAATGTATCTTAACTGTGATAGCAACAAAAAAATTCTTGGTTCCGCTACGCTACTCGATCACCCCGAAGGGGTTTGATTCCTAAAAATATACAATAAAAAAATGGTGTTGCGAGTTTTCTGTTGTTTTATCAGATCTCGAAGTCACATGGTCATCACAGTTTTTTGTAAATTCACCGCTAAATTCACTCCGTTTCTTTGAAGAAAAAAAGAGCTGTCAAATGCAAATGCATGCAAAACACACGATTCCGAGCCTCTTAGAGTACCTGCTGTATTATTCCTTCTACTGTGAGATCAATTACACAGAGTGCTTTCGCCGTTGATGTTTGATGATGCTCTATATTGGCGATCTCCAAGATCAGGACACGTGGCAGATGACGTGTCCCAGAAGTCAGAAGAAAGGGCCCACAGGGGCCGACCAGGCCATCCCTGTACCCGACCTGCAAGCACAAGCTGGCTCTCCTCAGAGCCCCTGCAAATTGGCCTCCTCGGCCTCTCAGCTAGTCCCGAGCAGCCACAGGACCAAGATACCTCGACCCTCCCGCTCGTCCTCGAGCGCTCCCGTCGAGGCCATCTTCCTCAGTCCCCCCGACCGACCAACTCCACCACTCACAAGCGCAACCGCCGTTCCGCAAACCTCGTCATGCGCGGATTCTCCGCCGGCAACATCCCGCGTTCCACGCCAGCACGATCCCCATTAACGGGCGATCCGCTTATTACGCAGGCGTGACGTCGGGGGCGTAACTGCCGGCGAGATTCCCGAGCCCGCTACTGCGTGTTGCCGCCACTAAATAAACCCCTATCACAGAGGGGTCAAGTAAGCTTTCCCTCCCCCCCCACTTAGCCGTTACTCTGCTCGGATCTCGTTCTAAGTTGATCGTCGGAGGGTCCTCGATGGTATCAAATCACCCCGGGACTTTCTTGCAGGTGCTCGGCGCAAACTCTTCAAAACCACCAATCTCCTCAAAACCCATTGAGACCCACACGCAACAGTGGATCACCTCCAAGATCCACCGGGAGATCTGTAATGCCCAGCCCCTTTTATACCTATAATCTGCATTTTGTTATTCCTGAATTGTATTTATTTTATTTATAATTTTATTTCTTCTAAACTCTCATTTTCCTTTTATCAATAAAACCCCAAAACCCAAATCCTATTATATATTTTTCCAACAAATTCCCTTAGCCAACACCATTTTCTTTTAATAGAACCCCAAGTCCCATTCTTTTATATAAATTCATTTTCTTTTAGTCCAATCCTTTCTCAAAGCCGGCCCAGCAATAATTTTCCCACAACCATTTACTTTATAATTCTGTTCTTTTAATTTTTGCAGCCCACTTCAATTCTGCCAGCAGCCCGGCCCAAACACTCAACAGCCAATCTTTTACTTAAACTATTTTTTTTCTGCTGGCCCAGCCCGCTCTCGGCCTGCTCCCATACCTCCAACCCGACCCGTTTCACCAACCCGACCCGGCACTTCATCTTCCCAACGACTCCTTTTCTTTTCTCCCACCCCTGTCGCTCGCGATCCGTAACCCACGCCGCCTCCTTCGCCCGCGCCCTCGTTGTTTGGCCGTTACTCCCCACGACGCACGCCTTTGACCCCTCCTTGTCGTCTCCCCTCCTTACACCCATCACTCCTTCTCAACCGAACCCAACCACCTCCATCAACCTCCAAGCTTCGACCACCATCGTCGACCGCAGCTCATCATCGTCGTCGTCGTCGTTGTCGTCGCCATCACCTCTCACTCCCCCCAACCTCCCCCTTCGACCACTCCCTGCACCTCACCAACCCCCATCACATTCGTCTTTTCCCTTAACCCTCCACGAGCGCCCGCCATCACCTTCGCCCGCCTCGACCCTCCTTCACCGGACACGACCCCACCACCGACCACTTCCTGTAGACCCCTCACCACCTCTAAGCCCTCCTTCACTGCAAACAGCACCGAGCTCCCTCTCCTCCTTCCTCGCTCACCCCATGCCGTTGCCGTCGGCAACCCTAGAGCCTTCCAACCTCCTTCACGGCTTCCTGCAGGCACCTTCGACGACCTACCACCCCACTTCCTCCTCTCATCGCAGAAGCTTCCAGCCTCCGCTTCCGCTCTCAAACTTCAACAACCATTGCCGGCAACTTCTCTCTCTTCCTCTCAAATCTCTCTTTTCCTTCTACTCTCTCTCTCTCAGATCTCTATCTCTGCATCTCTCTCTTTGATCTCTCTCTGTGTTCTTTCTCTCTCTCACTTCCACTCCAACTCTCTGTCTCTTCTCTTCTCTCTATATTTCCCCCTCTCTGTTTCTCTCTCCCTCCTTTCTCCCTATTCTATCAAGCAACCACCTCACTCCAACCGTAACCGTCGGCCATCGCCTGAGCACCGCTGCAACCATCGATGGAGCCACAACATCGCCTGAGCACACAGCGAGCCCCAACTTCCACGAGCCTCGACTGCATCCTAGCCGAGCCCAAGCTTGTGGTCATCGTATCGCGTTCGTGACGTTACCGTCACCGTACAACCCCGAGACGTTCCCAGGCAAGTATTTTACTTGCTTACATGCTATATATTCAAGTTACAATCTTTAATTGCATAGATCATAGTGTTACACTTTTGGATCAATTATGTGTCATACATGTTCGACGTGTGTTCCCAATGAAAATACTAATCTAATTCGACGGAACTAGATTGTTTATATTGGCCCTTGCTGTGATGAATACCTTGTACAAGTTTCGCTGGGAATTATGACCGTTAACGACTAAAATGACTACCCTCAAGTTTACTCGTAAAACTGGAATTTTCTTGTACCTGAAAACCGTTAAAATCACTATAAATTATGTACATACTGGAATGATGCGTTCGAGGGCTCAAATCGAAGCCAACTCGACAAACTTTAACCCTATACTAGTTTCCAGATATTCCTGTACTTAAACTATAACAATATTTGGATCGGAGTGCGACTCTGGACCGCAGTCCAGAGCGACTCTATGTATTGGGTGTTGTCCCGTAATGAACACCACCCTGTTTCCTTGACTCGTAGATTGCGAAACTCCGCTGTTTGTTATAGGTAAAGCTGTTAGCTCGACAACTCAAGTAGTTTCATCCTATTACGTTATCGTTTGTTAATTAATCTGTAATTTAATAGATGTGGACGTATAACAGTCCAGAACAGATTCTGAGATGACATATTAATGTTAAACAGTGTATAACTCCTGACGTACAGAATCGATTGAAGATCCGTCTGTTGAGTTGAAAACCTCACTGAAAATCCTAGATTTCATCCAACTGTAGCGTCGCTAAAATCTGATCCCAACTGAGATTAAAATGCGTTGCGAAACGGACTTCTGATTCTGAAACCGGATTTCCTGCCGTGAACGTTTAAAATGAAATGGCTATAATTAGTGATCCTAGAACCTGATTAGCATGAAACTAAATTCGATGGATAGATAACCGAACATACTAATTATTACCTGTTCACTGTTTCACTAAACTGTAACTGTATGATTTAAGATAAATTATACAAGTGGTAGATTATTGATTCATGACACCTTAATCATGCTTTATACACTGTTTATGCATCATATCATACCCATATCATTGCATTGATAACCCAGTGATAACTTGCATTACCCAGTGTTAGGTATTAGTGATGATTGTGGCAAGTACGTTAGTGTTCGTGTATAAGTGATTAAGTGAAAGTGATACGTACTTATACACAATCAGTGGACCTTATTATTCTATTGCATTGTCGACGTCTGTGGGATGCGTGTACGTGTGACTATAAGTGGTATGGGACACTTATGGAAGCTCTTGCACGGGTGTCACAGATAAGGCACCAGACACTGCCATTTATCTTAGGTATTAGTCGGGACGTGCTTGATGGAGGTCCTGCCTCCAGTTCTCGCGCAGACTTGTCACCGACCGATTGGTATTTAGGGTTATGGTTAGCGTTTGATGTAGACCACGGGGTGTGGGGTAGTTTGAGTGTGAGTTCAACAGAATCTCGGGAGTCCCATGCCGGCTTATATATTTAGGGAGATATATGGAGATTTACAGGGTATGTGATTATCACCGTGATATACATGTTGGGCCCGTGGTCCCTTGCCCTTGGGTTCTACCCTTGGGTGGAGGACACTCGCGAGTGGTTGACTCTCACACTTGGACTGACGATAGGCTTAGTGACCTGTACAGTGAGACTTAGAGACTGATAGGGATACTGGCATTGATATACCTTACATATTGTTTTGACATACGTGGCATATCATTCTACTGCTTTTACTATTCCGCTGCATTGATTACTGCATGTTCATATCCATACTGCCATTGATCTACTGTTATATATACCTATTATCACTGTTAGAATTGTCACATGATCATATATATATTATATTGCTATTGTGTCGCTCTGATGATCCGAGTATGCATGCTCAGTGTGAGGAGAAGATTTAGCCTGGACCAGGACTAGACGCACTTCACGGACATCTTGTTTAGCTATCCAGAGTTATATCTTTTGTTTCCCATCAGGTCAGTTTATTTTACTGTTTTGTTCCAGTTACTGCATTTCTCATTACCTGCGCATTATTTACTGTTTACCATGAAAAACTAGAAGCCGAAGTGTGACTACGGCATGACATTTCCTTGACCGTAGGAGCATGGCTGGCCTTGTCTACCCCTCGTATTCCGTATTTTGGGAAGCGGGGCGTGACATGGTTTAGTTGGTATCGGAGCCGGGTTTTGCTTCGATTGGGATTGCAGTTTTCCGTGTAAAGCTTGACAATCCAAGACATCCCTCAGTCAGGATTGTAAACTTGATATCCTTGATCCATGTTCATATTGATTGTTCAGCTATCCATTCGCTAGGGTTTCGGATGACTTGGCAAGGTTACGTAGTTGCAGTTGCACTACTGTACTCTGTTTAAGTGACTTAAAATCATAACAGTTGATTCTCCACTTATAATAAATTCATCACCTCTGATATTCTTGAATCTTTATCCTATCCATATTATATTTTGATTCGTATAGCCTGTGACTTATATCATTCTCAAAAATTGTTGTTTCAGGATCATGTCTTCCAACGACTCTTCATCTATATCCGCTCCCCAGGATCAGACCATTGAAATTCTGAGTGTACTGCAAGGTCTAAAGGAAGCTCAGGAGCGAACAAACGACTTGCTGGCTGAAGGACTGAGAAGACAGGTGAATCAGGCACCAGCGGCTGTCTCCAATCATAAAGGGATCCCCGTTAGACGAGGAAAAGAGAAGAAAATGAAGCGCCAATTTGTTTCCCCGCGACAGAAGCAGCAGAAGACCCCAAGTTGTGGGTACTGTAAGAGGCCAGGACATCTTCAGAGGGATTGTCGCCGCGCCCAAGGGAAATGTCTGATATGCGGGTCCAACAAACATCTCATCAACGGTTGCCCAGAAAGGAAGGAGCTAAAAGGAGGAGACTCGTCCACTCTCCACACTTCTGACAAGTGATGATTATCGTGTAGTTCGAACTTCGACGATAAGGCGGACCTAACGCAGGATTCAACTCACGCGTCGAGAATGCAACGTTATAGTAGTCGAAGAAGAATTTTTCATGTTATCTACTTTCAGTAATAATGTTGTCATCTTTTTATGAATATTTCTTTCCGTTTGAAATCTTGTATCCGTTGAACTCTTAGTTAAATGCAATAAAATTTGAATCGCAATATATGTATCATTCTCTTGTCATTTCCCTTGTTCATACTGTTCATTAGCACAACATTTTAATCTTGATTTTTCAATTCCTGCCACCGCATACCTTCCCATACTTCGTACACTTAGCCATTTTCCTGATGTATTCCATTGTCTAATCATGACTCTTTTCTTTCAGGCCATGGCCCACCCTGGAGCAGCGCTGCATCTAGATGAGGATGCACAGTCGTGCATTTCCCTAGACCACACGCTGATGAGTTCTGACGATGAGATCAACGGTCCCCAAATCAATTTCGGAAACAACGATTCGGAGGACGAAGGAGTAGCCGCCCCAGAGTTTGACATGATAGGCGATTCCGACGAAGAGGAAGGAGACCCTGAAGAGAACCCGATAGAGGAAGACCCCGAGGAAGAACCGATAGAAGAAAATCCAGTGGAGGAAAATCCCATGGAAGAGAATCCAGAAGAAGAGAATCACATGGAATCGGACCTCGATGAAGAAGCTCCATTCGAGGAAGAAGGACCAGAAGATCAAGACCCTGCGGTGGAAGAACTCCCAATGGCGATACCTGCGAGGCGCTATGGAAATGGACGCCCCTACCTGAGTGCGCGAGCCTACCGCAACCGGCTGAATCTCCACAACCGCGACTGACGGGATTTCTTTTAGATGTTGTCTTTTTCTGGCCAAATAAATCTGTGTATGGATTAGGGCCACATTTCGTTTTGAGAATGCTTTGTTTAAAATCTTCTGGAATAAAATAAATTGCTGAGTTCGCTAATCCAGCGATCTTCTTAGTTCCCTTGATGTTTGTTATTTCTTTTATACAACTATTTTTCCTACTGAAATCTGTTCACCCCTACTCCTTACATTGCCTTAACCCTCACCCAAATCAACCAGTACCACATCCGATCTTCTAGAGACCCACTCTTCATCCATCGTCTGTGCCTCATTTAATATCCTTCTGGGAGGAGAAAATTTTAGTGAAATTTCCGAGTTCGCTAATCCTTCAAATTTTTGATTCACATGATGTACCGACTAGTATCCTCACCATACATTTTTCTCCTTATAGTCCTTTATTGCTCACCCTTACCCCAATCTCTTTGACCGCTAGCCTAAAGCCGCCATACTTCGAACTTTTGAATGAGCCACACTCCATTGTAATCCATACCCTAGCTAGCCCTATTCATATTGGTGTTTTCTCTGTTACCCTAACTATATTTAGGGGCATTATTATTCAAAATTTAGTTTTCATTATTTTGAATTTATCAAAGAGTGTGTGTTATTGATTACTCTGTTTTATGTATTTTAAGTACACCATTATTTTTCTCATTTTCAGTAGCGCAACCTTACACCGCGCATATTTTTGTTCCATGTTTCTTATTTTCACTATACGAGTTTCCTAAGTTGTTTCAAAATTATTTGATCGATACCTCGTCCTAAAATGATTTTAATCTACCGACAAATCTTTCACTATTTTATTGTCATTACTTTATTTTTGGGTATTGTGCATATGGTTACTATTGTCTATAGTTGTGTCTTATACTTATTATTTCTGATGTGCTACGTTGAGATACTTATATGTGCATACGTTTGAGTTTCGATTTTATCGAGTACGCCTCGAATATCATTGTTCGTTATTGTTGTTATTGCTATTCTCGTATACAGTTAGTTGCCACTATAGTTATTCCTGCCTTATACATATTTAGACCTATCCTTTCGTATGTTGTTCTTACATATTTTTTTATTACCTTCAAATTTCTTCGTCCACGTACTGCTAGTAAATCTTTCGTGTTAGTGTGCAATATAATAGCTTTCGCCTATTTTTGTATAACTTACCGTTTATTTTAAATTTCAAGGACGAAACTTTTGTAAGGGTGGTATGATGTAATGCCCAGCCCCTTTAATACCTATAATCTGCATTTTGTTATTCATGAATTGTATTAATTTTATTTATAATTTTATTTCTTCTAAACTCTCATTTTCCTTTTATCAATAAAACCCCAAAACCCAAACCCTATTATATATTTTTCCAACAAATTCCCTTAGCCAACACCATTTTCTTTTAATAGAACCCCAAGTCCCATTCTTTTATATAAATTCATTTTCTTTTAGCCCAATCCTTTCTCAAAGCCGGCCCAGCAATAATTTTCCCACAACCATTTACTTTATAATTCTGTTCTTTTAATTTTTGCAGCCCACTTCAATTCTGCCAGCAGCGCGGCCCAAACACTCAGCAGCCAATCTTTTATTTAAACTATTTTTTTTCTGCTGGCCCAGCCCGCTCTCGGCCTGCTCCCACACCTCCAACCCGACCCGGCACTTCATCTTCCCAACGGCTCCTTTTCTTTTCTCCCGCCCCTGTCGCTCGCGATCCGTAACCCACGCCGCCTCCTCCGCCCGCGCCCTCGTTGTTTGGCCGTTACTCCCCACGACGCACGCCTTTGACCCCTCCTCGTCGTCTCCCCTCCTTACTCCCATCACTCCTTCTCAACCGAACCCAGCCACCTCCATCAACCTCCAAGCTTCGACCACCATCGTCGACCGCAGCTCATCATCGTCGTCGTCGTCGTTGTCGTCGCCATCACCTCTCACTCCCCCAACCTCCACCTTCGACCACTCCCTGCACCTCACCAACCCTCATCACATTCGTCTTTTCCCTCAACCCTCCACGAGCGCCCGCCATCACCTTCGCCCGCCTCGACCCTCCTTCACCGGACACGACCCCACCACCGACCACTTCCTGTAGACCCCTCACCACCTCTAAGCCCTCCTTCACTGCAAACAGCACCGAGCTCCCTCTCCTCCTTCCTCGCTCACCCCATGCCGTTGCCGTCGGCAACCCTAGAGCCTTCCAACCTCCTTCACGGCTTCCTGCAGGCACCTTCGACGACCTACCACCCCACTTCCTCCTCTCATCGCAGAAGCTTCCAGCCTCCGCTTCCGCTCTCAAACTTCAACAACCATTGCCGGCAACTTCTCTCTCTTCCTCTCAAATCTCTCTTTTCCTTCTACTCTCTCTCTCTCTCAGATCTCTATCTCTGCATCTCTCTCTTTGATCTCTCTCTGTGTTCTTTCTCTCTCTCACTTCCACTCCAACTCTCTGTCTCTTCTCTTCTCTCTATATTTCCCCCTCTCTGTTTCTCTCTCCCTCCTTCTTTCTCCCTATTCTATCAAGCAACCACCTCACTCCAAACGCAGCCGTCGGCCATCGCCTGAGCACCGCTGCAACCATCGATGGAGCCACAACATTGCCTGAGCACACAGCGAGCCCCAATTTCCATGGGCCTCGACTGCATCCTAGCCGAGCCCAAGCTTGTGGTCATCGTATCGCGTTCGTGACGTTACCGTCACCGTACAACCCCGAGACGTTCCCAGGCAAGTATTTTACTTGCTTACATGCTATATATTCAAGTTACAATCTTTAATTGCATAGATCATAGTGCTACACTTTTGGATCAATTATGTGTCATACATGTTCGACGTGTGTTCCCAATGAAATACTTATCTAATTCGACGGAACTAGATTGTTTATATTGGCCCTTGCTGTGATGGATACCTTGTACAAGTTTCGCTGGGAATTATGACCGTTAACGACTAAAATGACTACCCTCAAGTTTACTCGTAAAACTGGAATTTTCTTGTACCTGAAAACCGTTAAAATCTCTATAAATTATGTACATACTGGAATGATGCGTTCGAGGGCTCAAATCGAAGCCAACTCGACAAACTTTAACCCTATACTAGTTTCCAGATATTCCTGTACTTAAACTGTAACAATATTTGGATCGGAGTGCGACTCTCGACTGCAGTCCAGAGCGACTCTATGTATTGGGTGCTGTCCCGTAATGAACACCACCCTGTTTCCTTAACTCGTAGATTGCGGAACTCCACTGTTTGTTATAGGTAAAGCTGTTATCTCGACAACTCAAGTGGTTTCATCCTATTACGTTATCGTTTGTTAATTAATCTGTAATTTAATAGATGTGGACGTATAACAGTCCAGAACAGATTCTGAGATGACATATTAATGTTAAACAGTTTATAACTCCTGACGTACAGACTCGATTGAAGATCTGTCTATTGTGTTGAAAACCTCACTGAAAATCCTAGATTTCATCCAACTGTAGCGTCGCTAAAATCTGATCCCAACTGGGATTAAAATGCGTTGCGAAACGGACTTCTGATTCTGAAACCGGATTTCCAGCCGTGAACGCTTAAAATGAAATGGCTATAATTAGTGATCCTGGAACCTGATTGGCATGAAACTAAATTCGATGGATAGATAACCGAACATACTAATTATTACCTGTTCACTGTTTCACTAAACTGTAACTGTATGATTTAAGATAAATTATACAAGTGGTAGATTATTGATTCATGACACCTTAATCATGCTTTATACACTGTTTATGCATCATATCATACCCATATCATTGCATTGATAACCCAGTGATAACTTGCATTACCCAGTGTTAGGTATTAGTGATGATTGTGGTAAGTACGTTAGTGTTCGTGTATAAGTGATTAAGTGAAAGTGATACGTACTTATACACAATCAGTGGACCTTATTATTCTATTGCATTGTCGACGTCTGTGGGATGCGTGTACGTGTGACTATAAGTGGTATGGGACACTTATGGAAGCTCTTGCACGGGTGTCACAGATAAGGCACCAGACACTGCCATTTATCTTAGGTATTAGTCGGGACGTGCTTGATGGAGGTCCTGCCTCCAGTTCTCGCGCAGACTTGTCACCGACCGATTGGTATTTAGGGTTATGGTTAGCGTTTGATGTAGACCACGGGGTGTGGGATAGTTTGAGTGTGAGTTCAACAGAATCTCGGGAGTCCCATGCCGACTTATATATTTAGGGAGATATATGGAGATTTACAGGGTATGTGATTATCACCGTGATATACATGTTGGGCCCGTGGTCCCTTGCCCTTGGGTTCTACCCTTGGGTGGAGGACACTCGAGAGTGGTTGACTCTCACACTTGGACTGACGATAGGCTTAGTGACCTGTACAGTAAGACTTAGAGACTGATAGGGATACTGGTATTGATATACCTTACATATTGTGTTGACATACGTGGGCATATCATTCTACTGCTTTTACTGTTCCGCTGCATTGATTACTGCATGTTCATATCCATACTGCCATTGATCTACTGTTATATATACCTATTATCACTGTTAGAATTGTCACATGATCATATATATATTATATTGCTATTGTGTCGCTCTGATGATCTGAGTATGCATGCTCAGTGTGAGGAGAAGATTTAGCCTGGACCAGGACTAGACGCACTTCACGGACATCTTGTTTAGCTATCCAGAGTTATATCTTTTGTTTCCCATCAGGTCAATTCATTTTACTGTTTTGTTCCAGAAACTGCATTTCTCATTACCTGCGTATTATTTACTGTTTACCATGAAAAACTAGAAGCCGAAGTGTGACTACGGCAGGACATTTCCTTGACCGTAGGAGCATGGCTGGCCTTGTCTACCCCTCGTATTCCGTATTTTGGAAAGCGGGGCGTGACAAGATCGACGGAAGACAACAACTGATGGAGATCCGAAAAGGACCTCCATCAGTTGGCGCCGTCTATGGTAAACCTAAACTTCACGAAAAACAAAGTTGGCCTTCCGATCTCCATCCACATGGCAAGCGACCATCCTGAAAATCCAGGTACCAGCCGGCGCCTCCCCTCAGCTGAGTCGCAGATGAACGTCCTCCGTCGACCATCATCAACGCCCTTGCCGACCGAATAGATCTGCTACAGTCCCTCGTGGAGGTGCTCGTCCGCGCCCAAACAGCCGGGCCAGGGCCCCAGATCGCCGCTCCTCAGCCTCCAGAAGGCTCTGCCCTCGTCGACACGGCTGACCACCGGTAGGCTATGACCCATGGTGTAATACGCTAGTACATTTATAACAGTTCTAGTTCATGTATTTCTTTATCTATGGTATTTTCCTGATTTACTGTGTTTTTGGTGTGAATAGTATTTTGACATCTGTATTTGCAACCGACCCGACCCGCATGCTTGAAACCTGTCTTGATTCATGTTTATGATTTATCCTGACTTGTCGCGTAGACTCGTGCACTTTCATTTATATATCCTGCATACTGGAATTTTATCCGGCATTTGCATTTTACATTATAACATTTTAAGTCAAATAAAATATTTTTAAAAATATTTAGCATGGCTTACATCATATCCCTGACCCTGTGGTAGCATCCGCACCTCTTGTTCTCGTCCCGTTCAGTAAAACAGACTTGTTTGGATGGCTACGCGTACGAACGTGCATCCGTTCTTGGGGGTATGCATTTTCGTTACCCGGATATCCAATTTTAATTTTGGTCGACATGTAAATTTTTCATATGTTGAAACTAAATTTTTAGACCCGATCCGGGCGTGTTTTGGACTATGTTTGTATTTGCCAAAATATCAAATTTTATTAATATTATATTTTAAATATTTTAACAGTTTAAAATTTAATTAACTAAAATATATTTTCTAAAATCTAATACAAACAAATTTATCTCTCCTCTCGATCTCTCTCTCCTCTCTCTTTCTTCTTTCTCTTCTCTCTTTCCTCTCTCCTCGCTGAGTCTCTCTCTCTCTCTTCCTCTCTCTCCCCTCTCGTGCTCTCTCTCTCTCCTCTCACGAACACTGTTCGTTTCTCGACTGTGTTCACCGCCCGCGCGATCTAGTCACCTCCCTCCTTCTAATCTCTCCTCATCTTTCTTTTCTTCTCCTTCTTCTTTAAATACCCCGAGCCCCTCGCCACGAGAAAACCCACAGCCTCCTCAAACCCTAACCCTAACTCCTCACTGCCCTCAACCCTCATCTCCACTCCCTCTTCTTCCCATACCCGACCTCCTTGCACACCCCAACGCCAAGAACCCCTCACAGAACCGAGCCGAAGAACCCACAGCCTTCACCATCGCCTGCACGGCTACGTCGCCGGAGCTCCGACCTCCGTCGTCTCCATCCCCATCACCTCGGCCTCCTTTCATCCTCCCTGCACCCCGAGCTTTCCCTGCACACACCACGACACCAAGAAACTGCACTCCCTGCAACCTCCGCCTCGCCCACATAGTCGTTGCCGGCACCCTCACCACCGACCAGCCTCGTCGACGTCCCCTTGCCATCTCCTCTGACCCGATACAACCCCATTAAACACCACCACAGCCTCTTCCTCCTCCTTCTTCTTCTACTTCTTCTTCTCTCTCATTCCTTGTTTCTTGGTTTTCCGGTGATCGCCGGAGCCGAGGTCGCCGCTGCCGATCCGGGCGACCCAGAAGACGTTCTCGTACAGCTCGGTCACTTCTTGCATTGGCTGGTTCCGTTCCGGGCACACGTGTGTGCATCGCAACTTTTACCGACATCTGACGTGCCGTATGTATCCGTATTGTGATACATCGAGGCAAGTTTATCTTGCTACATGCTATGTTACTCTATTTACATCCATTTGAATAAATATAATACATGTATTTTAAATTATGGATCCCATATTATAGTTTTATAGTTTTACGACGTCCGTTTGTATCCATATCATTATTTACATATCTAGATGCATGCTAATCCATCTTGCTACATGCTAGGTATAGTATTATGCATCCATATGAGTAAAATGTTACCGTTTATCACATTGTGCATCCATTTTACAGTTTTACTGTTTTCGGATACCCGTTTGCATCCATATCATTTAAAATATATATAACTGCATCTATAGATCATATTAATTCATGTTATTATTGTAGTGACACCCCATGCTAGATAATGTGCATCCTACATAGTAATGGAGCTATAGTTGCAACCCCTAATAGTTAATTATGCATCCATGTTTTATTGTGCATCCATACCATTAATTCTTTATATCTAGTTGCATGCCATGTCGTATTAACTCATATTATTGTTATATTAGTACCCCATGCTTGATATTGTGCATCCTACTTAGTCATGGTGTAACCCCTAGTAAATATTTGTGCATCCATGCTTTTATCGTGCATCCGTACTTGCTACAGTTTTATTATGAGAATCTGCTTGACACATGTGCACTACCTGTCATGACCTGGTATACCACTGCTTGACTTGATACCTGATCTTGTTACTAATGCCGACAATCTTGACATGTTGTCCCTACGGACATATCCTGTTGTCTATTTAGACAAACATGTACCTGCTTGATCCTATGTTGGCATTAGCTCCATATTATCAATACCTGACTTGAACACATAACCTTGGGGGTATGGGGAAATCAAAAGTGTAAACTAAAGTGTAACTTAAAAGGGTATTACTTGATCCGTGGTCCCGGGGGGTAACGGGACAGAGCCATTCGTGACTCTTACATATTCTTGATCCGTAGTCCCGGGGGGTAACGGGACAGAACCAGTCTTGGTTCACATATTCCTGATCCGTGGTTCCGGGGGGTAACGGGACATATTCTTTGAGTTACATGGAGGATTACATTAATTGATTTCAAACAAACTTTAGAATAGATAACCCAGTAGCACAGTTTAGATTGATCACTGCACGTCACTTATACCGATATACTTCACTGTATATATTCCTGTTGACTTGTTACTGTTCATACTCGTGCCTGCATATCCTGCTACCCCTTGATTATATTATTGTTGATATTATGACGCACTAACGTCTGGGTTTTGCATGGCCCAGATCTTCTACCTTTGTCGCAGGCTGATCAGGAGTATTTCCGCCGTCAGGCCGAGCAGTGAGGATCCTGTTAGTATCCAGTTAGTTCAGTTATTTCCGTACTTTCCAGATTATTATTGTTACTTGGATTTATTGCTTCCGCATATTATTTCTTGACTCGTTTATTCTGGCTCATGGACATGTACTAGATAGTTTATTTTATTTTTCCTGTTCTTGATATCTATAGACAGCCGTAATGTGATTGTGGAGGGATATTTCCTATCCACAGGTAGCACGGTTGGCTCTGTCACGTGCCGATCTTAGCGCACTCTGGGAAGTGGGGCATGACATATGGCCACAGATCTCACGGGCCGATACTCCCTGAGGCCCGCTGGGCTCCCCACAGCTCCACACCAAGATTCGCCGCCAGAGCGCCTCGCCTTGAGCCTCCTCGCTATCCTTACCCTCCTGAGGAGATGTCGGTCACCTCGCCTGTCCCCATGCATGATCGACACCCCCTCCCTCGACGGGGTCGCACAGAAGGGGCTCGCCACGACGGTTCGAGGGCCACCTCGCCCGGAGATCCGAGGAACCTCATCGAGAGGAACCGGGACCGCACCCGGACGCAGATCTCCCACAGCAGAGGCCAGGGATCAAAGCCATCGTCGAGAGACAACCACGCAGCTTCACTGCCCGGTTATCCTTAGCAGGCCTCCTACGGCCCCTCCAACACTAAGGATCAAAGTCCTCCGTAGAGGCAGCCGAGCGGCTTCCCTGCTCAGCTATCCCTGGCCGGTAGCTTCCCTACTCGCAACGCCAGGGATCAAAGCCCCCGCCAAGAGTCAACCGCGCAGCTTCACTGCCCGGTTATCCTTAGCAGGCCTCCTACGGCCCCTCCAACGCTAAGGATCCAAGTCCTCCTTAAAGGCAGCTCAGCAGCTACCCTGCTCGGCTATCCCCGGCTGGTAGCTTCCTACCAAAGCCGATAGGGATCAAAAGCCCTCCCAGAGGCAGTCGAGCCCTACCCTCGCTCGGCTATCCTTCAGGACAAAAGCCCTTGCCAAGAGGCACCGGGCAGTAACCCTGCCCGGCCAAGGGTCCTTGGTAGGCTTCTTACAGCCCCTCCCGCGCTAAGGACCAAAGTCCTCCCAGAGGCAGTCGAGCCCGACCCTTGCTCGGCTATCCTCGGCCAGTAGCTCCCTACCACAACCGACAGGGATCAAAGACCTCGCCAAGAGGCACTGGGCAGTAACCCTGCTCGGTCCCCATCCTGAAGGATCAAAGCCCTCGCAAGAGGCAACCGAGCGGCTACCCTGCTCGGTCATCTCCGGCCGGTAGCTACCTACCCTTGACGCCAGGGATTAAAGTCCTCGCAAGAGGCACCTGTGCGGCTATCCCGCTCGGTCATCCCCGGATGGTGGTGGCCTACCCACGACGCCAGATACCAAAGCCCTCGCCAAGAGTCAACCGCGCAGCTTCACTGCCCGGTTATCCTTAGCAGGCTTCTTACAGCCCCTACAACGCTAAGGATCAAAGACCTCGCAAGAGGCAACCGAGAAACTACCCTGCTCGGTCATCCCTAGCCGATAACTTCCCTACTCGCGGCGCCAGGGATCAAATCCCTCGCCAAGAGGCAACTGCGCAGCTTGACTGCCTGGTTATCCTTAGCAGGCCTCCTACGCCCCCCCAACGCTAAGGATCAAAGTCCTCCTTAGAGGCAGCTCAGCAGCTATCCTGCTCAGCTATCCCTGGCCAGTAGTTTACCTACTCGCAACGCCAGGGATCAAAAAGTCCTCCAATAGGCAGCCGAGCCCGACCCTCGCTCGGCCATCCCCAGTTGGTGGTCGCCTGCTCACAACATAAGAAATCAAAGCCCTCGCCAAGAGGCAACCAAGCAGCTTCACTGCTCGATCATACCCAGCAGGCGTCCTCCTGCCCAACAGACGCTGCGGGCTTGTAGCTCTCATAACGAGGCCTCTAAGCCCATTCATGCTCGGCACAACTACGGCGGAAATCCCTCTGCTCATCGCATGCAGCGGATCCGAGGCCCCAACAATGGAAATCAGGTCTATCCAAGTCTGAGCGATCCCCCCTCGACTTCGGGGCCATGGAAATACCTCCTTCTCAGCAGCGCTTGGCACACTTGGCAAATGATCGATCAACTCGACGAACGATCGCTAGACAGATAGCCGACCTGACATGGAAGCCCAACAGCGCAAGCAAAAATATTTTACGAGCATTCTTCACAAACAAAAGATAAAGTGCAAACTGATGAAACAAAAAAAAGTTTTACTACCAAAAAGCGAAGTCTTTACAAAGGGTATTTTGGGCTCCCCAGCCTTACAGACTGTCCGGAGGCTTACAAAAATTCCAGAAGCGGCAAAATAAAAAGAGAAGGAAGACGAGTGCTTTTAGGCCTCGGGGCCAGGCGCGACCTCGGGGTCCTCGATGTCTACCACGAGTCGAGCAGGGTCCTCGGCCACCTCCTCGTTAGGAATCTCTTCCCCCTTCTCATTGGCGTCCGCGAGGGGGTATTCGGCCCGGAGCTCTTCGTCGGTGAACTCCGGCATCCGGGCCTTAACGGCGTCGAGGGCCTCGTGCCAGATGCGAGTGGTGGCCACGGCTAAGTCATTGCAGAAGTCCTTCGATTTCTTATAGCCCTCCACCGCCTTCACCGCCGAGAGGTCGTCCAACTTCGCCACCTCGATCGCCGCCCCCAGCTCCTTCCAGAGGGTCTTCACCGTCTTCTTCATGTTGCCGGCGAGCGCCTGAGCGTACTCAAGCTTGACCTCAGCAGCCACGGCGGCCTCGTGGTACCGGGCAACCTCCCGTTTCCCGGCCTCCACCTTGCCCTCCAGGGTGGCAACCCTCTCCATCACCGCCTCCAGCTCCCACTTGGAGCTCTCTTCCAGCGAGGAAAGCCGGTCCGCAGCCTTCATCGCCGGGGCTATCACCTCGGCCTCCATGCTTAAGGCAAGAGCGACGTGCTGGAGAACCTGAAAAATAGGAAAGAGGTCAGGAAGACGAAGGAGGCACCGAATCTCACAAACAACCGAGCACTTACCTGCACGAACTCCTAGGCGATGGACGCTATCTGGGCCCTGAAGGTCCCCCCGAGGACCTTACCCTCTGCCGACTTCTCTATTTCGTGTAGCAGGCTATCCGCGACGGATATCCCCGAGGGCACCGCGAACTGGAGACCCCCCTCGTCCACCATGATCGGCGAGGGCGAGCCCCGGGAAGACCTCCGGGAACCCCTCTTGAGTGGCTCCGATGGAGAGCCGATCTCCTCCTTCGAGACCGGATCCTCCAGAATTCGAGCCCGCTTCCAGCCCGGCGCTCTGCTAGGCCCCGGAGCGGGATCCGCCCCCGAACGCCCATGGGACGCGACCACCGGAGGAGAAGGAGCCGGGGCAGGCTTCGAACAGGAAGAGCTGGCGCCTCCAGCCTTCGTGACCTTCCTCGGCTGGCGCATGGAGGCTCGGAGCTCGTCCATATCCATGGGTTTTGCACAGAACCAAATGCTAAGAAGTCAGCGACACATGCAATACAAAAGCCAAAAAGCAAGCCTAACTTACCGACGAACTCAACGGGGCTGAGCCCGGCCCAACTCAGGACCCTCTCAGACAACAGCATGTCGAATCGGGGGACGGACTCCCACGACGCCACTCTCACCACGGCGGGGTCATTGGACTGGTTCCCCGGCAAGCATTTTTCCCTCGACCACCTGGTGGGAACGGGCCAGTCCTCGCCCTCGGGCGGCGTGACGAAGAAAAACTTCTTCTTCCAGTCGTGAATGGAAGAAGGCAGGGCTACAACCCCTGTCCCGGCAGCGTCCCCCTGTCGCTTTCTAAAAGAGAGGTAGACCCACCTCGGGTCGCCCGCTCAACCCCCAGGATGATTTTTGAAAACGAGGGAAGAATCAAGGATGGAGAGGCTGAAAGGAACCGTTTGTAACTTCAGGCGGATCAGGAACCCGAGGAGAATCCCCCATGAGTTCGGCACTAACTGGCCAGGGGCTAGCTCGAAGAAGTTCAGCGCTTCGACGACCTCGGGAGAGAAGAGCAGGCGCATTCCACCCCAAAAAGCTTCCAAGTACAGGGCGATCTCCCTACCCCGTACTTGGTCTGCCCTCTCTCCCTCCTTGGCCAGACGAAGCGTATAACGTGGGAGGATGTGGAAGCGAGCCCGAGCATTGGCAAGCTCTTCCTCATGCCTCACCCAACACGAGGCGCCAGGGGCAGCGTCTACCGCCTCCTCCCTGGGGGCTGCCCCCGCCGCACGATCCCGGGAAGAGGATCTGATCCCTGCTCCCCGAGAAGACTCAGGCTTAACTAAACGGTCCCTAGAACCTACTCCTACGACATCTACAGATTCAACAAAAGAAGACATCTAACCTGGAGAAGAGGGATCCTCGGGAAACGAAAGAAGAAGAAAGAAGACGAGCGCCGAGCAACCAGGACTTATAGCGAGGAAATATGAAGGAGCAGGGGCCCTGGAGTGGGCCCCACCCCTATTTGTCACTGCAATTGCCCTCATCCAAGGGCGCCCTTCATCTCCCGCCAAAGCGCCTCCTCGCGTCCAACGGCTCCGATTGCTCCACTTGTCGTTCCCACACTGGACCGCGCCCCATCAGACGCCGCGGGTCTGCACACGTCGCGTCGGCCAACCGACGCTTGACACGCGGACCGTCGCTTCAGTGACAGGATGCACGAACCGGCGCACCTTCCTTAAATGCAGAGATCTCGCCCTGATTCGCTGGCAGTAAAGACAGCTGACAGCCCGGGGACGCGTCCCGACGAAACCTTAGGAGGGAGCTCACCCTGGGCAGCCCAGCAGTCCACTCCTGACCCGACCCGCCAGCTGGCCGGGACAAGAGTGGGGGGCTAATGATGATATTCTATATTGGCGATCTCCAAGATCAGGACACATAGCAGATGACGTGTCCCAGAACTCAGAAGAAAGGGCCGACCAGGCCACCCCTGTACCCGACCTGCAAGCACAAGCTGGCTCTCCTCAGAGCCCCCTGCAAATTGGTCTCCTCGGCCTCTCAGCTCGCCCCGAGCTGCCATAGGACCAAGATGCCTCGGCCCTCCCGCTCGTCCCCGAGCTCTCCCGCCGAGGCCATCTTCCTCGGTCCCCCGACCGACCAACTCCACTACTCACAAGCGCAACCGCCGCTCCGCAAACTTCGCCATGCGCGGATTATCTGCCGGCAACATCCCGCGTTCCACGCCATCACGATCCCCATTAACGGGCGATCCGCTTATTACGCAGGCGTGACGTCAGGGGCGTAACTGCCGGCGAGATTCCCGCGCCCGCTACTGCGTGCTGCCGCAATTATATAAACCCCCATCACAGAGGGGTCAGGTAAGCTTTTTTCACCCCCACTTAGCCGTTACTCTGCTCGGATCTCGTTATAACTTGATCGTCGGAGGGTCCTCGGTGGTATCAAACCACCACGGGACTTCCTTGCAGGTGCTCGGCGCAAACTTCTCAAAACCACCAATCTCCTCAAAACCCATTGAGATCCACACGCAACAGGGGATCACCTCCAAGATCTACCGGGAGATCGACGGAAGACAACATCTGATGGAGATCCGAAAAGGACCTCCATCAATGTTCTTCCTGATCTCTACGCATTTCACCGTTCAAAAATCAAAGTCATAAGCCTTCTTGTTTTTACCCAATTCTACACGTCAGGATGTGATATTCACTACAATAATCTAGTGCATCAACCGGGGACAATGGAAAGACATAAAATCCTCGCAAATGCATATTCGTAAGGGATGATTTAGTATTCCTCGACAATGTTCACTTTGCATTTCTTTAGTTGCTAATATGATTATTGGGATATATACTTGCGAAAATGTTTCCCTTGCCGTGTTTTAGTTAGGGTTGCATTCGGAGCGGATGCGGATCGGATATGAGAATTACTGTATTCATATTCGCTTTCTCGTTTCGGATACGAATACGGATACAGATATAGTTCATTAAAAAATATTCATATCAATATTTGACAAAATCGGATACGAATATGGATCGGATATGAGATAGACGGATACGGATATGAATCGGATATTAATAAATAAATATTTAAAATATAAAATAAGTGAATGTGGATTGAAAATATCCATGTAACCTATACATACTACAAAACAATCGAGTAAAAATTAAATTTGAGTTCTTAAAATATTTGAAACGAATAAATATGCACGTTACAGGATATATTAACAATTAATTATACATATATATTATGTATATTTTAAAATAAATATAATAAAACAATATGTTCAATAATATTTTAACTGCATAATTTATAATACATATAAAATAAACAAACTAATATATTATTTAATTTTTACTTTTAGTAAAAAGGTATTAATTAACTGAGCATAAAAATATTAGAAATTTAATTTAAAATGCTAAATTTAACTTAATAAGTCTGCACATATCCGTATCCGAATCCATATCTGTATCCGTATCAGAATCCAAATATCCGGATATCCGAATCCGTATCCAAAAATTTGAAAAGATCGGTATCCGTATCCGACTAGATTCGAAAATATATATCCGTATCCGTATTAACGGATCCAAAATTTCAAATCCATATCCGAAAATATCCGGATATCCGTATCCGAATGCAACCCTAGTTTTAACCCAATTAAATTTACGTTTTTTATACTTTTTCTCTGCAATGTATTCTTTCCCCGTAGAAATATATTATTGCCAAGAGAATATTAGCAAAAAGAAAAATTCGCATGGTAGTGTACACATTACTGAGGGAAATTTGTGTTAATGATATATGCCCTAGAGGTCATTATTGTATAGTACTGGATTGTATATTATATTTTGGAAGTTTGGGATATTCATAGATATAATAACATTCTTGCTCGACATGATAGTATATTATCTGGTGTGAGTCTATCTTAACATGTGTATATTTTTCTTTTTAACATATCGCTAATACATATTGATAGAGCCCTTAGAATTTTTGCTTGACTACCAGCGTTGTGATGGCAGTCACACTAGTGGGGGCTGGGTAGTATATAAGCACATCCTTAAAGTTGTCTCTAATCGTAGGATTATCAAGACTGGGTATCGATACTTCAGAGTAGACTAATGTATACGTTTCTTATCCTTGTCAGGCGAGGTGGCATGTCCCACATCTATTGGTATACGATACCAAAGATAGTATACAGGTGCTCATTGGGTTATGAGTTACACTAGACGGACTCGCTGGAAACTGTTAGTTGGTATTATACCTATCGTCAGTTAGTAGTTCCCCGATGACATGAGTACAGATTAGTCCGTTGACTTGATATCACTATTCGTCTCGAGTGTGTTCCCACTGTACTTAAATTATTACCCTAACACGGCTCAAATGAATCGTACAAACAGGTAGTGGTTAGGTGCAGTCCCGAAACACTTGGAGGCAGTAGGGGTTAGAAGGGATTCGTCTCTCTCGGTATTGGAAGTTGAGATCGCGCTGTATACAGTTGGCGAATACACAAAGTCCCTGAGCAGGGCAAGTGAGATTTACTGGTAGGTATACCAGTAGTTTCTTAGGGTGTATTGAGTTCCACACTGACACGACTTATTACGCTATTAGGGGTCTGACGTTTACCACCATTTAAGCTCGATATGCGATACTCTTAGACGAACAGACCGGACTGTACAGAGAATATCACTTATAGGCTCGGTAGGGTTTTCAGACGAGTTATCGTGTTGATCTTCCTTTTGATAGATACATGGATAGCCATTACGTACATCTAGTGCCACTGACGTGCTTGTAGTTAAACCCACTGTCAGCGTATTGTCGAGTTTTTGGAGTCCCACACAGAGCGTTTCCCGGTTCAAGTGAAACGGTGTAGCAGATTTGAAAGACAGCCAGTTTTGATGCTAGTATTATATTGCTCTCTTTTGGGTATTTGTATTTTAACACGAATAAGGTATTTATACGAATACATGTGTTAGTACAAATATGGGTATTTGTGATCTGATACAAATACATGTATTTCTTTCTAAGTATGAATAAGTGTATTTTGTATTTTCAGTACAAATATGGTATTCGTATTTTGGTAGAAATACGGTCCGCGAGAACTCTTACCCATATCTTACCATTTCTTCGGAATTGTCCGCTCATAGCACGATGGAATTGTCAGAATGGAGACAAGGAAAGGAGGAGAGGTGAAAGAGTGCGAGCGCATCGCACTGCCGCATAAACAATTGATCCGTGGATGAGCAACCTTATCCTGGCTCCCAGGACTCTTTCATAGAATTCCAACAATTTCTCCCGCTCCTCAAAAGCCCAAAGGAACGGAGTTGATGCTCCCACATCCATAGCATGAGTAGTTGAAGCAAGTGAATGATTTGAAATTCGAGTTATTTCACGGAATAATACTCGTATGCGCTACCGCGCAACGGCTTTCGCGCTAGGCGCTCACTCCGTTGCTTGGTCTACCGCGCAACGGCTTTCGCGCTAGACGCTCACTCCGTTGCTTGGTCCAGAAATATGATAGGATGGTGTCTACTCTCTCATAAGTGGGTACTAGGAGGATAATCCTAAGCTATCGATGGTGTGATTGGATATCCTGGTATAGAGCTCACCAAGGCACCACACCACGAAGCTATCCCATTGTGTGCGGAGCCTTGCTACGTATTTATACGGGTTTGAGCATACTTGTTTATATACATGTATTTATATTTCTATATGTGTATGTATATGTATGCTTGATCACAACCCACACACCCACTCATTCTCACTTCTTCTAGAGTTGCGTGTGCTTGTGACTCACACCAGTGAGTCACAAGGTTGACACCCACTCTTTTATTTCTAGTTAGAAGAGATAAGAATGAGAGTGTTGTGTAGGATTTTTTGGATGGTTGATCTTTTCACAAGTGAGGTTTTTTCTTGAGTTGCTACCTCTTCATCTTTGTCCTCATTTTTCTCTCTTGAGCTTTGAGGATTAAAAGAGAGTATCTTGTTCACAAACTATACCGCTCTAAGTATCTTGTCTTAGCAAGACTTGATTTTTAATTGTTTTGGACGAAACTATCGCTTGAATCGACATTCTCGGATGGATCGTCTTTGACACGGAAGATCAGCTTCGAGAGCTCGTTCCATCAATCCAATGAGCTTGTGGAGTCCACCTTTCAAGACCCGAAGGACCGTCTATAAATATTATAATCCCAACCTAGTAACTAAAACTCTAGTTAGGCTTTATTTAGTTTAGTGTTTGGGCTTGTATCCTGAGATTTTAGTGTATTGTGCTCAATTTTTTAAAGTTTTTGATTCCGCATAGCCGTGGTTGTCACGGCAAGGAGCACATATACACATACAATTTGTCCCTCGTAGATGTTTCCCTCGCTATTGCAGTTTTTTCAACTAGTGTATATAATAGTTCTTACTAGCATTCACCCTAAAACCACATAGGATTGCTTAGTTGACAGCATAGATAATGTATGGTTGGATGCATCGAATGTAAAATGATATATATCCATGTAAAACTAATCTGTCTTGATCCTAGGAGAATTAATATTTGTTAGATACAAATCTGAAATCGTTTAGTTTGCAATTTTTTTGTATAAAAATAGTTGTGCGATATTGTGATATTGTTCACGGAACCTGCGCTGTAGAACCGGGGTCAAAGCAAACAATCCGTATCTTTTTTTTTCTATATCCAATATATTTTACAGTTAGGGCATGTTTGGCAATTAGGAAGTAAAAAATAAGGTTGGAAAGTAAAAACCTAATAGAAAAGCGAAATGGAAAGAAAATACGAAGAAAGCACTAATTCTTGTTTGTTTTGTTAAAATAAAAGTGGTGAAGAAGCTAAGATGATGCTTATGTGATAATGGAAAGTAAGATTGAATTGTTTGATTGGAATAGGAGAAAGTAAAAAAGTAAGAAAGAAGATAAAACGGTCGAATAAAATAGTAATAAAATAATCACTTTCTTTCCATTTTAACTGTTTTGGATAAGAAAGTGTATGTGCCCAAAATACATATGTGGGTGAGAACCTACTTTCTCATTTTCTTTTTCTGATTCAAACAAATATATTTTACTCTCTTATTACTTTCCTGCTACCAAATATGTCCTTAGGTTTAAGCATCACATTCTAAGTCTTGAGTTGAACAAAATTTCAAGATTTGTTCAAAAAGATTAAAATATATCAGATTTCGTCCAAATAACATAAGATTTACCTATTAAAATAAAGTGAATTATTAGTCAATACTTCTCATATCTCTATCTCAATATTATAACTAAAACCCAAGTAGTACGAATACGTCTTTTTCTAATTTTCTAAAACTGCCTTCTATCAATTTTTTCAGGACACGGATCAGGTCAAAGCCGAATTTGAAACTTTTTGGTGCAATACATAGACGGACGATATTGAAATAAAATAAAAATCCTATTTTCAAAGATATATTTATTTTCTTACTAAATCTTGACCGTCTGTGTATTGCACCATGGACAGTGAATATTTTGACAAAAAAAATTTCAAATCCAGCTTTGACCAGATCCACGTCCATTTTTCCTTTTTTCCGTATTCTTTATGCCCACTCTACAGTCTATGCTTCTTTCGAGGAAAACATCTTGATAAAACCCACCATTGTAAATGATTAAACCATGTTTTCTTTTTCCAAAAGATGAATACGTGAGCACCCTAATATTTTTTTTTTTGGAATCAAACCACTTCTGCAATCGAACTTGGGAGCTTTCACACTTTGAAAAGTAAATTGATATCTAATGAGCTAAGCTCGGTTGGGTTAGGTTAATGTTTAATAACTTAACTCTACATAAAAATCCGTAGAACCATAGACCATTTGGCCACTGCATATATCTAAACATGCCAAAAAAAAAAATTTTGGATCACTTGATTGAGTTCTTCAGAGCTTGATTATTAAAAATTGAATCTATCTCGATAATTTTATTTAGTGTGGCCTAACACCATGAAAAGTATAAAAACTTAGTCGAGTTTTATAGCTAATATCCATCATGAATTTCAATTGTCCACGTCATCAAATATTTAAAATTTAATATGTTTCTCATCCTCTCAAATTTGTCTATCTTATAAAGAATCAAAAGGATAAAATACTTCTTTATTTAAATATGTAAACTGCTATTCTTTTTTATCTTTACTATTATAATACAAACTTCTAAGACATTGCAAAGAATCACAATTGATGCTCTACTTTTTCAGTAAAATAATTCAAAAGATAATAAATTCCAACAATCTATTCTCTCAAGATATTCATATCATCATCGCAATTAATTTTTGTAAATGCCTCTTTATTCCTGACGCGACCTGGATCGCGCCAAGATGTTACCTTCCGTTGATCTGCTGATGGCGGCCATGGATGGCTGAGATTGGATCTGGAGGCAGGCTCCTGAAACTTATGGATCTCAATGGGTTTGAGGTTGGTTGTCACCGAGCTACCTGCAAGGAAGTCCCGGGGTGGTTATACCACCGAGGACCCTCCGACGATCAAGTTAGATAGGAAATCCGAGCAGAGTAACGGCTTAATGGAGTAAAAATGGTTTACTTGAACCGTCTGAAGAAGGGGTTTAAATAGTGGTGGCAGCAGGCAAGGCAGCCACGAGAATCACGCCGGCAGTTACGCTCCCGACGTCACGCCCGCGTGATGAGCGGGATCTCCCATTAATGGCGAGACAGGCTCGTTAATGGGGGATCGTGATGGCGTGGAACGTGAGATGTGGCCGGCGGATATCTCGCGCATGGCGAGATTCGCGGGATGGCGGTGTGCCTGTGAGTGGTGCCGTTGGTCGGTCGATGAGACCGAGGAAGATGACTTCGGCAGGAGAGCTCGCGGACGAGCGGGAGAGCCCAGGTATCTTGGTTCTGCGGTAGCCCGGAGACAAGCTGTGAGGCCGAGGATGCCAATTGTGCTGGGGCTCGGAGGCGAGCCGGCTTTGTTGTAGGATGGGCATAGGAGTGGTCTGGTCGGCCATTGTAAGTCCTTTCTTGCATGCTCTGGGACACGTCATCTTCCACGTGTCATGATCTGGGAGATCACCGATATCGAGCATCATCATTAGCCCCCAACTCTCGTCCCGACCAGTTGACGGGTCGGGTCGAGAGTAGTCTGCCGGGTCACCCGAGGTGAGCTCCTTTTCGAAGATATCATCGGGCGTGTCCCCGGGTGATCTGTTGTTTTTTCTGGATGATGCCAGCGAATCAGGACGAGATCATTGCATTGAAGAGGGTGCGTCGGATCGTGCGTACTTTCGCTGAAGCGACAGGCCACATGTCGGGCGTTGGTTGGCTGACGCGACGGGCTGCAGACTTCTAGCGTCTGATGGGGTACGGCCAGTGCTCGTGCGACAGGTGGAGCAATCGTGGTCGTTGAATGCGAAGAGTTGTTTATGGCGGGAGTCAACTGTCGCTGTTGGATGAGGACGCCAGTGGCTATAAATAGAGGTGGGGTCCGCTTCAGGACTCATCTTCATATTTTCCTCGTTCTTGATCTTGTAAGCTCGGCGCTCTCCTTCTTAGGTCGGATTTCTGCGTTCTCGATGACTTCTTCCTCAGGTTAGATGTCTTCTTTTTCTTTCCTCTGCTTCTTCTCCTTCTGAGTTGAGTCTGCTTCTCCCTTTGGCAGGACCAATGGTTCGATCCTGGACTCTTGGTGCCCTCGATGCTCAGTCCCGGAGGGGGGCCATCGGTGCGGTCGTGCCTCCGGCTGAACCGAGTCCTGCACCAAATGTGCCACCGACAGCGGGGCCATCTGCCACGTCACGAGCTCCCGATGATTGTCCCGGCGACGATCAGAGGTTTCCACGGGTTCCCGAGCCCCAGACGAGGGATGCAGGAGAGGGCGAAGACGGGGTTCCTCTTAAGAGTAAGATGACGGTCTCTCGCGTGCCATCGACGGAGATTCCGGAGGGGATTCCCGTGCAGGAGGGGGACGTTCATTTCATGGTCCCGTCGGGGCTTTCCATTGCCGCCGGACTGCTTGCTGGTATGGAGGAGTCGGCCAGGGGCAAGATTCCGCGGGGGACCCTGAGGGCCCAAATGGCGGCTATCGCTCAGGAGGCAGTTCAGGTATGTACTCCCTCAAGCGTTATTTCGAGCGCCCTTTCTTTAGTTCGGGTGTCTCTAAGGCTCACTGCTGTTTTTCGTCAGGTCCTTCAGCACTGTGCCCTCGTTACTCGTATGGAGGCCGAGGGGGATATTCATGCTGCGAGGTCAGCAGGAGAGTCTTCTTCGAAGGCCGAGGATCTACGGCTTGAGCTGCGTCGGGAGAGGGAGAGGATGGCCGTCCTTGAAGCCCGATCGGCCGTCGCAGAGCTCGCCGTCTTGAAGTGTCGGGAGTCCTACTACCGTATGAGTGAGTCCCACCGAGTCATCGAGGCGAAGTTGGTGGAACTGGCCGATCGCTTTGCAGCCATGAAGAGGGGAAGGGATGCCAGCAGGCGGGATGCCGAGGCGGCGCTTCAGGCAGCGGAGGTTGCCGAGATTCGGGCTAGAAAGGCGGTGACTGATTACAAGGGGTCAGACCAGTTTTACGTCGACCTTGGCAAGGCCTCTGCCATTGCATGAAACAAAGCTCTTGATGCTGTCAAAGAGCAGTGTTCGGAGTTTGCCGATGGTGAGCTCCATGCTCGGGTCCCACTTTCAGTGGTCATTGTTAGTGTATATGCCCTAGAGGCCATTACTGTATCATACTAGTTTGTATATTACTTAATGAAAGCTTGGGATATTCACCTTGTATAGACAATCTTGCTCAAAATGGTAGTATGCTACTTGGTTTGTTTCTACTTTAATGTGTGCATGTGTTTCTTATAGCATATCGCCTTTACACATTAGTGGAGCCCTTAGGATCTTTGCTTGATTACCAGCGTTGTGATGGCAGTCACACTCGTGGGGGCTGGGTAATCCACAAGCACATCCTTATGCAAGTCCCTCGTCGTAGGACTATCGAGACAGGGCATCGATACTCCGGAGTAGACTAACGTATGCGCTTCTCATCCCAGCTTGGGAGACGGTCTGTCCCACAGCCGTCAGTACGTCGTACTTGAGATAGTATGCGGGTGCTCGTTAGGTTACGAGTACACTGGACAGGACTCGTCGGGAACTGTTGGTTGGTATTATACCTATCGTCAGTTATCAGTTCCCAGGTGACATGAGTACAGCTTAGTCCGTTGACTTGACACTGTCACTTCGCCTCGAGTGTGTTCCCACTGTTCTTAGATTACTACCCTACCACGGCTCAAAGGAGTCGTGCAAACAGGTAGCAGTTGGGTGCAGTCCCGAAGCACTTGGAGGCAGTGACGGTTAGACAGGATTCGTCTCTCCCGGTATTGGGGGTTGATATCGCGCTGTGTTTAGGAGAGCCATTACACAAAGTCCCTGGCCAGGGCAAGCGAGATATACTGGTAGGTTTCCAGTGTTATCTCAGGGTGTTCTGGGTTACACTCCGACACGACTTGTACCGCTATTAGGAGACTGACGTTTACCGCCCCCGTAGGCCCGCCATGCGATACTCTTAGACGAACAGACCGGACTGTACGGAGATTGTCACATTCAGGCTCAGTAGGAGTTCAGATGGGTTTACCTCGTCAGTCTTCTTATCGGCATCTACCTGGGGACCGTTACGTACAGCTAGTGCCGCTTGCAGTCTGTGGTTAAACCCACTGCCAGCGTAGTGTCGAGTCTTTAGAGTTCTACACAGAGGGTTATTCGCCTTTAGGCAAAACGAGTAGAGCTCGCATGGTTTTGCGACGGGGTTCGTTCACATCTGCACACTTGTGCACGTTTGGTGTCCGGACAGATTATACTAGCGGGCTTTGGTTTAAACCAGATCCTAGTATATGTTTCGGGATTGGTTTTATCTCATTGTATTCGTGTTCCTCGGAACACGGATACGGGTGTGTATGCACAGTTGACTGAGGCAGAGGACTTTCATTAGGGTTAATGACCGTTGTCTTTTTCTTAACCCTAATGTTTAAATGTGAAATATGATTATTAATATTAATTAATTATAATCGTGTTATGGTTAGGGTTGTTGACCATTTGACTATGGTTGACTTGTTGACCTATGTTGACATATTGACCATCATCATTTCATATGAAAGATGCTCTTTGATTCTTGCAAAAGTAATTAATGTGAAATGATAATAGTCATTTCAAGATTAACCATCACAATTATATTTAGTTAAATATTTAATTATCATAATTCACATATATGTGAGAAGGTTGGCTTTATCTTCTCAATTCTATCATTCTCATTCTCTCTCATCTTCTTCCTCTCTCTCAAAGCTCTCCCTCTCATAAGTTGAGAAACATTTAGCTTTTGAGATAAAACACCAAAATCATTCTCTACTCTTTCTAAGGTTCTAGGTTTAGCACACCAAGCACCTTAGTTACTTCTAGTTTGAGGTAGGAGCCAAAGGTAGAGGCTCTCGGGTGGATCTTTCTTCGGCAAGAGAAGGCGACGAGGAAGACCCGTTCATCCCACTCCAAGGAGCAAGAAGAGAAGGACTTCAAGACTTAGGTATAACCCTTTAACCGAGTAGCTAACTCTTTTAGCTTGATTGTTAGTTTATGTTTAGCAAAGATCCTAGTTTAGTTAGTCCATGTTGCCTAGAGTTGTAAAAATCGAATTTTTCATAACGTTTCCGCCTCCCCGTAAGCACCGGGATGGGCAACGTGGACTTACAGTCATGCCTCCGGCCGATGGTGATGAGGGAGGTGAGCTCTAGGCTGGGCTTGTGCCCCGAATTTTTTGGCTTTTCCTCCTCTCTTTTTGTAAGCCTTCGGGTAATTTGATAAGGCTGGGGATCCCGCAATACACTTGTAAAGACTTTTGGCTTTGTGAATAAAACATTTTGCAGTTGTGTTTGCACGCGTATTTTCTTCTGTCGGTAAACACTTGTATTTGCACAGTACTGCCTTTGTGTTGTGTCAGTTCTTTGTCTAGCGATTACGTGTCGAGTTGAATCTGTTCACTTGCCAAGTTTGCAAAGACCAGCGGGAAGACGGTATCTCCATGGCCCCGAAGTCGAGGTGGAGATCGCGCAGAAGTAGATAGACCTGATGCCTCTTGGTGAGATCATGTTCCTTAGTGTGGGAGGCTCGGAGAGGCATTCTGATGATGGACCGAGCAGTGTAGCTGCACAGTGCCTCTAGGCGAGGGCTTCGATCCCTGGCGTTGTGGGGTAGTGAATTTCCAGTCGGGGATGGCCGAGCAGGGTAGCCGCTCGGCTGTCTCTTGGTGAGGGCTTCGATCTTTAGCGCGGGAAGGGCCGTGCAAGGCCTGCTAAGGATGGACCGAGCAGTGAAGCAGCTCGATTGCCTCTTGGCGAGGGCTTTGATCCCTGGTGTGTTAGGGTAGGTGGCTACCAGCTGGGATAGCCGGGCAAGGGCGGGCCCGGCTGCCTCTTGCAAGGGCTTTTGATCCTTAGCGTGGGAGGGGCCGTAAGGGGCCTACTAAGGATGGGGCCGAGCAGTGAAGCTGCTCGGTGTCTCTTGGCGAGGGCTTTGATCCCTGGTGTGTTGGGATAGGGAGCTACCATCCAGGGATAACTGAACAAAGGCGGGCCCGGTTGCCTCTTGCGAGGGATTTTGATCCTTAAGGATGGGCCGGGCAGGGTTGTTGCCCGGTGCCTCTTGGCGAGGGCTTTGATCCCTGATGTGTTGGGGTAGGGAGCTACCAGCCAGGGATAGCCGGGCAAGGGCAGGCCCGGCTGCCTCTTGCGAGGGCTTGCGAGGGCTTTTGATCCTTAGCGCGGAAGAGGCCGTAAGTGGCCTACTAAGGATAGTCCGAGCAGGGTTATTGCCCGGCGCCTCTTGGTGAGGGCTTTTGATCCTTAAGGATGGCCGAGCAGAGTTGCTGCCCGGTGCCTCTAGGCGAGGGCTTCGATCCCTGGCGTTGTGCGGTAAGGAAGCTACCGGCCAGGGATAGCCGAGCGGGGTAGCCGCTCGGCTGCCTCTTAGTGAGGGCTTAGATCCTTAGCACGGGAGGGGCCGTAAGTGGCCTACTAAGGATTGACCAAGCAGTGAAGCTGCTCGGTTGCCTTTTGGCGAGGGCTTTGATCCCTGGCGTTGTGGGGTAGGGAACTACCGGCCAGGGATAGCCGAGTGGGGTAGCCGCTCAGCTGCCTCTTAGTGAGGGCTTAGATCCTTAGCATGGGAGGGGCCGTAAGTGGCCTACTAAGGATTGACCAAGCAGTGAAGCTGCTCGGTTGCCTCTTGGCGAGGGATTTGATCCCTGGCGTTGTGGGGTAGGGGAGTTACCGACCAGGGATAGCCGAGCGGGGCACCCGCTCGGCTGCCTCTTGGTGAGGGTTTTGATCCATGGCGTTGTGGGGTAAGAGAGCTACAGGTCAGGGATGGCCGAGCGCGGTAGCCGCCCGGCTGCCTCTTGATGAGGGCTTTGATCCCTGGTGTTGTGGGGTAGGGGAGCTACCGGCCAGGGATGGCCGAGCGGGATAGCCGCTCGGCTGCTTCTTGGTGAGGGCTTTGATCCCTGGCGTTGTGGGGTAGGTAAGCTACCGGCCAGGGATAACCGAGCAAGGGCGGGCCCGGTTGAGGGAAATCTACTCCGAGTACCACCAGGAGTACTTTCTTGATTCCGTTCTGCCTTCGTTGTAACCTCCTTTTTCTGTAAGGCTGAGGAGCCCATAATACCTTTTGGGATGAATAAGACTCTTCTTTTGCAACGTTCTAACGTTCCCTCATTGTTATTTGAATGAAAGGACTTTTTAGAAAAATTTACATTGCCTTTGTGAAAAGAGAGGTACACACTCGTAGGTATTCATTTTACCGGTACAGCTTGAGCTTCTCAGCGTTGTAAGGTCATGGAAACTTGTGCCCATCTGCATCCTGTAAGCGGTAGGCTTTGCCGGGAAGTACCTCGGAGACGAGGAAAGGGCTATCCCACTTCGGGGAAAATTTATGCAGTCTGCCTTGATCGACGAACTCGTTCTGCCGTAGGACCAGATCTCCGATCTTGAAGGAGCGACGTTTGACCCCCGCGTTGTAGTATCGGGCAGTTTGCTGCTGATAGGCGGCAGCCCTGATCTGAGCCTTGTCTCGTTTCTCCAACAAGATGTCCAGGTTGGTCCGTAGTGCCGTGGTGTTCGCTTCATCATCGAAGTGTTCGACCCGGTGGCTGGGTAGCCCGATCTCCGCTGGGACCATTGCCTCAGTCCCGTAGAAGAGGCCGAAAGGGGTTTCCCCGGTGGGGGTCTTCTTTGACGTGCGCAAGGCTCATAAGACTCAGGGCAATTCCTCGACCCAACTGCCATGGCGTCCTTCTAGGCGGGTTCGGAGACCTTGGAGGACATCGCGGTTAGCAACTTCGGCCTGCCCGTTGCATTGGGGATGTGCGACCGCGGCAAACTTCATGAGGATATGATATTCGTTGCAGAAATCCTTCACTTTCTCGTTTTCGAAGTTCGTTCTGTGGTCGGTGATGATATACCTCGGGATGCCGAACCGGAGTATCAGGTTATTCTGCAAGAACTTGATGGTCGTGGCGGCATCCGGTTTCCTGATGGGGACGGCCTCGACCCATTTCGTGAAGTAATCTACTGCGGCGAGGATATACTTATGCCCCCCCCCCGTACCGGTCGGGAACTGGCCTATCATGTCCAATCCCCACTGGGAAAACGGCCACGGGGAGGTTAAAGCGGTCAGCTCGGTAGCCGGAAGGCGAGGTATGCTTCCGTGGAGCTGGCAACTTTTGCATCTCCTGACGAGCTTCTGGGCGTCTCCGTGAATAGTGGGCCAGTAGTACCCCTGGAGAAATGCCTTCTGGATTAAGGTTCGGTCCCTTTGGTGCGCACCGCCGACCCCTTCATGGATTTCACGGAGGACGTAGTCGGCTTCGTGGGGGTCGACGCACCGGAGCAGGGGCTGAGTGAAGGATTTCTTGTAAAGGTTCCCATTGCTCCAGACGAAGTGATGGGATTTGGCCCGGAGACGGCGGGCTGCTCCCCAATCTTCCGGGAGCGTACCATCCCTTAGGAATCCCACGAGGGGTTTCCTCCAGTCTTGGTCATCTTCTTGCGCTATGAATACATGAAGCATTGTCGCCTTGTCTTCCACGCTGGGCCATGGCAAGGTCTCGAAGAGGATAGATCGCTTGTTGTTGGCTGAGTAGGATGAGGCCAACTTGCTCAGGGCGTCGGCTTAGGCATTGAGCTGCCTGGGTATTTGCTCCACTTAGACCTCGTTGAAGTTCTTTCAAAGTTTTCTTACCTCGGTCAGATATTTCACCATTAGAGGTTCCCGAGCTTCGAAGTGGCCAGTCACTTGGTCGACGACTAGGGCTGAGTCACTGCGTATTCGAATTGTTTTCAACCCCAGCCCGGAGGCCATGCGCAGTCCAGCCAGCAGGGCCTCGTACTCTGCCGCGTTGTTTGAGGCCTTGAATCCGAGCTTTAGAGAATACTCCATTTCCGCCCCGCTCGGGCCCCGAATGATGAGGCTGGCGCCACAGCCTTCCTCGGTTGAGGACCCGTCGACGTAAGTGACCCACTCAGGGACCGAGTCGGGTCTCCCCACGGTCGGGTGTTGAGCCGCGAGGGTCGGTGTGGACTCCGGTTCTTTGCTGGGGATGGTGCACTCGACGATAAAATCGGTCAGGGCTTGTGCTTTGATGGCCTGCCTCGAGCGGTATTTTATGTCAAACTAGGATAGCTCCCACCTCCGCTTCTCTAAGCGGCCCGAGGATTCGGGTGAGGCGAGGATAGCCACCAGCAGGCGCTTGGTGAGGACAAGTATGGTGTGCGCCTGGAAGTAGTGTCGCAGCTTCCTTGAGACCACAATGAGTGCCAAGAAAATCGTCTCTATGGCTGGGTACCTCGTTTCCGCGTCTTTGAAGACGTGGCTCACGTAGTACACCGGCCTTTGCGCTCCGTTGACCTCTCGTATGAGCACTGAGCCTGCCGCTTGGTCGGATACCGCCAGATACAATGATAACTCGTCTCCTTCAACTGGTCGGGTGATCAGCGGCGGCGTTGCAATGTGCTTTTTTAACTGGTCAAAGGCGGTCTGGCACTCTTCTGACCACTTGAACCTCGGAATTTTCCTCAAAGCTTTGAAGAATGGGAGGCACTTTTCCCCAGACCTCGACATGAAACGGCTCAGAGCGGCTATCCGCCCTGTCAGTCGCATGATCTCGACGTTGGGCGCGGTCATGTTGAGGATAGCGTCGATTTTTTCCGGGTTAGCCTCGATCCCACGGTGGGTGACCATGAAACCGAGGAACTTTCCCCCGATGACCCCGAATGCGCACTTGGCGGGGTTCAGTTTCATCTTGAACTTGCGGAGCACCTCGAAGTCCTCGCCGAGGTCCTTGGCGTAGTCGGTCGACGAGACAGATTTGACGAGTATATCGTCGACGTAAACTTCCATGTTCCTGCCGATCTGCGGCTTGAACATGCGATTGACCAACTGTTGGTAGTAGCCCCGGCGTTCTTGAGGCTGGAGGGCATCACCTTGTAGCAGTATACCCCCGGTCCGTTGTGAATGCGGTGAGATTTTCGTCTGCCGAATTCATACAGATCTGATTGTAGCCGGAGAAAGCATCCATGAAGCTCAACAGCTCGTGGCCTGCAGAGCTGTCGACGAGCTCATCTATCCAAGGTAGGGGATAGTTGTCTTTAGGGCAGGCCTTGTTGAGGTCGGAGAAGTCAACGCACATGCGCCACTTTCCGCTTGACTTCTTGATCAGGACTACGTTCGCTAGACACTCCGAATATGGCACATTCCGAATGAAGTTGGCGGCGAGGAGCCGATCTACCTCGTCCTCTATAGCCTTCTGTTTGACCGGGATGAAGCTTCGCTTCTTTTGTCTGACGGGTCGGGCCGTAGGATCTAACCCGAGCTTATGAGATATAACTTTGGGGTCGATCCCAGGCATGTCAGCAGGCGCCCAGGCAAACACGTCGGAGTTGTTTCTGAGGAAATGAACCAGGTCGTCTCGCTGAGGTCCTGTCAGAAGAGACCCGATCTGAACGAGTTTTTCGCCGCTCCCTTCTACGAGAGGGGCCTCTGTCAGAGGCTCCACCGGGGTCCCTCGGACCTCTTTTTGCTCGTCTCGAGTGTCCAGAGAACCCCTGATGTCACCCTCACCTTCGACATCGTCGACCGGCTTCTCTGACGAAGATGTTACGGTGAAGCAAACCTTTGCAATTCGCTGGTCTCCATAGACCCGACCTATCCCGCCCTGGTCGAGAGGAAACTTCATCGCCAGGTGGTAGGTCAATATCTGGGCCCGGAGGGAGTTCAGCGTGGGGTGGCCGAGAAGGATGTTGTAGGACGATGGAATTCTCGCTATGATGAATTCCACCGGCACTGTCCACGTATGGCCGGCCTCCCCGACGTTGAACTGTAGAGTGATTACTCCTTCTGCCGGGATGGAGTGGTTGGTGAATCCTGAAAGGACATGGGAGGTCGGCCTCAGGTCTGCTGCGGTAAGCCCCATGCGTAGAAAGCAGTCATAGAAGAGAATGTCTTCCGAGCTTACCGAGTCGACCGGGGTCCTATGCACCTCGTATTGATGGACCCGAGCCGTAATCACCAGGGGGTCGTTGTGGGGCAGGGATATGCCGTGAAAGTCCCCGTCGTCAAAAGTGATCGGCTCGGTCTCCCTAGCCTTCTTCCTCGGCCGGCTGTCGGCCTCCGCGGCTGGCGTGGGGCGCTGAGTCTCGTAGGTACTCGATGTCCCCCCACCGTCATGACCATGATTTTGGACGAGCCTCGGTTCCCTTCGGTGAGGTTCCTTACGCCCCCCGGTGGGGCTGTTTTTGAGCTGCCGTAGTGAGTCTCGCGTGCGCGACCCTGTCGAGGAAGGGAGTGCCGGTCATGCCTGCAAACAGGCGAGCCGACCGCCACCGCCTCGGAAGGGACAGGGGTGCGACGAGACTCGGGGCGAAACTCTCTGGCGTAAGACCTCGGAGCCAAACGGAGCGGGGCCCACCGGGTTATCGAATATGTCGGTCCGAAGGACCTGCGGCTGTTGGAAACGGTGAGGCGACGATCGACCGCGTCGGTGCGTGCAGGGTTTTCTCTTCCCCAGTAGGGGTCCCGGTCCCGAGGTGGGGGAGCAGCGACCTGAGGGTCTTGCCCTGCCGTTTGGATGCGGATGAGCGCCTCCACGACGGACGCGAGTCGGTCTATCCGACCGGCAAGGGCGTTGATGGCATTCGGCGGAGGAGGGTCGTCCGCGCTTTTGTTGAGGGGGAGGTAGCGGCTGGTGCTTGGATCGTCGTGATGATCGCTCGCCATTAGATTGGGATCGGAAGATGAACTTTTGTTTTTGTGGAATCAAGATTTCCCACATACGGCGCCAGCTGACGCGACCTGGATCGCGCCAAGATGTTACCTTCTGTTGATCTGCTGATGGCGGTGATGGATGGCTGAGATTGGATCTGGAGGCAGGCTCCTGAAGCGTGTGGAACTCAATAGGTTTGAGGTTGATTGTCACCGAGCTACCTGCAAGGAAGTCCCGGGGTGGTTATACCACCGAGGACCCTCCGACAATCAAGTTAGAGAGGGAATCCGAGCAGAGTAACGGCTTAGTGGAGTAAAAATGGATTACTTGAACAGTCTGAAGAAGGGGTTAAATAGCGGTGGCAGCAGGCAGGGCAGGCGCGAGAATCACGCCGGCAGTTACGCTCCCGACGTCACGCCCGCGTGATGAGCGGGAGCTCCCATTAATGGCGAGACAGGCTCGTTAATGGGGGATCGTGATGGCGTGGAACGTGGGATGTGGCCGGCGGATATCTCGCGCATGGCAAGATTCGTGGGATGGCGGTTGTGCCTGTGAGCGGTGCCGTTGGTCGGTCGATGAGACCGAGAAAGATGACTTCGGCGGGAGAGCTCGCGGACGAGCGGGAGAGCCGAGTTATCTTGGTTCTGCGGTAGCCCGGAGACGAGCTGTGGGGCCGAGAAGGCCAATTGTGCTGGGGGCTCGGAGGCAAGCCGACTTTGTTGTAGGACGGGCATAAGAGTGGTCTGGTCGGCCACTGTAGGTCCTTTCTTGCATGCTCTGGGACACGTCATCTGCCACGTGTCATAATCTGGGAGATCACCGATATCGAGCATCATCAATTCCAAAATTCAAACCTACCTCCTTCATGTCTATTCTCTGAATTAAGATATCCACGTCATCATCATAATTATCTTTTTCAAATGTCTCTTTGTTTCAAAATCCAAGCCTCCCTTTTTCTGTGGGTTTTTTTTTGAAATATATATATTTTAAAAATATATTATTAAAATAGGGGGTAATTTTTAAAATTAGGAGAATAGGGTGGTTTGGCACCCCACCCCCCACCCCACCCCCCGCCCAGAATAAGGGGGCGGGTTCCCAGAACCCGCCCCCTATACATTTGTATATGGGGCGGGTTCCCAGAACCCGCCCCATTTTTTTTTATTTTGTTTAATTAATTGTTATATAAATTTAATTATAATATGATTATTATTATAATTATAATTATAATTATAATTATAATTCTTAAAAATAAAATAAAAGTAAATAAACGAAAAAAATATTTAAATTAAATAATAAAATTTCACTATATCAATGTGTTTTACAGAATGAATCCGTCAAAATTTACAATACCAAAAAATCCTATCCGATTTCTATCTCGACGGTCAAATTTATAATATCAAAATGAATCCGTCAAATTTCCAATGTTAAAAAATCCTATCTGTTTGTAAAATTTAAATACTATCTTTTTCCTTTTCCTTTTCCCTTTCCTTTATGAAATCCGAGGAGGCTTGACATAAACCTATGCCTCCTGGGATGACTGGAGGAACCACCTGTTTCTTGGGTAGATGGTGGCGACGGCGTCGACGTCTGCTCTTCTGCTTCGGGTTCGGGTTCTGCTTCAGCTTCATCTTCAGCAGCGTCTTGGACAGGCTGTTGATCCGTAAATCCTGAACCTGAATGTGGGACAGGTGTCGGATGTGTGCTGCCTCCCAACAACTCTGCGTAGGACGCTAAATCCGTGTCCCAACTGAGCAGTTGCAGCGAAGAACCTGTCCCGGTTTCATGCGGCTGATGTTGCACAAAACCTTGGCCCCATGGCTGCGCAAATCCTGACCCCCAAGGGTGCTGTTGTTGCGCAAAACCTGACCCCCAAGACGGCTGTTCTGCAAAACCTGACCCCCCAAGACTGGTGTTGTTGCGCCTGTCCGGTATGCCAGGGTTGCTGCTGACGGTATGGTGATCCAAACCACCGATCCTGCTGCGCTGGATCTCCGTGATGCTGCGGTGCCGGTTCATACTGCGGCTCCGGTGCCGGCTGATACTGCGGCTCCGGTGCCGGCGATAAATGTTGAGAAATACCGTATGAACCGAATACACCACCAATTAAATTGTCTACATTTGAAAATCGAGCCTGAGATGCCGGACCAGCATCAGTCGGGTATGGTTCCTGCACCATTGTTTGTACGAGATGCAACCCACGAGCCTGTCGTTACATTAGAATAAGAAATAAGTATTGACTCATACCGCCGGATGTTAAAAAGTAATATGATATAAAGAATTCAACTTACCAAATCTCGTTCCATGTGGCCTCTAGGCTCGTACCCCGAGATGTTTGGGAAGTTGTTGGGGGGAGCAGAAAGATATCGTATGGTGACACGCTTATACCACTGTAGATATGCTTTGGTAGCGTCGGTGGCTGTGTGGTCACCTATTTGCTGTAAGGCAATACTACGCTGCCTATCCTCCCATCTCAGCAAATATTGATGATGATGCTCCCTCCAATCACGCTCCGTCTTTCCTCCTCGCATGTCTCCCTCTATTGTCATAGGCGAAGGCGGCGGGACAGGAATATGCTGCGATCTATCAAACTGTCGCAACACCCTGTCCGGGAGGTGCATGACAACCACATTAATGCAGAGGAGTGGGCATCGAGCCCGCCAAACCGGCTCTCCTTCGAGACAGATGCCGGGTAAGCGTTGTAGACGATCTGCTGTATAAGGCATCCACAGGAACTGCGCAAATAACATAGTAAAAAATTGTGATTAAGGTATTTCAAAATTGTAAAACAAATTTAATTACCTAAGTTATGGTTACCTGAGCCGCCTCCATGCGATCCAACTCATCTCTATAGTACTTAAGTACTCGACGAGGAGCCTTATACGCTTTCTTCCCATTCCACCAACAGCCGAGCGGCTTTCCGGGGATATCCAAGCCAGTTATTTTTACATTCTCCGGTCTTCCTATATACATATGCTCCCATGACCAGATCTATAAATAAAGTTTCAGATTATAAGAGAGAAAACCAATATTGCAATTTTGCAAAATTCTAGCTGTGAAAAATAAAGAATTTACCTGAAGCAATGTAATGCATCCATAAATTTTATTCTTCGTAGGAGCACATGCCTTATCGAGTTCCTTATAAAGAAAGGCCAGGACTCCTGCTCCCCAAGCATATTGGCCACACACGTCAAAATCCGTTAGGAAGCCAAGGTATAAGGGATGAACATGCGTTGCTGATTGATCCGGCATCAACCAAGAACCGATCATGTACAGAATGTAGGCACGTGCATGTCTATCTAAGACTTCATCGGTGGCTTCATCAGGGATATTACTAAATGTATCTTTAAGCCAGTTTAAACTGATCTTATACCCCTTACTGTAGCCTCCTGGTGCCTGATATTAGCATTTTTTTTGAAATATTAAAGCTAGAAATAATGTACAACATAAAATAGGTACACTAAAGAGGGGAATCAGAATGAAATTGTTACCTGTCCGAGAACAGACTCGGCATATGTATCCCAGTATGGGTGGTCGGTATCTGGACCAACAATTTTTCCTCCGACCAACCCAAGCCCATTGACCCGTAAACCGAGTGAGAGGCCAATATCCTGGAGTGTGATTGTGGCATCACCCCATCTTAGATGAAAGGTGTGGGTCTCTTTTCCCCAGCGCTCAACCAGAGAGGTGACGAGGACGTGGTCGATTTGGATATGACGAATCAACGACGCTTCATAAAATCCGGCCCGTCTAAGCCGCTGGTTTATTCGTTGGTCGCTAACTATCCATTTGTCTGAGCTATGGGTGACGACGGTGAGATTATCTCCATCCTGCAAAATTAAATAATGTTATTTTCAACTATTAGAATTAAATGAAAGGTGTAATTAAAAAAAATTAACTAAGTTTAGAATATTTCCTCCCCGTGTAATATATTAAACGATCTGTGTTCGTTTTGATGCACAAGCAGAGATTTGTCGAGTGGTTGATTCTCTATTGAAATGCACTGGAGTAGAGATTTGTCGAGGGTTTTATCAAGTAGAGATTAGAAAGTGTGGTTGATTCTCAAACTGATTTGTCGAGGGTTTTATAGACGGTGGGCGGGTTCCAGGAACCCGCTACAGTCTCTGTTGTCAAATCAGTTGAAGAGGGCGGGTTTCAGGAACCCGCCCTCTTCAATAATTATATGAATGGTGTCAAATCGGTTCCTGGGGTTTCCTATTCACAAAGGAAGAGGGCGGGTTCCAGGAACCCGCCCTCTTCATTAATTTTGTTTTTTTATATATTTTTGTAAAGTTGTATTGTCAAATCAGTTCCTGGGGTTTCCTATTCACAAAGGAAGAGGGCGGGTTCCTTCATTAATTTTGTTTTTTTTATATATTTTTGTAAAGTTGTCTTGTCAAATCAGTTTATTTTAATATATTTATTTATTAAAACGTGAGTCTATGTAAGTGTAAGTGTCACATCAGTTTTTTTTGTGTAAGTGTCAGAAGGACATCATATTGAAGAGGGCGGGTTATTAAAACCCGCCCTAATAACCCGCCCTCTTCAATAATTATTTGTACCATTGTACACTGTGTGTTATGCCAGTGTTGTCCCATCGTGTCTGTGTGTTAGGTCAATTAAGAGGGCGGGTTGTTAGAACCCGCCCTCTTCAATATCTTGCCGGCCCTCATATCCTATAAATAGTTCTCCGCTATACATTTCACTACCCATTTCATCTCTGTCAAATTTTCATCCTACACCGGTCACTATCCATTTATTTCGATCAATTCTTCTCCGCTATCAATTTTGTGTAAGTGTGGAGCTTTAGAAGAAGGTCAAGTTCAGTACCATAGTCTGCGAGGAGGAGCTGCTGGATAGGATCAAGACGGAACAGTTCATAAAGTATTGGAAGTAAGCAATCTTTTCTAGACGGAACATTATTAATAAAAAAACTTAAAAAAAGGCGATCCAAGATTATCAAACTGTTAAGTGTAGGAAAAATAATTTAAAAAAAATTATACAAGATTATCAAACTGAGATTACTTTTCTACAGATAAATTAACTGTAATAGTAATGATTTTGGTTAGAAATGATTGGATCTAAAACAATACAGAGGAATAAATGGCAATTTTGCTTTGAGTTTGAAAGTTTTTTGTAATTTCAACACAACATAAAAAATATAACTGTTTTTTGTGCAGGATTATGGCCTCCCCAAGTTTATTTGTTGTATGTAAATACGATGGCCAGGTTATCACAAGTGCACAAGGTCCCGAGTATATGGGCGGGTCCGCACGAATCATGCGATTGGAAGCATCAACGACTTATGATGAACTAGAGACTAAAGTGTTCAAAATTACGAAATACGATCCCCGTGAAAGTAGGGTTAAGTTAAGTTGTATATGGCCTATGTTCAGTGGAAATGCATTGGTTGAAATTATAGACGATGCATCAATATCTTCGATGATAGATTTCAGTCTCTCAAGCACCCAGCATTCTTTTGAACTTTTGGTTCAGAAGGAGCAATTGGAAGTATTAGATGCCCCTCCAACGGGTAATTTTGATGGTAATGCTGGAGATAGTTCCTGGGGGTACGGTCACATGGTCAACGATGACTATACACAACAATATTCAAACCTTCAAACTCATGGGTAAACATTTTATAAACCCATATTTAAACATTTTAGTAATACCAAGATACTAATATTCAAACATTTAATAAAATCCATAAATCCAGGTTCTCCCAGTCCACTGCTGCAGTTGCATGCACCACAGAAGAACAACAAGGATTACCATACACAGCCTTCCACAGGTAAATAAATCTGAAACAAGTGATCATTTAGTTACGAAAATATTAAGGAATAATATTATAATAACAATTTATATACTAAACGCTGATTTCCCCACACCTCTGCATCATTCCAACACGATCCAAGTAGCGCATTCCAAGCATGTCCGTCCACATCTTTCCGGTCTTCTCACCCCGAACCATCCACATTACACCGACCACAACCATCATATATTGCACCCGAGCCTTATGTTGCTACCGGTGATATTGATATGTGTGGCAGTGATGATGATGAAATCGGTGAAGGTCATCTGGGGGAGGATAGCGTGGAATATGCCGCTGGATTGAATGAGATAGCATTCTTTGATGGTATGGTTGCGAATAACGATTTTGTCAAACTAGAAGATCCCGGCCTCGATCCGCAGGAAGATGATGGTTGGGTAGACTTAGCCGTGGCAGAAGTAAATACGGCACCCTATTTGGACGCGACAGCAGCAAGCGAAGATTGCATCAGTGTCGGGGATTTGTTTTAGGAAAAAGGAGATCTTATTTGTAAGCTGAAGTCGTGGTCTATTCAGCAAAACGTTACATTTAAAATCGAAGAGTCAAATAAGACGTACTATACGGTGGTATGTACGAAAGCTCCTGAATGTCAGTGGAGATTGCATGCATGTTGTTCCAAAAGAGCCAAAGCTTGGAAGGTCACGGCCTACAACCAAGAACATACTTGCATCAATTCTATTATGTTACAAGATCACCGGAATTGCACTTCATCTTACCTTTGCTCGCTAGTCATGCCACTAATCCGTACAGATGTGGCGATGACTCCCCGAGAGATACGGCTCCTGGTTAGCGGAGAGCATAAAATTCAGATTTCGTATGTGAAGGCATGGGATGCTCGTAGAAAGGTTTTATGCAAGATATTTGGGGACTGGGAAAGCTCGTACAACTCACTAGTCCCATTTATGGAAGCCATGAAATCATCAAATCCGGGAACCGTATACCGGTTAAAAACCACAGAAACAGAGGTCGAAGGCTCTGTCAGGTTTCAAAGAATTTTCTGGTGTTTTGGTCCATGTGCGGCTGGTTTCACACACTGTCGGCCGGTATTGTGCGTTGATGGTACGTATCTATACGGTAAGTACAGAGACTGCATGTTAATTGCTACAGGTGTTGATGCTAATAACGGTATATTTCCGTTGGGATTTTTTATTGTCGAGGGTGAAAATACATCATCCTGGTCATGGTTTTTCCGTCAACTCAAAAATATCTCATCTGTTCTTCAAAGAACAGATTTATGCATCATAACTGATAGACATCTGGGAATACTTGCTGCAATGAGATATGTATTTCCGACGACCCCACATAGATTTTGCCTACGACACTTCAGGCAAAATTTTGATCGAAAATTTGAAAATTCGGATCTACATAAACTTATGTACAGAGCCGGTGAAACGCCTGACCCTAATGTTCACGACATATACATGACGAAAATTGGGGAGATGAGTCAAGCCGTGAAAGCGTGGTTAGATGAGTATCCAGTACGCATGTGGTCACAAGCACATGATGATGGGTGCAGATATCTACTAATGACGACTAATATGTCTGAAAGCTTCAACGGGGTCCTTAAAGGGGTTAGAGGCTTACCGATACAGGGGTTGATTGTTCGAACATTTTTCCGGATGAATACTTATTTTGTGCACAGAAGAGAAAAGTCCTTGGCGATGGACACTCCGCTCACCGCGTATTACGAAGATATCTTTCGGAAAAGAGAACGCCGAGCACAATACTACAGATCCGAAAGGTTTGACACGGTGGAGTTTCAGGTAACGGGCGGTAATGGGAATCAATATACCGTGAACTTTAGAGATGAAGGGCTCTCTTCGTGTACATGCGGTCTTTTCTAGCAACAACATTTACCTTGTGCCCACGCAATTGCTGCTGCGAGCAGCATGCATAACTCACATTACAATTTTGCTTCTCATTACTATACAGTTTCCAATTACCAAGGCGCATACGATTCAAAATTTCATCCTATACCGGACAGTCGCTATTGGCACTATTATACTGCCAACAGACAAACACCGACTGTACTACCGCCGGAAAAAAGTATAAGGCCCGGAAGACCTAAGGTGCGTCGAGATCGAATGACAATGGATGCCGATCCTCAACAAAGACAAGCCAGATGTAGCCTATGCAAACAACCAAGCCATTATAAGACCAGATGTCCAGGACAGTCATCAGGGACGGGACCTTCAGGATCGTGACAAGTGCACTCAAATTTTTTTGTATTATAAATTTGACGGATTCATTTTGTTATTATAAATTTGGCCGTCGATATAGAATTTACATTTTACAAACAGATAGGATTTTTTTCTATTGTAAATTATGACGGATTTATTCTGTAAAAAACATTGATATAATGAAATTTTAATATTTTTTTCAAATTTATTTACGTTTCTTTATTTTTAAATTTTTTTAAAATAATTATAATTATCATTATATAATTATAATTATAATTAAAATCAAATTTAAAATTATATTCATAATTATTATTATATAATAATTATTAATAATTAATAATTTAAAAATAAAAAAAATTAAAAAACAAAAGGGGCGGGAGAACCCTCCCCCTACGCGGGGTGGAGTGGGGTGGGGGGGCAAACCGTCCTATTCTTCTAATTTTAAAAAATACCCCCCTATTTTAATAATATATTTTTAAAATATATATATTTCAAAAAAAAAAACTTTTTCTGTCCTTCTCTTCCTTCACAATACTTTTAGACACCATAATCCAAACTATTTATTTTTAATTAATAGAAGTATGTATAATAAGAGTATCCAAAACCTAAATCTTTAAATTATATACATATGCAACACGCCTGCATAAAAGAGGACTAGTTCCGAAAAAGAAAGTGATAATTTATTGCTCTCAGAAAGCAACTATCCAAATGTCTAATGAAACTTGAAAATTAATCTCGATTATCACAACCAAGTATAAGGATGGCATTCTCATATTTAATTTAAATAAATATTCATAAAATTAGAAAAATAAATTCTAAAATGGCCCACACCATTGATTTTTTGCACGTGCGATGAATGTCGGTATATACTAATATCATACACAAAAGATTTGAAAAGGTTGTTCAAGAACTTTAGTTAAGATAATAAATTTGTAGAGATTTTTAGTTAATGTAAGGAAGATATCCACATTATGAGATAGCCTACAGTTCTATGAGTATATCTTTTGGAATGTGTGCATGTAACCATATAATTAATTAGAAAAAGAAAGTCTTTTTTTCATAATTGGTAGTGCACATCCCAAACATATATGCAACGGGCAAAACATGTGTAGGATTTGTAATCAAATTCTAGTGAGAGGATCTCTCCATTATTAAATCTTTATTTTAATGGATACACGCAACACAGGAGCAAAACAATGCTCCTTGCTGCTCCTCCACGTCTAGTGTTGTTAGTTTCGTACGAAACGATACGAAATAAGGACAATTCGATACGAATCGTAAATATGTATCGGGTTACTAATTTATCGGCCGATACACATACGAAACGATACGAAATACGAAACACACGATATGCTATTTAACTATTAAAATGCATAGCGGGTTAGATATTCCGTTTAAAACCCAACTTGGTTATATCAAATTGACCTAGACATGCGATTTAACCATTAATGCATATTGATGAGAAAGAGGAGTTTGTTGGAAGTTAAAATGATGAAGATGAGGAGAATGAAGTTATCTATTATTATTATGATGATATTAATTAATTGGAGAAATTTGTTTTTTTTGTAGCGACTTTGTTTGGTTGGATGTTTTGACATCTTGGTTGTGATGTTATAATTATGAATTCTAAAACTTATCAAATGCTTGAATTAGGTTTATGTTGGAGAAAATTGATTCTTTGTAATGTCGACTTATGTTTATGAATTATGACAAATGGATGAATATTTTGAATTGTTATATATATATATATATATATATATTTGTGAAGTTGCAATTTCGAAACTTGCTATAGATAGGATGTGGCTCAATGTTGCTAATTCGATTGATTTTAAAATTATAATTGGTTATATAAATAATTACTTCGTTATTGCAACGGAAAAAAATTTATCTTACGATACGACACAGTACGATAAATAAGAGAACGAAACACAAAACGTTTCTCGGTTTGACAACTAAGCCCACGTCACCATTCTATGTGCCAAAAAAGAGGTGGAAAAAATAAAACATAAATAAATAACTATGACCTTTTATTTACAAAAAGTTTATGGAACTTTCATCTATCAAAACTGGAAGTTTATGGAAAAAAATTTAAGTGTGAGATGCACGCGAATATAATTGTGGTCATTATCCCTTAGGGTTTTAACAAAATGGTCCATCAAAATTTGGTTAATTATTAAAAAAAAACAATATCTGATAATTGCTATTTACTTTCCCAAAACTTGTTACCATTTGCCCCCTCCAAGATTTTCATCCAAAGACAACGTCGCCGTTAGGAATTTTTACTACCTCAATTACCCTCGACTTCGTTCAAGAATCGATTTTTTTTTCCATTTTAAAGCTCTCTCCAATTACCCTCGACTTATCTCGCTTGATTTAGGGGTTTCACTTCTTCTTAGCTTGCGAATCTGACCATATTCGCATTCCCCCGGTCCATAGGAAGAAAAGGTTGAGCAAGAAAATTTTGTTTCCGTGACGAATTGAGTTTTGATAGAGCAAATCATTAATCATAATTTTGATTTAGAGCCGAACTTAAGAATTTTAGTTGTAGGAGAAGACTTTGGGGGTTTACAACCCTAGTCCCAACATCCTTTCATTAGATACCTAACGGAGTGAAAGAAATATAAACTTTTTTTGGCAAGTCACATGACCTTTTAGAAATTTTGGGGGCAAGTGGTTTTTTAGTAATTAGTTCAGTTTCGAGGCACCATTTAATATAAAAAAAAAACTATTCCTTAATATAATGATATTAATGAACAACAATTGAAAGTGGCCTTCTGTTTCCATCCGCACATTAATTTTTTATTTGGACTAATTTTCTTTATGATAATGGCTTCATTTCTTTACCCTGGTCCACAAGGTATAATAAATCACTTATTATCTTCTATTCATATACATTGGTATGATGTAATCTAATAGCTTAATTTTTTTGGTAAACTGGTTAATAACATGGTATCAGAGTTTAAGAGTTCCTGAGTTTAAATCTCGTAATTCTCACTTTTAATATATTTATTTATCCTCATTTCTTCTGTCTGAACAAGCGAAATTTATTTAAAGACCCACATGAGTGAAAGGGGTATTAAAGTGTTACGGTAAAGTAGTTCAAAATCTTGACATCACAGCTAAGGCATGCTTTCACTTTTGTTAATCATTTTTATTTTATGTTACTTCTTCAAAATCTGACATTTTCTTATTAAAGCTTAAGTTAATAGTTTTGGTGAGGAGAAAATAATAATAAAGGGGCAGTTGCCACTTTATTAGGATCATATTACTTGAATCTAAGCCCAAGCAATAATAAACTGAAAGCGGGGATAAATAAGTTGACAATTTTATATGGCAAAGTGGGCTTTTTCCCGGACACCAGAAGGTCGAAATCTTTCAAATAAAAAAGAATTTATATGTTTCCTAATATTAATGTTATGTTATAAATCTAAAGAAATTTCATTTGTTATTTGCACAAAGACATAGTTGTGTTCATTTGCAATAAGACTGATTTCATTCCCCTCTTGGGAGTGCTTTTTGTTCTACATTCGTAATTCATGCCATGCCTTCTTTGAATGAACCTCTTATTCTTCCTTTTTTTTTTCACCTTTTCCTTTTCCTTTCTATGAGGCCATGATGTTCTGTACATTTTAGGTGACGTAGATACATAACAATCAATCATGCACAGCGGAAATACATATATCTACCCTAAAAGTTTACGATATACCTGATCCGATTGGTTAGATTGTTACTCGCCCACGTCACGTAAAAAATCTGATCTTTATCGTCTCCAAGCAACGGCCGGAGAGAAACCACAATTTGGTAAAAAGCGAGAATCCTCCACTTGCTCACGCCGCAAGCCAACCCAAAATAAAAAAGGATGAAGAAGGAGACGACGACACACTAGTTTTTCTCACTAGAAAAACTCTCTATGTATCATCATGTATCTCATATGTCTCATTTCAAACCCTACCCCTATATATGAATATATAGGGCACCCACTCAAGTGGGTGGGTATTGGACCGAATTGGGCCCAAATGGCTAACATGCTCCCACTCGCACATTCGAGTGAATGCCGTCCATAGCTCCCTGAGCTGGTTCTCTGAACCATTAATTTCCTAAATCAATTGCCTTCCTGAGAATCTCCTTCTTCTCTTCATCATTCTTATCCATACATATATATGTTGGTCTGGCGTGGACCGTTGAGAACCTGCAAGCGGATAGCCTTACAGTCAGATCTGTTACGGCCGACACAAGGATCTCCCTAAGAGAAAACAACATAAACCAAAAATATGTTACGCTCGCAAAATCTCATATCTCAGATCCGATCAGACGTGTCTGCTCAAGTACCTTCGATCTCTCTTAGAAGCGCACTTGAACACCTAGGTGTACCTCTCGATTCATCGCACTCTTAAGCTTCGCCATCATGACGTCAATAAGAGTAGGCCATGCGATGCAATCAGGAGACATTCCAATTGATCTTTCTCCGACTCTGAATAGTTAGGTTTGCTATTCACCCGCTTTCCTGACACTGCCCCGTATGTGCGGTATATTGTCATCGCTGCAAGAAACGGCAGCCAAAATAGCAGACGCTCATAACATGTCTACCCAGACAACCCGGTGTCGCTAAGGATATAGACCGTCCGTCCTTCCGTGAAGGAGGTCGTCATAAAGTCTCACACAGTGAGGGAGATGAGATCCATCCCTCAACCTCCTTATGTGCAGGATCTGAGCGCACGTCGTATGACAACGTGCTATGGTATAAAATTCTCTCCCTGAGAGCGTACTCTATTAAGGTTATACCGTACGAACCCAAATCCAATCACTTTATGATTGACTTGTCTGGCCATATCGTCCTGTGATATGCCTGGGATCTCCCGACAAGCTCGCACCCCATACGACGAGTCAGACCCTTAGTCCTTGTCACGTCCCGCTTCCTAAAATACATAAATACAGGAACGTAACAAAACCAACCATGCTACTTACGGTGAGAAAATATCATTTCGTATTCATATTACGGCTGTTAATCAGATATCAAGAACAGAAAATAAATATCTATCTATCTCAACTCCAAACTGCCAGAATAAATAATAACGAGAAAGGTAGCGGAAGCAAAATGATCTAAGATAATAAAAGAAACAATATCCCAGGCTCGTCCTTTATGAGATCACAACGATAAAACGATAAGTTCGGAACTAGAAAATAAATCTAAAATATCACTAAACTAATAAGCGGAAAGCTCTTCACTGCTCGGCAATCCTATCAAAATATTTCTGATTCTTCTGTGATATGGTCAAAGGATCTGGGCCATGCAAAATCCAGACGTCAGTGCGTTATAGATATCATAATAATAATATAAACATTAAATGATACAGTACGCCATGTGCAAGAACGAAATATCATGAATATAAACAATAATCAATATTAGTACATGTGATGCAACAAGCAAGATATCAATATCAATCCTATCATGTGTATCTAAGGGTCCATGCCGCTAGATTATCTATCATAAAGGTATTTAAAACCAATCAATGGAATTCTCGATATAACTCAATAGTATCTCATGTGTGCCCGGGACTATAGTCATGATTCTCGGGGCTGAATCCAAGACGGGCCGTTAGGCAGTAAAACAATGTCATGTATAGATGAATGATGTCGGCATCATCATTCCGGAGCTCGAAGCTCGTATCGACTAATCAGTCTCTAACAAGTAACGAACTGTTGAGTTACAAATCAGGTTTCATTCTTGGTTTCCCCTTTTTCCCCAGGTTTCAAGTTCATGTCAGGTAACAATATAATATCTACCTAATACCAACACAGGAATAAGCAGGTACAAGATACGTCCATCAGGACAACAGAAATACGTCCATCAGGATAACAGGTCAAGTCAGGGTTGTTGGCATTGGTAAATATTACGGCAATTAGATACTAGCATGATAACGGTAACAGTAACAGGAAGGCATGGTACAATTCATGAATAAGTGTACATGCATGTCAAGAGTGATATATCCGTCATGTAAGTGAGTATATCTCATTCATATAAAACAACAAGTTATAATGCATAGAATCCCATAACAGTCGTAACAGTATCAAGATAAGCATTAACTGATATAATTGTATCAACTATTACGTGTTCATGAATTTAGTATAACCGTATTTAAAATAGTATGTTGTCACGATTATCATTAAGTACTATTAATTAAATATCTTTATTATATTTTATTTATTAAATTTAAGTCTTAGTTATTAAATAGTTAAAGACATGAAATGAAATGATAAACAAAGATAATCGCATAAAATAATAGAATAGTATTACGGCAATATATATAGGTATATGGTAATTATAGCATGATAAATCAAATATTATGACTAGATCAAGGTTGTCGACGTATCGTGATTCGGATCTCGATATACCATTAAATAGGGTTTACGATCAATTTAATTATAAGACATTAATTTTAATAATATTGTTACACCAAATATGATCCGACCATAACTGGCATGTAGCAAGTATTTAGAAATACTTGCATCGGGGATTCACGGGTGCACGACATGCAGAAAGAACACGAGAAAAGACGAAAAATCTCCATTGAGGCATTTCGTCGAACACCTCCTGCGCAAAATCGAACATTGCTGAAACGGAGATCAGAAGACATGGAAACGATCGTCACGCTCACGCGGACTTGGGCATGTTTCCCCAATATAAGAGCAAAGCTCTTTTCAAAATTAATGATGCAGCGCCCCACGTGCCCTCCACAAAGGCACCAGCACCAGAGCCAATCTTATAAGATTAAATCCTATGGTGACGCCTCACGTGCTCCTCATGCGAGCGCCAGTGTGCAAAGCACAAAAAAATCTATTAAATTAAATAAGAGTTAAAACTCTCATATAGCGCCGCACGTGCTCCTCACGCGGGCGCCAGTGTGCAAAGCATAAAACAATTTATTAAATAAGAGTTAAAGCTCTCAGGTGGCACCTCACATGCACAACACGTAAGCGCCGACGCCCAGGTAGAATTAAGTTCTACTCTCTGTTAAACAGAGCCGTTGGATCAAAAATCTAACGGAGATGATAAATCGTCAAAAATGCAGAATTATATTTTATTTATTAAATTTAAGTCTTAGTTATTAAATAGTTAAAGACATGAAATGAAATGATAAACATGATAATCGCATAAAATAATAGAATAGTATTACGGCAATATATATAGATATATGGTAATTATAACATGATAAATCAAATATTATGACTAGATCAAGATTGTCGACGTATCATGATTCGGATCTCGATATACCATTAAACAGGGTTTACGATCAATTTAATTATAAGACATTAATTTTAATAATATTGTTACACCAAATATGATCCGACCGTAACTGGCGTGTAGCAAGTATTTAGAAATACTTGCCTCGGGGATTCACGGGTGCACGACACGCGGAAAGAACACGAGAAACGACGAAAAATCTCCATTGAGGCATTTCTTCGAACACCTCGCGCGCAAAATCGAACATTGCTGAAACGGAGATCCGAAGACATGGAAATGATCGTCACGCTCACGCGGACTTAGGCATGTTTCTCCCAATAAAAGAGCAAAACTCTGCTCAAAATTAATGAGGCGGCTCCTCATGTACCCTCCACAAGGGCACCAGCACCAGAACCGATTTTATAGGATTAAATCCTATGGTCGTGCCTTACGTGCTCCTCATGCGAGCGCCAGTGTGCAAAGCACAAAAAAATCTATTAAATTAAATAAGAGTTAAAACTCTCATATAGCGCCGCACGTGCTCCTCACACGGACGCCAGTGTGCAAAGTACCAAAGAATCTATAAAAGTCAAAACTCTCATATAGCGCCGCAGTGCTCCTCACGCGAGCGCCAATGTGCAAAGCACAAAAGAATTTATTAAATAAGAGTTAAAACTCTCAGGTGGCGCCTCACGTGTACAACACGTGAGCGCCGTCGCCCTGTTAGAATTAAGTTTACTCTCTGTTAAACAAATCCGTTGGATCAAAAATCCAACAGAGATGATAAATCGTCAAAAATGCAAAATTATATTCTGTCGGGAGAAAACATTCCCCAAATCTTTCTAAAAAATAAGAAAGATACCTTTAGTTGGATCATGGAATAAAATTCTATTTTGGGGTATATTCTCTCAATCTTTCTAAATAAGAAAAATTGCCCTCTGTAAAATAGAGAACCCTTGTATTAAAAATCCAATAGTGATTAAAAATCACCATTTCACAGAATAAATCTCTGCATATGGGAAAATATTTTCCCGATCTTATTAAAAAAACAAGAAAATATATTCTGTAAAACAGAAACCCTTGAATCAAAAATCCAATGGTGGGTAAAATTCCCCAAATCAATTGGAATCTCTCAATAAGAGATTTCCTCAAAGCTAATTAATAAACCGCCTCTACTATATAAAGAATCCAAGACTTCAAGTCTGATATAGAGGAACCCCCCATAAGCTTCTAAAAAAAAGGTGACAGAAAGCTTCAAAAGGATCAGAGAATTAAATTCTCAAAGAAGAAGATCTTCCTCCTTAAAACTCTAGGTAAATAAAAAAAATAGAGATCAAAACATCTCATTTACCTATTGAAATGTTTAATCCTTTTAAAAGAACTTGGTTCTTTCTCTGGATCTGAGATCCGCGAGGCAAGTCTCCCACAAGTTGAGAATTTAATTCTCATCGAGAAGAAGTTGTTCTTGAGAATCAAAGATTCAGAAAAAATCTAGAAATTGAGTTCTAAAAAAACAAAAGTATACAAGAGAATCCTAGTTCTTATAAAAGAACTTAGTTCTTAAAAATGAAGCTTGATCCTAAATCTTCAAAACAAAAATCCTGGTGATCATTAATGGGCAAAAATGCCATCAACAGGGGAGAAAAGAATTCAGTGCCTCATGTGTTTTCTACGTGGGGGCCTTTAAAAGCGCCTAGCGCCTCACGTGGGCGCCACAAAAGAGAGGAGTGTTTAGCACTCATTGGCCAGCGCCCGGCGCCGCACGTGAAAGTCATGAGGGCGCCATAAAGTGCTTAGCACTCCATAGAAAAAAGAGAGAGCCAAACGGCTGAGTATTCAACACTTATTGGGCAGCGCCCATCGCCTCACGCACTCCCCACGTGGACGCCATAAAGAGTGTGTAGCACGCCATATAAAGACAAAATGAGTAAAGTGTTCAACAACTTATTGGGCAATGCCCATGACTGAAAACTCCACATGATTATATGTGGGCGTCAGAACTCATATAAGTGCTTAGCACTTTTGCATAAAAAAAGAGGGACTGATTAAACAGAGCCCAAGCAAGTGCTTAGCACTTTTTCAAAAAAAAAAGGGAGACTAAGTAGACTAAATTCCAAATTGGCTAAGTTGCTAAAGTCTTACAGCTGAGTCTAAATGCTCTTGTCACGACCCAAAGTTCGGCCCGTGACCGGCACTTAACCACATAACGTCTACCGGCGTAACGCGACTAAGTAAGCCGAACCCAGAAATCAAAACCATTGAAAAGTAATGAGTGTTAAAACATTTGATGGAAACATTTGTTAAAACATTTAGAAAACTTTAGATTGTTTAGTAAAATTCTTTAAACTTCAAGTTATTATCTTAGAAATTTTGACAGCATTGCCTTTGTAAAAACTAGCCCCGAAATCGGGTACAAAGCAATATATGAGTAAAATGATATACAATAAGAATAAGGCATCCCCAAACGGGAGCAATCACGCCCAACGGCGGAACAATCACCACAAATATAATATACGACGCCGTAGCGAATAAATGAGCAGTATAAGTGAAAACAATTATCGTGAAAGATAAAGCTGCATAAATAAAGTCGGCTTACTACGAGCTCGACACCAGAGTACAAAATAATATATATCGTCCTCACAACTGGTCTCTAAGTCAATACATAAGTAGTAGATGGAGAGTACTAGATACAACAATGTATACAACTGGAAAATAAACAGATACCGCACAAAACCCACCTATCAGCAAAAGGGCTAGCACGCCAACTGCAGTGGTATCTGTGTCAAAAGATGCAAGAAAACAGCCTGCCGCGACTACTCCGAGGGGCAACCTGCAAACACTGTGGCACAACGGGGGTGAGTTGTCAACTCGTGAATAGTAGATAACATATAAAGGTAATCGCAAGTATGCACGTACTGCGATACTCTAACATATGCCAGCAGATAATTTCTATATGATGAACTGGATACACAATAATCATGCCTAACAGGTGCATTTTAATAACATCAATATATATATGATGAGCAGGGTATGCAGTAATCATGCAAAAGTAATCTATCAGGTACTATAACTACATGATGAGATGTAAAATAATAAATGCTGAGCATGGGATAAAATATCATCTACACGGAATGTCAACGTGGAAAAATAACTGGTGTCCATCAATGCACCCAAATCCCAGTAAAACTCAGGCGTCGTCACCCTAATCGGCCCTCAAATCCTGTAAATCTCATAGAATTGTGAGTGCCCAACATCGGCACTCGAAATATCATAAAGTAATCGTGTCCAGCATCAACACGCAAATCATCAAGTATCGGGCTCCGTCAGTCCGGATCGGCCCACGGGCTCCGTCTGCGGAATCGGCCCTCGGCCCCGGCAGTACGTGTCGTCCCGTATCCATCTATCGACTCTGGTCGGTATCCTACGGATAACCGCCAGGTCCAACCAATCACCGGTAGGTAGTAGTCCCTCTGCTAGGCTCACCGTCTACTGCACAGCTATCCGTTCTCGTCCCGGGGTACCATACCGGGTCCACCATGTACCCGCAATCGGCCTCGTCCAGCTCCTCGATTCGGGTTCACATGTCACACGTCTCAGAACCGAGAAAACGCATGGTGGACGCACTGAAATATCATATCAAGGGAAACCGAGTTTTTAAAACAGTGCGTATTTTCTTAAATAATACCCCGGTCCCCAAATCCAGAAATCACATAAATCCAAACTCAATACGTAAATCCATGCAATGTGTCGTATGACACTAAGAGTACAAGAAAGGGAAAACCGTTCTTTTAAAAAGATCCAGTTTTGAAAATATCTCATGCGGTCCCTTAGTTTTTAAATCATGTCAATATCATCCATGTATGTATATAGTTATGGATGTGCGAATGGATATGTACGCAATGTGAGTGTAGCAATGTACATGTGCACTAATATGGATATACGAGGTATATGTGCACAAGTATGGATATATCAATGAAGGTATACGCTAACGTGAATATACAGTGTGCATGTGCACAAATAGTGATACATCTGATAATATGTAAATATGCGACAAGTCATGACAATCATCAATGATGCGGCAATCGAACGATATGTAAATTGTAGCAATCCTATAGTGCAAGTGTCATGGCAATCACTAACGGTATGTGTGTAACATACAAATAGTGCTCGTGCAGCTTTAACCGTTAGTGACAGTGCAGTGTTATATACTACCAATTCTATATGCAATAAGAAGGTATGCTACAATAGTCCATATGAACATCTACGAATAAATATCCTATCACGCTGTGACGCTTAACGCCATACGCGTGATTTTCCCGTAGATGTTAAATCTACTCACCTGGTCGCGTGCTAAGTGTAGCCGACCACCTGCTTCCGTTTCCTTGCGGCTCCGACGTACCCGCCTACGAACCTGGAATTACACAAGGAATCCATATAAGCAAATATCTCGCGAAAACACGATATCGAACTCAAACGAGAAACTCGCGTCGCGAACTAAACGCGCGTGTATACGTAACGTGTGTGCATACGCCAAAACCCATCGCGACACGTTGTGGCACACAGCGACACGCTGTGATACACAGCAAACCAACTCAACACGCATCGTACGTGTCGCGCAAGTCCCGCTACGCTAAAATTAGGTAAACGGTCCCAGATTTAATCTGGGGCAAAAACAGGAAAATCAAACAAGACCAAACCCTTCACAGTGCCTACAGACAGCTACTTGCCAAAATCCAACACAAAACCCAACCATTGGGCCGGCGGCAAGGGGGTATCATTCCAGCCCAAAACCGGTGGGTGGGGTCCAGGTCTCTACACTAGGTCCTAACCCAATTCATAGCCTAGTGTATATATTTGCTTACTAAAATTATTACCCTAGTAGCGGCAGATTCTATGTATCATACGGGTTTAGCCTAAAAACGTTTCAAAACACTAAATTTGCCATAATAGGGTATTTTGTGGAACTAGGTGAGTTAACAGGGATCTAGTGATACCAACAGCACATACTAGAGCTAGTCTAACCTTAAACCATCCTGAATCACCCTATTTCCCAACCAAACCCTCACAATATCGTCAAAGTCCCTGATACACTAAAACTATCCCAAACTCTCCCAGATTTCTACCTGCAAACAATTAGGGAAAATAAATAATACCAAACCCAGAAAAATACCCACCGACACCACTAGCCAAAGCACAACCACCCAAAGCATATGGGAGGCCGGCAACGCCGGAAATGCAAGGGGAGGTCGCCGGGATTTTGGGAAAAGGGGGGTCTCGTATTTCAACACACCAGCCTATACTGCCTGAACACCATTCTGAAGTTGTTTGCTAAGCTAGGAAATGAGCAAAGATATAGAAGATCTCAATATCCTACACATTATCAAGACCGTATTTTAAAACTTCAAGTTTTGCGATTTAAGGCGATCTAGCTAAATCTAGTGAAACTAATGGGTTCAAACAGCAATATTATCACTTAATTAGGTTCACTAGGCTATAAAAACTCTAACTTAACTAAATCTTACATCAAAACACAAATCTAGCACTAATAATCACCATAACCACTAACCGAAGCATTTAACAACACATAAACTTAGCAACAAGGATTTGGGTTTAAGAAATATACCCCAATAGATCCTAGGAAGCAGGAAAAGGGAGGAGGAGAAGAATGGAAGGAGCTACTGCTGCTGTGCTGATGCTGTTGATGTTATCGTTGTTGGTACTGGTGGTGTTGATGTTGCTGATGCTGGAGCTGCTGCTGATGCTGGTGCTGCTGAAGCTGCTGGTGTTGATGCTGCTGGAGCTGCTGGTGTTGTGTTGTTGCTGTGTTGCTACTGCCGCCTTGGTGCTGCTGTTGTTGCTGTGTTGCTGCAGCCGCCTTGCTCCCACTGCTGCTGCTGTTGCTTCTGCTGCTGCTGCAGCTGTGTGTGTGTGTGTAAATGAGAGGGAGAGATGTGAGGAATGAGTGTTTTAGAAAAAGAAATGAGGGAATAAGAGAGTCAAACCCCCCTCTCTCTCATCTCATTTAATGCAAGCATGAGCTCATGCCATGATGCCTATCATGCTCATTCTCTCTCTCTCTCTCCCTCCAAGTCAACCCCCATTCAAATCATTTTCCATTTTTAAAAAAAAAAACACCCACATAATTAAAAACCAAATAAACTTAATGAAAATGGGTTAATCCACCATGGTTGCTAAACATGGTTTAACCCTAATTTAACCGTAGTTTACATGCACATGTGTGTGCAAGCCTTAATAAATTCTAATAAAATATTCATTAATTTTGATAAAATATTTGGAAATCGATTTGGTAAAGTTTTTATTAAAAATCATATATTAAAATATAATTAGCCACTAATCACATCCTAAGGTGTTACAATCTTCCCCTCTTAAAGAAATTCGTCCCCGAATTTAAAAATATACAGCTACGCATACCTTCAAAGAGATGATGGAATTTCTTCTGCATCTCGCCCTCGGCCTCCTAAGTGATCTCTTCACCATTCGGGCTGCGCCAAAGCACCTTCACTGATGGCAAGACCTTCGATCTAAGTTTCTTCACCTGCCGGTCCAATATCACGACTGGCTACTTAGTGAACGAAATATCGTGCTCGAGCTGAACGGTCTGATGCTGAATCATGTGCGAAGGGTCATGTAGGTATCTGCGAAGCATCGACACGTGGAATACGGGGTGAACATCTGAGAAGTCGGGTGGAAGAGCCAAATGATATGCTACTGCGCCCACACGCTCGAGGATCTTGAAGGGACCTATGAATCTGGGGCTAAGCTTCCCCTTCCGTCCAAACCTCATCACTCTCTTCATCGGAGAGACCTTCAGAAAAACATGATCGCCAACTGCGAACTCTAATCTGCGGCGGCGTCTGTCAGCATACGATTTCTGCCTTCTCTGAGATGTCCTCATCCTGTCTCAAATCAGCTGTATCTTCTCGGTCGTCTCCTGTACGATCTGTGGCCCCAAAATACTGCTCTCACTGAGCTCTGTCCAACAGACGGGCGATCTACATCTCCTCCCATACAAGGCCTCGAAAGGTGCCATCTGAATAGTATCCTGGAAACTATTATTGTAGGAGAACTCCACCAAGGGTAAATGATGATCCCAGCTACCACCAAAGTCTAAAACGCACGCTCGGACCATGTCCTCGAGAGTTTGAATAGTCCACTCCGACTGGCCGTCGGTCTGCGGATGAAATGCTGTGCTGAAACTCAAGCGGGTGCCCAAAGCCTCCTGAAGCCTCTGCCATAGTCGGCTGGTAAACTGGGTGCCTCGGTCGGACACGATACACGTCAGGACTCCATGTAGTCGTACAATCTCGTCGATGTATATCTGGGCATACTGAGCAAATCCGAAAGTCGTCTTCACTGGCAGGAAGTGAGCCGCTTTCGTCAAACGATCCATGATCACCCAAATGGAGTCATACCCTCGTCTAGTCCTGGGTAGACCCACAATGAAGTCCATCGAAATCTGCTCTCATTTACATTCCGGGATGGATAACGGCTGTAGCTCTCCCGCTGGCCTCTGGTGCTCGGCCTTGACTTGCTGACAAGTCAGGCATCTCGACACGAAGTCTGCGATGTCCCTCTTCATTCCGTCCCACCAATAAACATCTCTCATATCATGATACATCCTGGTGGAACCCGGATGAACACTATACACCGATCGATGTGCCTCCTTAAGAATCTCACGCCGCAGTCCCTCAGCATCTGGTACGCATAGTCTAGTCCCCAATCGCAGTATCCCCTGATCATCGATCACGAACTCGGAAAATCTGCCCTGTCCAATCTGTGCCATGATCTCTGAACAACGGTCATTATTGTACTGTGCTTCATGTATACGGTCAAGCAACTGTGGGCGTGTACGAACATGCACAAGTTATCCCCCGATCGGCGTGAACTCGAACTGCACTCGGCCGTCGCATAAAATCTGCCAATCTGCCGACGACTGTCTCTGTACTGCGCTCAAACAGGATAGACTACCCCCGGGCCTCCTTCTCAAAGCATCCGCCACTATATTAGCCTTGCCCGGAGGATACAAGATCTCACAATCGTAGTCCTTCACTAGTTCCATCCAACGGCGCTGTCTAAGATTTAGGTCTCGCTGCTGAAATATATACTTTAAGCTCTTGTGATCAGTGAATATCTGGCACGACTCGCCGTATAGGTAATATCGCCAGATCTTGAGTGCAAAGACCACTGTAGCTATCTCCAAATCATGAGTGGGGTAGTTCTGTTCATGTCTCTTCAACTGCCATGAAGCATACGTGATCACCCTATCATGCTGCATCAATACGCACCCTAGCCCCACTCGAGAAGCGTCACAATAGACCACAAATCCGTCCGATCCTGAAGGCAATGATAACACTGGCGCCGTAGTCAAACGAGTCCGCAACTGCTGAAAGTTTTGTTCGCACTCCTCCGTCCAATCGAAAGGAACTCCCTTCCGGGTCAACCCGGTCAAAGGTGCAGCAATATGGGAGAAGTCCTGTACAAATCGCCTGTAGTAGCCGGCCAGTCCTAGAAAGCTGCGGATCTCCGTAACTGATGCGGGTCTGGGCCAACTCTGAACGGCCTCGATCTTCTTCGGGTCCACACATATACCATCTCGTGTAATCACGTGACCCAAGAAATCTACGCTGTCAAGCCAGAATGCGCACTTGGAGAATTTTGTGAAAAGTTGGTGCTCCCTCAAAGTCTGCAGTGTGATCCGTAGGTGCTGCTCGTGCTCCTCTCGGCTCCGGGAATACACCAAAATATCATAAATGAATACGATGATGAACAAGTACAAATACGGCCTGAATATACGGTTCATCAAGTCCATGAATGCGGCTGGGGCATTGGTGAGTCCGAACGACATCACCAAAAACTCATAATGGCCGTAGCGCGTGCGGAAAGCTGCCCTCGGAATATCCTCCAGTCGAACCCGCAGCTGATGGTAGCCTTATCGCAAACCGATCCTCGAAAAGTATCCTGCCCCCTGAAGCTGGCCGAACAAGTCGTCGATGCGTGGAAAAAGATATATGTTCCGCATGGTAACCCTGTTCAGCTGGCAGTAGTCGATACACAAACGTAAACTGCCGTCCTTCTTCTTGACAAACAGAACCGGAGCACCCCAAGGAGAAACACTGGGTCGAATAAGTCCCTTATCCAGCAAATCTTGCAACTGACCCTTCAACTCTCTAAGCTCCGCCGGGGCCATCCGATAAGGCGGTATAGAAATAGGCCCCGTGCCGGGAATCGAATCAATACAGAAAGCAATATCGCACTCAGGCGGTAGCCTAGGAAGCTCATCAGGGAAAACATCAGGGAACTCACAAACAATTGGAACCTGGTCCAACAGAACATCCGTAGCTCTAGTATCATAAACATAAGCTAGGAATCCCTGACATCCCTTCCTCAACAGCTGTCCAGCGCGAAGAGAAGAAATCAAACTGTGAGGGGCGGCACCACAGTCCCCCTGCACAACAAAAGCCGACTTGCCGGGAAAACAAAATCTAACTGTCTTCTCGCGGCAGTCCACGGACGCATAACACGTAGCTAACCAATCCATACCCAAAAGAACGTCGAAGTCCAACATCTCAAGAAGGATCAAGTCGACAGGCAACTCTCTCTCGCCAATACGGACAATACAGGATCGGAACACGTGCCTAGCAACAAACGACTCTCCCACAGGAGTGGTCACGACAAGCGGCTGATCAAGCAACCCAGACTCTCTACCCAAACTAGGCACAAAGTGTATGGAAACGTACAAGTGCGTGGATCCGGGATCGAACAACACATGTGCGTCAACAGAATATACTGATAGGGAACCTGAGACCACAGCATTGGACACCTGCGCGTCCTGATGCGTCAACGCGAAAACCCGTGCATGTCTTCCACCTGTAACTGGCGGTCCCCTACTAGCAACTGGCTGTACTCTGCTGGCAGCTGGCTGTCCTCTGCCTCGGCCACCTTATTCTCTGTGAGCAAACCCTCCGCTACCACGGCCTCTCTGTGCATGAGCCTGACGCGGAGCAACAGTAGGTACAATAGGCAACGTCCTCTGGGGTAGAGAAGGTGGAAGTGTGACATATGGTACGGCAGTCTCGCCCTCACGTGGCTCCGGGCAATCTCGAACACGATGATAAGTACTCCCGCATCGGAAACATCTAGAGGGTGTCGGCTGACCCTCCTGGGGATAAGTGCTGAACAACCGGCCTCGCCCCAAATCTCTGCCACCTACAAGGTGTCTGTCGCGGCGCCTAAATGGCCGTTTCTGTGCCGGTGTATCAGTACGAACTCTCTTCGGATCTGGAACTACCGAAGTCTCAGCAAGGCGCTCCTCGACTAATAAGGCTGCGTCTACAGCTGCTGCATAAGTCTCGCAATGTTGTGCGTTGATCGCAAGGAACAGTGGTGTAAGCAAGCCTCGAACAAATCTCTTGACTCGCATCTTCTCAGTAGCCACTAGGTATGGGGCATAAACCGACAGCTTGGTAAATAGCACATCGTACTCTGCCACTATCATCTCTGGCGTCTGGCGTAAAGACTCGAATCTGCGCGCTCGGGCATCCCTGACACTCTGGAGAAGGAAGCGGGCTAGAAACACCGTCACAAACTCGGTCCAGGTCATAGGAGGAAAACCTACTGCTCTGCCCTTCTCGATCGATTCATACCATTTCTGCGCAAGACCTTCCAGGCGAAAGCTCGCGAACTCTATCCATCTCGCATCTGAGCATCTAAGGGAATGACATATCCGGGCCATCCTATCAATGAAAGACTGTGGGTCCTCGGCTGCATTGGTGCCTGTGAAGACCGGAGGCTTCAACCTCATGAACTCTGATAGCGATATTGCAATAACCTCTGTGGCTGCAGGGGCAACTGCATGTACCGTAGATACCATCGTGGTCCCCGTAACGGGTGGAACTACCTCTGGTCGCTGCGCTCGAAGAGTCTCAACTAGCGACCCTATCATCTGGCGCATCTCCTGCATACCGGCCCCTAGCATAGCAATCTGATCTGTCGTAGGAGGAACAGTCTGCTCTGGTACAACTGGCGTACTGCCTGGATCAGTCCTCGTCTCGGACGAGTCAACTCGAACCTCGGCTCTCGCGACCGCTCTCTGCGCCCTCGTAGTCTTTGGCGGCATAATGGCTGAAAGAAAGTAGAATTCGATAAGGATACGGAAATCGAATCACAGGAATGTATACAATCATGAAGGAATTCCAATCAATAAGTCCTAAGGTCGCTTAGGAGGAGTACCGTGTCGTGAGTATGCCACGGAACATACACACGTTACGCCACTCTGCTTCAGCTACCTACTCCATCATACCAGAGTCATCCTACACTCCGAAAGTAATACCTACGCTTTGATACCAACTTTGTCACGACCCAAAGTTCGGCCCGTGACCGGCACTTAACCACGTAACGTCTATGTAACATTTCAGAAAATATAAAATATTATTTTTGGAATTTAATATTAAAATAATATTTTTCCCGAAAACTGCCCGATTTGCGAAATTGGGGTTTTCAAAAAAGGGTATAAATATATACCAATAATTGTGAAATAAATGGAAATTAAAATGATTTATTCATTTAATAGTATATTTAAAGGATTTGGCATTTTTAAAATTTACTATATACGGTTTTGATAAAAAAACCCGATTAGTGCACTGCTAATCGCGATCAAGCCAAATCCGCGTTTTACAGTTTTTCGTGGCTAGTGCACCACGTCATGTCATATTTTGATTACATGTGGTATTCTTGTGTTATTTTGAGTATTTTGTGACTTGGGTTTTAAATAAAAAGGAAAGGGTTAAAAAGAGAAAGGGTAGAAGGGTAATTTTGAGAGAGAATGGGTGAGAATAAGAGAGGAGGGAGAGAGGGGCTACCTCATTCCATCACCCTCCACCATTTTTTCATCATTTCTTTCATCTTCCTCAAGATCATTCCCTCCACTTCACTCATAGAGATCATCTAAAAATATCCACCAAAATCCTATGCCCCTTTCACAAAAAAGGATCACCTCTTCAACCTCTACCCGATGAACCAAGAAATGTGAGGTTTTGACAACCTTGAGGAGCTAGGGTTTTTCTTGGGTTGCCTAATGGAGGTATAATTCTTCCCTTTAGTTTAATTTTAGTTCCCTTGCATTCTTGTGTAGTTTAGAGGTTGATTGTATGTGGAATTTTGATCTTAGAAATCCCTAGTAAAGGATTTGAGTGGTTGTGTGAATTGGGTGATGCCTAGTGGCTGTTAACTAGACTCGGGTGCTGTTTTAATGAAATGGACCAGAGCTTAGAAACCCAAACACGGATTTAGAAACCCCGATATCAGATAAATGTGAGAATTGTGAGGGTATTCTGGAATCTGGAGCAACCCGGGGACACTAGAATTAATTTTGCGAATACTGGGAGTCGTGCAGGCACCAAGGAAGCTAGCACTGAGATCCGAGCCCCTAACCCAAAGACCAGGCTGCAGATTTAATCATTCTGGCAGCAATTTGCGGCCAGAGTAGAGTGGAATAGATTCATTTTGGTTCTGGGGTCCCTTAGATGTAAATTAGACCCTCCATGTATGCAGAATTGACCAATTTGGCCTAGGGTAAAATTTGGGAGCGTTTTGGTGTGTTTTTGGCTATGATTTCCGTATTTTGAAATGTTAATTCTTGATATTTGGATTTGTATTTGGTTGTTGGATGCTTGTACATCGACAACAGGGGTTGTTTGATTGTTTTTGCACGTGTAGACCATAGGTTCTAACCTATGAGCGCACCGTGCGCCATATCGGTTTTCCGCCTTGATTTTAATACGCATTGCCATGGTTTATTATTGTAGGTACCTTCACGTGGATTCCGAGGTGACAGAGCGTGGTGTCATCGACTTCGGCGAACAAGAACTGGGTGAGTAGATTTATATCTACGGGGAGAAGTCGGGTGGATGGCGTATAGCACCCCCGCAGTTCGATATATAATATGATATATATATACTATACATATATGATATCTTTTGTGAGTAATGGATATATATGTGGTTTATGATACGTGGATGATTTTCAGGATATGGTTAAGTGTTCATGGAATTGTAATGTTACTTGCGGAGCCCTAGAGTAGTTGTTGCACCCCCCCCCCCACACACTTGCATACATTCTTTCTTTTACCTGTGCGTATATGGGGATGCGTATATTTACACATGGGTATGAGACTATGTGTTCATATACTGGATTTGAGGATAGTATTTAGGATTTGAGATGAGTCGATGAGATTGGATTTGAGGCCGTGAGATCGGTGATATGACTGGGTTCGTATTTGAGATATGACATGATATTTTAGCGGGTCCTTTGACGTAGTGTTTCCCACACGTGCATACATACATAGATGGTATCAGTATTGTACTAGACGTAGATCAGTACCCCGGATTTGATCTTGATAAAGAGGATACCGGATGAATAATGTGTTGAATGTGATATTGACCCGTACCCAGATTTGGGATGCCGTACGACGGATTTACGTACGAGCTATATATTGATGATAGATCCGCACTCTTGACTTGAGAATGTCATATTATAGATATTGTGTCGTATGTGATACTATTGAGGTGGGATCACCGACTAATATATATATATATATATATTGACTCAGATGTTAGGCGGTTTCCTTACCTTTCGTTTAGCCTGTTAGCTCAGCCCTATAGTTTAGTATGGTTGTTAGACTAGATTTGATTCCTACCTATTTCAAAAACTAATGAATCGTGGGTATTTTAAAGACAGGCCAAGGGATTCTACGAATATTTCAAAGGACGTATCTTTTCTTAAAAACACAGTAGCCCTTATTTCCAAAACACCGCGATTCGTGTTATTTCAAAAGGCACTACTGTATGACTTATATTTATATTAAATGTAGATTAGTTATCATTGTGTTTATTATTCAGCTCCCGCACCTTATTGCTGTTCGCTCCGCATCGCATACTTATATTGTGATTTCATATACCATTATTGATATCATGTTGTTAGGACACCAGCACCAATACCGATGATGCGTATGTTCCACGTACACTTACTTGCCGGCTCACACACATCCTCATCGGTAATTGCCATGTCACGTACACTTTAGACAATACTATTTCATCGACATAACTTGTTAGCTGATAGTTTCGACATAATATTAGTGCACTTGCCTTATATGCTAGTTTAGACATTGCAGTTATTACTTACTACTTCATGCATATTATTCACTGTCATGCCGTATTATGGAGTTTTATGCCTACATTCACTGGTTACGTGCTATTGATGATTGGATTTCAGATTTTCCTGAGATTTCCTGGATTTGGGGGAAAACCGCAAGAATATTTATAAACTTCTCTCTCTTTTTAAAATAAAAACTGCGGTTTACTCATGATGTATGAGTCGTCCACCATGAGTTTTCTGTTGGATTTCGAGACCCGATTCGAGGAGCTGGATGAACCGTCTCGGGTACATGGTGGACCTGGTAAGATACCCCGGGGAAAGAAGATCGAGTAGTAGACGATGAGCCCGGCTAAGGAAGACTACCTACCGGTGATTTTATCTGACGCGTCGGATATCCGGAGGATACCGTCGTGGTCCTGTGATTGATGTTCGGGGCCGATCCGGACTGACGGCGCCCTAGATAGTGAGATTGAGACACTGAGATTTTGAGATTTGATGATACAGGCCAGTCCGGATAGCCGGAGCCTGAGATATTGAGATATTGGGATTTATGTTTTGTGTCGATGCTAGACACTGTTTATGCTGATTTCATTTATGATACCTCGTTTTAAATATACAGAAATCTCACTAAGTTATGAAAGCAGTTTCTTCATTACATATATTCTGTTTTCATGCATTCATACCTCATCCATATGATATATTTCTACCCGGGGCACTGACACGAGCACATAGGATTACACTTGGGTTAGATGGTTACCCCTGCCACCTTTTCATACTTCAGACTTATCATTTTGAGGATTATATATATATATATATTGATCGTATGACCTAGGATTGCGTCATACATGCGATTTCTGCTCGTAAATGTTTTCTATTCACGAGTTGGCAACTCACCCCCGTTGTGCCACAGTTTCTTGCAGGTTTTGCCGTACAGGTTTCATTACGGCTTTGCTGGCACACTGCTTCCTTTCCGGGGGATTTGCTTGGTAGGTGGGTTCACTTGCATCGTGACCACCATTATACCTTGTATATTATTTATTTCAGTTGTACCTAGTTAAACTCCATCAACCAGACATGTATTTATTTCAGACTTGAGACCGGTTGTTTATTCTTTCGACCTTAGAGTCGCGCGTTGTATTTCTATGGATTTCATGCTATTTTGAGTTTCCTTTTCTATTGTGATCCTCGTCCTTCGGCGTTGTATATTATATTACTTGCGTGGTTGTGACCGTCGTTTGACGAAGAGCTAGCTCCCGCTTGGGATACCTTTATTCATTATATATGCTTTATCAGGTTTTGTACCCGTTTGGGCTCAGTATTTACAAAAGAAACTCTGCCGAAATTTTTAGAAAAGGACTTGTGATTTTTAAAATGCATATTTCGGCGTATGTTGCAAACTACTTGATTTAAATTGGTTTTTCCTTCACTCTACTACGTTTCCTGGTTTGGATTTCTGGGTTTTCGGCTTACTTAGATTACGTACGCCTCGAGACGTTTCGTAATTTAAGTGCCGGTCATGTTCCGTACTTTTCGGGTCGTGACAGTCTACCGGCATAACGCGACTAAGTAAGCCGAACCCAGAAATAAAAAACCATTGAAAAGTAATGAGTGTTAAAACATTTGATGGAAACATTTGTTAAAACATTTAGAAAACTTTAGGTTGTTTAGCAAAATTTTTTAAAGTTCAAGTTATTATCTCAGAAATTTTGGCAGCATTTCCTTTGTAAAAACTAGCTCCGAAATCGGGTACAAAACAATATATGAGTAAAATGATATACAATAAGAATAAAGCATCCCCAAATGGGAGCAATCACGCTCAACGGCGGAACAATCACCACAAATATAATATACGACGCCGTAGCGAAGAAATGAGCAGTATAAGTGAAAACAATTATCGTGAAAGATAAAGCTGCATAAATAAAGTTGGCTCACAACGAGCTCGACACCAGAGTACAAAATAATATATATCGTCCTCACAACTGGTCTCTAAGTCAATACATAAGTAGTAGATGGAGAGTACTAGATACAACAATGTATACAACTGGAAAATAAACAGATACCGCACAAAACCCACCTATCAGCAAAAGGGCTAGCACGCCAACTGCAGTGGTATCTATGTCAAAAGATGCAAGAAAACAGCCTGCCGCGACTACTCCGAGGGGAAACCTGCAAACACTGTGGTACAACGGGGGTGAGTTGCCAACTCGTGAATAGTAGATAACATATAAAGGTAATCGCGAGTATGCACGTACTGCGATACTCTAACATATGCCAACAGATAATGTCTATATGATGAACTGGATACGCAATAATCATGCCTAACAGGTGCATTTTAATAACATCAATATATATATGATGAGCAGGATATGCAGTAATCATGCAAAAGTACTCTATCAGGTACTATAACTACAGGATGAGATGTAAAATAATGAATGCTGAGCATGGGATAAAATATTATCTACACGGAATGTCAACGTGGAAAAATAACCGGTGTCCATCAATGCACCCAAATCCCAGTAAAACTCGGGCGCCGTCACCCTAATCGGCCCTCAAATCCTGTAAATCTCATAGAATCGTGAGTGCCCAACATCGGCACTCGAAATATCATAAAGTAATCATGTCCAGTATCGGCACACAAATCATCAAGTATCGGGCTCCGTCAGTCCGGATCGGCCCACGGGCTCCGTCTGCGGAATCGGCCCTCGGCCCCGGCAGTACGTGTCGTACCGCATCCATCTATCGACTCTGGTCGGTATCCTCCGGATAACCGCCAGGTTCAACCAATCACCGGTAGGTAGTAGTCCCTCTGCCAGGCTCACCGTCTACTGTACAGCGATCCGTTCTCGTCCCGGGGTACCATACCGGGTCTACCATGTACCCGCAATCGGCCTCGTCCAGCTCCTCGATTCGGGTTCACATGTCACACGTCTCAGAATCGAGAAAACGCATGGTGGACGCACTGAAATATCATATCAAGGGAAACCGGGTTTTTAAAACAGTGCGTATTTTCTTAAATAATATCCCGGTCCCCAAATCCAGAAATCACATAAATCCAAACTCAATGCGTAAATCCATGCAATGTGTCATATGACACTAAGAGTAAAAGAAAGGGAAAACCGTTCTTTTAAAAAGATCAAGTTTTGAAAATATCTCATGCGGTCCCTTAGTTTTTAAATCATGTCAATATCATCCATGTAATATAGGTATGGATGTGCGAATGGATATGTACGCAATGTGAGTGTAGCAATGTACATGTGCACTAATATGGATATACGAGGAATATGTGCACAAGTATGGATATATCAATGAAGGTATGCGCTAACATGGATATACAGTGTGCATGTGCGCAAATAGTGATATATCTGATAATATGTAAATATGCGACAAGCCATGACAATCATCAATGATGCGGCAATCGAACGATATGTAAATTGTAGCAATCCTATAGTGCAAGTGTCATGGCAATCACTAACGGTGTGTGTGTAACATACAAATAGTGCTCGTGCAGCTTTAACCGTTAGTGACAGTGCGGTGTTATATACTACCAATTCTATATGCAACAAGAAGGTAAGCTACAATAGTCCATACGAATATCTATGACTAAATATCCTATCACGCCCTGACGCTTAACGCCATACGGGCGATTTCCCCGTAGATGTTAAATCTATTCACCTGGTCGCGTGCTAAGTGTAGCCGACCACCTGCTTCTCTTTCCTTGCGGCGTCCGACGTACCCGTCTGCAAACCTGGAATTACACAAGGAATCCATATAAGCAAATATCTCGCGAAAACACGATATCAAACTCAAACGAGAAACTCGCGTCGCGAACTAAACGCGCGTGTATACGTAACGTGTGTGCATACGCCAAAACCCAACACGACACATTGTGGCACACAGCGACACGCTGTGACACACAGCAAACCAACTCAACACATCGCACGTGTCACGCAAGTCCCGCTACGCTAAAAATGTTAGTGCACGGCAGCGCCCCGGCAGTCTGTACGAGGCCAAAATGCGGAAACAAAATTTTTTCTTAACTTTAAACCGGTGCTACCGCGGACTATAAACCCTGATTGGGCCATTAACATAATACTAGCAAACTAAAGAACGGGGTAGAGAGATATACCGAGCGATCCGTGTCCTTCGGTCTTCTCGTCGTCGTCCCGATCTCCCCGCGGAATCTCCGGTCTTCATCTCCTCGTCGGAAGGGCACCACATCGCCGGGTTCTTTTACGGGCTCCCACCTCTGGACCGAGGCAACTCGGGCACGAAGTTGGCGAGTCGAAGTGCCCAAGGATACAGTAGATGAAGTGTAGAAAGCTTTGTCTCATTGGGGTATGAAGTTGCCATTTTGATGGAGGAAATGAACTATGGAATTTTTGTGGCAAGCATAGAATATGAGATGAATGATTTTTCTCCCCACAAAATCAATCCTCATCTCTCTCTCCCTCTCAAAAGTGGCCGGCCCCTTTACAAGAATGAGGAAGGAAATATACAAGGGGGGTGAGCACAAGAGGAGTGAGGAGGTAACCATAAGAAATGTGAAGAAAGAATGATGAGTGATGATGAGAGAATATAATCATCAACCATCTCATCAAGCAAAGTCAAGCAATGATGAACCAATGAAGTCAATGGATGGCGCACAATCATGAAGCAATCATGTGCCACAAAAATTCTTCTCATTTGTTAATTGCACAATTGCAAATAACCCCCTCCACCAATTTTCAGCCAAAGAAAGGAAACAAAGGAAAATGGCCGAAACGGAATGCAAACTGGCAACTTCAAAATACTGATCCCGTAATAAATTATAGGAAAACCCCGCTACTGTACATACATACCTGCATTTGTATTGCGACCGAATACAAATGCAATGAGACAAAATCTACATTGTACAATACTAGGATCCGGCTTAAACCAAAGCCCGCTAGTATTATCCGCCCGTTCATGATCCGTGCAATACCGCACGGATAAGATCGAACCCTGCCATATCTCCATACGTCCTCTACAGCGTTTCGCCCGTGACTTGAGAAACGGTCTGTGGGGGACTCTAAAGACTCGTCAATACTGTGGTTGTTGATTTAACCACTAGCACGTCAGAGGTATTAGCCATACGTAACGGGCTACCAGGTATTGACCAAAAGGGACGTCGATGAGCGAACTCATCCTGACACCCTACTGAGCCTGTTAGTGACAATATCCGTACAGTCCGGTCCGTTCGTCTATGAGCATCGCATGGCGGGCCTAGGGGGTTGGTAAAAGTCAGACCCCCAAAAGCGGTACAAGTCGTGTCGGAGTGTAGCCCAGAACACCCTGAGATACTACTGGAATACCTACCAGTAAATCTCCTGCCTCGGACGAGGGCTTTGTGTAATGGCTCTCCTAGACACAGCTCAACCTCACCCCCAATACCGGGAGAGACGAACCCCTGCAGATCCGCTCACTGCCTCCATGTGGCTCAGGACTGTACCCAACTAAAACCTGTTTGCACGACTCCTTTGAGCCGTGGTAGGGTAGTAATCAAAGTACAGTGGGAACTCACACGAGACAAATGACGATCTCAGGTCGATGAACTAACTTGTACACATGTCACCAGGGAACTGCTATCTGACGTCAGGTATAAGACCAACTAGCATGTTCCCGACGAGTCCTGTCCGGTGTACTCATAACCCAATGAGCACCTGTATACATCTTAGGTGAACCAACTGACACCAATGGCTTGTGAGACCGGCCACCGCCCCTCGTCGGGGTCTCGATTGTATACACTAGTCCACTCTGGAGTATCGATGCCCTATCTCGAAACTCCCACGACTAGGGACCTTTTAAGGATGTGCTTATAGACCCCAGCTCCCACATATATGATCGTCATCATATTGCTGGCAGTCAAGCAAGAATCCTAGGGGCTCTATCAACGTGCAATAGTGACCTGTAAGGTCACCTAAAGCAGTACACGATGATAAAGATAAACCAGATAGCAAACTATCATCTTGAGTAAGACTGTCCTACCGGTATAGGTTCCCCATCAATCATTGCAATCACGTGCCTGTGATCCAATAATTGACTCTGAGGGCACTATCTCCAACAATCTCCCACTTGCACTAAAGGCTAATTATTGTGATGTCGCATACTCACAGCCCGTGTGATACTGAACACCCAACTCCTCTACTAATCAGTCTCACAAAACCTGTTTGTGAAACTAGTGCGTTCGAGAATAGCTTCAGTGAGTGGATCCGTCCTAATGTTTCTTTCTATATCTCTCTTAATCTCAAGTTCGCGGAGAAACCCATCTCCCGAAATGAGCAATACCTGTCTTAGAATATGTTTGGATATCTGATGGGACCTAGTTCATAAATGAACTCCAAATCCAAACTTCTTAGACTGTATCGGCAACTGAACTTAATCAGTATCCTACGCCATGCCTCCCTCAGTATCCGCTTGGACCTCCTGTCCAAACTACTGCCCCTCGTCAGAGGGAAAACTATAACTCTGACAGTCACTCTGTCATCCAGGTCACCTTGGAAACCTGGAATGATAACTGTCTCCCGAATGAGGTTGTCGTTATCATATCCCTAGAACATTCTCTTATGTTCTAAAACTGCTTCCGATCGTTTCTCCAGGATTGGATTAATATCAACTTATTGCATCTACTGTAAAAACAACATCTGGTGTGGTACTTGACATCTCATGATTGGCTCAATTGCCTAAGCAAGTGATCTGCCAATCATGCACATCCCTTTCCCCTTTAGTCAGTAAGACACCTTTAGAGAGGATGACTCTACACCTGCAGGTACACTACCGTGTCAGGAGTCGTCCATTCTAAAACACCTTTAAAATGCTGTCTAAATACCCATATTGGGAAACTACCCAAATCTAGATCTAAAACCATAGATCCAGTAACCAGAATGTCTTGATATAATATCCAAATCCCATGTGGAGAAACTACTGTGTGACAACCAAAGTATAACCGATCGTAGTATAGGAACATCACTTCCTACTCTGTGTATGTCATCCAAATACCAGGACATCACACCCTACTACCTTCTTAACAGATCCACCCCTTATTCTGATGAAGTCAAACCTATGACTGTCACATCAGAAATAGATGATCTATCTCCGCTTTTCTGCTTTAGCCTATAAATAGACACAAGCCACTTGTCCACTATACTTCTGCTGCTCCCACTGACTATGACAACCCTCTGGGAGAATAATATACACGTGCACTTCTAAAACCAGTTCAGAACGACGCTATACTCATCCTCCTGCCGGGTCTCATAGCCTGGAACAACAGTAGTGTCATGTCTGGGTAAACAAGAACCTCCCTGTCACCGTCTTTGAGCATACTGAAGTACCTCTCGAGTGCCTGAGGTTACCCACCATATCTGCGGAGTGGCCAATGGAATGTCAATCCAGATTGAATCTTTAGGTTCTTATCAAATTTTCAGTAATCGTTTGCGGTTCTGGAATCACTTCCAGTTCTACCATACTCCCACTACTGTTTTCTGAAAAAAATCCATTTTTATTAAAACTGTGGCGGGTCAAGAACAATATCACTATTGATCTTCCAGATGGTACAAAGTCAACCCTCGTCATAGCCAGAGTCAACCCACAAACGGCCATTACAGAAACGTGTCTTGAGTTATCCAGAGTCTGGTTTTAAGCATAAGCCGGACAACTCCCCGTACCTTAACAATGTCAAGATATGCATTGTTCTGTATCCAATACAGAAACAGAGGCACTGATTTAATTGAACCAGATTCAAATCATGCAGCTGTCTTCAGTGCATGTCAACTAAATGGAAAAAGGCCGATCAGCATTACTCAACTTAGGAGTGCTTCCAATTATAAATAACCTGAAAGAGAAGCAAGTTCTCTTAATCATTACTATCAACTGAATACCACAAGTATCTACATCTTCGATCACCTTGAAGAATCCCGATACCTGCAACATCTGGTTCTCTACTCTATTCTTATACCTATAACTTCTCAAAATTTGGATCTTGTGTTTCTACGAAACACATGTCTAAGAACTAGAGAAGTCACAAGTAAACAGAATATAGTACGAGTACCAACCCCCCTGTCCTGATGGACATTGGACAACATACAATACTTTGTATAAGTCTCTTGAGTCCAATAACTCAATCCATGTGTGTCGTAGGTTGAAAACTGTACTTATGGTTAAGAAGAATTACACCGATATTTAATGCTCCTTACCTAACCATCCACTGATATAGGTAAATGTCATGGACATAATTTCAAAAAGTTATATCTCACTCTATAAAAATAGATGTACAAATATATCAATTTGAAATTGGTGCATAGCAACGGATATTCAAAACCAAATATTTGTCGTCCGGCAAACAGCCCAGGCGATTTCCTCAAATATCACCAATTACAACGAATTCCGATATAATGAGGACAATCACCTAATTCCCAATAACTTACTCACACTCATCATCTGTAAAACCATACGGATGTGAGAATCATACCTGGTAAATACATACCCTGGAGCAAGTGTCTAATTGGGAAATCAGTTTTCTTTTAACAGTACACAGTGAAACTGAAATATTGAAATGTTTCGTAGGGGTATCCGGGTATTCCTAGTAATACCTCTTCCATTATCCAGATTCACAACTGTAACCGTGTATTTCTTTGCCATCTCTCCAAATCCCTTCATATGTCTTTAGTCATTACCTTCTGTACACCCCTTTAGACCAAATGGTTTTCTTCATTCCCTACCGCTCGGCACCAGCCTATGGTTTGGAAGAAGACTATCCAATAAACATAATGGGTGTACTGTCCTAATCCTAGGAACACTCGCAATGCGAAGAAGGTGAAGATAAAAGACAGCTAAATAAACCTTATTCCTATTTCTCCTGAACCAGAATCCATCCCCGAACTGGAACAAGTTTCTTTCGAGTTCGTATATAACCATACGATGGAATATCCAATAAACTGTGGATCTTCGTAGTGATACGGAGTGTTCTGGAGAAATACAAAGGTGATGTAGGATTGGCGAAAAAATACTTGGTTTGGTCGTGAATAGCAGTCGCAATTTACTTTGCCCTCCTTCTAGTCCCTTTGTTTGTCTTTACATAATACCTTCTGTACACCATCGTTAGGCTAATTGGTTTTCTTCATTCCCTACCGGTCGACACCTGCCTATGATTTGGAAGAAGACTATCCAATTTGCGTAATAGGTGTACTATCCCCTAATCTAAGGGGCACTCGCAACCTGAGAGAAGGTAAAAGGAAAAGGCAACTGAATAGTCCTATTCGTTTTCTCCAGAACCGGAAACCATCCTCGAATAAATTCCTTCGAGTTCGTATATAACCATACGATGGTTTTATCCAATGGAAGTGGACGTTCGTAATAATACGGGGTGTCCTAGAGAAAAGGGTAAAAGTAGGAGTGGCAATGAGGTATGCAACTCTGACAATCCAAAAGCCAGTGTTTAAGAAGGTTCGGTTAACTTGGTCACCGAGTCATAGTCAAGGGTCGGGTCATGGTCGCTGCCAAAGAGAGAGAGAAAAGAAACACTCAGCGTGCACTCTAACCTAGATCAGAATGGTTATCAATTTATCTAATCAGGAAACCTCCCACTGTATCGTCAAATTCTCCTCCAAACCTGAAAGAAGAATTAGTCGGGATTACCCGAGGAGTAAACCAACTCATCAGTGGGAATCGGGATCCAACTATCATCGCATGATAACGTGACGGAATCCACTCACGTTATCAAACTCCAGAAGGTATGCGCATGCCTGGCAGGTTTCAGTTTCTTTAGAAACTCCCGATGTATGTTTTTACCCCTAAGACCCAAGTGACCTTGACAATGCCAACATATCAAAAAGTCCTAGTCAAGTTCAACCCGTCATTATCTTGATTGCGTTAAACCCACCCGTACGAGTCCTTGACAATGCCAACATAACCGTACGACTGTCCTAACCAATCTACTTATCCATGCGACAGAAAAGCATTACAGAGCTACCGAACACTACGCCTCGGCAATGCACGACATACGTAGCACGAATACTAAGCAATAATAATCTGAAATGATGGAGGGCTACGGTTGTTTTTGGCGAAAAACCTTTTACCGTAATGAACTTGATATCGTTGAAGGAACTGGATAACTTTTTATAAAAATATAGTGGCGAAAACCTTTGCTAAAGAGATCACTCCCGGTGAAGGGATCTCGGCTCTTTCCCCGTAGAATGAGGTGAAGGATATTCCAACTGAATACCACGATGCAAAGCAAAAAGTAATCGGCTATAGTGAAGTTATTACCCTGACACGAACTTCTGTCCAAGGGGTCACTCCGGGTGAAGGGATCTCGACCCTTGCTTCGTCGACTGAGGTGCTGGATATTCATAACCGAATACCACCGTGCAAAACAAAAAAGAACGTCCTTACAATAACAGCTTTTTGAAAAATGTTCTAACAATATCAGAATAGGTTTGTTTAGCTTGCATTGATCTGAATCAACGCAGTCCCATCAATTGATCACACCAATAAAGAACGAAAATACGATGTACGTATATGTCATCCGCATTCGCCACTGGGTCCCGTCATCACCCGTTAGGTTACTTAACTAACGACAGAGCGGGGACTGGACTAGCGCGGATGCAAAACATATACAACATCTACTAGTATATATATCAATATATAATATTCGCTCAAGGCGTGATAAAATGCAACATCACAGAAATGTAATAAGCATCACAGAACAATACAGATATCTGGGATCCCCGGGTTTCATAGAGCCGCTACTGAAACCCGACGTTCCCCTGGTCGTATGGATAGCCTGTGCAATGAAATCCTAGACCCCTACGGGCGCGGCAAGTTACCCGCCAAAACCTGAAGCGAGGCAGCCCCCTTCAGCAACGTGAATGGACCACTCAGCACTTCACGGAATCCGGTAACTTGGGCACCCCTCCTTGGGTCAACCTGTACACCCTACGAGTACGGCGAATAACTCGCCAATTCTAGAGTGAAGCCCCCTCCGTCTCAATGCCATGAGATGCGGGCTCGTTGCCCTCTAGAACCCGGCTACCCATGCACCCCTCCGCAGGGTAATCCTAGTACAGAAAGTAAAATATACTTATAACGGGTACATCAACCTCAGCCCGGTCGTGCCCCAAAAGAATAATATACAAACAGGCAGTGACGGCAGTCCACATGTCAGACGCTCGCCCCGCAATATCAAATGTACATAATAAACCAAACTGTACTACCATTGCATCCAGGCTATCCACCACGACAATCCGCAACATCACAGCATAACACAGAACATCAACATGAATGTCACGTTCGCAAATCCGTCTAAAAGAGCTATAGCAGTTAGACAGGATTTACCGATCAAATGACATTCACGGTCGCAGATATAATGTAAATACTGTGAACTAACATGTTTAAAATTTTCGATCGACTAAATTTACCGAAGTGGGCCCCAAGCACAACTGTAGCACTCAAAGAAAATCTGGGCCCAAACAGAACATACCAAAAACCCTATTTCCATGTCAGAAGCCCACTGTGAAAATTTGGTGCAGTTTGGCCACAGAACGGCGGCGGATCCTCGGCCAAAACGTGGTTTTGGCCGCTAATCCGCCGCGCTACAGTAACATCATCCTACCAAATTTTCACAGAATTCATAAAAAAAACTGCACGTAATTTTCCGATGTACCAAATAATTTTTAGAGCACAGAAAAATTCGACAGAAAGTACGACATGGAAACGCGGTTTTTGGAAAATCCGTTGGATAGAACTTGTAAACACATTATAGCAAGCCAGACTAGGTTAATGGCCTCGCTCTGATACCATGTTGGTGCACGACAGCGCCCCGGCCGTCTGTACGAGGCCAAAATGCGGAAACAAAAATTTTTCTTAACTTTAAACCGGCGCTACCGCGGACTATAAACCCGGATCGGGCCATTAACATAATACTAGCAAACTAAAGAACGGGGTAGAGAGATATACCGAGCGATCCTTGTCCTTCGGTCTTCTCGTCGTCGTCCCGATCTCCCCGCGGAATCTCCGGTCTTCATCTCCTCGTCGGAAGGGCACCACATCGCCGGGTTCTTTTACGGGCTCCCACCTCTGGACCGAGGCAACTCGGGCACGAAGTTGGCGAGTCGACGTGCCCAAGGATACAGTAGATGAAGTGTAGAAAGCTTTGTCACATTGGGGTATGAAGTTGCCATTTTGATGGAGGAAATGAACTGTGGAATTTTTGTGGCAAGCAAAGAATATGAGATGAATGATTTTTCTCCCCATAAAATCAATCCTCATCTCTCTCTCCCTCTCAAAAGTGGCCGGCCCCTTTACAAGAATGAGGAAGGAAATATACAAGGGGGGGTGAGCACAAGAGGAGTGAGGAGGTAACCATAAGAAATATGAAGAAAGAATGATGAGTGATGATGAAAGAATATAATCATCAACCATCTCATCAAGCAAAGTCAAGCAATGATGAACCAATGAAGTCAATGGATGGTGCACAATCATGAAGCAACCATGTGCCACAAAAATTCTTCTCCTTTGTTAATTGCACAATTACAAATAACCCCCTCCACCAATTTTCAGCCAAAGAAAGGAAACAAAGGAAAATGGCCGAAACGGAATGCAAACTGGCAACTTCAAAAAACTGATCCCGTAATAAATTATAGGAAAACCCCGCTACTGTACATACATACCTGCATTTGTATTGCGACCGAATACAAATGCAATGAGACAAAATCTACATTGTACAATACTAGGATCCGGCTTAAACCAAAGCCCGCTAGTATTATCCGCCCGATCATGATCCGTGCAATACCGCACGGATAAGATCGAACCCTGCCATATCTCCATACGGCCTCTACAGCGTTTCGCCCGTGACTTGAGAAACGGTCTGTGGGGGACTCTAAAGACTCATCAATACTTTGGTTGTGTATTTAACCACTAGCACTTCAGAGGTATTAGCCATACGTAACGGGCTACCAGGTATTGACCAAAAGGGACGTCGATGAGCGAACTCATCCTGACACCCTACTGAGCCTGTTAGTGACAATATCCGTACATTCCGGTCCGTTCGTCTATGAGCATCGCATGGCGGGCCTAGGGGGGTGGTAAAAGTCAGACCCCCAAAAGCGGTACAAGTCGTGTCGGAGTGTAGCCCAGAACACCCTGAGATACTACTGGAATACCTACCAGTAAATCTCCTGCCTCGGCCGAGGGCTTTGTGTAATGGCTCTCCTAGACACAGCGCGACCTCACCCCCAATACCGGGAGAGACGAACCCCTGCAGATCCGCTCACTGCCTCCATGTGGCTCGGGACTGTACCCAACTAAAACCTGTTTGCACGACTCCTTTGAGCCGTGGTAGGGTAGTAATCAAAGTACAGTGGGAACTCACACGAGACAAATGACGATCTCAGGTCGATGAACTAACCTGTACACATGTCACCAGGGAACTGCTATCTGACGTCAGGTATAAGACCAACTAGTATGTTCCCGGCGAGTCCTGTCCGGTGTACTCATAACCCAATGAGCACCTGTATACATCTTAGGTGAACCAACTGACACCAATGGCTTGTGAGACCGGCCACCGTCCCTCGTCGAGGTCTCGACTGTATACACTGGTCCATTCTGGAGTATCGATGCCCTGTCTCGAAACTCCCACGACTAGGGACCTTTTAAGGATGTGCTTATAGACCCCAGCTCCCACGTATATGATCGCCATCATACTGCTGGAAGTCAAGCAAGAATCATAGGGGCTCTATCAACGTGCAATAGTGACCTGTAAGGCCACCTAAAGCAGTACACGATGATAAAGATAAACCAGATAGCAAACTATCATCTTGAGTAAGACTGTCCTACCGGCATAGGTCCTCCATCAATCATTGCAATCACGTGCCTGTGATCCAATAATTGACTCTGAGGGCACTATCTCAAACAATAAATTAGGTAAACGGTCCCAGATTTAATCTGGAGCAAAAACAGGAAAATCAAACAAGACCAAACCCTTCCCAGTGCCTACAGACAGCTACTTGCCAAAATCCAACACAAATCCCAACTATTGGGCCGGCGGCAAAGGGGTATCATACCGGCCCAAAACTGGTGGGTGGGGTCCAGGTCTCTACACTAGGGTCCTAACCCAATTCATAGCCTTGTGTATATGTTTTCTTACTAAAATTATTTCCCTAATAGCAGCAGATTCTATGTATCATACGGGTTTAACCTAAAAACGTTTCAAAACACTAAATTTGCCATAATAGGGTATTTTGTGGAACTAGGTGAGTTAACAGGGATTTAGTGATACCAACAGCACATACTAGAGCTAGTTTAACCTTAAACCATCCTGAATCACCATTTTTCCCAACCAAACCCTCACAATACGTCAAAGTCCCCGATACACTAAAACTACCCCAAACTCTCCCAGATTTCTACCTGCAAACAATTAGGGAAAATAAATAATACCAAACCCAGAAAAATACCCATCGACACCACTAGCCAAAGCACAACCACCCAAAGCATAAGGGAGGCCGGCGACGCTGGAAATGCAAGGGGAGGTCGCTGGGATTTTGGGAAGAGGGGGGTCTCGTATTTCAACACACCAGCCTATACTGCCTGAACACCATTCTGAAGTTATTTGCTAAGCTAGGAAATGAGCAAAGATATAGAAGATCTCAATATCCTACACATTATCAAAACCGTATTTTAAAACTTCAAGTTTTGCGACTTAAGGCGATCTAGCTAAATCTAGTGAAACTAATGGGTTCAAACAGCAATATTATCACTTAATTAGGTTGACTAGGCTATAAAAACTCTAACTTAACTAAATCTTACATCAAAACACAAATCTAGCACTAATAATCACCATAACCACTAACCGAAGCATTTAACAACACATAAACTTAGCAACAAGGAGTTGGGTTTAAGAAATATACCCCAATAGATCCTAGGAAGCAGGAAAAGGGAGGAGGAGAAGAATGGAAGGAGCCACTGCTGCCTGCTACTGCTGCTGTGCTGATGCTATTGATGTTATTGCTGTTGGTGATGCTGGAGCTGCTACTGCTGCTGCTGGTGCTGATGCTGATGCTGGTACTGCTGAAGCTGCTAGAGCTGTTGGTGTTGTGTTGTTGCTGTGTTGCTGCTGCTGCTGCCGCCTTGGTGCTGCTGTTGTTGCTGTGTTGCTGCTGCTACCTTGGTGCTGCTGTTGTTGCTGTGTTGCTGCAGCCGCCTTGCTCCCACTGCTGCTGTTGTTGCTTCTGCTGCTGCTGCAGCTGTGTGTGTGTGTAAGTGAGAGGGAGAGATGTGGGGAATGAGTGTTTTAGAAAAAGAAATGAGGGAATAAGAGAGTCAAACCCCTCTCTCTCTCTCACCTCATTTAATGCAAGCATGGGCTCATGCCATGATGCCTATCATGCCCATTCTCTCTCTCTTTTTCTCTCCCTCCAAGTCAACCCCCATTCAAATCATTTTCCATTTAAAAAAAAAACACCCACATAATTAAAAACCAAATAAACTTAATGAAAATGGGTTAATCCACCATGGTTGCTAAACATGGTTTAACCCTAATTTAACCCTAGTTTACATGCACATGTGTGTGCAAGCTTCAATAAATTCTGATAAAATATTCATTAATTTTGATAAAATATTTGGAAATAGGTTTGGTAAACTTTTTATTAAAAATCATATATTAAAATATAATTAGCCACTAATCACATCCTAAGGTGTTACAGCTCTGTTGCTGGGTCTTAAATAAAGAAGATCCTAAAATGTTGTTAAGTGGATCTTAACTCAAATTGGACTAACGTATCCTTACCAAAGATATCAATCGAGCCCATATGCTCTTGATTTCCAAGGTCTCAAATATGACAAAAAATTCTTGAGTCCACCATAACCCTTTTCTCTCAAATACGGAATTTGGTTTAAGGGTATATCTCTTCACACCTCTGATACATGTCGTTGTAATTCTTCAACGTCTTCAGAGAGGTGGCGGGTCCCGACGACCAATAACTTCTTCATGCACTTCCAAATTGACGTGCATGCCTCAAATCGGAGCGTGCCCTAAATTTGGCACATTCCATATCAATATCGTTCACTCCGCCACGTAACAAATACACGTGCGCACGAGTTGAATAATGGACCGAAATGTCTTTAAACTAATATTCGCCCCAAATACGGCGATGATGGACTGAAATGTCCTTAAACTAATATTCTCCCCCAAATACGGCGACAAAGGATCGAAACGTCCTTAAAGCAACATTTCGCCTCAAACATAGCGATAATGGACCGCGATATTCTTAAACTAAAATAATCGAGCCCAAATGCTCATTTTTTAAAGTTGATCTTAATCTCAAATCAGATTAACAATCCGTAAATCAACCCAAACCCAAATCTAAAAACATACGAATTTGAATTAATCCACGTCCTACGGAGGACGACATAAGCTAGTCTCCGTATACAATCCACGGGCAACCAAAATAAAACAAATATACACACGACACGAAGTGAACTTCCGAAGCGGGAGAAAGTGGTTATCGCGATGTGGTAACGTAATTAACTGCAGGGGCTTGCGCCTGCAGGGAAGAGCGTCCCCACAATCAAAAACCCCTCGCAAACGAGGGGGAATCTGATAAAGTCTGCTACAATGGTCGCGTCCATCCAAACCTCCGATATACGGTGCCATAAATCAACTTGGTATCTTCGGAAAGGTGGACGGATAAATCCAAATAGCATCTGCCCCCAGGATTCAGGCCAGACGTCCCAACGTCCTGGTCCGGCTTTCAGCGGTAAACAGGGCCAAACCTTGGAGCCTCAGTTCGTGGCCCGGAACGGCGTCGAATGGCTTTCGCGGTCGAGGATTTCGGTGTTGTCGAGGTTACTGTTGCGGTTGCTGCTGTTGCGCGGATAACCCGACGATAGTGGCTGTAACAGAGGTTGAAGAAGGAGGTGACAACGAAGACGGGGGCGGAGGTTGAGGAGGCAACGTGAGTCTCGGGCATGGGCACGAAGAAAATGATGATGAAGAAGATGATAATGGCAATCGACAGTGAAGGCGGTGGCTGTGAAGGCAGTGGGGTTGAGGTGATGGTCGGGACGAGGGAGAAAGAAGTAGGAATCCTCGATTTGGTGAAGGTGATGGAGTCGGGAGGGGTAAGGAAGGTGGCGATGGTGAAGGTGAAGAAGAAGAGGAAGAAGGTGGCTGCGGTGAGGTGTGGGTGTTGGCTTAGTGGGTGCGCCAGTGAAAGAGTAGGCTCGGTTTGTTTTTTGAGAAGAAGAAGAAATATCATGAGGGGAGAGAGAGTGTATGATAATGATGTGATGATTGATTAAATAGGAAATAGAGAGAGAGAGAGAGAGAGAGAGAGAGAGAAAGGAATATAGTATTATAAATTAGGTTAAAGATTATATAATATATGGAGAGATAGAGAGAATTGTTTATATATATATATATATATATATATATATATATATATCTTGTTAGGATAAAGATATAGGATGAGTTAAATATATATAGGTTTAAAATAATTTGCACAAAAACCATATTTGCTTAAAAGGTTTAAAGAGATCTTTAATATCTATCATATTTTTAGTTAAACTTATCATACACAAATATATTTTACTACACAACTAATGCCAATAGAATATATTATATGAATAATTAAATAGGATACGAATAGATTGACAAACCAATCTTAAAACTAAATATTATATATTTAACCAACAGACAACCATAACTATAATATATTATATCTGAGAAATATTAAGCTCTAAATTAAAGATAGATTTAATTGAGCAAAAAATTACACTGATACTATTATTTTACTATACCAATATTCTAAGGTGTTACGGTCCGGCTATATGTAAATAGGTAAAAGTGGTCATGAGATAACCACTTCGGTCGCTTGACCTACAGCATATGACAACTTCATCCTGACCCAGTCAAGACGACTCTATTAAGTGCTCTCACTGTCGCCATACCCAGTATGCAATATCACAGTCACTGCTCCGAGCAGATGACGTCTAGCACTTAGTCTCACCTTCGTATTCTTCCCTAGTATAAAGGGGATCTCTTGTGTAAGCGAGAGTTTCTACCTGCTGACATATCCTTATTAAATGTGTGCCTTACACATTTCGTGTGCCCTGCACACTTGTACTCCATTCCTGAAATAGTCAAACAAAATATAGAAATATCCATCTCAGATAAGAAAGAAAGAAAGCTATGCACTATCAATCTTAAAATATACATCTATAAACGTAACCCATAATAATAATGTCAAATATAAGAATAAGGTCTATCAAACAATTTGAAATGCAATATGGCGCCTGGGACGAAGCCCAAATGAATATAGCGTTACTCGGTTATTTCCTTCGTCATCAGATCCCCGATCGTCTGATCTGAAGGAAAACCCTATAGCTTAGACCACTTTCTTCATGCCACTTAATTCTTGATAAAGTGTCGTTAAATTTATAAGTGTTTCAACTTCCCATATATATATAGGATTAATTGAGTATGCTATCGTTGACCTGATATCACGATTAAGAGAAACCATGTTTCTCTTGCGTGCGAAATCACGTGCAAACTCCTGAGGAATCACCTCAGCCTAGCAGCCCCTTGGGCGTTACTGAGGTAACCGCATATTCCATCCGCATGGTGAAAAAAAGATACACTTTTTGCTTCTTACTATTTCGAGTGATGGCCTTGCCATTATGCAAAAAAGCTCGTGCAGATGTGGATGTTCGAATACCCAGATTGCTGACCTAGTCAGCACTTGTATGTCTACTTAATCGCAAGCCAGATTCCATATAGCACAAGGTATAGTGGGTCATCCCACATAAATACCTAAAAATCCTCGTCACTTCATCCCTGATTTCTTATAGCACAAGGTATAGTAGACTCTAATACTAAGTCTAATCGGCAAGGATTATATGTCTGGTCAAGAACACATCATGCATACATTTGACTACTGACTATGCAAAATAAAATCCACAAAATCTGTCTCTCTGTGTCAAGAGTCTTATAGAAAAGATCAAGCCTAAAAACATGTCCATTAGTGACTGGAGTAATAAACTGGAGAGTGACTATGCGGGCTGAGCTGTTTTAAGACATACCTCATGTGAGTATCCAAAGACAAACATAGGATGCTCCTGAAACGGCTCTTAACTCAACATCTCATATGTCCTCTGTAGCGAGAACAACCACTCCAAGTGACACTTATTGTCTCCAAGTCACTTTTGGTCATCACTACATCGTTCATAACAAGATCTCTGAACTTACAGTTGTTCCATTCAATCATCTTCAGTCCATATTCAATATAGATTGATGATATCGAACCAACAACTGCTTGGATAAGTGTTTCAAACCATAAATCGACTCTCTGAGTCGACTCGAGTCCCTTTGGTTTTGAAACCTGTAGGCAGATCTCCTAGATCTCCTTATCCAAATTTTCATCGACAATACGATCTAAGTCCGCAAGACTAGTTTAAGATCTTTTTGTGTAATACTCTGTTGGGGAAGGTGAAATAGACGTAATCATCACCCAGGATGAAAGTATCTCTTTATTTTCCACCTACGCTAGGTGAATCCTTTCGTCAACAAGTGTATCTTATATCTCTCTACAGTATCGTCCTCCCTTCGCAAGATCTCGAAAACCCCAGTTTTTATCAATAGTCTTGCATCCGGTAGAATAATCGATCAAATCCCAGACTTGATCTTTTATCGTTGACTCTTGCACCTCTTTCACAGTAGGCCCAGAAATAGCATCTACAAATAGATTGTCGTTATTCTCTTTCACAGTAGGCCCAGAAATAACGTCTACAAATGACTTGGGTTCCACAACAAATACAGAGTTACCATAGACGTCTCCCTTTTGATATCGAAATATCGTCGGGGTGTCAATCCACGACACTATCTACAAATCTCTTGAGGATCCGTGATTGGCTATGAGCCATCATCCAAAATATCGCTCCCACCGTTGCCAGCCATTGAAAGGAACTAATTCCTTCTGCACTGCTGACCGATTACGAAACTCCTTAATCTTGTAGAATCCCAAATCCTGACCTATTTCTATATTTTACGTAAATTCCTTCCCAAGGAAATCGCTCGATGTTTCCTCTCTGAGAAAATCGCTCGTTGTTTCCACTCTGAGGAAATCAATGTCACACGACCAAATGTCAATCACGGTCCTATCACATACTCATGGACACAAGTGACCTCACAGGTTTCTAGTTCGTCCATTACTCATAGGGTGTTGGTTGTACTGTCTTTGAAGAGCACATGATCAAGAACATAAGCTGCTGCCAATAGCACATTTCCCAAACAATATATAAGATTGGACCTTGCCGTCATGTTCTTTATCATATTCAGGGTTTCCTAATTTTCCTCTCTATAACATTATTTTGTTGCAGAGTTTACGGTATCACCAGCTATCTGACGACTCCTTTTTTTATTCAGTTCCTTGAACTGGTAAAATAAATATTCCTGGCTTGCTTACAGTTTCCAGAACTGCTCTGTGAAACACGCGCAACCCTATTTGCGTGAACGACTCTTCACTTCATTAATACCACGTTTGATACAAATCAACGTTTTAGTTCCGTGTGAGATCAATAGCCATATCGAGTAGTTATTAATGAAGGTGTTAAATTAGAAAACCCCACTACGTGTCTTCACGTTTATAGGTCTGTATCTATCGGAGTGAATTATCTGCAGCGGATATCCAAATGGTTTTCCTTTGGTAGTTTTGCCTCTCAGGCACCTCTCATAAGTAGATGGTTTGATTTAGGCTCAAATTCCAACCCATCCACCTAAGTGGTTAGGTCATCCCATCTATCTATTGACATAATCCACCATGTCATTCATGTCATTTATAGAAGGGTTAATTCTCAAAACCCTAAGGAACTCATAAAACAGATTGTTCCATTAGGCTATCTAAATATCCTAAGCCGAGACAGAAACTGTAACTGATGGGAAGATAATTTGTGGATAGCTATCTGCATCCCCGATACAGAATTGACTCATATGTTCTCGACACATAATTTTCTTCCACAAACTTTTCTGCTCCCAGTAGAAGGTCTTCTTCTACTCAGTACTCTGACAAGAAAATTATTTATGAATAGCTATCTGCATCCCTGATGCAGAATTGATTCATGTGTCCTCGACACATGACTTTCTTCCACAAACTTTTCTGCTCCAAGCAGAAGCCCTATTTCCATTCAGTACCCTGATGGGTGAAGCGGTTCAAATTCCCATAATTAAATGTTGGACTTATTATATCCATTATTGCCACAATATTTCTCCATATCATATCACTTAAGTTGTTGGCGCGTTATTCCTGTTTTTGTAGCTCGATAGAACTTTTCTTGCGTTAGGACACCCACCCTTGTGCACTGTTAATCTCGTCAACATATCGGTAACGCTCTTGGTTCTATCACCCTTATTAATATAAACCTTAAGTCTCGGTTACTCAAACGTACTGGCAAACGTCGACATATTCGCTTTCCGCATAACTAACTGCTTCATATATCGAGTAGAAAAAAATAACCGCCTGTTGCTGTCGCTCACTAGTCTAACTGGAACAGTACTCTTCAGATCCCAAATCGATGAAGATATAACTCTTAAGTGTATCTGTATTACTTAGTTCAACTCATTATATGAAAATAAGGTCAAAAACCGAAAAATATTGTGACGTTGCCACGTCGCATAGATTTCCCCGTAATCATCGCACAGCTTATCTCTTGGCGTGTAAATACCCTATAACTATTGCTCAATATAAACTACGAGTGCTCGATAATAAAACATATGATCACTAATAATATCGCTCTTCATCACGTCTAACGCGTAGAGCGATCCTAAATATGTCAATGCTCCGAAGATTGCTGCATCTCGATGGTGTTGCGTCGTGTAGCCCCGCTACATTGCTGCCACCTCGATGGTGCTGCATCGTGCAGCCTTGCTATATCGCTACGAGCTTATCACTAGCGTCCAAGTCTTTAAGCTTGTTCATATCATATTAAACTAATATTTCTATTTTATTATGTTATCGCCATCTATCATCTCACCCCTGGTAAGACTGCCGATATCTTGATTTTATTATGGATGCATTAAGACTATGGCATATAATGAAGTACCGTTCTTTTCCAAAGAACGCTTCGTTTTCAATCCATCTTAACAACAATAATAAACCTACATCCCGAAAAAAGAGAAAAATGTTTATAGCCCCAACTACATCCTTCAAAAGTATAAAATTTAAAATTTTGTTAAAATGATTGAAAAACGGATCATAGATTTCCTAGAAACGAAGTAGATTGGTTAGTTGAATCTAAACTTCTGTCTCCTCTCAAAGTTTCCCATTTGAAATTTGTCAGATTAATACATTATATGTCTTTGTATATATAATATGCCATGCACAACACAAAATGCAACAATCAATGTAACAAATTTTATTTTCATTTAAACCACCATATCTAAATTTGTCCGTTTTATTCGTGAAATTAATACGCGCGCCAGGTGCTCCTACTGGAACAACCACCCATCAAATCTATAAGTTTTTATGTGAGAATAAAAATTTGAAACTTTTGGAGAGCAAACAAAATTTTTGAAAAAAATATAACTCTCAGAGTTAACAGTAAAACCATTAACTAACCCAAAATTTGAATGGAAAACTCCCCAAATATAAGAAAACTCCTAAAATAATTTTCTTAAATTTTTTGGAATTTTCTGAATTTTTTTAATTAAAAAAATATGAAAACGGACAGGGAGAGCCCGTCTCGGCTCGGCTCAAGCCGCAGAGCCTAGCTCAGCCCTTGGATATATGCCTGGCTTGAGCCCAGCTCGGGCCCGATGGCTGGCCCCTTTTCTTTTATTAAAAAAGTGAATTCTTTCTTCTTCTTTTCTTGAAAAAAAATCCGAAAAACATAAAATTTTCATAAATTATTTTTTTTTTGTTAAAAAAAATATTTGGTCCACTACCACAATCCAAAAAAAAAAAAATTGGTTCCCAACCAAAATCCCAATAAAAATATTTTTGGTTCCTAACCAAAAATCCAAAAAAAAAATTTGGTTCCCAACTAAAAATCCAAAAAAAATATTTCGTTCCAAAGTAAAATCCCCAAAAAATATTTTGTTCCAAACCAAACTCTGAAAAAATATTTGATTCCAAACCAAACTCTGAAAAATCTTTTTGGTCCAACAAAAAATAAAAAAAATATTTGGTTCAACCACACTCCCCAAAAAAAATTCCATAAATTTCTTTTATCCAAAAAAAATAGGATTAGGCTTTTAGGGAAAAATTACGATCTAACCGCTATTAATACTCACCAAAAAGAGAAAAAATTTAAAATTTTCTTTTTACACAAAAGATTCAACCTTTACAAAAATTTATTTCCTCTTTGTTTTATGAGTTATTTCACATCAACGAACTAAAAATGCTATATTAAAGTGCCATAAATAAAATAGATCTAATTTATTGTGACAGATCTTAAAAGATCCATCAAATGATAAGCCTAATATCATAGATCTGTCATAAAATAATAATAAAAAATTGATCTATATTTAGATTAAAAAAACACAACTTTTAAGTTGCAAAAATTTAAAAATCACAGATCTATATTCTATAATTTTACGAACGTGGGATGCATGGTTTCTTATACCATTGTACAGTTTAGATGATGTAGATACATAACAAGCAATTATGTACAGCGAAAATACATGTATCCACCCTAAAAATTACGATATATCTGATCCAATTAGTTGGATCGTTCATCGCCCACGCCACGTAGAAAATCTGATTTTTATTGTTTCCAAGTATTGAACGGAGGGAAATCACACTTTGGTAGAAAGCGAGAATCCCCCACTTGATCATCCGCAAGCCAACTCAAAGTAAAAGAGGATGAAAAAAGAGACGACGACACTCTAGTTTTTCTCTCTAGAAAAACTCTCTATGTATTATCTTATATCTCATATGTCTCATTTGAAACCCTAACCTCCTACAATATATGAGTATATAGTGCACCCACTTAAATGGGGCCGAACCCCGCTATTTTGTGAAGCTACATTTTTTTTTGAATTGATCGCTTTTAAAAACCAGTCCAATGGGATTTGAATGTGCCCAGAATTTTAAACCAGTCATCTTTTAATAGCAAGGCCCCGCCATGGAACAGCCTCGAAGTTCCAATGAAGGTTGAGGCTTTGAGAGTTGATATCGGTTTTGGACCTTTTGATAGCTTTGGATTTTTTCTTGGACTTTACTTTTCGGTGTTATTGATTTTAGACTTGGACATACATTTTAAAATCCGGTGGATTCACACCCTCCTTTATGCAAAATCATGAAAGTTGATGGTATTTTAATGTAAAACATCCAAATATCCAGGGATTTCAAATCGAGAACCCCATCGTGAGCCGCCGCCGCGTTTCTCTTTGCACTCTTCTGCCTCTTTTCATATCCTTTTGTCCATTGTCTCCACTGCTCAATTTCTCCCTTTTTTTTTACATTTGACCCCCTCTCCCTGCTATATTTATTCACAAACCCCTCATCCTCATCTCATCCCATCCTTCTTCGTTTTCGTCCGAGATCTGCAAGCAGCAGCAGCAGCCATGGGAGACGTGGGGTTGAGAAAGGAGCAAAGGTCGGCCTTTGACGGCGAAAGCGCGGTTCTTGTGGTGAGGGAGCTGAGGGAGAGCTTCAATTTGGGGAAAACGAGGAGCTTTCAATGGAGGTCGGCTCAGCTGAAGGGTTTGCTGAGGCTGATGAAGGAGAGAGAGAATGAGATCATGGATGCTCTCTATTCTGATCTCGAGAAGCCCCAGATGGAATCTTTTCTTCATGAGGTTTGCCTTTTTTTCCCTCTTCTTTTTCCCTTCTAATTTTTATGTGTTTTGTACCGTTTGAATTGGATCTTGATTATGCCAAATTAATGGGTTTGTTGATTTATGCTGAAAGCTTTCAATTTTATTCTATTTTATATTTTTTCTATTTTAATTTTTTTATGTGTTTTCTGCGGTTTGAATGGGATTTTGATAATGCTAAATTAATGGGTTTGCTGATTTATGCTGAAAGCTTTCAATTTTATTCTATTATATATTTTTATAAAAATATATATTTAGTATAGGGTGTTTGTTATATTAGATTATTGGTGGTTCTTTGTTATAAAAAAAAGTTAGTTATTATTTCCACTGTGCTAACCTTCATATTCTTAGAGTTCAAGCTCTTATGCTTAATTTTTTATTTTTTATTTTTTGGGGGTTTTTGGGTATAGTACTAGTTGTGTTTAATCTTTGAACTAAGCTATTCAATCAAATTTCAATGGAGAGCCTATCAAAAGAAATTTATACTTGGAGAATTTTAGTAATTGGTATTTCCCCATATATGTATTTGTTTTTTTGTTATATGACATTTTTTTAGTGCAGATCTCGATGGCGAAATCTTCGTGTAAATTCATCCTGAAGAAGTTGAAAGGTTGGATGAAACCAGAGAAGGTATTTTCGACGAACAATGACAACTGTTACAACTTTTTTTCTTTTATTTAATGTCTTGTAATATTTGAGCTTTTGTATAGGTGGGATCTCAAATCACAACATTCCCATCATCTGCAAGTATTGTCGCTGAGCCATTTGGCGTTGTGCTGATCATATCAGCATGGAATTATCCCTTCTGTATGTATCTTATTTATCCTTGCACGTAAATTTATCCCAAAGTAGTTTTTTAAAGCCAGAGGTGATTTGATAAGTGCCTTATAGGCCTTGAAAAGATAGTTTTTTAAATGGAACATTATTTGATAGTTCGTATAAACTTGAAATTATGAAAGGAAATGGTTTTCCAAAAATTGAAATTTAGTATTTTGAAAGAACAAAAGTCGATTTATTTAGTTGCTAAGAATCTACATGCTAGTGTATTTATCTGACGTGGCATCTGGTAAATCATTCTGAAGAATAAATGCCTTTTGAACTGTTCTTTTCTTGCAAATATTTCAATGATATTTTTTCAATATGCACATTCTTTCCTGGTCTTTGGATATGGTTATGTGCAACAAATGTTAAAGTTTTAACCATAGCTAAATGCTATTAATGTTCATTAACCGAACTAATTTGAATAACAGAGATGTTTTATCTCCTTTTCTTTTCCAGTTCTATCTATCGATCCAGTAATTGGAGCTGTTGCGGCTGGCAACACTGTGGTGCTAAAGCCGTCAGAAATCTCTCCAGCGACATCGTCTTTGTTTGCGAAACTTTTACCTACTTATGTAGACAACACATGTATAAAAGTCGTCGAAGGCGCAATAGCGGAAACAACTGCACTTTTGGATCAAAAGTGGGACAAAATTCTCTATACAGGTTTCTTGCTTACTGCCTTTCCCTCGGTATAATTAGATAATAAATTGTTCACTGGATATGTTTGGCCTTGTAGATATATAATTGCCTTTCAATTGAGTACAGTTAATTTATGTTAACACTGAGCATAGAATGACCTTGCACATATTGTCCATGGCTTATCATTTGTTTGCCATGATTATTTGATACCTGAACTTGCTTAAACATTACCTGCAATCTGTATGCAAGACCCATGAACGGAAATAAAATGTAAATATATTCTTCTCTGATATCAGTGATATGCATACACTGTTTAAACTATCAGGACTCAAAGTTAACTCATAATATCTTTATAAGAAATTTCATCTCTATTACATAATTTATGTTTGCTGTCATTATCTAGTCCCAGAATTACATTTAACGTTACCTAATTTTCCTGACTTTCTTAAGAAAAACTTTGGATTATAATGTTCAGGTAACAGCAAAGTAGGCCGCATTGTGATGGCTGCAGCTGCAAAGCACCTAACTCCAGTAATCATGGAGCTTGGAGGAAAATGTCCTGTCATCGTTGATTCAAATGTCGACTTAAAAGTAAAAAGTTTCTTCTTTCAGTAGACAAATATATTAGATTTCAGTGATAACATTTCGATCTTCAAAAGCTTATTTGTGTTTGTTATTTTTTCTTCAAGGTTGCAACAAAAAGAATTGCGGTTGGAAAATGGGGATGCAACAATGGGCAGGCTTGCGTAGCTCCTGATTATATCATAACAACAAAATCATTTGCTCCAAAATTGGTAGGCATTCTCATTTGCAATTATTTGTGTGACATAATTCTTAATTTAACCTCTTGATTATTGATTTCTAACAGCTTGATGCTCTAAAAATTACTCTGGAGAAATTCTATGGGAAGGATCCACTGGAGTCACCAGATTTATCTCGCATAGTGAACTCTAATCATTTTGGACGTTTATCGAGGCTCTTGGATGATGATGCAATTTCTGACAAAATTGTACATGGCGGCCGACGTGATGGAAAACGCCTGTAAGCATTTCCTTATCTTTTTTCTTGTGTGTGCATGCATGCGTGTTTTATCGCTTAGTGTCTCTACCACTACCCGAAAGCTTTCAAGATTATTTCTGTGGGCCAATTGTTCAGCAATTTTTTTTCCAATTTGTCTTTTGATTCGTGGGTGCTATGTGAAACTGGATTGTTCTGATATCAATTTACTGTTTCCGCTACTGCACCAAAAATCATACTGCAAAACTTTTGTTAGGTTGAACGCCATTTTTAAAGGCAGAAACTCGGACTTCTTACACTTCATTTTTCTAAGGCTGCTCTTTAATCACGGTAATTGTGGGATTTGATTCCAAGTTGCTCCTATACCAGTTTAGTGCCTGTCCAACCACATTGAAACTCTCAGTTTTTGTTGAGGGACGAGGGAAGTACTTATACAGGGTAAACTACAGAAAACATCATCCATTTTTCCTATTCTTAGAGCACCACCGAATCTTTAAAAAATACAGTTATTACTGCTCACATGCTGTTTAATGCCTTCTAGATGGTGTTTTACGTAATTTTAAATACACTTTCTAGTGTTCGATCGTGATTAGTGTAATTTTAAAGTTTGATTGTGTCTGATGAAAAAGGGAAGCTCAATGAATTTTATTGCAATTTGCCCCAGTCTTGATCTCAAACAGTACTAATTCAGATGCACATTTTTTTGGGGGATGAAGAATTCAGATACGTATTTAACTTCGTCTTGTTGTTGACACAGGAGAATAGCTCCTACAATTTTGTTGGATGTTCCTGAAGATTCACTTATTATGAAGGAGGAGATATTTGGTCCATTGCTTCCAATTGTCACGGTAAGAATGTCGTGCATCCTCCAAATTTAGTAACGCAGAAATTTTTCCTTAATAGCAGAGTATGCTTGTACATATCTTGACTATACTGAGAGATCTTCATATTTGATTTGTGAAGGTTGATAGGATCGACGAGAGTTTTGATGTAATAAACTCGAGAACTAGGCCTCTTGCCGCATATCTCTTCTCCAAAGATAAGACGCTAGAAAAGATGTTTGTGGAAAGTGTATCTGCTGGAGGAATGTGTGTTAATGATACGGTGTTGCACGTAAGTTTCTCATCCATTAATTTATATGCATCTTTACTAGATAGTTATATGCATGTCTATTCACGTAAAGGAAATGTGTAGCATCACCTCCCTAAATTTTACTGGAAGAAAGTCTAAACAGAAGCTTATGATAAAATTTGGTCTATAATTTGTTTTGAAGCACTAAAGAATTTCCCATTTTGGAAAAAATAAAACGAGTTAACTCTGCTATTAGCCTAATTTCCAGTGTTTAAGATGAAGTCATCATTTGTAGGCAAGAGCCATTGTAACATGGTGGTATAGCCTTTTCTTGTTTTAGAAAAGGGGTCCGAGGCTAAAAATAAACCTGCGTGCATCATGTTACAATCTATTATTAAAAGAAAGGGTTACTATTGACCACTCTAGTTTACTTCATATCACTTATACTCCCTAATGATTTTCACTTATACTCCCTAATGATTTATTAGCATAAACACCCCCTCTGCATATCTATTAAAACCTAGAAACACATAATTTCAGCTTTAAATTTACTTTAATGATTGTCTGATTTAACCATTGAACTTGTTTCTGTTGTTTAGAGTAGAATTTGAGTGTTCATTTTTAGGGTTTTGGTTGATGAACAGAGTGGTGTAAGTGATATACAATATAAACTATAACGTTGTTTTGTGCTATTAACTCTAAAAAAAGAGCAATGATCTTTAATCATATAAGATCGTATATAACCTTGCAAACCCTGACTGACCATCTCAATGCATGTCTATCCTCTATTACAAACATATCGAAATGCGTAAGTTGATTACATAATGATTTCTCAATCTTATATATGCAATGTAGCTTGCAAACCCTAATTTACCATTCGGCGGGGTTGGAGAGAGCGGAACGGGCTCATATCATGGCAAGTTCTCATTTGATGCATTTAGTCACAAAAAAGCCGTTTTGTCTCGTAGCTTCGCAGGCGAAGCTCCTGCGAGATATCCGCCATATACACCACAAAAGCAAAGAATTCTACGTGCGTTGCTCAGCGGTAACTTCATCGCCTTGATTCTAGCTGTAATTTGGCCGAAAGCTTGATTCACGTCGAGATTTAGTAGAATTTCCATATATTGGGACGTCTCCCCTAATCAGAAAAATAAAGATATTAGTATGTATTAATGTAACTATTCTGGAGCTTGTATGTTGCAATAGAGTACATGCTATCTTTTTTATGTGAGATTGAAAATACATCCTGATACAGTTGGAAACTCTTAATGCAGAGAATATGTACATTTTACTGTGGTGTTATATATCTTGAATTTTTTTTATGGTACCTAGTTGAAAATGAGAGGAGAGGGGAGCCAATAATTGAGATGCAACATGTATGTTGGTGTGGTATCTTTTGATTTTGAAAGCAACCTATTATTATAAGCTAACTTGTGGCTTGAGGGGCAAGCAATCTACTCTCTATTGAAGAAAGCTTATGTTCACGTCACTGTTTCAAGTCTTTTCTCATGACGGTTTATTTCGAAAAAAATCTACTCTAGAAGGGCTTGTATGGAGCAAGCCTCTCTAAATCCCTTGCATGGAGCAAGCCCCTTTGTCCCCACATCAGCATCAACATCACCATCATCATCTTCTTTATCATCTTCCTCTTCTTCTCGTCGTCATCACCGGCACTGCCTCCATCCACTGGGCTCCCCCTCAACCCCCACCCTCTGTCCTCACATCATCATCATCAACAACAACATCAGCATCACCATCAGGATCTTCTTCTTCTTCGAGTTCACCTTGCCGACGCCCCACTTCGACCTCTCCTCCTTCCACCAGTGCTCCCTTGCCTCCTCCCGACGGCGCCGCCCCTCACTCTGGCTACCCTCCTCCTAACGGCTCTGCCTCCGGCTCCGGCTTCCCCAAAGAGAATTAATAATTAATATTTAATTATTATTAAAATTATTTAAAATATAATTTATTATATTATGAAAGGACAAAATGACCATTTGACATGAAGAGTAATGTTGAGCAACTTTGATCGTAAAGTCATGGTGGTTACTTGATAGTTTCAAAGATAATAGGTGTTTTGTTAAAATGATCCAAATCTGTTTGGAGAAGTAAATGGATCCATTGGCTTTTTTAGTGAAAAGTTCACCTTTTATGCATGTTGATTGAAGTGAGGTAGGATCCGGTGGCTTGTTTGGATTAACATCTTTTGATTTAATTTTGAAATTAAAATATTTCGGAAAGGACCTACATTCCTCGTACTAAAATTTTGCAGAGATTTTTGGATAGTTTGGAGCAGAAATACACATTATATGCTTTTTAAAAAATAATTTTTGAATGCATGATTGATTATAAAATTTTATTTTAATTTTTTTCCTTTTGACTTGTCATTAAGGCCTTAATAAAAATGAAGTGAGAAAGAGAAAGAAAGAAAGCCATGAGCAATAGCTGCAATAGCATGGATTAAATATCCTAGGTTTTTTGGAAATATAAATACACAAGTTCAGTTTGGCACTTTAACGACTAATGTAGTTGACTACGGCGGACATATAAGGACACTTTTGCCCTCTACCCCATGGACCCATTGACCACATTGACTACGCATTTAAAACAAAAACATTCCAAAAAAATAAATTTACCTCTTCATCTATCTTTTTCTTCTTTTTATCTTAACTCTAAAAATTTATCCCGGTCAAGTTGGGAAATTTCTCCGGTTAATTTATTGAATTTATCCGAGATTTAGTTGGGGAATCCTTTTAATTTCATCAGCTTTCGATAAAATCGATATAAAAAGAAAAAAAACCAGCTTCATCCACTTCTTCCCATTTCATCCTAACCTTAGAAATTTACCTGTGTAAATTTGAAAATTTTTGCAGTAAAATTGGTAAAGGCAGAAAATTTATTTGGGAAATCATTGATAATGATAGTACCACTTGTTAGAGATCACATGTTTCGGGATCTTTCCATTTGTTGGAGAAAGATGATAAAGATTTTTGAGAAGAAAAGGCCATGGATGAAGAAAGAAGAGAGGCTAGGGTACAATATGATTAAGAGTAAGAAGAGTTTTTTTTTTTTTTTTTAAATTGCTAGGGCCAAATATGTCTAAGAAAAACACATGAGGTACATGGAGAATTTTTGAGTGGAATATTCTCAGGACATCAGTCAGTCACACCCAAACTTTATTTATTTATCAAGCCTAAAAAACTTGGGCTTTTTATCGAAATAGGGTATAATAATATTAAAATTATTAAAATAAAATCATTTATTTTATATTTAGCAAAATATGACGGTTTCACACCCACCCGCATCCACCAGTACAGAGAGCGGGTTTCAAGAACCCGCCCCCACCCTCCTAAAGAAGAGGACGGGTTCACCCGCACCCACCAGTACAGAGAGCGGGCTCCAAGAACCCGCCCGCCCTCTCCTTTATAGGAGAGGGCGGGTTCTAAGAACCCATCCTGTATTAATTTTTAAAAAAATAAATAAAAAAAAGAATTTAAGAAATCTCGTTTTAAAAAAAATAATAAATAATAATATTGTTGTTTTTGTTATGGACGGTTGACAATTGTTATTACAGTTCATATAAAATTACTATAAATATGAATCTTGTATACACTCCAATAACAAAATGAATCCGTAAAATTTATAATACAAAAAAATCATCTATTTGTAAAAGTATACAATTATCGCTTTCCCTTTCCCTTTCTCTTTCCCAATCCAAGAAGGCTTGACATAAGCCTATGCCTCTTGGGATGACTGGACGACCCTCCTGTTTCTTGGGTATATGGCGGCGGCGGCGGTGTCTGCTCTTCTGCTTCGTCTTCAGCATCGTCTTGGACAGGCTGTTGTTCCGCAAATCCTGAATGTGGGACATGTGTCAGATATGTGGTGCCTCCCAACAACTGTATGTAGAACGAAAAATCCGTTTCCCAACGGGGCAGTTGTTGCGAAGAACCTGTCCTGGTTTTATGCTGCTGTTGTTGCACAAAACCTGGCTCTCATGGCTGCGCAAAACCTGACCCCCAAGACTGTTGTTGTTGCACAAAACCTGACCCCCAAGACCGCCGTTCCTCCGGTTGTTGTGCTTGTTCAGTATGTCAGGGTTGCTGCTGACAGTATGGTGTTCCGAACCACTGATCCCGCTGCTCTGGATCTCTCTGATGCTGCGGCTCTGGTTCCGGCTTCTGCTACGGCTCTGGTGCCGGTTCATGCTACTGCTCTGGTGCCGGCTCATGCTGCTGCTCTAGCGATGGAGATAAATGTGAAAGCATATTATATGAACTGAATATACCATAAATATATGAGTCTACAGTAGAAAACAAAGCCTGAGTATCTGGACCAGTATCAGTCGGATATGGATCCTGTATCAATGATTGTATATGATGCAACCCACGAGCCTGTCGTTACATTAAAAATAAAATATAATTATTGACTCATACCGCCGGATATTAAAAACTAATATAATTTAAAGAATTTAACTTGCCATTTCTCGTTCTACGTGGTCTCTAGACTCGTACTGCTGGATATTTGGAAAGTCGTTAGGGGGAGCAGAAAGATATCTTACAGTGACACGCTTATACCATTGTAGATATGTTTCTGTAGCGTCGGTGGTTGTTTGGTCACCTATTTGCTGTAAGGCAATATTACGCTGCCTATCCTCCCATCTCAGCAAATATTGATGATGATTCTCCCTCCAATCACGATCCGCCTTTCTTTCTCGCATGTCTCTCTCTATTGTCATAGGCGCAGGCGGCGGAACAGGAATATATTGCAATCTACTGAACTGTCGCAACACCCGTTCCGGTAGGTGCATGACCACGATATTAATGTAGAGTAGTGGGCATCGAGCCCGCCAAACCGGCTCTCCTTCGATACAGATGCCGGGTAATCCTTGCAGATGATCTGCTGTATAAGGCGTCCACGTGAACTGCGCAAATAATATAGTACAAAGATTGTAATGAAGGTAATTTAAAAATTTTAAACAAAGTTAATTACCTAAATTATGGTTACGTGAGTCGCCTTCATGCGATCCAACTCATCTCAATAATACTTAAGTACTCGACGATGAGCCTTATAAGATTTCTTGCCACTTCACCAAGAGCCAAGAGGCTTTCCACGGGTATCCACGGCAGAAATATTAATGCGATCTGGTCTTCCCATACACATGTGCTCTCATGACCAAATATATATATAAAGTGTCAGATGATAAGAGAAAGAACCAATATTACAATTTTGCAAATGTTTAGCTGTTAAAAATAAGGAATGTACCTGAAGTAATGTAATGCAGCCACAAATTTTATTCTTCGTAGGAGCACATGCCTTATCTAGTTCCTTGTAAAGATAGGCCAGGACCCCTGCTCTCCAAGTATACTGGCCACACACATCAAAGTCCGTAAGAAACCCAAGGTATAAAGGATGGACATGCGTTGCCGATTGATCCGGCATCAACCAAGAACCGATCATGTACATAATGCAGACACGTGCATATCTATCCAAGACATCATCGGTAGCTTCATCAGGGATATTAGTAAATGTATTTTTGAGCCAGTTTAAACTGATCTTATATCCCTTAGTATAGCCTCCTGGTGCCTGAATTTTACAAATAATTGTTAATTAATATTACTGTAACATACGTAAACTTTTGATTAAAAAAATTATGAATTATACCTGTCCGAGAGCAGACTCAGTATATGTATCCCAATATGGGTGCTCGGTATCCGGACTCACAATTTTACCTCCGACCAATTCAAGCCCATTCACCCGTAAACCAAGTAAGAGGCCAATATCCTGGAGTGTGATAATGGCCTCACCCCATCTAAAATAAAAAGTATGAGTCTCTTTTCTCCAACGCTCAACAAGAGAGGTAACGAGACTGTGATCGATTTGGATATGACGAAGCAATGAAGCTTCATAAAATACGGCTCTTCGAATCCGCTCGATTATACGATAATCAGTAACTTGCCATTTGTCAGAACTATGACTGAGAACTGTAAGATTATCTCCACTCTGCAAAATTTAATCATATTATTTTCAACTATTAGAATTAAAAGAAATGGGAAATTAAAACAAATTTAATAAGTTTTGAATCTTTCCTCCCCGTGTAATATACTGAAAGATCTATATTCGTTTTGATTTACGAGCAGTGATTTGTCGAATGGTTGATTCTCTATTAAAATTATTTTGATATTATAATTACTGAAAGATTGAGACAGTTGGTGGGTTTAGAAGGGAATTTAGATAGAGATAGTGAAAATCAGAGTGAAGAGGGCGGGATTTTATAGGGAAAGGAGGACGTGTTCCAAGAACCCGCCTACATCTTTGCCCACAGAACGCTTCTGTTTTTTCCTAAAACATTGTGTTGTCAAATCTTTTGTTTTTTTCTTAAAATATATTGTGTTGTCAAATCTTACTTTTAAAAATTATGTGTTGTCATATCATTTTGCAAAGAAGAGGGCGGGTTCTTAGAACACGCCCCCTTCAATAATTTTATACCAGCGGGTTCCAAGAACCCGCTCTCATCTCTTCTGTTTTTTCCTAAAACATAATGTCGTGTGTTGTCAAATCTTTTGTTTTTTTCTTAAATCATATTGTGTTGTCAAATCTTACTTTTAAAAATTATGTGTTGTCATATCATACTTTTGTTTTTTAAAACTAATTTGTTGTCAAATTTATTCTCTGATCCCAAGCTAATTTGCAAAGAAGAGGGCGGGTTCTTAGAACACCCCCCCCCCCTTCAATAATTTTATGACAGCGAGTTCCTAAAACCCGCCCTCTAAATTAAAATTAAGGAATGTAAATAGCCCGTGACTCCCGTGACTCTGACCCATTGTATTGTCAAATCGAATTTGACGGGAATAGCGGGTTACAAGAACCCGCCCTTTCATTTAAAAAGGAGATAGCGGGTTCCTAAAACCCGCCCTCTAAATTAAAAATAAGGAATGTAAATAGCCCATGACTCTTAACCCAATAGGCCGTGACTCTGACCTATTGTCAAATAGAATTTGTAGCGGGTTACAAGAACCCGCCCTCACATTTAAAAAGGAGAGGGCGGGTTTTTGAAACACGCCCTCCTTAATATTTTAAATAATTTTAATTAATCCAAGACAAACCCATGACCCATTTATCTCCCGTCAAATTTAAAGGGGATAGCGGGTTCGAAGAACCCGTGACCCCTTTACCACTAAACACCTATAAAAACCCCTCTCTCTCCTCCCATTTGCTCTCCATTCCGCTCCAATTTGCATCTGCACTCTCCTTCCATTTGCTTTACATTCTGCTCCGATTTGCATCTGCACCTCCTACAAAATCTCATCCTGCTCCGATTTGCATCTGCACCTCCTACAAAATCTCATCTGCACCTCTTCAAATGTATGTAAATTTATTTTAACGTTTATTTATTTTTCAATGAATATAATCATTATATAAGTTAACGTTTTTTTTATTGTTGGCTTGATATTGTTTGATGCAGATAATGGCAAGTTCAAGTTTATTTGTTGTATGTAAATACGATGGCCAGATTGTCACAAGTGTACAAGGTCCCAAGTATATGGGCGGGTGCGCAAAAATTATGTGATTAGAACTATCAACGACTTATAATGAAATCGAGAATAAAGTATTTAAAACATGAAATATGATCCCCGTGAAATTAAGCTTAAGTTAAGTTGTATATGGCCTATATTTAGTGGAAATGCATTGGTTGAAATTATAGACGATGCATCAATATTTTCGATGATAGACTTCGATCTGGCAAACACCCAGCATTCTTTTGAACTTTTAGTTCAGAAGGAACAACTGGAAGTATCAGATGTCGCTCCAACGGGTAATTTTGATGGTAATGCTGGAGGTAGTTCCTGGAGGTACGGTCCCATGGTTAACGATGATACCGTTAGTCTCAGTGGATACGACCATACACAATATTATTCAAACCTTCAAACTCAAGGATAAACATTTTATAAATCCACTTTTTGTAATACCAAAATACTAATATATTTTATATATTAAATACAGATTTTCCCAATCGACTGCTGCAGTTTCATGCACCCCTGAAGAACAACAAGGATTACCATATACAACCTTCTAAAGGTAAATAAATCTGAAACAAGTGGTGATTATATTTATATTCTTCGTAATACGAAAATATTAAGAAAAAATTATATAAGAACAATTTATATACTAAACGCAGATTTTCCCATACCTCCACATCATTCCAACACGATTCAAGTAGCGCATTCCAAGCATGTCCGTCCACATCTTTCCGGTCTTTTCATCCCGGACCATCCACATTACATCGATCTCAACCATCATATATTGCACCCGAGCCTTATGTTGTTATGGGTGACATTGATATGGGTGGCAGTGATGATGATGAAACTGGTGAAGGTCATCAAGGGGGGATAGCGTGGATTATGCCGCTGGATTGAATGAAGTAGCATTGATTGATTATATGGTTGCGAATAATGATTTTGTCGAACTAGAAGATCCCGGCCTCGATCCACTGGAAGATGATAGTTGGGTAGACTTAGCCGTGGAAAAAGTAAATATTGAACCCTATTTGGAAGCGACTGTAGCAAGCGAAGATTGCGTCACTGTTGGAGATATGTTTCAGAAAAAAGGAGATTTTATTTGTAAGCTGAAGTCGTGGGCTATTCAAAAAAAAGTTACATTTAAATGTAAGTAGAGGTTGCATGCATGTTGTTTCAAAAGAGCCAAAGTTTGGAAGGTCACGAAATACAACCAAGAACATACTTGCATCAATTCTATTATGTTAAAAGATCACAGGAATTGCACTTCATCTTACATTTGCTCACTAATCATGCCACTAATTCGTACAGATGTGGCGATGACTCGCCGAGAGATACGGCTCTACGTCAGCGGAGAGCACAAAAATCAGATTTCGTATGTGAAGGCATGGGATGCTCGTAGAAAGGCTTTATGCAAGATATTTAGGGATTGGGAAAGCTCGTACAACTCACTAGTCCCTTTTATGGAAACCATGAAAGAATCAAATCCGGGGTCCGTATATCGGTTAAAAACCACAGAAACAGATGTCGATGGCTGTATCAGGTTTCAAAGAATTTTCTGGTGCATTGCTCCTTGTGCGGCTGGTTTCACACACTGTCAGCCGGTATTGTGCGTGGATGAAACGTATCTATATGGTAAGCACAGAGGTTGCATGTTAATTGCTACAGGTGTTGATGCTAATAACGGTATATTTCATGTCACGCCCCGCTTCCCAAAATACGGAATACAAGGGTGACAAGGCCAGCCATGCTCCTACGAACAAGGGAGAATCCTGTCGTAGTCACATTTCGACTTCTAGCATTATATGGTAATCAGTAGAATACAATACGGGTAAAGAGAATGTAGTCACTAAAACTATAAGATACAAAGCGATTTGAGCTCGAAGGAAGTAAACAAGAGAGCAACTAACCAGGAATATCAGTGGGGAAATGTAACTGGTCCACTGGTCTGGATCTTCACGGTCTTCTCGAGATCGGTCAAATCCACCTCTATCACCGAGCATGCATACTCAGGTCGTCAGAGCGACACAATAGCAACAATATAATAGTAAAAAAGGCAAGAAACTAAAATAATGATGAGGAGGATAAAATGCAGCTAATCAATATGTCACTAACTGATGCAATTTATGATCTGTGTCCCTATCGATCTATAAGTCACTTTTGAAATCGAGTTGTGGAAAGGAGGTTCATGTTTAACGAGGGTCTCGTACAAACCCGAGACTACGGTCCGCTATCGCCCGGGATATAACCCTGTCAGCCTGACCGCTAGGCCCAACCTAATATATATAAGAGTCGATGTTCGAATGATCATCCTCTAAATCATTGTCCTCGCTAAATACGATACTCTTTCCACTTCGATTTCTCTTTTTTCCTAGGTTTACACTATTTATGAGTATGGTCTAGTCGTATACAAGTATGCACCAATAACACGGTTTTGTCACTGTTCACTGTCACGAATCATTCACTTTTTCATTGGCGTACTTGACACTCCTAAACTAATACCATTCACGCACGACAATGCATTTTACACTGAATAATAACGCGCACTATCACTATGTGTATGGCAATCAGTTAAGATATATGCATCTATGCAGTTAACAAGTCATGTATAATACGAACTATTATGCACCTTATGAACTTATAAAAATTGCAGTAAATTATACGTTCAAAATTCAGTGAAATGATACAAAGGCGGTAGCAAGTATACTCAGTCGGCAGTTCAGAAAAATTTATTTCAGTGCAATCGGATTTCGGGTTTTCAAGTTACAGCCGTTTCATTTTAAGTGTTCGCTGCAGGAAATTCAGTTTCTGAACCGAACGTCCGTTTCGCGACACAATTTTCGCCCTGTTGGGATCAGAATTTAGCGACGCTATAGTTGAATGAAATTTAGGGTTTTCAATAGGGTTTCCAACTCACCAGACGGATTCTCAATCGCGCCTCTACGTCAGAAGTTATATACTGTACATCAATAAGGTATCGGTTCTGTTTCTGTTTGGGACTGCTATACGTCCGGTTCTTTTAAATTGCAATTTAAATAGTAAACGACGGTAAAAAGGGGTGAAATCACTTTCATTATTTAGATAACTGTTTCATCTTCACTAAAGTATAGGGTTCCGCAATATACAAGTTCAAACAGCGAAGGGGTAAGCATTACGAGATAGAAATCAACAGCCAGAGCTGCTCTGGGCTGCAAGCCAGAGCTGCTCTGGGCTGCAGTCCAGAGCCGCTCTCCGAACCAGTTTCCGTCATATTTTCAGTATAGAAACGATTTAAAACTTTTATGGGGTTCCAGGTCGTCGAGTCGGCTTCGATTTGAGCCCTTGAACGCATCATCCCAGTTTGTAAACAATTAATTATGATTTTTACAAGTTTCAGACGCGCGAAATTTTCAGTTTTAACGGGTGTAATTGGGGATGATCGTTCAAGTCAGTAACGGTTATATTTTCCAGTCAAATTTTAACACAATGTTCATTGCCACACGGGCCAGCTTATATGATCAAGTTCCGTCAGTTTAATGGAAGGTTTTCGTTCGGATTTTGCATCAAACACTTATGTCATACAAACTTTTCACGAATTGTAAACATGGAATTAATAAGATTTTGAATTGTAACAGAATAATCTAGTATGCATCAAGTAGGGTACTTGCCTGGGGACGCGTTGACGACGCATGGCAGCGGCAACGGCAAGATCGCGCCATGAACGGCGCGGCTAGGGTTCGCGGCCTCAGCTCGGGCTTGGGTTCGTCGTCGGAGTTGCCCGAGAGATGGCTCGTGATCACTGGAGGCGGAGTGGGGTGCTGTGAAGCTCCTGGGGATGTGCTGGGGTCGGAGATGGTCGGCGGAGGTAGCTCCGGCGATGGTGCCGCAGGAGGTTCGAGGCTCGAGTGCTTGGAGCTTGGTGTGGGTTGCAATGAGGGAGTGAGGTAGTGGAGGGGCTCGGGTTTTGGAGGAGGTGATTGCAGTGGTGCTCGGGTCGACGGGGCAGTGGGGAGCTCGCCGGCGTGATGCTGTGTAGGGGAGACTTGGTGGCGAGGAGGGTGCAGGGGAGGCTCGGCAAGTAGGTTGGGTTCCGGCTCGATGGTGCAGGCGAGGTGGGGGGGGGGTGAAGTGGGGTTCGAGTTTTGGAGAGAGAAGCGAGGGAGGATGACGAGGTGATCGTAGTCGTCGGCGGCGGCGGCAAGGTGTAATGGGATGAAGCAGGGTGTTTCTTTTTGGAGAGAGGAGAGGAGGGAGACAAGAGTGAGCAGGGAGGGAGTTGGAGAGACGAGGAGGGGTTGAGGAGCTCGTGAGCGCGCGCGGTCGTAGTCGACGAGCGTGAAAACGTGGTCGCGACGAGGCGGGGATGTTGGCGACGTGGGGAGCTTGGTGGGAAAACGAGCGGGAAAGTGAAACGAAGTGGGGGAAGGAGGCTGGGGTCGGGTCGGGTCGGGTCGGCGTGGGTAGTGGGTTAGAGCACGGGCCGGGAAGGGATTTTATTTGTTTAATTACTTATGCAAAGGAAAAGAAAGTGGGCCGGGGTTGGTTTTTATTTACTTTAAAATTTTGTTTGGTTTTTATTTTGTTCTGTTGGGCCAGGGGAATATATATATATATATATATATATATATATATATATATATATATATATATAGTTTTGTTTTTATTTGTTTGGACTTTGATTTTAATCGTTTAGGAAAATTAAATACTAAAAACTTAAGCAACCAATTACCTACAAAATTACGAGGAAAAATAGGAAAACAATCGGGGGACTTGGAGAAATATAGAAAAAATTTATTGACGGAAACGGGGATTTACATTTTCGTTGGGATTTTCTATTGTCGAGAGTGAAAATATATCATCCTGGTCATGGTTTTTCCGTCAACTCAAAAATATCCCATCTGTTATTGATAAAACAGATTTATGCATTATATCTGATAAATATCTAGTAATACTAGCTGCAATGAGAGCTATATTTCCGACGACCCCACATAAGTTTTGCCTGCAGCACTTCAGGAAAAGTTTTGATAGAAGATTTAAAAATTCAGATCTACATAAGCTTATGTACAAAACCGGTGAAGCGTCCAACCCTAATGTTCATGACATGTACATAACGAAAATTGGAGAGATGGGTCAAGCCGCGAAAGCGTGGTTAGATGAGTATCCAGTACGCATGTGGTCACAAACACATGATAATGGATGCAGATATCTACTAATGACCACTAATATGTCTGAAAGCTTCAACGGGGCCCTTAAAGGTGTTAGAGGCTTACCGATACAGGGGTTGATTGTTCGAACCTTTTTCAAAGTGAATACTTACTTTGTGCAAAGAAGGGAAAAATCCTTGGCGATGGAGACTCCACTCACCGCGTATTACGAAGATATATTCCGGAAAAGAAAACGCAGAGCACAATACTACAGATCTGAAAGGTTTAACACAGCGTAGTTTCAAGTTACGGGAAGTAATGGGAATCAATATACCGTAAATTTTAGAGATGAAGGGCTCTCTTCGTGCACATGCAGTGTTTTCCAGCAACAACATTTGCTTTGTGCCCACGCAATTGCTGCTGCGAGCAGCATGTATAACTCACATTACAATTTTGCTTCCCGTTACTATACAGTTTCCAATTACCAAGACGCATACGATCCAAAATTTCATCTTATACCAGACAATCGCTATTAACACTATTATACTGGGAACAGACAAACACCGACTGTATTACCGCCAGACAAAAATATAGGACCCGGAAGATCTAAAGTGCGTCGAGATCGAATGACAATGGATGCTGATCCTCAGCAAAGGCACGACATATGTGGCCTATGCAAACAACCAGGTCATTATAGGACCAGATGTCCAGGACAGTCAACAGGGGCGGGACCTTCGAGATCATGACAAGTGCACCGGAGGAAAATCGGTTAGCACTTGTAAAGAAACTTGTACAATTTACCTTTTAGTATGATATGATTTTTTGTATTATAAATTTGACGGATTCATTTTGTTATTGGAGTGTATACAAGATTCATATTTAAACAACAATATTATTATTTATTAATTTTTTAAAAACGAGATTTCTTCAATTCTGTTTTTTATTTATTTTTTAAAAAAAATTAATACAGGGCGAGAGGGCGGGTTCTAGGAACCCGCCCCCCACCCTCTAAAGAAGAGGGCGGGCTTTTCTTTAGGAGGGTGGGGGCGGGTTCTTGGAACCCGCTCTCTGTACTGGTGGGTGCGGGTGGGGTGTAAAACCGTCCTACTTTGCTAAATATAAAATAAATGATTTTATTTTAATAATTTTAATATTATTATACCCTATTTCGGAAAAAAACCCAAAAAACTTTGGGTATTTATGTACCAAGATAGTTCATATCACTTGCCTTTTTCTAATCTAGTGGAATGGGTTATTTTGGAGGGTTTTACCCTCTTATTCATAAAAATAAAAAGTTCATCCAAACAAGCAATTTTTAAATACTGCTCTGATACGGAGGAAAAAATGATTCTAGCATCTTAATCCATTAAAATTTATGCATCCAAACATGCCCTAAATACATCAAAACCAAATAACTTGGCAAAATTTAAATTATAATAAGCTGGTAGTTCACACATGTGATGCATAGTTGATATATAGCATATTTTATAATTTGGATTCATATTATGTGATTTAATTATTAAGGTGTGATAATAATGTTATAGAAATTGCTTGGATATTGATGCCTTGCTCTATGTGGAGAGGAAAAGGAAGAGCAAGCATATTTGAAATTTGAATTTAATTGAGTAAATTAAAATATTATTATCTTTACCATTGCAACCAAAACAGAACAAGGTATCAAAAATAGTCTCCTCATTTTTTCAATTAGACATTGCAAAAATTGAGAAAATTCCCCATAAAACTTTAACCCCAAAGCATGTCAACTAATATCCTCAAGCTCATAAATTTACGTTTTTACCCTTTCTCCATTCAAATGCAATAATGATTCAATAAAATGGCCCAATTACTTTTTTCAAAAAAACCCTTAATAATTAACATATTTATGAAAGTTGGCACACACCCACAAATATTTTTCTTCATATCATGTGCAAAAATTCTAGCTAGTTGATAACACGAAGCAGTATGAGGCATAGATTGAATGAATTTTTTCATTTTTTTATAAAAGATGAAAATCTTAGCTACACGAAGTTCGCATCATATCGGTAGGGATAGAAAAGGTTTTTTTTCAGTATAATGCAGAGAAGAAAAAACCTTTAACCCCAAACACTCAGTGCCCTCTCTAGTAGGTTTTAATTTGGAACTGTGTTGCTGATGATCATGTGAAAAACTGGTCGCTTAAAATGTTGCCGATTTTATGAAGAAGCTAACTCCTCAAATTTGCTTTTGTTTTGTGAGTGCAACAAACAAAGGGCCCGCTTTACCTTATAAAACAGAAACTATTCCTTTGACGTTCAGTTTCTTGCTGCTGAACTGCCAGTTTCAGGAGAGATTTATTCATCAAATACTAAAGTTATGATCCCAATGCTGAAAGCTGATGGATTATCATCCTTTTCCTTCAACAATGGCAAAATCATTTAACCATATGTGAAAGAAGCATAACTCTTGCAGTAAAACTTTTGTGTACGAAGTACGAACATAAGTTTGATTCTTTGAAGCCAGAGCAAAGCACTGATATCAGTATTTTCATCTCCGTAACACTTGGAATGTAACTCAATACCCCGAGCATGTATCTGAGAATGAACTCAAATATCATCTCACATATACAAATGAACATTAACTTAAAAATGTACTCAATTTCCAACCAAAGATGACAAAATGGCCAAGGCAGCAACAAAGATTATAATATTGAGGAAGTAATTTGATTGTAAGGGCTTATCTGGGCTCCCTCCAACTGCTTGATACTCTGCCCTAATCTTCTCCTTCATAGACTCTGATAGTTCTCTCTGCAAATAAATTCAAAATACAGTGCGTGTTTATTTTCTTACTTATCATTTATATCTAAGATTCCAAAATTTATGAGTTTACACGGTAGGAAAAAGCTTCGTCTTGTGTTATTTAAGGACGCAGCAGAACAAAAGACGTTTCGTTGGTTTTATTTTTCTTAAGCCTGCAAGTAATGAAAGTAGCGCATATAAATTTTATGTAATACGAAGCTGAACTAAGAGTTTAATGTTACAGAACCATCAAAAATATTAAAATTGTGAAGACAAAAAGAAGGAGGATGAATTATATAATAGGTGTTCTCACCTTGCCAGAAGAATACTTTGCTGCAACAAATTTCTCCGGAGCTGGATCGATAGAGAGGCCCTGATCAAGAATTTTTATGAGATCATTTCTACTCTAAATTCATGCTTTCGTTAATTCATACTTTTTGAGGCTAAATTACAGTAAATTATCCTCAACTATAATTTTCCCCCCACTTAATTACTAGTTTTTTCTATCACAGCAAGCACCCTTGAAATACTATAGTTAAGGGCTTTTGAAAAATCCCTTAAAACCAAAGTTTAAGGGAGTTACTGTAATAACAAAAGTAAAGGTATTTTAGTGAAAGACAGCAAGAGCTGAGGATATTTTAGTGTAATTTAGCCTAATCTTTAAAGAACAAAAGTTTATTGGGAAAAGGGAAAAAAAAACTCGACGAGGTACCTCTGGAGGATCAAATTTGGCACCTAGGTTGCTAAGTTTGGCATGAGCTTCAGGATAATCCTTAAAGAACACATCTTGATCCTCAGCATATTTCTCAGCATAGACCTAGCAAACATGAATACTATTGCAAATCAAGCTCATAATGTTTGGTTAGTTAAGAACATCGACTCTATCATCTATGCAAATTGATTACCTTGAAGGATGGATCATCAAATAAAGCAGCATCGGTAGGCAAAACTAGTAGATCTTCATCTTTTGCTTCTTTGATATCCTAAATGAATCGAGAATCTTTGCTCAACTAAATGATAAATTTTGAGGAAGCCGACCAAACGAGATGTGTATACCTTGAAATAGCTATTATCAAACTTCAGCCATTGCACGGTCCATGACTGGCCACCAGGGGCCCCGGGTCCATCTTTCTGATATATGCAGACAAATGATTGAAATTTTTGTTGATTCATTTATTCAAATATTGCATCGCATGTTAAAGCTAAATACACTCACTATTGATGTGGGAAAAATGGAAAGTGCATTAATTTCTGTGTCAAATAGGCAAAACTGGTCATTGCCTTTTTTCATGTGCCTTGTAACAAGGTCACAGACTCATCGGATCCCAGCATGCCTTGGAAAGTAATGGTTAGGGAAATTTCCTCCCTTCTATAACAATGATGAAGCATTAATTTATGGAATTTATAGCCAAAATTGGTCATTTGTCATTTTTCAAGTGACTTAAAACAAAGAGGTCACCAATTTAAGGCGTGACTCAGAAAAATAATATAAAATAAATCAGTGAGAGAATTTTCCTCCCTGCTAAAACGGAGACGGTGGCACAGACCAATAAATATTTGTTTCTCTTCATTAAAAAAACATGGTGATAATATGAATACACTTATGCAAGAGTCATACTTTACCTACCCACTTTTATTCCTTTACCGCATGTACCAAGAGATGAAGGGGGGCCCACATTATATAAATAATGGTGCCATTCATAAGGCCCATGATGTTTATCTCTTGGGTAGCAGGTAGCAGTAAAAGTGTGCAAGAAAAGTATTTTTCCTTATGGAAGTGTTATATAGTGCTAACAACCATTCTGTTCAGTTTTCAACCTACAAGTTACAACCGTGGGAGGAGGTGAAAGACAAGTTTACAACTAAAATTGCTAACCGGGATAAAATTTACTTAAGATAAACGGATGTTTTATAAGAACACATACAGTGTACTTTGTTTCGGGCTTTCCCCAACCACTCCGTTCTGGTCTAGACCTTCCAAGTGTGTGTGCACCAGATAATGCAACGATTTCCTATAGTTCAAATCAGAGAGTTGTTTATTGGAAGGAAACAAATCTACAATGTACCTGAGCTTCACATGTTAAGTACAAGTGTTAACCTGGTCATTAAGCCCCATTCTATAGAATACATCTCGTAAATGTGAGGCAGGCGAAGGTGGCCCAGCATCTAACATAGGAGGTATACAACAGAATTATAGAATTGAAACATATGGAGCATAGAAGACACATGAAGTCAAAATTACAAGATAACAGATATCGCCAAAGAATCAAGATTCTTATGCTAATTTAATTTATCAACTTGTACACATTGAGTGGGCTGGCGGTATAAGTCTGAGTATGGGCTTTTGCATCATTGAGTTAAAAAAAAGTTGGCAAACGAACAAGTCAGAAGGCTAGAATCCTTTACTATCTAACAACTCTTCTTATCTCTCAATATTTTGTAGGAAAGAAATCCAAGAAAGAATGAGGTATGATCTTGATATATATGACTGAACATATCTTCAGCATTTTGTAGCCAATTCATTTCTATTTGGTTGTGGTAACGGAGAAGGCTTTAAAATTTGACTAGAACTCTCAGGATATATGAGAGTGCATCAGGTCATCTCATTAAAGTTTATCAAATCTGACTTTTATCTAAGTATTGAATTTTTGCCTTTAAAATCAGTTCTTGCCTGCAAACAACTGTTTAATCATTCAATAATTCAGACCGACTGAGAAACCTAGGAACTCCTAGTATTGTTAGCCACCTGATTCTCAGTGCTTCTCTAAGATTATTAACAAAATTAAGCAAGGGATTTCTGGTTGGGGCCATTGAGCTTTATCTGCAGGGAAGAATTGGTTTTTAAATTAAGCTGAACATATATTTTCCTCACTTATCTGATGTCAAATTAAATTTTCTAAGCTCAAAGCTAATTTTTCTAATCTCAAAGCTAATTTTTCTAATCTCAAAGCTAATTTTTCTAGTCCTTTAAATTAAGTTGAACATATCTTTACCTCATTTACCTGATAGTAACTATGAAGGGTCAAAAAGAAGGTTCAGAGGGATACGAACATCGGTTAACCGAAGAAGTTTGCACGAGTTTAAAGTTTCTAGACATCTCTTTATATTTCCCCTCTGTGTATCACAACATTTTTTCCTGTCTGGTCTAGTTAAATGTTGCAAGTTTAAGAACCATGACAGCATGGAGGGTCAAAGACGACATGGCGAAAACTGCATGGTAATGAAAATTTTAAATGCACTATATTTGTAACTTAATAGTAGGTTTTACAAGATGTAGTAATTTTCCCATAGAGGGTAGAAATCCTAATCTATTTTCTATATTTACCGCATCAAGAGTAAGACTAGACTTGAAGAATCAAGCAGTCAACCATCCAGAAGCAATAAACAAAGACGATCACAACAGACATAAGTAGCCATACCAGGGAGTTTTCCCTCTTCCGGACACTGATCAGGTCCAGAAACATCCACTCTTCCATACTTCATGGGGATCTTCGGACCGCCAGCCTCCTGAGAGAAATAACAATAGCTCCAACCATAAATTAGACCACAATTGAATAATATCAGTCCTTGCTAGGGACCTAGTCAGCTAGGAGAAAATTCGGAAAAGAATAGGACCTCTATAGCCGTAGCACTTGCTAACTGAAATAAATCAGCGTAAGTAACACCCGGATACTTATCCTTGATAGGTTGAATAAGTTTTAAAGCATTAACAAGACCTGTCACCATGTTAAGTTGTGTAAAATTACTATTGCTAATGAAATTGAAGTTGATGATGCTACAAACAGTATACAGACCAGCATTGGCCGCATGCTTCAATTCTATCTCAAATCGCAGGCTTCCATTAGCTCCTCCTTTTTGGGGCCACTCTTCAATGTTCTTGTCATATGTACCAGCATCGTGCCATCCTAGGCGAACCTGTCAGCATATACATGAATTGGCAAATACCATTGAGTTCCATACAGTGATATCATGGCTCAAAATATAACGTGTCGCTAATATCAGACTGTTGCACCAAGTACTCTGGCATTATTTCAACCCACATAGTATGCTCACCTAACTATTATTCCAACATTTCTCCATTAATGTGATATGTCAACATAAGTTCTTGTTTTATTCATGGATTTTGTGTATCTTATACAAATACAGAAAAATCCTAACCTAATCACTTGAGACATCTTAGTTCTTCTTGACCTTGATAGGTAAGTGGTATCTCCATGATGTAAAAGATCGACGCATCCATCAGCCCTAGGCTCTAGCTAATCAGAAGCGAGAGTGAGACGGTCAGTTGCGGAGCTAGAGAGTTTTGTCAGGTGGGTCAGAATAATAACGTAGGATGCTTTGCAGAAAAAAATGTTTGATAAATTGTATATGTAAATATGAAAAAGAGGGGAGTATATAAAAAATCTCCTATTTTAAAAAGATAGAAAATAAATGCATGAGAGAGGAATCGAATCCGTGTATTCAGGTTGCAGAAAAACCCAAGCTTTTCAGTCTAACAGCATGAACTACTTGGATTCAGGTTAGACAAAACAATTTAGCCATGTTCAGGATTGGAGTTAAAGTTTAGACAGAGAGAGTTTCATAAAGTTACTAAACTTGACTCCAAAATCCAAACTATACCATGTTTGGCATGGGTTTTGGAGTATAGAAAACTCCGGATATTTAAACTCCAAAGTTGAGATATCCGGAGTTTACAAAACTCCAATCCAACCAAAGTTTTCTAAACTCCAGAATTTATGAAGAAAACGTCCATTTTAGAGTTTAGATAACTCCAAATCAACATTTTGGAGTTTAGAAAAACTATAAAGTCAAACACCCATCAAAATTAAGTTTTTAAAATGGAGGAAGGAGCTTGCAAACTTGAGCATACCCTCTACCTCCACGTAAAAATAAACTCCAATTTCCTACCACCAACAGGGCTTTAAAATTATATAGAGTAGTTGTATCATACATACTTCGATAAATAAAGATTTGGGAATCCAGGTGGATCGCCTGCCTAATCTTGACCCTCCAAGTTCTTTTAGCTAGAGAAAAAACGGCTTATTTAATAATATTCCTCGGTTTTATTAATGTATACTACCTATTCATTTTCTTTTTCTTTCTTTTGATAACTATTGTGTTAGATTATTGCTAGGATGGGGTAAAGATAACATATTCAATAACCTAAATTACTTAGACATCCATATGACCTTATTTTTTCCAATCTAACCAATCACCTCAAAGAAAAAGTAGTGTTTTAAACAGCAGACGCCTAGGTGTTCGCTTAAACGGTTTCAAAGAGTTTACCGCTTCACTTGGTCCTTCTTAAACGGTCTGAAATAATTACCCTTTTATTAGCACAATTCTGCTTGTTTTTATTTCTTAATGGGGTATAATACTATAGTTTAAAGGATAGTATTGCGATATTAACCATATTAGTATCACATTTAACTACTTGACTTTATACTTATAATAACTCTCATGAAAAGTATATTCATGATTTTCTTAGTGTGAGAGTATCAATCAGGTTCTAATTACTAAAACCAAAGAGTGTTTTGCTTGCTCCATTCACCCCTTACCCTCAGGGACGGATCCTTATAGAGATGAGGGTAGGCAGAGTCTCACCTGGATCGAGGATTCGGTATATACATGTATACTATATGGAGTTAGAATTGGATAAAATTATCTAATATGCCTAACTTAACATAATTCGTAGAGACTTGTTGGTCAGGCTTTGGAAGTGCAACGGTGGTGGTTGTGTGTTCGATTTCCTTAGAGCTCTAAATTTCACTATGCTCAACCTTGCTTTGTTATATTCTTTAACATATATCTATATATTTGTTTCAGTCAAGAAAAATATCTATATATTTGTAATATATTTGCGAAAGTTTTTTTTACGATGTAGCATCTAAGGAAAAACTTCTCTAAAATATTTATTACAAGTGGTTTTATCTATTCATTGAATTCTTTATATATGATCTCTTCTTAAATGATTGTTCACAATCCATTCTTTTTTGAAAAAAATATCAAGCCTTGAAATTTTAAATATTATCCTCGACGATTTAATCTACTTAAAATTTTAATTGACTACACGTTAATTCATGACTTTGTTAGTGCAATTTTTCGCCCCACCTGATAAGATGTTCAGGATTTTTGCTTAATCAAATGCCTAAAATCAGCTCAGGCGTCGAAGACTCTGGCTTAAGCGATTAGCCTAGTAGATCGCTCCACTTTATTTTATTATTTTTAAAAATATTGGAAAAAAGGAAATAAACATTTATATAGAACTTAGTCTCTTTCATTACTTCATTAGCTTCTCTGGTACATAAATTATTTTCCTATCAAATCATTCATCTCTTCATTGTTAGCCGTATGACACAAAAATCATTGCAAATGCCTATAATTAAGCTCCTTAAACTAGAAGTCTAGCATTAACATATTCTTATGCCTTCTCTTAAGAAAGAGATGGTACTTTATTATGCATCTGTTTGTTTACTTCACTTTGAAGATTGATAGATCCCTTCAAAAGTGTTTGCAAAATGATAATCTTTACTCTTATAATGTAAACTCTTTTCTGATTTGTAGTACCTCTTAAAATCAATTGGAGACGCCACATAACATTTGAATTTAAATTAAGAAAAACCATTTGGAATTCTTTTTTGGAAATAAATCATGCAAAATATTAGAAGATGTTTTGTTATGCATTTCTTTCTTTATCTCTAGTTTAATGTACCAGACGACATGCCCCATATCATCAAGTTATTATTAGAAAGAAAAAAGAGGTGATAATAAGCTTAAATTCAAATTCAAAATAGTTGGAATTAAATAAAGAGCAACATTATTTCAAATTTCAAATAAAATAGCCAAAATTAATTAATATTTTCTGAAATTCTCTACAATATCGTTCTTTTTCCTTGGCTTTCAAATATATTAGTTAATAAGACATTTGCCATATATATGGATTGATTGGAATTATATAATTTTCAGGCTAAATTGCAACTTGCTAACATGAACTAACGGTATCCTGAATTTGAAAATGATGGATTGTTAAATTTTCAAAAAAACTACCATGACCGAACCATCCATTAACTTTGTTGTTCAATCACTTTGTACATCATCTTTTTGGACGAAAATTCATTTAATGGTCCTCTCCCCCATTCTTCTCTTCTTTTCTCTTTGTTTGAAATTTCTAACCTTCTTCTTCCTCCTCTATTAGATATTGACAGCATCAATTGTGGCTTGGCTTTAGAGTTGAGGACTTCAAGTGTGGGAATATGATGAAAATGGGAAAGATGAAGAGCTTTTAAGGGCCGAAATCGATCAACTTAAGAGAGGGCTTACTTTTTTCAAACAAAAGGACAAGATCTATGTTGATGGCCGGATCAAAACTGTATTTTTATATCTTAAAGTACTTTTTGGCTTTTTCCTTGGTAGATAGTAATAGAATGAATGTATTTTCAAATTGTATGAATCAATGATGCTTTTTCATCAATTCAGTAGCCTTATTTCATTATTGATGAATTTAGCTCCTTTCTGAAAAGTTAGTGAAAATATTTGATCAATTTGATGGATTTGCTTAATAGTTGTAAGAAATTTAGCTTCTTTATGAAAACATATTGCAAATTCATGTTACCGCATACTTTTCCACAAGTATTAAAACACTACCACATACGAGATGGATAGATAAGTCATTTCCTATTTTTTGTTAAGGGCATAAGGGGGCCTATTGTGATAGTTTGATAATTCATGGTAGCAATTCATCATTTTAAAAGTCACGGTTTGGTTCGTAGAAAATGCTGGCAAGAGGTTCATGATAACAAGTTGAAATTTAGCCTGATTTCTAACTATATGTCCACGTGCATCGCACGTGCATATTAATTAGTACAACATTAGTGGAAAATTGACTCCAGAGTTAGGGATTTTGAAGAGTTGAGATACCTAATGCTAACTTTCAAATGAATTTTACTTTCTGCCTATTGCGTCACATTAAATGTACTCAATCTAATTTTACCAAGTGGTATATCATAGCATAAACAAAATGGTACGTTGATTAGCAGTCTCAAATCTTCCACTCTCAAAAACTTCCACTAAAACCTAAAGATACTACCTTACCAAATAAACCTCAAACACAATTCAGAAAAAAATTTTCCCAAAATCGAATCAAACATTACCAAAATAGGATGACAAAACTTCGCCTTTAGAAGCTCCTTAATCTCTTCTCTCGCACTCCTCAGCTGAGCCACATCTGACGCCGCACACGTGACGTACGTCGCCCCACTACCCCCTCGCATCACCATCCTCTTCGAAAAGTTCACACCAACGAATCAATCACCAAACTCGTACGAACTGAAAAGCAATCGCATTAGGGTTTCGGATTAGGTTCACTGACCTCGGAGAGTCGCAGAGGGTTGAGAGAGATCGCCGACGACGATCGGAGGGTGAGAGCGAGGCGTTGAGGAGAGGAGAAGAGGGATCGAGGGGAGCGGGATCTGGTCACCACCAGCTTCGACGAGGAGGGGACGAGGCAAGCGCCGATAGCCGCCATTGATGAGAGGCCGCAGCAACAGAGAGAAACCTAGAGAGAGAAAGCGAGAGCGAGAGAGAGAGTTGGTGGAGTTTTGCAATCGATTGAAGTGTGGAAGTTTTTGGGTCAATTTGTGTTGGGTCTCAAGAGGCCGCACACAATCCTCAAGGGCCAATGAGGAGCCAGAGTGCCGTGCTCAGCTTGGCTGCTTCCACTGAACACGGTTTATTGCACAAAACCCCCATGGTTTATCCAATATTGCGCTTACAATACAGTGATCACGAATTGGGCTTTTGCGCATGCTTAAGAATGTCCTCTCAAAATTGAGAACTCATCTATTTGATTCTCGAAGGTCAAGAAATAATTAAACTACTATTCTAAATAAAATGGAATCAATTTTTAAAGTTATATTAGGTATTTGTTGTTTAAGTAAATTTGAATTGCTGGGAGAGAAACATGTTGTGGATATAATATAATATCACGGAGAAGACAATACACGGAATAATGCTAATGGCCAATCCACGCAATCAACAACACAAATAACAATGAAAGATAAAATAAAAAAAGTACGTGAGAATAAGAGAATCACAAACTAAAAGAGATAAGGGATTTATTAACGAGGTTCACCCACCGTATTGCTAGTCCTTGACAGAGCGGAATCTGCAAAGTTCTACTAGATCTTAAATCAAGTATTACACCCATGAGCAACCCTAGAAGATTTCTCTCAAATCTCTCTAGATTCGTAGCCGTATCACCCTCTCTCTTTACAATAGTCTCAATAGCTTTTTAATTTGCCTTGCAAAATATCATATGAGAGACTATATTTATAGCCTAATCCTAATTCCATACATATTAAAGATGGACCGATAAATTACTAAAATATTCGATTTTCATAACAGACCGCATTTGCCTTCTTGAGCCGGCTCAACATGCCCATGAGCCGGCTCATGTACACAGAAAATATTGGATAATTCCATCTTATGAGCCGGCTCCTAAAGACTTGAGCCGTCTCAAGTATAAGGTCAAGCCGGTTCAACAGTCGTCTCATACATCGAGAGAGCTATGACAATTTTGGAGCACTTATAAGCCGTCTCAACATTCCATGAACCAGCTCAAGATCAACTCCCGAGAAGAAACTCTACAGTATCAACATTCTCCCACTTGGAGATTCTTCCACCTTAATTCCCAAAACAAGTAGACTTTACACGTTTCCGCTATCTTCTCTCTCCTCATCAAATTTTTATGGTGAGGTTTACCAACCTGCAACAGAGATCCAGCTTATCATTGTCTACGCTCTTAGTGAATATATATGCAGGATTCTTTTCTCCTGCGATCTTCTGCATTGTCAATTCACCATCTTCCAACACTATGCGTATAAAATGGTATCGCACTTTGATGTGCTTCGTCTGAAACTAATATACAGCGCTCTTAGCCAAGTGTATCGCATTTTAATTGTCGCTCCATAAGGTATTTATAATACCTTAGAACGATTATATAGTATTTGGTTATAGCATAAATTTATTAATATGATGGTTATATTGAGTTTTTGGCTTTGAGGCATCATGAGTCGGCTCAATATTTGTGTGAGTCGTCTCTTGCATCCAGAGAATAGTGGATTATTTGGATAGACTCATGAGCCGGCTCATGGATCATTGAGCTGTCTCAAACTGACTTGTGACCAGATATTGATCTCGACATGATTTCTGACTTGGCATATTGCCATGGGTTTATTCTTGGTTATTATGGTGACATGGTAAAATTCTTGGGTTTAAAATACTTTGGTAAATAGATATATATTAGTCAGGCATATAAATTAAATCTTGCCATATCTTTTTCCTATTCCTATTGAATATAAGATTTCTTGTATACCCAGCCCATGTTTTAACCCATACTATATAAACCCTATAACCTGCATGCAATCATATACTTTCATATTATTTTTCCTCAAAATCAAACCCTAACCCTAGCCGATCCTTATCACCATCGTGGCATTCGCCGTCTCGTGGGAATCATCTGACATCGCCATTGTTTTCTTCCTCTCATTCCTGCAATATGAGAAGTGAACCCATCCAAATCGAGAGATCGTGTCGTCGTCGCGAGATCATTGAAATCGAGGTAAGTATTTGGTAATTGCTACATGCTAAGCAAGATTAGATCTTGCTTATTATTTACGCTCTCTCTCTCTCTCTCTCTCTCTATATATATATATATATATATATATATATATATATATATATCAAAATGTATACATGCTTACATGACCCTCGTTATTGTTATTTATTATATGCATGATTAACAAGATTTGGATATTGTCGTACATTGCTATAAACATTGCTATAACCTGGTGTTATTTGATTTAGATTAATTCGAAACTTAAAGTTATAAACTTGATTAGCTATATGTCAAGATTCGAATCATGATACATGGATGAATTTAATTGGATAAGATATGTATCATTAACCCTAAAGTTACCATCTTTTTATATTGCCCATCGATATATTGGACTTAGAGTAACCGATGTAAGTAGAATTGACATTGTATGTAAACTTGAATCGAAGTTGTAAACCTGATCGCATCAGAAAATTAACGTTGAGCCGTCTCACAGCAACAGAAGATAAATTCAATGTTCCAGGCACTTCGTGAGTCGGTTCAACATTACCGGAGCCGTCTCATGTACACAGAGAGCTAATTATCGCTCCAAGAAGGACTTGAGCCGTCTCAAGATAGGAATGAGCCATTCCAAGACCATCTAGAGCCGTCTCTTACACACAGAAGAATAAATAACGATTCTGAATGACTTTTGAGCCGTCTTAACTCATTGTGAGCCGTCTCTAATATACATGAGCAATCTCAAAATAATCTGAACCTGATATTTAAATTTGAACTGAACCTGACATGTTATATTGATTCACGAATACACGATGCATTGCCTGAAAACGTACTTGACCTGATTGTGATATCTTAAATGATTGATTGCCATGCTACTCATGTTAATGCGTGTAAACTTAATCATGTACCCGCTATGGTTACGATATTCTTGAACTTACCATGTTATTGATTGTTTCCAAGAAATCATGATTGATTGACTATTGCTATCATGTCACCATATCTGAAATGTGATGTTTACCTAAATGCCAACAAATCCTGATATTGATTAATTAACTTGTTGTCTTGATAGACATGAAGTGTACACGTACATGCTTGTTTTTGTGTTGGCATTAGGAACTACATTATCGATACTTGACATGAACATGAAATCTGGGAAAATGGAAAATAAAAAATGTAGCTGAATTGTAACTCAAGAGTTATTGATTGCTAGCGACTGATCAGTCGACACGAGCCGCGCGCTCCAGAATGGTGATGCTGACATCATTTGTCCATCTCGATATTGTTTTACTGCCTAGCGGTATGTCTCGAATTCAACCCTGAGAGTCATGACACCATGATCCCAGGCACGTACGAGATACTATTGAGTTACAGTGAGGATTGCATTAATTAGTTTCAAATACATGTAGGATAGATAAATTAGCGACATGGACCTATAAGGCACACATGATATGACTGCTTTACTTTATCTTGCATGCTAGTTATATCATTGTTATTGCCATTGTTCATTGACTACGCATACGATATTGACTTCTTGTATAATGGCATGTTACCTCACCTATTCAATTATATTATATTCGACGCTCTGACGTCTGGATTTTGAATGACACATATACCTTGGTTTTAGAACAGACGGACAAAGATTACATGTAACACCCTAGCACATTCATACGACACTAATCGGTATTTTAAATCTTGCTTTATGTTTTTTTTATTTAGGTTGCGATCGATTCGAATAGTAGAAGTTGTTCTCCGACCCGACCCGCACGTATGAAACCCAGTATGGTGCTGGATTATATCTGATATTTACCGGTAAACCAAATTTATGTGAATCTAATATAATATATATCATATATCTAGATTATCATATATCTTTTGGTAGTCACAACTTAAGAATAAGTTATATTTTGCTAACTGTCATCATATGGCTAATTATCCTATTTCTTATTTTGGTTTTATCTATTACATATAAATCTTATGAAAACTAGATATCAAATATTCGTAAAATTATAATATATTTAAAATCCTTTTTTAATTTTATATTAGGGGGTATAATTTATTTAAATTATATTCTTACATCATAGTTAAAAAGGTTACATATATGTATTATTTTTCCAAAATATATTTTTGTGAGATTTTGGTGAAGACGGAGTGTAGTTTGATATTATTTTTAGTAGTATTATACTATAATATATATTTCTAACCTAATATAGACTATACTACACACACACACACACACACACACACTATTATATACTTTATATTTTATATAATAGAAAACTTATCTCTTTCCTCTAACTAAATCTCTACCTCATCAATTTATATATTCTCCTTCTTCGTTCTTCAAGCTCACGCACATCCTCACCGACGCAACTCCAGCCGCATCCTAGAACCTTAACTGAGCCATCAAAACTTTGTGTTGATTTGTATAACGTCGTGTTGCTTCTATTCATCGCGTTTGTTTCGAGGTAAGTTTATAACTTGCTACATGCTATAGTTTACACAATTTACTTATATGTTATCATACTACTACTATTATTATTATTATCATACAACTATATCTATGTAATTTATACACCGTAGTTATTTAACGTTAATCAGTTTTATAATATACAGTGTATACACGTTTACAACTTGCGACAAGCTATAATTATATCTTTAAATATATATATATATATCGTCGTAATATTTCTTATTATTATCATTATACCGTTTAATCTATATAATCCGTATATCATTAATTAGTTTATAATCTGCATTTTATAATGTTATGAAAAATATAGTTTGAAAATATTATAACTTACACATGAAATGCCGTCGCCAAGCGGATACGACAAATCTGGAATTTACTGTACACCTTATCTTATAAAATTCATTATAAATCATAGAAAAATTATTAGCACATGTTCTTTAGTTCTTTATGAAGCTAACTTGGAATACTATAACCCTGTGAAATATTTACTTAGAAAATAAATTGAATAAATAACATAAGCTGTAAATGAAAGTACCTTTGAACTGCTGTCCAGAGAAATTCCAGCGGTAAACTTTCAATTTCGAATGTTCATAACCTTTTGTAGGAACAACCTGAGATACTTTAACTTATAAAAATGAAAACCTTATTGAATTAGCTTTGTTTTGGTATATGACACGTCCCTTTTGGAGAACGTTTGTTATTTTTAAGCTATTTTACAAATCAGGGTGACGCTGAATTTCTGAACGGAATTTTTTTATGCATGGTTAATCAACACCGCTTTTATAGTTATTAATCGAATTGAATATGCTATCTCTGTTAATGTTATTATCTTGGTCTTGTACATGATATGATTACGTTATCCTTGACATGCTTGTAACCTGCCAGACTGTACTATTTTTGTTATCATGTTAATATTTGTTGCCTGCAATACTTACCGATGCCAACAATATTGACATGTTATCTTGATTGACCTAACTTGTTGTTTTGCTGGACAAGGCCTGTACACGATTATTCCTGCGTTGGTATTAGGTAGACATTCTATTGATACCTAACTTGAATATGAAATCTGAGGGAAAGAGGAAATCAAGAATGTAACCAAAACGTAACTCAAGAGGATAAAATTATTGTTGGTCGTGATTCCGGGCGTGAACAGAATAGCTATTGTTTATTGTACCGTGGTCCTATGGGGAATGATCATGATATATTGTACAGTGGTCCTGTAGGGAATGAACGTGATATATACTGTTGAGTTATGAGGATGATTACATTAATTGGTTTCTGTTCACACCTGTTTGAGCGTTCACTTACAAACATATGCATATTTGGATGAGAAATAGCATTGAAAGCATGCTGATTTATATACGCGCGTGGAAGATTAGCGCATGACACCTGCACACGTGCAGGATGTATATATGTTTAAACGATACAATCAGAGGAAAAACATGTGTTGGAAATGAAGCATTCGGTAGTCAACGATAAAAGGAATATATTTAAATAAACATTTTATTGTACGGGGAAGAGATTACCAAATATGGGATCAAAACTATAAGGGTTTACAAAACAATAAACAAAGTTTTCTAAAACCCTGTCAGCCTTCTCCACCATATCAAAGCAGCGATCCTCACGAAGAATCTCTCCCCATCGATTAATGTCGTGCTCATCGGAGAAAGTAGACATGATGGTCCGTTGAGCCCGTATCTGGCTCAGCAAATGAACAGAGCGATCCCTCAGAGACTTGGTAATCTAGCATGCCTCATGAACGCAGTCGATCTTGTCCTCCGCTGCATCGAGCATCGCCAGAGTCATCTCTGCGGGATGAGGAGGAATATCATCGAGCACGGCCAGGAAGATCACCCGGAGCCAAATAGAGCCGACGGGGAGAGAGACCCCTACAGGTGAGGAGCTCGTGCATCACCGTGTCGCATTAATCATCTGTAAGATTAGGATTCACCGAGCATGCAGCAAAACGAGGAATAATTTTCTCGATGGGCACCTCTCATGGCCGCCGAGGAGCAAGTGGGCGATTACATGCCATGACTCTTGCTCTGTTAAAATGGTTCTTTCCTTGTGAAGGATAAGAAGAACATTGCTTCACATTATAAAGAGAAATCATTCAAGTCTCGGTACAGAAAATGTTGTGCATGGTGGAACTATTTCCAAGCTCTGACTAAAAGAAGGCGTTGGAAAGGAAAATGTTGACTCGGGAAAAATAATAATTAAGACAGCGCCTCATGTGAAACACATGTAAGTGCCGGCATGCAAAGCATATAAGTGCCGAAAATAAATAACCAAAAGGGCCAAACTGGCCTCACGTGTTAAACACATGAGCGCTTATATGCAAAACATATAAGCGCTGAGAACAAATAGCCAAAAGGGCCAAACTAGCCTCATGTGTTAAACACGTGAGTGTTTATATGCAAAGCATATAAGTGTTGGATATGTATACCCTAGAGGCCATTATTGTATATGTATACATGTGGATGCTTGGACATATGTATGTACAGGACAATCTTGCTCGATATGATAGCATGTTATCTGGTTTGTCTTTATCTTAACATGTGCATATGTTTTACTTGTTATTGCATATCATCTATACATGTTGATAAAGCCCGTAGGATCATTGCTTGACTACCTACATTGTGATGGCGATCATACTTGTGAGAGTAGGGTAGTCGATAAGCACATCCTTAAAAAGTCCCTAGTCGTGGGAGTATCGAGACTGGGCATTGATATTCCGGAGTAGACTAGTGTATACATTTCTAGATCCCGACGAGTGACGATGGTTGGTCCCGTAGCCATTGGTCTTGTAACGCTTTGAAAATTCGTTTAGGTCAATTATATGTTAATCAGTGATAATACGTAATTTTCATAAAAACTAATTAATAACTATTTTCCACATCAACAGAAATAAATCTATTTTAATTGTGAAATTATGTAATTTCATATATAATTGTGTTTTATTGGTTAACATTTAAATTATTGTTCACTAAATTATTTATTTTAGCTATTTACTAATTACAAAGCTATTTTCTTAAAAACATGCACACACATCTTGTGTAACCCTAGATTAACAACATGTTGATACAGGTCTTTTGCACCATGACAACTTAATCTTTTCAAAAAAAAATATAATGTGTGACATGCTTTTCTTTCTTTCCTCTCTATGTTCTAGACTTTTCTTTTATGAGAAAATGGAAAAAAGCAATGAAAAATTGAGGCATGGGGGCACTAAATGCATGGTATAGCTCACTTCTCTCTCTCTCTTCACTCTAGAACTCTCTCCCTCTCTCCCCATGGCAGCCACCTATCTCCTCCTCCTTCTTCCTCAAATGGTTTAATCTCTACCTCATACAAATCCCTCAAAACACCACAAAGATCTCATGTAAAACACTTTAAAACAAATCCTTTTTTGGTTCTTGAGGCAAGTTTCAGGTTTAGGAGGCAAGATTAGCAAGATTGAACCATTCTTAGATCAACTTGAGGTACAAAGCCAAACTAAATTACTTATTTGTTAAACTTTTAGTTTTTTGAGCTTAAATTAGTGTTTAAGTGGTAATTAATGCTATTTTTGAGATTAAGATAAGTTAGGTTTTTTATGGCTTAAATAGGGTAATTAAGAGTAGTTAGTGTCTAATAATCCAAGTCATTTCACAAATTTACACTAAAATACCTTAATGTCACTAATTAGTGTTTTAATACGGTTTATAATCTAGTTTTTAGACACTAAGAATCTGCTATTTCTGTGGTTGTTTTTAGAACAAACAAACATATACAGTAGACTATACTTTGTGTTAGGAGTGTAGTGTAGAAATCCGGACCCGTTTCACCCTACTTGACCCGATGAGACCTCCTTTATTTCCGATCTGGTCGGCCCCCCTGTGGAGTTGAATGTTGAATTTTTGCAGGTAGTTGTCTGTAGGTATTTTATGGTATTTGGTATTGCTTGTTTTCTTGGTTTCAGCTCTAGATAAAATCTGGGACCAATTACCTATATTTTTAGTATTGTGACTTGCGCGACGCGTATGTTCCGAGTCTAGGTTTCGTGTCTGCTGTGTATCATAACCAATCGGGGTGGTTTCAGACGTTAGCGCACATGTTTTGGTGCTTCGAGTGCACACGCGTTTAGCTTGTGGGCGCTAGTTTTCTCGTATGGTCTTGATATCGCGTTTTGCAAAATATTAGCCTTATGTGTTGCATTGTGTGATTCTAGGACCGGTCGCAGAGATATCGGACGCGGCACGGAAAGGAACAGCGGTGATTGGATCAGACTAGCTGAGGCGTTCCGGTGAGTAGATGTACACATCTACGGGGGAATCGTCTGGATGGCGCAAGGCGCCCGATAGTTAGAATTTCTATTAGTACTTGCATTTATATGCGTAGTTCCTAGTTATTTATCTCGTTGTATCGCATCATCTTTTATATATATATCTGATATCATCTCATAGGACACTTGCACCATTACCATTGGTTTATGCTGCACGGGCACTATTCATGTGGACACACACGTCTTGGTAATTGCTATGCCACGAACACTATATAACTTGTTTAAATCAGAATATAAAACAATTTCCTCATATATGATTTGTAAACCTGTATTTGTATATTCAATTCATCAGGATGGATACGTAGGATTGCTAGTCATATGCATATACCTCATTGCATCATCGTTCATGCATAGTTTTCTAGTCACGCATCGTATTTCATATTGTTGATACCATATGCAATCATCATCGACGACATGCGTACATATGGTGACTTTTCTTGAGGATTTCAGTATTATGAGATTTCTGGATTTTTGGGAAAACCGCAAGAATTTTATAAACCTGTTATCATTTTAATAATGCAAGTTGCTGTTTTCTCGTGATATGATGTATGTGTCGTCCACCATGAGATTTCTCGGTTCTTGAGCGGTATCATACACCCGATTCGAGGAGGAGGAGGAACCGTCTGCGGGTGCATGGTGGACCCGGTGCGGTACCCCGGGGAAAGATGGTCGCAGATGATGGCGTTGAACCCGGCAGGGGAGCACTACCGACCGGTTATTTGTGACGCGGTGGATATCCGGAGGATACCGACGTAGTATTGAGATTTGATGATATGGGCCAGTCCGGATTGCCGGAGCCCGGGGTTTGATGATATGGGCCAGTCCGGATTGCCGGAGCCCGGGATTTGATGATATGGGCCAGTCCGGGTTGCCGGAGCCCGAGATATTGAGATATTAGGATATATATTAGGTGTCGATGGTTGACACAGATTTCTGTTGATTTCATTGATGATACTACAGTTAAATTACAGAAGTTTTACTAAGATAAGAATACAGATTTTCTCATACTAAACGTATTCAGATCTCGTGTTGATTATGCATTCATGTTGCATACATACTAGTGCATCGCATCACATTAGTATATGTAGGTTGTGACGAAATTGCATGCATGCTTACGATAGCCTTATTAGATGTTACTTACTACTCACGATTTGGTAACTCACCCCCGTTGTGCCACAGTATTTTGCAGGTTCGACCCGTTAGTACAGTAGCGGCGGGCGCATTTTCTCATTTTGTTCCTTTTGCTTGGATTTGAGGAATTGCTCGTAGGTGGGTTGCGAGGATATTTTATTTCCACCTGTATTATTATTGTATCTAGTATACTCCATCTACCATATCTACGTTTCTACCATTGTATATGTGACCTAGAGGTGTGACGTGAGATTTGTATATATGTTGTTTCTCTGGTGTCGAGCTCACTTGAGCCGACGTGATGCTTCATATTTTTCATGCCTTTATATGCTTATTTTGCACGGTGATGATATATATTGCGTGTGGTTGTGATTCCGCCATTGGCGAAGAGCTAGCTCCCGCTTGGGAATGCTTTATTTCATTATATACATGTATTCTTATTTTGTACCCGTTTGGGGCCAGTTTTTACAAGGGAGACTCTGCCGAAATTTTCGGGAAAAATCTGATGTTGTTTTAAAAATTGTTTTCATGCGATCTTATTTTGTTAAAAACACTTGCTTGAAACTGGTTTTCCTTCACTCTATTTGTTAATGGTTTAGATTTTCTGGGTTTTGGCTTACTTAGATTGTGTTCGCCCTTCAGACGTTGCGTAATTTAAGTGCCAGTCACGTTCCGTACTTTTGGGTCGTGACAAAGTTGGAATCAGAGCGATAGGTTTTACCTTTCTGAGTTTAGGATTGTTTCCCCCAATCAGAGCAAAGCACTGTTTCAAAATTCAAAATTTAAATTGAAGCAACGCTTCAGATTCTGCGCGCTCTGCGCTGCGCGCCACATGTCAAATACAGGTGCGCTGCGCTCTGCGTTGCGTGCCACGTGTCAAACACGGGTACACTAGCGCAGTTGCACTGCGCTCTGCGCTGCATGCCACGTGTCTAACACGGGTGCGCTAGCGCAGTTGCGCTGCGCCACGTATCGAACGTAGGTGCGCTAGCGCAAGGTGCGCCAGCGCTGGAATTAAAAATTCCCCCACCGTCAAATCAAAAGATTTAATAATAATAAATTATTAATTAATTAGAACTAAAGTTCTGTTATGGAAAGATTTTTCGATCTTATTAAAACAAGAAGATTATTTTCTGTAAAACAGAAGCCTTAGGATCAAAGATCCAACGGTGGGAAATATTCCCAAATCAATCAGAGAAAGATCTCTTAAAACTGATTTAACAAATCATTTGGTCTTATATAAAGGACCCTAGACTTCAAGTCTAAAATATACAGAATGGAGAGATAGAGAATACAGAGAAGAAAAGAGAGAGAAAAACCCTCTGCAAAAAAGGGTAAGCTCTTAGAAAAAAAAAGATTTTTTCTTCATCTTCAAGGTAAAAAGAACTATGTTCTTGAATAATAGAGATCAAACCATCTCGTAAAAAGAAGAAGCATCTTCTAAAAAGATCAGAGATCTAAGAAAAAGACCAAGGTCTTTAATAAAGAAAAGATCAAAAAGATCTAATTATAAAAAGACTAAAAGAAGTATTTCACTTCATTCACAGATCTTTTGATCTATAAAGGCAGAGCCTTTTACAAAAACAAGAACTTTTGTTCTTGGATCTTGAGGAAAAGCCTCCTTTGAAGAACATAAATTTGTTCTTTGATCTTAAAAATTGATCAAATGCGCTTTGCGCTATTGAAAAGTGCCTTGCACTCATGAACTGCGCTCTTGCGCTCATTGGACCGGCGCTCAGCGCCAAAAGCTGCCACGTGTCAACCAAAGACACAATCTACGCTTTGCGCTTCTGAAACAGAGCACTGTGCTCATGGGCTGGCGCTCAGCGCCAAGCGCGCCACGCGTCACTCGCTGGCGCGCCAACAGACTAGCGCAAAGCGCTCATAAATTAAAAGCGCAATGCGCTAATGAACTAGCGCTTAGCGCTAAGCGCGCCACGTGTCCTCTTCGTGTGCGCTACTCGACAGAAGCACAATGCGCTATTTGACCGGCGCAAATCGCCTGGCGCGCCACGTGACGTACTGTCAGAATAAGCTCTGTTTCTGATGAATGCTATGCATTCAATACAATACAAAAATATCAGAGCCCAATGCCTGGCATTATTAAAAGGGCTAAGCCCAAATAAAGGCTTAATAGCCAGAACAAAAAATAAAAAGTTAAAATATTTTAATTGGACTTAGCCCAATTCTGGCCATAAGTCCTCAACTTATTTTGAATTGAGCACATCTGCTCTTTCAACCACCTCACCTTGGTTCAAGGGTACATCTATTCACTCTTTTGATATTTGTCGTTGTAATTCCTCAACGTCTTCAAAGAGGTGACGGGTCGCGACAACCACACATTTCATGGACTGTGGGGTCCTTAAACTCATGGACTATGATATCCTTAATCTTGATCGTGATGTCTTAAAACTAACATCGGACTGTGAGGTCCTTAAACTCATGGACTATGATGTCCTTAATCTCGACCGTAATGTCTTAAAACTAACATCGGACTGTGAGGTCCTTAAACTCACGGACTATGATGTCCTTAACCTTGACCACGATGTCTTAAAACTAACATTCGACCGTGATGTCTTAAAACTAACAATGGACTGTGTGGTCCCTAAACTCACGGACTATGATGTCCTTAACCTCGACCGTGATGTCTTTAAACTAACATCGGACTGTGGGGTCCTTAAGCCCATGGATTATGATGTCCTTAACCTTGACTGTGAGGTCTTTACACTCACGGACTATGCGGTCCTTAACCTTGACTGTGAGGTCTTTAAACTCACGGTCTATGACGTTCTTAACCTTGACTGTGAGGTCTTTAAACTCATGGACCACTATGTCCTTAAACTGGTATTGGACCACTACGTCCTTAAACTGGTATTGGACCACTATGTCTTTAAACTGGTAATCGACCGCAATGTCCCTAAACTAAACAATAGAGTCCAAATGCTCTTTTGTTGGATCTAAACGATCCCGTTGAGTTGATCTTAGTCTAAAATTAGACTAACGTATCCTTAACGAACGTTTAAGTTAATCTTAGTCTCAAATAAGACTAACGTATCCTTAAACCCAAACCCCCAAATCCAAATCTAAGAAAATACGGATTTGGACTAATCCACGTCCTATGGGCGACAACATAAATTAGTCTCCATATACAATCCACGGGCAACCAAACACAAAACAAACACCCACGACACGAAGTGACCATCGGGAGAAGGAGAAAGTGGTTACCGCGACGCAGTAGCGTAATTAACTGCAGGGGCTTGCGCCTGCAGGGAAGAGCGTCCCTACAATCAAAAACCCCTCACAATGAGGGGGAATCTGACGAAGTCTGCTACATCTGTCGCATCCGTTTAAACCTTCGATATATGGTGTCATAAATCAACTTGGCATCTTCGGAGAGGTGGACGGATAGCACCAATTAGCATCTGCCCCCAGATTCATGCAAGACAGTCCGTCTTCCTGGTTTCCGGCGGTAAACAGATTCTGGCACGCCCGGTAGGACCTTTTCCTCTTTCCACTCCACACTTCGTGTGTCGTGTTCGCGAACGAATCGCGGTTTGCTATGGTTGCCTATGGATTCGAGGTACTTAGATTTGGTGTCTTGCTCCGTGCAGAAAACAGAAGATCAATGGATTCAAACTGCACTAACTGCAACTGCAACTGCAACTCTCGCTCCGTCTCGTCCGGAGGAGTGACTTACTGGCCTCAAGCGGCCTCCATCTTCGCTATGCCGGTGGAACAGGTGATTCAGGCCACCACTGGGCTATTCTTCGGGACGATGATCCCGCCAACAAGCTTCAACGCCCCTGTACCATTGCAAGAAGCTCCCAAGAAGTCGGTCTTTGATCGGCTTACAACTACTGCGGCCCCTCTCAACGGGTCGTCCAGCTCCAGCGCCTCAGTCTTCGCTAGATTGGGCCAAAGTTCATGTGGGCCCATGAAAAAGCTTGCAATACCAGAAAGGGTTATCCCAAAGAGGATAGCCATTCCTACTCTCGAAGTCGTCAAAGCGGCTTCTCTTGCCAAAGGGTCGGTCTTCACAAGACTGACTGTTTCAACACCCGTTTCAGGCGAAATCGTCAAGACTGCTTCACCTGCTCGGAAGTCTGCTTTCGATAGGCTGGTTATCCACACTCAGCGGACATCAGTCTTTAATAGGCTGACAACGACAACTTCCGAACAACACAGGGGGCATGAGGAAGTCACCCCTAAAGCTGAAACAACCCTAACAGCTCGACACGCTCGACGTCGAGTAAGGAAGGCTGGGGGCAACTCCCCCTCTGGGCTAACTCCACCAGCCCCAACGGTGGAAGTCAATGATACTGTTCCAACTAGGAACAACTTTGAATTGCTGAACAAGGTGCGCAGGAACTCTCCTACCGCCGTACTAAAAGGATCTCCTCCACCCGCGAAGAATGTTACAGAAACAAAGCCGGAACGGTCCCCTCAGTGGCTTTCCTCCAAAATTTACAAAGTCTGGCGACAGGTTCAGGACTCAGTAATTGATCAAGATTACTCTCGTCGACAGAAAAAGGTGAAAGTTCAGCAAAAAGAGAATCATCTTGCCAAGCCAAAAAAGGCAACGGCTGTCTGGGTGCCCACTGCGACGGCCCCCTCGACGTCAACTGCTCAAAAAAGAAGGAGGCCGGAGAATCCCCCTGTAACTACGGCAGATCACAAAGACGCCGAGCCCAAATGCCCCAAGTCTGGGGGCATAATGGTGCATACTGTTTACATGGCTTCCGGAAAAGAGGAAAGCCGCGCTTCTACGGGTCACCGACCGTTCACCTGATCCGTGACAAAAGCTTAGGAACAACAACAGCCGAAGCTTCAAGAGATGCTGACTGCAATGGCCGCACTCACTGGGCCGAAAGAAACTCCAGAGACCTCGGAGCAGCGTCGGGAACAAGAAACTGACACCGAGTTCCTCCGAAGAATGCTCGAGAGGAAAGAAAAAGAGGCCGCAGAACAGGAAGCCAATATAAAACGAATGGCGCTTCTCTTCCAAGACATGGTCGGGATGATATTACAGCCGGATCCTCCAGCTGAAGACCCTCCGATCATCATTGAAGACGACCGAGTGGAGACGTCAAATCGCCTTCAGGCTTGTTCAGCAGCCAAAGAGGAGACCATCAAAAGCTGCGCTCGATGATTATATAGCTCAGCAAATACGAGCTCACCAGGCGAACGAAGCGGCCGGTCAAGTTGTTAAAACCGGATGACCGTATCCAGGCTGGTATGACCAAATAAAGTACCCGCCGGGATACACGATCCCCAAATTCCATGTGTATAAGGGGACAGGCAATCCCCATCAACATGTCGCTCAGTTCAGGGCTCTATGCGGCAATACTGGAGGCGACGACAAACTGTTGCTTCGCCAATTCGTCGGCAGCCTAGCAGAAACGGCCTTCGAATGGTATTCGGAGCTGCCTAACGACTATGTCAAAACATTTGCGGAGATGGAGCTGCTGTTTACACAAAGATTTGCAAGCGCCAGCGAGCGCACCCCGATCACCGCATTGATTAACGCCAGGGTAAGGCCGGGCGAAACATGGGTTCAATACGCAATACGATGGTGGAATCTGTGGTCGAAATGCGAGCAACGCATCGAGAAAGCGCCAGCGGTAGGCATGTTCGTGGGCACTCTTGACCCTCAAGCGACCATCTCGCAATTCATGATGTTCTTCAAGCCCACTACTTTCCAGGCCTTGACTGACAAGTTGGCCCAAATGGACCAGATGGGTCATAGACCGTCTCCTCCAAAGCCGGATTCTCGAAATGAAAAAGGGAAAGGAAAAGCAACTTTCGTCGCCAATACTCAACAACAGCCGAGCAACTTAAAGCCGATTGTTCGCCAAAACAATATGCGTCCACGCCCATCCCTTGAGGAGAGGCTAGGACGTCCTTACTCGTTTCACCAAGATAAAACGAGGAGACCGTTCGAGCTGGCAGTGCGCAACAGGCTCATCAATCTGCCAGATCCAAAGCGTCCGTTGCAGTCAAACTACGTCAACGATCCCAATTACTGCCCCTATCACCGAGTATTGAGCCATCCGATCGAAGACTGCTACGTCTTCAAAAACTGGGTTGAGGATGAGTACCAAAAGGGCAAATTCAAGTTGTCTGAGAATTGGAAGGTGAACCCACCACAACCTCATGCTCCCAAGAAGACAGACACGTCGGGGGCATCATGCTCTTTCATTGAAGAAGCTCCATGGGGGGTCGTTCTTTCGGCAAAGACGAAAAGAATGTTGAAGGATCTCCAAACGGGCCTGGCAATCAGGTGGAAAAATCCACTGGAACTCGAGATCGTCGAGGGAATGCTGAAACCGTGCCCAACTACAAAAATTGATGGTGATAGCCAAAGCATTCACACCCAACCGTCGAAATCTTCGAAAAAGAAGAAGAAGCCCGTGAAGCCTAGTGACAAGCACACAAACCTGCAAAAACGGATTGACGCTCTGGAAGAATATAACCAGAAGATGCGGACTCCAGTCACACTCCAAGAGTTTCTCAGCCACGTCCTTGAGAACGAAGATGATGGAGAAGACTCGTCGAGTGAATCTGAAGATTACGTAGCAAGCTGCCATATGATCTCTCACTCGTCAATAAACAATGAGGAAGCTCCTTACACCGAGGAACTGGGGGCAGGATCGGAGCCAAAACCCTTGGAATCGTCTGACGAGATGATCGACTTGCTACTGAACGAAGCCCGTCAGAAAAGCAAAGCCAATCGAGAGCGTGAACTGGCTACATTCAAAAAAGCTAAACGCCGACGACTAGAGAAAAAGGTCGAAACACCCCAACTGGAGCAAAGCATCCTTACCGCCAGCAAAAGCAAGCTTAAAGTAAGGAAACGATTCGATAGGGCCCTGGCAATAGGAATGAAGTTGCCCTCTTTCAAAGGAAATTTCCCTGGCAATATACGTCTTGATGAAGCGGACATACATTCTAACTTCTGCCAATACCATCAGAGGATTGCACACCCTACCGAGGAGTGCATAGCCTTTAAAAACTGGTGGCAGGGATATGTTGCCCATCGACGACACGTTCAACGAGTGAAGCGCAAGGCTCGTCGGGAACAGAAAAGCACGACGGATGAGCGCGAAAGAGCTGTTGTCAACTGTCACATAGCCGACACCAAAGAATCGCAAGTTGTCACCTTTGGAAGCGACTCTGACGAAGATCGCCCTCAGCCCTCTCTTAAAGGAATCCACCTTCGGCACAAAACATGCGAAGATTTGCGGCAAAATCTAGCTGCGTAATCGTGCGTCAACTTACGACCGAAACGTCATTAAACTACTACCAACCCGCGGCATCCTCAGGCTGACATGGTAAAAAAAAACGGTATGTCCATAAGAAAAAGGGCACGGATGAAAACACGAAAGGGCTCCGTGAGTAAAAACAGCAGGGCTACCGGCGAGTTTTGTGAAAACCCGAAAGGGCGCAATCTCGTTAAAAGACACTTACAAGGTCCTCTCGACCTTGTGAGGAGAAACCACCCGCGTGAGATCCTTACGACTCAAAAGGGAGCAACACACTTAGGGATCCTCACGATTCCTGAGGAGAAATTACACTTGCGAGATCTTCACGACTCATAAGGAGAACTCTCTTATGGGACCCTCACGGCTCATAAGATTCAAAAGTCTTAAGTTACAGGGATCTGAACCTATTCTTAAGCAGCCACCACAACTTCCGATACTGCCCTACAAGCGGTTTAATACTGACCCTTGTATACAATCCACGGGCGCGAATAAACAATTCCCTAACAAAGTCCCATCCGTGACTAGGGATATGTCTACATGGTGAACAACCCTTGCAAGTCCTCTCGACGTATAAGGAGAAAGCACTCTTGTAAGATCCTTACGACTTATAAGAGACCATACACTTAGGGATCCATACGATCCCTAAGGAGAAAACACACCTATGAGATCCTCACGACTTGTAGGGAGAAATACCTTTATGAGACCCTTACGGCTCATGAAGTCAAAAGCCTTAGTCGATAGGACCCTAACCCTGTTCGCTAAGCCATCTTTGTTCGACATCGATAGAGGCAAATGATGATTCGCTCCTGGCAATATTCTAGTTGTAGCGGTGCTGATGCCGAAATCGATATCTAATCCCAGGTTTGCAGCAAGAAGCTAGTGAGCCACACATGCATACGAAATAGCCGAAATGATGGGGCAACTTGCAACAAAATCAGCAAGTAAAAATGTATGCATGCAAAATAGCCGAAGTGATCAGGCAACTCGCAATAAAAAGCAGCGAGTAAAAATAAAATAAATAGCCGAAATGATTGGGCAACTCGCAATAAAAAGCAGCGAGTAAAAATGAAATAAATAGCTGAAATGATTGGGCAACTCGCAATAAAAAGCAGTGAGTAAAAATGAAATAAATAGCCGAAATGATTAGGTACCGCGAAAGATAACCGAAATGATTGGGCAATCGCGACCTTCGTGATATTAAAGCTGAAATGATAGAGCATCGTGGAAAGAAAAAAAATGAAATTTATTCCCTACAGGTGATATCACATCAATCCCTGTATACAATCCAGGGGCGCAAACAAAGAGGGAACCATATCATCCCATCAGGCTTCATCAGAAAACGAAGCCAAAATCTCGACGGTTCAAGGATAGCCTAGAGATCATCAACGGCGTTCCTTCGCAGTCCAGCAGGATGCATACGCAATGTCAACAAAAGACCTCACGTCAAAACAAAGCGGAGTGATGGCAAAATCCCAGCTCCACCGCAGCATTCGTCTCGCTACATCAGACGTAATGCCGGCAAACGAAGCGAAGGCCAAATTCCTAGCTTCAGTGTCTGGACGGTAACTCATATAAAACCTGAAAGACCATCGGAGATCATCTCACACCAGCGCGGAGTGGTCACCACCTCGACGTTCGTCTCGATACAGCAGACGAGATGTCACCACAGCGTTCTTCCTCCAGCAGGACTCACACGCGACAATCAAACAACGGAGCCACGGCAAATCCCTAGTTCCAAACCTTGACGTTTCACCAGCAACCTAGAGACAACCGCGACATTCGTCCCGATACAGCAGACGCAATGCCGGCAAACGAAGCAAAGGTTAAATTCCTAGCTTCAGGGTCTTGACGGCAACACATATAAAGCCTGAAAGACAATCGGAGATCATCCCACACCAACGCGGAGTGGTCACCACCTGACATTCGTCTCGATACAGCAGACGAAATGTCACTACAGCGTCCTTCCTCCAACAGGATTCGGACACGACAAAACAAACGAAGCAAAGGCCAAATTCCTAGCTTCAGTGTCTGGACGGTAACTCATATAAAACCTGAAAGACCATCGGAGATCATCTCACACCAGCGCGGAGTGGTCACCACCTCGACGTTCGTCTCGATACAGCAGAAGAGATGTCACCACAGCGTTCTTCCTCCAGCAGGACTCACACGCGACAATCAAACAACGGAGCCACGGAAAAATCCCTAGTTCCAAATATCGATAGTTCACCAGCAACCTAGAGACAACGGCGACATTCGTCTCGATACAGCAGACGCAATGCCAGCAAACGAAGCAAAGGCCAAATTCCTAGCTTCAGGGTCTTGACGGCAACTCATATAAAACCTGAAAGACCATCGGAGATCATCTAACACCAGCGCGGAGTAGTCACCACCTCGACGTTCGTCTCGATACAGCAGACGAGATGTCACCACAGCGTTCTTCCTCCAGCAGGACTCACACGCGACAATCAAACAACGGAGCCACGGCAAAATCCCTAGTTCCAAACCTCGACGGTTCACCAGCAACCAAGAGACAACCGCGGCATTCGTCTCGATACAGCAGACGCAATGCCAGCAAACGAAGCAATGGCCAAATTCCTAGCTTCAGGGTCTTGACGAAAACTCATATAAAACCTGAAAGACCATCGAAGATCATCTCACACCAGCACAGAGTGGTCACCACCTCGACGTTCGTCTCGATACAGCAGACTAAATGTCACTACAGCGTTCCTCCTCCAGCAGGATTCAGACGCGACAATTAAACAATGGAGCCACGGAAAAATCCCTAGTTCCAAACCTCAACGGTTCACCTGCAACCCAGAGACAACCGCGACATTCGTCTCATTACAGCAGACGCGATGCCAGCGAACGAAGCGAAGGCCAAATTCCTAGCTTCAGGGTCTTGACGGCAACTCATATAAAACCTGAAAGACTATCGGAGATCATCCCACACCAGCGCGGAGTGGTTATGACTCATCGAGGCTCTCCAAAATGGGCCTAACCTCAAGTAAAAAGCGGCATGGCAAAATTCCTAACGCTTGCTCTTCCGACAGTCAAACTGCCTAGGAGGATTGCTTGAAGACGTCTTGTCCAGCCCCCGAAGGGATCAGAGACACGACAGTCGCAAGGCTACTCGAACAAGCAAGATTGCCTATCGATGAATACATCAGCCAACGCGACGGTACGATGGACAAAACCCTAGTACCACAAACCCTAACGGACCTTTGTCGTAAAGAGCAGAGGTTAACTGTGACGTTAGGATATCCTTGCGAGAAATGCTCGATTCATCTCGACTCGTAGGGAAAAGCCTTAGGCAATCGGGATAAGAACCGGTTTTCTAAGCACTGGGGCCCTGCAAGTCAGTTCAAAATAGACTTCTGCATACTATTCACGGGCCACACTCTCCAAAGTCGAATCTCGACAAGGAGGGAAACAACCGCTTACGGGTCCTCTCGACTTGTAAGAGGGATAATTCTCTTGTGAGATCCTTACGACTCTCAAGAGAAAACGCACTTAGGAATCCTCACGACTCCTAAGAAGAAAATACACCTACGGGATCCTCTCGACTCGTAGGGAGAAAAGTCTTTATGAGACCCTCACGGCTCATGAAGTTGAAAAGTCTTAGGCAACAGATCTGAACCTGCCTCCTAAGCCATCACTACCCCTCGAAGAAGCCAAAACAAGATGCTCACCCTGTCATCTGCCGGCTATACTTGCTAAGGTGACATGCTGATAACAAAAGAAAGAAGAAAGTAGAGAGACGACACAAGACATTGCGAAAGAAATGTATCTTTTATTCATGAATTCAATTGAGTACAAGCTACATCATCTGAAAGGATAAAGAAAAATGAATACATTTTATTCAAAATTTACAAATGGCGCAAAATGTGACTATTGGGAGGGAAACATCTTCAGTAAGCCAATCAATTGCTCACGCACTCCCCTCAGCCTATCGTCACGGTCAGCTGCCACGGCCAACTCCGTTTCAACCTGAGCCCATTGTTGCAAATAAGATGAAATTCGCTCATCAACGACCCGCCGAGCTGCCTCATGACTCTGTGCATCCTGCTCGATGAGGTCGAGCTTCTGCTGTTTCCCCAATCAGAACAAAGCTTTGTTGAAATTCAAAATTCAAATTTTGAAGCAACGCTTCAAATCCCGGGCGCAACGCGCCACGTGCCAGGTGCTAATACGTCAGCGCAGCGCCCAAGGCAGCGCGCCCAATCAGAGCAAAGCTCTATTAAAAAACAAAAGGAAGCAACGCTTCAGTTGCGCAAGCACTGCGCTGCGCGACACGTGTCAGCACAGATGCGCTGGCGCAGTTATGCTGCGCGATACGTGTCAGCGCAGATGCGCTGGCGCAGTCGCGCAGTTGCGCTGCGCTGTGCGCTGCTTGACACGTGTCACGCGCTGGGGCGTTTGCGCCAAACAGAATTAAGATTTTAAAGAAATTTTTCTGTTCTTGTTAAAACAAGAAGATTTTCTTCTGTAAAGCAAAAGCCATTGGATCAAAGATCCAACGGTGGGGAAAATTCCTCAAATCACTCAGAGAAAGATCTCTTTAACAAATTTATGGGCACTATATAAAGGCCCCTAGACCTCAAATCAAAAGGAGGAACATTTTGTGAAAAAAATTAAGAACTTCAAATAGAGAGAACTCTGAAGGAATTTCAAGAAGAAAAAGGGTAAAAACCTTTAAGATAGAAGGATTGCTTCTAATAGACCATTGATCTAAGAACAAGATCAATAATCTTCAATAAAAAAACAAATAAAAATAGTGCTTTGCACTTTTTATGAACCTCTGGTTCCCTGAAATAAAAAAAAGAAGAGAAACTTGTTTTCTTTGATCCAGATTAGATCAGGAAACCAAGCAGTGCTTTGCACTTTTTTATGAACCATTGGTTCTGGAATCTAAAAGATTCTCAAATCAATAGTGCCTTGCACTTGCAAAACCGCGCTGTTGCGCTCTTGGGTTGGCGCAAGTCACCAGAGAGCGCCACGTGTCAGCATTGGAACCATTCGCGCTATGCGCTTTTGAAATAGAGCCTTGCTCTCTGAAACTGGCGCAACTTACCACAGCTCGCCACGTGTCAGCAGCGCAAGCGCAGCGCACTGGCGCAGCGCACTGCGCTTACATGACACGTGTCATCACCACAAGCGCTTGCGCTCTTTGGTTGGCGCAAAGCGCCTGACAAATGCAATGCATTTCTTTTGCTAAAGGTCCAGCCCAATTAAAAAGGCTTAACAGGCCTAGTAAATGCCATGCATTATTTTCAAATAGATGCAATGCATCAGAGCCCAAACAAGGGTCTGTCAGACCAGAACAGATGCTGTGCATCACTTATAAAGGTGCAGAGCCCAAATAAAGGTTCAACAGAGACCAAGATTAATGCTATGCATCATTTATAAAGGGGCCAAGCCCTAGTACAAGCCTAGTAGGCCAAAAACAAATAAAAGTGTTGAACAATTTTCAACTGGACTTAGCCCAACCATGGCCGTAAGTCCTCAAATTAAATTGACTGAGCACGACTGCTCTCCTAAATCAATTTACATCCGGTTCAAGGGTACATCTCTGAACTCCTCTGACACCTGTCGTTGTAATCCTTCAACGTCGTCAGAGAGGCGATGGGTCCCGACGGCCATACATGCAATGGACCACTACGTCCCTAAACCGGAATATGGACCACTACGTCCCTAAACTGGAATATGGACCACCACGTCCCTAAACTGGAATATGGACCGCAATGTCCCTAAACTACCTATGGACCACTACGTCCCTAAACTGGAACAATAGAGCCCCCAAACGCTCTTTTGTCGGATCTAAACGATCCCGTTTAAGTTGATCTTAGCCTCAAATATGGATAACGCATTCTTAAACCTTCAAACAGACTTTAGTCCCAAATTGGACTATAGATCCTCCAATCAACTTTGGTTCAAGGGTACATCTCGGAACTCCTCTGACATCTGTCGTTGTAATCCTTCAACGTAGTCAGAGAGGTGACGGGTCCCGACGGCCATACATGCAATGGACCCCCACGTCCCTAAACTGGAACAATAGAGCCCCTAAATGCTCTTTCCGTTAAGTTGATCTTAGTCTCGAATAGGACTAACGCATCCTTAAACCAAAACCCCAAACCCAAATCTAAGAAAATACGGATTTGGACTAATCCACGTCCTACGGGCGACGACATAAATTAGTCTCCGTATACGATCCACGGGCAACCACAAACAAAACAAACACCCACGACACGAAGTGAAATTCTGGAGAAGGAGAAAGTTGTTACCGCGATGCGGTAGCGTAATTAACTGCAGGGGCTTGCGCCTGCAGGGAAGAGCGTCCCCACAATTAAAAACCCCTCAAGCGAGGGGGAATCTGACGAAGTCTGCTACATCGGCCGCATCCGTCTAAACCTCCGATACATGGTGCCATAAATCAACTTGGCATCTTCGGAGAAGTGGACGGATAAAACCAAATAACATCTGCCCCGAACCCCAGTGTCAGGACTTCGCAGTCTTGTGCGCCGCCATTCGGAGGGGAACAAATTCTGGCTCGCCCGGTGGGACCTTTTCCTCTTTCCACTCCACACTTCGTGTGTCGTGTTCGCGAACAAATCGCGGTTTGCTGGGGTTGCCTGTGGATTCAAGGTACTAAGATTTGGTGTCTTGCTCCATGCAGAAAACAGAAGATCAATGGCTTCAAACTGCACTTCCTGCAATTGCAACTCTCACTCCGTCTCTGCTAGAGGAGTGACTTATGGACCCCAAGTGGCCTCTCTTTTCAAGATACCAGTGGAGCAGGTAACTCAAGCCACCACTGGGCTATTCTTCGGAACCATGCTCCCACCAATGAGCTTCAATGCCCCTCTGCCGTTGCAAGAAGCTCCGAAAAAGTCGGTCTTTGATCGGCTTGCAACTACTGCGACCCCTCTCAACGGGTCGCCCAAATCCAGTGCATCAGTTTTCAATAGACTGGGTCAAAACTCCAATGAGCCCGTGAGGAAGCCCACAATACCAGAAGAAGTTATCCCGAAGCGGATAGCTATCCCTACTCTAGTTTCAGGTGAGATCACCAAGGTTGCTTCCCTTGCTCGGAAGTCTGCTTTTGACAGGTTGGCCGTCCCCATTCAACGGACGTCGGTCTTTAAAAGGCTGATACCAGCCGATTCTGACCAACACAGGGGGCATAAGGAGGTCACCCCTATGGTTAGATCAACTCCATCCGCACGACACGCTCGACGTCGCCACTGGCGCCGAGTAAGGAAGGCTGGGGGCAACTCTCCCTCTGGGATAACTCCGCCAGCTCCAACGGTGGGGATTGATGCTGCTGTTCCAACTAGGAACAACTTTGAACTGCTGAACATGGTGCGCAAGAACTCTCCTACTGCGGTGTTGAAACGAACTCCTTCACCTATGGAGAATGCTCCAGAGAAAAAGCTAGGGCAGCCCCCTCAACGGTTGTCCTCTAAAATTTACAAAGTCTGGCGACAGGTCCAGGAGTCGGTGATTGATGAAAACTATCTCCGCCGACAGAAAAAGATAAAGATTCAGCAGGAGAAGGATTACTCCGTTAAGCCACAAAAAGTAATAGCTGGATGGATGCCCATTGCAACGGCTCCCTCAACGTCAATCACTCAGAAGAAAAGGAGGTCGCAAAGAGCCCCTGTGAACATGACGAAGCGTAAAAGCGCTGAACACAAATGCCCCAGGTCTGGGGGCATGGTGGTGCATACTGTTTATATGGCTGCTGGAAAGGAGGAAAGCCGCGCTTCGACGGGCCACCGACCGCTTACCCGATCCATGACAAAAGCCCAGGAGCAGCAACAGAAGCTTCAGGAAATGATGACTGTGATGGCTGCACTTACCAAACCGAAAGAAAGTTCGGAATTATCATCAGAGCAGCGTCATGAACAAGAAACCGACACTGACTATCTACGCAGAGTCCTCGAAAAGAAGGACAAAGAAGCCGAAGAGCAAGCAGCTAACATAAAACAGATGGCGCTCCTCTTCCAAGATATGGTAGGGATGATGTTACAGCCGGACCCTCCAGCTGAAGACCCTCCGATCATTGTTGGAGATGACAGAGGGGAGACACCTAATCCTCCTCCGGCTCTTTCAGCGGCCAAGGAAGAAACCATTTCCAAGGCCGCACTGGATGATTATATAGCTCATCAAATACGGGTTCATCAAGTGAATGAAGCGGCTGCACAAATTGTTAGAACTGGACGACCCTATCCGGGCTGGTATGACCAAATCAGTTACCCGCCGGGATATATGATCCCTAAGTTCCACGTATATAAAGGGACAGGGAATCCACATCAGCATGTCGCTCAATTCAGGGCCTTATGCGGCAATACTGGAGGCGATGACAAATTGTTGCTTCGCCAATTCGTCGGCAGCTTAGCAGAAACAGCTTTTGAATGGTATTCGGAGCTACCTAACGACTCTGTAAAAATATTTGCGGAGATGGAGTTATTGTTTACACAAAGATTCGCGAGTGCTAGTGAACGCACCCCGATAACATCACTGATAAATGCCAGGATAAAGCCAGGGGAAACGTGGGTCCAATACGCAACACGATGGCGGAACCTATGGTCGAAATGCGAACAACGCATAGAAGAGGCACCTGCGGTAGGCATGTTCGTGGGCACTCTTGATCCGCAAGCGACCATTTCACAATTCATGATGTTCTTCAGGCCGACCACCTTCCAAGCATTGATCGACAAATTAGCCCAGATGGGCCACAGACCGTCTCCTCCAAAACCAGACTCTCGAAATGAGAAAGGAAAAGGGAAGGCGACTGTCGTTGCCAATGCTCAACAACAGCCGAGCAACTCAAAGCCGGTCGTTTGCCAAAATAATGCGCATCCACGCCCGTCCCTCGAGGAGAGACTAGGACGTCCTTACTCGTTTCTTCAGAATAAAACGAAAAAACTGTTTGAACTGGCAGTACGCAACAGACTCATCAATCTGCCGAGACCAAAACGTCCATTGTAGCCAGGCGATCTCAATAATCCCGATTACTGTCCTTACCACCAAACGGTAAGTCACCCGATCGAGGATTGTTTCGTCTTTAAGGGATGGATCGAGGATCAATACATACAAGGCAAGTTTGCGCTGTCTGAAAACTGGAAGGTAAACCCACCACAGCCGCACACGCCAAAGAAGACGGACACGATGGGGGCAGCTTGTTCTCTTGTTGAGGACGAAAACGATGGAGAAGACTCATCAGATAAATCCGAAGACTACGTAGCGACTTGTCATGTGATCTCTCACTCATTGGGGGATGATAAAGAGGCTCCTTGCACCGAGAAACCGAGGGCGGACCCTGAACCAGAAATTCCGCGGCCATCAGACGAGTTGATCGATGCCTTCCTGAATGAGATTCGTCTGAAAGTTAAAGCCGATCAAGAGCGTGAGATGGACATACTGGAAGGAGCCAAACACCGACTACTAGACTAAAGAGTTGAAGCACCCCCGTCAAATCAAAAGCCATCCGCTGCGGATAAAAACAAATTCAAGACGAGGAAAAGATTCGCTAAAGCCCTGTCAGTAGGAATGGTGCTACCACCCTCTAAAGAAAATACTCTCGGTGAAGTGGAGATGCATCCTAACTTCTGCTTATATCATCAGAAGATCATACATCCTACCAAAGATTGCGACTCCTTTAAGTGTTGGTGGCAAGGGTATGTCACTCAAAAGCAACACTTTAACAGGACAAAGCGTGGAGCTCGTAGACATCAGAAAAATGCGATAGATGAGCGCAAAAGAGCCGCCGCCGACTGTCACATGGCCGACTCCAAGAGATCATAAATTATCACCTTTGGGAGCGACTCTGACGAAGGAGTTGCCCGCAACCCTCTCCTCAAGGAATCCATTTCAAAAATGAAAGAATTGAGGAGTTAGGAGAACATTCAGCCGTGCAATCGCCCGCTACTCGAAAAAAATCTCGGCCCCGCAAACAAAGGACCGAGCAAAAAGGATAAAGGAAAGGGGAAAATGACCTTCGTCGCCAATACTCAACAACAGTCGAGTGGCCCTAGACCGGCTGTTCGTCAAAACAATATGCGTCCACGTATATCCCTCGAGGAGAGGCTAAGACGTCCTTACTCATTTCTTCAGGATGAAACAAGGAGGCTGTTCGAAGTGGCAGTGCATAACAGGCTTATCACTCTACCGGAGCCGAAACACCAACTACAACTGGATGATGTCAACAGCTCTAATTATTGCCCTTACCACCAAGTATTGGGCCATCAGATCGAAAACTGTTACGTCTTCAAGAACTGGGTTGAAGACCAATACCAACAGGGCAAGTTCGTCATCTCCGAAAACTGGAAGGTGAGCCCGCTACAACCGCACGCTATGAGAAAGATGGATACGCCGGGGGCATCATGCTCATTCATAGAGAAAGCCCCATAGACCGAAAAGTCAGTAAACTAGAGATCCGACTCAAACACGGCGACGGCGGATCGAAACGTCCTTAAACTAATGATGGACCGCAATGTCCTAAAACTTGCAAACGACCGAAACGTCCTTAAACTAATGATGGACCGCAATGTCCTAAAACTTGCAAACGACCGAAACGTCTTTAAACTACTACCGCAGCATCCTCAGGCTGACGAGATAAAAAAAAGGAAAAAAAATATGATAATAAAAACGGTATGTCCATAAGCGAAATGGGCACGGATGAAAACCCGAAAGGGCTCCGTGAGTAAAAACAGCAGGGCTACCGGCGAGTGTTTGTGAAAACCCGAAAGGGCGCGACCTCGTTAGAAAAAAATAAAAGAAAAAAAAGAAAAAAAAAGACGGTATGTCCATAAGCAAAGTGGGCACGGATGAAAACCCGAAAGGGCTCCGTGAGTAAAAACAACAGGGCTACCGGCGAGTGTTTGTGAAAACCCGAAAGGGCGCAACCTCGTTAAAGGACACTTACATGGTCCTCTCGGCGTTGTAAGGAGAAACCACCCGCGTGAGAGCCTTACGACTCACAAGGGAGCAACACACTTAGGGATCCCCACGATTCCTAAGGAGAAAATACACTTGCGAGATCCTCACGACTCGTAAGGAAAACTCTCTTATGGGACCCTCACGGCTCATAAGATTTGAAAGTCTTAAGTTACAGAAACCTGAACCTGTTCTTAAGCAACTCCCACAATCTTCGATATTTTCCTACAAGTGGCTCAACGCTGACCCTTGTATATAATCCACGGGCGCGAATAAACATTTCCCTAACCAAGTTTCATCCGTGATTGGGGATATGTTTGCATGATAAACAACCTTTGTAGGTCCTCTCGATTTACAAGGAGAAAACCTTCTTGTAGGATCCTTACGACTTACAGAGGAACACACACTTAGGAATCCTCACGATTCCCAAGGAGAAAATACACCTACAAGATCCTCACGACTTGTAGGGAGAAATACCTTTGTGAGACCCTTACGGTTCATGAAGTTAAAACCCTTAGTCGACAGGACCTTAACCCTGTTCGCTAAGCCACCCTTGTTCGACATCAACGGAGGCAAATGATGATTCGCTCCTGGCAATATCCCAGTTGTAGCGGTGCTGATGCCGAAATCGGTGTTTAATTTCAGGTTTACGATGAGAAGCCGGTAGGCCGCACATGCATACGAAATAGCCGAAATGATTAGGCAACTCGCAATAAAAAGCAGCGAGTGAAAATAAAATAAATAGCCGAAATGATTGGGCACCGCGAAAAATAGCCGAAATGATTGGGCAATCGCGACCTTCGCGATATAAAAGCTGAAATGATAGAGCATCGCGGAAATAAAACAAAAAAAATGAAATGATAAAACTTTGGCCCTACAGTTGAGATCATATCGATCCCTGTATACAATCCAGGGGCACCAACAAAGAGGGAACCATACCTTCCCAACAGGTTCCACCAGAAAGCGAAGCCAAATCTCGACGGTTCACAGACACCCTAGAAACCATCTCAGCATTCGTCTCGTTACAGCAGATGAGGTGTCAATAAAGGCGTTCCTTCGCAGTCCATCAAGATGCAGATACAACGCCAACAAAAGACCTCGCGGTTGAAATAAAGCGAAGCGACGACAAAATCCCAGCTTCACTTCGACAATCGTCCCGATACAGCTGACGAGATGTTAACAAAGGCATTCCTTCGCAGTCCATCAAGATGCAGATACGACGCCAACAAAAGACCTTGTGGTCGAAACAAAGCGAAGCGATGGCAAAATCCTAGCTTCGTTTCGGCAATCGTCCCGATACAACTGACGAAATGTTGACAAAGGTGTTCCTTCGCAGTCCATCAAGATGCAGATACAGCGCCGACGAAAGACCCCATGGTCAAACAAGCGGAGTAACGGCAAAATCCCAGCTCCACTTCAGCATTCGCCTCGATACAGCAGACGAGATGTTACGACAGCGTTCTTTTCCCAACAGGGTTCGGGCGTGACAAAGCAAATGAAGCAAAGGCCAAATTTCTAGCTTCAAGGTCTTAACGGCAAGTCATATAAATCCTGAAAGACAGCAGGAGATCATCCCACACCAACGTGGAGTGGTCACCATCTCGACGTTCGTCTCGACACAACAGACGCAACATCATCAAACAAATGGAGCCACGGCAAAATCCCTAGTTCCAAACCCCGACGGTTCACCAGCAACCTAGAGACAACCTCGACGTCCGTCTCGATACAGCAGACGAGATGTCACCCCAACGTTCGTCTCGACACAGCAGACGCAACATCATCAAACAAATGGAGCCACGGTAAAATCCCTAGTTCCAAACCTCGACGGTTCACCAGCAACCTAGAGACAACTACAACATTCGTCTCGATACAGCAGACGAGATGTCACTCCAGCGTTCTTCTTCCAGCAGGGTTCAGACGCGACAATCAAACAAATGGAGCCACGGCAAAATCCCCAGTTCCCACCGCGACATTCGTCTCGATACAGCAGACGCGATGCCAGCAAACGAAGCGAAGGCCAAATTCCTAGCTTCAGGGTCTTGACGGCAACTCACATAAAACCTGAAAGACTATCGGAGATCATCCCACACCAGCGCGGAGTGGTTATGACTCATCGGGGCTCGCCAAAATGAGCCTAACCTCAAGTAAAAAGCGGCATGGAAAATTCCTAACGCTTGCTCTTCCGACGATCAAACTGCCTAGGAAGATTGCTTGAAGACGTCTTGTCCAGCCCCCGAAGGGATCAGAGACACGACAGTCTCAGGGCTACTCGAACAATACGATTGCCTATCGAGGAATATATCAGCTTATGCGACGGTACGACGGCCAAAACCCTAAGTACCACAGACCCTAACGGACTTCTGTCATAAAGAGCAGAGGTTAACTGTGACGTTAGGATATTCTTGCGAGAAATGCTCGATTCGTCTCGACTTGTGAAGAAATTGATGTCTTTGCGAGAAATTCTCGATGCGGCTCGACTCGTGAGATAAAGCCTTAGGCAACAGGCATAAAAGGAGCCTGTTTCCTAAGCACTGGGACCCTGCAAGTTGGCCCAAAACGGTCTCTTGCACACTATCCACGGGTCTCACTCTCCAAACTCGAAACTCGACAAGGAGGGAAACAACCGCTTACGGGTCCTCTCGACTCGTAAGAGGGAAAAATTCTCTTATGAGATCCTTACGACTTATAAGAGAAAACACACTTAGGAATCCTCACGATTCCTAAGGAGAAAATCCACCTACGAGATCCTCTCGATCCGTAGGGAGAAAAGTCTCTATGAGACCCTCACGGCTCATAGAGTTGAAAAGTCTTAGGCAGCAGATTTGAACCTGCGGCCTAAGCCATCGCTATTTCTTGAGGAAATCAAGATGCTTGCTCTATTATCTGTCAACCATGTTTACTAAGGTAGCATGCTGATAATAAAAGAAAGAAAAAGGCGGAGAGATGACACAAGACATTACAAAGAATGTGTATCTTTTATTCATAAACTTGATCGAGTACAAGATACATTATGTTGAAGAATAAAAGTATGTATATATTTTTATTTACAAGTACAAATGATACAAAAAGTAGCTACTGGGAAGGAAGTGTCTTTAATAAATCCGCGAGCTGCTCTCGCACTTCCTTCAGCGCCTCCTCCTGAGTGGCTGACGAGGCCACCTCCGCTTCCACCTGGGCCCGCTGCTGCAAATAGGATGAAAGTTGCTCCTCAGCCGCCTGCTGGGCTGCGTCCTGGTTAGGTGCATCCCGCTCGACAACGTCAAGCTGTTGCCTCAGTGATAACCCTTCGGAGAGGCATTGCAGAAGGCCCTCGAAGATAACCTTCAGCCGTGCAGCGTTGGCCTCCACCCGAGCATGCAGTTGGGCAGATTTGCTTGAAGTCTCACCACGCTCCTTACGCCTTGAAGTAACTTCTTGTTCGAGATGGCGGAAGTAAGAAGCGCTCTGCTCAATCCACGCTGCTCTTTGATTGCTGGCGGCTAAGGTCTCGGGAGCGGGACGCATCGACTCCAGCTGATGCAAGCGAGCCTCGATCTCCCTGCAATGGTTAACCCAAGATGCGATGATGTCCTCGTCATGAAAGTTCACGAGTATCACCAGCATCGGGTTAACCGCCGTAGCGAAGTCTGCAGCAGATGTAGGAGTTTCAACGTCGAGTTCCTCGACGTAGTCACTCAACATGCGCAGACTATTCACGGCGCCTTTTGAAGATGGACGTCTCAGGTAAGGACGTGCCGGCATTGTGATGCGAGGCTCGAAGGGCGCCGAGACCGGAACGACAGCTGAAAAGAAACAAGATGTGATCAGATGACAGTTCGGGAAATAAAAAAGGGGGGAAGTTATCAATATGATAGTCGCTGTACCGACTGAGGCAGGTGGCAAAGCCGGAAGGGCCGGTGGCGCGACCGATCTTTCGTCTCCTCCTTCGATTTGTAGCACAACAATCAGGACAAGGGAAAATTAGAAATAATTCCAGTACTAAAAAGAGAAAGACATCAGTTGGAAACTATACTCATCAGCGCCACTGGAGGAAGAAGCAAGTTCAGATGGGAAGGAAAAGTGTGGGAGCAACACCTGATAGAGATGGTCAAAAAGCACTCCTGAAAGACACAACAGTGTGACTTTAGTACACAAATTATACATCTGAAAGATAAGATCAATAAGTTGCAAACCCATACCTTCTAACATCTTCGATGGTATGAGAGAGGGCTGAGAGGTGACCACTGCCAAGGCAGTAGTTGAAGGCGCTCCCTCGAGCAATGGGGCATCGGCGCTGGCTGCACCTGCGTTATGAACAAATGTGAACTCGTCAGAAAGGATTGTAAGATAAAAAAAGACAATAACTTGAGATTTACCTGATGAGCTGCCGGCCGAAACGGAGGCGACTCCCTCCTCCACTGACATGAGGCTACCGCCCGTGGCCTCATCGCCCGACTCAATGGGGGCCGTCGTCGTACTCGTGTGGCCAGGAGACGGCGGAAGACCGTAGACGGGGAGGGCAATAATCAGAGCATTGCCGGACTCTTGAGAAAGAGCGGCTGGCTCTTCCCCAAGAGTCGTGCCCATCTCGCCCGCTACTTCTTTGGGCTCGGCAGTCGCCGTCGTCTCATCCGCCTCCACCATGAGGTCGCCGGTCTTAAGCGCCTCGTCCGCCGCCACCCCAGGCTCAGTTATAGTGGTCATTTCATTTGCCGTCACCTCAGGCTCGGCATCAACAACCTCTTCGGGTGCGGCTCCCCCTGCCCCCGTCTCAGGCTCAGTAACCCTGGTGACGTTGCCCATCGTCGTCTCGGGTTCGGCCGGTGCCTCCTCCTCTGTTTCCTTGGGTTCGACGGTCTCCGCCTCCCCCTCGGTCGGACTTGGCCCTGCAGGATAGAATATATAAGAACTGACAGCTTTATAATTCTTACAACAAGATTCTGAAAGAAAAATTACCCGAAGTGGACTTATCATTAGATTCCCGAACCGCACGCGCTACCTGTCTGCGTGCGGTAGATAGACCGGCCGGGAGCTCTTCAGAAGGAGAAGCAGAGAGGATAATGGTGCTTGGGCCCGCTCTCATGGCCAAAGCAGCCCTGCGCGCTTTCGCCTCGCGCTTCAGCCGCTTCCTCTCCTCCCGAGCCGTTGAAACGGACCTCACCAGAGCCTCTTTCATTGAGGTGTCTTCGTCCGCAGGGATGCCTCCAAATTTTTCAAGGCATTCCTCGTCGTTCTGTCAAGTTGAGGTTCCCGCGGCACCCCCGAGGAAGCTGGGACTTCAGTAGAGGATCCGAGGATAGTCCCCACATCAGCTGGCGCAACCCCTGCAAAGAAACAAAGGAAGGAGCTCAGATTGGCTATCAGAGAAGAAGACAAAATTTCTGATAAGGCGATACGTACCAACACCCATTAAAGCGCGCTTATTCTCTTCCTCCTGGAAGGTTTTCAAAGAAGCAGCGATAGCTTCTTCGGTATTGACCCCTGTTTAAAAAAGGAGAAAGCATTAGTCAAAAACAAAAAAAAAAGTGTGATAAAATGACGAAGAAAGCAACTAATGGTTACCTGACTCAACAAGTTTACTCAACATCGCTTCAAGCCTCGCTGATCGCTCAGAAGCTGCAATAGCAGCCGCCAAATCGGTGTCTGCGGGGTCTAGCGAGAAGCCCTTATTGCTGCCATATTCGCTTATTCCTTCGGTAAGAGGGGCCTCAGGCTCTAAACCGAGGATCGCATCGAGTGAGAGGAGCGACTTCTTCTTCTTTTGCCCTCCGGCTCTGGATGCACCCGGGGCTGATTTGCGCTTGGCAGACACCTTGGGGCGGCGGGTCCCAATATCCGTGCCTGCGCCGGACTCCAGCGATACCACCTGTACCACTTCCGCTGGAGCACGGGGGGCTGGTGGCGTATCCATAATATCGCGAAGCGAAAATCCGCACGGAGGGCTCAACACGCGCGGAGGTCCAACTCCAGCACCTTTCAATGGAGGAATGACCGGGGTCCTCGGCTTCAGGGGAGCCTTGCGATCGCCGCTAGGAGGCGCACCCTTGCGGTCGACCAGCATGCGCTTTTCCATTTGGATAACTGGACCCATAGCATGCGCATACCAAGCCACGTACACGTTGAGGACCTTGGGGACGCTGCTTGGCTCGCTGATGAAGAAATAGGAACCCGTGTTAAGCCGCATGAAGTGGTGCATCGCGTTCTTTATCCCCTCTTGGCTAACCACGGGCTTTTCCAAGAAAGCTTCCATCGGGATCCCCTGGTTGTAGCTCGATTGCTGAGCAAACCGGTGCGGATTATACCTTATAAAGAGTGATGTTTCATTCTGCCTGAACACCAAGTAGCCCGGCCGAATAGAGTAGAGATGAAGGATTTCCCGAGCCTTCAATATGGAAGCCCCGTCTTTAAAATCATCGCATAGCGACACTACCGACTTGGTGGTCTCTGAGCCTATTGTTATGACCTTATACAAGAAAGAAGTCTTCGCTCCAACCAAGTGTGGTCGAAGGAGCAGCCCCCTAGCCTCCCGCGGAGATGCAACTACGATCGAAGCCCTGACTAATCGTATGACCCTCGGGAGTCTGCATCTCTCAAAAAAGGGAGGAATCTTATGGGCGCCAAACACCCCGTGCATGTGCATTTCCATCCAAGAGGTAAAATAGTGCATCGGGAAGTTGGCGGGTTGCACCCCAGGCTCACTAGCGTCCGCCGCTACGCTAAGTCCATTATAAAGGTAAGCCAGCCCGGCGATTCCTACTGACAACTGCAAACCAGCCACCATCCGATGCGCTGGATAGAAAACAGATGGCCGCATGTGGCGCGGGTGCATAGGGAGCGCAAAGCTGCACAGCCACAAGCCCAGGAACCCTACAAAAAAAGTCTCCTCATCCATGCCCGGGACGGCAATTTCTGAGAAAGGGACGACGGCGGCACTGGGGAGGTAAAAGTCTTTGTGGTCATCCTCCGATGTGGGTCGGCGATCCAAACCGAATCCAAAAGGGTCGTCGAGCTGGGCGAACTTCTCGCTCTGCTCCGATAAGAACTCCGGCCGAATAAAACGGGCAATAAAATCTGCAAAACTGACGCCCCGGACGCCCGATTCCAGATAGAGTCCTTCATAGATCTCCAGGAACTTAACCAAGCCCGGGTACTGGTGCTGAATAGCGTTCTCAGGCGTCAGGTCAAACACCAGTGGCTTGGTGGCAAAGACGTACTCATCGGGAGGAAGCAACTCCTCGTAAAGCTCTCCCCTCATCGGCAGATCCGAGATTTCAGCAAACTCCTCCAAGGAGATAGAGACTTCCCGGTCCATCATCAGGATGGTGTGGGTGGGGATGTTCCATTGTTCAATAAAAGCCTTAACCCACCATGTTGGAGGAGAGGGATACTCGAAGAGCGAGACATAGATGTCCGAATACAAGCCTATCTTCATCAGATGAGTTCTCTTCGCTGACAAAATATACCGGGCCCACTGTAAATATCCGGCGGGCGGTCGTGGCATCAATCCGATGTTATAAGCCTGTCCCCAAGGGCGTGTTTCACCCTGACAGATTCTCCTCCTTAAAATATCTATTGCCGGCGGCGGTTGCACGGGAATAGCACCAATCGCGGGTTGGAGGAGGTCATCCGAGTTCCAATTTTTAACCTCCACGGCATACTTCACCGGGGGTTCATCCGCGTAAGGGAGTGAAGATATGGGCTCAGACGGCGTGGTGGAACCGAAACTTCGGCGACCCTAGATGATCTCATTGTACCACCTACCCCACAGATGAAGGCTCTTATGCTCGGGGTCATGATCCTTAATGAGAGCGAGCACTACTCGGTCCGCTGGTGTCTGGGGAAATCCTCCCTCTGAGCGAACAAATGGGAAAGACAGATCAACAAACATGATTTCCTGCAAAGAAAAACGAAATTCAACCGTCAGTGTCATAATTTAATTTTAAAAATCCAAACACTTGATACTACACTGCAATGCAGTGTGGGGGGGGGGACCAAAGAGGGACCCACAAAATCCAGGTGACAATGTGTCAATTAATAAGACAACCCCATCATTGGATGGGACTGTCAATTAATAAGGAGATCCCCAAAAGAATACTCTCATTAAATGATATATCCCTAGAGACAAGGAGAGAATCTCCCCTTTCAGAGCAAAGCTCTGTCACAGAGTGACACTTGTCAAACTCTGGTCTCAAGGGAATAAAATTCCTTAGAAGAGCTTAGCTCTGTAATGGTGATAAAAAAATCCATCAAAAAAAAAAATTAACTTTCAAAGAATTAAAAATTAAAAATTTTGGGATCTTGAAAATCCAAGAAAACTCTTAAGAGTTCATCATCAGGAGATCCAAAGATCTATATTCTATAAATGAGCAAAGCTCTGTTCATGGGTTAAGAAACCCTAAAACAAATTCCTGAGAGCAAAGCTCTGTTTATGAAACCCCAAAGGGAATTTCTTTAGATCAAAGATCTATGAAAGCAAGGCTCTGTTGATTAAATTAAATTAAATTTATTTAAGTTAAATTTTACCTAAAAATGTTCTAGAGTTTGAACTCTAAAGTTCTTGAAAAACAAGAGCAAGGCTCTGAAGTTGTTGAAAGCAAGAGCAGGGCTCTGGAAAATAAAATTTTGAAGATGGTAAAAATTTTCTAAGGGCCAGAGGTCCTATTTATAAGGCGCTTGTGCCCCTTCAGCTCACCCGTTGATCCAACGGTCAGGAGCTTGCCACCGCTGCACTCACGTGCGCGTCACGTGAGCGCAACGGTGGGGGAGGGCATTTGTTTCTCCAATCCGAGCAAAGCTTTGTTGAAATTCAAAATTCAAATTTTGAAGCAACACTTCAAATCCCGGGCGCAATGCGCCACGTGTCAGGTGCTGATACGTCAGCGCAGCGCCCAAGGCAGCACGCCCAATCAGAGCAAAGCTCTATTAAAAAACAAAAGGAAGCAACGCTTCAGTTGCGCAAGCACTGCGCTGCGCGACACGTGTCAGCGCAGATGCACTAGCGCAGGTGCGCTGCGCTGTGCGCTGCGCGACACGTGTCAGCGCAGATGCGCTGCACGACACGTGTCAGCGCAGATGCGCTAGCGCAGTTGCACTGCGCTGCGCGCTGCTTGACACGTGTCCCGCGCTGGGGCGTTTGCGCCAATTAAGATTTTAAAGAAATCTTTCTGTTCTTATTAAAACAAGAAGATTTTCTTCTGTAAAGCAAAAGCCATTGGATCAAAGATCCAACGGTGGGGAAAATTCCTCAAATCACTCAGAGAAAGATCTCTTTAACAAATTTATGGGCACTATATAAAGGCCCCTAGACCTCAAATCAAAAGGAGGAACATTTTGTGAAAAAAATCAAGAACTTCAAATAGAGAGAACTCTGAAGGAATTTCAAGAAGAAAAAGGGTAAAAACCTTTAAGATAGAAGGATTGCTTCTAATAGACCATTGATCTAAGAACAAGATCAATAATCTTCAATAAAAAACAAATAAAAATAGTGCTTTGCACTTTTTATGAATCTCTGGTTCCCTGAAATAAAAAAAAGAAGAGAAACTTGTTTTCTTTGATCCAGATTAGATCAGGAAACCAAGCAGTGCTTTGCACTTTTTTATGAACCATTGGTTCTGGAATCTAAAAGATTCTCAAATCAATAGTGCCTTGCACTTGCAAAACCGCGCTGTTGCGCTCTTGGGTTGGCGCAAGTCACCAGAGAGCGCCACGTGTTAGCATTGGAACCATTCGCGCTATGCGCTTTTGAAATAGAGCCTTGCTCTCTGAAACTGACGCAACTTACCACAGCTCGCCACGTGTCAGCAGCGCAAGCGCAGTGCACTGCGCTTGCATGACACGTGTCATCACCACAAGCGCTTGCGTTCTTTGGTTGGCGCAAAGCGCCTGACAAATGCAATGCATTTCTTTTGCTAAAGGGCCAGCCCAATTGAAAAGGCTTAACAGGCCTAGTAAATGCCATGCATTATTTTCAAATAGATGCAATGCATCAGAGCCCAAACAAGGGTCTGTCAGACCAGAACAGATGCTGTGCATCACTTATAAAGGTGCAGAGCCCAAATAAAGGTTCAACAGAGACCAAGATTAATGCTATGCATCATTTATAAAGGGGCCAAGCCCTAGTACAGGCCTAGTAGGCCAAAAACAAATAAAAGTGTTGAACAATTTTCAACTGGACTTAGCCCAACCATGGCCGTAAGTCCTCAAATTAAATTGACTGAGCACGGCTGCTCTCCTAAATCAATTTACATCCGGTTCAAGGGTACATCTCTGAACTCCTCTGACACCTGTCGTTGTAATCCTTCAACGTCGTCAGAGAGGCGATGGGTCCCGACGGCCATACATGCAATGGACCACTACGTCCCTAAACCGGAATATGGACCACTACGTCCCTAAACTGGAATATGGACCACTACGTCCCTAAACTGGAATATGGACCACCACGTCCCTAAACTGGAATATGGATCGCAATGTCCCTAAACTACCTATGGACCACTACGTCCCTAAACTGGAACAATAGAGCCCCCAAACGTTCTTTTGTCGGATCTAAACAATCCCGTTTAAGTTGATCTTAGCCTCAAATATGGCTAACGCATTCTTAAACCGTCAAACAGACTTTAGTCCCAAATTGGACTATAGATCCTCCAATCAACTTTGGTTCAAGGGTACATCTCGGAACTCCTCTGACATCTGTCGTTGAAATCCTTCAACGTAGTCAGAGAGGTGACGGGTCCCGACGGCCATACATGCAATGGACCGCCACGTCCCTAAACTGGAACAATAGAGCCCCTAAATGCTCTTTCCGTTAAGTTGATCTTAGTCTCGAATAGGACTAACGCATCCTTAAACCAAAACCCCAAACCCAAATCTAAGAAAATACGGATTTGGACTAATCCACGTCCTACGGGCGACGACATAAATTAGTCTTCGTATACGATCCACGGGCAACCAGAAACAAAACAAACACCCACGACACGAAATGAAATTCTGGAGAAGGAGAAAGTTGTTACCGCGATACGGTAGCGTAATTAACTGCAGGGGCTTGCGCCTGCAGGGAAGAGCGTCCCCACAATCAAAAACCCCTCAAGCGAGGGGGAATCTGACGAAATCTGCTACATCGGCCGGATCCGTCTAAATCTCCGATATATGGTGCCATAAATCAACTTGGCATCTTCGGAGAGGTGGACAGATAAAACCAAATAGCATCTGCCCCGAACCCCAGCGTCAGGACTTCGCAGTCTTATGCGTCGCCATTCGGAGGGGAACATCTGCCTTAGCGTTAGCCCATCAGAAATGCATCGTAAAAGGCCCTCAAAGATGGTTTTCAACTGCACAGCATTGGCGTCAACTTGAACATGCAGTCGAGCAGATTCGCTTGAAGTCTCTTCACATTCCTTATGCTTTAAGGCCGCTTCTTGTTCAAGATGACGGAAGTAAGGAGTGCTCTGCTCGACCCACGCAGCCCGTTGAGAGTTCACAGCTAGGACCTCGGGAGCAGGACGTCTAACCTTGAGCTCATACAAACAAGCCTCGATTTTCCTGCAGTGGCTAACCCAAGACTCAACGACGCCCTCACTATGAAAGTTCACGAGCGTCGCCAGCATTGGATTAACCTCGGTGGAAAAATCCGCAGCGGATGTAGGAGTCTCCACGTCGAGCTCCTTAATGTAGTCGCTCAGCATGCGCAAACTATTCGCTGCGCCTTTCGAGGACGGACGTCTGGAAAAGGGCCCTGCCGTCATAATAATGTGAGACTCGAACAGGGCTGGAGTCGAAGCGACCGCTGCAAAACAAATCACAATCAGATGACGGACCAAGAAGTATAAGAGGTCCATGAACAATGGGATAAACTATACCAGCTTCAGCAGGTGGCAAAGCCGGGAGGACCAGTGGCGCAACTGTTCTCTCATCTCCTCCTTCAATCTGTAGTACTGCAATCAATGCAAAGAAGAATCAAAAATGATTTCACTGTTGGTAAAAGAAAGAACATTAACCGAAGGCTGTATTCACCAGCACCACTGGATGAAGCAATCTCCGACGGGAAGAAGAAGTGGGGGTGCAGCACCTGGTACAGGTGGTCAAAAAGGACTCCTACAAAGACGCAATAATACAACGTCAGTACATAAATTATACAGCCTAGAGAAAAGACTGATGGGTCACAAATCTATACCTTCCAGCATCTGAGACGGTGCGGGAGAAGGTAGAGAGGTGGTCATCGTCAGAGCGGTAACTGACGGCGCTGTCTCGGGAAGCGCGACATCAGCACTAGCCGCACCTGCATTAGAAACAAGATAAACCCTGTCAGGAAAGATTGAAAAAGATTGCAGAATAAAAAGAAGGGCGGTGACCTAAAATCTACCTGATGAGTCGCCAGCCGGAACCATGACGAGGGCGTCACTTGATACAACAACGGCGTCTCCCTCCTCCATCGGGGTGGTCTCACCCCCCGTCGCCTCATCCCCTGACTCCATAAGAGCCATCGTAACGCTTGCGACGCCAGGAGATGGCAAAGAGCCGCAGGCGGAAAGAGCAATGATTGGAGCGGTGCCCGATTCTTAAGAGGGATCATCTACCTCGGGCTCAGCAATTGTAGCTATCTCGTCCATCGCCACCTCAGGCTCGGCAGTGGTGGTCATCTCACCTACCGCTATCTCAGGCTCGACAATCGTGACTGTCTTATCCGCCGCTACCTTGAGCTCAGCGATCGCAGCCACCTCGCCTACCGCCGCCTCGGATTCGACAATCACGGCTACCTCCTCTGCCGTTGCCCCAGGACCAGCGGTCGTCGCCACTTCGTCGGTAGGACTCGACCCTGCAAGATAAGATATATGAGAATTGATACTTAAAACTTTGACAACGGAATCCCGTGTTACATTACCTTGGGTTGGTCTTCCGACCGCTTCCCGAGCCACACGTACTGCTCATCTATAGGTAGTGGACAAGGCAGCCGGGGACTCCTCTGAGGGAGTAGGGGCAGGGGTAGCGGTGCTCGAGCCCGCGCCCACGGCTAAGGCAGCACTACGCTCTCTTGCCGCGCGCACTCGGCGCTTCCTTTCCGCCCGGGCAGTCAAAGCGGACCTTCTAGACGCCTCCACCAACAGGACGTCATCGTCCACACCAGGGGTTACCTCTGGAGCCGTCAAGGCTTCCGTCATCGTCCGTTTGGGTAGGGCCTCTTTCGGCAATGCCGAAGAGGCCGGGACTTCGATGACTGGCCCGGGAAGAGTCTCCACGTCACCTTGCGGGACCGGCATTGTGGTTCCTGTGATGAGATAAAGAAAGGGTTAGATTATCCATAAAAAGGAGAATGAAGACTCAATGAACCGAGACATACCAATGCCCAATAAAGCGCGATTCCTCTCCTCCTCCTCGAAGGTCCTGAGGGAAACCGCCAGAGCCGCTTCAGTAGTAAAGCCTGTTACAAAAGGAAGAATGTCAGTCAAGACATGATAATAAAAATAAAAATATAACGCAAAAACAAAGTGCGACTAATATTTACTTGATTGCACGAGAGCGACTATTTCCGCTTGGTGGCCTGCGAGTCGCGCAGAAGCAGCAATAGCGGCATCGAGATCAGTGTCTTCTGGCGCTATGAAAAGACCCTCATTGGTTCCATATTCACTTAGGCCTTCGGTATAAGGAGCCTGAGGCTCTAGGCCGAGTACGGCATCAAGGGAGAGGACCAACTTCTTCTTCTTCTTCTGTGCGCGAGTTCCGGCCGCAGCCAGCACCAGCTTGCGTTTAGTGGCCACTTTAGGACGGCGAGTCCCAATGTCCGAGCCCACGCCAGACCCGGGTGAAGCTACATTTACCGTCTCCACGGGAGCATGGGGCACCGATGGCACATACACCGTATCCATAGGAGCATGGGGCAATCCACGCGTAGGGCTTAGCACACGTGGAAGCTCAACTGCATCAACCTCTCTTAGCGGAGGGGGGGCATCGATCCGTCGCTTCAAAGGGACTTTATGATCACTGGCAGGAGGTGCACTTTTGCGATCAAGCAGCAACCGCCTTTCTTCCTTAATAACGGCGCCCGCTGAATGCTGGTACCATGCCGTATACATATTAAGGATCCGTGGGACGCAACTCAGCTCGCTGATAAAGAAGTGATAGCCCGTATTCAAACGCATGAAGTGATGCAGCGCACTCCGCATTCCCTCTTCAGTGGTAATGGGTTCCAGCAAGAAAGCCTCCAGCGGCACTCCTTGATTATAACTCAATTGTTGGGCAAAACGATGCGGATTATATCTCATGAAAAGCGCCGCATTATTTTGCCTAAACACCAGGAAGCCCGGTCTGATAGAATATAAGTGGAGGATCTCCCGAGCTGTCAAAACCGAGGCTCCATCTTTGAAAATATCCTGCAAGGGCCGCACCGTTGTAGCAGATTCTTTTCCAACGGTTAACACCTTGTCGGTAAAGGTCATCCCGTCTCCAACTGTGCGGGGACGAAGGAGCAAACCTCTAGCATTCCGCGGTGACGGATTTACAATTGAGGCGCCGACTAATCGCATGATCCGGGGGAAGCTGCACTTGTCATAGAATGAAGGCCTTCTATGAATACCAAAAACGCCAAGTGCATGTAACTCGAGCCATAACATGAAGTAATGCATCGAGAAGTTCACATGTTGTACTCCGGGTTCAATAGTATCCGCCGCTTAACTAAGGCCGTAATACAGATGGGCTAAGCCGGTGACCCCGACAGCCACTTTCACCCCAATAGTCATCCGGTGAGCCGGGTAAAAGACAGAGGGCCTCATACGGCGAAGGTGTATCGGGAGCGCGAACCAGCTCAACCATAGCCCAAGAAATCCCAAAAAGAATGCTTCCTCATCCATCCCAGGGACTGCAATCTCCGCAAAAGGAATAACTGGAGAGTTGGGAAGGAAGAAACTCCTCTGATTTACCTCCGTCGCTGGCAGGTTGTCCAAACCTAAGCCGAAAGGGTCGTCAAGCGTGGAGAATTTAACGGCCTCCTTCGGGAAGACTTTTAGGTGAAGGAAGCGAGCGATGAAATCCTCGAAACTAACCCCGCGGCTCCCAGATTCGAGAAAAAGGCCCTCGTAGATAACCAACACTTTGATCAAACTGGGAAACTGGTGTTGGACAGCATTCACCGGAGTAAGGCCCATTATCACTGGCTTGGCACCGAAGACATATTCGTCTGTGGAAAGCAGCTCCTCGTAATGCTCCCCTATGACCGGCAAGCCAGAAACTTCTGCAAATTTCTCTAAGGAGATTGACACTTCCCGGTCCAATGAAAGGAAGGTGTGAGTAGGGATATTCCACTGCTCCAAAAAGGCCTTAACCCACCAGGTGGGAAGCGTAGAATACTGGAAAAAAGAAGCATAAACGGCGGTATATAACCCCAGCCTCATCAACTGCGACTTCTTCGCTGACAGAATGTAGCGGGCCCATTGCAGATAACCGGTCGGATGACGGGGAATCAAACCTATATTATATGGTTTCCCCCACGGCCGCACTTCACCTTGACAAATACGACGTCCCAAAGTATCTAAAACCATGGGAGGCTGAACGGGAATCGAAGCTAGCGGGTTGAAGAAGGCCTTCTGAAGTCCAATTAACCATCTCCACGGCGTAGTTCATCGGGGGTGAGCTGGTGTAATGGATCGCCATGATGGGCTCCGAGGGTACCGCGCACGAAAAGTTTTGTCGACCCCTGATAATCTGATTGTACCATGACCCCCAAAGGTGAAGATTCTTATGTTCCGGATCATGATCTCTGATCAAAGCTAGGACCTCCCGGTCTACAGGTGCTCCAGGAAATCCTCCCTCTGAACGAACGAATGGAAACGAAGCATCGAAAGACATATTGCCTGCAGAAAGGAGGGACAAAAGTCAACTGTCAGTGCTTTAATTTAATCTGACACTCGGTACTTTAAAATTTGTACCACACTGCAAAGCAGTGGAAATGAGACCAAAGGGGGACCCACAAAATCCAGATGACAATACATCAATTAATAAAACAGCCTCATCATTGGACGAGACTGTCAATTAATGAGGAGATCCTCAAGGAAATTCTCATTAAATGAGAAATCCCTTGGGAAAAGGAGAAAATCTCCCGTTGAGAGTAAAGCTCTATGACAGAGTGACACTTGTCACACCCTAATCATGAAGGAATAAAATTCCTTAAAGAGCCTGGCTCTGTAATGATGATGGAAAATCCATCAAAGATTAATTAAAATTAATTTTAACAATTAAAAATTCCGGGATCTTTAAGATCCATGAAAAAAACTCTTAAGAGTTCTTCATCAAAGATCAAAAGATCTACATATCATCAAAAGAGCAGAGCTCTGATTCATGGGCTAAGAAACCCCAAGAAAAGATCTCTTTAGATCTATGGGTTCATGAGAGCAAGGCTCTATTAATGAAACCCTAAAAGGGTTTTCTTTAGATCAAAGATCTATGAAGAGCAAGGCTCTGCTAATGGGTAAAAACCCTAATTTATTAAAAAAAAATTAATTTTACCTAAGAGTTCTGACTCTTGAAAGTTCTTAACAAAAGAGCTGTGCTCTGAATGAAAATTCTCAAGAAGAAGATGATAATCATCTAAGGGACCAAAGGTCCTATTTATAGGCACTGAACCGCCTCTTCAACTTCTGAGTTGATCCAAGGGCTCAGATGTTGCCACCGCTGCACTTACGTGTGCGCCACGTGAGCGCAACGGTGTGGGGGGGGGCATTTGTTTCCCCCAATCAGAGCAAAGCTCTGTTTCAAAATTCAAAATTTAAATTGAAGCAACGCTTCAGATTCTGCGCGCTCTGCGCTGCGCGCCACATGTCAAATACAGGTGCGCTAGCGCAGTTGCGCTGCGCTCTGCGCTGCGTGCCACGTGTCTAACAAGGGTGCGCTAGCGCAGTTGCGCTGCGCGTCACGTGTCGAACGTAGGTGTGCTAGCGCAAGGTGCGCCAGCGCTGGAATTAAAAATTCCCCCACCGTCAGATCAAAAGATCTACTAATAATAAATTATTAATTAATTAGAACTAAAGTTCTGTTATGGAAAGATTTTTCGATCTTATTAAAACAAGAAGATTATCTTCTGTAAAACAGAAGCCTTAGGATCAAAGATCCAACGGTGGGAAATATTCCCAAATCAATCAGAGAAAGATCTCTTAAAACTGATTTAACAAATCATTTGGCCTTATATAAAGGACCCTAGACTTCAAATCTAAAATATAAGAATGGAGAGATAGTGAATACAGAGAAGAAAAGAAAGAGAAAAACCCTCTGCAAAAAAGAGCAAGCTCTTAGAAAAAAGAAGATTTTTTCTTCATCTTCAAGGTAAAAAGAACTATGTTCTTGAATAATAGAGATAGAACCATCTCGTAAAAAGAAGAACCATCTTCTAAAAAGATCAGAGATCTTAGAAAAAGACCAAGGTCTTTAATAAAGAAAAGATCAAAAAGATCTAATCATAAAAAGACTAAAAGAAGTATTTTACTTCATTCACAGATCTTTTGATCTATAAAGGCAGAGCCTTTTACAAAAACAAGAACTTTTGTTCTTGGATCTTAAGGAAAAAACCTCCTTTGAAGAACATAAATTTGTTCTTTGATCTTAAAAATTGATCAAATGCGCTTTGCGCTATTGAAAAATGTCTTGCACTCATGAACTGCGCTCTTGCGCTCATTGGACCGGCGCTCAGCGCCAAAAGCTGCCACGTGTCAACCAAAGACACAATTTGCGCTTTGCGCTTCTGAAACAGAGCACTGCGCTCATGGGCTGGCGCTCAGCGCCAAGCGCGCCACGTGTCACTCGCTGGCGCGCCAACAGACTAGCGTAAAGCGCTCATAAATTAAAAGCGCAATGCGCTAATGAACTAGCGCTTAGCGCGACATGTGTCCTCTTCGTGTGCGCTACCCGACAGAAGAGCAATGCGCTATTTGACTGGTGCAAATCGCCTGGCGCGCCACGTGTCCTCTTCGTGTGCGCTACCCGACAGAAGAGCAATGCGCTATTTGACTGGTGCAAATCGCCTGGCGCGCCACGTGTCCTCTTCGTGTGCGCTACCCGACAGAAGCGCAATGCGCTATTTGATTGGCGCAAATCGCACGGCGCGCCACGTGGCGTACTGTCAGAATAAGCTTTGTTTCTGATGAATGCTATGCATTCAATACAAGACAAAAATATCAGAGCCGAATGCCTAACATTATTAAAAGGGCTAAGCCCAAATAACAGCTTAATAGCCAGAACAAAAAATAAAATGTTAAAACACTTTAATTGGATTTAGCCCAATTCTGGCCATAAGTCCTCAACTTATTTTGAATTGAGCACAACTGCTCTTTCAACCACCTCACCTTGGTTCAAGGGTACATCTCTTCACTCTTTTGATATTTGTCGTTGTAATTCCTCAACGTCTTCAAAGAGATGACGGGTCCCGACAACCACATATTTCATGGACTGTGGGGTTCTTAAACTCATGGACTATGATGTCCTTAACCTCGACCGTGATGTCTTAAAACTAACATCGGATTGTGAGGTCCTTAAACTCACGGACTATGATGTCCTTAACCTTGACCGTGATGTCTTAAAACTAACATCGGACTGTGAGGTCCTTAAACTCACGGACTATGATGTCCTTTACCTTGACCGCGATGTATTTAAACTAACATTCGACCGTGATGTCTTAAAACTAACAATGGACTGTGGGGTCCCTAAACCCACGGACTATGATGTCCTTAACCTCGACCGTGATGTCTTTAAACTAACATCGGACTGTGGGGTCCTTAAGCCCATGGACTATGATGTCCTTAATCTTGACTGTGAGGTCTTTAAACTCACGGACTATGAGGTCCTTAACCTTGACTGTGAGGTCTTTAAACGCACGGACTATGACGTCCTTAACCTTGACTGTGAGGTCTTTAAACTCATGGACCACTATGTCCTTAAACTGGTATTGGACCACTACGTCCTTAAACTGGTATTGGACCACTATGTCCTTAAACTGGTATTGGACCATTATGTCTTTAAACTGGTAATTGACCGCAATGTCCCTAAACTAAACAATAGAGTCCAAATGCTCTTTTGTTGGATCTAAACGATCCCGTTGAGTTGATCTTAGTCTAAAATTAGACTAACGTATCCTTAACGAACGTTTAAGTTGATCTTAGTCTCAAATGAGACTAACGTATCCTTAAACCCAAACCCCCAAACCCAAATCTAAGAAAATACGGATTTGGACTAATCCACGTCCTACAGACGACAACATAAATTAGTCTCCGTATACAATCCACGGGCAACCAAACACAAAACAAACACCCACGACACGAAGTGACCATCGGGAGAAGAAGAAAGTGGTTACCGCGACGCGGTAGCGTAATTAACTGCAGGGGATTGCGCCTGCAGGGAAGAGCGTCCCTACAATCAAAAACCCCTCACAATGAGGGGGAATCTGACGAAGTCTGCTACATCTGTCACATCCGTTTAAACCTTCGATATATGGTGTCATAAATCAACTTGGCATCTTCGGAGAGGTGGACGGATAGCACCAATTAGCATCTGCCCCCAGATTCAGGCAAGACAGTCCGTCTTCCCGGTTTCCGGCGGTAAACAAGGATGACCCTTGGTAGATGGAGTAGGTGACTTAAGCAGAGTGACGTAGCATGTGTATGTTCCACGGCATACTTACGATACGGTACTCCGCCTAAGTAACCTTAGGATTTATATTTACTCGTATTTCATTCCTTGATTCCGGAAATTCATTGATACAATCGCAATGTTCCTATTAATCATGTTTCCTGTTCCAGCCACTATGCCGTCGGAGACTACGAGGGCGAGAGGGCTGCCGCTAAGGATGAGATTAGAATAGACTCGTTTGAGATGAGGACCGATCGGGACGGTATGCCTACCCTTCAGGGATAGAGTGATCCGCCTTCTCCAGGATGGATGGCTAGTCTGGAGTCGAGTATGCAGGACTTGCGACTGATGGTTGGATTGTTAGTTGAGGCTAGCAGAGCTCTGAGAGCCGATGATGTCCCTCCTACTATGGGGACTGTGTTTGTACCTGCTGCTCAGGCAGCTGTTTCTATTGTTACCAAGATTATTTCTGTCACGCCCTGCTTCCCGGTGTACGGCGAAGGGGACGCGACGAGGCCGCTACGTATTTACTCTGAAGTAAATACGCTAAGCGTATCTAAGCAATATAATTAAAAATGCATAAGAGACAAAAGATATAACTGAACATCAACTTTATTTATTCACATTCTTTTTACTATACATGGAAAAGTAAATACATGGGATAAAGCGATGCCTAAACAGTGGCATAACAGAAATGAAAAGTACCGAATGGAATGTGTACAATGAATCTAGAGCTCTGGGTCGTAGGCTAGCTGATCCAAGTCCTCGCTGGCGGGCTCGATCTCCTGAGTTTCTAGATCACCTGACAACATTCCAAAGAAGAAAGAGAGAGAATGCCGTTAGCGAACAATCGCTCGGTAAGTCCCAAAGATAAGGGAGAAGTAGAATAGAGAGAGAGAAAGTAGCTTTTAAAATTGTATTATATGGTTAACGCTGTTGTTTGTAGCTTGGTACAGAAGGACGCCAGTGTATACGAGAGGAGTCTCTATATGCCAGAGACTAAGGGTAACAAGAATACAAGGAACCGTTTATGCCACGGTACAACAGCAACATGAATTCAGGTTAGGTGTCTTAAGTCTTGCAGTCTCGTGCCACTTCTAACACCTTCCGTACCAATCTACCCCTTAGAAACCCCGCGATGTATTGATTGTATAGTTGTATTGTATTGTAAATTGTATTGTCTTGTATAGGTGGATGACTTACCGAAACCATGATATCAGTAGAATGGATGTAACTAGAGAATCATGTAGATGGAAGTATATCCATGGTTCGGTTCAGTTAATATAGATTGAATAGATTGAATATATGGATTCATGGATCCATATTGAATTGTAGTATTGTAGATTGTACTTGAATCATATTCAAGTCAAATTATTTATAATGAGACTCATTCTGAGTTAGAACAATTAGAAAAGAAATTGAAGTCCTGAATTAGGTTTTGATGTTATCGGTAACCGCTGCACATGGGCGGCAGGATTTGTGTCTTTTTCAAAGACGATTACCGTGTTGATAACACCGTTTGTTAAGTTGTTTATCTTAAAATAGGCAAGCACCCACTTCTCCGGCTGCCTGAGGCTCAAGAGATTGGTCCCGCTTAAACCTATATTTACAAGGGTCCTTATTGTAATTTATAAAACTTGAGAGGGTTTTATATAAAAATAATTTTGTATAATTTACAAAATACACCTCAAGTATTTAATTATCGTTTTTAGAGTTTTCATTGCTATGGATTTTATATTTGTGACATTTCTAGTGAATAAACCTATTTTTCATAATACATGGTATTTAATTGTAAAGTGTTGGACCTGTATGGAATTTCATGGTATTTTCATATAAAATGATTCTTTTGACTTAGAAAAGTTGGAATATTGATTTTATAACAAAAATAGATATTTTGATAATACATATATATTTATATATTTATAAAAATAATTTTTAATTTATTATTTTCTAGAAATCTCATTTTCTTAAGATATCTGTATTTTAAATCTCTCGAGACCGAATGCTCTTTGCGGAGGTCTGAATCTCGCACTACTAAGCCTAAGAATGTGCGATAATCCGCACCATCCCGAACGGGTTCCCCAAAATGGGTTGTAGCGGCGCTTTGCAAAGATTTGTAAAAATACGTAATCTTGTAGAAAACGGTTTTTATAAGTTAAAGGTAGTTTTGTGTAAAACGGTATTTCCGGAATTTATATTTCCCAAAAGGTATTGTGCTATGTTGCATATGAGTGTTGTGAAGAGGTAGGTCATTACTTCATGATCTAACTAAAGGTATAGCAAGATTAATGATGTTTTAAAGTCGAAAGTATACTACATGGTATTTTACTGAAAAAGAGCGGTAAAAGTTACAAAATGAAATATTTTGCTATGAAATTTGTTCAGCATGTTTTGTTAATGATTAATAGTCAAGATGTAAGAGTTTTGTATTGTTGTGTTAAGGAAAATTGAACTTTACAAAGAAAACCGAACCAGAAGTCGAATTAACTCCGCTTCCGTCGGATTTTAGTTTTACAAAGTTTTATAATGGAATAGAGAAGGGGGAGGAGGGACTTACTAGTTTAGAGTCAAGAGAAGAGGGAGAGGAAGTGGTAGGAGGTGCCGGTGCGTCGTTTCGTCGCCGGGAGCTCCTAGGGTCGTCGTCGGAAAATTGCCGGAGCTTCGCCCTTCGCTAACTCCAATTGCACACTAAAATTCTAGATAGTTTTCTTGAGAGTTTGGACAAAAGTGTGAGTGATGGGTGTGTGTTTAGGGATGGTATTTATAGGGTAAAACTAGGGTCAGGGTAGGTGAAAGGGTGTGAAGAAAAAATGTATTAAATTGTATTAAAAATTGAATTTATTGAGATTTTAAAGGGCTCTGTTAATGTGCATGATTTTTAAAGTGTACAGGGGAGTTAGGAAGACAAAGAGGCACAACTTTCATGTTGAAAACTCGGCGATCCGACCGAGTTCGGCCGGCGGCGGCGGACGAGTCGGCTGAGTCGCCGGCCGAGTTACGGCGAGTCGGGCCGGGGTCGGCTGCCACGTGTCCCTCGTCGATTCCTCTACCCCTTGGGCCAGTTTGTTTTATATGTGAAGTAGGTTTTTTACGATTTATGCACGTGTAGACCCTTGGACTTCTAAAAATTTAAAAGAAAACAATATTAAAAATAACGTGGGGGATGGGATTTGAACTCTGGTGTTTTGGTTCAGCAGTGCAAGGTCTTACCAATGAGCTACAAGATCTTGCTTCTTACTATTAAAATGCAAAACAATTACTTATAGTACTCACAGTAAATGCAAATACCCCAAGTATACATTAACTTTTACACAAATTTTTGTACACTAAAATTGGAGTTGTTACAATTTCCGTATCCTTACAGGAGTTTTATGGCTGAAGCCTCTAGTTTTTACAGGCACAGATGCAGCGGTGTATACGTAGACAATCCTCAACAGGATAGCTAGGATTTGTCGTTCACAGGGATGTTCTGACGAGATATGGATTGAGCTTGCGTGTTTTCGTCTAGAGAGGTCTTTCTCAGACGTGATGCGAGTCAATTGAGAGAGGCCGAGCTGTAGATCTACTTCCTATGACTTAGGATGAGTTCATAGATATTTTTCTTGCTCGTTTCCTTCCGAAGAGCGTTTGAGATGCCCGAGCTCATAGTTTCGAGCCTTTGCGTAAGACTTCAGGGATGACGGTGTCCGAGTACGACATTTATTTTACTCATCGGTCCGATATGGTCCTTACCTTGTGGACACTGAAGAGAAGCGGATAAAGAGGTTCGTGTGGAGATTGGACATGTAGTTATTTCTTTCTATTGGTGCCCAGCATTTAGACACTTGCGTCGCTGCTATGAACTCAACCTTACTATTGGAGGAGCGCATTTCTAAGACTTCAGTCGTTTCTGGACCGAAGCGGATTCGCACCGGTATGCCAGCTCAAAGGCGGTTAGGTAGACGTCGTGTCAGGTGTTATTTCAGTGTTTTCTTTTGATGCGCGTATTTCTTTTGTTGTTTGAACTTGTATCTACGCACTTTGTACCGAGTTTGGACCGAGAGTCGTCCTTGTTTGATTCTCCGCTGTTTGTTATTATTCCAGTAGGCGAGTCTTTTGTCGCTCGAAATGTTTTTCGTTCGTATTTGTTTTGTTCGTATCGGAGATAGGGATTCTTCTGTCAATTTGATTTTCTTGATATGTTTGACTTCGAAGTTCTTCTGAGCATGGATTGGTTAGCCATGTGTTATGCATCCGTAGACTGTCATGAGAAGGCAGTCGGATTTAATTTTCCGGGTAAGCCAGTTCTTGTTTGTTTTCGCGGAGACCGTAGCGTCGCCTTTCCTGGTTTGATTTCTTCTTTTCGCGCTAGTCAGCTTTTGAGAATGGATGTCAAAAAATTCTTGTCATATGTCTATGATGTTAGAGCCGAAGAGGTCCCGTTGGACCATGTCCCGATTGTGAGAGAATTTCCAGATGTTTTCCTGACGAGTTGCTTGGTTTGTCGCCAGAGCGCGATATTGAGTTCTGCTTTGACTTGATTTCCGGCACGGAGCCTTTTTCTATACCGCCATATCGGATAGACCTGGTAGAGCTTAAAGAACTGAAGGATCAGTTGCAAGATTTGTTGAATAAAGGGCTTGTTCGTCCGAGTGCATCACTTTGGGGAGCTCCTGTTCTGTTGGTCAAGAAGAAAGACGACAGTTGTGTTTGTGCTTCGATTTTTTTCAGTTGAAACGGGTTACTGTGCGGAATAGATATCCCTCACCTCGCACCGACGATTTATTTGATTAGCTCCAGGGTGCGGGACATTTTTCGAAGATTGACTTACGATTAGGCTACCATTAGTTGCGGGTTCAAGAGGATGATATTCCGAAGACTGTTTTTCGCACGCGTTGCGGGCATTATGAGTCCTTGGTGATGTCGTTCCAGCACACCAATGCCCCAGCAACGTTTATGGACTTGATGAACCGCATATTCAGGCCGTTTCTTGATCGGTTATTATCGTGTTCGTTGATGACATTTTAGTATACTTTTGGAACCGAGAGGAGCCTGGGCAGTAATTGAGGATTTCGTTGCAGACCTTGAGGGAGCACCAACTATTCGCTAATTTATCTAAGTGCGTTTTCTGGTTGGATGGTGTTGGCTCCTTGGGTCACGTAGTTACGAGAGATAGTATATGTATGGAACCGAATGAGATCGAGGCCGTTCAGCATTGAACCAGACCTGTATCAGTGAAGGAGGTTTGCAGTATTTTGGGTTTGGACGGATACTATTGATATTTCATACAGGATTTTTCGCATATAGCTGCAACGTTGACCGGGTTGACCCGGAAGGGAGTTTCTTTTCGTTGGACTAAGGTATGTGAGCAGAGCTTTCAGCAGTTGAAGAGTCGTTTGATTACGGCGCCAGTTTTATCTTTGCCTAAGGGATCAGGCGGTTTTGTTGTTTTATTGCGATGCTTCTCGGCAGTCGAAGAAGCACGAACAGAACTATTCCACATATGACTTAGAGATGGCTGCGGTGATTGTTACACTTAAGATTTGGAGACACTACTTATACAGCGAGTTGTGCCAAATATTCACGGACCACAAGAGTTTAAAGTACATTTTTTCAGCAGCGCGATCTAAGTTCGAGACAGTGCCATTGAGCGGAGCTAGTGAAAGATTATGACTGCGAGATTCTTTGTCATCCGGGCAAGGCAATTGTTGTGGCAGACGCTTTGAGTCGGAGGCCCGGAGGTAGCTTGTCTTGTTTGAGCGCAGTTCAGAGACAGTCGACGGTAGATTGGCAGATACTATATGACAGCCGAGTACAGTTCAAGTTTATGTCGACCAGGGGACAACTTGTCCGTGTCCGTGCACATCCACAGTTATTTGATCATATCCGTGAGGCATAGTCCGATGACGTTCGTTTATCAGAGATCTTGGAGCAGGTTCGACGGAGTAGAGATTCAGAGTTCATGATTGATGATCAGGGAGTATTACGATTTGGGACTCGACTATGTGCGCCAGATTCCGAAGGACTGAGACGCGAGATCTCAGAGGAAGCGCATCAGTCAACATATATGAATTATGATTTGATAGAAGTCTACTAGTGTGAAGGGATGAAGAGAGACGTCACAGATTTTGTTTCGGGATACTGACTTGTTAGCAAGTCAAGGCCGAGCATCAGAGACCAGCTAGAGAGTTACAACCTTTACCCCATTCCGAAGTAGAAATAGGAGCAGATTTCTATGGAATTTATTATGGGTCTACCTAGGACCAGTCGAGAGTATGGCTCTATTTGAGTGATCGTAGACCGATTGACGGAAGCGGCTCATTTTCTGCCAGTCAAAACCATTTTCGGATTCGTTCAGTATGCTCAGATATATGTTGATGAGATTGTGCAACAATATGGAGTTCCGACTTGTATTGTGTCCGACAGAGGCACCCAGTTCACCAGCCGACTATTGTAGAAACATTAAGAGACTTTGGACACCTGATTGAGTTTTAGTACAACTTTCTACTCGTAGACCGATAGTCAATCAGAGCAGACCATTCAGATTCTTAAGGATATGCTCCGAGCTTGTATTCTAGATTTCGTGGCAGTTGGGATCGCCACTTGCTCTTGATAGAGTTTTCCTATAATAACAGCTTTCAGGAGACGATTCAGATGGCACCCTTCGAGATGTTATATGATAGGAAATGTCGATCACCAGGTATTGGACAGAGCTCTGTCAGAGCAGTATTTTGGGACCACAGATTGGGCAGGTGACGACCGAAATGATTTAGTTGATTTTGGATAGGATGTGAGCGGCCCAGAGTAGGCAGGGATCTTATGCAGACCGACATCGGCACAGACTTGAGTTCGTCGTTGCAGATCATGTTTTCTTGAAGGTTTCTCCGATGAAGGGCGTGTCGAGATTCGGAAAGAAAAGGAAGGCTTAGTTCCAGATATGTGGGTTCTTTGAGATTCTCGAGCGTGTCGGCGCAGTTAATTATCGTTTGGCTCTTCTACCCCATTTTCCAGATATTCACCCCGTGTTTCATGTATCAATGCTCCGCAAGCACCTTCATGACCCCTCTCGCGTGATACAGCATCAGACGATCCAGCTGGAGCACGATCTTTCTTTCAATGAGTAGCCGATAGTCATTCTAGGTCGGCAGGTGAAGGAACTGAGGTCCGAGGTCATACCGTCCGTTTAGGTTCTTTGACGTGGCCCAAACGGCGAAGAAGGTCACGTGGGAAGCTGAGGGCGAGAGGAGGTAGAATATTCCCATCTTTTCGAGGGTACGCGTAGTTAAATTTTAAATTCGGGGACCGAATTTCTTTAGGAGGGAAGATTGTAACGCTTTGAAAATTCGTTTAGGTCAATTATATGTTAATTAGTGATAATACGTGATTTTCATAAAACCTAATTAATAACTATTTTCCACATCAACATGAATGAATCTATTTTAATTGTGAAATTATGTAATTTCATATATAATTATGTTTTATTGGTTAACATTTAAATTATTGTTCACTAAATTATTTATTTTAGTTATTTACTAATTACTAAGCTATTTTCTTAAAAAACATGCACACACATCTTGTGTAACCCTAGATTATGCTACAAGTCTTTTGCACCATGACAACTTAATCTTTTCAAAAAAAATATAATGTGTGACATGCTTTTCTTTCTTTCCTCTCTATGTTCTAGGCTTTTCTTTTATGAGAATATGGAAAAAAGAAATGAAAAATTGAGGCATGGGGGCATTAAATGCATGGTATAGCTCACTTCTCTCTCTCTCCATGGCAGCCACCTATCTCCTCCTCCTTCTTCCTCAAATGGTTTAATCTCTATCTCACACAAATCCTTCAAAACACCACAAAAATCTCATGTAAAACACTTCAAAACAAATCCTTTTTTAGTTCTTGAGGCAAGTTTCAGCTTTAGGAGGCAAGATTAGCAAGATTGAACCATTCTTAGATCAACTTGAGGTACAAAGCCAAACTTAATTACTTATTTGCTAAACTTTTAGTTTTTTGAGCTTAAATTTGTGTTTAAGTGGTAATTAATGCTATTTTTAAGATTTAAGAGGAGATTAAGATAAGTTAGGGTCTTTATGGCTTGAATAGGATAATTAAGAGTAGTTAGTGTCTAATAATCCAAGTCATTTCACAAGTTTACACTAAAATACCTTAATGTCACTAATTAGTGTTTTAATGCGGTTTATAATCTAGTTTTTAGACACTAAGAATCTGTTATTTCTGTGGTTGGTTTTAGAACAAACAAACATATACTGTAGACCATACTTTGTGTTAGGAGTGTAGTGTAGAAATCCGGACCCGTTTCACCCTACTTGACCCGGTGAGACCCTATTTATTTCGGATCTGGCCGGCCCCAGTGGAGTTGAATGTTGAATTTTTGCAGGTGGTTATCTGTAGGTATTTTATGGTATTTAGTATTGCTTGTTTTCTTGGTTTCAGCTCCAGATAAAATCTGAGACCAATTACCTATATTTTTAGTATTGTGACTTGCGCGACACGTATGTTCCGAGTCTAGGTTTGGTGTCTACTGTGTATCACAGCCAATTAGGGTGGTTTCAGGCGTTAGCGCACATGTTTTGGTGCTTCGAGTGCACACGCGTTTAGCTTGTGGGCGCTAGTTTCTTGTATGGTCTTGATATCGCGTTTTGCAGAATATTAGCCTTGTGTGTTGCATTGTGTGATTCTAGGATCGGACGCGGCACGGAAAGGAAAAACGGTGATTGGATCAAACTAGCTGAGGCGTTCCGGTGAGTAAATGTACATATCTACGGGGGAATCGTCTGGATGGTGCAAGGTGCCCGATAGTTAGAATTTCTATTAGTACTTGCATTTATATGCGTAGTTCCTAGTTATTCATTTCGTTGTATCTCATCATCTTTTATATATATGTGATATCATCTCATAGGACACTTGCACCATCACCATTGGTTTATGCTGCACGGGCACTATTCATGTGGACACACACGCCTTGGTAATTGCTATGCCACGAACATTATATAACTTGTTTAAATCAGAATATAAAACAATTTCCCCATATATAATTTGTAAACCTGTATTTGTATATCTCATATGCATATACTTCATTGCATTATCGTTCATGCATAGTTTTCTAGTCACGCATCGTATTTCATATTGTTGATACCATAGGCATTCATCATCGCCGACATGTATACATATGGTGACTTTTCTTGAGGATTTCCGTATTATGAGATTTCTGGATTTTTGGAAAAATCGCAAGAATTTTATAAACCCGTTATCATTTTAATAATGCAAGTTGCGGTTTTCTCGTGATATGATGTATGTATCGTCCGCCATGAGATTTCTCGGTTCTTGACTGGTATCATACACCCGATTCGAGGAGGAGGAGGAACCGTCTGCGGGTGCATGGTGGACCCGGTGCGGTACCCCGGGACAAGATGGTCGTAGATGATGGCGTTGAGCCTGGCCGGGGAGCACTACCGACCGGTTATTTGTGACGCGGCGGATATCCGGAGGATACTGACGTAGTCTTGAGATTTGATGATATGGGCCAGTCCGGATTGCCGGAGCCCGGGGTTTGATGATATGGGTCAGTCCGGATTGCCGGAGCCCGGGATTTGATGATATGGGCCAGTCCGGATTGCCGGAGCTTGAGATATTGAGATATTGGGATATATATTAGGTGTCGATACTTGACACGAATTTCTGTTGATTTTATTGATGATAGTACAGTTAAATTACAGATGTTTTACTAAGATAAGAATACAGATTTTCTCGTACTAAACGTATTCAGATCTCGTGTTGATTATGCATTCATGTTGCATACATACTAGTGCATCGCATCACATTAGTATATGTAGGCTGTGACGAAATTGTGTGCATGCTTATGATAGCCTTATTAGATGTTACTTACTACTCATGAGTTGTAAACTCATCCCCGTTGTGCCACAGTATTTTGCAGGTCCGACCCGTCAGTACAGTAGCGGCGTGCGCACTTCCTCATTTTGTTCCTTTTGCTTGGATTTGAGGCATTGCTCGTAGGTGGGTTGCGAGGATATTTTATTTCCACCTTGTATTATTATTGTATCTAGTATACTCCATCTACTGTATCTACGTTTCTACCATCGTATATGTGATCTAGAGGTGTGACGTGAGATTTGTATATATGTTGTTTCTCTGGTGTCGAGCTCACTTGAGCCGACGTGATGCTTCCTATTTTTCATGCCTTTATATGCTTATTTTGCACGGTGATGATATATATTGCATGTGGCTGTGATTCCGCCATTGGCGAAGAGCCAGCTCCCGCTTGGGGATGCCTTATTTCATTATATACATGTATTCTTGTTTTGTACCTGTTTGGGGCCAGTTTTTACAAGGGAGACTCTGCCGAAATTTTTGGGAAAAATCTGATGTCGTTTTAAAAATTGTTTTCATGTGATCTTATTTTGTTAAAAACACTTGCTTGAAACTGGTTTTCCTTCACTCTATTTGTTAATGGTTTAGATTTTCTGGGCTTTGGCTTACTTAGATTGTGTTCGCCTTTAGACGTTGCGTAATTTAAGTGTCAGTCATGTTTCGTACCTTCGGGTCGTGACAGGTCTTTTGCACCTAAGATCGTATACATGTGCTCACTGGGGTTGAGTACACTGGACGGACTCGCCGAGAACTTCTAGATGGTACTATACCTATCGTCAGATAGCATTTCTCAGGTAACATGAGTACATGGTAGTCTTTAGACCTAAGATCATCATTTGTCTTGTGTGAGTTCCCACTGTGCTTTGATCACTACCCTACCATGGCTTTACTGAGTCGTACAAACAAGTTTTAGTCGGGTACAATCCCGAGCCACATGGAGGCAGTGAGTGATTGTTAGGGATTCATCTCTCCCGGTATAGGGAGTCGATATCGCACTGTGTTCGATTGGTTAGGACCATAAGACCTTGGCCAAGGCAGTTGGGATTTACTAATAACTTGATCAGAAGTTTCCCGGATTGGTCTTGAGCCACATCAGCACGAATTATCGGGTTATTAGGGTCTGACGTTTACCACCCCTAGACCCGGTATGTGATACTCTCAGATGAAGAGACCGGACTATACGGAGATTGTCACGGATAGGCTCAATAGGGATCCAGATGAGTTTGCTTGTCGGCCTTCCTTTTCGACAGGTACCCGAGTAGCCATTACGTACAGCTAGTGCCGCTGGCGTGCTTGTGGTTATGGATTTATCCAGTAACTCACTACCGGCGTATTGTCGAGTCTTTAGAGTCCCATACAGAGGGTTTCCCTGATTCAGGCGAAATGATATAGTAGCCGTATTGGATACATGCAGGGTTCCGATTGATTGATGGTACTATGTACCCGGGCTTTCGACCGAACAGTTGATAATACTAACCGGCTAGGGTTTTGAGCCGGATTATTAAATCAGGTTTTGATTTAATAATTTACATATATATATTTTGATATGTATATTCTAGTATTATATTCTTTGTGTTATTCTATCTCGTCGGGTATTCGTGTTTTTATGCGAATGCAGGTATGTATATACAGTAGACTGTTATCCGTATTTTTATGGAAAACATTCTAGAAGGTGGACACCTCATCATGGCTTTTTCATTTATTTTTAAATAGAAATGATATGTAAAATAAAGGAGAGGGGAGCATGGTGAGGACCATGCCTCAATAGTTGACAAATGAATTATTAATTCATTTGTGGCAACTATTGAAGCGTGGTTGATACTTTTTATTCATTGAAATGGTTTTACAAAACCATTGTGATTGATTTTCTCTCACATGCTATGCTTCATTCTTGAGTTCACCATTTGCTTTGCTCCATCTCCTTTGTTCTTGAACTCCCCCACCTTCAAGTTAAACCTTCTCTCTACCTTCTCATGAGTTGAGAATCAAGAGAGGAGGTGAGATAGAAACACACTTAGAATCCTACACTACATCCTAGAGTTCTTAGATTAGCAATCCAAGTTCTCTAGTTGCTCCATTTGATACTTAGTTTGGAGCTAGAGCCATGGATCACAACCTTCGGGTGGATCATCTTCGATGGAGGGAGACGGACGATCAAGCTCGATCATGGAGACCACTAGGAGCATATGAAGAGGATAAAAGACCGAAGGACACGGATCTTTTGGTGAGGTTCTCTTTCATAGTAGATAGCTCCTCTAGTATAGCTAGTTTAGATTTATGGTAGATCCGGTTATAGGGTTATTCTGGTGCCAGTTTTTAAACGTAGAAAAAAATTGTTCCGTAAACGGCCACGGTAGATGGCCGGAGCGCTAGTGTAACCCAACAATAAGTGCTGAGAACAAATAGCCAAAATAGCTAAATTGACCTCAACACGTGAGTGCTTATATGCAAAGCATATAAGCGCCGAGAATAAACAACCAAAAGAGAGCAAACTAGCCTCACATGTTAAACACGTGAGCACGCATATAAAAAGCATATGAGCGCTAAATATAAGCAGATTAAAACCCACACTGGGGCCACGTGTTAAACACGTGAGAACATACTTTTTAGCTTCGCATAGAATTAAATTCTATATAAAATTAAATTCTATTTGGAAAAAATACTTCCCCTGATCTTTCTAAAAAAGAGAAAGATATTTTCTAAATAAAGAACCGTCAGATTAAAGATCCAATGGTGATTAAAAATCATCGAATATAGAATTAAATTCTATTGGAGGAAAATATCTCCCTGATCTTTCTAAATGAAAAAGATATTTTCTGTTAAACAAAAAGCTGTTGATTAAAGATCCAATGAGATGGGAAAATATTTCTCTATATCTTTCTAAACAAAGAAAGATGTGCTCTGTTAAACAGAGAACCCTTGTATTAAAAATCCAATGGTGATTAAAAAAATCACTGTATGAAAGAATTAAATTCTGTATATGGTAAAATATATCCCTAATCTTGTTTAAAACAAGAATATATATTTTGTAAAACAGAAATATATCCCTAATCTTGTTTAAATCACTGTATGATCAACTTAAACATATGAGCATTTGGGCCCAATTTATTTTAACTAAGGAGACGTTAGTCTTATTTGAGACTAAGGTCATCTTAGCAATATTTTCAGAATCCTTAAATTTTATTAAGGTCCAACAACAGAGCTTTTGGGCTCAAATGCAAGAGACTTAACCAATTTGGGCTTAGTCTGCTCAGTTTCTTTTTTTTGTTCAAAAGTGCTAAGCACTTATTAAGGTTTTGTTTGTTCAGTCCCCTTTTTTATGCAAAAGTGCTAAGCACTTATTTGAAACTATGGCGATCACATGGGTGTCATGTGAAGCCTTCAGTTATGGGCGTTGCCCAATCAGTGCTAAGCACTTGGTTATTTTGACTGAATATATATAGTGCTAAGAACTTTTTTTATATGGCGTCTACGTGAGAAGCACGCGCGGCGCTGTGCACTGCCCAATCAGTGCTAAGCACTCAGCCGTTTTGGCTGTATATGAAGTGCTAAGCACTTTTGTATGGCGTCCATGTGAGAAGCGCATGAGGCGCTGCCCAATCAGTGCTAAGCACTCGGCTGTATATGAAATGCTAAGCACTTTTATTCAGCGCTCACGTGAAGCGCTGGCCTTCTGTTTTGAGCGCCCGTGTGTTTTTCACGTGAGGCGCTGGGCGCTGTCGGAAGGGTGCCCACGTGGGAAGCATGTGAAGTGCTAAGTTCTTTTCTTTTTCAGAGATTGAATCTCTGTTAATGACATTTTGACCATTAATGATCACCGAGATCTTTGTTTTAAAGATCTGGGATCAGGTTTTCTTTAAGAACTAATTTATTTTATAAGAACTAAGTTTCTTTTAGGGTTAAACCCTATTTTTCGAGAAATTAAATTCCCATAGGATAGATTCATTTCCTTTTTTCTTTCTTTTTAACCTAGTTCTTTTCTGAATCTTCGATTCTCAAGAACAAGATTTTCCCGATGAGAATTAAATTCTCAACTTATGAGAGACTTGTCTTGTGGAACTATGATTGAGAGAAAGAACTAAGTTCTTGAGAAAGGTTTACACCCTTAGATATGTTATGATAGGTAAAAGAGATGTTTTTTGCTCTATGTGGTTTCTTTACCTAGGATTTGAAAGGAAAAAGATCTTCTTCTCTATTGAGAATTAAACTCTCTGTTGTTTTTAGAGCCTTCTGTTTTTTTGCAGAAGCTTATGGAGGGTTCTCTCTATATGAGACTTGAAGTCTCGAGTCCTATATATAGGAGGCAAATTATTAATTAGTTTTGAGAAAATCTCTTATTAAGATATTCCAATTGATTTAATTGGTCTCAAAATTTGTTTGGGGAATTTTACCCACCGTTAGATTTTTGATCCAAGGATTTCTGTTTTACAGAATATGTTTTCTTGTTTTTAACAAGATTGGGGAAATATTTTTCTATATATAGAATTTATTCTGTCAAACGGTGATTTTTAATCACCATTGGATTTTTGATCCAAAGGCTCTTTGTTTTACAGAGAGCAATCCTACTTTATTTAGAAAGATTGGGGAAATATATTCCTCAAAATAGAATTTAATTCTATTGTTTGATTTATCATCACCATTGGATTTTTGATCCAACGGCTCTGTTTAACAGAGAGTATCCCAATTTTTTAGGGAAATATCCTCATGTAGAATTTAATTCTACTAATTTAAATTTGGGCGTCGGCGCTCACGTGTAGCGCACGTGGGCGCCACTTAAGAATTTAATTCTTATATATAATAGGCGCTCCTGTGCTTTGCACATTAGCGCCCACGTGAGCTTCACGTGTGACGCCATCATAGGATTCAAACCTGAGGGTTGGCGCTGGCGCTGACGTCCTCGTGGGGAGCACGTAAGGCGCTGCCTCATTAAATTTTAACAGAGCTTAGCTATTCAGTTACACTCAAATATTGGGGGAACGGTATCCTATTTTAAAATAAATTGAGCCCAAATACTTACACATATATATTTAAGTTGATCTTAATCTCAAACCAGATTAATAATCCTTAAATAAAACAAAATATCTCTTGAACTAAGAGAATACATATAATCCAAGTTTAATCCCCAAATCTAAAATGTACGAATTTGGACTAATCCGCGCCCTACGGGCGACGACATAAACTAGTCTCCGTATACAATCCACGGAAAACCATAACAAACAAAATAACACATGACACGAAGTGAACTACCGGAGCAGGAGAAAGTGGTTATCGCAACGCAATAACGTAATTAACTATAGGGGCTTGCGCTTGCACGGAAGAGTGTCCCCACAATTAAAAAACCCTTCATAAACGAGGGGGGATCTGATAAAGTCTGCTACAACGGTCGCATCTGTCTAAAGCTCTGATATACGGTGTCATAAATCAATTTGGTATTTTCAGAGAGGTGGATGGATATGTCCAAATAGCATCGCCCCCAAATTCAGGCAAGACGTTCAATCCCAGTTCGTATCTGTTTTCGGCGGTAAACAGATTCTGGCATGCCCGGTGGGACCTTTTCTCTTTCCACTCCACACTTCGTGCATTGTGTTCTGCGAACAAAGTCGCGGTTCACTATGGTTGCCCTTAGATTCAAGGTACTAAAAATTGGTGTCTTGCTCCTGTGCAGAAAATCAATGGCTTCTCATTGCACGACTTGCAAAAACAACTTCCTCTCTAACCCAGCAGGTGTCAGGACCCGCTTCCCGGTGTACGGTAAGGAGACGCGACGAGGCCCGCTACGTATTTACTCAGAAGTAAACACGCTAAGCGTAACTAAGCAATATAATAAATGTACACAAGAAGAAAAAAATGACAATAGATGTAACTGAATAACTTTTATTTATTAAACATTTCTTTACAAGTACAACTGAAAATGTAAATACAGGAATGGAAGGCAATGCCTAAACAATGGCATGAACTAAAAAGAAAATATATACAAGTATCTAGAGCTCTGGGTCAATGGCGAACTGCTCCAAGTTTTCAGTACTGGGCTCGACCTCCAGAAAGTCTGATCCACTTCATAACATTCCAAAGAAAGAAGAGAATGAATGTCGTCAACGAACAATCGCTCGGTAAGTCCCAAAGATAGGTTAGAATAGACATATGAGAATATAACTGGTATATTATAATTTTTTTGTTCTGTTAACGCGGTTGTTTGTAGCTTGGTACAGAATATGCCGATGTATACGATGTTTCCCCCAATCAGAGAGCAAAGCTCTATTCAAAATTCAAAATTTGAAATGAGGCAGCGCCTCATAAGAGCGCTAGCGCCAAAAGCGCCTGCGCTAAGAGTCAAAGACTCTGAGGCAGCACTAACATGCAAAGCACGAGAGCGCCGGCGCTCTCGCACGAGAGCGCCGGCGCCGAGAGCGCCGGCGCTAAATACTCAGAGGCAGCGCCTCACGTGCAAAGCACGAGAGAGCTAGCGCCAAGTGCGTAGCACCAAGAGTCGAAGACTCTGAGGCAGCGCCTCACGTGCAAAGCACGAGAGCGCTAGCGCCAAGAGTCAAAGACTCTGAGACAGTGCCTCACGTGCAAAGCACTAGAGCGCCAGCGTTAGAACTAAAAGTTCTCTACCGTTAGATCAAATATCCAATGGTGATTAAAAATCACCAAAGCACAGAATTAAATTCTGATTGAGGAAACACTCCTCAAATCTTTCCAAACAGGAAAGATTGTGCTCTGTAAATCAGAGTACCGTTGGATCAAAGATCCAATGGTGATTAAAAATCACCAAGATACAGAATAAGTTTTGTATGGGAAAATATTTTCCCAATCTTGTTAATAACAAGAAAAATGTCGTCTGTAAAACAAAAGCCCTTGGATCAAAGATCCAATAGTGGGGAATACCCCAAAATCATTGAGAAATCTCTCAATGAGAGATTTCCTTAACTGATTCAACAAATAAGCCTCCCCTATATAAAGGACCTAAGAATTCAAATCTTGCAGAGAGGAACCCCCTGTAGGGTTAGCTTAGCACCTTAGCAAGGTTTTGGTAAGCATCAAACATGATATATTCAATTTTTTGGGGTGCTAAACAAACCAACCAAGTAATCGAACTAGAGAATTAGGGTTAACTTTGCATGTAAACAACTTTACATCTAAGTGATAGGGATTACAACCTTTGTAGTCCGTTCCTTCACTTCAAAAGCTCCAAGTAGTGGTCCCTTCGCTGCGATCTAGGAGCTCCCGAACTCTTGAGATGCTCCACAAGATGTACGATGCATCCTTGCTTGAAGTCTTCAAAGTCTGTGATGATCTACGTCGAGGAAACACGGACTCAAGCTCACTCTTAACTAATACGGAATTAGTGAAGCTAACACACTAATCTATATGGCTAGTATAGAAGATGATGATGATGTAGGAATTCAGCTCACTTTAGTATTTAATTTCTCACTATTTTTCTTCTTGATCTCAAAATGTAGAGAGCAAAAATGAGATGAGGAAGAAGAAGATGAATGAATGAGATAAGGTTAGAAAGCAACCCTTGGTTAGTATATGTGAATACCCAACCCCTGTAGAGAGTTAACCATGGCTATGTGTTATGGTTGGGTTAGAAAATATGTTAACCAAAACAAAAAGGGTGGACTTTGTCAATGGTTATCAACAAGCTTCATGAAGCTTCCACCATGACTCATTTCCACATTTTTGAATTACTTAAGAATTTAAACCCAAACATTATATGTAGCATGATATAATTCTCATACATCCTTATTGCATGTATAATCTAGCATATCACAATATTATATATCACATATATAATATTTATGTAACAAAAGAAAACAATATAATAAATATATATCACATATATGTTAAATGCATCATAAGTGAGAATAATAAATATTTAAGTGAGCATAATATATATATATATATATATATATATATATAATTTCATCGAATCAACACTTGATCCGATAACCCGGCTATATCACATATAACCGGCCGATATCTCATATCGCGAGAATAGAATACGACATCACATACGCGTATCCATCTCGTTCCCGCACATATCGCATATGTGCTCCCACTCCATTTTGCCTGAGCCAGGAAACCTCTATGTAGGACTCTAAAGACCCGTCAATATGCCAGCAGTAGGTGATGATCACATCAAACACCAACAAGCCGCAAGCGGTCAGCTAAACGTAACGGCCACCCGGGTATTGAGCGATCAGAAGATCAACAAGCAAGTCTGCTCTAACTCCTATAAATCCAATCAGTAACACTACCGTACAGTCCGGTCTCTTCGTCTGATATATCGCATATTCAGTCTAGGGATGGTAAACGTCAGACCCCAGTAACCGATAAGTCGTGTCGATGTGAGGCTCATAACAGGTCGAGAAACTGCTGATAACACTTACCAGTAGATCTCCATATCAGCCCTGGCCAGGGGCTGATCAGTTATAGCCAATCGAACACAGCGCAACATCAACCCCCAATACCGGGAGAGACGAAACCCCTCATATCGCTCATTGCCTCCATGTGATTCGGAACTGTACCAAAAAGCCACCGTTTTGCACGTTCTCTTGAATGCGGTAAGGTGGAAATCAAAGCACAATGGGAATCACACAAGACTCTATGACGATCTCGGGTCTACAGACTAACCTGTACCAGTTTCACCAGAGAATTGCTATCTGACGATATGTATAATATCGACAAGGAGTTCTCGGCGAGTCCGTTCAGTGTACCCAGTCTCCACTGAGCACCCGTATACCATCTATGATGTCAAACACCAATGGATGTGGGATCATCCATTGCCCATCATATGGGTCAAGATACTTATACGCTAGTCTACTCTGGAGTATCGATGCCCTGTCTCGATACACCCTCGACTAGGGACAGTTATAGGATGTACTCGTAGACTACCCTGCCCCACTAGTATGATTTGCATCATAGTCCCAGTAGTCAAGTACATATCTTAAGGGCTTTATCAACATGTGAGAGCAAGACAGTAACTCAATACTATTCAACATGTTAAGACAAAGAGCAATCATATAGCATACTATCATATCGAGCAAGAAAGTCCTCTATATATATATCCAAGCATCCACTATAGTATACATCATATGTACAACAATGCCTCTAGGGCATATACATAACTAACAATCTCCCACTTGCACTAAGGCCAGCTGTTGTAGTATCTCATACCCAACATCCCGAAGAGTCTCTCAAATTGTATCTGGGGAATGGCCTTCGTGAATGGATCCGTAGTGTTATCCTTCGTATCTATTCTCCTGACCTCGATCTCCCGGCGATCAACTATCTCCCGGATCAGGTGATACCGCCTCAGAATATGCCTGGATCTCTGATGGGACCTGGGTTCCTTGGCCAAAGCCACAGCTCCATTGTTATCGCAATACAAAGGTATTGGATGATCGATGGACGGAACCACTCCAAGTTCTGTAATGAACTTCTTTATCTAGACAGCCTCTTTGGCAGCATCATTGGCAGCGATATATTCAGCCTCCATCATCGAGTCTGCAACGGTTTCCTGTTTGGAACTCTTCCAACACACTGCCCCTCCATTGAGGGTAAAGACAAATTCCGAGTGCGACTTAGAGTCGTCCTTATCACTTAAGAAGCTCGAATAGGTAAAGGACTCCACCTGGAGTTCTCCGTTACCATACACTAAGAACATCTCTTTATCCTTCCCAAGTACTTGAGAATGTTCTTCACAGCTTTCCAGTGACTCTCTCTTGGATCTGCTTGATACCTACTCACTACACTCAGTGAGTATGTTACATCGGGTCTGGTACATAGCATCGCGTACATGATAAAGCCTACCGCCGAAGCATAGGGTATCCCTTGCATGCGAACTCTCTCCAAATCAGTCTTGGGAGACATCTTTTTGGAGAGAGTGAGTCCAGAGATCGTGGGTAAATTTCCATGCTTGGATTCATCCATACTAAGCCCTTTTAGTATGGTGTCAATGTACCTGGATTGGGACAATCCCAGTATCCGTCTAGATCTATCTCTGTAGATCTTAATCCCCAAAATGCAGGAGGCATCACCTAGATTTTTCATTGAGAATCTTTTTGATAAGAAGAGCTTGACCGAGTGTAGCATAGGAATATCATTTCCTATCAAGAGTATACCATCCACGTACAATACGAGGAAGAAAACCTTACTCTTTGCCACCTTCTTGTATATACAAGGTTCATCTATGTTCTTGATGAAGTCAAACTCTTTGACTACTACATCAAAACAGATGTTCCAACTCCGCGATGCCTGCTTTAACCCGTATATGGATTTAAGCAGCTTGCACACTTTTCCGCTGCTCCCACTATCTACGAAGCCCTGTGGCTGAGTCATGTACACGCATTCCTCTAAATCACCATTTAGAAAGGCGGTCTTAATATCCATTTGCCAGATTTCATAGTTATGGTACGCAGCAATGGCAAGTAGGATCCGGATGGACTTAAGCATAGCCACTGGAGAAAAGGTTTTGTCATAATCCACACCTAGTCGTTGACGAAAACCCTTTGCAACAAGTCTAGCTTTGAAAGTCTCAACTTTTCCATCTACACCAAGTTTCTTCTTAAAGATTCATTTGCTCCCAATGGATTTTACCCCTTCAGGAGCAACTTCCAAAGTCCATACTTTGTTGGTGTACATGGATTCCATCTCAGATCACATTGCATCCATCCATTTCACAGAGTCCCCACTCATGATGGCCTGCTCGAAGCTAGTTGGGTCATCATCTTCCATGATGCAATTCTCGCTCCCACTGTCTATGAGAAAACCGTAGTATCTCTCAGGTGGATGAGAAACCCTACTAGATCGGCGGAGAGGCTGGGGTTCGTTGGGAACTACTGAATCCTCTGGTTCCACCAAATCTTCTATTGTAGTTTGTGTAGCTGGAACTTCTTCCAGTTCTACCTCCTTTCCACTAATTTCTTTCAGAAGAAAACCTTTTTCTAAGAAGGTGGCATGTCGAGAAACAAACACTTTTGTTTCTTGGAATGGTAGAAGATATACCCTCACGAATGTTTGGGATATCCAATAAACTTACACGGAAAAGACCTTGCCCCGAGCTTGTCCGGATTCTGTGTTTTCACATATGCCGGACAACCCCATATCTTAACATAATTAAGATATGGTCTCTTTCCTTTCCATATCGCATATGGAGTGGTAGGCACAGATTTGGTGGAAACCATATTCAATAAGTCTGCAGCTGTCTCTAGTGCATATCCCCAAAAGGAAATAGGCAACTCAGCGGTACTCATCATAGAGCGCACCATATCTAATAGGGTATGATTCCTTCGTTCTGATACACCGTTGTGCTGTGGTGTATACGGAGGAGTAAGCTGAGAGAGAATCTCATTCTCTTTTAGATAGTCCCGGAACTCATTGCTCAAGTATTCATCTCCTCAATCAGATTGAAGGATTTTAATACTTTTTCCCGTTTGGTTCTCTACTCCGTGCTTATATTCTTTGAATTTCTCAAAAGCTTCAGACTTGTGTTTCAACAGGAACACATGTCCGTATCTTGAGAGATCGTCGGTGAATGTAATGAAGTACGAGGAACCATTCCTGGCATGTGTAGACATGAGACCGCATATATCACTATGTATCAGTCCCAAGAGTTCTGTAACTCTTTCTCCATGTCCACTAAATGGAGTTTTGGTCATCTTGCCTTTGAGACATGACTGTCAAGTGTCATAAGATGAAAGTTCGAAAAGATTCAAATATCCATCCTTATGTAACTTAGCTAGTCGTGTTGCATTGATATGACCTAGTCTACAATGCCACAAGAAGGATTCATTCGGAACTCTTTCTCTTGTGTGTGTTTTGTATATTAAGAACCGTGGTTTGATTTAGAATGTATATGCCATTATTTAACGAGCCTGATCCAATCAACTTTTGATTCAGGAAGATGTTCATAAAATCATCCTGTACTACAAAACTATATCCTTCTTTACTCAATAAAGAAACTGATATAAGATTGTATATCAGGGTCGGAATGTAATAGAATTCGTTCAGAATCAATGTATTACCATTTGGTAATACAAGGTGATATTCGCCAACTGCTTTGGCTGCAACATTTGCACCATTCCCTACTCTTACGGAATGATCACTCATTCCCAGTTTTCTACCTTTCCTTAGCTCATGCAACATATTGCATATGTAGGATCCTGATCCAGTATCTAATGCCCAGGGCGTAAAGTGAACTGAGAAACAGTTCTCGATAACAAACACACCCGAAGAAGATGCATCATGATACTTATTCTTAGTATGGGCGGCGTGTGAATCTGGGTATTCCCATATTTCCTGTTTAGTCTTATAACAATTATAAGAAAAAAAACGGAACCAACATTCCCCTGCTCAGTATAACAAGCGGGTTCGGTCAATACATCCATATTATTATCTTGATTAAGGCCTGACATGGTCGCTACCTGGAGAGATAGAGAAGGAAACACTTTAGCGTATGCTCTTGCAAGATTAGATTGGTTATTATCTTATCTAATCAGGATGGCTCCCACTGTTTTGATCAAATCTTCCTTCAAAAAACCTTAAAAAGGAAAGACTAGCCGGGATTAATTACAGTTTACAACTTCGGTAACCGTTCAGCCAGTGCCGGTACTTTGAGGGAGGTTCCCCGTGCTTTCGAACGGACCTAATTAAGATAAACATCGTTTTCCCTTAGGGGTAGCCCCATTAACACATTTCTAGACACCTAATGGGTTAGCTAATTGTAAAGTGCAAAACTCTCCCAGGAGCAACTCTTGCTCGCAGCGGGTATCGGGATCCAACTATCTCATAGAAGGTATGCAATCTCATTGCAAATTTCAACACTTGAAATTCCCGATAATATTTTTACCCTAAGCGTCCTATGACCTTGACACAGGCCAAACAACCCATAGTCCGCTAGTCAAGTTCAACCCGTGCATTTCTTGATTGAATTAAACCCACCCGTACGACTCTTGACGCAGGCCAAATTACGCCGTACGAATACCCTAATTCAATCGCATCTCATGCAACAGATAAGTACTGGTCAGCTATCGTACACTCCGCCTTGACGTAGGCCAAACTACTGTAGCACAGATACTAAAAATAGCACTTATCTGAAATGACGGAGGGCTACGCAGGTTTTTAAGAAAACCATGAGCGTAATGAACTTGAAATCGTTGTAGAAACAAGTGATTTTGAAAAGGAGTGTTTTTGAGGCTTTTACTAGTTTCGCTAAAGAGGTCACTCCCGGTGAAGGGATCTCGACTCTTTCCTTATCGAATAAGGTGCTGGATATTCTACAAGGAATACCGCTATGCAAAGCAAGAACTATAGAAGCAATCAAAAATATAACCCAGTGAGTTGTAGTATCTGCTAGTTTCGCTAAAGAGGTCACTCCCGGTGAAGGGATCTCAGCTCTTTCCTTATCGAATAAGGTGCTGGATATTCTACAAGGAATACCGCTATGCAAAGCAAGAACTATAGCTACCTTTTGAAAATTTTATTCTACAACATCTTTTAGATTTCTTTTCTTTTCATTAATCTCATTAACGAAATTGCCATCATTTATGCTTCCTAAGCATCACAGAAGAAACGAAAGCAATAATATTTATATATCATATATATATTTGGTATATGCATTCGTCTCACGCATATAAAATGATCACATCATAGAATATCAGCAGCAGAAGAACCACATATGAAATATTGGATATACTAGGAATCCCGTATTTTATTTAAGCCAGTAAAAACGCGGATTCCACGGTCGTGATGAATAGCCAAACCCACATCCCTAGACCCCTACGAGAGCGGCAAGCAACCCTACCAATTCTAGAGTTAGGAGACCCGGACTCGACTCCTCGAGTTGGTCTCCCACTGGACCCTAGAACCCGGTTACTTGTGCTCCCCGCCTTGGGTCTATTCTAATGCGGAAAAGTAAATAATATACAACAATGGTGACATCATCCTCAACCCGAAAGTGCCCCAATAAAAGAATATTACATATATTGAATCTTACATGAATGAAAATAAAAACTCTCATCTCACATAAAACCCCTGGCTATTTTAATCACGACGATCCAATATAACATATCACAGCAACACATAATATCACATGTCATCAACGTTAGTAAATATGCGTATCACAATTGTTATTGATGTATAGCAACGAAACCGGCGATACACCACATATTACATTTACGGTCACAGAAAAGAAAATGTAAAACACAACATTTGGAATCCACAATCACCTTAGACATCATAGACCCGAAATATCACATATTACGGATTTCATGCCTAACTATATGAATTCCACATATTGTATCACAATCACAGATAGCTAGGCAAAATTAGACAATTCGATCGATTCAACGTATTCCCAAAATTTTCCAGAGAGCTTAACACTTGAGCACTGTTAAGTTAACCAGAGACATACCACAGTTCCTACGGACCTACAGCTGAAGGGCCCGACCCAAGCCTCTCAAGTGGCGCCGCGGATCCGACGCCAAAACCATATTTTGGCCGCGGATCCGCGGTCACTTAGACGAGTTAGGGTTTCGTTCTTCAGGTGTCCATAGAATTCCCTGCATGATTTTCTAAATATTTTTAACATGAAAAAATCTAACTTTTTAAAAAATTTCCAGAGAAGGGGTCCTTTAGGGTTTTCGGAGTTTCGATCGGACTTTAAACTTCGCCTAGACAACGCCTAATACTCTAGCTTGGCTCTGATACAACTGTAGGGTTAGCTTAGCACCTTAGCAAGGTTTTGGCAAGCATCAAACATGATATATTCAATTTTTTGGGGTGCTAAATAAACCAACCAAGTAATCGAATTAGAGAATTAGGGTTAACTTTGCATGTAAACAACTTTACATCTAAGTGATAGGGATTACAATCTTTGTAGTCCGCTCCTTCGGTTCAAAAGCTCCGAGTAGTGGTCCCTTCGCCGCGATCTATGAGCTCCCGAACTCTTGAGAAACTCCACAAGATGTACGATGCATCCTCGCTTGAAGTCTTCAAAGTATGTGATGATCTCGTCGAGGAAACACGGACTCAAGCTCACTCTTCACTAATACGGAATTAGTGAAGCTAACATACTAATCTATATGGCTAGTATAGAAGAGGATGATGAAGTAGGAATTTAGCTCATTTTAGTATTTAATTTCTCACTATTTTTCTTCTTGATCTCAAAATCTAGAGAGCAAAAATGAGATGATAAAGAAGAAGATGAATGAATGAGATAAGGTTAGAAATGCAACCCTTGGTTAGTATATGTGAATACCTAACCCTTGTAGAGAGTTAACCATAGCTATGTGTCATGGTTGGGTTAGAAAATATGTTAAGCAAAACAAAAAGGGTGGACTTTGTCAATGGTTATCAATAAGCTTCATGAAGCTTCCACCATGACTCATTTCCAAAATTTTGAATTACTTAAGAATTTAAACGTAAACATTATATGTAGCATGGTATAATTCTCATACATCCTTGTTGCATGTATAACCTAGCATGTCACAATATTATATATGACATATATAATATTTATGTAACAAAAGAAAACAATACAATAAAGATATATCACATATATGTTAAATGCATCATAAGTGAGAATAATAAATATTTAAGTGAGCATAATATATATGAGATTAATGGAGGAAAGAGGCCATAGGAGGGAATTCCCTCCTATGGCGTCGAAAAAATACCCCCTCCACCAATTTTTCCGACGATCGGCCCCCATCATCTTCATCGTCATCATTTAAGATGTGGGTACACCAAATTTCATGTGATTCTACAACTTTTTCACCGTTGATTTAGTGGGTTCAAAATTAACGGTTTACCGACAATAGAACTTTTTACATTGCTAAATCAACGGTGAAAAAGTTGTAGAATCACATGAAATTTGGTGTACCCACATCTTAAATGATGACGATGAAGATGATGGGGGCCGATCGTCGGAAAAATTGGTGGAGGGGGTATTTTTTCGACGCCATAGGAGGGAATTCCCTCCTATGGCATCTTTTCTCCATTATTCTCAATATATATATATATATATATATATATATATATATATATTATTTTATCGAATCAACACTTGATCCGATAACCCGGCTATATCACATATAATCGGCCGATATCTCATATCGCGAGAATAGAATACGGCATCACATACGCGTATCAATCTCGTTCCCGCACATATCGCATATGTGCTCCTACTCCGTTTTTCCTGAGTCAGGAAACCTCTATGTAGGACTCTAAAGACTCGTCAATACGCCGGCAGTAGGTGATGATCACATCAAACACCAACAAGCCGCAAGCGGTCAGCTAAACGTAACGGCCACCCGGGTATTGAGCGATCAGAAGATCAATAAGCAAGTCTGCTCTAACTCCTGTAAATCTAATCAGTAACACTACCGTACAGTCTGGTCTCTTCGTCTGATATGTCGCATATCCAGTTCATGGGTGGTAAACGTCAGACCCCAGTAACCGATAAGTCGTGTCGATGTGAGGCTCATAACAAGTCGAGAAACTACTGATAACACTTACCAGTAGATCTCCATATCAGCCCTGACCAGGAACTTCCAGTTATAGCCAATCGAACACAGCGCAACATCAACCCCCAATACCGGGAGAGACGAAACCCCCCATATCGCTCATTGCCTCCATGTGATTCGGGACTGTACCCAAAAGCCACCATTTTGCACGTTCTCTTGAACGTGGTAAGGTGGAAATCAAAGCACAGTGGGAATCACACAAGACTCCATGACGATCTCGGGTCTACAGACTAGCCTGTACCAGTGTCACCAGAGCTATCTGACGATAGGTATAATACCAATAAGGAGTTCTCGGCGAGTCCGTTCAGTGTACCCAGTCTCCACTGAGCACTCGTATACCATCTATGATGTCAAACACCAATGGATGTGGGATCATCCATTGCCCATCATATGGGCCAAGATGTGTATACGCTAGTCTACTATGGAGTATCGATGCCCTGTCTCGATACACCCTTGACTAGGAACAGTTATAGGATGTACTCGTAGACTACCCTGGTCCCACTAGTATGATCTGCATCATAGTCTCAGTAGTCAAGTACATATCCTAAGGGCTTTATCAACATGTGAGAGCAAGACAGTAACTCAATACATTCAACATGTTAAGAAAAAGAGCAACCAGATAGCATACTATCATATCGAGCAAGAAAGTTCTCTATATATATATCCAAGCATCCACTATAGTATACATCATATGTACAACAATGGCCTCTAGGGCATATACATAACTAACACCCCCCTATAAGTTTCAAGTTCTCTCAAAAAAAAGAGAAGAGCGAGCTCTAGGAAGAAAAACCTTCTTCAAGGTAAACAAAAAGAAGAAAGATCATAACATCTCCTTTATATTTGTGAGTTAACTCTCGCATCATAAGAACTTAGTTCTTTTTCTAGATCACAGATCTACAAGACAAAGTCTTTCACAAAAAACAGAAGGGATCATAGTATCTTCTCATAAAAGAAGAACTTAGTTCTTTGATCCACGAGACAAAGTCTCTTATAAACGAGAACTTGATTCTCAGAGCACAAAATTGATCAGAATTTTCAAAGAAGCGCTTTAGCGATCCATGTCTGGCGCCAAGCGCACCACGTGCTGTTCACGTGGCCGCTATTTTATAATAAGCGCTTTAGTGCTCCAAGTCTGGCGCTCAGCGCTGAGCGCTCCACGTGCTACTCACGTGGACTCCATTTTATAAGAAGCACCGTAGCGCTCCCAGTCTGGCGCTCAGCGCCAAATGCACCATGTGCTCTTCACGTCGGCGCCATTTTATAAGAAGCAACGTAACGCTCCCAGTCTAGCACTCAGCGCCAAGCGCTCCACGTGCTCCTCATGTGGGCGCCCCTTTTATAAGAAGCGTCGTAGCGCTCCCAGTCTGGCGCTCAGCGCCAAGCGCTCCACGTGCTCCTCACGTGGGCGCTGAGGAAACATAAAGCGCTCTGTACATAAGGCCCCATCGCCATAAAAAGTGTTCAACATTTAATAAAAGACAAAAAGAAAAAGGGGTGTCAGAACCCAAATCAATGCTCAGCGTTATTGAATAAAAAGGGGCTGAGCCTAAACAAATGTTCAACATTTTTTAGTGGACTGAGTCTAAACAAGTGTTCAAACACTTTATTCAGAACTGAGTGGACTGAGCCCAAATTGGTCGCAGGTCCCTAATTCAAATTAACCGAGCCCGTGTGCTCATAATCTTTTTAATTGGTCTTAGTTCCAAACCTGTCTATAGATCTTCTAACCAATATTGGTTCAAGGGTACATCTCTTCATACCTCTGATACATGTCGTTGTAATTCTTCAATGTCTTCAGAGAGATAGGGGGTCCTAATAACCAAGAACGTTTGGTGTATCCCCAAATGGTTAAACCAAAACCATACAGACTATGATGTCTTTAAACCAGACTATGACGTCTTTAAACCGTATAGACTATGATGTCTTTAAGCCATACAGACTATGATATCTTTAAACCAGACAATGATGTCTTTAAACCTCACAGACTATGATGTATTTAAACCAGATTATGATGTCTCTAAACCTTATGGACTATGAGGTCCTTAAACTCATGGACTATGATGTCCTTAAACCCAATGGACCGCAATGTCCCTAAACTAAGACGATAGAGTTCAAATACTCTTTCGTTGGATCTAAATGATCTCAAAATCCTGTTGAGTAGATCTTAGTCTAAAATTAGACTAACGTATCCTCAACGAACGTTTGAGTTGATTTTAATCTAAAATAAGATTAACGACACTTAAACCAATCCAAACCCAAATCTAAGAAAATACGGATTTGGACTAATCCACGCCCTATGGGAGACAACATAAATTAGTCTATGTATACTATCCACGGGCAACCAAAAATAAAACAAACACACACGACACGAAGTGACCATATGGAAAAGGAGAAAGTGGTTACCACTATGCGGTAGCGTAATTAACTGCAGGGGCTTGCGCCTGCAGGGAAGAGCGTCCCCACAATAAAAACCCCCTCGTACACGAGGGGGAATCTAACGAAATCTGCTACAACGGCCGCATCTGTCTAAACTTCCGATATACGGTGCCATAAATCAACTTGGCATCTTCGGAGAGGTGGACGGATAAACCCAAATAGCATCTGCCCCCCAAAATTCAGACCGGACATCCCAACGTCCCGGTCGCGTATTTCGGCGGAGAACAGATTCTGGCACGCCCGGTGGGATCTTTTCCTCTTTCCACTCAACACTTCGTGTGTCATGTTTCGCGAACGAATCGCGGTTTAGTATGGTTGCCCCTGGATTTGAGGTACTAAGATTTGGAGTCTTGCTCCGTGTAGAAGAGAAAATGGCTTCCAACTGCACCAACTGTAACGACAATTTCCACTCCGTCCCTGCTGGAAGAGTGACTTATGGACCCCAAGCGGCCTCTATCTTCCCCATGCCAGTGGAATAGGTGACTTAGGCCTCCACTGGACTGTTCTTTGGGACCATGATCCCACCGGCAAGCTTCAGCGTCCCAATACCGTCATAGGAAGCTCCGAAGATGTCGGTTTTCGATCGGCTTACAACTACCACGGTCCCTCTCAATGGGCCGTCCAATTCCATGTCTACTGCATCAGTCTTTGACAGACTGAGCCTGAGCTCCAGTGGGCCCATGAAGAAGCCTGCAATACCCGTATGAGTTATCCCGAAGCGGATATCTATTCCAGTTCCAGTAAACGAAGTCATCAGAGGGGCTTCTCCTGCTAAGGGGTCGGTCTTCGCAAGACTATCCGTTCCAACTCCCGCTTCAGGCGAAGTCGTCCAAACTACTCCCCCTGCCCAAAAGTCAGTCTTCGATAGGTTGGACGTTTCTTCTCAGCGGACGTCAGTCTTTGATAGGCTGGCACCAACAACAACCCTTCACCAGAACAGGGGGCATGATGAAGCCACCCCCGTAACTGAGCCAATACCATCTGCAAGACGTTCTTGACGTCGCCACTGGCGCCGAGTGAGGAAAGCTGGGGGAAGTTCCCCTTCCGGACTTACCCCACCAGCTCCAACGGTGGAAGTTGATACTGCTGTTCCAACTGGGAACAGCTTCGAACCACTTAGAAGGGTGCGCAAGAACTCTTCAACCTCTATGCTGAAAAAGTCCCCTCCGCCTGATGAAAACGTTACAAAGGCAAAGCCAGCGCGGCCCCCTCAACGGCTGTCCTCCAAAATCCACAGGGTCTGGTGAAGAGTCCAAGACTCTGTAATTGACCAAGACTGCTCCCGCCGACAGAAGAAAATGAAAGTTCGGCAAGAGAAGGACCGTCCCGCCATCGTGCCACGAAAAATATCGTCTGTGAAAACCCCCTCAACTTCGACCACCCATAAAAGGAGAAGGCCGGAGAAGATCCCCGTGTCTGCAACAAATCTCAAGGGTGCTGAATCCAAACGCCCCAAGTCTAGGGGCATGGTAGTGCACACCATCTACATGACTTCCGGGAACGAGGATAGCCGTATCTCCACGGGTCTTCGACCACTCACCCGATCTGTGACAAAAACTTAGGAGCAACAGCAAAAGCTCCAGGAGATGCTAACAAAGATGGCCGCGCTCACCGGGCTGAAAGAAAGCCCGGAGACGTCGTTAGAGCAACGCCAAGAATAGGAAACCGACGCCGAGTTCCTCCGAAGAATGCTCGAGAAGAAAGACAAAAAGGCCGCGAAACAGGCGGCCAACATCAAGAAAATGGCACTTCTGTTTCAAGATATGGTCGGGATGATGATACAGCCGGATCCTCCAGCTGAAGACCTGTTAGTTATATGTATGCCCTAGAGGCCATTACTGTACATATGATGTATATTGTAATGGATGCTTGGACATATATAGGGAGGACTTTCTTGCTCGACATGATAGTACGCTATCTGGTTGTACTTTATCTTAACATGTACTCTGATTGTCTCTATATTACATGTTGATAAAGCCCTTAAGATATTTACTCGACTACTGGGACTATGATGAGATCATACTAGTGGGGCCACGGTAGTCGACGAGTACATCCTATAACTGTTCCTAGTCGAGGGTGTATCGAGATAGGGCATCGATACACCAGAGTAGACTAGCGTATACGCATCTTGACCCATATGATGGGCGATGGATGATCCCATATCCATCGGTGTTTGACATCAAGGATGGTGTACGAGTGTTCAGTGGAGACTGGGTACACTGGACGGACTCGCCGAGAACTCCCAGATAGTATTATACCTCACGTCAGATGGCAGTTCTCCGGTGACACTGGTACAGAGTAGTCTGTTGACCCGAGATCGTCAAAGAGTCTTGTGTGATTCCCACTGTGGTTTGATTTCCATCATACCACGTCCAAGAGGGCGTGCAAAAAGGTGGCTTTTGGGCACAGTCCCGAATCACATGGAGGCAATGAGCGATAGGAGGGGATTCGTCTCTCCCGGTATAGGGAGTTGATGTTGTGCTGTGTTCGATTGGCTATAACCAGAAATCCTTGGCCAGGGTTGCTGAGATTTACTGGTAAGTGTTATCAGTAGTTTCTCGAACTGTTATAGACTTCATATCGACACGACTTATCAAACTACTGGGGTCTGACGTTTACCACCCCTAGGTGAGATATGCGACATACCAGACGACGAGACCGGACTGTACGGGAGTGTTACTGATTGGATTCACAGGAGAATGTACAGGCTTGCTTGTTGATCTTCTGAGCACTCAATACTTGGGTGGCTGTTACGTTTAGCTGACCGCTTGCAGCTTGTGGGTGTTTGATATGATCATCACCTACTGCCGGCGTATTGACGATTCTTTAGAGTCCTACACAGAGGTTTCTTGGCTCAGGCAAAACGGAGTAGGAGCACATATGTGATATATGCGGGACCAAGGATAATGCAGTATGTGATACCGTATTTAATTCTCGCGATATTTGATATCAGCCGATTTGATGAATCGGTACGGATAAATATTAGTCGGTTATATGCGATATAGCCGGATTGTCGGATCAAGTGTTGATTCGATAATTTAATGTATAATAATATATATGATATATTAAATTACATTAACTAATATTAGCTCACTAAAAGATTCTTTTTCTCACTCGGGTAATACATTGCTATATATGCGATATATGTTAATTGTATTATTTTGTTACGATAAATATTATATATGTGATATATAATACTGTAACATGATATGATAACTAATGCAACATGTTTAGTGGAGTTTAAACATGATTAGGGTTAGGGTTAAGACTTCTAGTAGATTCTAGAAGGTTTCTTTTTGTCATGATAAAGATATTTGTGTTGATATTTATCAATGACTCATACTTAACCCAACCCAAACCCTAGCCCTTGGTTAATTCTCTACAATGGTTTGGTCAACCATGGTTGCATTATTCATCATATTAATTCTTTCATTATTCATCACAAAAGGTTTCATGTTGATTGTTCATCTTCTTCCTTCTTTCTTTTCATGAAAAAGCTTTCTAGCTTTTTCTAAGTGATGAAAAATGAGTGAGAATAAGAAAACAAATAAGAGCAAAAATCCTTCTTCATCATCCTCATCTATCCTTGCCATTTAGATGAGGGTGTTCACTTCATATTATGAGTGTTAGCTTGTGTTAACGAAACTTCAAGGTAGATCATCTTTGTATCGAAGATCGGAAGCAAGACTACATCTTTCTCTTCGTGAAACCTCTCGAGAGTCCGGAACACGATGATCGCAGCGAAGGGACTTCAATACGGAGCTTTAGAAGTGAAGGACCAGATCTACAAAGGTTGTAATCCCTCTCACTTAGTGTTAAAGTGTTTAACATACTTGTTTTCGCCTAAACTCTAGTTTAAAGATCCGGCTACGGGTTGTTCGGCACGGCTAATTTTTAAATCGGGCATGGTTGATACCTAGTAGACCCTTGTGCGCGTGCCTAGAAACCTTACAGTGGTATCAGAGCCAAGCTAGAGCTTTAGGCGAAGTCTAGACGAAGTTTAAAGTCCGATCGAACCCGGAAAACCCGATATACCCTAGTTTCTGGAAATTTTTCAAAATGTGATTTTTTTGTGAATTAAAAATGCTCAGAAAAATAAGCAAGGAAATATAGAAATTACTGTGAAGTACGGACCCTTGATTCGATCACGTGATCGCGGAACCGCGGCCAAACCATGCACGTGACCGCGGTTCCGCGGCTGAATAGTGTCATTGGGGCCCTCAACTTCACAGTATTATTTTTGGGTTCTTTTGCACAATTCTGGGAATTTTTAATTATACTCAAGTGTTGAGTTTTCTGGGTTGTATTGGGAGTTAATGATTCGATCGGATAATTTAACTTCGTTTAGTTTTGTCCGGATAATTTTTAGAAACTGTTAAAAAGTTCGAACGAATATCAATAACTCACTTTTTCCTCTGTCGGAAAATTTTTCAAAAGTTGGATTTTTTCTCGAGTTTAAGAACGTTCTAAGTCGTGAAAGTAACGCGGTGGACCCTCTAGAAGACAACAAACCTTAACTCGATTATGTGACCGTCTTGAACTGCCTCTAAACCTTAGGGTTTGGGGCAGTACGGCGTGCCACATGTGAGGTGTTGGCTTGACCCTTCTACGGCTGGACCATCGGTACTGTGGCATGTGATGGATATTTTTGAACTCCGCTCAAGTGTTGAGCTATTTGGGAAAACTTGGGTGTTTGATTATTCGATCGGAAAGTTTGACATTGTCTATTTATCTGGAATGTGATACAATATTTGGAATCCACAGGTAGTTATGAGATAACTAATTTGAATGTTATAAATCTAGCAGTTCAGTCTCAGATGATCGGTTGCCACGGAATTTTGATGTGATCAAAAGTCCGTCGCAATCACGTAGCGTACGCGAATACTCGCCGGGTAAACTTAATAGATAGCCACGCCCCATATCCCCGACCAAGTGACTGTAGGAGAACCCCGTCGCCAAAAGCATCCGTTCGGGTGCTCGCGGCAGCGGTGTTCCGCCTTAGTGCACTTCGTCGACGGCATCCGGGGTGCGGCCGTCTACTAAAGTTTGCGACGAGCATTCGATCAGGATGTCAGGAATCTTTTTGAATTGCCCGACTAGATATTGAAAAGAGTTTTCGATAATGAGACTAAAATGCGGGGTTTATAATTGTTAGGCATGCGATGTCTAAGGAATTCATTTGGTTAGGCATGCGATGTCTAAAGAGGTTGCGGATTCCAACTGTTGTAGTTTTACACTTTCTTTTCTGTGACCGTAAGCGTAGTATGTGGTGTATCGCCGGTTTCGTTGCTATACATCAACGATAATCGGGATACACAAACTTGCTTACGTTGATGATATGAGATATTATGTGTTGCTGTGATATGTTGTATTGGATCGTCGCGTTTGAATAGCCGGGGGTTTTATGTGAGATGAGAGTTTTTTCTTTTTCATTCATGTAAAATTCATTTGTATGTAATATTCTTTTATTGGGGCACTTCCGGGCTGAGGATGATGTCACCGTTGTATATTATTTACTTTTCCGCATTAGGTAGACCCAAGGCGGGGAGCACAAGTAACCCGGTTCTAGGGTTCAGTGGGAGGCCATCTCGAGGAGTCGAGACCGGGTCTCCTAACCCTAGAATTGGCAATGTTGCTTGCCGCACTCGTAGGGGTCAAGGGATGTGGGTTTGGCTATTCATCGCGACCGTGGAATCCGTGTTTTATACAGGCTCGTACTAAAACACGGACGTCCTAGTATATCCAATATTTCATATATGTTCTTCTGCTGCAATGTTCTGTGATGAGATCATATTACTGCCTGTGACGAATGTTTATATTATATATATGAGATATATGTTATATTGCAGATTTCGTTTCAAAAGAGATGCTTGTGAAGCATAATAAAATGGGACTTCGTTAATGAGATTAATAAAATAAAAGAAACCTAAGATGTTGTAGAAACTTGTTTAAAAACTGGTAGCTCTAGTTCTTGCTTTGCATAGCGGTGTTCCTTGTAGAACATCCAGCACCTTATTCGATAAGGAAAGAGCCGAGATCCCTTCACCGGGAGTGACCTCTTTAGTGAAACTAGCAAATGATACAAACTCGGTTTTTCTTTTGATTGCTTCTATAGTTCTTGCTTTGCATAGTGATATTTGTGAAATATCCTGCACCTTATTCGATGAGTAAAGGGCCGACGATCCCTTCACCGGGAGTGACCCCTTTAGCAAAACTAGAAAAGCCTCAAAAACACTCCATTTAAAATCACTCGATTCTACAACGATATCAAGTTCATTACACAAAGTGTTTTTAAAAACCTGTCGTAGCCCTCCGTCATTTCAGATAACTACTAGTTAGTATTCGTGCTACGTTTGTTGACTATGTTAAGGCGTAGTGTGCGGTAGCTGATTAGTGCTTATCTGTATAAGCATATGATGCGATTGGATTAGGGTAGTCGTGCGACTTTGTTGACTATGTTAAGGGTCGTGCGGGTGGGTTTAATTCAATCGGGAAATGACGGGTTGAACTTGACTAGCACTTATGATTTGTTGACTATGTTAAGGTCCTATAGCTGCTAGGGGTAAAATATTATTGGGAGTTTCAAGTGTTGAAATTTGCAATGAGATTGCATACCTTCTATGAGATAGTTGGATCCCGATACCCGCTACGAGTAAGAGTTACTCCTGGGAGAGTTTTACACATTACAATTAGCCGATCAAGTAGGTGTCTAGAAAGGTGTCAACGGGGTTACACCTCTGGGAAAACGAGGTTTACTTTAATTAGGTTCGTGCGAAAGCACGGGGGACCTCCCTCAAAGTACCGACACTGGCCTGGCTGAAAGATTGGCGAACTTGTAGCGTGTAATTAATCCCGGCTAGTCTTTCCTTTTAGGGTTTGAAGGAAGATTTGATTAAAACAGTGGGAGACATCCTGATTAGATATATTAGATAACCAATCTAATCTTGCAAGAGCATACGCTGAGTGTTTTCTGCTCTCTCTCTCCAGGTAGCGACCATATCACGCCTTAATCAAGACAATAAAACGGATATATTGACCGAACCCGCTTGTTATACTGAGCTAAGGAACGTTGGTCCCGCTCCAACTTATAATTGTTATAAGACAGAGTAGGAAATTGGGGAATACCAGATTTCCCGTGCCGCCCAAACGAAGAAAGTGCATGCTGATGCATCATCTTCAGGTGTGTTCATTACATAGAACTGTTTCTCAGTATCCTTTACGTCCTGGGTATGAGATACCGGATCAGGATCCCGCACATGTAATCTGTTACATGGGCTACAGAAAGGTAGAGAACTGAGAACGGATGATAAGTTTCATGAGATAGAAAACGGTGCAAGTGTTGCAGCCAAGTCTGTTGGTCACTATCACCCTGTATTACCAGAATACATTGATTCTGAACGAATGTTATTAGATACCGAACCTGATATACAACATCATATCAGTCTCTTTATTAGTAAAGAAAGGATATAATTTTGTATTGTTGGATAATGTTTTGAACATTTCCTATATCAAGAGTTGATCGGTTCAGGCACGTTATCTAAAAGCATTGACGTTCTAAATCAAACTACAGTTCTTAGTATACAGAACACACACAAGAGGAAGAGTTCAGAAATGAACGAATCCTTCTTGAGGCATTATAGACTAGGTCATATCAATGCGACCCGACTAGCTGAAGTTACATATAGATGCATATTTAAATTAGTTTGAATTTACATCTTGTGAAACTTGCCGGTCATGTCACAAAGATAAGATGACCATAGCTCTGTTTATTGGAAACAGAGAAAGAGTTAGTGAACTCTTGGGATTGATACATGCTGATGTATGAAAGTCTCATGTCTACACATGCCAAGACCGGTTCTTTGTACTTCATTACATTCTTTGATGATCTCTCAAGATTCAGACATATGTTCCTGTTGAAACACAAGTCCGAACCTTTTGAGATATTCACAGAATGTAAGTTAGAAGTAAAGAACCAAAATACGGGTAAAAGTATTATGTCCTTTGATGTGATCAAGGAGGAGAATACTTGAGCATGGAATTCTTGGACTATTCTAAAGGAGAATGAGATTCTCTCTCAGCATTACTCCTCCGTATACACCACAGCACGTCGGTGTATCGGGGCGGAGCAATAGCACCCTATGTGATATGGTGTACTCTATGATGAGTACTACTGAGTTTCCTATTTCCTTTTAGGTGTTATGCGCTTGAGAAGCTGCATACCTATTGAATAGGGTTCAAATCAAATCAGTTGCCTACCACTTCATATGTGATATGGAAAGGAAAGAGCCCATATCTTAAGTTTGTTAAGATTTGGGGTTGTCCGGACTATGTCTAAAAGCAAAATCTGGACAAGCTCGAGGCAAGGTCTGTTATGTAGAACTGGAAAGGTTCCAGCTATACAAACTGCAGCTGATGATTTGGTAGAACCAAAGGATTCAATAGTTTACAACGAACCTCAGCCTCTCCGCCGATCTAGTAGGGTTCCTCACCCACCTGAGAGATACTTCGGTTTCTCTATGACAGTGGGAGCGAGGATTGCATCATGAAATGATGACCCAACTACTTTCGAGCAGGCTATCAGGAGTGGGACTCTGTAAGAATGGCTGGATGCTTATCGATCTGAGATGGAATCCTTATACACCAACAAAGTATGGACTTTGGTTGCTCTATCTGAAGGGTTAAATCCCCATCAGGAGCAAGTATATCTTGAGAAGATTACTTGGTGTACATGGAAAAGTTGAGACTTTCAAAGCTATGCTTAAGTCCATCCAGATCCTACTTGCCACTGCTACATACCATGACTACGATATCTGGTGGTTGGGTGTCACGACTGCTTTTCTAAATGATGTTTTAGAAGAGAGCGTCTATAAGTATACAGCCAGAGGGCTTCGTAGACAGTGGGAGCAGCGGAAACGTGTGCAAGATGTTTTATGTGATAAAACAGGCATCGCGGAGTTGGAACATCTGTTTTGATGTGATAGTCAAAGAGTTTGACTTCATCAAAATGGTAGATGAATCTTGTATATACAAAATAGGTAGTAGGAAGTATGGTGGTGATCCTCGTAGAGTACGTGGATGACATACTCTTGATAGGGAAGGAGTTTCCTATGCTACGCTCGGTCAATCTCCGCTTATCACAAGGATTCTCCATATAGGATCAAAGTGATACCTCCTAAATCCTGGGTTTTGGATCTATGAGATAGATCTAATTGGATGTTAGGATTCTCACTAGTTATAGTGAGATGGTATCAATCGATCCTGGGGAAAATCACTGGAAAGGTTCCAGGGTGATAAGGACGACTGAATGTCAGTCACAGGCATTGTCTTTACCCTCAGTGGAGGGACGGTATGTTGGAAGAGTTCCAAGCTAGATACCGTGACATACTAGATAATTAAAGACAAGATACATCGTTACCAAGGATGTTACCAAAGAGGCAGTCTGGATATTTATAAGTTCATGAGATGAACTTCATTCCTACCATTGTGTGACAATGGAGTTGTGGCTTTTGCCAAGGAACCCCCCGTCCCATCTGAAATCCAGATATAATTCTTAAGCAGTATCACCTGATCATGGAGATGGTTGATCTCCAGGAAGATCGAGGTTAGGAGAGTAGACACAGAGGACAACAGCGCGGATCCACTCACAAAGGCCTTTTTCCCAGTAGAGACTTTTATGGGATGGTTGAGTATGAGATACTTCAACCGCAGCTAATTGTTGGGTATGTGATACCACAAAAGATGGCCCTAGTGCAAGTGGGAGATTGTTAGTTATATGTATGCCCTAGAGGCCATTACTGTACATATGATGTATATTGTAATGGATGCTTGGACATATATAGGGATGACTTTCTTGCTCGACATGATAGTACGCTATCTGGTTGTACTTTATCTTAACATGTACTCTGATTGTCTCTATATTACATGTTGATAAAGCCCTTAGGATATTTACTCGACTACTGGGACTATGATGAGATCATACTAGTGGGGCCACGGTAGTCGACGAGTACATCCTATAACTGTTCCTAGTCGAGGGTATATCGAGACAGGGCATCGATACACCAGAGTAGACTAGCGTATACGCATCTTGACCCATATGATGGGCGATGGATGATCCCATATCCATCGGTGTTTGACATCAAGGATGGTGTACGGGTGCTCAGTGGAGACTGGGTACACTGGACGGACTCGCCGAGAACTCCCAGATAGTATTACACCTCACGTCAGATGGCAGTTCTCCGGTGACACTGGTACAGAGTAGTCTGTTGACCCGAGATCGTCATAGAGTCTTGTGTGATTCCCACTGTGCTTTGATTTCCATCATACCACGTCCAAGAGGGCGTGCAAAAAGGTGGCTTTTGGGTACAGTCCCGAATCACATGGAGGCAATGAGCGATAGGAGGGGATTCTTCTCTCCCGGTATAGGGAGTTGATGTTGTGCTGTGTTCGATTGGCTATAACCAGAAATCCCTGGCCAGGGTTGCTGAGATTTACTGGTAAGTGTTATCAGTAGTTTCTCGAACTGTTATAGACCTCATATCGACACGACTTATCAAACTACTGGGGTCTGACGTTTACCACCCCTAGGCGAGATATGCGACATATCAGACGACGAGACCGGACTGTACGGGAGTGTTACTGATTGGATTCACAGGAGAATGTACAGGCTTGCTTGTTGATCTTCTGAGCACTCAATACCTGGGTGGCTGTTACGTTTAGCTGACCGCTTGCAGCTTGTGGGTGTTTGATATGATCATCACCTACTGCCGGCGTATTGACGATTCTTTAGAGTCCTACACAGAGGTTTCTTGGCTCAGGCAAAACGGAGTAGGAGCACATATGTGATATGTGTGGGACCGAGGATAATGCTGTATGTGATACTGATCGCACGCCGAGAGCGTGTCGGAAGTTCAAAGTTCTAAAGTTTACCGCGATCAGGACGGTGTCGCTATGCAGCTAGCCGGTTGAGCACGGGTCGATCCACAGGGAGATGATTGTATTTCCGTTCTTGTCTTAGACGAGTCAATAAAGAATTTGTATGTGTTTGTTCAAGTCTAACCTATGTGTTTTATTTGCAAGTATAAAGTTGTTAAGAAAAAGATACGAGATTGTAAGCTAAAGAAATCCGTACTTAAAACCTTTGAGCCGAGTCTTGACCAATTGAAGCTAGAGCAATCGGCAACAACGTGGATTAGGGGATTTAAGCGCGGTATTCGTGGAATCCGGCTTATTTACCCTTGTCCTTCCGTTCTTGTCTCTTGCTTTCGCCTCCGGCCAAACCGAACCCAATCGGTCGCGGTTAGGAATCACCGTTACCTTGTTAGGGTAGGGTGCCTAACGGAGCGCTTGCGTATCGTTTGGGCGGAGTTCAATGGAAAATAACGGGAAAAGGAAATGACCAAAGAAACGTTAACTTACAATATCGTATTGATTCTTAACAACAACAATAATTACAACCATTCACAAAAAGAACAAAGAAGAGCAAAAGAAAAGAACAAAGAAAAGAAAAGATTACAAACAAGTAATTAAAGTGCATGGTAATAAATTGCAAGTAATAAAAGACAAGAATGAAAAATACAAGAAAGAGATAAGCAAGAAAGTAACACTAAGAACCATAGAACTCAAGACAAGCCATAAGATCAATAGCCAACCCTTAAACTTGCAAGCTCAATCAAGAGGTTGCAAGGTCAAGAGAAGGGTAAAGAACTCATGTGAAATGAAGCACAAAAGAGAAGAGCTTTATTGATTCCATAATGATACAACCCTTGAGATCAATAACCAACCCTTAAACCTTCAAGCTCAATGAAGAGGTTAAAAGATCAAGAGAAGGCAAGGACCTCAAGGGGAAGCTAAGCAAAAGAATGATACAATGTATGGCAAAATTTGGACTTCTTCTCACTTACCAAATGGTTTACTTTTATAGGCAAAAGAACAAGACCTTTCTTTTAATTTGAATTTGAATGCATCCAAAATTTGGAGGGAAGTTTGAATTTTTGAATTTTTGAATCACATCAACACTTTATGCATTGAATGCACCATACCCTCTCGTGCTCTGTGCTTGTCCCTCTCGTGCTTTGTGTTTGACCTTCTCGTGCTTTGTGCTGCCCCTCTCGTACTTTGTTCTTGTCTGAGACATGAATGACCACTGTCATTTGTCTTGTCTCTGGAACAGGTACGCGGCACTGGACGGATACGGATGATCGGAACCCGGCTTTTTCTGCTGGCAACAGATGTCCTGGATTTTGGCGTAATAGTAGAGATTTTGTATCATTTGCGTTATTTTGGACTAGGAACCTGTAGCCTGTAAATATGTAGCAAACACGGATTAAAAGCACCTGCCTATAAACAAACGAGCATAAGAATGGGCGGTATAAAATGCAGTTTTCTGTGATGAACAAATACCCCCAAACATATCTTTTGCTCGTCCCGAGCAAAACCATTTATTCACAAAAGAGAATCCCAACCGCACTTTCGCAGGGAACGCGATTGCACTGAGCATGTGCAACAAGTCGTTAAACCTCTAGGTGTCCCTAGTAGGAGGAGTGTTGTCTCCTGAGGGTTTTCAGCGGATTACACCCACAAAATCCCGTCAAGCTAGTGTCATAAGTTAACATCGATTCTACTTCTACAGTTTAGTATTTACGTTAGAAACTCTATCATCCTAAATTAGAAATATTCAACCCTTATTTTTCACACCCCCTATCTATTTAACCTTGGTTCTCCTGAGTTTTCCTTCTAAAGTGCGGCCTCAAATCAGGGATTTTTATCAACTTTACATAAAACACAAGTCTTATTCTTTATTTCTATCTTTTATCCAAACATCGATTGTATACCCCTACGTGTGTGTATATTTACACCCCTACACTCAAGAATTCAATTCAAGCTATAATACCCTTGCCCTAATACCAAATACTACTTCTTTTCATTAAGGATGGACGGATTTGCTCACACACCTTTCATGCGACTATTAATGCTTCTTGAGGCACTAACGACCGATTACTGAATGTGTGAACTTTAAAGCGTAAATAGCAGTTTCCAGGTCTTGATTTTATTCTATTTTTTCTTTTTCTTTTTCTTTTTCTTTTTCAAGACCGGATATATTTTTCAACATGCTCTTTTGGTGTTTAGCTTTAAATACCGTTTTTTCTTTCATACTAGGCTTTCAGGCAAGAGTATTTCTAGGTATCCTCTACTATCCCAAGTTTCAAGGTGCGTGTAAGTGCAGTTTGTAGGGTATATACTTTCTGAATTTGAACTCAAGAAAAGAAACTATTTTTCAGACTTATCCTCCAGTAAAGCTTCAATACTTCCCCTTCATCTTGACTTAACTCAAGAACTGAACTCAAAAAAATTGTAAGGACGTATACTTACCAAAGTTAGACAGAATGAGGGTTATTTTAAGGATTTTCAATTCCTAAATCTAGAATTTAGTTTTTATAACATATCAACTAAACTTTCAGAATAAAAATCTAAGTTACCCTATTAGCTAACTTGACGATAAAGTTTTTATAATTTTGGAAATTTTTCGATTTTTATGGGTTTTTAATAAGGTATGCAAATGCAAAATATACAAATGAATGCGAAGGAAGAAAGCTTACCGAGCACACCCCCAAACTTAAACTTGACAGTGCCCTCACTGTCAGGCTATACCAAGAGGGTCAAAATTGCCGGCGTTCCCTAAAAACAAATTATATACAAAACAAAAAAGGAAAAACAAAAAGATATATACAAAAAAAGGTTTCCCCCCAAACTTAAGTGAAACAGTGTTTCCACTGTTAAGCGTTGAAGTTCAGGATTGGGGGGAAAGAAAACAGTATCAAGCTATACAAGGCCTTACACAGGCCAAAAGTTAGTACCAACCATTCAAAGATCTTATCGTGATAGAGCAGTGGCTGGTGAAAGAAGGTGAAGAGGAAAGAAATGGGAAATACGCGAGACCATATGGAGATAGAAGCGGAATACAGTCTCGGTATATAAGAAGAAGAAGAATGGCGGAAGGGAAAAAGAAGTGGAGTACGAACTTGAGGGTGAAAATGGAGTGAATAGATTAGCACAATTTGTGATGACCGATGTGTGAAAAGCGATTGTGCTAATATATTAACCCGTCGAGAAATGGGGTCAAATCCCTCAAGATTCGTGAGAAACCATGGGTACGCCGAACTTGGTAAACCAGACATAGTAAATGAAAGTGAGACGGTTTCTTGCAAGGTCGGAACGATGGAAAGAATGGAGGGAAGTGATCGAGGAGGGGTATCGGTTAAAGGTTCAGGAGGGTGTACACAGTCAATGACAGGGACAGGATGAATGGGAAAATCCGACTCATCAATTAAAACTGGTTCATCCTCAAAACTATCCTCAATATTCTCCTCAAAATTTAGCACATCCATGCACTTCTCTTCAAAATCCAGACGCATATGGGGTTCGGGAAAAACATTTAATGACTCGGGATGATGATTTGAAGAGAAAAACTCAGCCAAATCTATGGGTTCATCATCCAAAATATTCTCAGCGTCAATATCCTCAATCAAGTGAAAGTCAATTTTCTCAGACACCTCGTCAAAAGCATGGATTTCAATCGATTCGGGTTCTAGAGTGGAGGTGTAGAGGTCAAAAGGATTGGGATTGGTTTCACTTGGAAGGGACCCTTCACAATCGGGCAAATCAAACACCACAAAGTCGCACAACTCATTAATCATTCTATCTTCAATTGATAAATCATGTGGGATACTCGATAGACTTTCAAAACAAGAGTTGTGGGATTCAATTTGGGACGGGTAGGTTTGATTTGGAAGGGGGTACATCTCACTCTCTCCACTCAAATTCACAGCCTGTCCTGCCGCCTCATCATACATTGGGAAATGTGGAGCTAGTTGGAAACTAGCTACCGGGTCACTAGGTTGTATAAGAGCGGCCATGGACGCATTCAAATCTATCATCTGTTGGCTTGACGCTACTCTAAAGTCTTCCAACGACTGTTCCAGACTAGACATGGGTTGTGAAGGGGTTTCAGTAAAAGATTCAAAGTTGTTTGGATACTGAAAATTCCCAAATGGCGGTTCTGAAGCAATGTCTAGGGAAGGTGCAAAAGTCGGGTAGGACTGGTAGGAATTGAATGGCTGGACAGGAGCAGGATCAACATTTGGATAAGAAGGTGAATGGAATTGTTGATCCCAAGAATCTGTGGTGGTGAAAGGAGTGAAAGATTGGCTATGAGATTGTTCAATTTGTTCAGCGATGGACAAAGGACGACTTGCAAAAGGGGTATCAACATAAGCTGGTGCGGGAGGTTGAAAAGGTTGATACATAGTGGAATGCGGAGTGCAAGTGTTTGTCCTAGACGCGTCTATGCGATCTTTCAGTGAAAATTTGGGCATGGAGGGGTCGTTCGATGTTCGGCCAAAGCAAGAACCGTAAGAAGTAATGTCTGGTTGTGGGTACCAAAGTTCGGCAAGAGTTTTGCGAGGTGGGGTACCCATGATATGAAGAGAGAAAGGAAGAGAAAAGGAGGGGAAAAATAATGTGATTTTTTTTTTGTTAGTTAGATATTAACAAAAGAATGAAATATACACAAAAAAAGAATCTGGACCAAAAACAATCACGACACAAAAATACCACACACCTAATCGTTCTAGGGTTCACCTAGGTCAACTAGACCTGCTCCAGAACTTGATTGTTGAAGTAAAACTGTGTCGAGAAACGGGCTCAAGATACACTGATTACGAGGCCAGGTAAGTGCAGAGATAAGGGGAGGTTTTCCAACGCTTTCGCGAAGTTCCTTAATTAAATAACCCTTTCTCTTTTGGCGGTTTCGCCGTTAACACTTTCCTAGACACCCCGTAAACAATATACCGTTAAGCGAGGTTCTAAACACAGTTAACTTCTCCTAGTGAGCGCGAAGTCCTTAAGGCTTAAAGTCTAGTTTCTTTTAAATTTTGTGCGGGTAAACGTTATGCTCAAGTTCGTGATTTGTGGGCCATGGAAAAGGTGATGAAATCCTTTACCGTATGTTGTGGGGTTCGGTTGCCCTTAAGTCCGTATTAATGTATGCAATGCGCAATTCTATAAAGAATCAAACAATCGTTTTTTAGTTTAAGCACGGCACTGCAACGAATACGGGTTAGTCAATTTTTAGCGTTTGCTAGCGAACTTGCAAAGAATCCTGCAAAGAATAGTATATTGGATGCGTCGGATTTGAGAAGAAGGTGTTAGTAAAGTACGTACCGTTAAGTTTTTGGGTTAGGAAACCCCCGTTGAATCAAATCCGGTAAGCTTGAAAAGTTCGTTTGCGCGGGTCAAACTACCCGGATCTTTGGCACTGTACTTTGCAATCACCTTAGCTTTGAACGTACACTTTGCTCCCCACAATCACAGTTCGCAAATCAGCAAAAATCTGCAGACTTGCTCAAAAATTATCAAAAAAAACAAAAAGATTTTTTTTTTGAATATATACAAAAAGAATATTAACCCGAATAACAAGAAAAGAAATACGTTACCGTCTCCCCGGCAACGGCGCCATTTGATCGCACGCCGAGAGCGTGTCGGAAGTTCAAAGTTCTAAAGTTTACCGCGATCAGGACGGTGTCGCTATGCAGCTAGCCGGTTGAGCACGGGTCGATCCACAGGGAGATGGTTGTATTTCCGTTCTTGTCTTAGACGAGTCAATAAAGAATTTGTATGTGTTTGTTCAAGTCTAACCTATGTGTTTTATTTGCAAGTATAAAGTTGTTAAGAAAAAGATACGAGATTGTAAGCTAAAGAAATCCGTACTTAAAACCTTTGAGCCGAGTCTTGACCAATTGAAGCTAGAGCAATCGGCAACAACGTGGATTAGGGGATTTAAGCGCGGTATTCGTGGAATCCGGCTTATTTACCCTTGTCCTTCCGTTCTTGTCTCTTGCTTTCGCCTCAGGCCAAACCGAACGCAATCGGTCGCGGTTAGGAATCACCGTTACCTTGTTAGGGTAGGGTGCCTAACGGAGCGCTTGCGTATCGTTTGGGCGGAGTTCAATGGAAAATAACGGGAAAAGGAAATGAGCAAAGAAACGTTAACTTACAATATCGTATTGATTCTTAACAACAACAATAATTACAACCATTCACAAAAAGAACAAAGAAGAGCAAAAGAAAAGAACAAAGAAAAGAAAAGATTACAAACAAGTAATTAAAGTGCATGGTAATAAATTGCAAGTAATAAAAGACAAGAATGAAAAATACAAGAAAGAGATAAGCAAGAAAGTAACACTAAGAACCATAGAACTCAAGACAAGCCATAAGATCAATAGCCAACCCTTAAACTTGCAAGCTCAATCAAGAGGTTGCAAGGTCAAGAGAAGGGTAAAGAACTCATGTGAAATGAAGCACAAAAGAGAAGAGCTTTATTGATTCCATAATGATACAACCCTTGAGATCAATAACCAACCCTTAAACCTTCAAGCTCAATGAAGAGGTTGAAAGATCAAGAGAAGGCAAGGACCTCAAGGGGAAGCTAAGCAAAAGAATGATACAATGTATGGCAAAATTTGGACTTCTTCTCACTTACCAAATGGTTTACTTTTATAGGCAAAAGAACAAGACCTTTCCTTTAATTTGAATTTGAATGCATCCAAAATTTGGAGGGAAGTTTGAATTTTTGAATTTTTGAATCACATCAACACTTTATGCATTGAATGCACCATACCCTCTCGTGCTCTGTGCTTGTCCCTCTCGTGCTTTGTGTTTGACCTTCTCGTGCTTTGTGCTGCCCCTCTCGTGCTTTGTTCTTGTCTGAGACATGAATGACCACTGTCATTTGTCTTGTCTCTGGAACAGGTACGCGGCACTGGATGGATACGGATGATCGGAACCCAGCTTTTTCTGCTGGCAACAGATGTCCTGGATTTTGGCGTAATAGTAGAGATTTTGTATCATTTGCGTTATTTTGGACTAGGAACCTGTAGTCTGTAAATATGTAGCAAACACGGATTAAAAGCACCTGCCTATAAACAAACGAGCATAAGAATGGGCGGTATAAAATGCAGTTTTCTGTGATGAACAGATACCGTATTTGATTCTCGCGATATTTGATATCAGCCGGGTCATCCAATCAAGTGTTGATTTGATGAATCGGTACAGATAAATATTAGTCGGTTATATACGATATAGCCGGATTGTCGGATCAAGTGTTGATTCGATAATTTAATGTATAATAATATATATGATATATTAAATTACATTAACTAATATTAGCTCACTAAAAGATTCTTTTTCTCACTCGGGTAATACATTGATATATATGCGATATATGTTAATTGTATTATTTTGTTACGATAAATATTATATATGTGATATATAATATTGTAACATGATATGATAACTAATGCAACATGTTTAGTGGAGTTTAAACATGATTAGGGTTAGGGTTAAGACTTCTAGTAGATTCTAGAAGGTTTCTTTTTGTCATGATAAATATATTTGTGTTGATATTTATCAATGACTCTTACTTAACCCAACCCAAACCCTAGCCCTTGGTTAATTCTCTACAATGGTTTGGTCAACCATGGTTGCATTATTCATCATATTAATCCTTTCATTATTCATCACAAAAGGTTTCATGTTGATTGTTCATCTTCTTCCTTCTTTCTTTTCATGAAAGCTTTTTCTAAGTGATGAAAAATGAGTGAGAATAAGAAAACAAATGAGAGAAAAAATCCTACTTCATCATCCTCATCTATCCTTTCCATTTAGATGAGGGTGTTCACTTCATATTATGAGTGTTAGCTTGTGTTAACGAAACTTCAAGGTAGATCATCTTTGTATCGAAGATCGGAAGCAAGACTACATCTTTCTCTTCGTGGAACCTCTCGAGAGTCCGGAACACGATGATCGCAGCGAAGGGACTTCAACACGGAGCTTTAGAAGTGAAGGACCGGATCTACAAAGGTTGTAATCCCTCTCACTTAGTGTTAAAGTGTTTAACATACTTGTTTTCTCCTAAACTCTAGTTTAAAGATCCGGCTACGGGTTGTTCGGCATGGCTAATTTTTAAATTGGGCATGGTTGATGCCTAGTAGACCCTTGTGCGCGTGCCTAGCAACCTTACAATAATCCTTGAGGACGACAGAGGGGAGACATCGAATCCTCTTCCGGCTTTATCAGCAGCCAAGGAAGAGACCATCTCCAAAGCCACCCTTGATTACTATATAGCTCAACAGATACAAGCTCATCATGTGAGCGAAGTGGCTGGCCAAATCGTCAAGACTAGACGACCCTATCCGGGTTGATACGATCAAATTAAGTACCCGCCAGGATATACGGTCCCTAAATTCCATGTGTATAAGGGGACGGGTAATCCACACAAGCACGTTGCTCAATTCAGGGCTCTGTGCGGTAATACAGAGGGTGACGACAAACTGCTGCTTTGCCAGTTTGTTGGCATCTTGTCGGAGACATCATTCGAATGGTTCTCCGAGCTCTCGAATGACTCCGTCAAGACGTTTGCAGAAATGGAGCTACAGTTTACACAAAGATTCGCAAGTGCTAGCGAGCGCATCCCGATCACCGCACTAATTAACGCAAGAGTGAAGCCGGGAGAAATCTTGGTTCAATACGCCATTCGGTAGGAACCTGTGGTCAAAGTGTGAACAACACATAGAGGAAGCTCCTGCCGTGGGCATGTTTGTGGGAACCCTCAATCCTCAGGCGACCATATCCCAATTCATGATGTTTTTCAAGCCGACCACCTTCCAGGACTTGATTGACAAGCTGGCCCATATGGACCAGATGGGCCATAGACCGTCCTCCTCAAAGACGGAGCCTCGAAATGAAAAGGGCAAAGGGAAAGCGACCTTTGTCGCCAACACTCAACAACAACCGAGTGGCCCGAGACCGGTTGTTTGCCAAAGCAACAAGCGGCGATCCCTCGATGAGAAGTTGAGACGTCCTTTCTCGTTTACCCGGGATAAAATAAGGAGACTGTTCGAACTGGCAGTGCGCAACGGGCTCTTCACTCTACCGGAGCCGAGACACCCACCGCAACCGAACGACATCAACAATCCTAATTACTGCCCCTACCACCGAATATTGGGCCATCCGATCGACGACTGCTACGTCTTCAAAAACTGGGTTGAAGACCAGTACCAACATGGCAAGTTCGCGCTGTCCGAAAACTGGAAGGTAAATCCGCCACAACAGCACACTCCTAAAAGGGTAGACACGCTAGGGGCATCATGCCCATTCATAGAGGAAGCTCCACGGGAAGTATTTCTTTCGGCAAAAATGAAAAGAATGCCGAGGGATCTTCAAGCATGCCCCGCAATCAGGTGGAAAAGCCCGCTAGAGCCCGAGATCATTGAGGAAATGCTGAAACCGCGTCTGACACCTAGAGTTGGTAGCAATGGGTGAAATACCCAGGTCCAGCCGTCAAAGTCTTCGAAGAAGAAGAAGAAGACCAAGAAGCCCGCACAGCCTGATGACAAGCGCACGGACCTACAAAAGCATATTGACGCGCTGGAGGAATACAACCAGAAGACGCGGACCCCAGTCACACTCCAAGAGTTTCTCAACCATATCCTTGAGAGTGGAGATGATGACAATGACGAGGGAGACGACTCGTCAGAAGAACCCAAGGATCACGTGGCAAGTTGTCACATGATCTCTCATTCGTCACTAAATGATGAAGAAGCTCACTCGGCGTTAGAAGATAACATAGAGGAGCTGGGGGCAGAATCAGCACCAAAATCATTGGAACCGTCCGATGAGCTGATTGGCGTGCTGCTAAACGAAGCCCGTCAGAGGAGCAAAGCTGATCTAGAATGTGAAATGGCCATATTTGAAAAGGCCAGGTGTCGGTGTTAAGTTGAAGAAGTCGTGGTAGGGATGGATCATAAAACACCCCAACGAAACCAAATCACACTCTAAATGGGTGTATCCCACTTTATCGTTATGTATCCCGTCACGTGACAAATACACGTGCATACAGGATGAACGATGGACCGAAACATCCCTAAACTAATGATGGACCGTAATGTCCTAAAACTAACAATAGACCGTAATGTCCTAAAACTAACAATGGACCGAAACGTCCCTAAACTAACGATGGACCGTAATAACCTAAAACTAACAATGGACCGTAATGTCCTAAAACTAGCTATGGATTGCAATGTCCTAGAACTAAAGACGGACCGAAATGTCTCTAAAACTACTACAAACCGCAGCACAAAAAAAACGGTACGTCCATAAGCAAAATAGGCATTGATGAAAACCCGAAAGGGCTCCGTAAGTAAAAACAGCAGGGCTACCGGCGAGTTTGTGAAAACCCGAAAGGGCGCAGACTCGTTAAAATATTTATGCACACTTGCAAGGTCCTCTCGACCTTGTAAGGAGAAAATACCTGCGTGAGATCCTTACGACTCATAAGGGAGCAACACACTTAGGGATCCTCATGATTCCTGAGGAGAAATTACACTTACGAGATCCTCACGACTCGTAAGGAGAACCCTCTTATGAGACCCTCACGGCTCATAAGATTCAAAAGCCTTAAGTTATAAGGATCTGAACCTATTCTTAAGCCATCACCTTTCCCAGACTGCCCTACAGGCGGTTCAATACTGACCCTTGTATACAATCCACGGGCATAAATAATCATTTTGTCACCGGGTCCCACCAACGACGAGGAATGTCCTCATTTGGTGAACAAAACTTGTAGGTCCTCTCGACTTGTAAGGAGAAAATGCTCTTGTGAGATCCTTACGACTTATAAGAGACCATACACTTAAGAATCCTCACGATTCTTAAGGAGAAAACGCACTTATGAGATCCTCAGGACTCGTAAGGAGAAACATCTTTATGAGACCCTTACGGCTCATGAAGTTAAAAGCCTTAGTCGACAGGATCTTAACCCTGTTTGCTAAGCCACCTTTATTTGAATCGACATAGGCAAATGATGATTCGCTCCTGGCAATGTCCCAGTGGTAGCAATGCTAATGCCTAAATCGGTATCAAATCCCAAGTCTTTTCACGGCAAATGATGATTCGCTCCTGGTAATATTCCAGTCGCAGCGATGCTGATGCTAAGATTGGCATCAGATTCCAGGTTCCATACTCACGGCGAAAAGTCGGCGATCCATAAATGCATATGAAATAGCCGAAATGATAGGGCAACTTGCAACAAGATCAGCAAGTAAAAGATATGTATACAAAAATAGCAGAAATGATTGGGCAACTCGCAATAAAAAGCAGCGAGTAAAAAGAAAAATAGCCGAAATGATTGGGCACCACGAAAAATAGCCGAAATGGTTGGGCAATCGCGACTTTCACGATATAAAAGCTGAAATGATAGAGTGTCGCGGAAAGAAATAAAAAAAATAAAACTTTTGCCCTACATGCGAGTCCATACTAACCCCTGTATACAATCCATGGGCATAAACGAAAGGGAACTACATTTTCCCACCAGGCTCTTTCAAATGGAAAGTCAAATCTCGATGGCCACATCTGCAGCCTAAAGATCATCACGATGTTTCTTATCACTCCAACTGGATACAGACGTAACGTCAACAACCGACCCCAGGGAAATCAGTGTCCTTGGAAAGACCTCTCGATTCAGGGAAATCAGCGTCCTTACCGAGAACCTCTCGATTCGTGTCGACCCGCAAGGAAATCAGTGTTTTTGCAGGAATCTCTCGATTCTTCTCGACCCCAGATAAATCAGTGTCCTTGGCAAGACCTCTAGATTCAGGGAAATCAATGTCCTTGGCGAGAACCTCTCGATTCGCGACAACCCGCAAGGAAATCAGTGTCTTTGCAGGAATCTCTCGATTCGTCTCGACCCCAGGGAAATCAATGTCCTTGGCAAGACCTATCGATTCAGGGAAATCAGTGTCCTTGGCGAGAACCTCTCGATTCGCATCAACCAGCAAGGAAATCAGTGTCTTTGCAGGGATCTCTCGATTCGTCTCGACCCCAGGAAAATCAGTGTCCTTGGCAAGACCTCTCGATTCAGGGAAATCAGCGTCCTTGGCGAGAACCTCTCGATTAGCGTCGACCCGCAAGGAAATCAGTGACTTTGCAGGGATCTCTCGATTCGTTTCGACCTCAGGGAAATCAGTGTCCTTGGCAAGACCTCTCGATTCAGAGAAATCAGCGTCCTTGGCGAGAACCTCTCGATTCGCGTCGACACGCAAGGAAATCAGTGTCTTTGCAGAAATCTCTCGATACATCTCGACCCTAGGGAAATCAGTGTCCTTGGTAAAAACCTCTCGATTTAGGGAAATCAGTGTCCTTGGCGAGAACCCCTCGATTCGTTTCGACCCGCAAGGAAATCAGTGTCTTTGCGAGAATCTCTCGATTCGTCTCGACCTGCGGGAAAATTAGTGTCCCTGCACATAAAGAAAATTCTCTTGTGGGATCCTTACGATTCTCAAGAGAAAACACACTTGGGAGTCCTCATGACTCCTAAAGAGAAAAGACACCTACAGGATCCTCTCGACTCGTAGGGAGAAAAGTCTTTATAAGACCCTCATGGCTCATAAAGTTGAAAAGTCTTAGGTGGCAGATCCTAACCTTGTCTCCTAAGCCATCACTGCCCTGCAAAGAGGTCAAGATGGACTATCTATGGGCCACACTCTCCGAAGTCGAACATCGACGAGGAGGGAAATAGCCACTTACGAGTGCTCTCGACTTGTAAGGGAGAAAATTCTCTTATAAGATCCTTACGACTCTCAAGAAAAAACGCACTTAGGAATCTTCACGACTCCTAAGGAGAAAATACACCTACGATATTCTCTCGACTCGTAGGGAGAAAAGTCTTTATGAGACCCTCACAGCTCATAAAGTTGAAAAGTCTTAGGCGGTAGATCTGAACCTGCTTCCTAAGCCATCGCTACCCCACAAAGAGTTCAAGATGAACCGTTATTCATCATCTACAGGCCATACTTGCTAAAGTAACATGCCAACAACACAGCAAAGAAAAGAAGGCGATAGTAGGAGATAAAAAAATGTGTCTTTTATTCATAAATTCAATTGAATACAAGATATATCATAAAAAAAATGAATGAATACATGTTATTCATAGATTACAAATTTTCACTCGATACAAAGACAGTTATGGAGGTGGAGGCATTCTCAACAAATCAGCAAGCCGCTCGCGCACTCCTCTCAACTCCTCTTCACGGTTAGCTGCCGCGACCAGCTCCGCTTCGACTTGGGCCCGCTGTTGCAAACAGAACGAAAGCTTTTCATCAGTTCCCAGCATGACAGCTTCGCAGTCCTGCATGACCCGCTCCGCAGAGTCAAGTGCCCATCTCAGAATCAACCCAACCGAAATGCACTGCTGAAGATTGTTAAAGACAGCTTTCAACTGCGCAGCGTTCGCTTCAACCTGTTAGTGTATATGCCCTAGGGGCCATTATTGTATCATACTAGCTTGTATATTACTTAATGGAAGCTTAGGATATTCACAGTTATATAACAGTCTTGCTAAATATGGTAGTATACTACTTGGTTTTATCTATCTTAATATGTGTGTACGTATTGATAGAGCCCTTAGGATCTTGCTTGACTACCAGCGTTGTGATGGCAGTCACACTAGTGGGGGCTGGGTAGTCTACAAGCACATCATTTTTCAGGTCCCTAGTCGTAGGATTATCGAGACAGGGCATCGATACTCCGGAGTAGACTAGTGTGTACGCTTCTCATCCCAATTGGGGAGATGGTCTGTCCCACAGCCATCAGTACGTCATACTGGAGATAGTATACAGGTGCTCGTTGGGTTACGGGTACACCGGACAGGACTCGCAGGGAACTGTTGGTTGGTATTATACCCGTCATCGGTTAACAGTTCCCAGGTGACATGAGTACAGCATAGTCCACAGACTTGGCACTGCTACTTCGCCTCGAGTGTGTCCCACTGTTCTTAGATTGCTACCCTACCACGGCTCAAAGGAGTCGTGCAAACAGGTAGCAGTTGGATGCTGTCCCGAGCACTTGGAGGCAGTGGAGGTTAGACAGGATTCGTCTCTCCCGGTGTTGGGAGTTGATATCGCGCTGTGTCAGAGAGCCATTACGCAAAGTCCCTGGCCATGGCAAGCAAGATTTACTGGTAGGTTTTCCAATAGTTTCTCAAGGTGTAATGGGCTTCGCTCCGACATGACTTATACCGCTTTTAGGGGACTGACGCTTGCCGACCCCTAGGCTCGATATGTGATAGTCCTAGACGAACAGACCGGACTGTACGGAGATTGTCACATCAGGCTCAGTAGGAGTTCGGATGGGTTTCCGCATCGGCCTTCTTATCGACATCTACCTGGGGACCGTTACGTACAGCTAGTGCCGCTTACGGTCTGTGGTTAACCCCATTGCCAGCGTAGTAGTCGAGTCTTTAGAGTCCCACACAGAGAGTTTCCCTGCTCCAGGCGAAACGATATAGAGGTCGTATAGTTTTACGACAAGGGTTCAGACGCATACGTGTTTAAACGCACGTACGATATTCGGACAATTTTTACTAGCCGGCTTTGGTTTAAGCCAGATTCTAGTATCGGATTATTGGATTTATACAGTCTAAAGCTTTTCCGTGTTTTCACGGATAGGAGGGGCATTCTCATAATTTGGCGGGAAGCTTCTAGAAGTATGGTGACTTGAAGGTTTAGGTGGCATTTACATTAAATGCATTTGTGACTCATTAGATGAATCATTCAAGTGAGTTAATGAAGCATTTATTGCTTAATGACTCACTTGATGATTCATTGCATATATTAAATGAAGCATGATGATAAATCATTTAGATTTATTTATTTGATTTTCTTTATACTTCATGATATATTAGAAGTGAGTAACATTTTCATATCATGATCTTGCTCACCTTCTCTCTCCTCAAGCTCTCTCTCTTCAAACCCTAATCCTACCCTCTTATGTGTTGAGATCAAGGATTAGCTAGACTATTTAATCCATAACCATACTCTATACCATCTATGTGTCTTTGATTAGAAACTAAAGAAACCCAGTTACCTCAAGATTAGAGGCAAAGCTTGGAGTAGAAGCTCTCGGGTGGATCGTCTATTACATAGAGAAGGCCGACGAGGAAGTGGATAACGAAAAGATGAAGGACTAGGTTCATTAGGTATAATCTCTTTTCATAGTAGTTAACAACTCCTATGTTAGTGTTAGTTATAGTTCAGCAAAGATCCTTTCGGTCAGTCGATGTTGTTTTAAACAAAAAGATTGTTTTTCATATTTTCGCCTCCCCGCAAGTAGTGGGGTGTACAACATCGACTTACAGTGGTATCAGAGCCTCGCTAAACAATAATTAACTTATTGGCAAAGTCGTAAGAATTTCGAACGCAAAACGAACCGAAAAAAATATCATATTCACCAAGTTTCTGTCGAATTTAAAACGAGGTCTAAAATTTTTCCAGGGACCTCTAAAAATACATGCAGGAAAATATAAGATCACTGGAGAAAATTGGGTCCATGAATCGGCCAAATAGCAGCGGAACCGCGGCCGATCCAAGCGATCGGCCGCGGATCCGCGGCCGAGTTGGAGCCGATTCACCCCAATCTTCCCCAGTAACTCTTCTATAAATATTTTGTTTTTTCTGGAATGTTTATTTTCTGCTCAAGTCTCAGGTGCACAGAGAAGTTTTGGAGTAGAATCTAAAGTGTTTGCTCGATCGAAATTATACGATGTTTGCTAATTAGATTATATCTGTGAACTGTATAATGTGTTCGTAAACCTCCCCTAACTGCTAGTATGTCGGTTGGCAGGGGGTTGCACATTTCTGTAATGATTTTACTATTTGTGATTATGAACTTGATTGGATTGTTGTGATGATTAGCTGGGGTTTGAGATGGGTTATTATATTCATTCATTCGATGTAAATTGTAATATGTTGTAATATTATTTTGCGGGGCACATCCAGGTTGCGGTTGTAGCCACCGTTGTATTATTTCATTTTTACTGTTTTTGCTCCTAGGATAGACCCAAGGTGGGGTGCACAAACTACCAGGTACTTTGAAGTGTTTAGTGGCTTACTCGCGTTATTGAGGGAGACCGCTTCACTTCGGGTACTTGGCGGGTAGTTTGCCGTACCCGTAGGGGTCTAGGGTGGGGTAATGGCTATACATCACAACTTTGTAATCCATCTTTCGTTGCAGGCTCAAAACAAACGCGGATTGCTTGTATATCCAATAATGTTCATCTGTGATATGGAATGCCTATTATTGCTTCAGACGAATGTACAATATCTATATATGATAGCTATTTAGACGTCACTTATGTTTTCACCCGCGCTAGCCCAGCCCTCGCTCTGTCGTTAGTTAAGTAACCTAACGGGTAATGACGGGACCCAATGGCGAATGCGGATGGCATAAGAGGACGTTGTATTTTCGTTGTTTGCTGCAATGATAGGTTAATGATGGGACGCGTTATTATTAATGCAAATAAAATAAACCAAAGTTGAATCGTTGGAACAGTTTAAAAGAAACCACTCGGTTATTTTTAAAACAGAAGATATTTTTAATTGCGGAGCTTTAACCACTCCTTTTAAAAGCTATCAGGTTCCTTCGATCATATCAAGTTCACTGCGTTCACGGTTTCGCCAAAACCATTCGTAGCCCTCCGTCATTTCATTTAGGTATTCAGTAGTATTCAAGCTATGCATTTTGGCCAAAGTCAAGGCATAGTGTTTGGTAGCTGCTGGGTATTCATTTGTTGCATAGATAGATGAGTTAGTTTGGGACAGTCGTATTATCATTTGACCAAAGTCAGGGGTATGTACGGATGGGTTCAAATTAACAAGATAATGATGGGTAGAACTTGACATGTGACTTATGACATTTTGACCAAAGCTAAGGTCATAAGAGCATGGGGCAGAAATTGATATCGGGAATTTCTAAAGAAACTGAAATTTGCAAAGAGATGCATACCATTTGGAGTTTGATGAATGTTGGTAGGATTCCTTCAACATTATCACACGATGATATTTGGATCCCGATCCTACTGTGAGTATATGCTACTCATCAGGAGATTTGTCACTTAACGATCAATGCTATAAACCAAGTAGGTGCCGAGAAAGGTGTCAGCGGGGCTACGCCCCCAGAGAAAAGAGGTTATTTAATTAAGGAACTTCGCGAAAGCGATGGAAAACCTCCCTCGAAGTACCGACACTGGCCTGGCTGAACGGTTAAGCAAGTATTGTACAGTGAGAATAGTCCTGGCTAGTTCTTCCTTTTTGGTTTGAAGAGGAATTCGAGTAACAGTGGGAGCCATCCAGTTTAGATAAACTAAAAACCACTCTAAACTTGCAAGAGCATCATGCTAAAGTGTTCTCTCTCTCTCTCCTAATTGTAGCGACCCAGATAATGACAGGACTTAAGTTACTATTAGAGAAAAATATATTGACAGGGCCAAACTATAAAGATTGGCTGCGGAATGTCAAAATGGCTTTGACCTATGACAAATTGGGGTATGTCCTCACCGCTAAGGCACCTGCTGTCCCTGGTCCCAAATCCTGTAATGCGGATAAGGAAATCCGCAAAACCTGGGAGTTTGATTGCGCGAAGGCCAAGTGCATCGTGCTTGCCTCGATGAATAATGAACATCAGAGGAGGCACGAGGATATGGATCTAGATGCCATATTTCTCCATACAAAGGAACTTTATGGAGAGCAATCTCGTATAGCAAGATACGAGACCTCAAAGAACTTGTTTCGGGCGAGGTTGGCCGTCAGATCATCGGTAGGAGAACATGTCCTAAAGATGATTGTCTATATTGAAGAGCTCGCAGACCTTGGGACGACTTTGGATAATAAGCTCTATACAGACTTGATTCTCCAGTCCCTTCCTTCCACCTACACCCAGTTTATTCTGAATTTCAACATTCAAAGAAAAGAAGTTGAACTTTCAGAAATCCTTAACATGTTGAGGAGTGCAGAGGGAACCTTGCAGAAAGCAAGGGAAACGCCCGCTATGTTTGTTCGCGGTGCTTCTTCTTCCGGGTCCAAGGCTCGGGCCAAAGGAAGGAAGAATAAGGCCGCCACCAAACCTAGAGGAGGTGTTAGTAAGGTGAGAGTGAAGGGAAAGAAAAAGATTGCGGTGCCAGTAGTGGCCCAGGATGAGTGCTTCCATTGTCATAGGAAAGGGCACTGGAAGAAAGACTGCAAGGCGTGGAACGCCAAGAACCAGGAACCGAAGCAAGCTGTGGCTTCGACTTCAGGTGTGTTTGTAATTGAGAATTGTCTGTCAATCAACTCTACTTCCTGGGTATTGGATACCGGATCAGGATCTCATATATGCAATTCATTGCAGGCACTGAGAAACCGTAGAGTGCTGAAGGTTGGTGATATGACCCTGATGGTTGCTAACGGGGCTAGCGTGGGAGCTGTGTCCGTAGGAGATTATCACCTGGGATTGACGAGTGGACATATTTTGGTTTTACATAACTGTTTTTGTGTACCTAGTTTAACGTGTAATATCATATCAGTTTCCTTGTTATCAAATAAAGGTTATGATTTCACGTTTGTAAGTGATGTTGTTAACATCCACCTTAATCATGGTTTGATTGGGTCCGGTACACTAGATAACGGTATATATGTCTTAAACCAATTAAAGATTTTCAATGTCCAGAACACAATAAAAAGAAAGTCTCCAGATTTAAACAAGGCTTTCTTATGGCATTGTAGACTGGGTCACATCAATGAGACAAGGTTAACTAAGTTACATAGAGAAGGATATTTGGATTCGATCGAATATCAAACTTCTGCCACTTGTCAATCATGTCTCAAAGGAAAGATGACAAAGACTCCATTCACTGGACATGGAGTAAGAGCGAGCGAGCTCTTAGGACTCATACACAGCGATGCATGTGGTCCAATGTCTACACATGCAAGATGTGGTTTTTCCTATTTCATTACTTTTATGGATGATTACTCTAGGTACGGATTCATTTTTCTGATGAAACATAAATCCGAGGTTTTTGAGAAATTCCAAGAGTATAAGAATGAAGTAGAAAACCAAACCGACAAAAGTATCAAGACACTAAGATCTGATCGAGGTGGTGAATACTTAAGTGTCGAGTTCCTAGGTTACCTAAAAGAGAAAGGAATTCTCTCTCAGCTTACTCCTCCATACACTCCACAGCATAACGGTGTATCGGAGAGAAGGAATCAAACCCAATTGGATATGGTACGTTCCATGATGAGTAATGCTGAGTTACCGCGATCTTTCTGGGGTTATGCGCTATAATCAGCGACATATCTTCTGAATAGGGTTCCTACCAAGATTGTGCCTACCACGCCATATCAGATATGGAGTGGGAAGAAATCCTATCTTCAGCATATGAAGATATAGGGATGTCCAGCTTTTGTTAAAAAGCAGCATGCGGACAAACTCGAGGCACGATCAGTACAGTGTAAGTTTGTGGGATATCCAAAGAACTCCAAGGGATATTATTTCTATTACGCAGAGGAACAAAAGGTTTTTGTTTCTCGTAATGGCCATTTTCTAGAACAACAGTTTTTAGAAAAGGAAACAAGTGGGAGCGAAATAGAACTGGAAGAAATTCCAGAACCACAAACTACTACTGAAAGTTTGGTAAGACCAGTAGTTCAAGAAGAACAGGACATTCCCGCACCCCTCCGTAGGAGTAGTAGGCCATCTCATCCGCCTGAGAGATACTACGGTTTTCTCATAGATGGGGATAGAGAGGATTGCGTCATTGATGATGATGAACCTACTAGCTTCCAGCAGGCCATCCAGAGTGGCGACTCGGTACGATGGCTAGATGCAATGCGGACCGAAATGGAGTCCATTTACACCAACAAAGTATGGACTTTGGACTTTGCTCCAGATGGGGTAAAACCCATAGGATGCAAATGGATCTTCAAGAAAAAGATTGGTGTAGATGGACAGGTGGAAACCTATAAGGCTAGACTTGTTGCAAAGGGTTTTCGTCAAAGACCTGGTTTGGACTATGATGAGACTTTTTCTCCAGTGGCTATGCTCAAATCCATTCGAGTCCTTCTTCCTATTGCCGCCTTCCATGATTATGAGATCTGGCAAATGGACGTAAAGACGGCTTTTCTAAATGGTAATTTGGTAGAGTGCGTCTATATGGATCAGCCAGAAGGCTTCAATCAGAGTGGAAGCAGCGGGAAAGTGTGCAAGTTGCTTAAGTCCATTTATGGACTAAAGCAGGTATCGCAGAGTTGGAACATCTGTTTTGATGAAACGGTCAAAGAATATGACTTTATCAAAAATCCAGATGAACCATGTATATATAGTAAAATTGTAGCACGAACTGTTGTATTCCTCGTCTTATACGTGGATAACATTCTATTGATAGGAAATAACATTCCTATGCTACAATCTGTCAAAGGATTCTTGTCACACAGGTTCTCCATGAAAGACCTGGGTGATGCCTCTTACATTCTGGGGATCCGGATCTATCGTGATAGATCCAAGAGGATGTTGGGACTTTCGCAGTCCATGTATATCAACACTATACTGAAAAGATTCAGTATGGAAGATTCTAAGTACGGTAATCTACCGGCTTGTCACGGAATCACCCTCTCCAAAGAGATGTCTCCCAAGACTGATTTGGAAAGGGATCGCATGTCTATTATACCCTACGCTTCTGTGGTAGGCTCTATAATGTATGCGATGTTGTGCCCCAGACCAGATGTAGCTTACGCACTGAGCGTGGTAAGCAGGTATCAGTCAGACCCAGGGGAGAAGCACTGGATAGCAGTGAAGAACATTCTCAAGTACCTGAGAAGGACTAAGGAGATGTTCTTGGTTTACGGCAGAAAAGACCTCAAGCTCGAGGCCTTTGCTGATTCTTGCTTCCAGAGTGATAAGGATGACTCCAAGTCCATGTCAGGTTATGTCTTTACCCTCAATGGAGGGGCGGTGTGCTGGAAGAGTTCCAAGCAGGACACCGTTGCTGACTCGACGATGGAAGCGGAGTATATTGCAGCCTGCGATGCCGCAAAAGAAGCGGTCTGGATGAAGAAGTTCCTAACAAAACTTCAGGTGGTTCCTACCATTGTTGATCTAATACCTCTGTATTGCGGCAACAACGGAGCTATAGCTTTAGCGAAGGAACCCAGGTCCCATCAGAAGTCCAGACACATCTTAAGGCGGTATCACCTGATCAGGGAGATCATAAATCGCCGGGAGATCGAGGTCCGGAGAGTTGCTACAGAGAAAAACATTGCTGATCCATTCACAAAGGCCTTACCTCAGATTCAGTTCGAGAGGCTACTCGAGATCATCGATCTTCGATATGCTAGTACATGACCCTAGTGCAAGTGGGAGATTGTTAGTGTATATGCCCTAGGGGCTATTATTGTATCATACTAGCTTGTATATTACTTAATGGAAGCTTGGGATATTCACAGTTATATAACAATCTTGCTAAACATGGTAGTATGCTACTTGGTTTTATCTATCTTAATATGTGTGTATGTATTGATAGAGCCCTTAGGATCTTGCTTGACTACCAGCGTTGTGATGGCATTCACACTAGTGGGGGCTGGGTAGTCACAAGCACATCCTTTTTCAGGTCCCTAGTCATAGGATTATCGAGACAGGGCATCGATACTCCGGAGTAGACTAGTGTGTACGCTTCTCATCCCAGTTGGGGAGATGGTCTGTCCCACAGCCATCAGTACGTCGTACTGGAGATAGTATACAGATGCTCGTTGGGCTACGGGTACACCGGACAGGACTCGCAGGGAACTGTTGGTTGGTATTATACCAGTCGTCAGTTCACAGTTCCCAGGTGACATGAGTACAACATAGTCCGCAGACTTGACACTGCTACTTCGCCTCGAGTGTGTCCCACTGTTCTTAGATTGCTATCCTACCACGGCTCAAAGGAGTCGTGCAAATAGGTAGAAGTTGGGTATTGTCCCGAGCACTTGGAGGCAGTGGCGGTTAGACAGGATTCGTCTCTCCCGGTGTTGGGAGTTGATATCGTGCTGTGTCAGAGAGCCATTACACAAAATCCCTTTCCAGGGCAAGCGAGATTTACTGGTAGGTTTTCCAGTAGTTTCTCAAGGTGTAATGGGCTTCGCTCCGACACGACTTATACCGCTTTTAGGGGACTGACGCTTGCCGCCCCCTAGGGCCGATATGCGATAGTCCTAGACGAACAGACCGGACTGTACGGAGATTGTCATATCAGGCTCAGTAGGAGTTCAGATGGGTTTCCTCATCGGCCTTCTTATCGACATCTACCTGGGGACCGTTACGTACAGCTAGTGCCGCTTGCGGTTTGTGGTTAAACCCACTGCCAGCGTAGTAGTCGAGTCTTTAGAGTCCCACACAGAGAGTTTCCCTGCTCCAGGAGAAACGATATAGAGGTCGTATGGTTTTACGACAAGGGTTCGGACGCATACGTGTTTAAACGCACGTACGATGTTCGGACAGTTTTTACTAGCCGACTTTAGTTTAAGCCAGATTCTAGTATCGGATTATTGGATTTATACAGTCTAAAGTTTTTCCGTGTTTTCACGAATATGAGGGGCGTTCTCGTAATTTGGCGGGAAGCTTTTAGAAGTATGGTGACTTGAGGGTTTAGGTGTCATTTACATTAAATGCATTTGTGACTCATTAGATGAATCATTCAAGTGAGTTAATGAAGCATTTATTGCTTAATGACTCACTTGATGATTCATTGCATATATTAAATGAAGCATGATGATAAATCATTTAGATTTATTTATTTGATTTTCTTTATACTTCATGATATACTAGAAGTGAGAAACATTTTCATATCATGATCTTGCTCACCTTCTCTCTCTTCAACCTCTCTCTCTTCAAACCACAATCCTACCCTCTCATGTGTTGAGATCAAGGATTAGCTAGACTATTTAATCCATAACCATACTCTATATCATCTAGGTGTCTTTGATTAGCAACTAAAGAAACCTAGTTACCTCAAGATTAGAGGCAAAGCTTGGAGCAGAAGCTCTCGGGTGGATCGTCTATTACATAGAGGAGGCCGACGAGGAAGTGGATAACGAGAAGACGAAGGACTAGGTTCATTAGGTATAATCTCTTTTCATAGTAGTTAACAACTCCTATGTTAGTGTTAGTTATAGTTTAGCAAAGATTCTTTCGGTTAGTCAATGTTGTTTTAAACAAAAAGATTGTTTTTCATATTTCCGCCTCCCCGCAAGTAGTGGGGTGTACAACGTCGACTTACACAACCTGGGTGCGCAACCGGGCGGATTCGCTTAGAGCTACTTCATGATCCTTTCGCCTCAAGGTCATCTCTCATTCAAAATGGCGGATGAAAGGAACACTTTGCTCGACCCACGCAGCCTGCTGGGAGTTTAAAGCTGATACTTCAGGAGCGGGACGCTTGAGCTCAATCTCATGCAGGCAGGCCTCGATCTTCCTGCAGTAATTGACCTAAGACTCGACGATGCCTTCATCATGAAAGTTTACGAGCGTCGCCAACATGGGATTAACCTCAGCAGCAAAGTCTGCAGCAGATGCGAGGGCCTTGGTGTCAAGATCCTCGACGAACTCTCTCAACATTCGCAGGCTCGTCGCAGCGCCCCTGGAAAATGGACGTCTAGAAAAGGGCCCTGCCGGCATTAAGATGTGAGACTCAAAGGGAGCTAGAGCTGGTGCGATTACTGCAAAACAAGTTATGATAAAATGTCGGCTCAAGAGATAAAGAGAATACACGAGCGATGGAATCTACTATACCGGCTGTGGCTGATGGCAGAATTGGGAGTACCGGAGGTGTGGCTATCCCCTCATTTCCTCCTCCGATCCGTGGCACTGCGATCAATACAAGAAAGATTTAGCAACGATACGGCTATTCATAAAAAATAAAGGAGGAAATAATAGCTGAAAGATATACTAACCAATGCCAGCAGGTGGGATGACGTCCGACTGGAAGGAGAAATGCGGGTTCCGCACCTGATACAGATGGTCAAAAAGAACTCCTGCAAAGTGTGATAATATGCTGTCAGTATAAGGAGGACGATACCCACAGTGAAACCGATAAATAGCAAACTTATACCTTCCAGCATCTCTGAGGACATAGGAGAAGGAAAGGGAACAACAACCGTCATGACAGCGACCAGAGGGGATTCAGATGGCACGATCTCAGCATTCGCTGCACCTACAAACAGAACATCGTCAGAATAAGCTGAGCGAGGTTGTGAAATCAAAAAGAACAGTGATTCAGGACTTACCTGACGGGTCACCAACAAAAACCGCAACGGAAGCATCACCGGGCTTTGCAGCTTCTTCGCTCTCTTTCAGAGGAGTAGTCTCTGTGCCCATGGCTTCGTCCCCTGATTCGATGAAGACCGTCATGATACTCATGATACCCGCCGATAGCAAAGGACCATAAGGGGAAAGAGCGGCGGTCTGGCCAGTCCTGGTGTCCTGAGAGGGAGTAGCCGCTTTGGGCTCTGTGGTCGCCGTCATCTCGCCTGCTATCTCATCGCCTGGACTTGGCCCTGCGGAATATGATGTATGAGAATTTGCAGATCGACTTCTAATAAAAAGACCAGGCATTACGTTACCTTGCGAAAGATTCTCGGCCGCCTCCCGAACTGCGCGCACAACCTGTCTATGGGCGGTAGACAGGACAGCTGGAGCACCTTCTATGGGGATAGCAATAGATGGAGTGGTGCTTGAGCCTACACCTACATCCAGAGCAGCATCACGCTCCTTCGCTGCGCGCTTCCTGCGTTTCTTTTCGGTCTGAGCAGTGAGAAGCGATCTCTTCAAGACCTCTGTCAAAGGGACGTCATTGTCCGAACCAAGAGCTGCCTCTGGAGCCATTACGGCGTCCGTCATCGGCTGCTTAAGTGAAGCCTCCTGCTTTACTGTCGAGGGAGCTGGGGCCATAATAGCCGGATCCGGCAACGTCGCTACATCACCGCTCGGGATCGGCACTGCACTTGGAATAACCCGAGTCAAGGTATTACCTGCAATAAAATAAAGATAAGAATCAGACCACGAATAAAGAAAAAAAGGGAATAAAGGCTACAATAAGCCAAAGTATACCAAGGCCCAAAGAAGCGCGAAGCCTCTCTTCCTCCTCAAATGTTTTAAGGGAAGCCACGAGAGCCTCTTCGGCAAAGATACTGATTGGTACGATGTTTTGCGTGTGCGTTTTGAAATCAAAGAATTATCCCCAATCAAGAACGGAGTCGCTTGGTAGCTAGCCGGTTGAATACGGGTCGGTCCACAGGGAAAACGTGTATTTTCTAGTTGTTCTAACGAGTCAATTCCTATTTGAGGTAGGTTTTGATTTTCAATAAAAACTGAAGTTGAGTTTGATTAGGATTAAAATCTTGCTAGGGTTAGGATTAGGTTAGTTTGGAAAGTCAATTATTCTCACCGCTTTCTTTGCCCTAATTAAGAACTTTTAGGTGTTAAGGTAATAGTTAAAAAAAAAGGGATTAGCACGTCCGGGAAGAAACCCTTTGGTCCTTGTCCGTCCTTTCTTAACTCTTATCCCTAACCTCTGTGGAAGTCAAACACAACCGGTCTTAACTATGGAATCACCGCTACCTTGTGGGATAGGGTGCCGTAGTGAGCGGTGTGTGTATGTTTGCATAGAGTCATACTTTAAAATATTGAACGGGCAAGAAAGGGGTGAGAGATTTTCATCTCTCAAATCTTCCCCAAACCTAACCCTAACAAGTGAGGAACTACTCACTCATTAGGGAATTAATAAAGGAATTCATTTTTATAGTTTTTAATAAATAGCCTAATTAACTTGCGGAAAATAACTACGGCAGAGAAATAAAATTGCTAGATAAAAAATTCAAGATAAAAAAAACTTACTTTTTTTATTGATGCACTCTTTGACAATTACAAGGAATGCAAATTTTAAACTAGAGAAATAAAAAGAGGCATGTTCCAAAAAGTGCTGTAGGGTTCCTATTTATAGATAATAGAAACCCTAGGGTTTACATCTGATCCACATCTAGAATTACAAAACTACCCTAAGAAAACCGGGTCAATGCACCGACTCTACCGACACGCACCGACACGCGCCGACACGTGTACAGCACGGCCGCGGATCCGCCGCCATAAGCCTGGTTTGGCCGCGGTTCCACGGCCGTTTGATGGGCTCTTTTTCTCTGGGTTGCTTCATGTTGCTATTTGCTTCTGTTTTCTTCATTTGGTTCTTCAGAATCTTTTCTAGTTTCTTCCATATTTCCACAATGCAGAATGTTGTGGACTTTTACCATTCGCTTCGTGTTGAAATCTTAAATCTTGTGCTGCCTTCGTGCTTTGTGAAATCGAACTGTTCATTGATCTTCATTTGTTCCTTAAACTGTAGGCGGCATCATAAAGATTCTTCTATTTGTTGGTCGTAGTCTCACTTTTGTAGAGTTTTTTCACCATTTTCACTGTATTGTTCCGAGAACCTGTAATCTGCAACTATTTAGCAGACATGGATCAAAAGCACCTATTTATTTGCAATATGATTAAGAATGGGGAATATAATAATGCAAAAATCTGATATGAACAAATACCCCCAAACTTATCTTTTGCTCGTCCCGAGCAAAACTAGTTTATTCTCGAAAAAGCCTAACCTCACTTTCGCAGGGAAACGCGATTGCACTGAGCTCGTGCAACAAGCCGTTAAACCTCTAGGTGTCCCTAGTAGGAGGAGTGTTGTCTCCTGAGGGTTTTCAGCGGATACTACCCACAAAATCCTATCAATTTGGCCTATTGACTTTCATTCTTCAATTCGGTGTTCTAGCAAGAAATTCTATTATCTTCAACTTAGAAATCAACAACCCATATTTTTCACGCTTCTTTATCATTTAACTTAAGATTGTATATGTTCTGTAAATGTATTTAGCTTTTAGCATCTTTTGAATTTTCCTTCTAAGGTTCCATCTCAACTTAGGAATTTTTATCATCTCTACTGAAGATATAAGTCCTATTTTTCATTCTTGTCTCTCATCCAAACCCCAATCATATACCCCTACGTGTGTGTATGTATCATCCCTACACTTGGAAATTCAATTCAAGCTATTATGCTCTTGTCCATCGTCCAAAGTACTTTTAGTTGGTGAATTTTTAGATGAAATTGCTCACACTTCCTTCATGCGACCGTTAATACTTCTTGAGGTACTAACAACCGATTACAAAATATGTTTGCGCAATAAGGCGTAATTCCTCGTCTTGTAATAGCTAGGGTTTTAGCAGTGACTCCCAAACCAGTTGGTCTAAGGCTCTGGGTGATAAAGCACCCTCGCTATATATTTTTTATTTTACGCAGCCTTAAGTAATTATAAAACCAGTGTTCATTTTTTTTATATCTCTTTATTCACACTTATAATTTTATTTTCCTTCATACTGAGGATTTTAGACAAGAGCATTTCAAGGTATCATCTACTATTCCAAGTTTCAAGATGCGTGTTTCTGCGTGTTGTAGGGTATATATGTTCAGAATTTAGACTAAAGGTTCTGAATTATTTTTCAGACTTACACTTCAATAAAAATTTCAATACTCTTCCCTTATTTTGACTTAGCCCAAGAACTGAACTCAAAATTTGCCTATTTCTAAATAAAGTATAAGGACATATATTTTCTGCTGTTAAATTTTAAGAAAGGTTATTTTTAGGGTTTTTAATTTACTAAATTTAGAATCTAGTTTTTCCTAGCTAGTTAACCGTCTTGTCAAACTTAAGTCAATTATGGCCAAAATTGAATTTTTCAATTTTTATAATTTTTAAAAATTTTCAATTTTTATGGGTTTTAAAATAAGTATGCAAAATGCAAAAATATACATATGAATGCGAAGGAAGAAACCTTACAGAGTACACCCCCAAACTTAAACTTGACAGTGTCCTCACTATCAGGCTACACCAAGAGGGTCAAAATTGTCGGCACTTATTATTATTATTAACAGAAAAAGAAAACAAAATCTATATACACAAAAAGCCCCCCCCCCCAACTTAAGTGAAACAGTGTTTCCACTGTTTAAGCGTTAAAGTTCAGAGTTAGGGGGGAGAAAAAACACAGTATCAAGCTATACAAGGCCTTACACAGGCCAAAGGTTAGCACCAATCATTCAAAAAATTTGTCGTTATAATGGTGTGTTTGGTGAAAGAATGGAGTGTAGAGAATAATGAGAAACACACGAGACCGTATGGGAAGAAAGGTGGAATATGGTCTCGGTATATTAGGAGAAGAATGGCGGAAGAGAGAAAGAAGTGTAGTACGAACTTGAGGGTGTAAATTGAGTGAATAAATTAGCACAAATTGTGATGACCGATGTGTTAAAAGCGATTGTGCTAATCTATCAACCCGTCGAGAAATGGGGTCAAATCCCTCAAGATTCGCGAGAAAACATGGATACGTTGAACTTGGTAAACCAGACATTGAAAATAAAAGTGTAACGGTTTTTTGCAAGGTCGGAACGAGGATGTAGGGAAGTGATTGAGGAAGGGTAACGGGTAAAGATTCAGGAGGGTGTGCGCAGTCAATGAAAGGGATAGAATGAATTAGAAAATTTGACTCCTCAAGTAAAACTGTTTTATTCTCAATAATTTCCTCAATACTCTCCATGCAATTCTCATCAAAATCAAGACGCATATGAAGTTCGGGAAAAACATTTAATGACTCGGGATGATGAATTGGAGAGAAAAATTCAGTCAAATCTGCGGGTTCATCATCCAAAATATTTCCAGCGTCAATATTCTCGATCAAGTGAAAATTAAACTTTTCAGACACCTCATCAAAAGCATGGATATCAAATAATTTAGGTTCTAGAGTGGAGGTGTAGAGTTCAAAAGGATTGGGTGTGGGTTCACTCGAAAGGGACCCTTCACAATCAGGTAAATCAAACACTACAAAGTCGCACAATTCATTAGACGTTTTATTTTCAACTGGTGAATCTTTTGGAACACTTGATAGACATTCAAAACCGGAGTTGTGGGATTCAATTGGGGATGGGTAGGTTTGATTTGGAAGTGTGTACAGCTCACTCTCACCACTCAAATTCTCAATCTGTCCAACCGCCTCATCATAATTTGGAGCTAGTTGGAAATTAGCTACCGGGTCACTAGGTTGTATAAGGGCGGCCATGGACGCATTCAAATCCTTAATCTGTTGTCTTGACGCTACCATAAAATCTTCCAACGACTGTTCCAGACTAGACATGGGTTGTGAAGGGGTTTCAGTAAAAGATTCAAAGTTGTTTGGATACTGGAAACTCCCAAATGGTTGTGTAGAAGCAATGTCTAGGGAAGGTGCGAAGGTCGGGTAGGACTGGTAGGAATTAAATGGTTGGATAGGAGCAGGATCAACATTTGGATAAAAAGGTGAATGGACTTGTTGATCCCAAGAGCTGGAAGTGTTGAAAGGAGTGAAAGATCAGTTACGAGATTGTTCAATATGTTCAGCAATAGACATGGGTTTCGGAGTCACAACAGGACTCGAAAAAGGAGTATCAACGTAAGAAGGTGGTGAAGATTGAAATGGTTGATACAAAGTGGATTGCGGAGTCCAACAATTTCTCCTAGACGCGTCTATTCGATCTTTCAAAGAAATTTTGGGCATGGAGGGGTCGTCCGAAATTCGACCAAAACAATGCGCGTAGGAAGTAATGTCTGGTTGAGGGTACCAAAGTTCGGCAAGAGTTTTGCAAGGTGGGGTACCCATGATGTGAGAAAGGAGAAAAAAGAATGTGATGATTTTTTTTTATTTTTTAAAAAAAAATTTCCGCTTTTTAAAAAAAATTGTTTGTTTTTGGAGTTTTGAAATTTTTGAAAGTGTTATTTTTTTTTTAGAAAGAGTTTTGCAAAAAAAATTTACGGAACTACGGCACAATTTCAAACAATCACAATTTGAACATGCACAATCAAACCTAGAGCTAGGGTCTCCTAAGTCAACTAGACTGCTCCTAACTGATCCAAAGGACAAGTTGTGAGATATCCCTCAAATCGCCTCTTCACCGCCAATTGTGGCCAGGTAAGCACAAGTAAAGAAAGGAGGGATCTGCTCACGAATCACCGTGAGACGGGCCTTTTAAAATTACATTTCCCACTTGTCTAGCCTAGGCACCACAAAGTCAGGTTTAGATAAACGACCGATTGCCCACAACCTTCCTCTGTCCTAATGAGCGCGACAGTCCTTAATTGGCTGAGTCTAAATATTTTTTAATTAACTCGAGTGTGATGCATATGCTTTTTGTGATTTTTGGGGTCTTAGGAAGGGTAGTGAAATTCCCCACCCAATCTGAGTTGGTGTTATAGCCCCTTAGATTTCGTATTAATTATGCAAAGCTTAGTCTTCAACAGGCTGAGGAAGAACTCAAGCGGGTCCGTAAAGAAGCTCATGATACCAGAAGGGGTTGCCCTTAAACGGCTAGCCCTCCCTACTCCTGCCGCAGGTGAAGTCGGCAAAAGTGCTTCCCTTCCCAGACGACCGGCCTTCGAAAGATTGGCCAACTCCGTCCCAACTCCAACAAGGACGTTGGTCTTCAATAAGATGACGCCAACCGAAACTTCTGAGCAACGCATGGGGCATGACGAAGGCGTCTCCAAAACTGAGGAAATCCCCACTCTAAAGCATGCTAGACGTTGCCATTGATGCTGAGTGAGAGAAGCTGGGGCAACTCTCCCTCTGGACTCACCCCACCAGCTCCTGTGGTGGATATCAATGCTGATGTTCCAACTGGGAACAGTTTTGACCCGCTCAGGAGGGTACGCAAGAACTCATCGATGGCGGTACTGAAGAAATCACCTCCGTCGGCAGAGGCCCCAATACAGAAACAGTCGAAGCAGCCTCATCAACGGTTTTCCTCACAGATCCATAGAGTCCGGCGAAAAGTCTAAGATTTTATACTTGACGACAATTACTCTCATCAACCCAAGAAATTTAAGGGCCAACAAGAAAAAGACCGCTTCTCTACCATACAACGGGGACCTTTCCTAAACAGGCGCCTGTTATAATGGCTTCTTTAGCTCCAACCTCCCATAAAAGAACGAGGCTAGAGAAAATTCCACCGCCAGCGACAAAATCCAATGGCGAAAGATCTAAATGCCTCAGGTCTTGGGGCATTACCGTACATACGGTCTACATAGCCTCAGGAAAAGAAGAAAGACATGCCTCAGTGAGTCATTGACCGCAAACTCAGTCGTTGACGAAGGCTCGGGAGCAATAGCAAAAGCTTTGAGAAATGCTAAATAAAATGGCAGCAGTCACCGGACAAAAAAAGAGTCCGGATAAAGAAGCCAAACAACATCAAGAGTAAGAGACTAACACAGAGTTCTTGCGAAGAGTGCTAGAAAGAAAAGACTAGGAAGCTGCAGAGCAAGCTGCTAACATCAAGCAGATGGCTCTTCTATTCCAAGACATGGTGGGAATGATGATCCAACCGGAACCCCCGGCCGAAGATCCGCCAATAGTTATCGAGGATGACAGAGGGGAAATATCAAACCTTTTTCCGGCGTTATCAGCGGTCAAGGAAGAAACCATCTCCAAGGTGGCCCTGGATGACTACATTGCTCGGTAAATAAGAACTCACCAAGCCTGTGAATCCGCCAGCCAACTCATCAGAACCGGACGACCATATCCAGCCTGGTATGACCAAATCAAGTATCCGCCGGGATATACAATCCCCAAGTTTCATGTCTACAAAGGAACGGGCAATCCTCACCATCATGTCGCGCAATTCAGAGTACTATGCAGCAATAATGGAGGCGACGACAAACTGTTGCTTCGCCAATTTGTCGGAAACTTGTCAGAGACAGCCTTTGAATGGTACTCGGAGCTCCCAAATGACTCCGTGAAAACCTTCACAGAAATGGAACTGCTGTTCATGCAACGGTTCGCCGGCATGAGCGAATGTACTCCGATTACGATTTCAGTCAATGCCAGGGTAAAGCCGGGAGAAACTTGGGTCCAATACGCGATCCGGTGGCGGAACATGTGGTCTAAGTGCGAACATTGCATTGAAGAGTCTCCTGCCGTAGGCATGTTCATCAGTACCCTCGATCCTCAATCTACTGTGTCCTAGTTCATGATATTCTTCAAACCCACAACCTTTAAGGCGCTAATAGACAAGTTGGCCCAAATGGATCAGATGGGTTATGGGCCTTCCTTCTCAAATAAGGACCCTCGAAATAACAAGGGTAAAGGAATAGCGGCATTCGTTGCCAATACGCAACAACAACCGAGTGGCCCAAAACCGGCTGCTAACCAAAACAACGTGCCTCCGCGCTCGTCCTTGGAAGAAAGGGTAGGACGTGCCTACTCGTTCCCTCGCAAAAAGATAAGAAGATTGTTTGAACTGGCAATGCGTAATAACCTCATCACGCTACCAGACTACGGCGACCCGCACAACCTGGCGACATCAACCCCAATTACTGCTCGTATCACAGAATAGTGAGCCACCCAATTGAGGATTGCTAAATCTTTAAAAATTAGGTTGAAGGCCAGTACTAGCAGGGAAAGTTCGCACTGTATGATAACTGGAAGATAAACCCATTCTAAAAGCACGCTCTTAAAAAGGTGGATGCACAGTGGGCATCATGCTCACTCGTGGAAGAAACTCCATAGTAAGTAGTCTTTTCAGCAAAAACTAAAAAAATGTTGAAAGATCTACAGGCATGTCCGACAATTAGATGGAAAAGCCCACTTGAACCTGAAATAATCGAAGCGATGCTAAAACCCCGTCCCATGCTGAAAACCACTGACAAGGGGAAAAGCTCCCAAGTCAAGCCTTCAAAGTTTTCTAAGAAAAAGAAGAAGACCAAGAAACCTATGCAGCCTGCTGAGTATGATGACAAGCGCATAGATCTACAAATGTACATAGATGCGCTAAAGGAGTATAACCAGAAGGCGCGGACACCGGTCACGCTCGAAGAATTTCTCAAGTATATTCTTCAGGACGGAGACAGTGACAGTGATTAGGGAAATGACTCATCAGAAGAAGCAGAAGACTACGTAGCAAGTTGCCACATGATCTCCTATTCATCGTTATATGGCGAAGAAGCTCCCTTAGCATCAGAAAACGACATGGAGGAACTGGGGGAAGAATCGACGTTAAATTCCCCGAATCTGGCAAAAGAAGACCCGATTGAAAGACTTTTAAACGAAGCCTTTCAAAAGAGCAAAGACGACCGAGAACGCGAAATGACCATATACGCAAAGGCTAAGCGTTAGCGTCTAAGTAAAGAAGCTGCGGTAAGAACGAGCATAAAGCTCTCCGACCAAATTAAAGCACGCCTGCAACAAATAAGAGCATGATCATAACTGAGAAGCGGTTCGCCAAAGCCCAATCACCGGGGATGAAGCTACCACCTTTCATGAGGTACACTCCTTAAGTTCCATGCTTCGACGGAGAAGAATCACATCCAAAATATCGCCTCTATCATCAAAGGGTCGCTCACCCCATCGAGGAGTGCAACACCTTCAAGAAGTGGTGGTAAGGATATGTTGCCCATCGAAAAAACATTAAGAAGGAGAAGCGTGAAGCTCGCGCTTGTCAACAACAAAGTGGCTAGATGAAAACGCATAAAGAAACAACTGGCAACCGTCATATGGTTGGTACTAGTTCGGAAAGGGGAAAACCTCAATTTCTCACCTTCGGGAGCGATTCCAAGGATGAAACTGTTAGTGATATATGCCCTAGAGGCCATTATTGTATCATACTGGATTGTATATTACTTAATGGGAGCTTGGGATACACAGATATAATAACAGTCTTGCTCGAAATGGTAGTCTGCTACCTGGTTTGTTTCTACCTCAATATGTGAATGTGTTTCTTTTAGCATATCGCTTATACATATTGGTAGAGCCCTTAGGATCTATGCTTGATTACCAGCGTTGTGATGGCAGTCACACTAGTGGGGGCTGGGTAGTCTATAAGCACATCCTATGCAGGTCTCTAGTCGTAGGATTATTGAGACGGGGCATCGATACTCCACAGTAGACTAGTGTATACGCTTCTCATCCCAGCAGGGAAGATGGTCTGTCCCACAGCCATTAGTATGTCATACTGAAGATAGTATGCAGGTGCTCATTAGGTTATGAGTACACTGGACATGACTCGTCGGGAACTGTTGGTGGGTATTATACCTATCGTCGGGTAGCAGTTCCCAGGTAACATGAGTATGGCTTAGTCTATCGACTTGACACTGCTACTTCTCCTCGAGTGTATTCCCACTGTACTTTAATTACTACCCTACCACGGCTCAAAGGAGTCGTGCAAACAGGTAGTGGTTGGGTGCAGTCCCGAAGCACTTGGAGGCAGTGGCGGTTAGATAGGATTCGTCTCTCCCGGTCTTGGGGATTGATATCGCGCTATGTTCGGAAGGCCATTACACAAAGTCCTTGGCCAAGGCAAGCGAGATTTACTGGTAGGTACTCCAGTAGTTTCTCAGGGTGTTTTGGGCTATTCTCCGGAATGACTTATTACGCTATTAGGGGTCTGATGATTACTGTCCCCTAGACCCGATATGCGATACTCTTAGACGAACAGACCGGACTGTACAGAGATTGTCACATACAGGCTCAGTAGGAGTTCAGATGAGTTAGCTCATCGGCCTTCTTATCGACATCTACCTGGGTAGCCGTTACGTGCAGCCAGTACCGCTTGCGGCTTGTGGTTGAACCCACTGCCAGCGTAGTGTCGAGTCTTTAGAGTCCTACATAGAGAGTTTCCCTGCACTGGACAAAAGGTATCGAGGCCGTATGGTTTTACGGTAGGGCTTCGATCACTTACGTGCACTTGTGCACGCATGATGATCGGGCGGATAATACTAGTGGGCTTTGGTTTAAGCCGGATCCTAGTATTATATTGATGGATTATTTTTTTCTCTTTGTATTCGTTCTCTTCGGAATGCGGATGTGGGTATGTATATATGGATGAGGAGCATTCTCGTAATTTCTCGGGATTGGCTTCTAGAAAGGGGACACCTATTAGAGTTTTATTCTTTATGGATTAAACTTTATTTGAATGGAGGAAATGAGGTGGATTTTGAGCATTGAACCTAGCATGGCTACTTGGTGACTCATGGTCATGAGTCACCACAAGATATTTGTGAGGGTTTTTTGATATTTTATTATGATATTTATCTCATAAAATATCTCATATTCATCATTCTATCTCAGATGCATGCCTCCTTCAAGCTCTCTTCTCCTTTCTCATTTCCTTAAGCCTCTTCTCTTCATCAAAAACCCTAGACCTCTCATGAGTTGAGAAACCTAGGGTTCCAAGAGACAAATCTCTCCATCTTCTCACTCTACACAACCTAGGACTTCTAGTTTAGCGAACTAGAAGCCGTAGTTACCTCAGATTTAAGGTAGGAGCTCGGACTATAGACTCTCGGGTAGATCGTCTTTGACTCGAGGAGGCCGTCGAGATTGCTACGATCCGTTACGATCCTTAGAGCCTATGATGAGTGGAGGACAGTGATAAAGACCTGAAGGACATGTATCGTGAGGTATAATTTCGTATCCGAGTAGTTAAACCTCTAGTAGTTTGCTAGCTATGGTTTATGTTCGATTCTTGGTTCTAGTCGGTGTTGCGAAGCCCGTAAAAATCATTTTTTGCAATTTCCGCCTCCCCGCGAACACGTGGGGTGTGCGACATCAACTTACATTGGTATTAGAGCATCTCACAAATCTTAGATAGCTTGTAGTGACGTTAGAAATCCACCGTTTTTGTCGCGCAAAAACTGCCGAAAAAACAGTTTCCAAAATTGATGTTTTGAGTTGTTTGCACACCCCGCGGGCTCACGGTTTGAACCGTATAGCCACGGGGTGGAGCGTGCGCACCTCGGGGACCTTCCAGGAGGCCGAATGGCTGGGCTCACTCCCTAAGACCACCACAGGTGGTCTTGGCGGTGGGGACCCGAAACTGCCCTACCTTGGGCAGTTTCGGCAGTTTCGGGTCTGCCACACCCCCTGGACATCTTGTGGTGGCCTCGGGGTAGGGTACCCCCTCTAGGCCCCTTGACTCGATGTTAATTTCGTGCTATAACTTCCCATGAAGGTTCGGCCGCGTTTCGTTTTGATTCGGACTTCCGAATTGGCTTAAAACGATCGGTTTTGGAACTTTAACTTACTGAATTTTTCGTGTTTTGGAAAAATTGTTTTAGTTTGCTAATTGCGTGCAGAATTCTAATGTTGTGGTTACTTTACAAGATTTGTGATGTGTATATGTGTTTGGAAACGTTGACTAATTGCTATATGTCGATTAGTCGGGGTTGCACATATCTGTGATGATGTTATGTTGGTTTGTGTATATGAACTTATTGGATCGTCGTGGATGAATAGCCGGGGATGTGAGATGAGGGTTTTCATTCTCTCATTCGATGTAAAATTTGTAAAGTGATATAATATTATTTTGCGGGGCACATCCGGGTTGAGCTTGTAGCCACCGTTGTATTATTTCTTTTACTGTTTTTGCTCTTAGGATAGACCCAAGTTGGGTGCACAAACTACCGGGTACTTTGAAGTGCCGAGTGGCCTACTCACTTTGCTGAGGGAGGTTGCTTCACTTTGGGTATTTGGAGGGTAGTTTGCCATACCCATAGGGGTCTAGGGTTGGGTTTGGCTATTCATCACGACCGTGAAATCTGTCTTTCGTTACAGGCTCAAACGAAATGCGGAATTCCTAGTATATCCAATATGTTCATCTGTGATCTGGAATGCCTAGTATTGCGTGAGACGAATGTATATATCTATATATGAAATCTAGTAGGCGTTGCTTATGTTTTGCATCTGCGCTAGTCCAGCCTCCGCTCTATCGTTAGTTAAGTAACCTAACGGGTGATGATGGGGCCCAGTGGCGAATGCTGATGGCATAAGTGGACGTGGTATTTTCGTCTTTTTCTGTGATGATAAGTGTAAATGATGGGACAACATTAGATTAATGGAAAGCAAATAAACCAAAGCTGAATCGTTGGAACAAATTTTAAAACCACTCGGTTATTTTAAAACAGGAGACTTTTAAATGCGGAGCTTAAACCGCTCCTTTTAAAAGCTATCAGGTTCCTTCGATTATATTAAGTTCACTACATTCACGGTTTCGCCAAAACCATTTGTAGCCCTCCGTCATTTTTGTTGGATATTCAGTAGTATTCAAGCCATGCATTTTGACCTTCACCAAGGCATAGTGATTGGTAGCTGCTGAATATTCATCTGTAGAATAGATAGATGCGTTGGTTTGGGACAGTCGTATTACTATTTTGGCCTTCGTCAAGGGTATGTACGGGTGGGTTCAAATTAACTTGGACAATGATGGGTAGAACTTGACATGTGACTTATGCTATGTTGGCCTTCGTCAAGGTCATAAAAGCATGGGGGAAAAATCCACATCGGGAGTTTCTAAAGAAATTGAAACTTGCTAGTGCTGCATACCATTTGGAGTGTGATAATGTTGGTAGGATTCCTTCAGGATTATTACACAATGATATTTGGATCCCGATCCTATTGTGAGTATCCGTTGCTCCTCGGGAGATTCTTCACTTAACGATCAATGCTATAAACCAAGTAGGTGTCTAGAATAGTGGTAACGGGGCTACGCCTCTAGGGAAAATAGGTTTTTTAATTAAGGAACTTCGCGAAAGCGTCGTAAAACCTCCCTCGAAGTACCGACACTAGCCTGGCCGAACGGTTAAGCAAGTATTGTACGGTGAGATCAATCCTGACTAAATTTTCTTTTATGGTTTGAGGAAGGATTCGAGAAACAGTGGGAGCCATCCTATTTAGATAAATTAAAAACCAATCTAAACTTGCAAGAGTATCATGCTGAGTGCATTCTTCTCTCTCTTCTAAATTGCAGTGACAGGTGACCAGATTAGGTTACAGATAATAATAAAATGACTGGGTTATACTATATTGACCGGCAAAGGTTTGTCCAGATGTCCATTACCTAAGATAAGCTGGACCACCTCATTACTGCTCAAGCCCCCACCGTCCTAGGTCCAGTTTCCACCATCGCGGATAAAGATATCCGTAAGAAAAGGTAAAAGGACAGTGCGAATGACAAGTGCCTCGTGTTGCCTTCAGTTGATGGTGTATACCAGAGGCAGCACGAGAAGATGGACTTAGTTTCCATCTTCCTCCATAACAATGTTTTATATGGAGAGCAATCTCGTATCGCATGATATGAGACCTCGAAAGAATTTCTTCAAGCGAAGTTGGCTGTCGGATCATCTGTAGGGGACCACGTCCCTACAATGATTAGCTATATTAAAAAGCTCAAGGACCTGGAGACCACGTTGGAGAACGGGTCATATGATGACTTGATTCTACAGTCCCTACCTCCTACTTACGCCCAGGGGAAGAATAGTATACTTCCAGTTGAGGGCACCCTAAAGGAAACCAGGGAGACACCCACTCTACTTATTGGGGAATCTTCCTCTTCTGAATCTAAGGCGGATGCCAAGGGTGAGAAGAAGAAGACCTCCACAAAGACGATAGGCGGTGTCAGTAAGATAGAATGAAAAGGCAGGGCAAAAGTTTCGGGATTAACAGTAGGGAAAGAGGGATGCTCCTATTGTCACGGGAAAGGGCATTGACAGAAGGGATGCAGGGCTTGGAAAGCCAGAATCCAGGATCCGAAGCACGTTGTGGCTTCAACTTCGGGTGTGTTTGTGATTGAAAACAGTCTATCAATTAACTCTACTTCCTGGGTACAAAATACTGGATCAGGATCTCATATCTGTAATTCATTATAGGCTTTGAGAAATCGTAGAGTTATCAGGGCAGGTGATATGACTCTCAGGGTTGCTAATGGAATGAGCGTGGACGTTGTATCCATAGGGTATATCACCTAGAATTGACAAGTGGGTAGATATTGATTCTACTTAACTGTTTGTGTGTACCAAGTCTAGTATGTAAGCGATGTGGTTCACATCCACCTAAATCAAAGTTTGATTAGGTCAGGTACACTAGAGGACAATATATATTAAATCAAGCTCAGGTTTTCAAACGTCCAGAACACACTTAAAAGAAAGTCTCCAGAATTAAATAAAACATTCTTATGGCATTGTAGACAGGGTCACATCAATGAAACACGGTTGACGAAGTTACATAGAGAGGGATATTTTGATCTGTTCGAATATCAATCTTATGCAACTTGTCAATCTTGTCTCATAGGAAAGATGACAAAGACTCCGTTCACTGGACACGGAGTAAGAGCGAGCGAGCTCTTAGGACTCATACACAGTGACGTGTGTACTCCAATATCCACAGATGCACGAAGTGGTTATTCCTATTTCATTACTTTTACGGATAATTTCTCTAGGTTAGGACATGTCTTCTTGTGAAAGCATAAATCCGAACACTTTGAAAAATTCCCGGGAATATAAGAATGAAGTGGAAAAACAAACAGGCAAAAGTACCAAGACACTGAGATCTGATCGACGTGGTGAATACTTAAATTGCCGAGTTCCTGGATTACCTAAAAGAAAATGAAATTCTCTCTCAGCTCACTCCTCCATACACACCACAATACAACGGTGTATAGGAAAGGCGGAACAGAACCCTATATTGTTCATTCCATGATGAGTAACGCTGAGTTGTCGCGATCCTTCTGAAGTTATGCACTAAAATCAGCTGCATATCGTTTGAATAAGGTTCCTACTAAGACTGTGCCTACCACACCATATCAGATGTGGAGTGGGAAGAAACCCTATCTTTAGTATCTGAAGATATAGAGATGTCCAGCTTTTGTTGAAAAGCAGTATGCAGACAAGCTCGAGGCATGCTCAGTACTGTATAGGTTTGTGGGATACCTAAAGAACTCCGGGGGTATCTTTCATATTACGCAGAGGAACAAAAGGTTTTGTTCCTCGTCATGCCCATTTTTTAGAAAATCAATTTTTTGTAAAAGGAAATAGTAGGAGCGCAATAGAACTGGAAGAAATTCCAGAACCACAATCTATTACTGAAATTATGGTAGAACCAGAGGTTTCAAAAGAACCGGACATCCCTACGCCAATCCGTGGGACTAGTAGGCAGTCTCATTTGCCCGAGAGATACTACGGTTTTCTCATAGACGGGGATAGAGAGGATTGCATCATTGATAATGATGAGCCAACTAGTTTCCAGTAAGCCATTCAGAGCGGCGACTCGGTAAAATGGCTGGATGCAATGCAGACTGAAATGGAGTCCATGTACACCAACAAAGTATGTACTTTGAACATTGCTCCAGAATGGGTAAAACCCGAAGGCTGCAAATGGATCTTCAGAAAGAAGATTGGTGTAGATGGATAGGTTGAAACTATAAGGCTAGACTTGTTACAAAAGGTTTTCATCAAGGACTTGGTTTGGACCATGATGAAACCTTTTCTCCGGTGTTTATGCTCAAATCCATTCGGATCCTTCTTGCCATTGCTGCCTTCCACGATTTTGAGATCCGGCAGATGGACGTAGAGACGACTTTTCTAAATGGTTATTTGGAAGAGTGCATCTATTTGGATCAGCCAGAAGGTTTCAATCAGAGTGGGAGCAGCGGGACAGTGTGCAAGTTGCTTAAGTCTATTTATGGACTAAAGCAGGCATTGCGGAGTTGGAACATCTGTTTTTATTGAGACAGTCAAAGAATTCGACTTTATCAAAAATCCAGATGAACCATGCATTTATAATAAGATTGTAGGGAGAACTGTGGGATTTCTCGTCTAGTACGTGGATGACTTTCTCTTGATAGGAAATGACACTCCTATACTACAATCAGTCAAAGGATTCTTGTCACAGAGATTCTCCATGAAAGACCTGGGTGATACCAACTACATTCTGGGAATCCAGATCTATCATGATAGATCAAAGAGGATGGTGGGACTTTCACGGTCAAGGTACATCAACACCATACTAAAAATATTTAGTATGGAAGATTCAAAGCGTGGTATTCTACCGACTTATCACTGAATCACCCTCTCCAAAGAGATGTCTTCCAAGACTGATTTGGAAAGGGCTCGCATCACATCTATACCCTACGCTTCTGCGGTAGGCTCTATAATGTATGTGATGTTATGTACCAGACCAGATGTTGCTTACACACTTAGCGTGGTAAGCCGGTATCATTCAACCCCAGGGGAGAAGCACTGGATAGCAGTAAAGAACATTCTCAAGTACCTGAGAAGGACTAAGGAGATGTTCTTGGTTTATGGCGGAAAAGACCTCCAGATCGAGGCCTTTGCTGACTTCAGCTTCCAGAGTGATAAGAATGACTCCAAGTCCATATTGGATTATAACTTTACCCTCAGTGCAGGGGCGGTCTATTGGAAAAGCTCCAAGCAGGACACCGTTGCAAACTCGACGATGGAAACGGAGTAGTTCGCTGCATGAGACGCCGCAAAAGAAGCAGTCTGGATGAGAAAGTTCTTAATTGAACTTCAGGTGGTTCCTTCTATTTTTTGGTCCAATATTTTAGAATTGTGACAACATACGGCGCTATAGTTTTAGGGAAGGAACCCAGGTCCTATCAGAGATCCAGACATATCTTGAGGCGGTACCACCTGATCAGGGAGATCGTTGATCCCCAGGAGATCGAGGTGAGGATTGTAGATACGGAGAACAACACTGTAGATCCACTCACAGAGACCATCCCTCAGACAGTATTCGAGAGGCTATTCGAGATCTTCGGTCTGCAATATTCCAGTATATGGCCTTAGTGCAAGTGGGAGATTGTTAGTGATATATGCCCTAGAGGCCATTATTGTATCATACTAGATTGTATATTACTTAATGGGAGCTTGGGATATACACGGATATAGTAACAATCTTGCTCGAAATGGTAGTATGCTACCTGGTTTGTTTCTACCTCAATATGTGCATATGTTTCTTTTAGCATATCGCTTATACATATTAGTAGAGCCCTTAGGATCTATGCTTGATTACCAGCGTTGTGATGGCAGTCACACTAGTGGGGGCTGGATAGTCTATAAGCACATCCTATACAGGTCCCTAGTCGTAGAATTATCGAGACGGGGTATCGATACTCCACAGTAGACTAGTGTATACACTTCTCATCCCAGCAGGGGAGATGGTCTGTCCCATAGCCATTAGTACGTCGTACCGGAGATAGTATGTAGGTGCTCATTAGGTTATGAGTACACTGGACATGACTCATCGGGAACTGTTGGTGGGTATTATACCTATCGTCGGGTAGCAGTTCCCAGGTGACATGAGTACGGTTTATTCCGTCGACTTAACACTGCTACTTCGCCTCGAGTGTGTTCCCACTATACTTTGATTACTACCCTACTACGGCTCAAAGGAGTCGTGCAAACAGGTAGTAGTTGGGTGCAGTCCTGAAGCACTTAGAGGCAGTAGCGGTTAGATAGGATTCATCTCTCCCGGTATTGGGGATTGATATCGCGCTGTGTTCGGAAGGCCATTACACAAAGTCCTTGGCCAAGACAAGCGAGATTTATAGGTTGGTACTCCAGTAGTTTCTCAGGGTGTTTTGGGCTATTCTCCGGCACGACTTATTGCGCTATTAGGGGTCTGACGATTACTTCCTCTAGGCTCGATATGCGATACTATTAGACGAACAGACCGGACTGTATTGAGATTGTCACATACAGGCTCAGTAGGAGTTCAGATGAGTTAGCTCATCGGCCTTCTTATTGACATCTACCTTGGTAGCCGTTACGTGCAGCCAGTACTGCTTATGGCTTGTGGTTGAACCCACTGCCAGCGTAGTGTCGAGTTTTTAGAGTCCCACATAGAGAGTTTTCCTACACCGGGAAAAAGGTGTAGAGGCTTTATGGTTTTACGGCAGGGCTTCGATCACTTACGCGCACTTGTGCATGTATGATGATCGGGCGGATAATACTATTGGGCTTTGGTTTAAGCCGGATCCTAGTATTATATTGATGGATTATTTTCGTCTCTTTATATTCGTGTTCTTCGGAATGCGAATGCGGGTATGTATATACGGATGAGAGGCATTCTCGTAATTCCTCGGGATTGGCTTTTAGAAGGGGGACATCTATTAGAGTTTTATTCTTTATGGATTAAACTTTATTTGGATGGAGGAAATGAGGTGGATTTTGAGCATTGAACCTAGTATGGGTCATGTGTCACCAAAAGATATTTGTGAGGGTCTGTTGATATTTTATTATGATATTTATCTCATAAAATATCTCATATTCATCATTATATCTCAGATGGACAGCCATGCCTCCTTCAAGCTCTCTTCTCCTTTCTCATTTCCTCAAGCCTCTTCTCTTCATCAAAAACCCTAGACCTCTTATGAGTTGAGAAACCTAGAGTTCCAAGAGACAAATCTCTCCATCTTCTCACTCTACAACTTAGGTTTTCTAGTTTAGCGAACTAGAAGCCGTAGTTACCTCAGATTTTAGGTAGGAGCTCGGACTATAGACTCTCGGATGGATCGTCTTTAACTCGAGGAGGCCGTCGAGGTTGCTACGATCCATTACGATCTTTGGAGCCAACGACGAGTGGAGGACAGCGATGAACACCCGAAGGACATGTATCGTGAGGTATAACTTCGTATCCGAGTAGTTAAACCTCTGATAGTTTTCTAGCTATGGTTTATGTTCGATCCTTGGTTCTAGTCGATGTTGTGAAGCCCGTAAAAATCATTTTTTGCAATTTCCACCTCCCCGCGAACACGTGGGGTGCACGACATCAACTCACAGAAACACCCCTCAAGACTCTTTTCGAAGACTCTGCCCTCGAAAAAGATGAGGAGGAGAAGAACTGCGAGAATATTCAGCTCCGTAATCGTACACTGCCTGAAAAGAACCTCGGACCTGTAAAAAAAGGTTCGAACAAAAAAGACAAAAGGAAAGGAAAAATGCCTGAAGAAATCGCCCTCAATGAAGATGTGGTAAAAGAGATCGCCGCAAGGGACCCGTCTAAGAAAAACAAGGTGGATTATAACGTCCTAGTACATTTGAGGAAAATACCTTCAAGGCTAAGTATGTTGAATGCTCACCTCCTGTCCAAAGAGACACAAGATTCCCCGATCAAGGCACTACAAGAGCCTGATTAGTTCCAAGTTTTCTTCGAAGAAGAGAAGATGAAAAATGAACTGGTAAAGGTCTACACGGCTGATATTACATTCATCGATGAAGATTTGCTCTTCGGTACGTGAGAGCATAATCGCCCGTTATATGTCACCCGGTACTGCCATGACTTCAAGATAGTGAAAATTTTTGTCGACAACGGATATTTCGTTAATCTTCTCAATGTGAGAGTGCTGAAGAAAATTTTCATGAATGTTCAGCACCTTTCCCGTGATAAAATTACCATCTCCAGGTTCGACTCACAGTCATCACGGATACTTGGGTCCGTAATACTGACACTACGCTTCGGGCTGCTCGTCACTGATATCAAATTTCATATCATTGACGCAAAGACTTGCTATAACACTTTGCTCGGCAGGCCTTGGTTACACGAGTACAACATCATCCCTTCTACACAATATCAGTGTATGAAGTATTTCAAGAATGGCTCGGAGTATACCGTCATGGGAGAGCTAAATTCGTTCCCCGTAAATGAAGTCCGGAAATACGAAGACGCAAAGTACTTTCTGCCAAATTTCGAGGATACAGAAAGGTGCCACAGGCCGGAGAGTAAACAAAACTCCGTCGCCACTATCCCAATCTTTGGGAGCGATACCGAGGAAGACGATGAAATAATCTACTCGGGGAAGCCATGTTCCTCTCTGAAACACGGAGACGCGGCCGCGTAGGTCCGTCTTGCCTAAATTTCAGGGCAGATGCTAATTGGTGCTATCCGTCCACCTCTCCGAAGATGCCAAGTTGATTTATGGCACCTTGTATCGAAGGTTTAAATGGATGCGGCCGATGTAGCAGACTTCGTCAGATTCCCCCTCGTTGAGGGGTTTTTGATTGTGGGGACGCTCTTCCCTGCAGGCGCAAGTCCCTAAAGTTAATTACGCTACTGCATCGCGGTAACCACTTTCTCCTTCTCCAGATGGTCACTTCGTGTCGTGTGTATGTATTTGTTTTGTTTTTGGTTGCCCGTGGATTGTATACGGAGACTATTTTATGTTGTCGCCCGTTGGACGTGGATTAGTCCAAATCCGTATTTTCTTAGATTTGGGTTTGGGGTTGGGTTTAAGGATACGTTAGTCTCATTTGAGACTAAGATCAACTTAAACGTTTGTTAAGGATACGTTAGCCTAATTTTAGACTAAGATCAACTTAACGGGATCGTTTAGATCCAACAAAAGAGCATTTGGGCTCTATTGTTTTGTTTATGGACATTGCGGTCGATTACCAGTTTAAGGACATGGTGGTCCATCGTTAGTTTAAGGACGTTTCGGTCCAAGGTTAAGGACATCATAGTCCATGAGTTTAAGGACCCCACAGTCCATAGTTTAAAGACGTCATAGTCTATAAAGTTTAAGAACATCATAGTCCATGAGTTTAAGGACCCTACAGTCCATGGAATGATTAGTTATCGGGACCCGTCACCTCTCTGAAGACGTTGAAGGATTACAACGACAAATATCAAAGGAGTGAAGAGATGTACCCTTGAACCAATGTTGATTGGGAAATCTGTAGTCCAATTTGGAACTAAGATCAATTAATTAGATTATGAGCACATTGGCTCAGTTAAATCTGAATTGAGGACTTATGGCTAACTTGGGCTAAGTCCACTTAAGTTTGAAATGTTGACCCTTTGTTGGACTATTGAACATTTGTCTGGGTTCAGCCCTCCCATTATTTAGCAATGCTAAACAGGGGTTTGGGGGCTCTGGCAACATTTTGTCTTCGGCTGAGCACTAACCATTCATTATAGCTCTGGATTTTAAGGTTCATTTGAAAGGGAGATTTGCCTCTGGAAAACTTAGCCAATTTGGGCTAAGCTTGGCTTTTAAAATAGTGTTAAACACTAGAAGATATTTGGTGATCACGTGTTCCCACGTGATGCGCTTAAATAGTGTTAAACACTAGGGACAAAACGCTCAAAATAGTGTTAAACACTAGAAATGAGGTGGTCACGTGGGGACACGTGAGGCGCCTGAGAATGGGCCAACTCCTTTATTTTACTCTCAAAATATTCAGATAAGTGTTGAACACTTTTAGTCTTTGAAATTATTACGTGTGGACACGTGATAATGCCTCTGCGTTGGGCATCAATTTCTCTATCTTCCCCTATTTTATTCTTTTGAAAAGGGGTGTTTGTCAGGGGTCACGTGGGGATACGTGAGGCGTCCAAGATCAGTACTGCCTTTGGCTTTGTTCTCTTTTATTTTGAGGGTCACGTGGGAGCAAGTGAAGCATTGCCTCTGGGTTAATTCCTTCTTATTTTTAGGAGTCCATTAAAGGGTCACGTGGGGGCACGTGATCATGCCTTATTCATTCCTTTTTGTTCGTTGAGATGAAGGGTCACGTGTTACCACGTGATCTTGTTGGATACTTAATCTTTACGTGCATTGAGAGCTTCAAGTCTCTTGTTTTAAGAATTAAATTATTTTATAATCTTAAACCCTAGTTTCATTTGGAGGAATTAAATTCCTATGAATTTGGAAGAATTAAATTCTTTAAACTTAATTCTCCCTCTAAGTTTTGGATCTGCATGGCAGAATCTTCCCGATGAGAATTAAATTTTCAACTTGTGGGGAGATCTGCTTCTACAGATCTTCAACCAAAGGAAGAACTAAGTTCTTATTCAGAAGTGTTAAACTCTTAATTTGATAACTAAATTCTCTTTTGTTTTATGGAGCTTAGATCTCTTTCCCTTTCTCACCTAGAGTTTTTTTCTCTTTTGAGGGAATCTTCTTTTCTCTCTGGAGAATTAAATTCTCTTCTTTTTTTTTGTTGTTGTATCTCTTCCCCTTTTCCTCTTCTTGGCTCCTATTTATAGGAGAAGGAAAAGAATCAGTTTGTTTAGTCAATCTTTCATTGAAAGATTTTGATTGATTTTGTAGCCAACATGATCTTTTAGATCACCCAGTGAATTTTATTCACCATTGGATTTTTAATCCAAAAGATATTTTGTCTGTTATTCCTGGAAAATTTCAGGGAAATCTTTTCTTGTATAGAATATTTCTATAAATTGGTAATTTTTAATCACCGTTGGATTTTTAATCCAACGGTACTCCACTTTACAGAGCACAATTTTTTTGTTTGGAAAGATCTAGGGAAATATTTTTCCAACTAGGGTTTTTGATTTTCCTTAATTAGAATTTAATTCTATTAGTTCAGAAGGTTTAAGAGCCTATCACGTGTTAGCACGTGACCCCACTGATTGACCAATTAATTAGAATTTAATTCTATTGGTATAGAGGGCTCAGGAACCCATCACTTGTTGGCACGTGACCCCACTGATTAATTATTTAATTAGAATTTAATTCTATTGTTTCAGAGGGTTTAAGAGCCTATCACGTGTTGGCACGTGACCCCACTGATTAATTATTTCCTATTATTTATTTTATTCAGTGCCTACAGGCTTTGCCTGTAAATGGTCACGTGTCTGCACGTGATGCCCGGTCACGTGTGGGCACGTGATGCCTCATAACTTTTGATCCCGGATGAATTATGAGGCTCATAATATATCAAATCGAAGGATTTTTCGAGACACTTTCGATACCATCAGAATATAGCTGTTTCTCATTCGGGAGTTTATCAAAATACAGCCCGGAAAATACTGGTTCGCATTTTCTTAAACGTATCACTGCCATTTGATACCTTGGGCTCTTTTACACAGAAATTTTTTTGGCTGGAACAAATGTCCCCCACTACTTTTCCCACGTAAGTATATACGTGGTTGAAGTAATGCAAAGTTGTATTGACCCCAAAATCTTTATACATTTGTATTATCCCTCTTCAATAATATACCGTATTTATTTGTACTTGGTATTTTCCGTTTTCTATTAAATTTATTATTATTTTATTCCTTAATCTATTATGTATTTTTTCTACGTACAATTTTTTCTTCTTATATTTAAGTTTTTAACTTCTCATTCTTATTTTTTCCTTTCATAAATATTTAACCCAAATCCATTATTCTTATTCTCTACAGCCCATCTGAAAAGCCCATTTTTTTTAAGCAACAACATATATTTAATTCTAATTAAATTTATGCATGAACAACCTTGTAGCTCATTGATTATGTCCTTGCATTATTATTCCATAAGTCACATGTTCAAATCATCATTCTTGCAATTATTTTTTATCATTTTTTTTATTATTCTCATAACCTACAAATGAGACCTTTTATTTCCAAAATGAATGGTGGCCTTTCATTTCTCTTTTAATTCTCATGTTAAATGCATATATTATTATTCACCATTACACCATCTTTATTTGTCCTCTATCTTTTCCTTCCTCACATTTTTTATCTCTCACTTCTCCTTCTTCACCTAGAGTCCAAGAAGAAAAATATGAAGAAGTCTTCAAGAAAGTCTCGCTAGTAATGCGAGACTATCGGCGGATAGAAAAGCCCGGTGACAATACCGGCTTGTGTATGTAAGTCCCTTCTCTCTTTCCTTCCCTCCATCTCTTTCTTTTTCTCTTTATATTTTTCTTGTTTTATATTGCCATGAAAAACTTCCCTTGACATATCATAGTTCCTAAATAATTAATTAAATGGATACATATATAAATAATGAACACACAAACATATACACATATATAGTTTGTAAAGTCTTTTTCATTACTCTCAATTCACATGTTAAGATTTCATAGTGACCAATTAGGATTGCATGTTTGTTTTTTTATTTTAAATCACTTTATTTAAAGTTTGAAAAAAAAATGAAGTTATGAATAAATACCATGTTTTCTCATTTCTCACATATGACATATCAATACCTTTAGTTTTAGAATAATTTTTATAAATTAATTTTTAATTCTGAAAATTTCAGGAAATTTACATATGATAGAATATATTATTTTGTACACGCTGTAAAAGTTTTAGATCGAACCGCATAACGGTTTAGGAATTACATCGTTTTTATTCACTGATCGTAAAACAGAAAACTGCAGTTATCGGTCAACTTCTAGGACACATAACTTGGTATACCGGTATCCAAATTGAGCAAAATCAGGTGTTTTTGATATCTACATCGAATGATCTAGATTTTATTAGTTTTATATTTTTACTGAAAACCCGTTTAAGATAAAGAAAACTGTGTTACAATATTAAGTGACGGATCTGGACAGAATCTGTCCTGATTCGCACACTGTTTTTAAATTAGACATAACTCAAACTCCCGATATCCGTTCATGACAAAATTTAGATGTGTAGATGTACAATTGATAGAAATATAATTTTATGTATACTTTATTACTTATAAATGCATGAAACACCCCGATATAGGCTTTGCAATACAATATATAGTTGCTGTCCAGAAATCTGAATTTCTGTTTTAAACGCTGATATTAAAATGATCATAACTATAGCTTCAGAAATCCAAATCGTATGAATCTTGGTGTTTTGGATAAGTACTTCAAAATACCTACAATTTTATAATAATCTTCCTATCCTGAAACCTGATGGAAATTAACTCAAACTGTGTTTTAAAAATATGTGACGGTGCCGAATAGATTCTGATCTGTTTTGCGCGACGATATGAAAACAGATATATCTCCCAAACCGGTAGTCGTATTTAGGTGAAACTGGAACTCACGCATGAAAAACACATAGATCCATATTTTTGTTTATATTCCGCATTCGTTCGACTTGATTAATTAGTCGTACATAATATTTCTTTATAGCATTATTTTTGGTAGTTACTCATATAATATACTTGACTCATTTCATGCTATTCGAACATGTATACATATTTATCTTGATCATTAAATAGTTGTATGTACATAAATATGATAATTAAATATTTGAGTTGTATTCTGAAAACCATACAAAATTATTTTTACATAAAACCCCCTTAAGTTTTATAAATTGCCCTAAGGACCCTAACAATTATAGGTTTAAGAAATAATCAAGATTTGATTTACATTTCTAATTGTCTGACTCGAGTTTGAGTCTAATTAATCTGACTTGAATATGATTCAGGTACAATCTACAATCTAGAATATTACAAACCAACATGAATCCATGAATTCATGAATCCAATTATCAATCTATACAATTCGGCTGAACCGAACCATGAATATATATATATATATATATATATATATATATATATATATATATTCCATTTACATGGTTCTCTAGTTATTCCACTTACATGATTCTACGGTTATATCCGTCTACTGATATCATGGTTTCGGTCAGTCTTTCAATTTTACACTCAATTCAATTTACAAGATAAATAATACAATCATAATACTACGGGGTTTAAGGGGTAGATTGGTACAGAATGTGTTAAAAGTGGCACGAGGTGGTAAGATTAAGACACCTAACCTATATTCCGTTGTTGTTGTACCGTATCTTAACGGTTCCTTGCACATTCCGTTTGCCCTGGTCTCTAACATATAGAGACCCCTCTCGTATACACTGGCATCCTTCTGTACCAAGCTACAAACAACAGCGTTAACACAACATTACAACAATTTAACACAACCTTAAAAGATACCTTCTTATTCTGTCTATTCTACCTTCCTTTTATCTTTGGGACTTACCGAACGACCTGTTCGCTGACGACATTCTATTTCTTTCTTCTTTGAATGTCGTCAGGTGATTTGGATCCGTCAGAGATCGAGCCAACTGCAGAAGACTTGAATCAATACAGCGAAGATCCTGAGCTCTGACATTGTACATTTTCTATTCAGTACCTTTAATTTCCTGGCATGCCATTGTTTAGGCATCGCTTTTATTTCAGTTGTATTTCCTTTTCATGTACTGTACAAAAGAATGTTAATAAATAAAGTTGTTGTTTTTATTATATCTTGTCTCTTGTGCATTTACTTTTTATATTGCTTAGTTATGCTTAGCGTATTTGCTTCTGAGTAAATACGTAGCGGACCAGTCGCGTCCCCTTCGCCGTATACCGGGAAGCGGGGCGTGATAAGAGTAATTCATAGCGTATGACCAGTTTCGGGTTGGTATATAATTTTCAGAATCTTGATCTGAGAAGATAACAAGCGGACACAAGCGTCGTCATTTATCATTGACTCAAATCTCAAATCTTAAAGGATATAGTTCCAAACCGTCAGATCCATGAGCCGCACCCTTCTATTTCTTTATGTTTTACTCTGGCGTGAAGTAGTTTATATGCTCATGAGTAACTTCTCCATTTCAGTGGCATGTAGCTTTGGCAAGTGTGGCCCATAGATGGTAGATAACAGTTCATCTTGAACTCTTTATAAGGTAGCGATGGCTTAGGAAACAGGGTTAGGATCTGTTGCCTAAGACTTTTCAACTTTATGAGCCGTGAGGGTCTCATAAAGACTTTTCTCCCTACGAGTCGAGAGGATCTCGTTGGTGCATTTTCTCCTTAGGAATCGTGAGGATTCCTAAGTGTGCTTTCTCTTGAGAGTCGTAAGGATATCACAAGAGAGTTTTCCCGCTTACAAGTCGAGAGGACTCGTAAGTGGTTATTTTCCTCCTCATCGATGTTCGACTTCGGAGAGTGTGGCCCGTGGATAGTCCATGTTGACCTACTTGCAGGGTAGTGATGGCTTGGGGGACAGGGTTAGGATCTGCCACCCAAGACTTTTTCAACTTTATGAGCCGTGAGGGTCTCACAAAGACTTTTCTCCCTACGAGTCGAGAGGATTTCTAGGTGTATTTTCCCCTTAGGAATCGTGAGGATTCCTAAGTGCGTTTTCTCTTGAGAGACGTAAGGATCTCAAAAAAGAGCTTTCTCCCTTATAAGTCGAGAGGACACGTAAGTGATTGATGAGTTGACTTGCTCTTGAATCAAAGAATTTCTTTGACGGGGAAGTCGAGGGTTGACTTTATCCACATTTCATGGAGTCAGGGGTTGACTTTATCCACATTTCACGGAGTCAGGGGTTGACTTTATCCGCATTTTACGGAGTCAGGGGTTTTATCCGCATTTCACGGAGTCAGGGGTTGACTTTATCCGCATTTCACGGGGTCAGGGGGTTGACTTTATCCGCATTTCACGGAGTCAGGGGGTTGACTTTATCCGCATTTCACGGAGTCAGGAGTTGTTCTGGATGTTTCCCACGGGGTCAGGATTGACATTAGTCGTGTTCCACAGGACCAGGATCCGCTCTGGACGCTTCCCACGGGGTCAGGATTGACATTAGCCATTATCCACAAGACCAAGATTTGCTCTGGGCGCTTCCCACGGGGTCAGGATTGACATTAGCCGTGGTCCACAGGACCAGGATCCGCTCTGGACGTTTCCCACGGGGTCAAGATTGACATTAGCCGTGTTCCACGGGACCAGGATTTGCTCTGGGCGCTTCCCACGGGGTCAGGATTGACATTAGTCGTGTTCCACAAGACTAGGATCCGCTCTGGATGCTTCCAACGGAGTCAGGATTGACATTAGCCGTATTCCACGAGACCGGAATTGGTTGACTCTCGGTTGTATATGCATCGCCGAGTTATGGAACTAGGAACTTTGTCGTGGCTCCGATTTGCTAATGTTGCGTCTGTTGTAATGAGTCGAATGTTGAGATGATCTCTAGGCTGTCTGTGAACCGTCGAGATTTGGTAATAGGGACTTTGCCATGGCTCCAAGGTTGATTTTCGCGTCTGAACCCTGCTGTAATGAGGAGGAACGTTGTTGGTGATCTCTAGGCTGTAGATGCTGCCGTCGAGACTTGGAACAGGGACTCTGCCGTAGTTCCGTTTTGCTGACGTCTTATATTCCTGTAGAGACACTGATTTCTCTGCGGGTCGACGCAAATCGAGATGCTCTCGTCAAGGACGTTGATTTCCCTGAATCGAGGTTTTTGCCAAGGACACAGATTTTCCTGGGGTTGAGACGAATCGATGTATTCCTGCAAAGACACTGATTTCTCTGCGGGTCGACGCGAATCGAGATACTCTCGTCAAGGACGCTGATTTCCCTGAATCGAGGAGGTTGCCAAGGACACTGATTTCCCTGGGGTTGAGACGAATTGAGGTATTCCTGCAAAGACGTTGATTTCTCTGTGGGTCGACGCGAATCGAGATGCTCTCGTCAAGGACGCTGATTTCCCTGAATCGAGGAGGTTGCCAAGGACACTGATTTCCCTGGGGTTGAGAAGAATAGAGGTATTCCTTCAAAGACGCTGATTTCTCTGCGGGTCAACGCGAATCGAGATGCTCTCGTCAAGGACGCTGATTTCCCTGAATCGAGGTATTTGCCAAGGCCACTGATTTCCCTGGGAGTTGAGACGAATCGAGGTATTCATGCAAAGACACTGATTTCTTTGCGAGTTGATCGATCGAAAATATTGCATTTTTAACACATCAATTTCCCTACTTTTTGTAATCATCTAAAGGTGTTTGGTATAAATATAGCACATATTAGCAATTCGTCTGCAAAATATCAAATAACATGTGTTATACATTATAACCGACATTATGAGGGAAATTGTGTGTTTATTACTACACGCATGATCTTTGTATATCAACACTTGTCTCGAGATTGTGTGCAGGAAATTCTCCAGGTCAAAGAGCCGGAACTGTTAAAAGTGCCGATAAAAATACATCAGGTCAAAGAATAAGAATCCGGCAGTAAACAGGAAAAAATAAAAATATTCCAGGTATCAGAAGAAGACCACAACATTGTCAGAAAAAGAGCACAGAGATTTTCATGCAGCGATCTCTCAACTTGGCCGCGGATCCGCGGCCGAGTTGGCCGATCCACCGCGGATCCGCGGCTTATTAGACACGTCATCAACTCAAAATTCTCATGAAGCTTCATCTAACAACCCTAGTTTCTAGAAGACTCTCAAAGACCACGTGGCTTCTTCCAGAAGGCTCTGCATAACAAACTCACTCTAGAATATTCCTTGTAACAACCTTCCTCTAGAATATTCCCTCTAACAAACTCATTCTAGAAGTCTCTCTAACAACCTAGATTTGGAGGGAAGATTCAAATGAGTGGTTATAAAAGGAGATCTAGATCTAGGGTTTTGGGTTACACAATTAGTTGTTGAATATTGAGCCAAAATTGCACAAGTTGAGTGTCACAACTTGTTACCAAAACCCTAGCACAAATCCAAATTCAAAAGCCAAATCAAGATCATTTTGAGAAGCAAATCAAGCAAGCAACCATCGATCCTTTATTCGCGAAGCCAGTCTTCATCAAAGAGCGTGAGATCCACGATGATCCAAGTCTCACGGAGATCGAGCGGAGCGAGCTTCGATGGAATCTAGTTACCTCTTCAAAGGGAGCGATCGAGAGCAACATCTTGTAACCTCGAATTAAGGGAATGTGTAATTAGTCGTCGATTCAATAAAGGTGATAATTAGTTAATTCTTGCTTTCTTTATATTCTTGCACTATGAAATTTCTAGATCTTGATTTTTTTATTTTCATGATGCTTGAGTAAATCTCCGCTTGTTACAGAATCGAGAGATTTGGTAGATCTAGTGATGATAAAATCCTAATACTAATCTTAAGTCTTATGAAATTTGTGAACTTTAGGAAAAAGAATCATCAATGACCTAATTTGGATCGAGATCACATTCTTGATAATTTCGTTGCAAATTAGGGATCAAAAAATTGATGAATCTCTTTGCTAGAGGCTGGATCTGAATGATGATCAATGAAAAGATAAGGGATAGAGAAGGAGAAACCCTAGTTTTTTCAATAGATCCCTAATCTTCATTCATCGCCATCGATCTAGCTACAAATTATCCATAAATAAGATTAGTCATTATTAGATTCATCATTGCTACCAATTCGATCGATTCCTACAAGCTAATCTTCATAATCTTGATAACTAAAGTGATTGGGACATTTCTTGATGTAGGGTTGCTGGGAACGCGCACAAGGGTCTACGAGGCATCAACCATGCCCGATTAAAAATTTAGCCGTGCCGAACAACCCGAAGCCGGATCTTTAAACTAGGGTTTAGGCGAAAACAAGCATGTTAAACACTTTAACACTAAGTGAGAGGGATTACAACCTTTGTAGATCCGGTCCTTCACTTCTTAAGCTCCGTGTTGACGTCCCTTCGCTGCGATCATCGTATTCTGGACTCTCGAGAGGCTTCACGAAGAGAATGATGCAACCTTTGCTTCCGATCTTCGATACAAAGATGATCTACCTTGAAGTTTCGTTAACACAAGCTAACACTCATAATATGAAGTGAACACCCTCATCTAAATGGCAAGGATAGATGAGGATGATGAAGTAGGATTTTTGCTCTCTTTTATTTTCTCATTCTCACTCATATTCATCACTTGGAAAAAAGCTAGTAAGCTTTTTCCATGAAAAGTATAAGGAAGAAGAAGAAGAAGAAGAATAGAAATCCTTTTGTGATGAATAATAAAAAGTTATCATAATCATTTATGCAACCATGGTTGTAGTAACCAATGTAGAGAGTTTACTAGGATTAGGGTTTGGGTTGGGTTAAAGGGTGAGTCACAAAAAAATATCTATCATAATATCTTAGCAAATGACAAAGTAAAACCATCTAGAAACATCTAGAATACATTAACCCAAATCAAACCCTAATCTTGTTTAAACTCCACTAAACATGTTGCATTAATAATTATAACATGTTACAATATTATATATCACATATACAATATTTATTGTAACAAAATAAAATAATACATTTAACATATATCGCATATATATCAATGTATTACCCGAGTGAGAAAAAGAATCTTTTAGTGAGAAAATATTAGTTAATGTAATTTAATATATCATATATATTATTTATACATTAAATTATCGAATCAACACTTGATCCGACAATCCGGCTATATCGCATATAACGGACTAATATTTATCCGTACCGATTCATCGAATCAACACTTGATCCGATGACCCGGCTGATATCAAATATCGCGAGAATAGAATACGGTATCTCATATCGTATTATCCTCGGTCCCGCACATATCACATATGTGCCCCTACTCCGTTTTGCCTGAGCCAAGAAACCTCTGTGTAGGACTCTAAAGAATCGTCAATACGCCGGCAGTAGGTGATGATCATATCAAACACCCACAAGCTGCAAGCGGTCAGCTAAACGTAACAGCCACCCAGGTATTGAGCGCTCAGAAGATCAACAAACAAGCCCGTACATTCTCCTGTGAATCCAATCAGTAACACTCCCGTACAATCCGGTCTCGTCGTCTGATATGTCCTATATCTCGCCTAGGGGTGGTAAACGTCAGACCCCAGTAGCTTGATAAGTCGTGTCGATATGAGGTCTATAACAGTTCGAGAAACTACTAATAACACTTACCAGTAAATCTCAGCAACCCTGGCCAGGGAATTCCGGTTATAGCCAATCGAACACAGCACAACATCAACTCCCTATACCGGGAGAAACGAATCCCCTCCTATCGCTCATTGCCTCCATGTGATTCGGGACTGTACCCAAAAGCCATCTTTTTGCACGCCCTCTTGGACGTGGTATGATGGAAATCAAAGCACAGTGGGAATCACACAAGACTCTATGACGATCTCAGGTCAACAGACTACTCTGTATCAGTGTCACCGGAGAACTGCCATCTGACGTGAGGTATAATACCATCTGGGAGTTCTCGGCGAGTCCGTCCAGTGTACCCAGTCTCTACTGAGCACCCGTACACCATCCTTGATGTCAAACACCGATGGATATGGGGTCATCCATCGCCCATCATATGGGTCAAGATGCGTATACGCTAGTCTACTCTGGTGTATCGATGCCCTGTCTCGATACACCCTTGACTAGGAACAGTTATAGGATGTACTCGTCGACTACCGTGGCCCCACTAGTATGATCTCATCATAGTCCCAGCAGTCGAGTATATATCCTAAGGGCTTTATCAACATGTAATATAGAGACAATCAGAGTACATGTTAAGATAAAGTACAACCAGATAGCATACTATCATGTCGAGCAAGAAAGTCCTCCCTATATATGTCCAAGCATCAATTACAATATACATCGTATGTACAGTAATTGCCTCTAGGGCATACATATAACTAAAAATCTCCCACTTGCACTAGAGCCATCTGTTGTGGTATCACATACCCAACAATTAGTTGTGGTTGAAGTATCTCATACTCAACCATCCCATAAAAGTCTCTACTGGGAAAAAGGGCTTTGTGAGTGGATTCGCGCTGTCGTCCTCTGTGTCTACTCTCCTAACCTCGATCTCCCTGGAGATCAACCATCTCCATGATCAGGTGATACTGCCTAAGAATTATATCTGGATTTCTGATGGGACGGTAGTTCCTTGGCTAAAGCCACAACTCCATTGTCACACAATGGTAGGAACGAAGTTCATCTCATGAACTTATATATATCCAGACTGCCTCTTTGGTAGCATCCTTGGTAACGATGTATCTTGCCTTTAATCGTCTAGTATGTCACGGTATCTAGCTTGGAACTCTTCCAACATACCGTCCCTCCACTGAGGGTAAAGACAATGCCTGCGACTGACATTTAGTCATCCTTATCACCCTGGAACCTTTCCAGTGATTCTCCCCAGGATCGATTGATACCATCTCACTACAACTAGTGAGTATCCTAACATCCAATTAGATCTATCTCATAGATCCAAAACCCAGGATTTAGGAGGCATCACTTTGATCCTGTAAGGAGAATCTTTGTGATAAGCGGAGATTGACCGAGCGTAGCATACGAAACTCCTTCCCTATCAAGAGTTTGTCATCCACGTACTCTACGAAGATCACCACCATACTCCCTACTACCTTTTTGTATATACAAGGTTCATCGACCATTTTGATGAAGTCAAACTCTTTGACTACCACATCAAAACAGATGTTCCAACTCCGCGATGCCTGTTTTATCATATAAAACATCTTGCACACGTTTCCGCTGCTCCCACTGTCTACGAAGCCCTCTGGCTGTGTACTTATAGATGTTCTCTTCTAAAACATCATTTAGAAAAGCAGTCATGACACCCAACCGCCAGATATCGTAGTCATGGTATGTAGCCGTGGCAAATAGGATCTGGATGGACTTAAGCCTAGCTTTGAAAGTCTCAACTTTTCCATGTACACCTAGTAATCTTCTCAAGATATACTTGCTCCTGATGGGGAATTAACCCTTCAGATAAAGCAACCAAAGTCCATACTTTGTTAGTGTATAAAGATTCCATCTCAGATCGATTAGCATCCAGCCATTCTTACAGAGTCCCACTCCTGATGGCCAGCTCGAAACTAGTTGGGTCATCATCTTATGATGCAATTCTCGCTCCCACTGTCATAGAGAAACCGAAGTATCTCTCAGGTGGGTGAGGAACCCTACTAGATCGGCGGAGAGGCTGAGGTTTGTTGGAAACTATTGAATCCTTTGGTTCTACCAAATCATCTGCTGTATCTTGTATAGCTGGAACCTTTCCAGTTCTACAGAACAGACCTTGCCTCGAGCTTGTCCGGATTTTGCTTTTCAGAAATAGGCCGGACAACCCCAAATCTTAACAAACTTAAGATATGGGCTCTTCCCTTTCCATATCACATATGAAATGGTAGGCAACTGATTTGATTTGAACCCTATTCAATAGGTATGCAGCTTCTCAAGCGCATAACACCCAAAAGGAAATAGGAAACTCAGTAGTACTCATCATAGAGCACACCATATCACATAGGGTGCTATTGCTCTGCCCCGATATACCATCGTGCTATGGTGTATACGAAGGAGTAATGCTGAGAGAGAATCTCATTCTCCTTTAGAATAGTCCAGGAATTCCGTGCTCAAGTATTCTCCTCCTTGATCTCATCAAAGGACATAATACTTATACCTATTTTTGGTTCTCTACTTCTAACTTATATTCTGTGAATATCTCAAAAGCTTCGGACTTGTGTTTCAACAGGAACATATGTCTGAATCTTGAGACATCATCAGAGAATGTAATGAAGTACAAAGAACCGGTCTTGGCATGTATAGACAGGGGACCTTCATACATCAACATGTATCAATCCCAAGAGTTCATTAACTCTTTCTCTGTTTCCAATAAACAGAGCTATGGTCATCTTATCTTTGTGACACGACCGGCAAGTTTCACAAGATGTAAATTCAAACTAATTTAAATATGCATCTTAATGTAACTTCAGCTAGTCGGGTCGCATTGATATGACCTAGTCTACAATGCCTCAAGAAGGATTCGTTCATTTCTGAACTCTTCCTCTTGTGTGTGTTCTGTATACTAAGAACTGTAGTTTGATTTAGAACGTCTATGCTTTTAGATAACGTGCCTGAACCAATCAAATCTTGATATAGGAAATGTTCAAAACATTATCCAACAATACAAAATTATATCCTTTCTTTACCAATAAAGAGACTGATATGATGTTGTATATCAGGTTCGGTATCTAATAACATTCGTTCAGAATCAATGTATTCTGGTAATACAGGGTGATAGTGACCAACAGACTTGGCTGCAACACTTGCACCGTTTTCTGTCTCATGAAACTTATCATCCGTTCTCAGTTCTCTACCTTTCTATATCCCATGTAACAGATTACATATGCGGGATCCTGATCCGATATCTCATACCCAGGACGTAAAGGATACTGAGAAACAGTTCTATGTAATGCACATACCCGAAGATCATGCATCAATATGCACTTTCTTCGTTTGGGCGGCACGGGAAATCTGGTATTCCCCAATTTCCTGCTCTGTCTTATAACAATTATGTAAGTGCACGGCGGCGCCCCGGCCGTCAATCCGACGCCGGAATGCGGAAGCGGTGATTTACTTTAACTTTTCAAACCGGCACCACCGCGCACTATAAACCAGGATCGTGCCATTAAACTAGTCCTAGCTATCTAGAGAGGGGTAGAGAGATATACCGAGCGATCCGTGTCCTTCGGTCTTCTCGTCGTCGTCCCGATCTCCCCGCGGAATCTCCGGTCTCCACCTCGTCGCCGGAAGGGCACCACGTCGCCTGGTTCTTTTACGGGCTCCCACCTCTATACCGAGGCAACTCGGGCATGAAGTTGGCGAGCCGACGTGCCCAAGGTTTGCTGTAGAATGGTGTAGTGAGATATGTGTCTCTAGGGGTTGAGGGAGTTGCCATATGGTGGAGGAAATGATATAAGTTTATGGAGAGGGAGTTGTGGGGATTTTTCCAAGCCAAAGATACAAAAATCCCACACCAAATAAAAATGGGCAGCCCCTCCCCAATGTGGCCGGCCATGCATATGGAATGGAGAGAATGAGAGAGGGAGAGAGTGAAAAAGATAGCCACAAGAATAATGCAAGTGAGAGGAATGGTCATCATGCAAGAATCATCATCACTAGCAAAACCACACTCCATCAACTAATCAACAACCATGATTGCTACAAAAAGTCAAGCAAGCATGAACCATGGAAGGTCAAGGGATGGGGCTCCATCATGAAACCATCATGATACAAAAGTATGCAAAGACAACCCTCCAAATAGCTAATTTGCACAAATGCAAATAAGCCCTCCTCCACCAATCTTCGGCCATTGAATGATACAAAGAAATATGGCCGAAACGGAAAGCAAACTGGCAACTCCAGAAAACTGGTCCCGTAATAAATTACAGGAAAACCCCGCTACTGTGTATGCACACCCGCATTTGTATTCCGACCGAAAGACAAATGCAATGAGACAAAATCTACACTGTACTATACTAGGATCCGGCTTAAACCAAAGCCGGCTAGTATTATCCGTCCGATCCTGATCCGTGCAATACCGCACGTATCTGATCGAACCCTGCCATATATCCATACGGCCTCTAGTACTAACCGTCCGATCCTGATCCGTGCAATACCGCACGTATCTGATCGAACCCTGCCATATCTCCATACGGCCTCTACAGCGTTTCGCCCGAAAACTTGAGTAAATGAATGTGGGGGACTCTAAAGACTCGTCAATACTATGGCTGTGGATTTAACCACTAGCACGTCAGAGGTATTAGCCATACGTGACGGGCCACCAGCTATTGACCGAAAGGGACGTCGATGAGCGAACTCATCCTGACACCCTACTGAGCCTGTCAGTGACAATATCCGTACAGTCCGGTCCGTTCGTCTATGAGCATCGCATGGCGGGCCTAGGGGGTTGGTAAAAGTCAGACCCCCAAAAGCGGTACAAGTCGTGTCAGAGATCAGCCCAGAACACCCTGAGATACTACTGGAATATCTACCAGTAAATCTCCTGCCTTGGCCAAGGACTTTTCATGTTCTGGCTCTCCTAGACACAGCGCGACCTCACCCCCAATACCGGGAGAGACGAACCCCTGAAGATCCGCTCACTGCCTACATGTAGCTCGGGACTGTACCCAACTAAAACCTGTTTGCACGTCTCCTTTGAGCGTGGTAGGGTAGTAATCAAAGCACAGTGGGAACTCACACGAGACAAATGACGATCCTCAGGTCGATGAACTAACTTGTACACATGTCACCAGGGAACTGCTATCTGACGTCAGGTATAAGACCAACTAGCATGTTCCCGGCGAGTCCTGTCCGGTGTACTCATAACCCAATGAGCACCTGTATACATCTTAGGTGAACCAACTGACACCAGTGCCTTGTGAGACTGGCCACCGCCCCTCGTCGGGGTCTCGACTATATACACTAGTCTACTCTGGAGTATCGATGCCCTGTCTCGAAACTCCCATGACTAGGGACCTTTTAAGGATGTGCTTATAGACTACCAGCTCCCACGTATATGATCGCCCTCATACTGCTGGCAGTCAAGCATGAATCCTAGGGGCTCTATCAACGTGCAATAGTGACATGTCAGGTCACCTAAAGCAGTACACGATGATAAAGATAAACCAGATAACATACTATCATCTTGAGTAAGACTGTCCTACCGGGATAGGTCCTCCCTCAATCATTGCAATCACGTGCCTGTGATCCAATAATTGACTCTGAGGGCACTATCTCCAACAATCTCCCACTTGCACTCAAGGCTAATTATTGCAATGTCGCATACTCACAGCCCGTGTGATACCGAACACCCAACTCCTCTACTAGTCAGTCTCACAAAGCTCGTTTGCGAAACTATTGCGTTCGAGGAATAGCCTCAGTGAGTGGATCCGCTTTGATGTTTCTTTCTATGTCTCTCTATATCTCAAGTTCGCTGAGAAACCTATCTCCCGAAATGAGCAATACCTGTCTTAGAATGTGTCTGGATGTCTGATTGGACCTAGTTCATAAATGAACTCCAAATCCAAACTTCTTAGACTGTATCGTCAACTGAACTTAATCAGTATCCTGCGCCATGCCTCCCTCAGTATTGCCTTGGACCACCTGTCCAAAATACTGCCCCTCGTCAGAAGGAAAAACTATAACTCTGACAACCTCCTTGTCGTCCAGGTCACCTTGGAAGCCTGGAATGATAACTGTCTCCCGAAAGAGGCTATCGTTATCATATTCCTAGAACATCCACTTATGTTCTAAAACTGCTTCCGACTGCTTCTCCAGGATTGGATCAATGTCAACTTATTGCATCTAGTGCAAGAACAACATCTGGTGTGGTACTTGACATCTCATGATTGACTCAATTGCCTGAGCAAGTGATCTGCCAATCATGCACATCCCTCTCCCTTTTAGTCTGTAAGACACCTTTAGAGAGGGTGACTCCATCACCTGCAGGTACACTACCGTGCCAGGAGTCGTCCATTCTAAATACTCTTAGAATGTTGTCTAAGTACCCTGATTGGGAAACCACCCAAATCTAGATCTAAAACCATAGATCTAGTAACCAGTATGTCTGAAATAATGTCCAAATCCCATGTGGAGAAACCACTGTGTGACGACCAAAGTATAACTGATCGTAGTATAGGAGTTTCTTTTCCTATTCTGTGTATGTCATCCAAATACCATGACATCACACCCTACTACCTTCTCAACAGATCCATCCCCTATTCTGATGAAGTCAAACCTATGACTGTCACATCAGAAATTGATGATCTATCTCCGCTACATCTGCTTTAGTCTATAAATAGACATAAGCCACCTATCCACCAATGCTTCCGCTGCTCCCACTGACTACGACAACCCTCTGGCAGAGTCATATAAACGTACACTTCTAAAGCAAGTTTAGAACGACGCTATACTCATCCTCCTGCCGGGTCTCACAGTCTGGAACAACAGCAATGGCAAGTGTGGGTAAACAAGAACCTCCCTGTCACCGTCCTTGAGGCTACCAGAGTACCTCTCGGGTGCCTGAGGTTACCCACCTTATCTGCGGAGTGGCCAATGGAATGTCAATCCAGATTGAATCTTTAGGTTCCTTATCAAATCTTCAGTAATCGTTTGTGGTTCTGGAATCACTTCCAGTTCTACCATATTCCCACTACTGTTTTCTGAAAAAATCCATTTTTATTAAAACTGTGGCGAGTCTAGAACAATATTTCTATTGATCTTCCAGATGGTAGAAAGTCAACCCTCGTCATAGCCTGGGTCAACCCACAAACAGCCATTACAGAAACGTGCCTTGAGTTATCCAGAGTCTGGTTTTAAGCATAAGCCAGACAACTCCCCGTACCTTAACATCGTTAAGATATGAACTGTTCTATATCCAATATAGAACCAGAGGCACTGATTTGTTTGAACCAGATTCAAATCATGCAGCTGTCTCCAGTGCATGTCAACTAAATGGAAGGAGGCCGATCAGCGTTACTCAACTTAGGAATGCTTCCAATTATGAGTAACCTGAAAGAGAAGCAAATTCTCTTAATCACTACTATCAACTGAATACCATACTCAAGTATCTACATCTTCGATAATCTTGAAGAATCCCGATACTTGCAACACCTGGTTCTCTACTTTATCCATATACCTATAACTTCTCAAAATTCGGACCCTGTGTTTCCACGAAACACCTGTCTAAAAACTAGAGAAGTCATAAGTAAACCGAATATAGTACGAGGACCAACCCCTCTGTCCTCATGGACGCTGGACAACATACAATACTCTGTATAAGTCCTTTGAGTCTGATAACTCACTCCCTGTGTGTCGTAGGTTGAAAACTGTATTATGGTTATGAAGAATTACACCGCTGTTTAATGCTCCTTACCTAACCATCCACTGATATAGGTAAATGTCACAAACATAATTTCAAAAAGGTATATCTCACTCTATGAAAATAGACGTACAGATATATCAATTTTAAATTGGTACACAACAACGGATATTCAAAACCAAATATTTGTCATCCGGCAAAGAACCCAAGTGACTTCCTCAAATATCACCGATTACAACGAATCCCGATATAATGAGGATGATCACCCAATTCCCAATAACTTACTCCCACTCATCATCTGTAAAACCATACAGATGTGAGACTCAAACCTGGTAAATACATACCCGGGAGCAAGTGTCTAATTGGGAAATCAGTTTTCTATTTAACAGTACACAGTGAAACTGAAACATTGAAATGTTTCGATGGGGTATCCCAGTATTCCTAGTAATGCCTCTTCCATTATCCATATTCACAACTGTAACCTTGTAATTCTTTGCCATCTTTCCAAATCCCTTTCTATGTCTTTAGTCATTACCTTCTGTACACCCCTTTAGGCCAAATGGTTTTCTTCCTTCCCTACCGTTCGGCACCAGCCTATGGTTTGGAAGAAGACTATCCAATAAGCATAATAGGTGTACTGTCCTAATCCTAGGAACACTCGCAAAGCGAGAGAAGGTGAAGATAAAAGACAACCGAATAAACCTTATTCCTATTTCTCCTGAACCAGAATCCATCCCCGAACTGGAACAAGTTCCTTTCGAGTTCGTATATAACCATACGATGGAGTATCCAATAAACTGTGGATCTTCGTAGTGATACGGAGAGTCCTGGAGAAATACAAAGGTGATTTAGGATTGGCGAAGAAATACTTGGTCTGGTCGTGAATAGCAGTCGCAATTTACTTTGCCCTCTTACTAATCCCTTGTTTTGTCTTAACTTAATACCTTCTGCACACCACCGTTATGCTAATTGGTTTTCTTCATTCCCCACCGTTCGGCACCAGCCTAAGGTTTGGAAGAAGACTATCCAATTTGCGTAATAGGTGTACTATCTCCTAAACCAAGGAGTACTCGCAACCTGAGAGAAGGTAAAAGGAAAAGACAACTGAATAGTCCTATCCGTTTTCTCCAGAACCGGAAACCATCCTCGAATAAATTCCTTCGAGTTCGTATATAACCATACGATGGTTTTGTCCAATGGAAGTGGACGTTCGTAGTAATACGGGGTGTCCTGGAGAAAAGGGTAAAAGTAGGAGTGGCAATGAGGTTCGCAACTCTGACAATCCAAAAGCCAGTGTTTAAGAAGGTTCGGTCAACTTGGTCACTGAGTCATAGTCTTAGGGTCGGGTCAATGGTCGCTGCCAAAGAGAGAGAGAAAAGAAACACTCAGCGTGCACTCTAACCTAGATCAGAATGGTTACCAATTTATCTAATCTGGAAACCTCCCACTATACCGTCAAATTCTTCTCCAAACCTAAAAGAAGAATTAGTCGGGATCACCCGAGGAGTAAACCAACTCATCAGTGGGAATCGGGATCCAACTATCATTGCATGATAACTTGACGGAATCCGCTCACATCATCACACTCCAGAAGGTATGCGCATATCTGGCAAGTTTCAGTTTCTTTAGAAACTCCCGATGTGATTTTTGCCCCATGCTCTTATGACCTTGACGAAGGCCAACATATCATAAGTCACATGTCAAGTTCTACCCGTCATTGTCCAGGTTAATTTGAACCCACCCGTACATATCCTTGACTAAGGCCAAAATAGTAGTACGACTGTCCCAAACCAACGCATCTATCTATGCAGCAGAAAGGTAATAAGCAGCTACCATACACTATGCCTTGACGAAGGCCAACATACATAGCATGAATACTACGTGCTACCCATCTGAAACGACGGAGGGCTACGAATGGTTTCTGGCGAAAACCTTTAACGTAATGAACTTGATATCGTTGAAGGAACGAATAGCTTTTAAAAATATAGTGATGAAAACCGTTGCTAAAGAGGTCACTCCCGGTGAAGGGATCTCGGCTCTTTCCCCGTAGAATGAGGTGCAGGATATTCCAACTGAATACCACGGTGCAAAACAAAAGTAATCGGCTATAGTGAAGTTATTGCCCTGACGCAAACTTTTTTTCCAAGGGGTCACTCCCGGTGAAGGGATCTCGGCCCTTGCCTCGTCGACTGAGGAGCAGGATATTCCAACTGAATACCACGGTGCAAAGCAAAAGTAATCGGCTATAGTGAAGTTATTGCCCTGACGCAAACTTTTTGTCCAAAGGGTCACTCCCGGTGAAGGGATCTCGGCCCTTGCCTCGTCGACTGAGGAGCAGGATATTCCAACTGAATACCACGATGCAAAACAAAAGAGAACGTCCTTGCAATAACAGCATTTTTGGAAAGTGTTCCAACAACATCAGAATAGGTTTGTTTTTAACTTGCATTGATCCGAATCAACGCAGTCCCATCAATTGATCACACCACAAAGAACGAAAATATAATGATGTACGTATATGCCATCCGCATTCGCCACTGGGTCTCGTCATTACCCGTTAGGTTAGCTAACTAACGACAGAGCAGGGACTGGACTAGCGCGGATGCAAAACATATACAACATCTACTAATATATATATCAATATATAATTTTCGCTTAAGGTGTGATAAAATGCAACATCACAGAAATGTACAGCATCACAGAACAATACAGATATCTGGGATCCCCGGGTTTCACAGAGCCACTACTGAAACCCGACGTTCCCCTGGTCGTGTGGATAGCCTGTGCAATGAAATCCTAGACCCCTACGGGCGCGGCAAGTTACCCGCCAAAACCTGAAGCGAGGCAGCCCCCTTCAGCAATGTGAATGGACCACCCGGCACTTCACGGAATCTGGTAACTTGGGCACCCCTCCTGGGTCAACCTGTACCCCCTACGAGTGCGGCGAATAGCCCGCCAATTCTAGAGTGAAGCCCCCTCCATCTCAATGCCATGAGATGCGGGCCCATTGCCCTCTAGAACCCGGCTATCCGTGCACCCCTCCTTGGGGTAATCCTAGTACAGAAAGTAAAATATACATACAATGGATACATCGACCGCAACCTGGTCGTGCCCCAAAATAATAATATACAGACAGGCAGTGACGGCAGTCCACATGTCGGACGCTCGCCCCGCAATATCAAATGTACATAATACAACAAAAAACTGTACTACCATTGCATTCAGGCTATCCCCTACGACCAATCCGCAACATCACAGCATAACACAGAACATCAACATGAAAGTTACGTTCGCAAATCCGTCTAACCGGGCTATAGCAGTTAGACAGGATTTACCGATCAAGTGACATTCACGGTCGCAGATATAATGTAAATACTGTGAACTAATGTGTTTAAAATATCCGATCGATCAAAATTTACTAAGTGGGCCCCCAAGTACTACTGTAGCACATCGAGAAATTCTGGGCCCAAAATTAATATTCCAAAACCCATATTTTCAAGTCAGGAGGCCTCTGTAAAAAATTGGTGCACTGAACAGTTTAAACAGCGACGGAACCGCGGCCCAAGCATGGGTTTGGCCGCGGTTCCACGGTGAGATAATGAGATCGTGCGACCAAAATTTTACAGGAGGCTTATACTTCCCTGAACATCATTCTGCAACACCCTGAAAAAATTTTGGAGCCAAAAAAATTTCGACAGAAACTGATACTATTGAAAAACGCGGATTTTGGAATTTTTGATCGATCAGAAATGTAAACACGTTAGACAAAGCTAGACTATGTTAATGGCGAGGCTCTGATACCACTGTAAGTGCACGGCGGCGCCCCGGCCGTCAATCCGACGCCGGAATGCGGAAGCGGTGATTTACTTTAACTTTTCAAACCGGCACCACCGCGCACTATAAACCCGGATCGTGCCATTAAACTAGTCCTAGCTATCAAGAGAGGGGTAGAGAGATATACCGAGCGATCCGTGTCCTTCGGTCTTCTCGTCGTCGTCCCGATCTCCCCGCGGAATCTCCGGTCTCCACCTCGTCGCCGGAAGGGCACCACGTCGCCTGGTTCTTTTACGGGCTCCCACCTCTATACCGAGGCAACTCGGGCACGAAGTTGGCGAGCCGACGTGCCCAAGGTTTGCTGTAGAATGGTGTAGTGAGATATGTGTCTCTAGGGGTTGAGAGAGTTGCCATATGGTGGAGGAAATGATTTAAGTTTATGGAGAGGGAGTTGTGGGGATTTTTCCAAGCCAAAGATACAAAAATCCCACACCAAATAAAAATGGGCAGCCCCTCCCCAATGTGGCCGGCCATGCATATGGAATGGAGAGAATGAGAGAGGGAGAGAGTGAAAAAGATAGCCACAAGAATAATGCAAGTGAGAGGAATGGTCATCATGCAAGAATCATCATCACTAGCAAAACCACACTCCATCAACTAATCAACAACCATGATTGCTACAAAAAGTCAAGCAAGCATGAACCATGGAAGGTCAAGGGATGGGGCTCCATCATGAAACCATCATGATACAAAAGTATGCAAAGACAACCCTCCAAATAGCTAATTTGCACAAATGCAAATAAGCCCTCCTCCACCAATCTTCGGCCATTGAATGATACAAAGAAATATGGCCGAAACGGAAAGCAAACTGGCAACTCCAGAAAACTGGTCCCGTAATAAATTACAGGAAAACCCCGCTACTGTGTATGCACACCCGCATTTGTATTCCGACCGAAATACAAATGCAATGAGACAAAATCTACACTGTACTATACTAGGATCCGGCTTAAACCAAAGCCGGCTAGTATTATCCGTCCGATCCTGATCCGTGCAATACCGCACGTATCTGATCGAACCCTGCCATATATCCATACGGCCTCTAGTACTAACCGTCCGATCCTGATCCGTGCAATACCGCACGTATCTGATCGAACCCTGCCATATCTCCATACGGCCTCTACAGCGTTTCGCCCGAAAACTTGAGTAACTGAATGTGGGGGACTCTAAAGACTCGTCAATACTATGGCTGTGGATTTAACCACTAGCACGTCAGAGGTATTAGCCATACGTGACGGGCCACCAGCTATTGACCGAAAGGGACGTCGATGAGCGAACTCATCCTGACACCCTACTGAGCCTGTCAGTGACAATATCCGTACAGTCCGGTCCGTTCGTCTATGAGTATCACATGGCGGGCCTAGGGGGTTGGTAAAAGTAGACCCCCAAAAGCAGTACAAGTCGTGTCAGAGATCATCCCAGAACACCCTGAGATACTACTGGAATACCTACCAGTAAATCTCCTGCCTTGGCCAAGGACTTTTCATGTTCTGGCTCTCCTAGACACAGCGCGACCTCACCCCCAATACCGGGAGAGACGAACCCCTGAAGATCCGCTCACTGCCTCCATGTGGCTCGGGACTGTACCCAACTAAAACCTGTTTGCACGTCTCCTTTGAGCGTGGTAGGGTAGTAATCAAAGCACAGTGGGAACTCACACGAGACAAATGACGATCCTCAGGTCGATGAACTAACCTGTACACATGTCACCAGGGAACTGCTATCTGACGTCAGGTATAAGACCAACTAGCATGTTCCCGGCGAGTCCTGTCCGGTGTACTCATAACCCAATGAGCACCTGTATACATCTTAGGTGAACCAACTGACACCAGTGGCTTGTGAGACCGGCCACCGCCCCTCGTCGGGGTCTCGACTATATACACTAGTCTACCCTGGAGTATCGATGCCCTGTCTCGAAACTCCCACGACTAGGGACCTTTTAAGGATGTGCTTATAGACTACCAGCTCCCACGTATATGATCGCCCTCATACTGCTGGCAGTCAAGCATGAATCCTAGGGGCTCTATCAACGTGTAATAGTGACCTGTCAGGTCACCTAAAGCAGTACACGATGATAAAGATAAACCAGATAGTATACTATCATCTTGAGTAAGACTGTCCAACCGGGATAGGTCCTCCCTCAATCATTGCAATCACGTGCCTGTGATCCAATAATTGACTCTGAGGGCACTATCTCCAACAAATTATAAGTTGGAGCGGGACCCAGCTCAGTATAACAAGCGGGTTCGGTCAATTCATCCGTTTTATTATCTTGATTAAGGCGTGATATGGTCGCTACCTGAAGAGGGAGAGAAGAAAACACTCAGCGTATGCTCTTGCAAGATTAGATTGGTTATCTAATATATCTAATCAGGATGTCTCTCACTGTTTTAGTCAAATCTTCCTTCAAACCCTAAAAGGAAAGACTAGCCGGGATTAATTACACGTTACAAGTTCGCCAATCTTTCAGCCAGGCCAGTGTCGGTACTTTGAGGGAGGTCCCCCGTGCTTTCGCACGAACCTAATTAAACTAAACCTCATTTTCCCAGGGGCGTAACCCCGTTAACACCTTTCTAGACACCTACTTGATCGGCTAATTGTAATGTGTAAAACTCTCCCAGGAGTAACTCTTACTCGCAGCGGGTATCGGGATCCAACTATCTCATAGAAGGTATGCAATCTCATTGCAAATTTCAACACTTGAAATTCCCAATAATATTTTGCCCCTAGCGTCCTCTGATCTTGACGAATGCCAACAAACCATAAGCTACTAGTCAAGTTCAACCCGTCATTTCCCGGTTGAATTAAACCCACCCGCACGACCCTTGACGAATGCCAACAAAGTCGCACGACTACCCTAATTCAATCGCATCATATGCTTATACAGATAAGCATAAATAGCTACCGCACACTACGCCTTGACGAAAGCCAACAAACGCAGCACGAATACTATGAAGTACTTATCTGAAATGAAGGAGGGCTACGACAGGTTTTTAAGAAAACCCTTTGCGTAATGAACTTGATATCGTTGTAGAATCGAGTGATTTTAAATGGAGTGTTTTTTAGGCTTTTCTAGTTTTGCTAAAGGGGTCACTCCCGGTGAAGGGATCGTCGGCCCTTTCCTCATCGAATAAGGTGCAGGATATTTCACAAATATCACTATGCAAAGCAAGAACTATAGAAGCAATCAAAAGACAGACCGAGTTTGTAGCATCTGCTAGTTTCACTAAAGAGGTCACTCCCGGTGAAGGGATCTCGGCTCTTTCCTTATCGAATAAGGTGCTGGATGTTCTACAAGGAACACCGCTATGCAAAGCAAGAACTAGAGCTACCAGTTTTTAATCAAGTTTCTACAACATCTTAGATTTCTTTTAGTTTCATTAATCTCATTAATGAAGTCCCATTTTATTATGCTTCGCAAGCATCACATTTGAAACGAAATCTGCAATATAACATATATCTCATATATATATAATATAAGCATTCGTCTCAGGCAGTAATATGATCTCATCACAAAACATTGCAGCAGAAGAACATATATGAAATATTGGATATACTAGGACGTCCGTGTTTTTAATACAAGCCTGTATAAAACACGGATTCCACGGTCGCGATGAATAGCCAAACCCACATCCCTAGACCCCTACGAGAGCGGCAAGTAACACTGCCAATTCTAGGGTTAGGAGACCCGGTCTCGACTCCTCGAGATGGTCTCCCACTGGACTCTAGAACCCGGTTACTTGTGCTCCCCGCCTTGGGTCTACCTAATGCGGAAAAGTAAATAATATACAACGGTGACATCATCCTCAGCCCGAAAGTGCCCCAATAAAAGAATATTACATACAAATGAATTTTACATGAATGAAAAAGAAAAAACTCTCATCTCATATAAAACCCCCGGCTATTCAAACGCGATGATCCAATACAACATATCACAACAATATATAATATCTCATATCATCAACGTAAGAAAGTATGCGTATCCCGATTGTCGTTGATGTATAGCAACGAAGCCGGCAATACACCACATACTACGCTTACGGTCACAGAAAAGAAAGTGTAAAACTACAACAGTTGGAATCCGCAACCTCCTTAGACATCGCATGCCTAACCAAATGAATTCCTTAGACATCGCATGCCTAACAATTATAAACGCCGCATTTTAGTCTCATTATCGAAAACTCTTTTCAATATCAAGTCGGGCAATTCAACAAGATTCCCGACATCCTGTTCGAATGCTCGTCGCAAACTTTAGTAGACGGCCGCACCCCCGGATGCCGTCGACGAAGTGCACTAAGGCGGAACACCGCTGCCGCGAGCACCCGAACGGATGCTTTTGGCGACGGGGTTCTCCTACAGTCACTTGGTCGGGGCTATGGGGCGTGGCTGTCTGTTAAGTTTATCCGGCGAGTATCCGCGTACGCTACGTGATTGCGACGGACTTTTGATCACATCAAAATTCCGTGGCAACCGATCATCTGAGACTAAACTGCTATGTTTATAACATTCAAATTAGTTATCTCATAACTATATGTGGATTCCAAATATTGTATCACATTCCAGGTAAATAGACAATGTTAAACTTTCCGATCGAATAATCAAACACCCAAGATTTCCCCAATATATCTCAACACTTGAAATCAGTTTAAAAACATCCATCACATGCTACAGTACCGATGGTCCAGCCGTAGAAGGGTCAAGCCAACGCCTCACTTGTGGCACGCCGTACTGCCCCAAACCCTAAGGTTTAGAGGCAGTTCAAGACGGTCACATAATCGAGTTAAGGTTTGTTGTCTTCTAGAGGGTCCACCGCGTTACTTGCACAACTTAGAACGTTCTTAAACTCGAGAAAAATCCAACTTTTGAAAAAATTTCCGACTGGGGAAAAAGTGAGTTATTGATATCCGTTCGAACTTTTTAACAGTATCTTAAAAATTATCCGGAAAACACAACGAAATTAAATATTCCGATCGAATCAACGAATACAAAATAAACCCCAAAATACTCAACACTTGAGTCAGATAAAAATACCCAGAAAATATCAGGAAATTAATTAGGAACATTACTGTGCAAAAAGAAACCGGTGACGTCACCTTATGGCCGCGGTTCAGCGGCGCTTTGGGAGCCAAACGTTGTCGTTTTGCACAGGTGTCCTTATAATTTCCTGCTTATTTTTTTAAGCATTTTTAATTCAGAAAAATCCCAGATTTAAAAAAATGTACAGAGAGGGGTTTAGTTTTGCGTTTCCGGGTTCGATAGGGGTTTTAACTTCGTTAACACATCGCCTAAAGCTCTAGCTTGGCTATGATACCACTGTAGGGTTGCTGGGCAGGCGCACAAGGGTCTACAAGGCATCAACCATGCCTGATTAAAAATCTAGCCGTGCCGAACAACCCGAAGCCGGATCTTTAAACTAGGGTTTAGGCGAAAACAAGCATGTTAAACACTTTAACACTAAGTGAGAGGGATTACAAGCTTTGTAGATCCGGTCCTTCACTTCTTAAGCTCCGTGTTGAGGTCCCTTCGCTGCGATCATCGTGTTCTGGACTCTCGAGAGACTTCACGAAGAGAATGATGCAACCTTTGCTTCCGATCTTCGATACAAAGATGATCTACCTTGAAGTTTCGTTAACACAAGCTAACACTCATAATATGAAGTGAACACCCTCATCTAAATGGCAAGGATAGATGAGGATGATGAAGTAGGATTTTTGCTCTCTTTTATTTTCTCATTCTCACTCATATTCATCACTTGGAAAAAAGCTAGTAAGCTTTTTCCATGAAAAGTATAAGGAAGAAGAAGAAGAAGAAGAATAGAAATCCTTTTGTGATGAATAATAAAAAGTTATCATAATCATTTATGCAACCATGGTTGTAGTAACCAATGTAGAGAGTTTACTAGGGTTAGGGTTTGGGTTGGGTTAAAGGGTGAGTCACAAAGAAATATCTATCATAATATCTTAGCAAATGACAAAGTAAAACCATCTAGAAACATCTAGAATACATTAACCCAAATCAAACCCTAATCTTGTTTAAACTCCACTAAACATGTTGCATTAATAATTATAACATGTTACAATATTATATATCACATATACAATATTTATTGTAACAAAATAAAATAATACATTTAACATATATCGCATATATATCAATGTATTACCCGAGTGAGAAAAAGAATCTTTTAGTGAGCAAATATTAGTTAATGTAATTTAATATATCATATATATTATTTATACATTAAATTATCGAATCAACACTTGATCCGACAATCCGGCTATATCGCATATAACCAACTAATATTTATCCGTACCGATTCATCGAATCAACACTTGATCCGATGACCCGGCTGATATCAAATATCGCGAGAATAGAATACGGTATCTCATATTGTATTATTCTTGGTCCCGCACATATAACATATGTGCCCCTACTCCGTTTTGCCTGAGCCAAGAAACCTCTGTGTAGGACTCTAAAGAATCGTCAATACGCCGGCAGTAGGTGATGATCATATCAAACACCCACAAGCTGCAAGCGGTCAGCTAAACGTAACAGCCACCCAGGTATTGAGCGCTCAGAAGATCAACAAGCAAGCCTGTACATTCTCCTGTGAATCCAATCAGTAACACTCCCGTACAGTCCGGTCTCGTCGTCTGATATGTCGCATATCTCGCCTAGGGGTGGTAAACGTCAGACCCCAGTAGCTTGATAAGTCGTGTCGATATGAGGTCTATAACAGTTCGAGAAACTACTGATAACACTTACTAGTAAATCTCAGCAACCATGGCCAGGGATTTCCGGTTATAGCCAATCGAACACAGCACAACATCAACTCCCTATACCGGGAGAGACGAATCCCCTCCTATCGCTCATTGCCTCCATGTGATTCGGGATTATACCCAAAAGCCACCTTTTTGCACGCCCTCTTGGACGTGGTATGATGGAAATCAAAGCACGGTGGGAATCACACAAGACTCTATGACGATCTCGGGTCAACAGACTACTCTGTACCAGTGTCACCGGAGAACTGCCATCTGACGTGAGGTATAATACCATCCGGGAGTTCTCGGCGAGTCCGTCCAGTGTACCCAGTCTCTACTGAGCACCCGTACACCATCCTTGATGTCAAACACCGATGGATATGGGATCATCCATCGCCCATCATATGGGTCAAGATGCATATACGCTAGTCTACTCTGGTGTATCGATGCCCTGTCTCGATACACCCTTGACTAGGAACAGTTATAGGATGTACTCGTCGACTACCGTGGCCCCACTAGTATAATCTCATCATAGTCCCAATAGTCGAGTATATATCATAAGGGCTTTATCAACATGTAATATAGAGACAATCAGAGTACATGTTAAGATAAAGTACAACCAGATAGCATACTATCATGTCGAGCAAGAAAGTCCTCCCTATATATGTCCAAGCATCCATTACAATATACATCGTATGTACAGTAATGGCCTCTAGGGCATACATATAACTAACACTTGATTCTTGATTCTAGATCTTTATTTTCTTTATATTTCTTGAAATTAAAACTCACAAATCTTGAATCAATTTGCTTGCAATTTCTTTTATCTTTTCATTTCGACTCATCTAAAACAAGATCGATCAAAACACACATCTCAGTGGACGATCCGTATTCATTAACGCGCTACTTCGACACCGTTAATTGATTGCGGTATAAATTTCTTTGATTGTGAAACATTTTACTTACACACGAAGATATGATCAATCAAATGGCGCCGTTGCCGGGGATGTGTGCTATTTTGTTCGTTTTTGTTATTTGAGTTGAAAAATTATTATTCCATCAGAATTTTTAGATAAAAATCGCATCAAGCGCTTAACGATTGGTTGTGAATTTTTGCGAGGGAATCTGGCATCACTGTAGAAGGGATCTCAAGATTCAGAGAAGTTTTACGAAGTTCAGGGAAGCACAAACAGCTGAGGAAAAATTTTCAAACCCTAATTCCCCCATCAAGCCGCGGTTCCGCGGCCAGAGAGGTGTTTTTGAAGCGGAACCGCCGCCATTTAGGGTGTTCACTGTGCCAAATTTCTCAGGTTTGCTCTCTGTACTCTCCTCTCCTCTCTGATCTTGTCCAATATCAATTTTGTGCAGGATTCTTTGCAAAATTCGCAGTGCCGCTAAAAGAAAAATTTGTTGCGTGTTTGGATCTTGGTTGTTTGCATATTTTAATACGGAAATTAACGGGCAAAGACCAAATTCAGATTAGGTGGGGAGTTCATTACCCTTCCTAAGCCCCAAAAATCACAAAACGAGCATCCGCATTACCCTTCATTAACTAAAAAATATCTAGACAAGACTTTAAGGACCGTCGCGCTCAATTAGGACAGAAGAAGTTCGTGTGTAATCTATTGCTTATCCGCGTTTTTTTTGTAGTGTCTAAGGCAAGTGTGTCTAAGGCAAGTGGTTACTTAATTAGGCCCGCTACTTACGTAGTTGAGAACCTCCCACTTACCTGGCAATTACCTGGCCACAGAAGGGGAAAAGAGGCGGTAGCGGATCTATCCTGCGATTTGTGTTCTGGAAGTCTTGGAGCGGTCTAGAGACTTGACCTAGGTGACCGTTAGATCTAGGGTTGTGTGTGCATTTTTTTGATTTGATTTTTCAAAAACCGTATTTTTTAAAACAAACACCAAACTATCTTTCCCCTAATTATCACCAACGCTGCCACTTGTACTACAACCGTTTAGCACATGTTAGGCTGGACACGGGATTCTATTTCCCGTCTTGTCCGCGTTTCTTTTATCGACCCCAGAGTCGGTAATTCTTCGTCTTCTTTCCCACCACCCACCACGACCGCGATGGATGGATTTCCATTAAACTTTAACACCACTCTGCCACCGCCCGCAGGTGCGCAGAATCCTCCACGCATTTCTCTCAAAGAGAGATGCTATCCTTCACGTGTTCCCCTTCCCACCTGTCTTTCTATACCACCTGCCAACGGGGAAAATTTTGAAATCAACCCCCAATTTATCAAACTGTTACCCAAATTTCACGGTCTTGAGTCTGAAGACTCATACGTTTCTATCTCCAAATTCGAAAACGTATGTGCAATGATGGGAACGTCACAACTGTCTTTGGATGCTCTGCGTTTACGTCTTCTCCCATTCGCGTTGTGTGATTTAGCCGAGAAGTGGCTTTATAATACAACCGCACACTCTATTTCATAATGGGATGAATTTGTTACAGCATTCCTTAAGAAATTTTATCCCAATCATAAGACCGCCCGTATTCGAAGCGAAATCTTCAAATTTACCCAACTTCCCAATGAACCATTTTGGAAATGCTTGAACGGGTCAAGGATATTCTTATCCAATGTCCTCATCACGGAATCTCTAGATGGGATCTGTGTCGAATTCTTTATGAGAGTATTGATCTCACGACAAAACAGATGCTTGAAACCATGTGTCATTGTCAATTCCTGTCTAAAGATGATGGTGAAGCTTGGAAATACCTAGAAGATTTAGCTCAAAACACTTTACAATGGGAAAGTGTTAGACCACCATCACCTATGGAAGATATCAATCAATTCGATGTTTCCGTCACAATGAGAGCCGAAATGGCCGCAATACAAAGGAAGCTCGACGCTATAGAAAACAAAATCTCTTCAACCTCCCTAAACCAATACACACTTCCCAAAACCGTGTGTGGCTGCTGTTCAAATCCATCACATTTGACGGAAGAATGTCCTTTGAATGTACCGTTTCAAGGTCACACCAATGTTGCATTTCAGCAAAGACCTGTAAACGATCCTTCTTCCTCCTCATATAATCAAGATTGGAGGAATCACCCTGATCTTTCTTGGATCCAACACCAAACTCAATACACGGATCCAAACCAGAATAACTTTCAATGGGTCCCTCCACCACAACAGCAACCACCACAATTGAGTCAGCACCCCTACCAAGCACAAAATTTTCAAAACCCGGCCAACAATTTTGATCCTTTTTCTGCCGGAAACACCTCTGCACTTGCACAAACCATAAGTTTGCTTCTAACAAATTCTATTCAAATGTCGGCTGATTTTAAGTCTTCTATCGATGATATAAAGAAAACCTCCGCCTCCCAAGGTAAGATTATTAAATCGATGGAAGCACAAATCGCACAACTGACTGCAGCAATGAGTGCTGGAGAGAAAGGGAATCTTCCATCTCAACCCTTACCCGATCCTGGACCTTCACATTACACTAATGTGAATGCTATTACCACGTTGAGATCTGGAAGAGTGCTAGACAATCATGTGGGTGAACAAATTGATAATGATGAATTGATCATTAACACCCCGGCTTCCACTTCCACTTCCACTCCCACTTCTACTTCTTATCCTATTTCGTCCAATTTACCTTCTTCTTCTTCCGAGCCTATTCTCCGTTTTCCCAAAGGCTCGAACCCTCCACCCACTTCATCCTTCCCACCCCCACAAACTTCTTCACAAATGTTGGACCCAACACTTATATATAGAGCTCCATTTCCAAACAGATTGACGGCCAACAAACCTAATACACAAATGGAGAAGATTGTGGACATATTTAAGCAAGTTAACATCAATATCCCTCTCCTAGATGCTATCCAACAAGTTCCGTCCTATGCGAAAATTCTTAAGAACTTGTGCACTAGGAAGAGGAAGACTCAAGTGCCGAAAAAGTGTTCATGTCGACACAGCTTTTCCCCAACAATTACCAAGGAAACGTAAAGACCCTGTCTGTCCTACTATTTCTATTTCTATTGGGGATAAACACATTAACCGTACTTTACTTGACCTTGGCGCTAGTGTTAACTTGCTTCCATATTCAGTCTATGAGCAACTAGGTATCGGAGTGTTAAAGCCCTCGAACATAACTCTCCAGATGGCCGACCGATCAATCACCAAACCTAGGGGTGAACTTGAGGATGTGTTGATAAAAATCGGGGAATTTGTATTCCCTGTGGACTTTATTGTTATTGATACACAGCCTGTAGTGAACCCACGGAACCAATATCCGGTGATTCTAGGTCGTCCCTTTTTGGCTACTTCCAACGCTGTAATCAACTGTAGAAACGGCTTTATGAACCTATCTTTCGGGAATAGGTCAATTGAGTTCAACATTTACAAGTTGGGAAGTCAACCTTCCGATCCTCATGCTCGAGTATGTTCTGTCGAATTAATGGATGTCGACAGCAGCGAATTTGATCAGCTTCACGATACTGATCTAGACTCTTTTCATACGTTGTTGTTTGACCCAGATATGTATCATATACATACGGACCCTTCTTTTGAGTTGTCCGGGTCAACATCTAACGCTTATTCTGAATTTTTCATAGAGTCTGAGTATCATCTCATTCTTGCCAATGACATTATTCTTCGGGATATCGATGAAAACTTCGCTGATGAACTTGCATTTTTAGCAAACACGGGTATTGAGATGAATCATCTCCAAAATAAAGAAATTGAACCCCCACCCCTTCTTCTTGACAATCACGAGAATGCAAGTAATCTATCATCATCATCACGGTGTCGTCTCTCCAATTTGAGACGCAAATCCATTCCATCCCACCTCTTATTTCTTCCCCACTTTTTCCTGGCTCTCAACAACATGCTCTTCCACCAATCGGTGCACTACACTGATAAAATCTTCGAATGGTTGGTGTTGACTTTCGGTCTTTGTAAGGCTTTGCATTGACCAGTAACTTTGACCCCCTCTTGTGATTTTAAATGCTTAATATTGTTTAACTCAAGTTTGGGGGGGTATATTTGGCTCTTGAAAATAAAAGTTGTCCTCAAAATTGTGAGCCAAAAAAATAAGTTTGGGGGAGATTTTCACGTCCATATTTCTTGACCCCGCTAATAAATTTTCCTCCCAAGCTTACATGTTTTTGAGATTTAACGGATGGCAACAGTGAGAACGCTGTTTTAAACAAGTTTGGGGGAGGTTTGTGCTTATTTACGCATCACTTTGCATCATACTTTGCATAAGCACAAAACATATAAAAAAAATTGTACATAAATAAGATAATAAAAGATTAGATAGTGAAAAATTACATCCAAAAGATTGGAAAAATTTAAGAAAACCAAGAAAGTTAGAAGTTTTCTTAAATGAAACTAGTAATAAGTAGTTATGAGCCGTTTTCCCAAGGGTTGGTAAGATGAAAGAAGTCACTAATCTGAGGATAAAAATAAGTCTGAAAAATAGTTCATATTCTGGAAGCCAAACATTTGAACATTGATACCCTACTATACGCACTTACACACGTCTTGAAACTCGGGATAGTAGAGGATACCTTGAAATTCTCTTGTCTAAAAGCCAAAGTATGAAGGAAATAATAAATGAATAAAAGATAAAATGGTGTAGAAAAATGAACACTGGTTTTGTTATCACCAAGGCAGTAATAAAAAAATATAGCAGGGGTGCTTCATCACCTAGTGCCTTAGACCAACTGGTTTGAGAGTCACTGCTAAGCCTTAGGTGTTGCAAGACGAGGAAAACACTAAATACGCCTAATAAGCAAGCATATGAGTAATCGGTCGGTTAGTACCTCAAGAAATATTAACCATCGCATGAAAAATGTGTGAGCAAATCCATCAAAATATTCACCGATTAAAAAGTACTGAGGTAGATAGACAAGAGTATGATAGCTTGAATTGAATTCCGGGTGTAGGGATGTCCTTCATACACACGTAGGGGTATATGATCGATGTTTGGAAGAAAGATAGGAATGAAGAATAAAGACGATGTCTTATTGAGAGATGATGTGATTTCTAACATCTTTTCATGACTATTAAGATAGGGCTCATAACAACCGAAAAGCTAGTATAGTTGGAAACTCTAATTTTCAAAGTCTTTCTTTTACAATTCTTATCTTTATATGAAACTTTCACAGTCTTTCTTTTATTATGGGATTTTGTGGGTGCAATCCGCTGAAAACCCTCAGGAGACAACACTCCTCTACTAGGGACACCTAGAGGTTTAAAGGCTTGTTGCACATGCTCAGTGCAATCATGTTGCCTACGAAAGTGTGCTAGTTAGTTTTTTCTTTTCTTATATTTTCTCCTTCACCTGAATAAAAGATGTTTGCTGGAGACGACCAAAATTAAGTTCGGGGGAATTTGATCGGTCGAAAATATTGCGTTTTTAACACATCAATTTCCCTACTCTTTGTAATCATCTAAAGGTGTTTGGTATAAATATAGCACATATTAGCAATTCTTCTGCAAAATATCAAATTAGGGATCAAATGATTGATGAATCTCTTTGCTAGAGGCTGGATCTGAATGATGATCAATGAAAAGATAAGGGATAGAGAAGGAGAAACCCTAGTTTCTTCAATAGATCCTTAATCTTCATTCATCGCTATTGATCTAGCTATAAATTATCCATAGATAAGATTAGTCATTATTAGATTCATCATTGCTGCCAATTCGATCGATTCCTACAAGCTAATCTTCATAATCTTGATAACTAAAGTGATTGGGACATTTCTTGATTCTTGATTCTAGATCTTTATTTTCTTTATATTTCTTGAAATTAAAACTCACAAATCTTGAATCAATTTTCTTGCAATTTCTTTTATCTTTTCATTTCGACTCATCTAAAACAAGATCGATCAAAACACACATCTCAGTGGACGATCCGTATTCATTAACACGCTATTTCGACTCCGTTAATTGATTGCGGTATAAATTTCTTTGATTATGAAACATTTTACTTACACACGAAGATATGATCAATCACGGGTCGACGCGAATCGAGATGCTCTCGTCAAGGACGCTGATTTCCCTGAATCGAGGAGGTTGCCAAGGACACTGATTTCCCTGGGGTTGAGATGAGTCGAGGTATTCCTGCAAAGACGTTGATTTCTTTGCGGGTCGACGCGAATCGAGATGCTCTCATCAAGGACGCTGATTTCCCTGAATCGAGGAGGTTGCCAAGGACACTGATTTTCCTGGGGTTGAGACGAATCGAGGTGTTCCTGCAAAGACGCTGATTTCTCTGCGGGTCGATGCGAATCGAGATGCTCTCGTCAAGGACGCTGATTTCCCTGAATCGAGGAGGTTGCCAAGGACACTGATTTACCTGGGGTTGAGACGAATCGAGGTATTCCTGCAAAGACGCTGATTTCTCTGCGGGTCGACGTGAATCGAGATGCTCTCGTCAAGCACGTTGATTTCCCTGAATCGAGGTATTTGCCAAGGCCACTGATTTCCCTGGGGGTTAAGACGAATCAAGGTATTCCTGCAAAGACACTGATTTCTTTGCGGGTCCTTTCCGGGTCGACGCGAATCGAGATGCTCTCGTCAAGGACGTTGATTTTCCTTAATCAAGGTATTTGCCAAGGCCACTGATTTCCCTGGGGGTTGAGACGAATCGAGGTATTCCTGCAAAGACGCTGATTTCTCTGCGGGTCAACGTGAATCAAGATGCTCTCGTCAAGGACGCTAATTTCCCTGAATCGAGGAGCTTGCCAAGGACACTGATTTCCCTGGTGTTGAAACGAATCGAGGTATTCCTGCAAAGACGTTGATTTCTCTGCGGGTCGATGCGAATCGAGATGCTCTCATCAAGGATGCTGATTTCCCTGAATCGAGGTATTTTCCAAGGCCACTGATTTCCCTGGGGGTTGAGACGAATCGAGGTATTCCTGCAAAGACACTGATTTCTTTGCGGGTCGACGCGAATCGAGATGCTCTCGTCAAGGACGTTGATTTCCCTGAATCGAGGTTTTTGCCAAGGACACTGATTTCCTCGGAGTTGGTTGACTTGTTTCCGAGATGGAGCGTTGATCTGGCGGGGAAGTCATTAGTTGACTCTAGGTCATCTGTGGACCGTAGAGTCTTGGAACTAGGACTTTGCCGTGGCTCCGCTTTGTTGACATCGCGTCTGAATCCTGCTGGAATGAGGAGGAACGTCGTTGTTGTTCTTCTGGGATGCAGATGTTGCCGTCAAGATCTAACTCTCCCTTTGACAAGGTCTGGTGGGGAAATGTGGTCCCCTTTTTGTTTATGCACATGGATTGTATACAGGGTCAGTATGGACTTACTTGCAGGGCAAAAAGTTTCATTTCATATATTTTTTTTGTTTTCTTTCCGCGATGCTCTATCATTTCAGCTTTATATCGCGAAAGTCGCGATTACCCAATCATTTCGGCTATTTTTCGCGATGCCCAATCATTTCGGCTGTTTTTTTACTCGCTGCTTTTTATTGCGAGTTGCCCAATCATTTTGGCTATTTTGTATGCATATATTTTTACTTGCTGATTTTGTTGCAAGTTGCCCCATCATTTCGTCTATTTCATATGCACTTTTGGCTCGCTGATTTTTTTCACGCGTGTGGAACTTGGAATCTGGTGCCAATCTTAGCATTAGCATCGCTACGACTGGAATATTGCCAGGAGCGAATCATCATTTGCCATGAAAGGGCTTGGAATTTGATACCGATTTAGGCATCAGCATCGTGACCACTAGGACATTGCCAGGAGCGAATCATCATATGCCATGAAAGGACTTGAAATTTGATACCGATTTAGGCGTCAGCATCGCTACAACTGGGATATTTCCAGGAGCGAATAATCATTTGCCTCTGTCGATGTCGAACAAAGGTGGCTTAGCAAATAGGGTTAGGATCCCGTCGACTAAGGCTTTTGACTTCATGAGCCGTAAGGGTCTCATAAAGGTGTTTTTCCCTACGAGTCGTGAGGATCTCGTAGGTGCGTTTTCTCCTTAGGAATCGTGAGGATTCCTAAGTGTGTGTTCTCTTATAAGTCGTAAGGATCTTATAAGAGTGTTTTCTCCTTACAAGTCGAGAAGACCTATAAGTGTTTGTTCACCGTGTGAGCATATCCCTAGTCACTGATGGGACTCTGTTAGGGAAATGTTCATTCATGCCCGTGGATTGTATACAAGGGTCAATATTGAACCGCTTGTAGGGAAAAATCGGGGGGTGTGACTTCTTAAGAACAGGTTCAGATCCCTGTAGCTTAAGGCTTTTGAATCTTATGAGCCGTGAGGGTCTCATAAGAGGGTTCTCCTTACGAGTCGTGAGGATCTCGCAACTGTAATTTCTTCTTAGGAATCGTGGGGATCCCTAAGTGTGTTTCTCCTTTGTGAGTCGTAAGGATCTCATGCAGGCGGTTTCTCCTTATAGGGTCGAGAGGACCTAGAAAGTGTCTTTTGACGAGATTGCGCCCTTTAAGATTTTCACAAAACTCGCCGGTAGTCCCGCTGTTTTTACTCACTGAGCTCTTTCGGGTTTTCATCTGTGCCCATTTCGCTTATGGAAGTACCTTTTTTTTAGTACCACGTCAGCCTGGAGATGTTGCGGTTTGTAGTAGTTTAAAGACGTTTCGGTCATTTGCAGTTTTAGGACATTGCGGTCCATCGTTAGTTTAGGGACGTTTCGGTCCGTTGTTTACCCTGTATGCACGTGCATTTGTCACGTGACGGGATACCTGACGCTGCTGTGGAATACACCCATTTAAGGAATGATTTGATATGGTTAGAGTGTTTTGTGACCTATCCCTATCACGGCTTCTCCAACTTGACGCCGACGCCTGGCTCCTTCGAATAGGGCCATTTGGCGTTCTCGATCAGCTTTGCTCTTCTGACGGGCTTCGTTCAGTAGCATGTCGCTCATCTCGTCTAACGGTTCTAAGGATTTTGGCATTGATCATACCCCCAGCTCCTCTACATTATCTTCTGATACCGAGTGAGCTTCTTTGTTATTTAGTGACGAATGAAAGATCATGTGGCAACTTTCCACATAATCTTCTGGTTCCTGTGACGAGTTGTCTCCCTCATCATTGTCGCTATCTCCGACCTCTAAGATATGGTTAAGAAATTCTTGGAGTGTGACCGTGGATCGCGCCTTTTGATTGTATTCCTCCAGCGCGTCAATATGCTTTTGCAAGTCCATGCGCTTGTCATCAGGCTTCACGGGCTTTTTCTTCTTCTTTAAAGATTTTAACAGCCGGGCATGAGTGTTTTGCCCATTGCTATTAATTCCCGATGTTGGGCGTGGTTTCAGCATCACATCAATAATCTCAGGCTCTAGCGGGCTTTTCCACCTGATTGCCGGGCATGTGTGAAGATTCTTCAGCATTCTTTTCGTCTTGGCTGAAAGTGCGACCTCCTATGGAGCTTCTTCTATAAAAGAGCACGATGCCCCCGGTGTGTCCACCCTTTTAGGAGTATGCTGTTGTGGCGGATTCACCTTCCAGTTTTTGGATAGCGCGGACTTGCCCTGTTGGTATTGGTCTTCAACCCAGTTTTTGAAGACGTAGCAGTCTTAGATCGGATGGCCCAATACTCGGTGGTAGGGGTAGTAATTAGGATCGTTGACGTCGTTCGGTCGCGTTGGGTGTCTCAACTCCTGTAGAGTGATGAGCTCATTGCGCACTGCCAGTTCAAACAGTTTCCTTGTTTTATCCCGGGGAAACGAGTAAGGACGTCTCAACTTCTCATCGAGGGATTGGTGCTTGTTGCTTTGGCGAACAACCGGTCTCGGGCCACTCGGTTGTTGTTGAGCGTTGGCGACGAAGGTTGCTTTCCCTTTGCCCTTTTCATTCCAAGGCTCCGTCTTTGAAGAGAAAGGCCTATGGCCCATCGGGTCCATGGTCCAGCTTGTCAATCAAGGCCTGGAAGGTGGTCGGCTTGAAGAACATCATGAATTGGGATATGGTCGCTTGAGGGTCAAGAGTACCCACGAACATGCCTACCGCAGGCGCTTCTTCGATGCGCTGCTCGCACTTCGACCATAAATTCCGCCACCGTATTGCATACTGGACCCATGTTTCTCCAGGCTTCACTCTGGCATTGATCAATGCAGTTATTGGGGTGCGTTCACTAGCACTCGTGAAACCCTGGGTGAATAGTAGCTCCATCTCTGCAAAAGTTTTGACGGAGTCGTTGGGAAGCTCCGAATACCACTCGAATGCTGTCTCTGACAAGCTGCCAACGAATTGGCGAAGCAACAGTTTGTCGTCGCCTCCAGTGTTGCCGCACAAGGCCCTGATCTGAGCGACGTGCTGATGCGGATTGCCCGTCCCTTTATATACATGGAATTTAGGGATCGTATATCCCGGCGGGTACCTTATTTGGTCATACCAGCCCGGATAGGGTCGTCCGGTCTTAACGATCTGCCCGGCCGTTTCGCTCTCCTGATGAGCTCATGTTTGCTGAGCGATGTAATCATCCAGAGCGGCCTTGGAGATGGTCTCCTCTTTGGCTGCTGAAAGAGCCGGAGGAGGGTTCGATGTCTCCCCTCTGTCGTCTTCAATGATAATCGGGGGGTCTTCAGTTGGAGGTTCCGGCTGTAACATCATCCCGGCTATGTCTTGGAACAAAAAAGCTATTCGTTTTATGTTGGCTGCCTATTCCGCGGCTTCTTTTTCTTTCCTCTCGAGCATTCTTCGGAGGAATTCAGCATCAATTTCTTATTCCTGACGCTGCTATGAGTTCTCTGGATTTTCTTTCGGCCTAGTGAGTGCGGCCATTGTAGTCAGCATCTCCTGAAGTTTTTGCTGCTGTTGCTCTTGAGCCTTTGTTATCGATCGGGTAAGCGGTCGATGACCCGTAGAAGCACGGCTTTCCTCTTTTCCGGATGCCATATAGACGGTATGCACCACCATGCCCCCAGACTTAGGGCGTTTAGGTTCAGTGGTCTTGCGATTCGTCGCAGACTCAGGGATTTTCTCCGGCCTTCTCCTTTTGTGAGCGGTCGAAGTTGAGGGGGCCGTTGCAGTGGGCACCCAAGTAGCTGTCGCCTTTTATGGCTTGACAGGATGGTCCTCTTCTCGCTGAACTTTCACCTTTTTCTGTCGGCGAGAGTAATCTTGAGCAATCACCGATTCCTGAACCTGTCGCCAAACTTTGTAAATTTTAGAGGACAGCCGCTGAGGGGGCTGCTCTGGCTTCGCCTTTAGGGCATTCTCCACAGGTGGAGGAGATCTCTTTAGCACGGCAGTCGGATAGTTTTTGCGCACTCTCCTTAGCGGTTCAAAACTGTTCCCGGTTGGAACAGCAGCATCGATTTCCACCGTTGGAGCCAGCGGAGTCAGTCCAGAAGGAGAGTTGCCCCCAGCCTTCCTTACTCGGCGCCAGTGACGACAGCGAGCATGTCGTGCGGATGGGATTGTCTCAGCTGTAGGGTGACTTCATCATTCTCCTTGTTTTGGCGAAGGGTTGTCGCCGGCGTCAGCCTTTGAAAGAGCAATGTCCGTTGAGAAGCAATGTCCAATTTGTCAAAGACAGACCTCTGGAAAGAGGAAGCAGCTTTGAGGACTTCGCCTGGAGCGGAAGCCGGAATGGCCAGCCTTGTAAAGACTGACTTCTTGGCAGAAGAATCCTCTCTGATGATTTCATCCGCTTGAGCCGGGATGGCTATCCGCTTTAGGATGGCTGCTTCAGGTATCGCGGGCTTGTTGGCGTTCTGGCCTAGTCTGTTGAAAACTGAAGCATTGGATTTGGGCGACCCGTTGAGAGGGGCCGCGGCAGTGGTAAGTCGATCAAAGACCGACTTCCTTGGGGCTTCTTGTGACAGCAGCGGGGCATTGAAGCTCATTGGTGGGATCATGGTCCCAAAGAACAGCCCAGTGGTGGCCTGAGTTACTTGCTCCACTGGCATATTGAAAAGGGAGGCCGCTTGAGGCCCGTAGGTTACACCTCCAGATGAGGCGGAACGGGAGTCGCAGTTGCAGCTGGAGCAGTTAGAGGCCATTGATGTTCTGTTTTCTGCACGGGAGCAAAACCAAATCTTAGTACCTCGAACCCAAGGGCAACCATATTAAACCGCGATTCATTCGCCAACACGACACACGAAGTGTGGAGCGGAAAGAGGACGAGGTCCCACCAGGCATGCCAGAATCTATTCCCCTCTGAAACACGGAGACGCGACCGCGTAGGTCCGTCTTGCCTGAATTTCGGGGCAGATGCTAATTGGTGCTATCCGTCCACCTCTCCGAAGATGCCAAGTTGATTTATGGCACCATGTATCGAAGGTTTAAACGGATGCGGCCGATGTAGCAGACTTCGTCAGATTCCCCCTCGTTAAGGGGTTTTTGATTGTGGGGACGCTCTTCCCTGCAGGCGTAACCCCTTGCAGTTAATTACGCTACCGCATCGCGGTAACCACTTTCTCCTTCTCCAGATGGTCACTTTGTTTCGTGTGTGTGTTTGTTTTGTTTTTGGTTGCCCGTGGATTATATACGGAGACTAATTTATGCTGTCACCCGTAGGACGTGGATTAGTCCAAATCCGTATTTTCTTAGATTTGGGTTTGGGGTTAGGTTTAAGGATACGTTAGTCTCGTTTAAGACTAAGATCAACTTAAACGTTTGTTAAGGATACGTTAGCCTAATTTTAGACTAAGATCAACTTAACGGGATCGTTTAGATCCAACAAAAGAGCATTTGGGCTCTATTGTTTAGTTTATGGACATTGCGGTCGATTACCAGTTTAAGGACATGGTGGTCTATCGTTAGTTTAAGGACGTTTCGGTCCAAGGTTAAGGACATCATAGTCCATGATTTTAAGGACCCCACAGTCCATAGTTTAAAGACGTCATAGTCATAAAGTTTAAGGACATCATAGTCCATGAGTTTAAGGACCTCACGGTCCATGGAATGATTGGCTATCGAGACCCGTCACCTCTCTGAAGACGTTGAAGGATTACAACGATAAATATCAAAGGAGTGAAGATATGTACCCTTAAACCAATGTTGATTGGGAAATCTGTAGTTCAATTTGGAACTAAGATCAATTAATTAGATTATGAGCACATTGGCTCAGTTAAATCTGAATTGAGGACTTATGGCCAACTTGGGCTAAGTCCACTTAAGTTTGAAATATTGACCCTTTGTTGGATTGTTGAACATTTGTCTGGGTTTAGCCCTCCCATTATTTAGCAATGCTAAACAGGGGTTTGGGGGCTCTGGCAACATTTTGTCTTCGGCTGAGCACTAACCATTCATTATAGCTCTGGATTTTAAGGTTCATTTGAAGGGGAGATTTGCCTCTGGAAAACTTAGCCAATTTGGGCTAAGCTTGGTTTTTAAAATAGTGTTAAACACTAGAGGATATTTGGTGATCACGTGTTCCCACGTGATGCGCTTAAAATAGTGTTAAACACTAGGGACAAAACGCTCAAAATAGTGTTAAACACTAGAAATGAGGTGGTCACGTAGGGACACGTGAGGCGCCTGAGAATGGGCCAAACCTCCTTTATTTTACTCTCAAAAAATTCAGATAAGTGTTAAACACTTTTAGTCTTTGAAATTATCACGTGTAGACAAGTGATAATGCCTCGCATTGGGCATCAATTCCTCTGTCTTCTCCTATTTTATTCTTTTGAAAAGGGGTGTTTGTCAGGGGTCACGTGGGGACACGTGAGGCGCCCAAGATCAGTACTGCCTTTGGCTTTGTTCTCTTTTATTTTGAGGGTCACGTGGGAGCACGTGAGGCATTGCCTCTGGGCTAATTCCTTCTTATTTTGAGGAGTCCATTAAAGGGTCACGTGAGGGCACGTGAGCATGCCTTATTCATTTCTTTTTGTTCGTTGAGATGAAGGGTCACGTGTTACTACGTGATCATGTTGGATACTTAATCTTTACGTGCATGGAGAGCTTCAAGTCTCTTGTTTTAAGAATTAAATTCTTTTGTAGGGTTAAACCCTAGTTTTTTTTTGGAGGAATTAAATTCCTATGAATTTGGAAGAATTAAATTCTTTAAACATAATTCTCCCTCTAAGTTTTGGATCTGCATGGCAGAATCTCCCCGATGACAATTAAATTCTCAACTTGTGGGGAGATCTGCTTCTGCAGATCTTCAATCAAAGGAAGAACTAAGTTCTTATTCAGAAGAGTTAAACTCTTAATTTGATAATTAAATTCTCTTTTGTTTTATGGAGCTTAGATCTCTTTCCCTTTCTCACCTAGGGTTTCTTTCTCTTTTGAGGGAATCTTCTTTTCTCTCTGGAGAATTAAATCCTCTTCTTTTTTTTGTTGTTGTATCTCATCCCCCTTTCCTCTTCTTGGCTCCTATTTATAGGAGAAGGAAAAGAATCAGTTTGTTTAGTCAATCTTTCATTGAAAGATTTTGATTGATTTTGTAACCAACATGATCTTTTAGATCACTCAGTGAATTTTATTCACCATTGGATTTTTAATCCAAAGGATATTTTGTCTGTTATTCCTGGCAAATTTCAGGGAAATCTTTCCTTATATAAAATCTTTCTATAAATTGATGATTTTTAATCACCATTGGATTTTTAAACCAACGGTGCTCCACTTTACAGAGCACAATCTTTTTGTTTGGAAAGATCTAGGGAAATATTTTTCCAACTAGGGTTTTTGATTTCCCTTAATTAGAATTTAATTCTATTAGTTCAGAAGGTTTAAGAGCCTATCACGTGTTAGCACGTAACCCCACTGATTGACCAATTAATTAGAATTTAATTCTATTGGTTTAGAGGGCTCGGGAACCCATCACGTGTTGGCACGTGACCCCACTGATTAATTATTTAATTAGAATTTAATTCTATTGTTTCAGAGGGTTTAAAAGACTATCACGTGTTGGCACGTGACCCCACTGATTAATTATTTCCTATTATTTATTTTATTCAGTGCCTACAGGCTTTGCCTGTAAATGGTCACGTGTCTGCACGTGATGCTCGGTCATGTGTGGGCACGTGATGCCTCATAACTTTTGATCCCGGATGAATTATGAGGCCCAGAATATATCAAATCGAAGGATTTTTTGAGACACTTTCGATACCATCAGAATTTAGTTGTTTCTCATTCGGGAGTTTGTTAAAATACAGCCCAGAAAATACTGGTTCGCATTTTCTTAAACGTATCGCTGACATTTGATACCTTGGGCTCTTTTGCGCAAAATTTTTTTTGGCGGGAACAAACCCCAAAAAGAAAACAATAAACCCGGACCATCTACCCCGATCCTGGTCTTTGGCAGCTGTAGAGTGTTTTTCGTCACCCCATTGAGATGGGAATACGCGCGAGCTTGTCAGGCGCATTACAGATTCTCCCTGCCTAGGGTAGGCTGGGGTTTATTGATTGTGGGGATCCAAATCTCCGGCAGCTATGGACTAAACTGCCGTTAATTACCCCTTGCCTTTGAAGCGAGAGAACCTCCGATTGACGGGTCAAACAGGTCATGCGTACACAATATGCAGTGTACGTGTGTTGTGTTTTGAAAGGGGTTTTGGATATATCGGGGGGCCCGTAGAGTTTTTACAGGGGACAGTGCTGTAGAGTATGTGTGTGTGTGTATGTATGAATGTATGTATGTGTATATATATATAAGGGAAAGCGCATCCAAAGGATGCGTGGGAGAAAGCGCAAGCGCCTCACGTGCACGGCACGCGGGCACTTGGGCCCTGGCGCTATCGCCCTGGGCGCTAGCGCTTTGGGCGCTAGGGCGCTAGCACTTTTGGGCGCTAGCGCCTCACGTACCAGGCACGTGGGCGCCCGGGCGCTCGCGCCACACGTGCCAGGAACGCGGGCGGTCGGGCGCTAGCGCCTCATGTGCCAGGCACGTGGGCGCCGGGCGCTCGCGCTTTTGGGCGCTTGGGCGGCAAAAGGGACTTGGTCTCTGCACTGGGAGTTGTACTCCCAGAAAGAAATACTTATTATTTTGTGTGTGTGTGTGTGTGTATGTATGGGGAGTTAAACTCCTAAGATATTTTGAAGCTGATGAAGGGGCTTCTCCCCTTGAGCCCTGGATCTTCCCCAAAGTGGGGTCTTTGGAGATGGGTCTTCTTCTTCCTCCTTTGTTGGCCGGCTCTTGGGTAACAAGAGGGGTGAGATTTTAAAAATCTTTCTTTTTTAAGATCTGATGGAAGATCTAAGCTCCCCTTTATGGGTTTTGTGGTGAAAAACTATTTAGTTTTGGAAAAAGAAGAGTAAAACTCTTGATTTAATTCAAAAGAAAGAAGAAGGTTTTAGAACCTTGAGAAAGGAGAAGATCACAGATCTTGATTCTTTTTTAGAGAGAGAGAAAGTTGTTGAGATATTTTCATTATCTTTGCCTTTATAGGCTATACACTTTACATATAGCCCCTTGGGCTTTACAAAAATGGTATTTTGTCCATCCCATGCCTCATGTGCTATTTCTTTTTACACATAAACCATGGGCTTTACAAAAATTTGGCTTTATACCCATTTTTCTTACATTTATCCAAAAAAATAAAAAAAGGAAATACACCAAAATTATTTATTACAAAATTTTTATTTTGGCATGGCGGAAGGCCGGACGCTTCGTGTTCGAGCTCGACCCGGGCATTGGCTCACTTGACCTGGGCTTAGGCCCACTTGGCTTGGGGTTGACTTTGATTTTGACTTGGTCAACCGAGGTGTAAATTTCGACCCCAACAAAGTGGCCCCATCAATAAATGCATACAGCATATGGGGTCGTGTGCATGAAATTGATGGATCTTCTTTCACGTGGAGGCGACTTGATTTGGTTCTCGCTTTTTGGGAAGCTGGCACTGCCCTTTTTATGACATGGACGGTCGATGCTTGACGTGTCTCCAAAATGGAATGTCTGGTTGACTTGATTCCAAGACAGAGCGTAATTCCGACAAAGAGGTCGTTGCTGCCCTTTTAGTGACGTGGACGGTTGGTGCTGCCATTTTATCGACGTGGACGGTCGATACTGCCATTTTTGCGACTTGGACGGTCGGTGCTACCCTTTTAGCGAGTTGGACGGTCGATGCTGCCCTTTTTGCGATTTGGACGGTCGGTGCTGCCCCTTTAGCGACTTGGACGGTCGGTGCTGCCCCTTTAGCGATTTGGGCGGTCGATGCTGCCCTTTTAGCGACTTGGACAGTCGATGCTTCCCTTTTTGCGACTTGGACGGTCGGTGCTGCCTCTTTAGCGACTTGGGCGGTCGGTTCTACCCTTTAAACGACTTGGACGGTCGGTGCTGCCATTTTAGCGACGTGGACGATCGGTTCTTCCCTTTTTGCGACTTGAACGGTCGATGCTGCCCTTTTAGTGACGTGGGCGGTCGATGCTGTCATTTTAGCGACGAGGACGGTCGGTTCTGCCCTTTTTATGACTTGGACGGTCGATGCTGCCCTTTTAGCGACATGGACAGTCGGTGCTACCATTTTAGCGACGTGGACGGTCGATGCTGCCCTTTTAGCGACTTGGACGGTCGATGCTGCCCTTTTAGCGACGTGGACGGTCGGTTCTGCCCTTTCTGCGACTTGGACGGTCGATGCTACCCTTTTAGCGACGTGGACGGTCGGTGCTGCCATTTTAGCGATGTGGATGGTCGATGCTGCCCTTTTAGCGACTTGGACGGTCGATGCTGCCCTTTTGCGACTTGGACGGTCGGTGCTACCCCTTTAGCGACTTGGACGGTCGGTTCTGTCCTTTTAGTGACTTGGACGGTCGGTGTTGCCATTTTAGCGACGTGGACGGTCGGTTCTGCCCTTTTTACTACTTGGACGGTCGATGCTGCCCTTTTAGTGACGTGGGCGGTCGATGCTGCCATTTTAGCGACGTGGACCGTCGGTTCTGCCCTTTTTGCGACTTGGACAGTCGATGCTGCTCTTTTAACGACATGGACGGTCGGTGCTGCCATTTTAGCGACATGGACGGTCGGTTCTTCCCTTTTAGCAACTTGGACGGTCGGTGCTGCCATTTTAGCGACGTGGACGGTTGGTTCTGCCCTTTTTGCGACTTGGACGGTCGATGCTGCCCTTTTAGTGACGTGGACGGTCGATGCTGCCATTTTAGCGACGTGGACGGTCGGTGCTGCCCTTTTAGCGACTTGGACGGTCGATACTGCCCTTTTAGCGACGTGGACGGTCGGTGCTGCCCTTTTTGCGACTTGGACGGTCGGTGCTGCCCTTTTAGTGACGTGGATGGTCGATGCTGCCATTTTAGCAATGTGGACGGTCGGTTCTACCCTTTTTGCGACTTGGACGGTCGATGTTACCCTTTTAGCGACGTGGACGGTCGGTGCTGCCGTTTTAGCGACGTGGACGGTCGATGTTTCCCTTTTAGCGACTTAGACGGTCGATGCTACCCTTTTAGCAACTTGGACAGTCGAATATTCCGATTTGACTTGCTCCACTTTCTGCGGTGTCGGGATTTGACTTGTTTCCGAGGTGGAGTATGATTCCGCCAGGGAGGTTGTTGGTTGTCTTGCTGACTTGATGTGGTTTGGGTTGACATCAGCATCGCTATACTGGAATATGGTACCAGGAGCGAATCATCATCTGCCATGATAGGGTTTGAGGATTTTGGTTTTGGTTTAGCATCAGCATCGCTTCACTGGAATATGGTACCAGGAGCGAATCATCATTTGCCATGAGTAGATTTCCCCCGTTCCCAGTTTAACCACTTTAGGGGTCATTTGTTCCCAGTTTAACGACTTAGAGGTCATCTATTCCCAGTTTAAAGACTTAGGGGTCTATTGGATTGGAGTTTGGAATTTGGGGTTAGGGTAGGCATCAGCGTTGCTAACACTGAAGCATATGTGCCAGGAGCAATTCATTATTTGCCTTTCCCTGTTAGGGAGCGATGGCTTGGGAGACAGGTTTAGATCCCTATCACCTAAAGCTTTTCAAATTTATGGGCCGTAAGGGTCCCATAAAAGCATTTTCTCCCTACGAGTCGTAAGGATCCCGTAAGTACATTTTTTCCTTAGGAGTCGTGGGGAATCCTAAGTGTGTTTTTCCTTTGTGAGTCGTAAGGATCCCACGAAGGTGTTTTCTTACGAATCGAGAGGATCTCGTAAGTTTGTTCTCCTCATGTATCGTGAGGACACATGAGTGGGTCTTTCCAAATAGAGCATGATTCCAAGGGCGGAGACCGGCTGCGTAACTGGTGGTTGCGGTGGGGCATGGGTATGATGAGAATTACTTGAGCCCGTGGATTGTATACGGTAGTCAACTTGGGGACCAACCGTAGGGCTGGGAGAATTTTGAGAAATTGGATTTTGGTTGGCATCTGCATCGTTGCACTGGAATATGGTACCAGGAGAGATTCATCATTCGCCGTTTGGGGACTTGGAATTTGGATCTTGTTTGGCATCAGCATTGCTGCACTGGAATAATGCCAGGAGCAACTCATCATTTGCCCCGAGAGGACTTGGGATTTGGTTTTTGGGTCGGCATCAGCACCGCTAACATTGAAGCACTGCCAGGAGCGACTCATCATTTGTCGTTGCCCGTTGGGGAGCGATGGCTCAGGAGACAGGTTTAGATCCCTATCACCTAAGGCTTTTCAATTTTATGAGCCGTAAAGGTCTCATAAAAGCGTTTTCTCCCTACGAGTCGAGAGGATCTCGCAGGTGTATGTTCTCCTTAGGAATCGTAGGGATCCCTAAATGTGTTGCTCATTTGTGAGTCGTAAGGATCTCACGCAGGGATTCTCTCCTCACAAGGTCGAGAGGACTTTGCGAGTGTATTTTATCTCTTTTCATGAGTTTGTGCCCTTTCGGGTTTTCACAAACTCGCCGGCAGTCCTGCTGTTTTTACTCACGGAGCCCTTTCGGGTTTTCATCCGTGCCCGTTTTGCATGTGGACATACGGGTTTTTTTTTGCCGCTGGTGGGACTTTAAAAGTAGTCTCACCGGCAGGATTTGGCAGAGATAGGGGTCGTTTACGCCCGTGGATTATATATGGTTTTATAGGATGTATGATCTAGACCGTAGGGCTGGTGTGCTTAATTCGCCTGCGACTTGGAGCATTCACGCGTAGTATTTCTTGAGATATCGGCCATTGATGGGTGGCATGGGCCTTTCTCCCTCGGCACTTATTAGTTGGTAGGATCCTCCGTTGAACACTTTCTCGGTGACGTATGGTCCTTCCCAGTTTGGCTCGAATTTTCCCTTGGCATGTTGATTGGGGATGATCGGACTTTTGAGGACTAACACCAATTCGCCTTTCTTGAAAGTGCGGAGACGGGTTATCTTGTCATAGGCCCGCGACATTTGGGCTTAGTATAGCTCCAGATTTTGCTGCACCGCGAGCCTCTTTTCTTCGAGGGCGTCGAGCTCTTCAAGCCGAAGGAGCACGTTTTCCTCCTCCGTCAACTCGTGCTGAACGGCCATTCTTAAGCTTGGAACTTCGTCTTCGAGGGGGAGGGCCGCCTCCACTCCGAAGAGAAATGAGTATGGAGTGGACTGAGTTGGAGTATGGTGCATGGTACGATATGCCCACAATGCCTCGTGAAGTTTGAGATTCCAGTCTCTCTTGTTGGCTGAAGCATTTTTCCTCAGGAGCTTGCATAGAGTCATATTGAAGGCTTCGGCTAGCCCATTGGCTCTTGGATTATAGATGGAGGAATATCTCCAGTCCATCTTGTGCTGAGTAGCGAACCTTGAGACTTTGAAGCTCTTGAAAGAAGGCCCGTTGTCAGAAATGATTCTTCTTGGCGTACCGAAGCGGTATAGAATATTATGCTGGAAGAATATCAGAATATCTTCTGTCTTGACTTCTTTTAGCCGGACAGCTTCAGCCTATCTGAAGAAGTAGTCTGTTGCAGCCAGTATGAACCGGTGGCCTTTGGATGACGGAGGATCAATTGGACCAACTATATCGGTGCCCCAAACTTCGAAGGGCCACGACGCCACCGTAGGATGCAACGGATTGGGATGCTTGTGAATGGAATCACCATGGATTTGGCAGAGATGGCATTTCTTTGTATGCTCTTCGCAATCCCTTATCATGGTAGGCCAGTAATATCCAAGCCGTTTGATCTGAAGCCGCATTTTGGGGCCGGACTGGTGAGCCCCGCAGACGCCTGAGTGAACTTCTTTCATGACCTTTTGGGCTTCGGCCAATGACAAACACCTGAGCCAGAGTTGTTCATATGACATGCAGTTGTCACGACCCGAAATGGCACGCGACAGGCACTTGAATCATATGAAGTCTATAGGACCCCATCTAATTCAAGTAAGCCAAGAAATCCAAGAAATCTAAACCATTTAAAGAAAGAAGTGAAGAAAACATGTTTTAAAACAAGGGGTTTTTAAATAACATAAGTCGAATATGCATTTTAAAATCTCAAGTCTTTTCTGAAAATTTCAGCAGAGTTTCCTTTGTAAATACTAGCCCTAAAAAGGGTACAACATGCATAGTATGAATAAAGGCATCCCCAAGTGGGAGCTAGCTCTTCGTCAATCGACGGTCACAACCACGCAAGCAATATAATATACAACGCCGAAGGGCGAGGATCAAAACTCAAAAGGAAACTCAAAATATTAAGAAAACCATAACAATACAACGCGCGACTCTAAGGTCGAAAGAATAAACAACTGGCTTTCTAAGTCTGAAATAATATACAAGTCTGGTTGATGGAGTTACTAGATACAACCGAATATAATAAAGGTACAATGGTGGTCACGATACGAGTGAACTCACCTACCAACGCAATCACCTGGAATGGAAGCAGTGTGCCAGAAGCCGCAATGAAACCTGTACGGCAAAACCTGCAAGAATTGTGGCACAACGGGGGTGAGTTGCCAACTCGTGAGTAGAAAACATCACAGAGCAGAAATCGTATGTATGACTCAATCCTAGGTCAAAACGATCAGTAATATATATCCTCAATATGATAAAGTCTGAAGCATGATAAGGTGGAAAGGGTAAACATCTAAACATAAGTGTAATACCAAGTGCTCGTGTCAGTGTCTCAGGTAGCAACCTATCATAAATATGAGGTATGATCAATGTAATCAACATGAAATCAGTGTCAACTATATCATGAAGTCTATAAGTATGTGGATATCATCCAACTATGAAATCAATGCATGTATGCATGTGGATCTCGTCCACGGGTCAACCAATGACACAACAACATCATGCACGTAAATATCATAAAAGCATATGCATGAAAGTATGAGGATATAAATCAACATGTGTCCCTCGCGACACATCAAAATCATGGAACCCGAGTGTCCAGCATCGACACTCGAAACATCATGAAAACCGTGTCCAGCATCGGCACGTAAATCCTCATATCTCTCGGGCTCCGTCAGTCCGGATCGGCCCATAACATCTCTCGACTCTGGTCAGTATCCTCCGGATATCCGCCAGGTCCAACCAATCACCGGTAGGTACTAGCCGTCCTGCCAGGATCATCGTCTACTCCACGAAAAACATTTCTCGCCCCGGAGAACCATACCGGGTCCACCATAAACCCGCAAACGGATCATCCGCCTCCTCAAATCGGGTTTCACATATCACACATCTCAGAACCGAGAAAACGCATGGTGGACGCACTGAAATATCATATCAAGAGAAACCGGGTTTTTAAAATAATACATACTTTCTTTTGAAATAACCACAGTTCTCAAATCAAGAAATCTCATGAAAACGACATATCTCAATGCGTATAATCATAAAGTATGATGTATTCGACATCTAATAGAAATGTAAGCATATCCGTATATCATGCAACATGGAACAATAATATGCACATATCAAGGGAAAACCGCACTTTCAAATGAATCCAGTTTTAAAATATATCTTGCGGTTTCCAAATCTCCAAAATCAAGCCAGAATCATCTATGTATGTGCAAATATGTATGTATGTAAGTATGGGTGTACAATATGTATGTACGCAAGTATGTCATACAAAGAGTCATATCCTGATGCAACAATCCTACTATGTAGTGACATGGAAATTATCGATGATGAAGTGTGTGAGCCGGCAAGCAGGTGTACGTGGAGCATACGCATCATCGGTAATGGTGCTGGTGTCCTAACGGCATGGGTTTAATATAACAATAAACACATTTAAACATGCAATTCGATGCGAATAGCAAGAATATGCGGAAAATGAGTAATAAACGCAACAGTGAAGAATTTACATCAATATATATGAGTCATACAGTTTTGCCATTTGAAATAACACGAATCGTGGTGTTTAGAAAAAATAAGGGCTACGGTGTTTTTAAGAAAAAATGCGTCTTTTGAAAATATCCGTAGAATCCCTTGGCCCATCTTTAAAATACTTACGATTCGTTAGTTTTCAAATAGGTATGACTCGAGTCTAGTCTAACATCTATATGTAAACTGCAGGACTAAACTAACAGGCTAATCGAAAAGGTAAGGAAACCACCTAAATCTGAGTCAATACATATAAATATAATAGTCGGTGATCCCGCCTCAATAGTATCACATACGATACAATATATAACATGGCATCCTCGAGTCAAGAGTGCGGATCTATCATAAATATAAAGCTCGTACGGTAAATCCATCGTGCGGCATCCCAATCTGGGTACGGGTCGAATCTCACATTTATCTCATCATTTATCTGGTATCCTTATCATCATATCCTGTATTAGGGGTACTGATCTAAGTCTAGTACAAACTGATACCATCTGCATATATATGCGTGTATGAAAGCACACGCCTAAAGGCCCGCTATAATCTCATGTCGTATCTCATAATACGAATCAAAACATATCACCGATCTCATGGCATCATGCATAATCTCATCGACTCATCCCCAAGTACCATAAACAATCCTCATCATCCATGTATAAGTATACGTATATATATATATATATACATAGTCCCATACCTATGTGTGTGTGTGTATACATATCCCCATAAACGCACAAGTAAAACAATGTAAACATGTGTGTGTGCGCGCGTGTGGGTGTAAACCTTATTCTAAGGTCTGCGACTAAACTAACTAATGACGCTATCATCCAATTATACTAAAATTATCCATGACTCCCAAAGTCTATCTAGATAATCATAATCTCAAAATAAACATATAATATGTACCATACACTACACTACGAACTGCGGGGGTGCTATACGCCATCCACCCGACTTCCCCCGTAGATATGTATCTACTCACTTGATCTTCGCTTGTCGATGCCGATGTTGCCACTCCCTTGCTTGTCGTCTAGAAGTCCTCATGGGGGTACCTATATGTCACAACGTATCGTATCGCATTAAAACCCAATTCAAAACCAAAACGACACGCTAAAAGCCTATAGGTTAGAACCTATGGACTACGCCTTCAAAACCACCAAATAATACTCGATATAGACGTACAAATGTCAAGTGACCAAATACAAAACACAATACGAAAACTTGGTTCACGAAAAGTTTACAAAAACAATGCAGCAACCTATGAAACTTGCTCCAAATTTTGTATAAGATGAAAACAAGGTGCACAAACAATACTGGGGTGAATTATAGGGTGTATACGACCTACAGAAGCAACCTGGGCACCCAATTCACGAATGTGGACGGCCCCAAGCCCTAAAAATTCGGCATGCTCGGTTCGGGGGTCTTGGATTTGGTTCGTTTTGGCTGGGTGGTCTCGTAGTGCTTTAACTAGGTCTCTGAAGTTGTTTGCTTTTCTTGAAAATATTCCAGGTCATCCCAGATTTTCCTGCACCCACCAATTACACACAAAACCGACATTAACAGTTTCTATTTTTTCTGTATTTGGGTTTGTTTCAAATTTGGTCTGGGTTTCTAACCTCATAGGGGGTTCTAAGGTCACCACTAAGGCTTATTACCACTAACACAACTCAAAATTCCCCCAAACCTCATCTAGGAAATTCAAAGCTCACAAACCGCATCCAAACACTTCTAAACTTGCATAGGTGCTAAAGTAATGGAAATACAATGCTAATGGTGCATAAATTACCTCATTTGGCAACTCAAAAAATTTCTTGAGTTGCCCCAAGTGCCCAAAATGCAAATTTTCTTAGTCCAAAGTGTAGCTTGTGAGCTTGTGCATGTTTTTAATGAAGTGGGGATGGACTTTTGATAAATTTTTAATGGTGAAGTGAGGTGTTTTGTGATGGGGGAGGAAGAGGGCAGCAGCCATGAGAGGAGAGACGAGAGGGAAAATGAAGATGATGAAGGAACAAAGAGCCATGCCTAGGTTTGACCCCTCACCCTCTCTCTTAATCTTGCTCATACCTCATTTCTTTAATGTTTTCCTTTTTCTTTTCTATTTTCATTTATCTTTTCTCTCTTCTCATTTAAAAACTAAGAAATGAAATGAAGAAAACAAAGAAAAGACATGGTAGGAAAATGTAACAAGTGTAATTTGACATGGTGCATATTTTGCACAAAACAAGCTTAATGAGCGATTAGCGATATTTAATCGCGATTAGCATTAAAATAGTGTATAATAAATCATAAAATTTCATCATTTGCTTAAATCCAATAAAATACCCTCTTTTTAGTAATTTCTATAATTTTCCAAATTTTTCCCGATTTATCGGTATTTAATTATACCGCACTAATAAAATATTCAATATATTTATTATTTTAATTATAAAAATTCCCAAAAATAATATTTTATTTTTCTGAAATGTTACAGCGGTATAGCGTGTCATTTACAAACACGTATCGGAGAGCTCTCTTCTTCAACTGAATTCTCGTAGATTTTCTTTCGGGCAGCTTGTCGTATCGGAGGTACTCTATGAAGGGTTCTCTCCAATCGGGCTCATCTTGGATGATCGAAGCTTCTTCGGCAGGAGTGTTCTCTTGTTCTATTCTCTCTAATCGGGCTCGTCTTGGATGATCGAAGCTTCTTCGGCAGGAGTGTTCTTTTGTTCTACGCTTTCTTCTTCACGCAAAGTGGCTGGAGGCAGAATTTGCCGGATTCTGACTGTGATTGGAATTTCGTCCATGTCAGGATCAGCCATCTCTTTAGCTAGGCGAGCGAGTATGTCGGCTTTTCCGTTCAACGCTCTGGGGACTCTCATTAGTTCAATGTGAGTGTACTGTTTCATGAGTTCCACCACTCGACTTCTGTACCGAGCTAACTCGGGTTTGTATATCTTATAGTCGCCGCTTACTTGGTTGACGACAAGCTGGGAATCACCGTAGACTCGTAGCCGAAGGATTTCCATTTCTATGGCGAGCTCCAAACCAGCTATCAGAGCTTCATACTCGGCCTCATTGTTTGTGCGAGGCTCGGTGAGAGCAAAAGAACGCCGTAGGGTTCCCATTGATGGCGTGATGAACACCAATCCTATCCCTGCTTTTATCTCCAGGACGCTTGATTTGCTGGAGGTCCTCATTGATGAGGCTCCATCGAAGTAGAGCTCCCAACATGGCTCATCTTCCTCGAGGTGCAGCACTTGTTCGTCGGGTAGCTCGCAATTAAGCGGTGACCCCTCTGATACGGGATGAGCAGCAAGGAAGTCTGTGAGAGCTTGCCCTTTTACTGCTTTCTGAGGAGTATAGACTATGTCAAACTAAAGCAACATGACAGCCCAACTTGACATTCTACCGGTTAGGCTTGCTTTGGTCATTAAGTGTTTGAGCGGGTCGACTCTAGAGATCAGCATAACCCGATGAGCGAGCAGATAGTGCCTCAGCTTCTTCACAGCGAACATCAGAGCCAGGCATTGCTTTTCGATCGGGGAATAGTTGTGTTCCGCCCCGACTAAAGTTCGAATGAGGTAGTAGAGGGCATTCTCTTTTCCCTCCTCGTTGTTCTGGACAAGGAGCGCACCGAGTGACTCATCTAGCACGGCAGTGTAGAGAATCAGTGGTTTATTTGGAATGGGAGCGGCCAGCACTGGAGGGTGCAACAAGTAGTTTTTGATACTTTCAAACGCTTCTTGACATTCGGCATCCCAGACAAAAGGAGCTCCTTTCTTTATGAGCTTTGAGAAAGGCCTACATCTCCCCGATAAATTTGAGATAAACCTTCGTATATAAGCAAGCTTGCCTTGAAAAGATCTTAGCTGCATCAGATTCTTTGGAGGGGGCATCTCCATGATGGACTTTATCTCGGATGGGTCAACTTCAATCCCTCGATGTCGGACTATGAAGCCCAGGAATTTTCCCGATGACTCGCCAAAAGCGCACTTCAGAGGATTCATTTTCAGATCGTACTCCCTCAGTCTGGTGAGAACGGTCCTAAGATCTTAGATGTGATCGGCCCTGGGCTTTAGTCTTGACGACCAGATCATCAACATAATATTCGAAGACCTTATGAATTAGGTCATCAAAGATATTAGTCATTGCCCTTTGATATATAGCACCTGCGTTCTTCAGTCTCAACGGTATCACTTTGTAGCAGTATATTCCGATCGGGGTTCGAAATGCTGTGTGCTTCTCATCCTCAGGCGACATCTTGATCTGATTATATCCAGACGATCCATCCATAAAGGTGAACAGCTCGTAATTTGAGGTGTCATCGACCATCATTTCCATGACCGGTAGCGGGAAGTCGTCTTTAAGACATGCCTTGTTGAGGTCTCTGAAATCGATACAAACTCGGATCTGCCCATTTTCCTTCTTCAGTGGGACTATGCATGCGATCCAGTCCTCATATTTCTCTTCCCTGATGAAGCCGACATCGATGAGCTTCTGTGTTTCCTCAATGACCTTTTCTTCTAGTTCCCTTCTCATTCTTCGAGGAGCTTGTTTGACTGGCTTAGCATCAGAGATATAGCCAGTTTATGCATGGCCACATCAGGGGAAAGGCCAGGCATTTCTTTGTATGTCCACGCGAAGCAGTCGACGAACTCATGCGGCAGGGCAATTATCTGCTCTTTCATTTCCTCTGACAAGAGTGAGCTGATGTAGGTCGGCCTTGGATTATTGGGCGTTCCTAAGTCAATCTCGGCTAGCTCATCAAAGGTTGCTTGTCCGCCATTTTCGAGCTCTTGAGGAGCTTCTTCTGGCTCGGCTATCTCGCCATCATCATTTGATCTTTCGCTGGCTTCACTAACATGGATCATGTAGCATGCTTTGGAATCAGGTTGAATGAAGCCTATACCCCGTCTATCTGGAATTCGTCCATCGATGAGTGCTCGTACGTGGGGCGGATGCCATAGCCCTTTATAAAACTTTGCTTCGGACTCCGTTTGATATAGCCGGCATCCGCACCTTTTGAAATATTCCCGCATCTCGGGTGCTTAGTATCTGGGATTGAGGACGGCTCTTATACCTCTCTCATAGGGAAGGCACGCGACAGACAAATCGTCCGGGTGCACAACGGGGTTTGACCCATAAAACAGGATGCCCTTCTGTCCACTTTTCCTCCCGGGAACGTAGGAAGTTTTCAACTGGTCCATGGTAGAGACTGACAATGCATCGAGCTCTTTGCACATCCGTTCCGGCACCCTTGTGATGGCCAGGGACCCTTCTGCAATTTTGAAGGTCTTTCGTAGTTTCGCTTGTTGTATGGGGGTCCAATCTGCACAGCTGTTGCACGGCAGGTCCTCTTCTTCCGACTCATCAGTGTCGCTGCCAAGATGAGGGCGGATTTTGCTGCTAGATGGGCTTTCATTATCGGATTCGTCCGTATCGCTACCGAAATGAGGGTGAGTTTTACAGAAGGAAGGACTCCCAGCGTCGGACTCATCAGCGTCGTTACCGAAACGCGAGCGCACTTGGGCATTTTTGCTTTTGAAAGTGACAGCCGGCTCAGATTTGCTTTTGAGTCTTGGGGCCGCTCTATCCTCAGTCAGTTGTGGCTTAGCATTTTGGTGGTTCATGAAGTACCGAGAATTTTCATATCGGACTTCATGCACACCGAACGGCTGGATATCTCCGTCAATGCGTCTTTTTCGCCATTTTTAGTATACTTCATGCATTGATGGAGAGTTGACAGAATGATGCCGAAATTGTGGAGCCACAGCCGTCCCAAGAGAATTTTATAAGACGTGTCAGCATCGACCACGTATATCTTAGCTTCAGTTTGCAGATCCCAAAATTTGATTGGCAAAGCTATAGACCCCAAAACTTGCTGGCAGTTTTGATTGAAGCCTTGAATGACAATCCTTTCCCTTGACAGGTGTCGGACGTTCATTGACAAACTCTTCAGACTCCGGAAGTTCATGATGTTCACTGAGGATCCCGAATCAATCAATATGCGATTAATCCGATCTCCGTCGCTGTACCCGGTCACGTAAAGCGGCCGATTATGCTCAGTTGTTCCCAGTATTAAGTCTTCATCCTTAAACGTGATTGTGGCGGCATGTAGAGCGTACTGGGCTTCTTTCATATTAATTTCTGCAAAGCGAGCCTGATACCGCTCGGGGTTTTGTAGAGCGTGAATGAGAACATCTCTAAGCTCTTTAGATAGGACCAAGGCATCGTAGATGCTCAGGAGAGACGGGAGCTTTCGGAGATGAGCCAAGACATTGTAGTCCACCGAGGAAGGACTTGAGTTTTCGTTAGCCGGCTCTCTGCCATCTTCCTCATTAGCCACCTGTTTTTCCTTTCCTTTTGGGGCGTTTTCCTGATTTGGCGGTAGAGCCCTGCCGCTTCTAAGCTGGATTTGGTTGGCCTTTGTGGCGAGCTCCTCGTCCTTTTCTGGAAAACAGAGCTCCTCCTCAGAGTCGCTGCCAAGATGGATGGCGTAGCAGGTCACTATAGGGATCTCTTCATTGGACTCTTCTTCTAACTCCTCCAGAATTTCAGCCGCTTCTACAGGGAGGAACTCCTTCAATTGAATCAGAGTTCTTTCCTGCTGTTCGTAGTCTTCGAAGGAATCGATATATTTTTGAATGGTCGACCTCCCTGCAGACTCCTTTTCGCGTCGAGCTACACTTTTCTTCTTCTTGAGCTTTTTGGATTTTGAGCCTGATTGGGCCGAATTGGCAGTTGGAATGGCGGGCTTCTTCTGCCCTTCCCATTCCGTACTGGGCTCTTTCTGAAGTAGCTTTAGCATCTTCTTCGTCTTATTAGATATGTGCTTACTCCAAGGAGGCTGCGGTGAGTCGGTTTCATTTCTCAGGGCAGCGGGTTTGGCTGTCTGCTCCCAGAAGGCTTCATCTTCTATTTGTATAAAGTTGGTGGTTGCAACTTGATTGTTCACCAACACACTTTTGGACAGCTCGATCTCTCCAGCCTTGTACTGCTTCTCGACCCGGTCCTTAAAAATATAGCAATCCTTGATCGCATGGCACACTACTCGGTGGTACGGGCAATACAGGGGATTGTCGGTCATTTTTGCTTCTTGAGGTCTTTTCGACTCCAGCAATTGTAGACCGTTGTTCAAGGCATCTTTAAATATCTTGCGGACCTTGTCCCTTCTGAAAGAGTAAACCTTATTCTTTTTCTCCTCTAGGGAAGGCCCATCTCCTCCCTGCAATGGCTTTCGAGGCCGATTGGTTTTGGAATCGCCTGCCCTTCGCTTGTCTTCATTGTCGGACGCATTGAAGACGTTGGTACTGCTGGAACTCCCGCTTCTACGGTTGTCGTCCCGCTTGCTTTTCCAAGTCTTGTCTCTCTGAGAGTCCGGGGTAGACTCTTGCTTTGAGCGTTCCAGCATTTGGACTTTTTTGGTTGGCTCTTGAAACGTCTTGAGGCATGCTGTACACAAGAATGGGACCATCCAATTGCTGAGGTTCCCAATGAGAAGGTTGATGGACTGGTCCTGCTCCAGCGGCGGTTCGCACTTGACTGTGAGATTACGCCATCGGGCAATAAAGTCGGTGTTGCTTTCATTCTTCCCCGGCTTGGTCTTCACAAGGTCAGCAATGGAGATTTTATCGCCGACACTCATGAACCTTTGCCGAAACAGAGACTCCATTTGGGCAAAGGTAATAACGGACCCGTCCGGTATACTCGCGTACCAGTCGAAAGCGACACCGATCAGCCAGTTGACAAACTAACGAAGAAGGAGCGCATCATTGCCCCCTGTATTTCCGCATGATACTTTAAAGTGGGCAACGTGCTGATTTGCATTTCCCGTCCCGTCAAATCTTCCAAACTCAGGAATGACGTAGCCGCTCGGGAACTCGATCAGATCGTACTGTGCAGGATATGGCCGCCCACTACTGCCAATTTCTTTCTGAGCTTCAGCTTCGACCACCAATGTTTTAACCTTGCTGGTGACCAAATCCATTATCCGATCTTGTGTTAGCGGGATAGTGCTATATGGGGCCAAGGCATCCCCAGAAGCGGAATGTGGTCGGCTTTCATGCGGCTCGACCAATCTTAGACCCAAAGGGACAGGCATCGGCACTTCGGATTATCATCATCCGGCTCATGAGTAGCGACTTGTGCTTGATTGGGAGGCGCTCGAGCAATTTGAGCCGTAAGCTGCATCATAACGTTCGACAGGTCGTTAATTTTTGAATAGAGATTGGTCATCTCTTTATCCTTGCTCCTGAGCTATTTTCGAAGCTCTTGAAGTAGCTCTTGCTCCGCGGTCCTTGGACGGAAAGTAGGCTCTTCCTCGCTGTCCGAGCTTGACTCTACATGGACTGAGAGGTCTTTTTGCCTATCATCCTCGTTGAGAGGGTTTTCATCATCCAGTGGAGGCGGCTGTTCTTGGAAAGCGGCAAACACATTCAAGCCAGATTGGGCTTGGGATGTGGTGGCCCCATCCTTGCTTTTACTGCGAAGGTTGTCGCTGGGGCGCCCGCCCACCATATAGACCGTATGGATAACATATCCAGCCGTCTTTTTATTATCGGCGGCTGATTTCTTGGATCGCTGTCTTGACCCTCCTGTTTCGGAACGGGCAGTCGACTGAAGGCGGCTGGCCTGGCCGGATTCTTGAATGGTGCTGACGCTTCCTTTTTGGTTTTGCCCCGCTGTTTTCGCGCGACACAGAGCACCTGGTATACTCTTGAAGAAACGGTGTCATACTTTTTCTGTTGGGGCCGGGACACGTCTCTTCGTAGCAACGTTCGGACCGTTGTTTTCTTGATTCTGGCGGTCATGGCATTTTTCTGAACCCACTTCAAAGGTTCGAAGGAATTGCTGATTTTTACGGCCGACTCAGCCATCATTACAGGATGACTCTGCTCTTGGAATCTCATAAGATTCCACTTGGCCGGAGTCCTGGCCCTCTTGTTGGCTCGATACCTTAGCCGCTTTTGTCTCAGCCTTTCTGTTTTGAGCACTTGGCAGGTTACGGCTCTTCGGGAAGCCGCCGTAAACCGGGCGATGGAGGGGTTTGGAGATATGCCTGATTGTGCATTTATTGGAGTCGTCGCCTGAGCTCGTTCACAACATTTGATGTTGCCCTTTGTGTCGGAAGTCCCGCCCCCAGCTAAAGCACCCGAGAGTCGTTCAGACACTGTCTTAAGTTTCGGTTATGGTGCCTCAGCGATCACAACATTCGGTCTCTTGCCCCTTAAGACCGGCCTGGCCACCTGTTTTGCCTGGATTTCTGCCAGATGAGCGCTTCCGACAGGGTAGATGATGACGGAACCAAACTGGCAGGGCAGTTCCTCCCACTGTCGACTGAGGCTTGCGGGGAGAACCACACGAGTATTGATCTTGACCACGTACGGAATCAGGGTCGCATCAGAAGCTGGATCCATCTTAGGAGACATTGTCGTTGAAAGTTGATTGCTGCATGGAAAAAAACATTATTTCAGTACAAACATCGACATATATGTTAAATGAGTTCGCAAGAACACTTGACCTGAGATATAGGAGGAGAGAAAAGTCCCACCGGGCGTGCCAGAATCTGTAGAGTGTTTTTTGTCACCCCATTGAGATGGGAATACGCGCGCGCTTGTCAAGCGCATTACAGATTCCCCTGTCTAGGGTAGGCTGGGGTTTAATGATTGTGGGGATCCAAATCTGCGGCAGCCGCGGACTAAGCCGCCGTTAATTACCCCTCGCCTTTGGAGCGAGAGAACCTCCGATTGACAGGTCAAACAGGTCATGCGAACTTAATGTGCAGTGTACGTGTGTTGTGTTTTGAAAGGGGTTTTGGATATATCGAGGGCCCCGCAGAGTTTTTACGGGGGTTCCGCTACCCGGATAGCGGGATGGGGGTCAAGGGGGCTAGCAGCCCCCTTGCGGGGTGCGGGGCAGCACCCAGTTAGAAATTTTTTCTAACGGGGGACAGTGTTGTAGAGTGTGTGTGTGTATGTACATACATAAAGGGCATCCAAAGGATGCGTGGGAGAAAGCGCCAGCGCCTCACGTGCACGGCACGCGGGCGCTTGGGCGCTAGCGCTTTGGGCGCCAGGGCGCTAGCGCCTCACGTACCAGGCACGTGGGCGCCCGGGCGCTCGCGCTTTGGGCGCTCGGGCTTTGGGCGCTTGGGCGCTAGCGCTCGCGCTTTGGGCGCGCGGACGCTAGCGCTTCGGACGCTAGCGCCACACGTGCCAGCCGCTCGGGCGCTAGCGCCTCATGTGCCAGGCACGTGGGCATCGGGCGCTCGCGCTTTTGGGCGCTCGCGGAAAAAGGGACTTGGTCCCTGCACTAGGAGTTGTACTCCCAGAAAGAAATACTTATTATTTTGTGTGTGTGTGTGTATGAGGAGTTAAACTCCTAAGATATTTTGAAGCTGATGAAGAGGCTTCTCCCCTTGAGCCCTGGATCTTCCCCAAAATGGGGTCTTTGGAGATGGGTCTCCTTCTTCCTCCTTTGTGGCCGGTTTTTGGGTAACAAAAGGGGTGAGATTTTAAAAATCTCTCCCTTTTAAGATATGATGGAAGATCCAAGCTCCCCTTTGTGGGTTTTGTGGTGAAAAACTATTTAGTTTTGGAAAAAGAAGAGTAAAACTCTTGATTTAATTCAAAAGAAAGAAGAAGGTTTTAGAACCTTGAGAAAGGAGAAGATCACATATCTTGATTTATTTTAGAGAGAGAAAAAGGTGTTGAGATATTTTCATTATCTTTGCCTTTATAGGCTATACACTTTACATATAGCCCCTTGGGCTTTACAAAAATGGCATTTTGCCCATCACATGCCTCAGGGGCTATTTCTTTTTACACATAAGCCATGGGATTTACAAAAATTTGGCTTTATGCCCATTTTTCTTACATTTATTCAAAAAAAATAAAAAAAGGAAATACACCAAAATTATTTATTACAAAAATTTTATTTTGGCATGGCGGAAGACCGGACGCTTCGTGTTCGGGCTCGACCCGGGCATTGGCCCACTTGACCTGGGCTTGGGCCCACTTGGCTTGGGGTTGACTTTGATTTTGACTTGGTCAACCGGGGTGTAAATTTCGACCCCAACAGCAGCGATTCCGAGGATGAAACTAATGCAGTGTTCTCCATTCGTCCGTCAGTACAGACTCTCGCCGAAACGGATCAAAATCTACAAGTTACAACGGCTCTACCTCGACACTACAAGGGCTTGATGTGCTCGATATATACAGTGTACAAGAACTGCAAACTTTCTACGTACCTCTTAGGCGAAGAGGTAAAAAAGCGATCCTCTTCTACAAATCTACGGAGACCAGGGTAGAAAAAAAGTTTGGCATGTTGTCAACCCCGCTCTTGACAGGTTCCATCCCATCTGTATACCAAGATATTACGCGGGGGGATTAAAGAAACTATTAAAATGCCAAGGCGTACCTCTCGAACAAAAGGTTCGGCATACCCAATTCTACAAAAAGATTTGGGATATTCCCGGGACTCTGCGAAAGAAGCCTAACGGGAAGATAGAGACTACTGGGCTGGGATACGTTCGGTCCAAGAAACGGGAGCAAATCTACAGTTGCCACTTTGTAAACAACTTGAGTGAAGAGGAAAACGCTCTTCCAAGTAGCCATGACGTCGAATCGGAGCGAGATCCCGCTTTGAAAATGTTAAGTCCATCGCTCGAAGAACAAATTGACAAGCTAATAAAAGAAGCTTGTCAAGTGAGTCGGGACAACTACAGCCGCGAAATGGCCATTTATGAAAAGGCTAAGATGCAGCGTCTCATCAAGCAATCGGTGGAAGAAGTAAACCGTAACGCTCTTCATCCTTAGCCCGCTACGTGTTCTCGCGAAGGGGGAAAATCCCGAAATAGAGGTAAAAACAGGGCAAAGAACACAAACAACGTTCGAAAACAACAAAGCGGGTCCAAAATGCCGTTCATTCAAGAAAAGCTCGATTGGAGCCCGTCCTTTATAATGAAGATGGGTCGGGAATACTCTTTCCCGCAGGACAAGACAGGGAAAATATTCAACCTTGTCATGAAGCACCAAATGATCACGCTTCCTGAGTCTCAGCACCTCGAACAAATAAACGAGATCTATCATCCGGATTATTGCTCCTATCACCGAGCAATAGGTCACCCTCTTGAAGACCGCTTCACGTTCAAGGACTGGGTAGAGGACCAATATCAACAATAGCATAAGCCAAAGAGGACCTATATCGTTAGGATAAGACCGGCTCGACCATGAGAATGGAAGCAAACTCGTACCTGCCATATGATAACACTCTCAAAAGAGGGAGGGTATGAGAGTATGAATGACCTCTTTAGGTGCTTCTCAAATGATGACGAGGACGAGGTAATCTCAAAGCTTCCACCAGCACCAAAAGAGCTGGAAGATGGGATACACACCACAGCGGACAACCTAAGAAAAATTGACTTAAGGACAGAAAATGATCTAAGGCCGACGTTTGTCAGTGAGCTACTATCTGAAAAACAAGTAGCCACGTTAAAAGACGTGCTCATGCAATATAAAGACTGCTTTGCATGGAACTATTCCAAAATGTCGGGTCTAGATTCAAAAGTAGCGGTACATAAACTGGCCATATCGCCAGATATAAAGTAATCAAACAGGCACCAAGAAGGATGCGGCTCGAACTTGAGAAGAGTATCAACGATGAAGTCAAGAAACTAATCGACTCCGGCTTCATCCAAGAGGTTCAATATCCTGACTGGATCGCTAATATCGTTCTGGTGATGAAGAAAAATGGATCGATTCGCATCTGCGTGGACTTTCGGGACCTCAACAAAGCATGCCCGAAAGATGACTTCCCAATTCTCATTACCGAGATGATGATCGATAACACGTCCACCTACGAGGTCTTTTCCTTCATGGACGGATTTTTAGGATACAACCAAATAAAAATGGATCCTGAAGACCAGAAGCATACCGCCTTCCAGACCTTGTTGAGCATATTCTGCTATAAAGTGATGCCTTTCGGTTTGAAGAACGCAGGCGCTACCTACAAGAAGGCCATGAAAAAGATCTTCGATGACCTCATACATGAGATCATTGAATGCTACATCGACGACCTCGTAGTGAAGAGTAAATCTTATGAGCAACATTGGGAACATCTAAAAATAGTGTTCCAACGTTTTCGGAAGTATAATCTGAAGATGAACCCTCTAAAATGCACGTTTGGAGTTTTCTTAGGAAAATTCCTAGGATTCATCATACGTCGCCGAGGCATTGAAATCGATCCCTAAAAAATCAAGGCAATTATGGAAATGCCTTCGCCAAGAACTCTCAAGCAGTTGCGGTCTCTCCGAAAAAAGCTCGCGTATATCCGGCGGTTCATAACCAACCTTTCCAGAAAATGTCGTCCCTATAGTCATCTGATAAAGAAGGGGACCCCGTTCATCTGGGATCAGAAGTGCCAAAACGCACTAAACGAAATCAAGCAATACCTGCAGAATCCGTCGGTATTGGCCGCTCCAGTTAAGGGAAAACCCCTTATCTTATATACAATGGCCCTTGAGGACTCTCTAGGCGCATTGTGGGCACAAGAGAACGATCAAAGAAAGGAGAGGGCTCTCTACCATCTAAGTTGAGTTCTCTTGGGGGCAGAAAGCAACTATTCCCCCATCGAAAAGTATTGCCTGGCGCTGATCTTCGCAATAATGAAGCTTAGACATTATGCCTTGGCACATGAGGTCCGCCTCATATCAAAGGTGGATCCTCTCAAATATCTGATGTCAAAAGCCATACTGAGAGGAAGGCTTGCCAAATGGGCCCTCCTCCTGATAGAGTTCTCGATAACGTATCGACCCCTCAAATCGGTGAAAGTACAGGCCATTGCCCACTTTCTCACGGAGCATCCGATACCAGCCGACTCTCCCTTAAATTGTGAGTTGCCGGATGAGCACGCATTCGACGCAATTGAAGAAGAAAAAGAAGAAAATAAGCCTCAGTGGGAGCTTTACTTTGATGGAGCATCCTCCATGAAGCGGCAAAAACAAAATACCCCCATAATCAAAGCTGGGTGGGCCTTATCTTCCTGATCCCACAAGGAGGGATATTGCGTTACGTCCTTTCCTTAACGGAGCCAAGGACTAACAACGAAGCTGAATATGAAGCTTTGAAAGCAGGTCTTGAGATCGCTATAGACATGGGAATCAAAGACCTCCTCATATATGGAGACTCCCAGCTAATCGTTAGTCAAGTAAACAGTGACTATCAAACATGCAAGCTAGAGCTGATAAAGTATGGCGAAAGAGTGCAGCAACTGCTGACACAAATCCCATCCTATACCCTAGGAAACATACCGCGGGTAGAAAACAGCAAAGCAGACGCGTTAGCCAAATTGGCTAAAGAATTGTCTGATGAGGACCTCGATGACATAAGGATCATTGTGCAAAGCCGTAGGGTTCTTACGCCAACAGATATATCTTCAGAAGACTTGATAGTGCCATCCGAAGGAAAAGAAACGACCGAACAGGTAGTCCTTCAAATAGAGGACGAAGAAAAGGTCAAGAACTGGAGATAAGTCTTCATAGACTACTTTAAGTCCCAACGAACGCCCGACGATGCATCGTCGAGACATCAGCTCAATAAGAGATCATTCGACTGCCTATGGCTAAGATGCCTGGGTCCTGAGAAAGTAAAGAAAGTCGTCCAAGAAATACACGACGGACTCTACGGTTCTTATCAAGCTGGGCCAAAGATAAAGCTGAAGATAAAAAGGATGGGCTATTATTGGCCCACGATGATTCAAGACTGCCTTGAATATGCGAAGTAGTGTCACTCGTGCCAAATTCATGGGGACTTCATACATCAACACCCAAATCTACTGCACCCGACAGTGGCCAGCTGGCTGTTCGAAATGTAGGGAACCAATATAATTGGCGCTATCGAACCGGCATCATCCAAAGGACACCAGTTTATACTGGCAACAACCGACTACTTCTCTAAGTGGGCAGAAAAAGTACCACTAAGGGAGGTGAAGATGGAGAATATCCTCTACTTCTTTAAAACCCATATCATATATCGGTTCGGGACTCCACCACGGTTAATCTCGGATAATGGGCTAGCTTATAGAAGCCAAAAAATAAGTCGCTTCGCACAACAGCATAAAATAGATTGGAGACACTCTTCAGTTTATAATTCTCGGGCCAACGGTCCAGCTGAAGCCTTAAACAAGACCTTGACCAAGATTATAAAAAAGATGGTGTCCAGAAACAAAAAGGACTAGCACGAAAGGCTGCATGAAGCTCTCTGGGTGTACCGAACATCGTTCAAGACGGCCACGAATACAACACCATATGCACTGGTGTTCGGCACGGAAGTAGCACCCCCATTGGAAATAGAACTCCCTTCTCTACGGGTCTCTACGAGTAGCGGTTCGATACAAGCTGACATATGAAGAAAATGCCCATCTTAGGCTTGAGAAGCTCGATGTCCTTGACGAAACCCGCCTGATAGCACAACAGAACCTGAAGGCTTATAAGGTAAGGATGACATGATCATATGAAAAATTGAGCAGGCCGAGAACATTCCGCCAATGACAACTCGTGCTGGTTGTCAAAAGACCAATGATTGCCAATCGTTCAAAACAAGGGAAATTCGAGCCTAACTATGAAGGCCCGTATATTTTAGACAAAGTCTACCAAGGTGGAGCCTACCTGCTCATGGATATGCACAACGAAAGGCCATTCCGGCCAATAAACGGCCGATTCCTAAAAAATTACTACGCTTGAAAAGTCATAATTTAGGTCAATGATAGATAACGACGCTTGTGTCCGCTCGCTATCTTCCTGAGTTAAAACTTTGAAAGTAGTATGAAAAGATGTTCATCCCAAAACATGGGAATAATGGACTGAAACTTCCTTAAACTAATAATGGACTGAAACGTCCCTAAACTAAATTCTCGCCCCAAAATACGGCGATAATGGACCGTCAGGTCCTTAAACTAGCCCTACGGTAGATCCCTATGTTGACTACCGTATACAATCCACGGGCATAAACAATTCATAGCTCTCTCACGTCCTATATGATGCGATCCTTTAGAAAAGATTGTGGTATACAGCTAAGGGTGCGTTACCTTACGGGCCGCCTAAAAAAAGAAAATGATATGTCCATAAGCAAAATGGGCACGGATGAAAACCCGAAAGGAAGCCGTGAGTAAAAACAGCAGGACTACCGGCGAGCTAGCGAAAACCCGAAAGGGCATGAACTCGTTAAAAAACTGTACTTACGAAGTCCTCACGACTTTGTGAAGAGAAAACACCCGTATGATATCCTTACGACTCACAAAGGAGCAACACACTTAAGAATCCATACGATTCCTAAGGAGAAAATGCACTTAAGAGATCCTCATGACTCGTAAGAAGAATATACCTTCTATAAGACCTTCACGGTTTATAGAATTCAAAAGTCTTAGCTTATAGGGATCCAAACCAATTCTTAAGCCACCAAAACCCGATGGAATTTTTCTGCCCTACAAGTGGTTCAATATCGACTCTAGTATACAATCCATAGGCATAAATAAATATATTCCCCACAAAGTCCTACCAATGGCAAGAAATATCCCGCTGTGGTGAACGACACTTGTAAGTCCTCTCGACTTACAAAGAGAAAACACTCTTATAAAATTCTTACTACTTACAAAACAAAACACACTCAGAAATCCCCATGATTCCTAAATAGAAGACACACCAATGAGATCCTCATGACTCACAGGGATAAATACCTTTATGAGACCCTTACGGCTCACAAAGTCAAAAAGTCTTAGTCGACGGAATCCTAACCCTGTTTGCTAAGCCACCTTTGTCCAAATCAACAATGGCAAATGATGATTCACTTCTGGCAATATCCCAGTTATAGCAATGATGATGCCTAAATAGGTATCAAATTTCAAGTCCTCTCACAGCAAATGATGATTCGCTCCTGGCAATATTTCTGTGGTAGCGATACTGATGCCAAGATTGGGATCGGATTCCAAATCCCTAACTCGCAAAAAATCAACGAGAAAAAAATATGCATATAAAAATAACCGAAATGATGGGGCAACTCGCAATAAAAAATCAGCGAGTAAAAAATATATGTGCATATAAAATAGCCGAAATGATTGGGTACCGCGAAAAATAGCCGAAATGATTAGGCAATCGTGATTTTTGCGATATAAAAGAAGAAAAGATGGAGCATCGCGGAAATAAATAATATATATATATAATAAAATAAAAAATTTCTGCCCTGCAAGTAGTTCCATACTAACTCTTGTACACAATCCATGGGCATAATTGAAAGAAAAGGAACCGTATTTTCCCATCATGCCGCGTCAAATGGCTCCAGATTTCGATGGCAACATTTACAGCCCAGAGATCAACTCGACGTTCTTCTCATTCCAGTAGGATGCAGACGCAACGTCATCAAAAAGATCCAAGGGTCAAAGCAAAGATGGAGTAATGGCAAAACCCTAGCTCCAAATCTTGACGGTACATCTACAACCCAGAGACTATTTAGACGTCCTTCTTACTCTAGCAAAGTACAGATGCGACGTCAATACGGACCCAAGGGTCAAATAAAAGTGAAGTGACGGCGAAATCCTAGCTTCAAATCTTGATGGCAACATTTACAGCCTAGAGACCATCTTGATGTTCCTTCTTATTCCAGAAGGGTGCGGACGCAACTATCAAATGAAATTGGAGCAATGGCATATTCCTAGCTCCAGATCTCGACTGCGATATATACAACATAGCGATCACACGGATGTTTACCCTACTTCAGCAAAAAATCGATACATCATCAAAGCATAAACGAAGTGACGACATATTCCTAGTTTTGGGTCTTGACGGCAATACATACAAGGCCTAAAGACCATTGAAGATCATCCCACCCCAGAAAGGTGCGGTTGTGACTCATCGGGGCTTCAAATTGAGCCTAACCTCGTGTAAAAAGCACCACGGCAAATACCTAACGCTTGTTCTTCCGACGGTAATACAGATACTCCAACCTAAGAAGATTACTTGAAGATGTCTTGTCCAGCCTCAGAAGGGATCAGAGACACGACAGTCGCGGGGCTACTCGAGCAGCAATCCAAGGGACTGCATATCGAGAAATATATCAGCCAACGCGATTGCATGATGGACTTAAACCTAGTACCACTAACCTAACGAACCTCTATCGTAAAAGCGTGGGGGTTATCTACATTTTATGTTAGGATACACCTGCGAGATCCTCTCGACTCGCCTCGACTCGTAGGAAGAAACATCGTTATAAGACCCTCACGGCTCATAAAGATGAAAAGCCTTAGGCGACGGGGATATCAAGCTATTTCCTAAGTATTATTGCCCTACAAGGAGGTCAAGAATGACTCTTATATACTATCCACGGGCCACATTCGACGAAATTGGTAGAAGATGCCGCCATCAAAACAGAAAGGTGCAACTCACGGGCCTCGGGGCTTAGAACTACATTTCTTAAGAATTGAGATTCGAGTCAATGATAGATGACAACGCCGGCGTCCTCTTGCTATCTTCTCATATTGAAATTCTAAAAGTTATGTACGATATGCCAGCCCGAAACTAGTCGTATGCTATGCATCACTCTACACTACTTCACTCACGTATATATCTCTGTGAGCAAATTAGTGTGGGGCATTTGTTCACACCTGTTTGAGCGTTCAGTTACAAACATATGCGTACTTGGATGAGAAATAGCGTTGAAAGCATATTGATTTATATAAGTGTGTGGAAGGTTAATGCATGGCACGTGCATACGTGCAGAATGCATATATGTTTAAACGATACAATCGGAGGAAGAACATGTGTTGGAAATGAAGCATTCGGCAGTCAACAATAAAATGAATGCATTTAAATAAACATTTTATTCTACGGAGAAGAGATCACCAAATATGGGATCAAAATTACAAAGGTTTACAAAATAATAAACAAAGTTTTCTAAAGCCCTCTCAGCTTTCTCCACCATATCGAAGCGACGATCCTCACGAAGAGTCACTCCCCAACGATTAATGGCATGCTCATCGGTGAAAGCGGACATGATGGCCCACTGAGCCTATATCCGGCTCAGGAAATGAAAGGAGTGATCCTTCAGAGGCTTGGTAATCAAGCATGCCTCATGACGCAGTCGATCTTATCCTCCGCTACGTCGAGCATCGCCAGAGTCATCTTTGTGGGATGAGGAGGAATATCATCGAGCACGACCAGGAAGATCACCTAGAGCCAAATAGAGCCGATGGGGAGAGAAGATCTCTTATGGGTCAGAAGCTCGTGCATCACCGTGTCGCGTTGATCATCCGTAAGATTAGGATTCGCTAAGCGTGCAGCAAAACGATGAATAATTTCCTCGATAGGCACCTCCCATGACCGCCGAAGAGCAACTGGGCGATTACAGGCCATGACTCTTGCTCTGTTAAAATAGTTCTTTCCTTATGAAGGATGAGAAGAACATTGCTTCACATTATAAAGAGAAAGCATTCAAGTCTTGGCACAGAAAATGTTGTGCATGGTGGTGGAACTATTTCCAAGCTCTGACTAAAAGAAGGCATTGGAAAAGAAAATATTGACTCAGGAAAAATAATAATTGAGACAACGCCTCACGTGAAACACACGTGAGCGCCGGCGTACAAAACATATAAGCGCTGGAAACAAATAACCAAAAGGGCCAAACTGGCTTCATGTGTTAAACACGTGAGCGCTTATATGCAAAGTATATAAGCGCTGAAAACAAATAACTAAAAGGGTCAAACTGGCCTCACGTGTTAAACACGTGAGCATGCAAAACATATAAACCTGAGAACAAATAGCTAAAAGGGCAAAACTGGCCTCTTGTGTTAAACACATGAGCGCTTATATGCAAAGCATATAAGCACTAAGAATAAACAACCAAAAGAGGGAAAACTAGCCTCACGTGTTAAACACGTGAGCGCTCATATGCTAAACATATGAGCGCTAAATATAAGCAGATTAAAACCCACACTGGCGCCACGTGTTAAATACGTGGGAACATACTTTTTTAGCTTCGCATAGAATTAAATTCTATTTGGGAAAAATACTTCCCCTAATCTTTCTAAAAAAAGAGAAAGATATTTTCTAAATTGAGAACCGTCATATCAAAGATTCAATGGTGATTAAAAATCATCGAATATAGAATTAAATTCTATTGGGAGAAAATATCTCCCTGATTTTTCTCAATAAGAATGATATTTTCTGTTAAACAAAACCTGTTGATCAAATATCCAATGAGATGGGAAAATATTTCCCTATATCTTTCTAAACAAAGAAAGATGTGCTCTGTTAAACAGAGAACCCTTGGATTAAAAATCCAATGGTGATTAAAAAATCACCGTATAACAGAATTAAATTATGTATATGGGAAAATATATCCCTAATCTTGTTAAAAACAAGAATATATATTCTGTAAAACAAAAATGCACTAGTTCAAAGATCCAACGGTGGATAAAATCCCCCGAACAATTTTTTAAGCCAATTAAATCAACTGGTATCTATTAAATGAGAGATTTTTTCAAACGAATTAACAATTTGCCTTTTCTATATAAAAGATCCGAGACATCAAGTCTCATATCGAGAATTGACCCCATAAGCTTCTCTAAAAAGAACTGAGAATTTAATTCTCCTGAAAAAAGAAGAAGATCTTCTCGCTCTCTCCGACGCTAGGTAAAGAAAAGCAGAGATAAACATATCTTCTTTTCCTAGCATAAATAAAAAGGAAAATAAGGGTTTAACCCTTCGTAAAAAGAACTTAGTTCTTTCTCTGATCTGAGACATGAAAAGCAAATCTCCCCATAAGTTGAGAATTTAATTCTCATCGGGGAGATTCTGTTCTTCAGACTCAAAAACTAGGGAAAAGAATTAGATCAAAAGAAAAGACACATTTTTTAGGAATTTAATTTCTCTAAAATCAGGGTTTAACCCTACATGAAAAACTTAGTTCTTATAAAAAGAAAAGAAGAATTTAGTTCTCCAACAATAAAAACGATCCCAGAACTTCAAAACAGAAATTTTGGTGATTATCAATGGCCAAAATGTCATTAACAGAGATTAAATCTTTATAAAGAAAAGAACTTGGCGCCTCAAGAGAAACACACGTGAGCGCCAGAGAAAAATTAGTGCTTAGCACTATTATAGTGCCTCATGTGTTTCCCACGTGAGTGCCCAAAACAGAAAGCACAATGCCTCACGTGCTTCCCACGTGAGCGCCATACAAAGTGCTTAGCACTATATATACCTAGTCAAAATAACTAAGCGTTGGCACCGATTGGCAGCGCCCATGTCTATACGCCTCACGTGCTTCCCACGTGAGCGTCAGAGCTATAAATAAGTGCTTAGCACTTCTGAATAAAGGGAGAAAACCCAAGACCGAGTAAACAGAGACACAAACAAGTGCTTAGCACTTCTGAATAAAAGGAAAAAGATTGAGCAGACCGAGCCCAAATTGGCTAAGTCCCTCTGAAGTTCTCTTGCAGCTAAGCCCAAATGCTCTATTATGGGATCTTAATAAAATTTAATGATCCTGAAAATATTGCTAAGTTGATCTTAGTCTCAAATAAGACTAACGTATCCTTGGTTAAAATAAATTGAGCCCAAATGCTCACATATATATTTAAGTTGATCTTAATCTTAAAACAGATTAACGATCCTTAAATAAAATAAAGTATCTCTTGAACTAAGGGAATGCATACAACCCAAGTTCAATCCCCAAATCTAAAATATACGGATTTGGACTAATCCGCGCCCTACGGGCGATGATATAAACTAACCTCCGTATACAATCCACGGGCAGTCATAACAAACAAAATAACACACGACACGAAATGAACTACAGGAGCAGGAGAAAGTGGTTATCGCAATGCGATAACGTAATTAACTGCAGGAGCTTGCGCCTGCAGGGAAGAGCGTCCCCACAATCAAAAAACCCTCATAAACGAGGGGGAATCTGATAAAGTCTGCTACAATGGTCGTATCTATCCAAACCTCCGATATACGGTACCATAGATCAACTTAGTATTTTCGGAGAGGTGGATGGATATGTCCAAATAGTATCTACTCCCAAATTCAGACAAGACGTTCAATCTCAGTTCGTCTCTGTTTTCGGTGGTAAACAGTTTCAAATACCGTTAGGATAGATAACCTAGAAACACAGACTTTAGGATACATGTGACATACCTATAGCATACATCTGTGATTGTTTGTTTATACTTATACCTTATTTTGCATGTGACATCCTATATAACACTGTTCTAGTTATTACTATTATCATAATATTTATGATATGCCGGCGTCTGGGTTCTGCATGGCCTAAATACTTGACTTAGCACGTGAGTACTTCGCCAAGACCGCCGATCAGTGAGGACCATCTCACTGATATAGCTCTTATTGATGGTTAGTTATTCCTTGAATTTTTATTTCTTCCGCCACTATTTCCTGTTGTCGTTTGTGGCTATCTGAATATGTTTAGAGATAGATAGTTATATTGTTGTTTTTGATTACTGGTTGACAGCCGTAATGTGACTATGGGAGGATATTTCCTTATCGTAGGTAGCATGGTTGACTTTGTTACGTTCCCGATTTTTTGTATTTTGGGAAGCGGGGCATGACATTACATTGAGAAGATTGCCGAGCAGTGAAGCGTCTTATTTACTTAGTTATTTTATGGTATAGTTATTTACTAGTATGGAACTTTTATTGGATCTTTTGTGAGCCCATAAGGGACAACTACCGTTATTGTTTTATTTTCCTTGGATCGTACTGAACTTGATATTTACTTATTGCTTCCGCTATTATTTTGACTATTGTTTATTATTCTCGTGGCATATTGGACATGTGATGGTTATTTTTTTATTGCTCTTGATTACTGCATGACAGCCTTAATGTGACTATGGAAAGATAATTTTTTAGCGTAGGTAGTATGGTTGGCCGAGTCCCGTTCCGCTATTTAGTATATCTTGGGAAGCGGGGCGTGACAATATTGAAATCTTGTTTCTTACCCAATTCCTTGAGTAATCCTTGTAACCATATCATCTTTTTGCTGGCTTCCGTGATGGCCACATATTCGGCCTCTATCGTTGACAATGCCACAACTTTTTACAAGTGGGAGACCCAACTGACTGTTGTTCCCCCAACTGTGAATACGTACCCTATTGTGCTTTTCCCACTGTTTCGATCACCTGAATAATCCGCATCAACATAACATTGCATATTTAGAGAGTCACCCCCGAAACATAAACAATGACCAGATGTTCCTCTGAGATATCTCAATATCCACTTTACTGCATTCCAATGCTCCTTCCCCGGGTTTTGCATGTACCTGCTTACAATTCCTACTGCTTGTGCAATATCTAGTTTTGTACTCACCATTGCATACATCAAACTCCCAGCCGCAGTGTATATATATGGTACCCATGCTATTTCATCTTTCTGCTCTTGAGTTGTCGGGCACAACTCTTTACTGAGTTTGAAGTGTTTCGCTAAAAGCGTACTTACCGTCTTTGATTTGTCCATATTGAACCGCTTCATAACCTTCTCTACGTAATCCTTTTGCGTTAGACACAGTTTTCGTTGCTGTCTATCTCTCATGATCTTCATGCCCAGAATTTGTTTGGCTGCTCCCAAGTCCTTCATGGAGAATTTTTCAGCCATTATCTTCTTCAGACTTTGAATTTTCTGAAAATTCGGACCCGTTACCAACATATTTCCACGTAAAGGGAAAAAATAATGCAGTCGCCATTCTCAAAAGTCTGAACGTAGGTGCAGTGATCTGAATCATATCGCACAAATCCTATCTCTAACTTGAATTGATCGAATTTGAGATATCACTGCCTTGGAACTTGTTTGAGGCCAAACTCTTTCGCAGTCTACAAACCATGTTTTTCCCCTTCATCTCGTATCCCGGCGGCTGCATCATATAGATTTTCTCCTCTAAATCTCCATGAAGAAAAGTCGTTTTCACATCTAGCTGTTCAAAGTGCGAATCCTCCACTTCCACGATACTGAGTATCATCCAAATTGAAGTCATCTTCACCAATGAGAGAAATATCTCTTGATAGTTTATCCCATGCTGTTGCGCATATCCCTTGACTTCCAAATGAGCCTTATACCGCTTCATGCCATCAGCTTCATCCTTGATCCTGTATACCCACCTATTCGCAACGCCTTTCAATCTTTGGGTAGCTTCACTAGATTTCATGTATGGTTTTTCTTTAAAGAATCAATCTCTTTATCTATAGCTTGCTCCCATTACTTTCTAGCACCGTCATGTGTTGCTTCTATAAGGGATTCAGGCTTTTCCGAATCCGTGTACAATATGAAGTTGGTCACTAATCTTTCAGGTAGCCTCCTCTATCGTATAGTTCTTCTCAGAATTAGTACATTAGTTGTTGAACTTAGTCTTCAACCTGTTCTTGAACCTAATCCTGCACTGCAGTGCTCGTCTCCTCCATATTCTGATCTCCACTTGTAGGCACCTCTTCTGAGTTCTATCTAACTCGACGAACTCAGATATTGCACCATCCTTGGCTTACTTCTCTTCCTTTTACAAGTGTTACTCATCAAAGACGACATCCCGGCTTCGTATTACCTTCTTACTTGAGTAATACCACAGACGATATCCGAACTCATCTCCTCCATACCCGATGAATGAACACTTCTTAGACTTGGAGTCAAGCTCACTTCTTTCTGCCTTATCTATCAATGAATACACGATGTAACCAAACACTTTTATGTGTGAATAATTAACCGGTTTACCTGACCAAATTTCTTCCGGAATTCTTCCATCGAGCGCACTTGTGGGGCATCTGTTGATCAGATACACAACAACATTGACAACTGCTGCCCATAGGAATTTCGACACATCTGCATCTAAGGTTATACTTCTTACCCGCTCTAGGATCGTCATGTTCATTTTTTCAATGATGTCGTTCTGTTGCGGCATTTCCGGTACCGTCTTCAACCAACGTATACACTTCTGTGAGCAAAACCCCTCAAACTTTTGTGTGCAATATTCCCCACCATTATCGGACTTTAAGCACTTAACCTTCATCCCCGTCTGGTTCTCCACCTGTGAAATGCAGTGTTTAAAGAGACCAAACACACCGGACTTCTTCTTCATTGAATACACCCAGATCTTCTGGCTTGCATTATCAATGAATGTCAAGAAATACCGATTTCTTCCATAAGAATCTACCGAGTCCAGTCCCCATACATCCGTATGCATCATCTTGCCTCTAATCTGAAATTTGAGTGCGCTTTTCTTCCCACAAATGCAACTCTCATAAAGTCCCAACTCCACCTTTTTCAGCCTTGAAAGAAGCCCCTACCCTGAAGAATCTTCATATTCTTCTCGTTGATTTGCCCCAATCTTTTGTGCTACAACGAAGTCTCAGAATTTACTTCTGAATATGTTGCCAACGCAATTGAACCTCCACTGCCCCTACTGAAGGAATACAACGAACCACTCAATTTATCCCGTACGACCACCAACGATCCTTTGGAAATTTTCCACTGAGAATTCCCAAACACTGTAATATAACCTTCGTTGTCTAGCGGACTTGTGAAATTAGACTTTTCTTCATATCTGGAATGCGTCTTGCATTATTCAGTTTTATCTGACCTCCTCCCGACGGTTGCAATATGATCATCCATTTTCCAACAATTTTGCACGGCTGACCGTTTCCCACTGTCACATGTCCAAGGTCCCCTTGAACATACTTGCTAAAATAGTGCCGACCTGAAGTGCAGTGAAATGATTCCCCCGAATCTAGAAATCAGGTATCCGTCTTTGTGCTCTCGTTGGCCAATAGACAAAGCCCATGTTCCCCTTGTTTATGTGTAGACACTACATTGGCTTCCTTTTTATCTACCTTCTCATCTGAGCCTTTCTTTAAGAGTTTACATTCTTTTTTTCTGTGACCCTTCTTTCCACAGTTCTAACAGTCGCCTTGAATCTTCCCTTTTGATTTTTCTCGGTTCTTTGACTTACCTTTTTTCCTTTTACCCCTTTCCATCGTCCTGCCGTGATTCTTCACTGAAAGTGCAGAAGTTCCCGGACTCCTACCCACAGCCTTTTTCTTCATCTCATCATTTAATATGCAACTCACCGCACCATTAAATGTGAGGGTCCCTGAGATCGAGATGCTTACCGCCATAACGAGGTTTTCCCAACTCTCTGGCAACGAACATAGAAACAACAGGGCTCGAATCTTATCTTCAAACACGTTTGAAACCGATTCGAGTTGGCTAGTCACGTTGTTGAATTCAATCAGGTGATCTGTCACCGAACCGTTTTCCGCCATCTTCATGTTGAAAAGCTTCTTCGTCAGAAATATCTTGTTTGATATTAAAGGATTTTCATACAACTTTGCTAATGTTGTCATTAGCCCCATGGTTGTCTTCTGATTTGAGATATTGAAACTGTAATACCCTAGTTCATTCATACCAGTTTTATATTTTTAGGTATTTCTTTATTTATGGCTACTTCTTGATTTATTTCTCTTTGGGTGTGAATAGTATTATATCTGGTATCTGCATTTTTTTAATATAAAATATAAAGTCGAATAAAATATTTTAAAAATACATTTCATGGCCTGCATGATACCCCTAACTCCGCGGTAGTATCCGCGCATCTTGTTCTTGTCCCGTTCAGTGAAACGGACTTGTTTGGATGGTTACGCGCTCGTACGTACATCCAATCTTGGGGGTATGCATTTTCGTTATCCGGGCATTCATTTTGAAATTTGGACGCTACATATATTTTTCTTATTTTAAATCTGAATTTTTAGACCCGACCCGGACGTGTTTTGAAGTAAATTTATTTTTGCCAAAATCTCAACGGACGAATATTATATTCTTTAAATTATACCTACTCATATCTCTCTCCCTCTTTCATCCCCTCACCCCCTCACGTTCACTCCCTCCCCTCACGTTATCTCTCTCTTTTTCCCTCTCTTCTTTTTCTCTTTACACCTCCCCCACTCTCCTCTTTACAACACACCCCCACATTATTCCCTCTCTTTTTTTCCTTTACACCCTCACACACATTCTATCTGTCTCCCTCACTCTCTCTCTCCATCCTATATTTATACCCACCTCCACAGCCCATTTTCCTCCTTCCCTCTCATTCACTCTCTCCCCTTCCTTACACTCCGTCCGTCTGCTCCGACCACGACCCCGCACTGCGCGACGGCCACTCCACCATCGACGGCCTCATCTCTGCGAACTCGAAGCCTTCATGTACCGCCGCCGACGTCGATCCATGCGAGTTGTAGCCAATCCAAAAGCGAGAATTCGAGGCCACGCTACTACGGTTCCAAGGCTCGCGAGCCCCGGTTTTGTCACAACGATCACTTCCGCATCCGTGACGTACATTGCAGCGTCCGACCGATCCATCAACTCCGTGATATCGTCATCGAGGCAAGTGAACTCTCCTCACTTGCTTAACATGCTATAGTTATCTTATTAATATCGTTTCACCCGTAACTTGACACCCCATTTGGTTACGTAAATTCTGAAAATCACCGTACCCAATATGTCGTAAAATTAGTAGTTAATTAAATATAAATCCAATCATAGTGTTCCAGGGCTCAGATCGAAGCCGACTCGACGAACTTTAACCTTATATAAAATTCTAATGATTTCTGTTCTGTAAATGTGAAGATAATTGGATCGGAATGCGACTCTGGACTGCAGTCCAGAGCGTTTCTGATTATTGTGTTCTGTCCAAAGACCTGCGTCGCTGTGTTTTCCGAAGTTGTATTTTACGGAACCCTGCAGTAGATTAAATATATTTCTGTTAGTTAAACAAAATTGGTGGTTTCATTCCGATTCATCGCCGTTTGATATTTTAAACTGTATTTAAAAGGGCAGAACGTATAACTGTCCAGAACAGATTCTGAAATGACACACTGACATTAAAATGTGTATAACTTTCAACTTACAGATGTGATTGAGGATCCTTCTATTGCGTTGAATACCCTATCGAATTCCCTAGATTTCATTTAACTGTGACATCGCTAAATTCTGAGCCCAACTGGGTGCAATTCGTGTCGCGAAACGGACGTTCAGTTCTGAAACTGAATTTCCAGCCGCGAGCACTTAAAATGAAACAGCTATATCTTGAGAACCGGAATCCCGATTGAACTGAAACAAATTTTGATGAATTGATGACTGAGTGTTCTATTTATCTTAATTGTATCATTTTGATGAATTCTTAACATATTAATTTATGCAATTTATGTAAGTTAATGACATGCATATTGATTCATAACATACAGAGCTTATTGGTAGCATACATACATATATCATACCCTTGCCATATACTCAGTGTTAGTGCGTGTGGACATTGCATTATCGTGCGCGATAGATATTGGTTTAGGAGTGACGAGTACACCAATGGAAAGTGAATATCCGTGACAGTGATAAATACAGTGAACAATGATAAAATCGTGCCCAATGGAAAGTGAATATTCGTGACAGTGATAAATACAGTGAACAGTGATAAAACCGTGCCATTGGTATACTTGTACACGACTAGATCAAGATCATAAATAGTGTAAACCTGGAGGAAAAGGGGAAATCAAAGTGGAAAGAGTATCGTATTTAGCGGGACCGTGTTTAGAGGATGATCATTCGAACCGTGATACTGATACGTGTAGGATAGGATCTAGCGATCCGGCTGATAGGGTTATGTCCCGGGCATGTGGGCCGTTGTCTCGGGTATGTACGAGACTCCTGTTAAACATGATCCTCCTTCCACTATGTGATTTCAAACATGACCTAGAGACCGATAGGGACACATATCATATTCTGCATCATATAGTGACACCGTAATTACTTGCATTATTCTTACACCATTATTACCTCATATACCTGTTTTATCTTATTATAATAATATTGTTGTTGAGTCGCTCTGACGACCTGAGTATGCATGCTCAGTATGAGGAGAAGATTTAGGCTGGACCAGTGCATCACAGACTTCTTGTCTTGCCATTCCGAGTTACATTCGTTTGTTCCACTTCAGGTCAGTCTTCACATTGTTCCTTTCAGTTGCTGCATTTCTCATTACCTGCGCATCTTCACTGTTTACCATGATAAACTAGAAGCCGAAGTGTGACTACGGCAGGACATCTCCTTGACCGTAGGAGCATGGCTGGCCTTGTCTACCCCTCGTATTCCGTATTTTGGGAAGCGGGACGTGACATGGTTTTGTTGGTATCAGAGCATAGGATATAGGTTAATCGAGTTTGATTCTTTTTGTAGTTGGGTATTGGACCCAATACACGAATCAGAATACTCGTGATTAGGAACATGTCGTGCCACATTTCTATCATGATTCTTGAATCATATCTTTCTTTTATCCTTCGTCTTGATGATATGCGAACCACTTGGCATCTCGACTTGAAACCTTTTGGTTCTCTATTGTTTCTCCATGTTCCTTGATTCTAATACTAGGATTTGGGCGACTTGAGTGGAGTTATGTGATTGTAACTATGAACTGCAGCATGGTTACAATGCGGTACTCTATTTAAGTAACTTGGAGTCCTGGTCTTGATTAATTTCCGTGTTCCATGGTCTTCATATTGCCTTGATTCTCTTACTTTCCAGTTCATATTTTATCGCGAGCTTGAATCCTGTTTACCGTGCTTAATCCTCTTCAGTATCTTGACGTTGGATGAAGTCATCTCGGTATCTTACTTGTTCTTGTTTTCCCCGCTTTAGGATTATTCAATTCTGGTGCATCCCTTTGTTGTTGTCTTGGGAATGGATTTTCGCGGCACTTTCCACGCTCATATTGATTGTAAGGAAAGGAAAGTGATTCTCCAGATTCTCGGACATCCGGAGTTTATTTTGCTGGAGGAAGCAGTTCTGTAGGGCCAGTCGAGTTTAGGGCTAGGCCGACAAATAATGTTCTTTCGTCGATGGAGGTGGATAAGGAAGATGTGCCAGCTGTTGTTCGAGATTTCATGGACGTGTTCGAAGACATATCAGGTTTACCGCCGAAGCGAGACGTAGAGTTCGCGATTGATCTTGTTCCTGGTACAGCGCCAATCTTAAGGCATACTATCCAATGGCACTAGTGGAATTGGAAGAAGTCAAGAAGCAGGTTGCCGAATTGCTAGAGAAAGAGTTGGATTCGCAGCAGCGATTCACCTTGGGAAGCTCCAGTTCTTCTAGTCAAGAAGGAAGATGGCATAAGAAGGATGTGCATCGATTATCGAGAATTAAATCGGCTGACTATTAAGAACAAGTAACCGATCCCTCGCATTGGCGAATTATTCGAGCAGCTTAGTGGCGTGAGGGTATTCTCGAAGCTGAATTTGCGATCCGGATATCATCAAGTTCGAGTTAAATCAGAAGATATTTGCAAGACTGCGTTCCGAACTCGATATAGGCATTACGAGTATTTAGTGATGCCATTCGGAGTAACGAATGCACCGGCAATATTCATGGACTTGATGAACCGAATCTTTCCACCATTCTTAGACCAGTTTGTTGTAGTGTTCATTGATGATATTTTGGTCTACTCGAAGAGTATGGTAGAGCATGCTGAACACTTGAAGATTGCACTGCAAATGTTGAGGCAAGAAAAATTGTATGCGAAGATGAGCAAGTGCGAGTTTTGGCTCGAAGAAGTGAAGTTTTTGGGGCATGTCGTATCCGGAGAGGGAATCGCTGTTGATCCTGAGAAGATTGTAGCAGTTCAAGATTGGCCGATTCCGAAGAACGTAGCAGAGATCAGAAGTTTTCTTGGACTTGTCGGATACTACAGAAGGTTCGTGGAGAATTTTGCGCGTTTAGCTGAGCCTTGACCAAGCTTACGCGAAAAGAGGTACCGTTCATATGGACGGATAGATGTGCGTTAGCTTTTGAGGCATTGAAACAAAGGTTGATAACCGCACCTATTTTGACCGTACCCGATGGTTTCGGAGGATTGGTGATTCACAGTGACGCGTCTGGGAAAGGCTTGGGATGTGTTGTGATGCAGCACGGGAAAGTTATAGCCTATGCACCGAGACAGTTGAAGACTCATGAGAAGAATTACCCAACTCACGATTTGGAGCTAGCAGCTGTGATTTTCATTTTGAAGATTTGGAGACACTACTTATTGGGCGAAAGGGTCGAGATTTTCACTGATCACAAAAACCTAAAGTATGTGTTCACGCAGAAAGAGCTTAACATAAGACAACGTAGATGGTTGGAGCTGATGGCTGACTACGATCTTGATTTTAAGTATCATCAGGGAAAAGTTAATGTTGTGCCGGATGCGCTTAGTCGGTTGCCAGCAATACGAATGTTGACAGCACAGAAAGAGCTTATCGATGATTTTCGGAGATTCGAGTTGGAGATCCTGCTACTGCATTTTTCGGGATAGTTAATGCAGCTGCAGGTACAGTCGTCGTTGATCGTTAATATTAAAGCAGCACAGTCGCACGATCCAAGATTTCGGAAGTTCCGAGAACAGGTTGAAGAAGGACTTCGAACGGACTTGTTGATTCATGAAAATGGTTCGTTGCGATATGGTAGCCGTTTGTGTGTGCCGAAAGGAGACATTCACGAAGAAGTTATGAAGGAGGCACACAGTTCCGCATATTCCGTACATCCAGGAGGCACGAAGATGTACCGTGATCTATGACAAAATTTCTGGTGGGAAGGCATGAAAAGGGAGATCGCCCGCTTTGTAGCAAAGTGCTTGGTGTGTCAGCAAGTTAAGGCTGAACATCAAAGGATAGCTGGTTTATTGCGACCACTTCCGATTCCTCAATGGAAGTGGGAACATATAACCATGGATTTCGTGACAGCTTTACCGCGGAGTCCTAAGGAAAATAATGCAGTTTGGGTGATCGTTGATCGATTGACCAAGGCAGCTCTTTTCATACCATTCGAGTTGGTCAGTCGACGAAAGCGTTAGCAGAACGGTACATACAGGAGATTATGAGATTGCATGGAGTGTCTGTGAGCATCGTTTTTTATCGTGATACCCGATTCTTATCACACTTCTGGAGAAGCTTACAGGAAAGATTGGGGACCCGATTGAAGTTTAGCACTGCTTATCATCCCCAGACAGATGGCCAATCAGAAAGAACGATCCAAACTGTTGAAGATATGTTGCGAGCTTGCATGGTGGACTTCAAGGGTTCGTGGGAGGATCATCTACACTTGATGGAGTTTTCGTATAATAACAGCTTTCAGGCGACTGTACAGATGGCTCCATTCGAAGCGTTATATGGTCGCAAGTGTCGTTCACCTGTTTGCTGGGACGATGTCGGAGAGCGAAGGTTATTGGGACCAGATCTTATTGTGCAAACCGTGGAGAAAGTTAATACGATCTGGAAGCACATGAAGGCGGCACAAGATCGACAGAAAAGTTGGGCCGATACATCGAGAAGACCTCTAGAGTTTGCCATTGGTGATCTGGTATTCTTGAAGATATCACCAACCAGAGGAATAAATCATTTTGGGAGTCGAGGCAAGCTTAGTCCTCGATTCGTGGGGCCTTTTGATATCATCGAGCGCGTTGGAAAAGTAGCGTACCGATTGGCTTTACCACCATCTTTGGCGAGTGTTCATGACGTGTTTCATGTATCTCAACTCCGTAAGTATGTTCGAGATGAAACACACATGCTAGATCATTCAGAGCTAACAGTAAGGGAGGACTTGACCTATGAAGAACGACCAATGTCGATTGTTGATCGAAGAGAAAGGGTCCTTAAGAACAAGATAATCACTCACGTATTTGTTTCATGGAGGAATCGCTCGCACGGAGAATCGACTTGGGAACGAGAAGACGAGATTCGATAGAAGTTTCCACATCTCTTCTCTTAGATTCATGTTTGATTACCTTTCCTTGTTTTAGGAATTTCGAGGACGAAATTCTTTTTGTAGTTGGGTATAATGTAATACCCTAGTTCATTCATACCAGTTTTATATTTTTAGGTATTTCTTTATTTATGGCTACTTCTTGATTTATTTCTCTTTGGGTGTGAATAGTATTATATCTGGTATCTGCATTTTTTTAATATAAAATATAAAGTCGAATAAAATATTTTAAAAATACATTTCATGGCCTGCATGATACCCCTAACTCCGCGGTAGTATCCGCGCATCTTGTTCTTGTCCCGTTCAGTGAAACGGACTTGTTTGGATGGTTACGCGCTCGTACGTGCATCCAATCTTGGGGGTATGCATTTTCGTTATCCGGGCATTCATTTTGAAATTTGGACGCTACATATATTTTTCTTATTTTAAATCTGAATTTTTAGACCCGACCCGGACGTGTTTTGGAGTAAGTTTGTTTTTGCCAAAATCTCAACGGACGAATATTATATTCTTTAAATTATACCTACTCATATCTCTCTCCCTCTTTCATCCCCTCACCCCCTCACGTTCACTCCCTCCCCTCACGTTATCTCTCTCTTTTTCCCTCTCTTCTTTTTCTCTTTACACCTCCCCCACTCTCCTCTTTACAACACACCCCCACATTATTCCCTCTCTTTTTTTCCTTTACACCCTCACACACATTCTATCTGTCTCCCTCACTCTCTCTCTCCATCCTATATTTATACCCACCTCCACAGCCCATTTTCCTCCTTCCCTCTCATTCACTCTCTCCACTTCCTTACACTCCGTCCGTCTGCTCCGACCACGACCCCGCACTGCGCGACGGCCACTCCACCATCGACGGCCTCATCTCTGCGAACTCGAAGCCTTCATGTACCGCCGCCGACGTCGATCCATGCGAGTTGTAGCCAATCCAAAAGCGAGAATTCGAGGCCACGCTACTACGGTTCCAAGGCTCGCGAGCCCCGGTTTTGTCACAACGACCACTTCCGCATCCGTGACGTACATTGCAGCGTCCGACCGATCCATCAACTCCGTGATATCGTCATCGAGGCAAGTGAACTCTCCTCACTTGCTTAACATGCTATAGTTATCTTATTAATATCGTTTCACCCGTAACTTGACACCCCATTTGGTTACGTAAATTCTGAAAATCACCGTACCCAACATGTTGTAAAATTAGTAGTTAATTAAATATAAATCCAATCATAGTGTTCCAGGGCTCAGATCGAAGCCGACTCGACGAACTTTAACCTTATATAAAATTCTAATGATTTCTGTTCTGTAAATGTGAAGATAATTGGATCGGAATGCGACTCTGGACTGCAGTCCAGAGCGTTTCTGATTATTGTGTTCTGTCCAAAGACCTGCGTCGCTGTGTTTTCCGAAGTTGTATTTTACGGAACCCTGCAGTAGATTAAATATATTTCTGTTAGTTAAACAAAATTGGTGGTTTCATTCCGATTCATCGCCGTTTGATATTTTAAACTGTATTTAAAAGGGCAGAACGTATAACTGTCCAGAACAGATTCTGAAATGACACACTGACATTAAAATGTGTATAACTTTCAACGTACAGATGTGATTGAGGATACGTCTATTGCGTTGAATACCCTATCGAATTACCTAGATTTCATTTAACTGTGACATCGCTAAATTCTGAGCCCAACTGGGTGCAATTCGTGTCGCGAAACGGACGTTCAGTTCTGAAACTGAATTTCCAGCCGCGAGCACTTAAAATGAAACAGCTATATCTTGAGAACCGGAATCCCGATTGAACTGAAACAAATTTTGATGAATTGCTGACTGAGTGTTCTATTTATCTTAATTGTATCATTTTGATGAATTCTTAACATATTAATTTATGCAATTTATGTAAGTTAATGACATGCATATTGATTCATAACATACAGAGCTTATTGGTAGCATACATACATATATCATACCCTTGCCATATACTCAGTGTTAGTGCGTGTGGACATTGCATTATCGTGCGCGATAGATATTGGTTTAGGAGTGAAGAGTACACCAATGGAAAGTGAATATCCGTGACAGTGATAAATACAGTGAACAATGATAAAATCGTGCCCAATGGAAAGTGAATATTCGTGACAGTGATAAATACAGTGAACAGTGATAAAACCGTGCCATTGGTATACTTGTACACGACTAGATCAAGATCATAAATAGTGTAAACCTGGAGGAAAAGGGGAAATCAAAGTGGAAAGAGTATCGTATTTAGCGGGACCGTGTTTAGAGGATGATCATTCGAACCGTGATACTGATACGTGTAGGATAGGATCTAGCGATCCGGCTGATAGGGTTATGTCCCGGGCATGTGGGCCGTTGTCTCGGGTATGTACGAGACTCCTGTTAAACATGATCCTCCTTCCACTATGTGATTTCAAATATGACCTAGAGACCGATAGGGACACATATCATATTCTGCATCATATAGTGACACCGTGATTACTTGCATTATTCTTACACCATTATTACCTCATATACCTGTTTTATCTTATTATAATAATATTGTTGTTGCGTCGCTCTGACGACCTGAGTATGCATGCTCAGTATGAGGAGAAGATTTAGGCTGGACCAGTGCATCACGGACTTCTTGTCTTGCCATTCCGAGTTACATTCGTTTGTTCCACTTCAGGTCAGTCTTCACATTGTTCCTTTCAGTTGCTGCATTTCTCATTACCTGCGCATCTTCACTGTTTATCATGATAAACTAGAAGCCGAAGTGTGACTACGGCAGGACATCTCCTTGACCGTAGGAGCATGGCTGGCCTTGTCTATCCCTCGTATTCCGTATTTTGGGAAGCGGGGCGTGACAGAAACCCACTTGCGGAGTCAAAGATAGCCTAATCGTCGTGAAGGCTTTCATATCTAGTAGATTTCATGTCTCATCGGACATCTTCTCGGGCATTTCGCCCAGCAACGGAAGATACAGATCTTTCTAATATAAGTAGCCATCCATCTATATCTGCTACCAACCATATTTATGACCATTGAACTTTTCAATTCTTATCTTATCCTCCGCCATCTTTCGTTTATACTGTAGCAGCAAACTTAACTTCTTCTTTGGATCTGAACTAATACCTTTGAAAATAAAATCTAAGAAGATAAAGAGCGAACACAAGCATTATCGTCCACCGTCAATTTAGATCGTAAAATCAAAAGACCTTTCGGATCCCTAACCATGCTCTGATACCGGTTGTTGAGGATATAACATAATATCGCAGAGAAGACAGTACACGGAACAATACTAATGGCCAATCCACGCAATCAACAACGCAAATAATAACGAAAGATAAAACATAAAAGTACGCAAGAATAAGAAAATCACAAACCAAAATAGACAAGGGACTTGTTAACGAGATTCACTCACCGTATGGTTAGTCTCCGGCAGAGCGGAATTTGCAAAGTTCTATTAGATCTTGAATTAAGTATTACACTCATGAGTAACCCTAGGAGATTTCTTTTAAATCTTTCTAGATGCGTAGCCGTTGCCCTATTTCTTTACAATAGTCTTTAATTTACTTGGCAAAATATCATGTGAGAGACCTTATTTATAGCCTAACCCTAATTCTATACAGATTAGAGATAAACCCAGAAATTGCTAAATATTTGATTTCCATAACAGACCGCGTCTGCCTCCTTGAGCCGGCTCAACATGCTCATGATCCGGCTCATGTACACAAAGAATATCGGGTAATTCCATCATCTTGTGAGCCGTCTCATAAAGACTTGAGCCGTCTCAAGCATGGGGTCAAGCCGGCTTAACAGCCGTCTCATATACCCAGAGAGTTGTGACAATTCTGGAGCACTTATAAGTCGTCTCAACGGCCCATAAGCCAGTTCAAGATCAACTCTCAGCAAGAAAATCCACAATATCAACAAAACAATATGAGACTTGTGGTTCACAAAAAATCTAAAATTGTGTTAATATAAGTCTTTTGAGGAGTATAAGTGCAATATGGTATAAACCTTCAACCTTCATGGGTGTGTTGTACAATTAATTAAATTGCAAATTTCAATAGGTTGTGTTTATTTTAAGTAAATCATCAATTATAGAGTTCTGATATATTTCCAAGCTGAGGTTAGTCTCAGGTCATTTGGAAGTCAAATGTCTGGAATTTTGATAATATTTGAAAAGAGTGTTAATATCAAGTCATTAACAACTAGCATTTCAAAATAGAGTATTTGAGTGCTAGTCATAGTTTCTGTGATTAAATTGCTAGAGTTAGGGTTTTTTAATTCTTCATGCAGATTCAAAACATGTGTGTAAATTTTTGAATCATAAATCCACTCATATGCCTTTGAATCCTTGGTTCATGGAGGTCTTGATCTCCTTCAGATGTTATCTTCCATAGATTTACTGCGAACGCTAATGGACGGCTGAGATTTGATCTGGAGGTTATCTCCTTTAGCGTGTGGATCTCAATGGGCTTGGATTTGAGGTGAGCCGAGCTACCTGTATGGGAAGTCCCGAGGTGGTTGTGCCACCGAGTACCCTCCGACGATCAAGTTAGTGGTGTAAATTGGGCAGAGTAGCGGCTTAGTGGAAAGAATTGCGTATCTCGATCGTCTGAGAGAGGGGTTTATATAGCGGCAGCAATGGGCAGGCAGGCGCGAGAATCACGCCGGTCGTTACGCCCCTGACGTCACGCTTGCGTGATAGGCGGGATCCTGCATTATTGGCGGGACAAGCTCGTTAATGGGGGATCGTGATGACGTGGAACGTAGGATCGTGGGCAGCGGATATCTCGTGCATAGCGAGATTCGCGGAGCCGTAGCGTAGGTGCCTGTGATCAGCGCTATGGGTCGGTCAGGATGAGACCGAGGAGGATGAGCTCGGCGAGAGGCTCGGGGACGAGCGGGAGGCCGAGGCATTTTTGTACCATGACAGCTCGAAGGCGAGCCGGGGGTGGTCTGGAAGGCCACCGAAGGTCGGGAGACCCCTCAGGTCGGAGGCCCGATGTGAGGTCCTAACCGAAGTTCTTGATCCTTTCTTGTAGGTTTTGGGATACGTCATCTGCAGTGTGTCAGCATCTGGGGAGTCATCGATATCGAGCCTCATCAGTTCCCAAACCCATCATCCGTGCCGTCTTCAATTCCAAGCGGCAACCAACGACTGCCATAAACAGTTGACTCCGGTCCTCCTACTGTCAACGACAGGTAACCGAGTACCGACGGTGAGTGATAACTACTCGCCGACAACCATTGTCGGCGACTGAGAACCGCCATGTTGATCGCAACGATAGTGGGCTGTTGACGATTGTCAGTGGGTTGTTGACGATTGTCGTCGCCAACCTAGCTTGAGCTCAACACAGCTCATTCGTTATCAGCTCGAGCTCCACACATTTAGTTTTGATCTTTATACTACCCAAACCCAATAATAAAAATGCCCAATACCAAATATCCATATCCAAATTTTCCAATACCCGGTATAGCTCACTCCACATTTAAATAATTTAAATAATTGGTTTTAGTACGCTTTAGAAAGTCTAAACCCAAACCCAATTAACCCACACACTCAATAGGCCAAATCCCCAACTTGCGTCGCCTTCGAGATCTAGTCTCCATTGCTCGTCTTCTCCCTTCGTTCTTTCGTCGGCTTCGTCGAGAACGACGCTCCTCTCTCCTTTGATTTTCCTCGAGCTAACAATCCCAAACCCTGACTTCGAATCCTTCACAAATTCTCTCCAAATCTCCTCCAACTAGCGCTGCTCGAGCTTTCGAAGGAGGTTTGCATCTCTAAATCCCAAACCCTAACTTCGAATCCTCTATGATTATATAACGCAATCAGTTTTAGATTTAAATGGACGTTCATTATCTAACATTTTGTCGAAATGTTTCGGATTATATATTGTATGCGTGCTTTTCACTGTAAACTTTTTATAGACAAATCGAATGATATATAGAGTAACAAATTCAAGTAGAATTTAGGCTGATATATCATTTTATTGCACCATAATGTGTAATTCGGCCCTTTGGCTGATGTTTTTGTAATGTGCGCCTGCCTTGTGATACCGGCTTTTGTTTAATTCAGTATATTATGTATAACGTGGCCACTGCAGTTATAGCCGGCATTTTATGTAGGCATGGCTTCTTAGCTGTTGGCCGTGATGAATGCCATTAACTTGCTATGTCTACTATGATGCTTCTTTTATATAAGTTAGCATGCATGTCGGCTAGTTGTGCATTCTGTAATGTTTTTTTAACATCCTAGTTAATATGTATGTCGGCTGAGCGTGCTTTTCATGTTGTAATGCTACCGGTAACCATTTAATGCCCCTAACTAACTTGATTTAAAAATAATGATTCAAATTCACAATTAATTACTAAAACAAGAACAACTTATGCTACCTTATTATCGTAATTTGTTCCATTAAATTTGGTATTATATTTTACATGTCTTGATTCTTTATATAACCGTCACATATATGCATTCATCCATATGTCTCCATACTTAGGGTATGATAGTTTTATCTAATAGATGTAGGTTCAACATAAATGTTAAAGTTACAATTTATGACACCACATTTTCTATTTTACATGAAACCCACTAATATGTATTCCATTTTCATTGCCAAACACGTGGTCCCCTTGTCGTCATTAAGGTGACATCTCCCATTTAAAACCTTGGGAAATATATATTTTTGGTTTTATACCTATGCTTATTCGATAAATATTTGTTCATATGAGGCATTCTTTGAAGTCTATATGCAGGCTAAAAAACTTTTTAGCGTGTTAGAGAAAATATTTAATTGGTGATATGTGCTCGTCAACCGGCGGTCTTTGCCCTCGAAGGGGGTACTCTTCTTCTAGGAAATATCACTTTGATTTAGTTCATACCTATTGCTTTTCATGGCAACCAAATGCTGAGCAAGGAGCTTACCTCATGATCAGGGGTAGATGCATGAATTTCGGTTAGTGGGGGCAAAAATAAAGATAATGTTTATATAATTTTAAAGGAGAACAAACTTTAAGATACATTGGAAGCTTATATCATAAAGGCACTTTGAAACCCCCACACCACAAAAGTAAAACATAATTTAGCAAGTGTTAAGAATATAATTATTTATGAGTATATTTAGTCAGTAGATATTAGTTGGTTTAATTAAAACAAGAGTCCATATAAATCTATATATAGAGAGTTATAGATCACCTCTCAATTTAACAACAAAATATTTCCTCTTGATTATTTTTCATGGTATCAGAGCTATAGAAAATAATTTATAGGAAACCCTAATTTCCCTAACCCTAATTTCCCTGGCCACCGCCGTTGCCTTCTCCATCCTTCACAATTGAATAGTAAAAACAGCTGCAGACGTACTGTGAAGGTGATCAATGTAATACAATCCATTCTGTTCATGCCCCCCCACTAATACACTGCTTTGTCAGAAGATCCTGTATCACAAAGTGAGATGGATAAAAAGTTATGGAGCAGGTAGAATCATTTGTAAGCCGATGAATAGAAAGTAAGTTTTGTTTTAAAGATACCACAATTAAAGCATTTTTTGGTGTAAGGATGAAGTGAGAAATCAGCAGAGCTAGAAACAGGCGTGGTATTACCATCAGCCATGAAAATCAACTTGTGACGACCAGAAGTAAGATCAGACGGTCCATCACGAGACATATGATACGAGGCGTCGGAATCAGCGACCCACGACTTAGAATGAGAAAGGAATGATATATCTGATGGAGTAGAAAGGTTGGCAGGAGCTACAGAGAAAAGGAGACGACGCAACTGGCTTCACTCAGCACTGGATAAAGGTAAATTGCCGGTAGAAAAGGAAGATTGGGCAGTAGCAACCGATGTGGATGTCTGACGAGCTATAGGCGTATCATCAGGGTAACCATACTTCTCCCAACACCATTCTTCATGATGATTAATGCTGCCGCAATAAGCACAATAAAGGCAGGCACGACCACAACTATGTCCATGAGAACCGCGAACACGAGTAACAATTGAGACTGAATCAGAATCCATAATGAATGGCGCAAAAGTAAATTACGAGAGAGCGAGAATGAGGTGCACAAGCAACAAAATCAACAAATCAACAAAAAACCAGGCGGAGGCGGCGGTTCACAATCCATTCTCAAATACGGGAGATCCAGAGCTAGAGACCATTAGGCAACCACTAAAATCCAGAGCTGCTGCGATCGTAGAGAATCGAGGAGAGGGGCTGCGATCGGCGAGGGCCAGAGGAGGATTGCTATTGTGCGTTTCACGAAGCACCGAGGACTGCTGATGATGAGGGGCGTTCATGATGAGGGCATGGACTTCGTCGGTGCATTCATGAGGAGGAAGGCAGCGATCGAGGAATGTGATTGCTGAATGGAAGAATCGACATTTGCTTGAGATAGCTCGTTCTCTTATTTTGCATATGCATGTTCCTACACGGTTGTGGAATTTTGCGGTCTTAATTGCATGTTTTTATGCCAATCACATGCCTTCTCCGGTCCTTGGCAATCGGTCCCCTTTCTCTATTTTGTTTCCACATGGCAATCTTTTTCGTGTTTCTCCTAAAGTGTTTGGTTCTATGCTATTCTCGTATACTAGCTCCTCATATAGACAAGTTAGATTCTCGAGCTATCCGTATGGTGTTTGTAGGTTACTCCCGATCCCAGAAAGGTTATGTTTGCTTTGACCCAGCCTCATCTAAAGTTTGTACTTCATGTGATGTTACTTTCTTAGAAGATCAAGCCTATTTTCCACCGCCTGTTAAGGATCCCACTCTTACTATTCCTGTTCCTCACCTACCTTACTCAGGCTTGATTCGTTTGTTCAACCTGTGTGTCCTAGTTTTCAGCCTGTAGCCCTTTATCCGCAGGTGTATCATGTCACAAGAAAGTTGTCCCAACCCCTCCCTCCAATACTTCTTCCAACGATTCTTTTGCAGGTACTCTTATACAGTCCATTGTTCCTGGTTTTCCACCGCCACTGTTTTCAGAAGAAAATCTCTCTTCCTATTGCCTTACGTAAGGGTAAGCGTTTCTGAACTACTGCACATCCGATTTTTAATTTTGTTTCCTATCATAGACTGACACCATCTGCTCGTCAGTTTGTTTCTTCCTTATCTGCCATCACTCTTTCTTTCTCTATTTAGGAAGCTCTTCAACATCCAGGTGGACATGCAGCTATGGTAGAGGAGATTGCCGCACCGCGTTCTATCAGACTTGGAAATTGGTACCTCCGTCTTCAGATAAGAAGGTTGTCGGCTGTCGATGGGTCTTTATTGTCAAGCATAATCCAGATGGAACGATTGACCGTCTCAAAGCTCGATTGATGGCCAAAGATTTTACTCAGCAGTATGGTTTGGACTATGTTGAGACTTTTTCGCCAGTTGCTAAATTAATTTCTGTTCGTGTTCTTATATCCTCGGCTGTTTCAAAGACATAGCCACTTTGTCAGTTTGATGTGAAAAATGCTTTTCTTAATGGCGATTTTTCAGAGACTATTTATATACAGCAGCCTCTTGACTTTAAGCGACCGGGGGAGTCTATGGTTTGTCTTCTATAAAAATCGTTATACGGATTGAAGCAGTCACCGCATGCCTGGTTTGAAAAGTTTAGTATGGTTCTACGGCAGAGTGGATTCAAATGCAGTCGCGCCGACACATCTATTTATACACAATCGTCCTCAGGACAGGGTGATCGTACTGGTGTATGTTAATAATATCATCATTACTGGAGATGATTCTACTGACATCTATAAGGCGAAAGAACATTTGGCTTCATACTTCGATACTAAGGACCTCGGGCCAATTAATTACTTCATTGGAATTGAAATATCACGGAATTCTGGTAGATTACAGCTCTCTCAGCGTAAGTATGCACTTGATTTTCTATCCGAGACATGATTTCTGGGATGTAAACCAGTAAACACGCTTATGGATTCCTCAATCAAACTATCTCGATTGAGCTCTCTCGGATCCTCCATTACCAGACCCAAGACAATATCAACGTCTAATTGGGAAGCTTATTTACCTTATTATCACTCGTTTTGACATTGTCTTTACCATTAGCATAGTGAGTCAGTATATACAGAATCCTTTAACCTCTCGCCTTAGGATGGTTGAGAATATTCTCAGATATATCAAAAGTTCTCCAGGACAGTATTCTTTACAAATCATCATCTATGTTGTCGCTCACGGCCTTTGCGGATGCTGACTTTGCTGGATCCATTGATGATCGTCGTTTCACGAGTGGCTATTGTGTTTTCTTAGGAAAAAAACTTGGTTATATGGCGGAGTAAGAAGCAAAATGTAGTAAGTCGTTCTTCTGTAGAGATTGAGTATAGATCTATGACGCATACAGTTGCTGAGTTGGTATGGCTTACCTCTCTTTTGACAGATCTTGGGGTTCCTTCTCTTCTTCCAACTATGCTCTTCTGTGACAATAAACCACAATTTATATTGTTGAGAATCCAGTTTTCATAAGCGGACCAAGCATATTGAAATGGATTGCCACTTCACTCGTGACAAGATGACGGATAAGATGGTTGCACCCAGCATGTTCATCTTCGACTCAATTAGTAGATATTCTTACCAAAACTCTTCCTCGACCAGTTTTCGCTCATTTTCTGTCCAAGTTTGGCATGATTGACATCTATGCTTCAGCTTACGGGAGAGTGTTAAGAATATAATTAGTTATTATATATTAGCTATGAGTATATTTAGTTAGTAGATATTAGTTATGGATATATTTTGTTATTAAATTGAGAGGTGATCTATAACTGTATATTTAGATTTGTATGAACTGTTATAATTAAGCAAATAAAATATTTCCTCTTGATTATTTTTCAGGAAGCAATATAAATTTTTTATATTATAAAAACATTTTGAAACCCACACTACAAAAATAAAGCATAAAATTAAATATATTAAGCAATGAAATTTTCTTATGTTATAAATGAAACCCACACCACAAAATTAAAGTATAAAATTAAATTTAGTAAGCAATAGAAATTTTTTATATTATTAAGACACATTGAAATCCGTACCATAAAATAAAGCATAAAATTAAATTTAGTAAGCAATAGGATTTGACCCAACATCTTCATTGAAGTAAACTAGCTTACCATCTAAGCTAGTCTCCACTATTGATTCATTTTAGCATATATATATATATTCTTAAAAATTATATTTGTTTCCAACTGACATTAATCTTTTGTATTTTTATAAAGGTTCAGTGGGGGCAGTTGTCCCCGCCGGAGTATATGGATCCACCCTAGCTTTAGATGTCACCTTTGACAACCTCTCGTATTTCAATATAAAGACCCTCGGCAGATTTCGTTGTCTCCAAATTAAAGTCGATTTTAATTGCAAACCCCGTCTTCATTGAATCTCATCATCTTATGCTCAAAACCATAGTTTAAAATCTCGGCTGGTCTTGATCCGAGATGCTTGATTATAATCCAAAAAATAATTGTGCGAGTTCCAAAACTGATGTCATCCGTTACCGAGTTATATTGGGTTTATCATTTGATTAGTTTAAGTAATTTTAATACGTTAGTGGGTTTATTTATAAGGGCGTTTATTTGATATTATTCAATAAAAAATTATATAAAAATATTAGGGAAAAATGTCCAAGCCCCCAACTTTGAAAAATAATAGGTTTAGGTCCCTGACCCAAAAAAGATTGTGAAAAACTCTCTAAACTTAAAGATTCTTACGTTTTAATTCCTATAACGCATTTACTATTGTTTTATACCAATATTGCCCCTTCAGATAAATTACTATATTTACCTTATAAAGTACTGCATTTATATTGAAATAGGTCAAATCCAATAGATATAATAATTTTACTAAAAAAATGTAACAGTTTCATGTCAAATGTAGTATTTTAACACAAATTTAGTACTTTATAATATAAATGTAGTGTTTTGAAAGATAACCATTGTACTTTAAAAAGTAAATGCAGTAGTTTACCTGAAAATGCATTATTGGTATAAAACAATTGTAAATGTACTATAGGGACTAAAACACAAGAATCTTTAAGTTTAGGGAGTCTTTCACGACTTCTTTTGGGCCAGGAATCTAAACCTATTGCTTTTCAAAACTAGGGACGTAAACCATTTTCCCTAAAATATTATAGTTATTGGTACCGGGGATTAAAACAACAACCATTTTGGACATTTATTTGCTAATTTATTCATAGTTGCTTTTCTGTTTATTTAAATAATTTCATAATTCAACTTTTTGTCAAATAATTTAAAGTCCAATGTTCTCGATCTGCAATAGCAGATATGGTTGAAATGGCCAATTTCGATCCAAAAACACCAATAACGATTTTGAGATTTTTATCCTCACTCAAAATAACGTCGTCTTCTCATCTTCACAAGTGAAGAATCCACCTATAAAGGAAGAACATTAAAATGTTAGTAAAGGACACATATTCTTATGCAATCTTACCGAACATCTTTTAAGAATAAAGGAGAATAAAGTCAACTTTTGAACCTCTAAATTGCGTTACTTCCAAGCCCTAAATGAGCTTTAGTAGTCCCCAATAAAGAAATGTGAGAACTTTGAGAACCTCTCTTTTGATCCATTCGCAAAGAAAAAATGTGTTTTAATATGCATTTCTTTTTGAGGAAAAAGATCATTATTTTATTATAATATTTTGAATTTAAAAGTTGAATTACGAAAAACTCCAATATTTGGTTTATAACATCAGGAGTTAAATTTAACATAAAATCAGAAATTTTAGACTATATTCTTATGCATTGTGCCCCATAAAAACAAATCGATGTTTTTTCTCTCCCCAATCTCTTTCCCTTCTTTTTCGTGACCTTGCTTATCCCTGCTTGCTATTAGCTATAGCCTTCCTTAGGATATCAAATAAATCTTATAAAGTTAATAAACTCACTATTAGCTATATACTATGGATCTTGTTTCTTGTTGAAGAAGAATTTGAATGCTTGAAAGGGACCAAGAAAATGGTTTTAATCACTTATTTAAATATGCTAATAAAGAGTAATCTTGGAGTTATAACTTCTTTTGGAATTTGAACTCGAATTCTGTCTCTTATGAGTTCGTAATTTGACGAATTTTGAGCTCAAATTTCTATGATGAGGATTTAAGATTGGCGGTTTCACCATTTTAGATATTGAATTAAAATTGATTATCTATATATGACTAGATGTTGTGTGGGTTTATTTTCATTGGAGAACTTGAATAAAACATGTTCTTTAATAGATAAAAGAATTTTGAAGCAGAGAAAGAAAACGGTGAAAGAGATGAAGTTAAAAAGAATTTTGATAGGGGAAGAGAGTTTGCGAACAAGATGAAGCAAGTCCTAACATAATTGATTGTTGGAAATAATAATGAAGGGGAAAGTGAGCTTTTGTCGGTCCTAGCAATTAATTAAGATAAGTTCAACAAATCTCAATCGTATGATTGTCTTTTTTTGAGGTAAGATTAGGGTTTATACCTAATTTTTCAATTTTTCAAGTGAACAGAGCCTTACTATCTCGAATATTGCGTGGCTAGCTTTAAAGTTTAAACTGTTGCTGGGAATTGATCCCTATAACACAAGAAATTGCAGGGTTTGAATTGTTTGGGATACTTTTAAAATGATTTAGTAGAAGTGAAATTTTACTCTTTAATTTAATTTTAATATTTGATTATTCTTTATTTGGGGTAGAATTTTTGTGTTATTTAGGACTTTGGTCAATGAGTGTGGATGGTGGCTATACATGATAGATCATTACGGAATGTCTGGAATAATGTCTTAAGTAAATGTCATCTACTTAAACCGACAATGCTATCCACATAAGTCATTAAAAGTAAACCTGAACATTTCCCTCTTTATAAATTTGAGAACCTCGAATATTTTCAAGCAATCTATTTCGATTTCATCAAAGTTCATTTTGCAACTTGACACGCTTAATTTTGCTCCGATTAGTGATAATTATGCGTCTCCCATGAGGGATGCTGATGTCGTTGAGTTGTGGAATGATGGAGTCATTGATGGATCTAAGAATCCAACCAAGAGTAAGTTGGTCATAAATGATCCAAAATTTATATATTGACTTACGGATGAGTCAACTTTGCAATCAAAGGAGGGAAAGGTTGCTTGCGGACATATTGTTTTGCCTTCAATATAATCAAGCATTTGTTATGCTCGTTAAAAAAACCTGGACTTTGGTCTTCCACACCATGTAGTTAAGCTTTGTTAATTCATATGTCAATGTAGGAAGAGACCGAGAGAGAGAGGGAAGTTGAAGTGGAGGAAGAGGGTATTCACGTGTCGGCATTTAAACATAAGAGCACAAAATCGAAGAGTCATAAGGCTGCAGTGCTTTTATACCATAAAAAGGTTAAAAATTTATCTTTCGATAGAGTTGATTTTATTGAAATATATATATACAATGATTTATTAGATCTTTTATTTAACAATATATAATGTTTAGTTCTATAATCAAAATAACTAATCCTTAATATGTCAAATTGATTGGAACGCAATTTTTTTTAAAAAAATTTCATTGCCTTTAATGATTATGATATGATATCGTAAAACAATAGATAACTCTTTAAAAAAAGAAAGAAAAACATATGATAGAGCACCCAAAAGCTCTTCGGCTCTTCCATAAACTTATTATTAGTTTTAAGGACGTGAGTAGTCTTAATTTAAACATACAAAATGTATGCATATGCTCTCTTCCGTTTAGATTCTAAATTATTTGTTTTCGCAGAAGTCTGCCAAATCTATCACAAATCTTTGTTTTGGTTAAAATGCTGTATTTATCTCTTCAGACTTTTGGGTTTAGTGTAGTAAAATTTGCAGCATTTGTTGCAAACAACAGCTACTGTAGTTCTTTCGGAGAAAAAAAGCTTATTACAGTTATATAGATAAACAAAGTGTCAACGTTAAATCCACTATTGTTTTTTGTAAGTATTGCTATAATATATTCAAATGCAAATAATATTTAATGTTTGACCAAATAGAAAAACAAGTTATAAAAGATGCTAATATTTTTATTTAAATTACAAGGAGTTAATATTCACAATAAATACGATTCTCAAAATTTGCAATTTTTTATTTTTGCATCCAAATTTTTTAAAAATTGTTGAAGTTTGCGACTTAATTTAAAAAACTTTATTAAAATATCAACCAAACAAGAAGATGCTTTTTTTCCTTAAACAAATTTGATGTTAAGCTCAATTTTCTAACAACCAAATAGCCCCTATAAATTCTTACTTTGTTATCGTAAAATAATTTTTCTAAATTGCGAACTCACAAGAAAGACATACTAAATACATAGATAAATGAGTAAAATGGTTTTCATACCATTTTAGTCAAGAATATTTTGGTAACATTTTTTTTTTGAGTTTTGATAACAATAAATTGATCTTTGATATAATTTAAATAGTTTTTATGAACTACAATGTAAACCTAGATAATGATACAAATCAAGTGACCAATAGAAATATAAGATAAATAATTTTGCTTCTATCTCCATCCTTTTTCCTTTTCTATTCTTTTTTTTTATTTCCCTCCATCTTCTGCTTTCTCCTAAGATCCCCAAAATCCTTAGTCCCAATCATTTCTCCGTATCATTCATCACCTCTCAATCCTTGAACACCACATCACACACATCTTGCTTACCGCTGCTTCAAGTTTGATCTCATAGAAATCTGAGTGAAAAGGGCAATCTTATGATTATCGCTTTTATGTTGCAACAAACTGTTTGATTTCTTTAGATTTTGTAGATTCGTTTCTTCGATGCATTGCTGTTAACTGTTAAGTTTCTTCGTTTGAGTGATATGGTTGGCTTAATATAGATTCGGTAGTTTGTCACTTCCCATTGAAATTGACTTAGATGCTGAATTTTTTTTAACTTTGTTATTTTTTCCATTTCATAATTTTGCATGAGTTTTGACAATATAATGCATTTAGTTTATGGCAGGGATTGCTAATTTCATTACAAAATCTATTTTAGATATGCTACATGGTTAATTATGTTGTAGGTTGTCAATATTGTGATTTTCTCCCTTTTTTGAGTTAATACTCATTGAAATTTTGACCGACGAGACATAAATGTTTTATTCACTGTTCGTTTCCTTTTAACTATTCATTTTATTGGTTTGCATATCATGTGCTAGTGATATTAAGGTCAAACATTATTGTATTTTGATGATGTTTAATTTTTCATTATAGCATCGATTACCAATTCCATTGCTAACACTGTTTTTTGATAGGATGAGCAAGTTAAGGGAAGCTGGTGTCACCTATGCCTATCTCCTTTTATACATCGCCTTATCTAGTGGGCAAATTTTCTTTAACAAGGCAAGTCTCTCTCACCCACTTTTTTTTTCCATTTCAATGGACAAATTTGCATCGATGAAATTTCAGCTATTGCTCTTCCCAAAATAAAGACCGAAGGAGAGACAAATCAGTAGCCGCTCATTAGGATTGAGAGAGGCAAGAAAAAGAAAGAAGATTTAGAGAACAGAGAATTATTTAACTCTCACAAGTACACTTTTAAGTTTCATTCGAAAAATATTAAAGTTGAAAGAAGCATTGATTGCCTAGAATTTTACTGCCGTGGTAACTCGCCTAAATGGATAGTTTTGGCGCATATTCCACCCGTCAAGCTTTCTTTTTTTAAAACACCAAAATGTGTGAATTGTATATCAGTAATTGTAACAAAAATTAATATGACAAGAGGTCCAATTATGTGCTCCTTCGAGAACTCTTCACATCAATTGTTCTAAAAGACCGAAGAGTAGACAAAAATATAGGGACTAAACTTATGGGTTTTCTTTTTCTTTTCTTTTCTGTTCTTATAATTTGATAGAGCCACTCAAATCACCACCCCCAATTTTTTCCTAGCTGGTGCTACTCATAGGCAGCCAAAGATTGTGACCATGAATATTCTGAAAGGTAGGAATGTAATATATATATATATATATAGCATTCTTTGAAATCTTAGATAATATCTATATATAAGATTCTGATCTCGATCCTAGATGGCTGAATCCAATCCCAAAAATAACCATCCGAGTTCCGAGATTGATACCATCCAATTTCGAATAGTATTGGGTTTGACATTTAATTAGAGAGGTTCCAAAATTAAGTTTATTAATGGGTAACTACGTTTAATATAGGGGTTATTATAATTTATTTGACATCTTGACAATATATATATATATATATATATATATATATATATATATATATATATATATATATATATAAGAACGAGGGGCAATTAAATATATTTTATTTATGAGTGTACTCGGGTTTTTGATATAAGTGGGTTCCAACAATAAGATTCAAACCTTGTTGAGTTTTGGCACATCTTATATCTTATACCCATATATTTCTCATAGTTTTTCCAATGTGAGACTAATTTAGTCTTACATCTCAACACACCCCCGCACCAGCAACCATCACTTTTTCTTGGTGTGATTGTTACGTGAATTGCACAACACTTGTAGAGTTAGGTCTCACAGAGGCACTTTTTTTTGTACTTGCAGAGGTATTGTCGAGGTTTTTGGATCGAGCTATTAGCTCCGATACTATGTTAGAGTATATATATATATATTTATATATATATTCAAGAATGAAGGGGGCGATTAAATATATTTTATTTATGAGTGTACAAGGGCTTTTGATATAAATGGGTTCCAACAATAAGACTCAAGGCTTATTGAGATTTGACCCGTCTTATATCTTATACCCATGTACATTTCATAGTTTTTCCAATATGCGACTATTTTAGTCTCTCACATCTCAACAGACATTATTGATAACTGAAAATATATTTAGAAGTTAAAATATTTTTATTAGATACTAAAATAACCACCCAGATAAAATTAATTACTTAAAAATTGTCAAATTGTTTATTGTACTCTTACTATTTATCTAAGAATTTGACAAACTTTTAAAATCTTACTTTACCAAATAGTATAAAGTTTGATATTTCGGGATGGCCAATTCTGATCCCAAAAGTAACTTTTCAATACCGATATCAATTCCAAGATTTTAAACCTTGATATATAAGTAAATAGAAATGCTTATAAAATAGTTCCATTAACGCCTTAAGTGTGTTTGATTATGATTACGAATCCACGGATTACTGCATCGTTTACCTGAGCCTCCACCGCCTCTGTAACTGCAATTGTGCACATTGACCGCTTGTCATTGTCTCCTCTCTTCCCGCCTCTGTTGCTATCACCTCCTCCAACCAACTACAATGTCGTTGGCTTCATAACAATTGCTAAAACCAGGGTTGGTATAGAAAGTATTTCAATAGTTACACATTTTAGGGATTTTCTAACATACCAAATACAACTGTTATTGTTGGAATAGTTTAGAATATATTGTTATTAAGGTATACCGTATCATGATGTTTGTACATCAAGTAATTGTAATCCCTATATAAAAAGGCCATTGATCACATAATATAGTATCTAAATCTTTTCTCTTTTATTGTTTAAAATGGTATCAGAGCGGGTCTCTTAAACCTTAACCCTAATCGTCAAAAAACAAAAAAAAACAAAAAAAACTTGCCGCCGCCCCTCTATGCCTCCTCGCCCTCACCTCCAGATCCTCGTACTCACCTCGATCGTCCCCGCCTCGCTCTAGCCTCAACACCCTTGTCTCGACGCCCCTAGATCGCTTCTCTGCACCCGGATCACATCCATATCGCACCCAAATCGCCTCGCACCCAGATCGCATCCAGATCCCACCCAGATCCCACCCAGATCGCATCGCATCCAGATCGCCTCACACTTATGTCCTCCGGCCCTCGACGCCCCCAGCCCTCAACGGCTCTCGTCTTGCTGGATATCAAAATCCCATGATGATTTGATCTTGAGATAAGAACTACACTTTCTATTGCTTGCTTTCTTTGCATGCGACGTTCAATATGACAGACAACAAGATTGATCCTCCGGTTTCCGATTACAAAACGGAACTCCGTCTAACTACCTTTACTCTTTGGTTTTAATAATTTTTTTGGAATGGGCACACGCCATTGGACATGCCCTCAAAAGTAAGGACCTTCATCACCATCTCTTTCAGGAAGCTCCATCAACCTCCGATGCGCACTGTTCATGTTGGTTTTAAAATGACAACATACAAATTCTATGGAGCCCAGCTGTTATCGGGCTATTATGTATCTCTCTACTACGAAAGAGGTGGTTTCATCTCAAATCTCTTTACTCGTCAGAAGAAAGCTGTCAGCGGCTCCATGATATCTTCCATGAGCTCACCACTGCTACTCCAGATGATGATCTACATGCCTTTGGGGCCCGGTTCCGAGGGCTTCTAGAAGAATAAAACATATATCAACCCATCTCCTCTGATCCAGTCGTTACCAAGAGCCGGCGTGAGGCTTTTATTAGGACTTTTTATTTGGCTAAGATGAAGTCTCACTTGGATGGAGTTCGCTCCTTTATTCTCTCAGGACGGTACACCTATCCTGAAAAGTATTCTCGCTGCTACTTATCATGTCCCTCCACCAGACGCTTTTTTAGTGGAGGCTCCATCTTCTGCTCTTGTTGCTCAGGGCCGTAGCTGAGGATTTCCCCTGGTCATGGACGTGCTCCTATTGGTACTAGGGGTCGTGGGGGACGAGATCGCGGACGTGGTTGTAGTTCCCTTTCTTGCTCTCATTGCGGTCGTACTAACCATACAGATCAATTCTGCTGGGAGAAACATGGCTATCCGGATCAGACTCCTATTGCTCGACAAAGTACGGCTCCTCCATTCACAACTACTCAACCGCCAGCATCATCATTCTCGTATATCTCTCCTGAAGACTTACTTCACATGCAATGTATTTTCTCTCATATCTCTATTACCAACTTAACCACATCAGGTATATCTCTATTATCTCAGTCAAACCCTTGGGTTCTTGACTTCGGTGCTTCCGACCATATGATTCATACTGCTTCCGACTTTATGTTTTCCACTTCACATAAATTCAATTTCATTGTCAATGGGGATGTCCTTCCTGTTTGTGGTTGTACCAATATTGATGTGACATCTGCCTTATCGCTTAAAAATGTTCTAGTTGTTCCTTCACTTCGTACAAATTTTTTATTTATTCGTTGCGTTATTAATAATTTCAACTGTTCAATAACTTTCTCTTCTAATTACTTTGTGATCCAGAACAACCAGACGAAGGAGCAGATTAGTATGGGTAAAGAAGTTAATGGCATATACCACTTGGATGCGCCACCTTCCGCATTTGATGCCGTTTCTACCATTTGCTTGTATCGATGTCTTGGACATCCACCTCTTCCTATGCTACGTACCATGTTACCTGATATCTCTTTATCTGATTTTTCATGCGAGTCATGTATTTTAGGGATACATTTTCATTCATTCTTTCCTTCAGTTAATAAACGTAATTCTTCGATATTTGAGTTAGTCCACTCTGACATCTGGGGTCTTTACAAGCATACCAGCATATTTGGCTACAAATATTTTGTCACTTTTTTTGATGATCACTCTAGAATGACATGGCCGTTTTTTTACGTGATCGATCTGAATTACCACATTTGTTTAAAACATTTATTAATGAAATGGTTAATCAGTTTGATACCTCTATTAAAACTCTAAGAACTGATAATGCAAAAGAATACATGAGTCGTAATTTTCAAACTCATTACCAACCTCGTGGGATTATTCATCATACTTCTTGCTCATGCACACCACAATAAAATTGTATTGCTGAAAGAAAAAACTGCCACTTGTTGGACGTTACTCGTTTTATCATGCTTAACATTCATATCCCAAAACGCCTTTGGAATTTTTCCTTACTGCATGCTTTTTGATTAATCGTATGCCTTCCACGATTCTTTAAAATCAAACACCGTTCTCTATTTTATTTTCCGACCAAGGCCCTTTCCCCCTTCCTCCTAAAGTGTTTGGGTGTGTTTGCTACGTTCATAATCACCAATTAACTCATGATAAATTGGATCCTAAGGCTGTTAAACATATATTTGTTGGTTATTCTAGGATTCAAAAAGATTATGTTTGCCAGCTTCCTTCTATATCCACTGTCGTAGTCTCACGTGATGTTACCTTTTTTGAGGATCATACCTTTTATCCTCCAGCGGAAAGTCCTCACGTCCCACCACCGCCGTCACCACTTCCTATACCTTTAGATGACCGACCAATTCAAACTGAATCAACTACTATCGAAGTTCCTCATCCTTCTTTCCGGTTACACAGGTCTATAGACGTCGACCGAGAGCAGTGATAGATTCAACAGCAAATACTGAACCTCCTCCTTCATGTATACAGCCGGGAGCTGACGAGCCCGCACCTCTCCCTCCTTTTGATGGTTTGTCCGACGGCTTACCAATTGCTCTTCGCAAAGGTGAACGAATATGCACCACTTTTCATCCTCTTCATTTATTTCATATTATCGTCTTACTTCAGCTTTATATCAGTTTGTCTTTTCTTTGTCTGTTGTTTCCCTTCCTAACTCTGTTCAGAAAGTTATGAGTCATCCAGGTTGGTATAGGGCTATAATGGAAGAGTTGTATGCACTGAGGTCTAATCACATTTGGGATCTGATTAGCCTCCCTTCACAGAAAAAGGTGGTTGGTTGCCGGCTGGTCTTTGCTGTCAAACATAATCCTAATGGCAGTGTATTTCGTTTGAAGTCCAGTCTTGTTGTCAAAGGTTATACTCAGCAATATGATGTCGACTATGCTGAGACTTTTTCTCCAGTGACAACTCACTACTGTTTGTGTCTTTATCTCTTTTGCGGTTACCCGCGATTGATCTCTACATCAGTTAGACGTCAAGAATACTTTCCTCAATGGCGACCTTTCCGAGACAGTTTATATGCAGCAGTTTCCGGGCTTTGAGCGTAAGTCTCTTATATGCCATCTTAAAAAATCTATCTATGGCCTAAAACAATTTCCTCGGGTATGGTTCTATAAATTCAGTATGGTCCTAAAAAAGATAAATATCATAAGAAATTCAGCAGATCCATCTCTTTTTATACATAGACGGAAAGAAGGAATGCTTATTTTCCTTATTTATGTTGATGACATAATCATCACTGGAGAAGATTCTGAGGGTATATATATGGTCAAAACTCATTTGGCCTCATAGTTTCACACCAAAGATCTTGGTCATCTCCGGTACTTTCTTAGTATGCAGGTATCTTGAAATAAGAGGTCATTATTTCTCTCACAACGGAATTATACTCTCGATCTTTTTAAAGAAACAAGATTTCTTGGCTGTTGCCCTGCTGATACTTCCATGGATACAACAGTAAAGCTCTCTCGCATTAGTTCACCTGATGACCAGCCATTTTCCGATCTAGGTCGGTATCGACGATTAGTTGGGAAGCTGATCTATTTCAGGCTATTTGTCTAGACATATCCTTTGCAGTCAGCACAATAAGCCAGTTTATGCAAGCTCCCTTAGTTTTCCATCTTTGGGCCGTTGAGCGTATTCTCCGCTATTTGAAGCGTGCATCTGAGCAATGTCTTCTCTATAAATCATGTTCTAATCTATCTCTTATAGCTTATGTTAATGCCGATTTTGCCGGATCTATGGATGACCGTCGTTTCAGGAGTGGATTTTGTGTTTTCTTTGCGGAAAATCTAGTTATTTAGCGTAACAAGAAGCAACATGTCGTTGCACGCTCATTAGCCGAGACTGAATATAGGGCTATGGCCCATGCCGTCTCAGAATCGACGTGACACTCTACCTTGTTTCGAGATCTCAGTGTTAGTTCTACAACACCAGTTTGCTTGTTCTGTGACAATAAAACTGCAATTCATATTTCAGAGATCGAGTGTTTCACGAACGCACAAAACACATAGAAGTGGATTGCCACTTTATCTGGGAGAAAGTTGTTGGAAAAGAAAGTCAGTCTCCATCATATTTCTACTCATGTACAGATTGCAGATATTTTGACGAAAACTCTTTCAAGACTTGCATTCGTTCATCTATTGTCCAAGCTATACATCACTGATATCTATGCTCCAGCTTGAGGATAAGTGTTGGAATAGTTTAAAATATATTGTTATTAGGGTACACCGTACCATGACGCTTGGGCATCAAGTAATTGTAATCCCTATATAAAGAGACCATTAGTCATATAATAAAGTATTTGAATCTTTTCTCTTTTATCGTTTAACAATTATATAATTTTGGAAACTTTTAGATTAGAGCAAAGAGTAGCTACGCGGTTTTCCTGCACAACAGACCATGTAACACACTCAAACACTTGGTGTGGGTCCTATGCACTTAAGTGCAGTTCCCGCTAATTTTGTGAGCGTTGTGGGTTGTGTAGGAACCCTTTTGCCTTTAGATTATACCATAAAGGCATAAACGCTAATTTAATATTCCCATTATCACGTGTATGGGAATCGCTTCCTTCAGAATGTTAGGTTCTTGAAACTCTTGCATATGTTGCTTTGCACATACTGAATAGACCCTTATGGGCCCTATTTACTTATTTTGGCTATACTGTTCCTCTTATCCATAATAATAAAACAGGCATCTTTCTGTTTTTATACTGTTCCCTTTCTGATTTTAGACCAGACGGGCTGAAGGTTGCATGGAGCGATGGTCCATATAAGAATAATTATCACATGTGTATATAAACAACAAAATAGACATTCAAATGGGTGAACTAACACAGTCAAATTATAGGGATGAGTTGGATGATATTGCAAATGCAAGCACCTAAATGTGCAAATGAATCTAATTAACCCTAATACGGAAGACACTCTTTCCATGGATTTTATATCCTAAATATGAGATGAGATGCAGCATGCATACATGAAGCAATAAATGATGGAGCATATTCATATGCCAGTCAGGAACACAACTAGACTCGGCATCCCTGGGTATGAGTCAAACAGAAAAATGTATTGACCTAGGCATGATACACTGAGACACAGTTTATCTGACGATGTAGATCTAGAAATAGACAACTTGGCATGACTGGAGGATATCTGGCGATGTAGATTGTGGAATGTGGATCAGTTACTTGTGTTATGGAGATGCAATTCAATGTCTTGGTTGAATTACTTAAGAATTTAAGGTGCAAACACCAGGATCTAAAGGTTTTTGAGAAGTTCTGTTCCAAGAAAGCGATCTTCAATTATCATATAATTGTATCATACGAAAATAGAGCCTCATACCTACAAATATACAAGGTGTAGCCAAATCCTGATCATACGCTGCCAAATCTACTAATGTGAAGACCCCTCTCTTTTAAACCGTTCTATAATAAGTCTAATACAAATAGACTTGCTTATATATAGAGCTAAATGTTATCCATATACTAAACTGGACAATCCGATCAAAATAAAAACCCACGACTTCTACTTAGATGCTAGGGTCAAACCACTGATTCCAACTGTAAAGCTTCAAGTACATCCAAAAGCTCACAATTAGGTCAAAATAAACACAAAAGACGCTCAGCTCTTAAGCTATAATCATCTTTAGATGGTTATTTATTTGTGTATGCTTTGTGATTTGCAATATTGCAATGTTCTGGTGATTGTTTGCTGCCTTAGGGTAACTAGATGAATAATTCTGAGAAAGAATTCATTTACCATTTCTTGGTAAAATTATGAACCCTCTCCTTGAATGTCCTTACGGTCACAATATAGGCAGAGAATATATTTGCATAGTCTGGTACATGCTGTTCATTTTTTAACTCACAGAGGTGTTGGTGTGATTGCTGTTATTTTAAGTATAAACCACTTTATTAAGAATGGTAGGAGTAATTTATCATGTAGAGCATTATATCTCATTATCTAATGTTACAGTATTGAAATGGCTTTAGCAGCTAACTTGTTATTATTATGTTGGGATAAAAATGCAATCAATATGACGGTGAATAGATGACTCATACCTGTGAGATTAGTGTACAGCTTGACATAGCGATCTTGCAAAATTAATATTGTCTAAATACTCGGCTTATTAGTTGTCATTACTCATCAGTATGATCACACGGTTTTATTCAGAAAGTAGTACACAAAGGCCTGACTTTTCCATTTTGGTAGGTTAATGGATTTTGCTAGCTGTCTTTCCTTTTAAATCTTGAGACACTCCTAGTCTCCTTGATCCCAGATAGGTGTTTAAATTAAGCAAAGGAAACAAAAACCATGATGACATGACAATGTACTAGAATTTTATTATCTAACTTGTTTGATTGCTGCAGTGGGTTTTATCATCAAAACAGATCAACTTCCCTTATCCAGTGGGACTGACTTTACTTCATATGCTCTTTTCTTCTGTATTATGTTTCCTGCTCACAAAAGTTTTTAAGGTAGCTATTCTCTTACTCTGGCAACTCCTCGATTTTTTAAGATCCAATAGTATTAACTAACAAACTGCAGTAACCGTTGAATACATGAAATTATTTGGAGATTTTCTTGACATAGTTCTTGCTGTTATTATTGTGGCGCTTCTTTATCATTTAATTCTTTGCCAGATCATAAAGATTGAGGAGGGAATGACGTCAGAAATGTGAGTATTTAATTCTATCCAATTATTTTGAACATTTACAGCTAAATTGCATATTGACATACTGTTAAAACTTGTTTAACTTTTCCTAAAAAGTCGTTTCAAATTTTGTCATTTAAAATACCATTATAATTCACATACTACTGGAAAGCTGGCATGACATTACATGTTTATTACTTATTCAAAGTGCTTATTTGCTTTGAGATTCTTTATCCCAAATATTTATGGTCCACTGCATGAATCCTTTTCTCTATTCACTAATCAGCTCAGTTAGTGGCCATTTCTTAATAGTACTTGACGTTAACATGGATTTTATTCTTTATTTCTCTTTCACTAACAATCATATGCATATCTTCTGCTTTTAATTTGCAGATTTTCATAAGCTTAGTTTATTTTTGTCTCATCTTTTGGTTAGATAGGGGTTGGTATGGCTATATAATGCTGTAAGTTGTAACCGTTAATTAGATTGAAACAAAAGAGGGATGTTGGAATCATAGAAGCCCTTGGCACCTTATTTAATAAATGAAGTGGTTATGATGATTTCCATTGAAGAGAATTCCCTCCTATTATATTACATGTATGTGCGGTGCGTGCATGCGTGTGTTTTGTTTATGCATGTACACATGTATTCATAAATTCTTATATGTGTTTGTATAGGTGAGTTTTCAATTGCAAACGAGTTTGCAATCTAAGAATATGAGAAATCTTTATTCAAACATGATTTTGATGATTGATAGTCCATACCATTCATATATGGAAAATCTAAAGATTTGGTGCCATCTGCACCCATGCATCAAATGGGGGCAAACTAATGTTTTCCCAATGTTTGAACATAAAGTTCATTCAATACTATGTTGCTACTTCCAGCGGCATTTGTTAACTTGGCCTTTGTGGATTTTCATGGAATTGGAACTGCATGTGGATATGCTTTTTTTTTTTGGGCTTGCAATTGTCAAATTTTTTTTGAAAATAATTCGGTTCCTGGGTTGGCACTAGAAATTTGCTTGAGCGCACATGAACTTTGATCGCATAAGAAATATTATTTAATTATGCTTTACTTTTCTGCTAAGATTCCAAGTTTATATTTGAAGTTAACAAGTACCTTAATCCTTAGATACACTTCATCAGTCATACCAATTGGTGCAATGTTCGCAATGACCCTTTGGCTGGGGAACAGTGCCTACCTATACATATCTGTTGCATTTGCACAAATGTTGAAAGCTATCAGTTAAGTCCTGGCTTTAATTATTTTGATTAATTAATTTCCTATATTTATTAGATTTGGAAACTGATTTTATTTTTATTCGATTTTAATGATTATCAGTTTAATTGATTAATTGTGTTGAATGTTGCAGTGCCTGTAGCCGTCTTCATTCTTGGAGCAGCAGCTGGCCTTGAAGCTATGAACTGCAGAATGCTCGTTATCATGTCCATCATTAGTCTGGGAGTTATCGTGGCTTCTTATGGGGAAGTTACTGTCAGTTGGATTGGAGTAGTATATCAAATGGGCGGTGTCATTGGTGAAGCCCTAAGACTCATTTTTATCGAAATTTTTGTCAAAAGAAAGGGTGTCCGCTTGAACTCAATATCAATGATGTACTATGTTAGCCCGTGCAGGTAGACTTTGCATCTTCTCTCCTCAATTGACTTATCATACTATTCTCATATTTTAACATAGGGTAATTACCCATAACTATGAGTGTTTTTCAGTTAACTACTTTGAAGTTTTGAAGTGTTGCATTTAATGGAATTTTAGAGGGAAAAAACTCTCTAAAATCCAAAGTTTATGGGAGTTTCCTATAATAAAATAACTTTAATTGGTGTGGTCAATAACACTTGTAGTTAACTGTAGTTTAGTGTAATTTAACCTTTAACATATTATAATTCATTTGCTGCAGTGCACTGTGCCTCTTTATTCCATGGATATTCTTAGAGAAACCAAAAATGGATTCAGGCGGGACCTGGAACTTTCCACTACATATATTGCTGCTCAACTGCCTCTGCACCTTTGCGCTCAATCTTTCAGTTTTCCTTGTAATCTCACGTACTAGTGCATTGACAATTCGTGTTACTGGAGTTGTGAGAGACTGGATTGTAGTTTTATTGTCTGCTGTGATCTTCGCTGATACGCAACTGACAGCAATAAACCTTGTTGGTTATGCGATAGGTATGTATTAATTCCATGCTCTCCTTCAATGGTCTTTAAGCCTTCAGGGGTTAAAGGTTTTCACTTCGCTAATGTTACATTTACCTTTATTTCTGTTCTTTTTTTCAGGCTCCCAATATATTTCGTTAATCTGTAGGCTTATGACGTACTTTGCTTTTTCAATCTTTTTTCTTCATATAATATACTACCTGGTTCGATAAAAAACCCATTAATGAAACATGGGGAGTCTCCCACTGTTTTACCTTGAAAGAAAATATATTTTTTCATCTATAAGCTTAAGCTAACAGTAATCTATTTTCCCCCTATTATTAAACTACTTTAAAGTTGTGTCATCTAAAGAATCTGTTGCAAAAAGGGAATCTTTTCCCAAAACACTATTTTTGCTCTTGGATTTTTTTGCCCTTGCCTTTACATTTTATTCTTTTCCTACCCATTTCCAAATTCCCATATGAGGCCCAAAAAAAAAAATATTTTGTGGGTTTTTTCTAATTATTTGGTTTTTAATTTTTAATTTTTGTTCTTTTTTATTTCCTTAAATTATCCTTGGATCCCATGGCAAGCGATGATTAGGTATTGATTTAGAAAGAAAATTCCGTTTTTTCTAAGAGAATCAATAGTAATTTTTTTATCTTCATCATTTAAAAAAAATCAAGCATAATAGAATAAAATGTGTTTACTAGATAATCCATTCTTTATATTTGCTTATAGAAATTGTAGTTGCTTTAAAGTTGGTGCTCGGGTTTCATTATTTAACTAATTATCAATGTTCCTTCGAAAAAAATTATCAATGCTTAAAATTTTTTGGAGTACTTTCAAAAAAAAAATATAATCGAAATATGGATTTCTTAAAATAGAACTAATATTAATTTTCTATGTTATTAAAAATGGGTACTATCTTTTTCTTGACAAAATGAATGTACATTGATTTTCTATTTGCTTTTTCAATTTTCTTAGAAATATCTTGAATCATTTTGATCACACGCGTTACGCGTGGTGTCGGGTCGATTTCTAGTGAATATAATAACCATCCTTGCTTAAGAAAAGATTTCCTTTCATTACGCACACAGATCACCATTTTTGTTTTCTTGTTTTTTTTTTCTATTTCCTTTTCATCTGGGTGGTTTTTGCTGTTGAATGCACTACTGACATAAAGATGATCATATGCTCTAATGTTATTATAGACATTGTTATTTTTCAGCCCGAGCTTCAAATATATTCATATTTCTTTTATTGATGATGACAATAACAAAGTGAGTCAACCCTTTTTTTTGCCGTTTAGCTCTGTTATGGGCCTCTTCTCGTAAATTAGTACACAATATTGATTATTACTGTCTCAATCCATGTTTATGTCGGTTTGGCCTTAACCCTAGCAGCTCCTCTGGTACTCACTCTGTTGCATATGTCCAAACCATTCCAAGTAATTCACCCTTATCGTATTCTCCATTGATGCTAGCTCTAACCTTTTTGAAACAATCATGCATTCTCCATCCATCTTGTCATTCTCATTTTACATTATTTTATATTGGAATTTTCCTCAAATCGTCAGTATTCTTAATAGAAAGAATATAGAAGAGGAGATTTCAGCCATGCTCTTGTTTTTTTAGTTTATTCTTTTATATTTAGTCAGCTCGCAAATATTATTTATGCCAGAGATCAAGGTTGATGTATATAAACTATAGAAATAAAAGGGCTTTTCACCAGCTTCTGATTAATCCATTATTGCTCATAGAGCATATTATTTACTATGATGTTTTGGTGTTATCTGTAGCCATCGCGGGTGTAGTTGCGTACAATAATCACAAGCTGAAAAAGGAAGCATCTGGTGCCAACTCAAACACGGTTGAAGAAGATAAGCAACACCAGCAATCAAATGATGAGATTGAAGAGAGAGGATTAGCTGCAGATAGATGATAGAATATATGTTTCATACAAAACTTTGGGAGGTGAGATTATTTTTTCTTTTTCAGACATCGTGTCGATTTTTCACTGTAATACAGAAAATTGAATTGATTTTTATGTGGCTTTACAGCTACTGATTGTTTCAATGTAAACCGATACAGATTTTTCAATATTTGGATGTTCCAATCTATAGAACTATACTGAATTGTCTCATATTATGTGACTAAAAGCTTCTTAAGCCAATAACTTAATTTCATTTTGGAGCAAAATTGTGTTCCAGTCTCTATGTAACAGGGCATATATTGCTTGTTGAATTTATGTGGGCTGTATCTCACGGTGTGCATTGCATCCGTTGAAAGAAATTATGTCTTAAATTATGCTGGAGGTCTGTTCTATTGAAATATATTTTCTTATTTTGTATTGCTTCGTCGGCGACGCAAGTTTTAAACTGTTGTACATTATCGTCGGTTAAATTAACTTTATTCGTATTGTGATTGTTTCTATAATCCTCTTATCGGACAGGATATTGTGACGCTTGATTTGAGAAAAGAGAAAAAAAGAGAGAAACAATGCTCAAAGAGCAACATTATTAAAATTCAATTTGATTTCTTTAAAATAGATTCAGTTCCATTCTAAGTACTTGCCCTAGCATGTTAAATTATTTAGCTTTTCTTGTGAATGAATTACTGATATCTGTTTTTGCTTCACTGTCAAATGATCCCTTGCTGGATCATTAATGTTTTTTGCCTCCTAAAATATATTAATGTTTTCAGAAAAAAGATGGGATAAGAAGGCCATCATGTTTAATTAAAAAGTACTTCACGTATAAGGATATCCTCAAAAGAGTTGGCATTACCACACGTAAGAAAATAACTCAAGTTAAAACTAAGAACTCTAGAGGAGACCATGTGAGATTTTCCACGCATTTGAAGGAAAAATTCAAAAAATTTAATAATATCTTTTCAATATATTCTAAAGTCTAAAATGTTTGCACCCCCTCTCTCTTTTACGTGCATCGCACACGCTTACAGATGTTGTAGATACATAGAAAGAAGCTTTCGATCTCTTAGAAGACATCTTACCATATCGACAGGAATAATAACCGAGTTCTTTCAGCCAACTTAATTATTTTAAAGTAGAATCCAGCCTTCACATTGATTGAATTAGAATCCTTTTCATCAGATCCAAACTCCACGTCGGACGGACTCCTCTTCACTGGATCCTACATCCAAATTAGTATAGATTGACTTTAGGTCTTTTTTAGGAGCATCTCGCTATGCCGGCTGTAACAATCAAAATACTTTTCTACGGTAATTTGTCTATCCAAAAATTTATCCAAATGGCAAACAATGAGCCAACTTTTTGACACTGTTTAATCTTTTAGAATAGCACAGCTGTTAGGAAATTTCTTCCCATCTAATCTCAACTTGCGAGTGACCAGAACACTCCATGGTCTTTTGCACTAGCAAACGCAAGCCTCGTGGGCTTCCGTGAGCTGAGCGCCAACTAACTTTTTCTCCATTCTGCGTGCAACCAAAAAAACAAACAAACTAAAATGAACAAAGAAAGAAAACGAGAAAAAGGATAATGATAGGAGTAAATTCATAGCTAGGGTTTCCTATTTCTCTCATCCCCGAATTCTCAATCTTTGACGATGCTCTATATTGGCGATCTCCCAGATCAGGACACATGGCAGATGACGTGTCCCGAAACTCAGAAGAAAGGGCCCACAGGGGCCGACCAGGTCACCATTATACCCGACCTGCAAGCACAAGCTGGCTCACCTCAGAGCCCCTGCAAATTGGCCTCCTCGGCCTCTCAGCTCGCCCCCGAGCTACCACAGGACCAAGATACCTCGGCTCCCCTGCTCGTTCCCGAGCTCTCCCGCTCGTTCCCGAGCTCTCCCGCCGAGGCCATCTTCCTCGGTCCCTCCGACCGACCAACTCCACCACTCAGAGGCGTAACCGCCGCTCCGCAAATCTCGCCATGCGCGGATTCTCCGCCGGCAACATCCCACGTTCCACGCCATCACGATCCCATTAACGGGCGATCCGCTTATTACGCGGGCGTGACGTCGGGAGCGTAACTGCCGGCGAGATTCTCGCGCCTGCTACTGCGTGCTGCCGCCACTATATAAACCCTCATCACAGAGGGGTCAAGTAAGCTTTTTCCACCCCACTTAGCCGTTAATCTGCTCGTATCTCATGCTAACTTGATCGTCGGAGGGTCCTCGGTGGTACCAACCCACCCCGGGACTTCCTTGTAGGTACTCGGCGCAAACTCCTCAAAACTACCAATCTCCTCAAAACCCATTGAGACCCACACGCAACAGGAGATCACCTCCAAGAACCACCGGAAGATCGACGGAAGACAACATCTGACGGAGACCCGAAAAGGACCTCCATCAGTTGGTGCCGTCTGTGGGAACAAAACTTCACAAAAACAAAAGTTGGCCTTCCGATCTCCATCCACATGGCATGCAATCGCCCTGAAGATCCAGTTACCAGCCGCCTCCCCCTCACCGGAGGCGCGGATGAACCTCCTTCGGCAACCGTCATCAACGCCCTCGCCGGCCGAATAGACCGACTACAGTCCATCGTGGAGGCGCTCGTCCGTGTCCAAAAGGCCGGGCCAGGGCCCCAGATCGCCGATCCTCCGCCTCCAGAAGACTCTGCCCTCGTCGACACGGCTGACCACCGGCAGGCTACGTCCCATGGCCACAGATCTCACGGGCTGATACTCTCTGAGGCTCGTTGGGCGCCCCACAGCTCCACACCAAGATCCGCCGCCGGAGCACCTCGCCTCGAGCCTCCTCGCGACCCTCATCCCCTGAGAAGATGTCGGTCACTTCGCCCGTCCCCAGGCATGACCGACACCCCCTCCCTCGACGGGGTCGCACAGAAGGGGCTCGCCACGGCGGCTCGAGGACCACCTCGCCCGGGGATCTGAGGAACCTCATCAAGAGGAACCGGGGCCGCGCCTAGACGCAGATCTCCCACAGCATAGGCCAGGGATCACAAGGCGCCGAATCCTCGGGGTACTACGGCCGACTCGACGCCCTCGGGAAGAAGATTGAGGGCATGCGCCGAGAAGGTCATCTTTCGGACGATGGGCCTAAGTACGCCGCCGACTCGCTCATCAAGCCATTTACCGAGGGGCTGCTCGCTGTTCACGTCTTCTCTGGCGGAATCGAAACGACACGACTCTGGCGCTTCGCCTCCCCACACATTCAATACGCATGCTACGCGCACGTTCGCCGCGACTGTTCCTGTTCCCCATATCTACCACGGGATGGTCGGGCGAAACCTCATGAAGAATTGGCCAAGCATCTACCATGCTCGGCTATCCCTGGCCGGTAGCTTCCCTACACGCAACGACGGGGATCAAAGCCCTTGCCAAGAGGCAACCGCGCAGCTTCACTGCCCGGCTATCCTTATGTCACGACCCGAAATTACGAATCATGACCGGCATTTAAGTTACGAAACGTCTCAAGGCGTCCGTAAAATAAATAAGCCGAAGCCCAGAATACTAAACCCAATTAAGAATTTGAGTGAAGGAAAACCAAATAATTTAAGCATTTACCTCATTACCTAATCAATTTGCCCTTATTCCAAAATTCCAGCAGAATATAAAAGAAATCAGCGCATAAAGAATAACATGTCGACTCAAGTGAGCTCGACCCAGATACATCATAAATAAATCCCCAAGTCTCACAATCTCACATCTAGGTCAATATACAGTCATCCGAATAAAACAGGTATAACTGAACTGATAGTAGCAACAGTAGATACAGTAGAAACGGTAGATATGGTAGCGACAGTAGATAGCAGTAGATGGAGTACTCTAGATACAATGAGCATATATAAGGTGGTACAAACTGATAACAACCCACCTATGAGCAAAAGCCTCTAGTCCAGGCAAGAAGTACAAATGAAGCAAAGGTATCCGCCGCTACAGTGCTGACGGAATGGACCTGCAGAGAAGCTGTGGCACAACGGGGGTGAGTTGCCAGCTCGTGAGTAATAGATAACATTTACTAAGGCTATCGTATGCATGCACACAAGTGTCCTGGCATCCCTAAAACAGGTATAGCTACATGTACTAGCAGGTGTGTATGCATCAACAGTATACTAGCAAGTATATATGTCACATGGAGGTGATAACAGGTATGTATGCCACATGAAAATACAATCAAGTGTGTATGAGAATTATTCTTCCCTTGTTTTGAAACTTCCCTTTTTTTAAACATCAGTAATAATATCCAGGAAAACATGTAAAAATCCGTGTCTAGCAACGACACCTCAAAACTGACCAAATCTCATATATCCATGTCCAGTATCTCTGGCCTCAGCTATCCGGCTGATCCATATCAAAATCCATATCTCAATCCAGCAGCCACGGTCGGTATCCTCTGGATATCCGCCGTGCCAAATGAAATCACCGGTAGGTAATCCGTCCCCTGCCAGGCTCAACGCCATCATCTGCGATCTTCTTACCCCGAGGTACCATACCGGGCCCACCATGTACCCGAGACGGTTCATCCACCTCCTCGAAACGGGTCTCAAAAACCACAGCAAACTCATGGTGGACGACACTTTACATCACTAGAAAACTGCAGCTTTTATATTTAACAAATATCAGTTGAAATCTTGCGGCTTTCCCCCGAAATCCAGAAATATCATAAATCTCACAAAATTATCATAAATGCATATGCCGATGATTATGAATGCTTATGGTATCAATTTAATTACTTGTTTCAATGTCACATTTCTAGGCAGTTAACATTTTCCAGATTTAAAGTTATTTAGTGTCGTGACATGGCAATTACCAGGGTGTGTGTGTTCACATGAATAGTGCTCGTGCAACATATAAAACCTGGTAATAGTGCATATGTCCTATAATGAATCTGCGTATATGGAACATCATGTAGATACTGACTATAGCAATTATCATGCAAGTTTTATCATTATTACTCCAATGTTATCAGTAATACCAAGTCTACTAAAATCTATCGGGCGACTTGCGCCATCCAAACGATTGTCCCCCGTAGATGTTAAATCTACTCACCGTGGTCCTGTGCTAAGTGTGTCCGACCACCTGTTTTCCCTTTTCAGCTGCGCTTGAAGTTCCTGCCGGCGAACCTAGAATTCACACGAGTTACCATATAAGAAGAAATTCTGCAAAACGTGATATATCGACAAAAGGGATACGCGTGTGTGAAACCAAACGCGTGTGCACACGACGCGATGCGACGCGACGCGACGCGCACAAACCTACCTGAATCAGAACTGACACGCTGTGTCGCGCAGCGCGCCACAGAACCACGCGTATCACGCGCGTGTCGTACAAGTCTTAAAATATCGGAAACGCGTTATTAGCTCCAGATTTTGCCTCAGGCCTAAACTTATCAAATCAACAATGCCAAACTTAGTAAAATACCTAAATACCCCTACCCACACAAACACACACACTCAACTCACACAGGGGGCCGGCGTCGCCGGCCTGGGAAGAAGGGGCCGCCGGCCAAACCCCGGCCAAAGGGGCTCGGGTCCCACACAAAAATCCAGAAAACCCTGCACATTAATCTAGTATTGTTTGCTAATTTAGAACAGGTACCTATTAATAGCAGATTTAAAAGAGGTTAAAAGTCACTAAATCTGCTAAAATACGCCAAGTCGGGTAAATCGGGTTTCTACGAGAAATCTGGGGAATTTCTCTGGTTGGCTGGCCTCACTAGGACCTAAGAAGGTTATTCTAGCTAACACAATTTTCACTTTGCTCAAAATCTCCATAAAACACCTAATATCACTATTACGCATGATACGGACATCGATTAAGCTAGATTATCGAAATTTTAGCAAATTATGCTAACCATCCAATTTTAATGATACTACTAGGTTTTAACAAGTTAGTTAACACTAAAGATGGCTCAAAACACTCTAAAATCGCTAAATTTAGCATCACTACACAATTCTAGCATGAAAATTCTATATATCGTAACAACTAGCTAATCAAGCACCTAATCTACGTAATATACGAAAAGTTTAGGAGATATACCCTCTAGAAACCTTGCAACAATGGAGAAGGAGAAGAAGAAGAGGGTAGGTGCATCAAAACGTGGCTTGAACGGAGCTGGAGCTGCTGGAATCCAAGCTGGTGCACTGATGCCGATGCAAAAACTGAGTTTTGCTGATGCTGTTGCTGTTTGATGGTGTTGCTGAATTTTGTTGTTGCTGTTGCTGTTGTTGTGTTATGGTGTTGTGTGGTGTGATATGGAGTGGTGTGTGGTGTGGTGTGAGGGTGGTATGGAGTTGATATGGTGTATGGTATGAAGCTGGTGCTGATTTGCAACTGCTGTTGCAAGGCTGATGCAAATTTCAGAACTTGTTGTTGCTGTTGTATGGTGTAGATATGGTGTGGTATGGGCTGATATAGTGTGGTGTGGAGTTGTGGGTGGTGTGGTATGGTGTTGGGGCTGATGCTGGTGTGCAGTTTGGCTGGAACGGAGCTGATGTTGTTGCTCTGCAGAATTTTTTTTTGAAGGCTGAAGTGCACAATTGATTAAATGGCTGAAGTATGGGTTGAAGTAGCAGCTGGTGTGCTGTTTGGAGCAGCCTAAGTGGACTTCTAGTGTTAGGCTAGGTGATGTAGCTGCATAGGGTTGGGGGTAGCTAAAAAGCTAAAGTTAATTGGCTGAATTTGTGCTGCTGAAGTTTGAAAATGGTGGCTGATTGGATGCTTTGGCTGATGTGAAATGTGACAGGTGATGAATAAGGTGTTGTGGTGCTGATGTGATAGTTTAGTAGACGTCGTAGAGTATCCTCAGCTGAATTTAAGCAGCTAATTGTGCTGTGGTAATGATGGGAGCTGCTGGTGCTGATTCTGGCTGGCTGAAATCAGCTGTAAATTGCTGGTGTGTGGTCGATATAACATTCCACAAAAATAACCACAAAACCAGATAGTTTATAAGAAACCCGTTTTTGGTAAACTTTTTACCAAAAGATCCCACATTAACACGTAATTACTACTAAACACAGACTCAGGTGTTACACCTTAGCAGGCCTCCTATGGCCCCTCCTATGCTAAGGATCAAAGTCTTCCTTAGAGGCAGCTCAGCAGCTACCCTGCTCAGCTATCCCTGGCCGGTAGCTTCCCTACTCGCAACGCCGGGATCAAAGCCCTCGCTAAGAGGCAACCGCGTAGCTTCACTGCCCGGCTATCCTTAGCAGGCCTCCTATGGCCCCTCCTACGCTAAGGATCAAAGTCCTCCTTAGAGGCAGCCGAGCGGCTTCCCTGCTCGGCTATCCCTGGCCGGTAGCTTCCCTACTCTCAACGCCAGGGATCAAAGCCCTCGCCAAGAGGCAACTGCACAGCTTCACAGCCCGGTTATCCTTAGCAGGCCTCCTACGGCCACTCCAACGCTAAGGATCCAAGTCCTCCTTAGAGGCAGCCGAGCGGCTTCCCTGCTCGGCTATCCCTGGCCAGTAGCTTCCCTACTCGCAAAGCCAGGGATTAAAGCCCTCACCAAGAAGCACCGAGCAGCTACCCCGGTCGGCCATCCTCAGTAGGCCTCTCACGGTCCCTCTCACGCTGAGGATCGAAGCCCTCACCGCGAGGCCGCCGAGATCTTTCTTGCTCGGCGCATCCCCAGTGGGCATCCTCCTGCCCATCAGACGCTGAGGATCTCAAGCCCTCACCACGAGTCCGCCGAGTTCCTTCTGCTCAGCGCATCCCCAGCGGGCATCCTTCTGCCCATCAGACGCTGAGGATCTCAAGCCCTCAGCGTGAGGCCGCCGAATTCCTTCCTGCTCGCGCATCCCCAGCGGGCATCCTCCTGCCCATCAAACGCTGAGGGTCTGAAGCCCTCATCGCGAGGCCGCCGAGTTCCTTCCTGCTCGGCGCATCCCCAGCGGGCATCCTCCTGCCCATCAGACACTGAGGATCTCAAGCCCTCACCGCGAGGCCGCCGAGTTCCTTCCTGCTCAGCGTATCCCCAGTGGGCATCCTTCTGTCCATCAGACGCTGAGGGTCTGAAGCTCTTATCGCGTGGCCGCCGAGTTCCTTTCTGCTCGGCGCATCCCCAGCGGGCATCCTCCTGCCCATCAGACGCTGAGGATCTTAAGCCCTCACCGCGAGGCCGCCGAGTTCCTTCCTGCTCGGCGCATCCCCAGCGGGCATCCTCCTGCCCATCAGACGCTGAGGATCTCAAGCCGTCACCGCGAGGCCGCCGAGTTCCTTCTGCTCGGCGCATCCCCAGCGGGCGTCCTCCTTCCCATCAGATGCTGAGGGTCTGAAGCCCTCATCGTGAGGCCGCCGAGTTCCTTCCTACTTGGCGCATCCCCAGCGGGCATCCTCCTGCTCATCAGACGCTGAGGATCTCAAGCCCTTACCGTGAGGCCGCCGAGTTCCTTCCTGCTCGGCGCATCCCCAGCGGGCATCCTCTTGCCCATCAGATGCTGAGGATCTCAAGCCCTCACCGCGAGGCCACCGAGTTCCTTTCTGCTCGGCGCATCCCTAGCGGGCATCCTCCTGTCCATCAGACGCTGAGGATCTCAAGCCCTCACCGCGAGGCTGCCGAGTTCTTTCTACTCGGCGCATCCCCAGCGGGCGTCCTCCTGCCCATCATACGCTGAGGATCTCAAGCCCTCATCGTGAGGCCGCCGAGTTCCTTCCTTCTCGGCGCATCCCCAGCAGGCATCCTCCTGCCCGTTAGATGCTGAGGGTCTGCAGCCCTCATCGCGAGGCCGCCGAGTTCCTTCTGCTCGGCGCATCCCCAGCGGGCATCCTCCTGTCCATCAGACACTGAGGATCTCAGGCCCTCATCGTGAGGCCGCCGAGTTCCTTCCTGCTTGGCGCGTCCCCAGCGGGCATCCTCCTGCCCATCAGACGCTGAGGGTCTGAAGCCCTCATCGCGAGGCCGCCGAGTTCCTTCCTGCTCGGCGCATCCCCAGCGGGCGTCCTTCTGCCCATTAGACACTGAGGATCTGAAGCCCTTTTCGCGAGGCCGTCGAGCCCCTTCCTGCTCGGCGCATCCCAGCGGGTAGCTTCCTACCCAACATAGACACGGATCAAAGCCCTTGCCAAGAGGCAACCGCGCAGCTTCACTGTCCGGTTATCCTTTGCAGTCCTCCTACGGCCCCTCCAACGCTAAGAATCAAAGCCCTCCTTAGAGGCAGCTCAGCAACTACCCTGCTCGGCTATCCCTGATCGGTAGCTTCCCTACTCGCAACGCCAGGGATTAAAAAGTCCTCCCAGATGCAGTCGAACCCGACCCTTGCTCGGCTATCCCCGGCTGGTAGCTTCCTACCACAACCGACAGGGATCCAAAGCCCTCCCAGAGGCAGTCGAGCCCGACCTTCGCTCGGCTATCCTTCAGGACAAAAGCCCTCGCCAAGAGGCACCGGGCAGTAACCTTGCCCGAACAAGGGTCCTTAGTAGGCTTCTTACAGCCCCTCCCGCGCTAAAGACCAAAGTCCTCCTTTGAGGCGGTCGAGCCCGACCCTTGCTCGGCTATCCCTGGCTGGTAGCTTCCTACCACAATCGACAAGGATCAAATTCATCGCCAAGAGGCACTGGGCAATAACCCTGCTCGGTCCCCGTCCTGAAGGATCAAAGCCCTCGCAAGAGGCAACCAAGCCCGACCCTTTCTTGGTCATCTCCGGCTGGTATCTCCCTACCCACGACGCCAGGGATCAAAGGCCTCGCAAGAGGCATCTGAGCGGCTACCCCGCTCAGTCATCCCAGGCTGGTAGTTGCCTACCCACGACGCCAGAGATCAAAGCCCTCGCCAAGAGGCAGCCGCGTAGCTTCACTGCCCTGTTATCCTTAGTAGGCTTCTTACAGCCCCTCCAACGCTAAGGATCAAAGTCCTCCTTAGAGGCAGCCGAGCAGCTACCCTGTTCGGCTATCCCTGGCCGGTAGCTTTCCTACTCGCAACGCCGGGGATCAAAGCCCTCACCAAGAGGCAACCGCGCAGCTTCACTGCCCGGCTATCCTTAGCAGGCCTCCTACGGCCCCTCCAACGCTAAGGATCAAAGTCCTCTTTAGAGGCAGCCGAGCGGCTTCCCTGCTCGGCTATCCCTAGCCGGTAGCTTCCCTACTCGCAACGCCGGGGATCAAAGCCCTCGCCAAGAGGCAACCACGCAGCTTCACTGCCCGGTTATCCTTAGCAGGCCTCCTACGGCCCCTCCAACGCTAAGGATCAAAGTCCTCCTTAGAGGCAGCTCAGAGGCTACCCTACTCGGCTATCCCTGGCCGGCATCTTCCCTACTCGCAACGCCAGGATCAAAAAGTCCTCCCAGAGGCAGTCGAGCCCAACCCTCGCTCGGCTATCCCCGGTTGGTAGCTTCCTACCACAACCGACAGGGATCAAAGCCCTCGCCAAGAGGCAACCGAGCAGCTTCCCTGCTCGGTCACCCCCAGCAGGCATCCTCCTGCCTACCAGACGCCGCAGGTCTGCACACATCGCGTCGGCCAACCGACGTTTGACACGCGGACCGTCGCTTCAGTGACAGGATGCACGAACCGACGCACCTTCCTTAAATGCAGAGATCCCTCCCTGATTCGCTGGCAGAAAAGACAGCCGACAGCCCGGGGACGTGTCTTGACGAAATCTTAGGAGGGAGCTCACCCCGGGCGGCTCGGCAGTCCACTCTTGACCCGACCCGTCTCTGGTTGGGACAAGAGTGGGGGGCTAATGATGATGCTCTATATTGGCGATCTCCCAGATCAGGACACGTAGCAGATGACGTGTCCCGGAACTCAGAAGAAAGGGCCCATAGGGGCCGACTAGGCCACCATTGTACCCGACCTGCAAGCACAAGCTTGCTCACCTCAGAGCCCCTGCAAATTGGCCTCCTCGGCCTCTCAGCTTGCCCTTGAGCTACCACAGGACCAAGATACCTCGGCTCCCCCGCTCGTTCCCGAGCTCTCCCGCCGAGGCCATCTTCCTCGGTCCCTCCGACCGACCAACTCCACCACTCAGAGGCGTAACCGCCGCTCCGCTACTCTCGCCATGCGCGGATTCTCCGCCGGCAACATCCCACGTTCTACGCCATCACGATTCCCACTAACGGGCGATCCGCTTATTACGCGGGCGTGACGTCGGGAGCGTAACTGCCGGCGAGATTCTCGCGCCTGCTACTGCGTGCAGCCGCCACTATATAAACCCTCATCACAGAGGGGTCAAGTAAGTTTTTTCCACCCCACTTAGCCGTTACTCTACTCGGATCTCGTGCTAACTTGATCGTCGGAGAGTACTTGGTGGTACCAAACCACCCCGGGACTTCCTTATAGGTACTCAGCGCAAACTCCTCAAAACTATCAATCTCCTCAAAACCCATTGAGACCCACCCGCAACAGGAGATCACCTCCAAGAACCACCGGAAGATCGACGGAACACAACATCTGACGGAGACCTGAAAAGGACCTCCATCAATCTCTGAGCTCAACTTCTTCATCTCGAGGTATATATTTACTGCTTCAATCTTCGTTTTCTGTGATTTCGTTGTTTGAATTGATTCTTTTTGCTAGATTTTTGAGCGAACATTCGAGAACTAGGTAAAAGAAACTTCAATTGAGGGTTTCTTTTCGAAAAAGCAGAATTTCATTTATAATTTCGTTACTTCAAGTAGTTAATTGCCGATCTTATCTTCTTAAGGTGTCTTCTTGGTTAATCGTATGAATTTTGTAAATTATGTAGATTTTTATTCAATTTTCTGGATTTTGGGTTTTTTTCTTCTTCTTGAAAGAAAAGTGTAATGGATAGCGAGAAAATTATCTGTCGTGATTGAATTGCTGTAATTTGGTTGCAGAATTGAATTTACAATCTAGTGAAGAGTTGAGAGAACTACAGATGAGGAATGCGAGATCTCATCATCATCATAGGCATGGGCAAGGTTCGAGGGATCAAGGAGTTCAGAATAAGAGGATGCCGAATTTCATACCTGATAACTTCAGCTCATTTGATCGGGTACTTTGTTCTAGTTGGGATTCTTATTTGATGTTTTTGATAGATTTTTGCTTGCTCATTGCTCTGTGAATGGTATATGTTATAATTCACAGAGATGGGCTCTATATAAGAGAGAAGAAATAAAGACAAATGGTTTTTGCTGAACTATCGTTTTACGTTAAGTGAGACAATTGAGCTCACAAGAGAGCTATCTATTTATAATTTTCCTTAGGCCGCTTCTCTAGGTGGCTCATACTCAAAGTGATTAATCGTACAAAGGGTGCGAGCCAAGAAGACTTTTTTTTTCTTTGAAAGAAAGGTGCAAGCTTAGAATATGTCTAGTATATAATTGTTAGGGTTGTGTCTCATATTCGTTTGCATACCTAGATGAAATCAGCTGAATGACAAGAAGTCTGGATTGGATTTGGGCCATTTGGGTTGTGCTACCAATAGATGATAGGCAGTGTTAAGATATCCTTGTAATATAATCCTCCTATGTGGAATGGGAAATTAAGGCCAAGATGTTTCTAACATGGGATTGTGATTCTCCCTCACTTGTTGCACGGGAGGGGAATGATAGATGAGGGAGATAAGGTGAGATATGGGAGATGAGAGTCCTCTAGTATGTTATCTCGTAGTGAAACCTGAAATTGAGATGATTGTGAAATGCCAATATACAGCCCTAGAAGGGGTGAATAGGGTTTTCAATAAATTGTTACTAATTTAGCAAGCCAATTAAGAACACATCACAAATTATAAGAATTATAACAATTGATAACAAATATGAATGCGATAAAGTAAATGAGACTGAGAGCAAACACAAACATGACAACTTTTCAAGCAACTTTACGTCCCATGACTACTCCAATGCCTAAAGATCCAGTGTTTAGGATTTTCTAAACCTTTTCACTAAACTTTCGTAACCGAATAGGAGAAAAACCTTAAAGAAAGAAGAATCTCTCTAGCAAAGGAGTTGTCACTCATAAATTCTCTCTACTAGGGATTGGGAGCTTTAAAGAGGATAAAAGATAGAGAAATGTGTGTAGGGTGTTTTTCGTCACCCCATTGAGATGGGAATACGCGCGCGCTTGTCAGGCGTACTACAGATTCCCCCTGCCTAGGGTAGGCGGGGGTTTATTGATTGTGGGGATCCGAATCTCCGGCAGCCGGGGACTAAGTTGCCGTTAATTACCCTTACTTTTGGAGCGAGAGAACCTCCGATTGACGGGTAAAACCGATCATGCGAACTCAATGTGCTGTGTGCATGTGTTTTGAAAGGGTTTTAGATATATCGGGGGCCCCACGGAGTTTTACGGGGGACGTGTTTCTGGTGTGGAGTGCACGGAAAATGAGGGGTGACTAGCGTCTTAAAGACGCGTGCCTGGCGTGCGGGCGCGTGCGCGACACGCGACCGCTAGAAGCGCCAGCGGAAAAGGGGCTTAGCCCCTGGGCTAGGAGTTGAACTCCCAGGAGACTTTGGAGTTGAACTCCTAACATGGATTATGTATAGATTTGGAGTTAAATTCCAACAGATCTTGAATGGAGTTAAACTCCTAAAAATCTTTGGATTTTCTTTTGAGCCTCGGATCCTTCCGAAATGAGATTTTTATATTTGGGTATCCTTCTTTCTCTCCGTTGGTTAGATCTTGGTGGAAAAAGGGGAGGTGAAACTTAAAATCTCCCATTTTAAGGATTTGATGGCAGCTCCGAGCTCCCCTTCAAGGGTTTTATGGTGAAAAACTATTTATTTTTAGAAAAGGAAGAGTTAAACTCTTGATTTAATTCAAAAAGAAGAAGAAGATTTTAGAACCTTGAGAAAGGAGAAGGAGGCACAAACCCTAATTTTTGGGGAGAATGGATTATTCTTTTTTATTTCATTATCATGTTGCCTTTTATAGGCTTACAAATTTACATATAGCTCCTTGGGCTTTACAAAATGGCATTTTGCTCATCCCATGTCTCATGTGCTCATTCTTTTGCACATGAACCATGGGCTTTACAAAAATTTGGATTTATGCCCATTTTTCTTACATTCATGTATGAAAATTACATCAAAATTATTTATTACATAATTTTCATTTTGCCATGGGGGGCCGGCCGCGGGGCTCGATTTAGGCATGGGCCCACTTGATCTGGGCTTGGGCCCGCTTATTTGGGGTTGACTTTGATTTTGACTTAGTAAACCGGGATGTAATTTTTGACCCCAACAAAATGCCCCCATCAATAAATGCAAACCGCATATGTGAGTCATGTGCATGAAATTGATGGATCTTCTTTCATGTGGATGCGACTTGATTTGGTTCCCGCTTTTTGGGAAGCTGGCACTGCCTTTTTTACGACATGGACGGTCGATGCTTGATGTTTCTCCGAGACGGAGTGTCGCTGGTTGACTTGTCTCCTAGGTGGAGTGTCTGTTTGACGTGCCTCCGGCACGGAGTGTCTGTTTGATGTGTCCCTGAGGCGGAGTGTCGTGGTCGACATGTCCCCGGCACGGAGTGTCGCTGATCGACGTGCCCCCGGCACGGAGTGTCGCTGGCTGTTCGACTTGTCCCCGGCACGAAGTGTTGCTGGTCAACTTGTCCCCAGCACGGAGTGTCGCTAGCTGGTCGACTTGTCCCGGCACGGAGTGTCGCTGGTTGACTTGATTCCGAGGCAGAACATAATTCCGGCAGGGAAGACAGATATCCCGAGGCGAAGCATGATTTCGACACGGGGTACATTCTGGGACGAAGCATGATTCCGCCGCAGAGATTGTTTGTTTGATTTGATTGGGTTGACATCAGCATCACTACACTGGAATATTGTACCAGGAGCGAATCATCATCTGCCGTAAGGGGATTTCCCTCGTTTCCCGTTTAACGACTTAGGGGTTATCTGTTCCCAGTTTAACGACTTAGGGGTCTATTGGATCGAAAGTTTGGAATTTTGGGGTTAGGGTCGGCATCAGCGTTGCTAACACTGAAGCACAGGTACCAGGAGCAATTCATCATTTGCATTTTCCTGTTGGGGAGCGATGACTTAGAAGACAGGTTTAGGTCCCTATCACCTAAGACTTTTCAATTTTATGAGCTCATAAAAGCATTTTCTTCCTACGAGTCGAAATGATCTCGTATGTGTACTTTCTCCTTAGGAGTTATGGGGACTCCCAAGTGTGTTTTTTCTTCGTGAGTCGTAAGGATCCCACGAAGGTGTTTTCTTACGAGGCGAGAGGATCTTGTAAGTTTGTTCTCCTCATGTATTGTGATGACACATGAGTGGATATTCCCAAATGGTGCATAATTCCAAGGGCGGAGACCGGCCGCTGGATGGGTGATTGCAGTGGGGTATGAGTATGATGAGAATTATTTGAGCCCGTGGATTGTATACGGTAGTCAACTTGGGGACCAACCATAGGGCTGGAAGAATTTTGGGACTTTGTTGGCGTCTGCATCGCTGCACTGGAATATGGTACCAGGAGCGACTCATCATTTGCCGTCTGGGGATTTGGATTTTGGTTGGCGTCTGCATCGCTGCACTGGAATATGGTACCAGGAGCGACTCATCATTCGCCATTGGGACATTCAGAGATTTGAAATTTTGGTTGGCGTCTGCATCGCTGCACTGGAATATGGTACCAGGAGCGACTTATCATTCATTCGTCATTTGGGAATTTAGATTTGTGTTGGCGTCTGCATCGCTGCACTGGAATATGGTACCAGGAGCAACTCATCATTCGCCTTTGGAGTTTTTTTACCGCGATTGCTCTATCATTTCAGCTTTTCTTATCGCGAAGGTCGCGATTGCCCTATCATTTCGGCTATTAATTCGCGGTTGCCCCATCATTTCGGCTGTTTATTTTCATTTTTATTTTACTCGCCGATTTTTATTGCGAGTTGCCCCATCATTTCGGCTTTTGTTTAATATTTTTTATTTTTTTTATTTACACATTTTTACATCCCCAGTTTAACGACTTAGAGGTCGATTGTTCCCAATTTAACGACGTAGTGGTCCATCGTTCCCAGTTTAACAATGTGGTGGTCAATCGTTCCCAGTTTAACGACGTGGTGGTCAGCTGTTTTCAGAGAAAGGCAGATGTCTGAGAGAATCAGTTTCACGAAGGACTTCGGTCTCCGTTTGTATGAAATTGGCAGTCGCAGCTTGACTGTTTGTTAACATGCTTTTAGACAGTTCTATCTCTCCTGTCTTGTATTGCTTTTCGACCCAATCTTTGAAGACGAAGCAGTCCTCAATGGCATGACCTATCACTCTGTGATAGGGGCAATATTTGGGGTCGTTAATCATATTCGCTTCTTACGGTCTCTTTGATTCTGGCAATTGTAGACCGTTTCTTAGGGCGACTTTGAATATTTTATAGACTCTCTTCTGAAGGAATAAACCTTATCCAGCTTCTTTTTCAGTGGAGATTCTCCTCCCTCCCTGAACACTGGCTTCCTAGGCTGGTTGGCATTATGTCCGCTCATCCCTCGCTTATTTCTGTTAGCCGAAGTGTTAAAATATTCAGTATCGTCGGAATTTCCGCCTTTGCGATTATCGTCCTTTCGATTTCTTCAGGACCTATTGTTATTTTGGGAATCTAAGGAGGACTCTTGCTTTGAGCGCTCCAACATCTGAACTTTTCTGTTCAGCTCTTGGAATGTTTTGAGACCCGCAGTGCATAGAAACGGGGCCATCCAATTGTTAAGATTTCCGACGAGGAGGCTGACAGATTGGTCCTGCTCTATCGGCGGTTCACATTTGACGGAGAGATTGCTCCATCGGGTTATAAAATCTGTGCTGCTTTCGATGTTTTTTGGTTTGGTCCTTACGAGGTCGGTAATGGTAATTTTATCGCTGACACTCATGAACCTTTGTCGGAATAGAGATTCCATTTGGACGAAAGTAGTAACGGAGCCGTCCGGTATGCTCGCGTACCAGTCGAAAGCGACATCGGTCAGGCTATTAACGAACTGGCGGAGGAGAAGCACATCATTGCCCCCAGTATTCCCGCATGAGGCTTTAAAATGGGCGATGTGCTGATTCGCATTTCCTGTCCCATCAAATCTTTCGAATTTGGGGATGACATAGCCGCTGGGAAATTCTGCCAGATCATACCGAGCAATATATGGTCTCCCACTACTGCTGATATCTTTTTGCGCTTCGGCTTCGGCTACCAATGTTTTGACTTTGTTGGCAACCAAATCCATGATTTGACCTTGAGTTAGCGGGCTAGTGTCATCGGTAGCCAAGATATTTCCCGAGATAGGATGCGACTGACTTTCATGCGGTCCGCTCACCTTTGGATTTGAGGGAATATGCGTCGGCTGTCTCGGGACACCGTTTCCTGGTTCATGAGCAGAACCCTGTGCTTGATTGGACGGCTTCGAGACAACTTGGGCCGTGAGCTGCATCACGACATTCGTCAAGTCGTCAATTTTGGAGTAAAGTTTGGCCATCTCCTTGTCTTTACTTTTAAGCTGTTTTCGGAGCTCTTAGAGAAGTTGCTGCTCTGCGGTCTTGGGATGAAAGATTGGCCCATCTTCGCTTTCCGAGCCCCACTCCTCATGAACCGAGGAATCTCTCTGCTTATCGGCCTCACCGGAAGGGTTTTCATTACTTCCCGGAGGATACTGGTCTTGGGATGTGGCAGCCACATTCATACTAGATTGGATTTGAGATGTGGTGGCCCCGTCCTTGCTCTTGCTGCGCGTGCCCACCATGTAGACAGTGTGGACCACACATCAAGCCATCTCTTTGTCTTTGACGGGGCAACCCTGTTCTTGGAACCTCATAAAGTTCAGCCTAGCATGAGCCCTGGCCCTTTTGTTGGCTTTGTATCTGAGCCTTTTCTGTCTTAGCTTCTTAATTTTGAGGGCTTGGCGGGCATCCGTTTTCTGGGAAGCCACCGTGAGTCGATTGATGATGAGCTTAGAGAAGATACCCGATTGAGCGGTTGTCAAGGGCACCGCTGGAGCTTGCTCGAGACGCCTTATTGCTTTGTTGGTGTTGATGGCCTTACCCCCAGCTGGAGCAAAGAAAAGTCGTTCAAACACCGACTTGCGTTTGGGTAGTGGTGCCTTCGAGATCACCACATTTGGCCTCTTGCCATTTGAGGTCGGTTTATCCATCACCGGGGCTTGAGGAGCAGAGATGACATTAGCTGACATGAACAGAATAGAGCCAAATGGTAGCGGCGACTCCTCCCACCGTCGCCCGAGACTGGCCGGAAGGACCGTCCTGGCGTCCATCTTCATCGTGTAGGAGATGGAAGCTATGTTGAGAGCTGAACTTGCCCTTAAAGACATTTTGTTATGTCCGAAGATTGCAGTCAAAAGTCGTTAACCTGCAAATAGAAGCATGATTTCAGTACAGACAATCATTGTATATGTTGATTGAGTTCGCATGGATGTTTAACCCGAAATATGGGAGGAAAGATAGGTCCCACCGGGCGTGTCAGAATCTGTAGGGTGTTTTTCGTCACCCCATTAAGATGGTAATACGCGCGCGCTTGTCAGGCGTACTACAGATTTTCCCTGTCTAGGGTAGGCGGGGTTTATTCATTATGGGGATCCGAATCTCCGGCAGTCGCGGACTAAGCTGCCGTTAATTATCCCCCGCTTTTGGAGTGAGAGAACCTCCGATTGACAGGTAAAACCGATCATGCGAATTCAATGTGCCGTGTGCATGTGTTTTGAAAGGGTTTTGGATATATCGGAGCCCCCACGGAGTTTTACGGGACCCGCTATCCGGATAATGGGCTGGGGGTCAAGGGGGCTAGCAGCCCCCTTGCGGGGGCTGGGTAGCGTCCCGTTAGAAAAAATTTCCTAACGGGGGACGTGTTTCTGGTGTGGAGTGTACGGAAAATGAGGGGTGAGGAGCGTCTTAAAGACCCGTGCCTGGCGCGTGGGCGTTTGGCGCCCGCGGGTCGCGTGAGGCGCTCGTAGGCGCTTAGAGCCCGGGGGTCACGTGTGCGGCAAGCGACCGCTGGACGCCCGCGGGTCACGTACGCGGCACGCGACCGCTGGAAACACCAGCGGAAAAGGGGCTTAGCCCCTGGGTTAGGAGTTGAACTCCTAAGAGGCTTTGGAGTTGAACTCCAAACAGGGATTATGTATAGATTTGGAGTTAAACTCCAACAGATCTTGAATGGAGTTAAACTCCTAGAAATCTTTGGATCTTCTTTTGACCCTCAGATCCTTCCGGAATGGGATTTTTATAGATGGGTATGCTTCTTCTTCCTCTCCGTTGTCTGGATCTTGAGGGAAAAGGGGAAGGTGAGACTTAAAATCTTCCATTTTAGGGATTTGATGGCAGCTCTGAGCTTCCCTTCGAGGGTTTTATGGTGAAAAACTATTTACTTTTGGAAAAGAAAGAGTTAAACTCTTGATTTAATTCAAAAAGGAAAAGAAGGTTTTAGAACCTTGACGAAGGGAAAGGAGAAGGAGGCACAGATCCTAATTTTTGGGGAGAATGAATTATTCTTTTTTATTTCATTATCATGTTGCCTTTTATAGGCTTACAAACTTACATATAGCTCATTGGGCTTTACAAAATGGTATTTTGCCCATCTCGTGTCTCATATGCTCATTTGTTTTGCACATGAGCCATGGACTTTACAAAAATTTGGTTTTATGCCCACTTTTCTTACATTCATGTATGAAAATTACATCAAAATTATTTATTACATAATTTTCATTTTGGCATGGAGGAGGCCGGCCACGGGGCTGGACTTGGGCATGAGCCCACTTGATCTGGGCTTAAGCCCGCTTACTTGGGATTGACTTTGATTTTGACTTAGTTAATCGGGGTGTAATTTTTGACCCCAACAATGTGCACATGAAACTTTTGCTTGAAGCTCTTAAGGATTTTCTCAATAAGTGAATCTAATGGGTGGAATAATTGTTCAAGGAAAGTTCATAAGTAGTATATATATAAAATTTTATATAGTTGTTGATGTAAATAGAGAATTATACCATTGCAACATCTATAATTTTAAGGGTGAAAAAAGATGGGGAAAATGGGGAAATAGATTAATATCTTAAAGAAAACGGAGCAATTTGTTTTCACCTCTCGGCTCAACCGAAGCTGAAGAGAGAATATGTCAAAATATCCATCGAAGGCAACAATTACAATTTTCTTTCGAAAAGGACAAGACCACAACTATTACTACTAAGTCCGAGTGGGTAACTCAGCCCCTAGGAGTAGTAAAAAGGAAAGCATAGAACAAAATAACATAGAAAGTTAAACAAGTAAACATATTATATAAGAAGATATAAAACACATTGCTTTGAAAAGCATAGGCTACTAGTTTCAATCTGATTGAAAGAAAATGAGATAAAATTTACAATAAAAATATGAGCTCATATACTATTTTTGAACTCAAAACAAATAATTAATAGCTTCAAAAAGATTATGAAAAAATAATATTTAGAGTCAACAAAGAGTTTACCTACCCACTTTGAAATTAATAAATATTCTTCAGCTCATATAAAAGATATTTTTGAGTTTAATAAATATATAGAAAATAGATCCAAAACTCTAAAAATATATGGAAAAAATCTTCTAGCTTAGAAAAATATGAAATTGTTTATGTACGTGCGGGTTTCTTTTGTAAGCTCCCGAGCATTCTATTCCCTTTATGATAAAAATAAAATACAAGACAAGACTAGACAAATAAATACCCCATAGAATGAAAGGCTTGTGTTGTTCCATTTGGGCTTCAATTTGAATTTTAACATAGCTTTGATCAAGTACAAACTTGCTCTTTACCTCCTTCCTAATTTGGATTTGACACTTCGCTCTTTACCTCCAACCTCCATCAATGTCATGTTATGTATACTAATTTTTTAGCAAAAGCATGGGAAAACGTGCTTATCAATAATCAAACTAAATTGGGCCAAGTCCAACATATTGACCTATGGGCATAGAGTGAGTTTTGTTGAATTGCATACAGCTAGTGTTCTCTTGTGCTTGATGCCGACGAGGGAATCAGAACCCCCAACATAAATAACCCCAATGTTCTCATAATCAACCATTAGCTTATAGCTAGTATATGCCGTGGTTTCGAGGAGGCTCTTTCACGATATAGAGAGATTGTTCCACATCTGCATCTTTCAGGTTTGTGGATTTCCTCTAGCATATGCAGTAAAGAACGCGAACATTAAAGTTAACTGCATAACTATAATTAATCACATTGCACCAGTTTAGTTGTTCTTAGACAGTAATGTTATACCTTGTTACATCCGGATGTCAAGTTATCACCTTGAGAATTTTTCTCTTTATGTGCCATCAAACTATAAATTATTAATCTAGTAACTTGATGTTTGTTTCATTAGATTTTCCAATTATTTAGCAGTTTTTCGCAAGGACTTCATCAAAGTGTTCCCTATGTTTTCTGTCAAGCTTTTGCATGCGCTTTTGCGAAGTGATCAAGTGATAGTTGATAACCTATCAATTTCAGAACTGAAACAGCATTAACGCAAATAACTACAAGTATTGGTAATTATCAAATATATTTGGTAACCATTTTCTCCAAAGTTTAAGGTGATGGGCTGTGGGCCAACTATGTATTTTAAACTCAACACTCTCCCAACCTGAACCAGGGCCCTGAACATAACACGTATGGAAATGGTAAATAAACATTGATTTTTGTTGCCATTGATATTTTCTGAATCCAACACGTCTTTTGCTCTGATATCACATTGACTAACCATTTTAACCAGAAGGTCAATTTATATGTTCTAGGCCAAAACTGCAAAGCAAGCAAACTTATTAACCTCGGGGAGAAGGGATGGAGCTGTGAGTTATTTATGGTAATAAAAGAAATCAGTCGAAAATCTGAAGTATTTTTATTGTTTTCAAAACAGTTTTAGACTGGTTATTGACCACACTCAGGAGTCAGGACAGTTTAATATTTGGCGCTGTTTAAACCAAGAAGTCAGATTTATGGAACCATGACTGTTACCATGTTACTTCTGGGTTGGAGCATTAGCTTTCAATTCTTTGCTCTATACATTGTTTATGCTGAGAGCTCGCAGGGTGCCTTATTATATGAAGAAAATAAAAACTATGACTAGGTGTGTTGGACATGTTAAAGTGATTACTTATGGTCAAGCAATTAACTTGTGTTAGGTTGATATCAATGACGTTATCAGGGCCTTTTCGTGCAATTCTGAAATTTCTGATATTTTTGGACTGATATGTAAAAGCCAACTTACCTTTGGTATAAAGACCTGTTCGTTCGTAACATGTTTAGCTATGTCTTCGTTCTCCTATCCATGGTTATAATTTCTCTAGTTGCACTAAGCATTATTATGCATGCACAAGATGATGCCATTTGGTTCTCTCCTTCCACTTATTGTGCAGGTCCCACTTCATTTGCTCCAGTAATTCATGCTTCAATTGATACCATGTCCTCGTCGTTATTGCTGATGGGCAGGTTTGGAAATTAACATTGAAATATGCATATCATTGTGTATGTCAATTTGTCATATTAACACAGTCCACTTAATTGAAATCTTAGGTCACAAGGAATCCAGATGTACCCCGCGGTGCTCTTAGTCCACAAGAACATGCGACCGTAGAGGCTATAGTTAAAGCAAGGTACTCAGTTCAGTTATTTTCCAGTATTCCTCATAATTCATTGATGCTTTCTCCTGAACCAATTATAATTTTCAGCTATTATCCTCTTTCAATCATTATGGTCGGTGTGGGTGATGGACCATGGGATGCTATGCAGCAGTTTGACGACTGTATTCCTCACCGAGAATTCGATAACTTTCAGGAAATAACAAACTCAGCGATCACAGTTTATTCGAATGTATACTTTGAGAATTGTGTAACATATGTTGAATGAAGAGCATAGTGATTGGACAATGATATCAAACATTTTTTAGAAATACTAGAACATAGTAACTATTAGGCATCAGTCTGTCTTCTCAGTGATAAAAGAAGGAAAGGAATAGCAGGCATGTTTGAGTTAAACTACATAGTTGCATTTAACTTGTTCTGAATAGAATTTTGTGCTTGCTTTAAGAGTTATACAATAGGGTTAGTTGCACAAAAACTTCCTATAGTTAATCCTGTCATATTTACCCCCTTAAGTGGCATGTTACCGGAAAAATCATCTCAGACTTTTCAAACTGTAAGGCCGTTTGATTATTTCTCTGGAGTTGACTCTAGAACCTGTTTCTTGTGTTGTTTAGAGTTGGATATGAATGTGTTTAGGGTTTTCATCAATACGCATAGGGATGTGTATGTTCAAGTGACTTGAGGAGGTTATAACTGCTATACGGGCTAAAATAAAAGGGTTTTTTGTGCAATTAACTCTATAAGATGCCAAGCTTATGGTAAATATGACATCCTAGTAATATGATTCGAATTAGACATTCACACAGTTACGATCCTTGTTTCTAGTAAGAAAATAATGTGTGTGCAGTTTGTGAACTTCACGAAGATCATGTCGTCAAATATGGAAGCGAATAAAAAGGAGGCACCTTTTGCACTGGCTGCTCTCATGGAGATTCCCTTTCAGTATAGAGCCACTCAAGGCCTCAGAGCTATTGAGTATGCTGAAGTATATTATTTACATTTCTTGTTTGACCTTATCAATTATTTGAGGATTAATCATTAAAGATCCCCCCCCCCCACCCCCCCAAAAAAAAAAAAAATCTCAGGAAGCAAAGGGAAATAGGATGTAGAGGTATAATTCTTCCTCCTCCCAAAGAAGTAATTGACCATGACAATCAAGCAGCAATGGTATATCCTCTTGCATCGAGTTCGAGTTCCGACACAACAGAATATGGTATTCCAACAGAGCTGGTATGACTCTCTTCCCTCATTATTTGCATTTGCGGTTCGTTTAAGAAAGTTAATATGAGATTGTTTTTCTTGCTTTTCAAGGCCTGCCCTATTTGCTTAACAAATCCACGGAATATGGCATTTGGATGTGGCCATTTGGTAAGTTTCCATCGATATTATCTGCTTTAAATTGTTGTTACATGCAGATTTATATTTTATATTGATATTAGTTTTCTATGCATTTTGAAAACTTTCCTCACTAATGTTCAATACTACTTGAGAAGTTTTTTTTTTTGGATATTGGGCCCCTCAAATATTATCTATTTGGAACCCCCCGCCAACCCTCCCCCCTCCCCAAAAAAAAAATCTCTGTATTTTGAAAAAAGCCCCTCAAATCATCTCCATTACTGAAAAAGGCCTCTTTGTTAAATTAACTTGGCTAATTGCTCGAGTTAACTTAACTAGGGGGTGTAAAATGACAGTAGTGCCCCTGAATCTTTGGGTGAACTCCACCAAACCACCTCGCGTGCAAAGATCTCTCTCTCTCTCTCTCATGCTATAAAGCCCTAATTGAGCCCTATTTTCAAGGGCCAATTGCCATTGGGGAGGTAGGAATGGAATGCCATTTTACATCCCTAACTGTTGTGTTCAACACCGTTAGAGACTTGAGATAACCAGGGGCTTTTTTTAGTTATTCAAGGGTTTTGGGGCTTTTTCTAAAATACAGTGATTTGGGGGTGTTTCCAAATAGCAAAGATTTGGGGGGCCAAAATTCCACAACCCCAGCTTGAGATCACACATTCAGATTTTTTCTTTTCTGTGAGCACCTCTGGTTTTTTGAATGTTTGGGGCGATCGGTAGATATCATCATTAGTTTTGGGGACAGAAGCTAGTTAAAAGTATAAGAACCAGTACCAAAATATTGATCACTCCTCTTAAGTTAAGTGTAGAGAGTTTAGAGTATTTAAAGTTGAGGGAGTTATGAGCTTTTTTTGTAAGTATATATGGTTTTTTGATATAAGTGGGTTCCAACAATAAGACTCAAGCCTTATTGAGGTGCGATCTATTTTATATTTTATAAAATATGTTTCTCTCATTGTTTACAATATGTGACTATCTTTAAAGTCCCATCATTTGGTTTTACTTTTAATATTAAGAAATCATTATGATCGAGAACTAGAGTCGTAATATATATAACCAGCTCTAGTACATTGGTCTTTAAACGAAGTTCCCAACTGCTACCCTTTTAATAACATAATACATTGATTGAAGGAAATAGTGTAAAATCCCATCCAAGATAAATGCCGAGTGCCACACTTATGCTGACATTCTATTATTTTTTTATTTTCCCATTAAATAACCCTGTAGAGAACATTTTTTGTTATAAGGCTATTGTATAAATCTAAATGCTTTTATATATACCACGGACTCAGACATGACTGTTCCACCTTCTATGTTATGATCCTATTATTATTACTAATTTTTATGTACCTTACAGTCTCTATCTACCAAGTTTTCCCCACAGGAAGGGAAAAAATGTTTTCATACATAATCTCAAAGACTTTTGACGCTTTCTTATTGCAAGTATATTAGCATACTTGATATTGTATTATAACTCTCAAGGTGAATTGTGTTTGTTAGCCAACTTTCTTTTTTAACCTATACATAGAAAGAGTACGGATCCGTTAGGGTGGGTTCGTGTTTTTAAATTCACGAACCTGAATAACAGTCATTGGATCTATCCTTTACTTTCAACGGCTCCGATTAAAACAAATTAATAAATCCATTCAATAACAAAGTAAATATTCTCTTACCTAATTTTTGAGATCCATGCGTATCTGTCACGTCCCGCTTTCCAAAAGAGCGGTAATGACACTTGATTGGGCCCGCGACGTATTTATTCCGAAAAACTCATTTCATATGAATAAATACGCTAAACGTAATTGAGCAATATAAAATAACAAAAAATTAACATGAGATTTAAACTATAACAACTTTATTTACATTCAAATTTGAAATATTTACAATACAAGAGTTCAACTGAAAAGAAAATACAAGAACAAAAATGCTTAAACATGTGGCATACATAAACTGAAAGAAAAATAAGTTAAGCTAAGCTTGAGTAGTGATATGGTCATAATCCCTGTAGTCGCTTCTATCTTCTCAGTTTCTAGACCATCTGATGAACATCTAAAAGAAGAAAGAGATGGTGGATGGCCCTCAGCGAACTTTCGCTCGGTAAGTCCTTAAGGAAATGTGTGAAGTATAAAATTATAATGACAAGTTGGAAATGGATATCATGAGGCAATGGACTAGGAGATATGGTGTTTAAATATGTCATTTAATATAAGTATGACAATTCTATATAATATGGCAGCTTTATATAACATGGCAAAGCAACATGTGTATTGATGAGGCTTATGAACGGGAATACCCCAGATTGCGACACGTGGGAGATGACGTGTGGTCTGCTCATACTCTCTGGACCCCTGAGGGCTATGACGAGAAATCAATGTGATACATTATGAATCTTCCTCGGGACTCCGTAACGAGGTGGTACCCAACCTTATGGAAAAGCCTCCTCGGAGTACCCCATATGCACCTAGGCAGCCGGGCATCCTCGCTCGACTCCGAGCTATCTACCGAGCTGAGATTCCTTGGCTTCCCTGTCCAACCAGGAGCACGGAGCCCAAGTGCCCCCGTAACGGCTCCGCGTATCTCACCAGAACGAGATTTCCGTCGCTCCACGTCCCGCATCCCACGCTGACACGTTTCTCCGTTAACGAGCGTATATCGCTATTAATTGATGTATCCCGCCATCAACGTGAACGTGCCGTAAGGGCGTAACGGACGGCGGGAATCTCGTGCCGGATCACCCCCACGCGACCGTTATATAAACTCCCTCTTCCAGACAATTCGGGTAAGTAAAACAGAATCCAATACGCCGCTATCCTGCCTTTATATCTCGGTACTTACTTGATTGTTGGAGGGTCCTACGGTGGTCACCAACCCCAGGACTTCTCTTGCAGGTAACTCGGCGTCAACAACAACCTATTGAGATCCACACATTCAGCTTTTAAATATCAATCTCAACCGTTCAAGACCGCTTGCAGCAAAATTGACGGAGGACAACATCTGAGGGAGACTTCCACCTCTATCAGTTGGCGCCGTCTGTGGGAACTACGAAGGACTTTTCTACCACAAAAAGTTGATCCCCCGTCTTTGGTTCAATGGCAAGCGACGACCGCGACGATCCCAGCACGAGCCGTCCCTTCCCCCATAACGGAGGCGGGAGCGGTCCTACTCCCCCTCCTAACGCCATCAACGTCTTATCCGCTAGGATCGACAGGCTCACGGCGATGGTGGACGCGCTCGCCTGCGTTCAAGCAGCCGGGCACACCCACCAAACCGCAGTTCCCCTTCCCCGGTATGGCGACGTACGCATGCTGGCGGGAACACGCACTCAGGCCCTTGATCTCAATCGCGCTCACCCTGATGTTAACGAACGCCGGCGTGCCGATTCCGGTAGTTACAACCTGCATACGGGGAATGATTTAATAACCCGATGGGCGTCGGATAGTTCGACACCCCGATCTCAGGCGAGACCAGGCCATCGTTTCGACACCTGCCGCGTTCTCTCACCCCCTAAGGAGGTGTTGGTCAGTTCACCTGGTTCCAGGCACGACCGACGCCCTCACTCCCGTCGAGACTGTGCTGTATGGTGGTTTTCGTCATCCCATTGAGATAGAAATACGTGTCGCTTATTAGGCGTACTACAGATTCCCCCTGCCTAAGATAGGCGGGGGTTTATTGATTGTGGGGATCCGAATTTTCGGCAGCCGCGGACTAAGCTGCCGTTAATTATCCCCGCTTTTAGAGCGAGGGAACTTCCGATTGACGGGTCAAACTGGTCATGCGAACCCAATGTGCCTTATATATGTGTCGTGTTTTGAAGGGTGCTTGGATGTATCGGGGGCCCGCAGAGTTTACAGGGGTCCTGTCACCCGGATAGCGGGCTGGAGGTCAAGGAGGCTAGCAGCCCTCTTGCGGGGTGTGAGGCAGCGCCCGTTAGATTTTTTTTCTAACGGAGAAGGTATTTTTAGTGTGGAGTGTGTGGGAAAAGAAGGGTGAGAAGTACCCTAAGGACGCGTGCGTAGCGTGTAGGCGCTGGGCGCCCGCGGGTCATGTGAGGGCGCCGTCACCTCACGCACCACGTGAGGGGCGCGTGGGCGTCGACGCCTCACGCGCTCGGCACATGGGCGTTAGGCGTCCGCGGGCCACGTGAGAGGTTTGTGGGCGCCGGGTGCCCACGTCTTATGCGCTCGGCACGTGATCAGGAGTTAAACTCCTGCAGAAAAGGGGCTTAGCCCCGGGATTAGGAGTTAAACTCCCGAAAGGATCTTGAGTGGAGTTAAACTCCCGAAAGGATCTTGAGTGGAGTTAAACTCCCAAAAGAGTTTTATTTGTGGAGTTAAACTCTAAAAGATTTTGAATGGAGTTAAACTCCTAAAAAAATTTTATTATGGAGGTAAACTCTTAAAGATTTTGACAAATGGAGTTGAACTCCTAGAAATCTTTGAAGATGGTCACAAAGGGTATCTCCTGAGCTTTGAATCTTCTCTCGAGCCTTGGATTTTTCCTGAAGTGGGATTTTTGGAGATGAGTCTCCTTCTTCCTACTCTCTGGTGGCTGGATCTTAGAGGAAGGGGTGTGAGACTTAAAAATCTCCCCCTTTAGAGATTTGATGGGAGATCCGAGCTCCCCTTCAAGGGTTTTATGGTGAAAAACTATTTCTTTTTGGAAAAAGAAGAGTTAAACTCTTGATTTAATTCAAAAATGGAAGGGAGGTTTAGAACTTTGAGGAAGGAGAAGGAGGCACAGAAACCCTAGCTTTTGAGGGGAATGGATTATATCATTTATTTTATTATCATGTTGCCTTATATAGGCTTACAAATTTACATATAGCCCATTGGGTTTTACAAAATGACATTTTTCTCATCTCATGCCTCATGTGCTTATTTCTTTTTGCACATGAGCCGCGAGCTTTACAAAAATTTGGCTTTTTGCCCATTTATTTTACATTCATGCATGAAAATTACATCAAACTTATTTATTACATAATTTTCTTCTTGGCATGGGGGGCAGTCGCTTCATGTTCGGGCTTGACTTAGGTATGGACCCACTTGGCCTGGGCCCGGGCCCGTTTGGTTTGGGGTTGACTTTGATTTTGACTTGGCCAACCGAGGTGTAAATTTTGGCCCCAACAAAGTGCCCCCATCAATAAATGCACATCACGTATATGGGTCGTGTGAATGAAATTGATGAATCTTCTTTCGCGTGGAGGTGACTTGATTTGGTTCCTGCTTTTGGGGAGGCTGGCACTGTCCTTTTTACGACATGGACGGTCGATACTTGACGTGTCTCTGAGATGGAGTGTCTGTGTTGGACGTTTCTCCGAGACAGAGTGTCTGTATGTGATGTTTCCCCGGCACGGAGTGTCGCTGGTCGACTTATCCCCGAGGCGGAGTGTTTGTTTGACGTTTCCCTGGCACGGAGTGTCGCTGGTCGACGTTTCCCCGGCACGGAGTTTCGCTGGTCGACGTTTCCCCGGCACGGAGTGTCACTGGTCGACGTGTCACCGAGGCGGAATGTCTGTTTGACGTTTCCCTGGTACGGAGTGTTGTTGGTCAACGTGTCCTCGGCACGGAGTGTCGCTGGTCGACGTTTCCCCGGCATGGAGTGTCGCTGTTTTTTTGATGTAGAGGCCATTGTCGGAATTGGTTGGCCTGATTTGTTTTGGAAGTTCCAATCTGTCCGGCGAGACTTTTGAGCTTGGAAGCGCTTCCGGGTGGGACTTTAGTTTGATTTGTCCGATTCCTGCCTTGTTTGGCGGGACCCTTAAATTCGAGGCATTGCAGCGTGGGATTTGGAATTTGGATTTTTGTTTAGCATCAGTATCGCTACACAGGAATGTGGTACCAGGAGCGAATCGTCATTTGCCGTGAGAGAATTTAGGGGTTTTGGTTTTTGTTTGGCATCAGCATCAGCATCGCTACACTGGAATATGGTACCAGGAGCGAATCATTATTTGCTATGAGTGGATTTCCCCTGTTCCCAATTTAACGACTTAGGGGTTATCTGTTCCCAGTTTAATGACTTAGAGGTCATCTGTTCCTAGTTTAATGACTTAGGGGTCTATTGGATCAAAAGTTTGGAATTTTGGGGTTGGGGTCAGCATCAGCGTTGCTAACACTGAAGCACAGGTGCCAGGAGCAATTCATCATTTGCCTTTACCCGTTGGGAAGCGATGGCTTAGGAGACAGGTTCAGGTCCCTATCACTTAAGGCTTTTCAATTTTATGAGCTATAAGGGTCTCATAAAAGTATTTTCTCCCTACGAGTCGAAAGGATCTCATAGGTATATTTTCTTCTTAGGAGTCGTGAGGACCCCTAAGTGTGTTTTTCCCTTGTGAGTTGTAAGGATCTCACAAAAGTGTTTTCTTACGAGTCGAGAGGATATCACAAGTTTTGTTCTCCTCATGCATCGTGAGGACACATGAGTTGGTCTTCCAAAATGGAGCATAATTCCAAGGGCAGAGACCGGCTGCGTGACTGGTGATTGCGGTGGGGAATGGGTGTGATGAGAATTATTTGAGCCCGTGGATTATATACGGTAGTCAACTTGGGGACCAACCGTAGGGCTGGAAGAATTTTGGAAAATTGGGTTTTGGTTGGCGTCTGCATCGCTGCACTGGAATATGGTACCAGGAGTGACTCATCATTCGCCGTTTGGGGATTTGGATTTTGGTTGGTGTCTGCATCGCTGCACTGGAATATGGTACTAGGAACGACTCATCATTCTCCATTTGGGAATTTGGGATATTTATTTGTAAACAAGTTCTTTTTACCACGATTGCCCCATCATTTCAGGTATTTATTCGCAGTTGCCCATCATTTCGGCTGTTTTATTTTACTCGCTGATTTTTATTGCGAGTTGCCCCATCATTTCGGCTTTTTTATTTGTTTATTTATTTATTTTTATTTACTCAATTTTTTACATCTCCAGTTTAACGACATAGAGGTCGAATGTTCTCAGTTTAACGACGTGGTGGTCCTGTTTCCAGTTTAACGATGTAGTGGTCATCTGTTGGAGTCTGGGCTCGATTCTGCAGGAACCATGGACTCCTTTGGCTTAATTGCATAAGCGGGCTTTCCGTCATCTAGACCGAGCCGGTGTTGGTTGGCAACAACCACGTCATCGTCATGGCTACAAGACGTAGGAGGACTTGTTCCTCTGGACTCCATCATGTAGACCGTATGGGTTGTGTACCCATTTATTGCTTCTTCATTGGCAATATTGCTCGTTTGGCTCTTAGTTTGTTGCCTTGGTCCGCTCTTTTTAGGGAAAGGCAGATGTCCGAGAGAATCAGGTTCCCGAAGGACTTCAGTCTCCGTTTGTATGAAATTGGCGGTCGCAGTTTGACTGTTTACTAACACGCCTTTAGACAGTTCTATCTCTCCTGTCTTATATTGCTTTTCGACCCAATCTTTAAAGACAAAGCAGCCCTCAATGGCATGACCTATCACTCTGTGATAGGGGCAATATTTGAGGTCGTCAGTCATATTCGCTTCTTGAAGTGTTTTTGATTCTGGCAATTGTAGACCGTTTCTTAGGGCATCCATGAATATTTTACGGACTTTGTTCTTTATGAATGAATAGACCTTATCCAGCTTCTCTTTCAGTAGAGATTCTCTTCCCTCTCCGAACACTGGCTTCCGAGGTCGTTTGGTATTAGGCCCGCTCATCCCTCACTTATTTCGGTTAGCCGAAGTGTTAAAAGATTCAACATCGTCAGAATTTCCGCCTTTACGATTATCGTCCTTTTGATTTCTCCAGGACATATTGTTATTTTGGGAATCGGAGGAGGACTCTTGCTTTGAGCGCTCCAATATCTGAATTTTCCTGGTCAACTCTTACAATGTTTTGAGACCCGCGGTGCATAGAAACGGGGCCATCCAATTGTTGAGATTTCCGACGAGGAGACTGGCAGATTGGTTCTATTCTATCGGCGGTTCACATTTGATGGAGAGATTGCGCCATCGGATTATAAAATCCGTGCTGCTTTCGTTGTTCTTTGGCTTGGTCCTTACGAGGTCGGCGATGGTGATCTTATCGTTCATACTCATGAACTTTTGTTGAAACAAAGATTCCATTTGGACGAAAATAGTAACAGAGCCATCCAGTATGCTAGCGTACCAGTCGAAAGCAACATCGATCATGTATTGACAAATTGACGGAGAATGAGCATATCATTGCCTCCAGTATTCGCGTATGAGGCTTTAAAGTGGGTGATATGATGATTCGTATTTCTTGTCCCATCAAATCTTCCGAACTTGGGGATGACATAGCCACCAGGAAATTCTACCAGATCATACCGAGCAGGATATGGTCTTCCACTACCGCTGATATCTTTTTGCGCTTCGGCTTCGGCTACCAATGTTTTGACTTTGTTGGTGACCAAATCCATGATTTGATCTTGTGTTAGCGGGTTGCTGTCATTGGTAGTCAAGACATTTCCCGAGATAGGATGCATCCGACTTTCATGCGGCTCGCCCACCTTTGGGTTTGAGGGAATAGACGTCGTCTGCCTCGGAACACTGTTTCCCGGTTCATGAGCAGAGCTCTGCGCTTGATTAGGCGGTTGAAGGCAACTTGGGTCGTGAGTTGTAAGACGACATTTGCCAAGTTGTCGATCTTCGAGTAGAGCTTGGTCATCTCCTTATCTTTGTTTATGAGCTGCTTTTGGAGCTCTTGGAGAAGTTGCTGCTCTGCGGTCTTGGGACGGAAGATTGGCTTCTCTTCATTTTTCGAGCCCAACTCCTCATGAATCGAGTGATCTCTCTGCTTATCAACCTCACTGGAAGGGTTCTCATTACCTTCCAGAGGATGCTGTTCTTGGGAAGTGGCAGCCACATTCATACCAGATTGGATTTGAGATGTGGTGGTCCTGTCCTTGCTCTTACTACGCGTGCCCACCATGTAGACAGTGTGGACCACATGTCCATCCATCTCTTTATCTTTGGCAGGGTAACCCTGTGCTTGGAACCTCATGAAGTTCAGCCTAGCAGGAGCCCTAAACCTTTTGTTGGCTCTGTATCTGAGCATTTTCTGTCTTAGCTTCTCGATTTTGAGGGCTTGACGGGCATCTGTCATCCAGGAAGCCATCGTGAGTCGATTGACGGGGAGCTTAGAGAAGATACCTGATTGAGCAGTTGTCAGGGGCACCGCTGGAGCTTACCCGAGATACCTTATTGTTTTGTTGGTGTTGATCGCTTTGCCCCCAGCTAGGGCCAAGGAAAGTCGTTCAAACACCGACTTGTGTTTGGGTAGTGGTGCCCTCGAGATCACCACATTTGGCCTACTGCCTTTCGAGGCTAGTCTGTCTGTTACCGGAGCTTGAGGAGCCGGGATAGAGTTAGCTGGCACGAACAGAATAGAGCCAAATGGTAGTGGCGGCTCTTCTCACTGTTGCCAGAGACTGGCCAAGAGGACTGTCCTGACGTCCATTTTCATCGTGTAGGAGATGTGAGCTGTGTCGAGACCTGATCTTGTCCTTGGAGACATTGTTGATGCTAGATCGCTTGAAATCCTGCATGAAAGAGCATTATTTTAGTATAAATATCGATATGTATGTTGATTGAGTTCGCATGAACGTTTAACCCGAAATATGGGAGGAAAGATAGGTCCCACCGGGCCTGCCAGAATTTGTAGGGTGTTTTTCGTCACCCCATTGAGATGGGAATATACGTTGCTTGTCAGGCGTACTACAGATTCCTCCTGCTTAGGGTAGACGGGGGTTTATTGATTGTGGGGATCCGAATCTCCGGCAGCCGCGGACTAAACTACCGTTAATTACCCCCCGCTTTTGGAGCGAGTGAATCTCCGATTGACGGGTCAAACTGTTCATGCGAACTCAATATGTCGTGTATATGTGTCGTGTTTTGAAGGGTACTTGATGTATCGGGAGCCCCGCAGAGTTTACGGGAGTCCCGTTATCCGGATAGCGGGCTGGGGGTCAAGGGGGCTAGCAGCCCCTTTGCGGGATGCAGGACAGCGCCCCGTTATAAATTTTTTTCTATCGGGAAGGTATTTTTAGTGTGGAGTGTGGGAAAAAAGGGGTGAGAAGCGCCCTAAGGACGCGTGAGAGGCGCGTGGGCGCTGGCGCCTCATGCGCCCGCGGGCCACGTGAGAGGCGCGTGGGCGCCAGCGCCTCACACGCCCAACGCGTGATCAGGAGTTAAACTCCTGCAGAAAAAGGGACTTAGCCCCGGGATTAGGCATTAAACTCCCAAAAGAGTTTTATTTGTGGAGTTAAACTCCAGAAGATTTTGAATGGAGTTAAACTTCTAAAAGAATTTTATTTATGAAGGTAAACTCTCAAAGATTTTAACAAATGGAGTTGAACTCCTAGAAATCTTTGAAGATGGTCAAAGGGGAGCGCTTTCTTCTCCCCTGAGCCCTGGATCTTCTCTTGAGCCTTTGATTTTCCCCGAAGTGGGATTTTTGGATATGAGTCTCCTTCTTCCTCCTCTCTGTTGGCTGGATCTTAGAGTAAAGAGGGTGAGACTTAAAAATCTTCCATTTTAAAGATTTGATGGGAGATCCGAGCTCCCTTTCAAGGGTTTTATGGTGAAAAACTATTTCTTTTTGGAAAAAGAAGAGTTAAACTCTTGATTTAATTCAAAAATGGGAGGAAGGTTTAGAACCTTGAGAAAGGAGAAGGAGGCACAGAAACCCTAACTTTTGAGGGGAATAAATTATATCCTTTATTTCATTATCATGTTTTCTTATATAGGCTTACAAATTTACATATAGCCCCTTGGGCTTTACAAAATGACATTTTGACCATCCCATGCCTCATGTGCTTATTTCTTTTTGCACATAAGCCATGGGCTTTACAAAAATTTGGCTTTTTGCCTATTTATTTTATATTCATGCATGAAAATTATATCAAACTTATTTATTACATAATTTTCTTCTTGGCATGGGGGAGGCCAGTCGCTTCATGTTCGGGCTTGACTTGGGCATGGGCCCGCTTGGCCTGGGCTTGGGTCCGTTTGGTTTGGGGTTGACTTTGATTTTGACTTGGTCCACCGAGGTGTAAATTTTAGCCCCAACACGTACAAACGGCGAACGTCGAGATTACTCAAGAAGGCCTCGCCCGAGAATTTAAGAAATGTGATAGAGGAAACCGAAGCCGCACCGTCGCGCAAGCCCGGAGTAGAGATAGTCGGCGCTCCGACTATGGAGAATCCTCGGGGTACCACCAACGAATCGAGGCGCTCGAAAAGAAAATTGAGGACATACGACAGGACGACCACACGGCCGGCAAAGGGGCGAAGTATTCCGCTGATTCACTCACAAGACCATTTACAGAACGACTCCTAGCCGAGCGTGTCTCGTCTAGGAACAAATCATCCAAAGTGTCTCTTTCTGACGGAAAGTCCGACCCGGAGGACCACTTGGACGCGTTCACGGCCGCCATGAGCTTTCAAGACAACTCGAACGCGGCTCAATGCAAGGCCTTTCCCACCACCCTTATCCGAGCCGGTCAGGATTGGTTTCGCGGGCTTGCACCGCGCTCCATCTCGACCTTTGATGAGCTGGCTATACAATTTCTTAGTCATTTTGTCGGTAACCGACGACAGAAAAAGACGATCGACTACCTGTTCACCGTCAAGAGCGGAAACAAGGAATCTTTTAAGGGGTATGTCACCCGCTTCTAGAATGCCCTCTTAGAAGTTCCCGAGCACCACGACGAAACAATTATCACCGCGCCGAGGTCGAGTCTTAGGCACAAAGAGTGGCTCCGCTCTTTTGCTTTGGCGCAACCTAAGACCATGGCCGAAGTGAAAGCATGGACCGAGCGAGAAGTCCAATTCGAGTCAGAGGTGAACTCCAACCTGCCCAGAGGCGACCAAGCAGACCGGAAAAGATGGGAAAGGGAAGAGAAAAAGAAAGCCGATTGTCCGAAACCTTATTCCCCAAGGTTCCAGGAGTACACTCTTCTGAACATTTCCCAGACCGAGCTGTTAGAGGAGGCTAAAGGAGAGAGGTTCTTTAAGCTCCCGCCAACTACCCAGAGGATAGGCAAACGACTCCGTGGCTCGTACTGCGTCTATCATAGGTCGTAGGGTCACCCGACCGAGAGCTGCAAGCAACTCCGTGACTACATCGAGGAATTGATCCGCTCTGACCATCTGGCAAAATACCTACGAAACAAGCAACAGACGGAGCGGAAGCAAAAAAACCAAACCCAATCGGGCAAATCATGGTCATTTTGACGGATCCTACTCTGGAAAGTAGGGGGAACCACGAACTCCTGCCAGTCGGGGGCGCAAGTGATCCACTCTACAAGAAATGCAGGAAGGATGACCCGGTCATCTTCACTGACGAAGATCTTCACGGCATATCACTTCCTCACAATGACCCTCTTATGATAACGGCCCGAGTTCACCGTTACGAGGTCCACAGAATATTGGTCGATTCCGGGAGCTCAGCGGATATCCTGTTCTACGACTGTTTCCAGCGTATGGGGTTAGATTCATCCGACCTTCAGCCGACCTCCCACGTTCTCTCTGGGTTTACCAACCATTCCGTCCTGGCCGAGGGATCAGTCACCCTCCTCCTCAACATTGGGGAAGTGGGAAACACGCGAACCCAACCGGTGAACTGCCTCGTTGCTAAGGTCCTGTCATCCTATAACATTCTCCTGGGGTGCCCTACCTTAAACACCCTCCGTGTTCAGATCTTGACTTACCACCGTGTGCTCAAATTCCCTTTAGATAATGGGGGAATAGGCCGGGCCTATGGGGACCAACAAACCGCCAGGATCTGCCTCACCTCAACGTCCCCCGCCGGAGAGCAGGGCGATGATTTTGAAGACATACATGATCCTCAGGGGTCTTTAGATACACGCGACGAACGAAAGGAAGTTCGAGACGCCCCGGTGGAAGCGTTGGCAGAAGGCCCCCTCATAGAGGGATTCGACGACCGTACAGTTCAGATCGGCTCTCTCTTGACAGGAGACATTCGCGAAGGCCTGATCCGGTTCCTCTGAGACAACTCGGATGTGTTCGCTTGGACGCTAGCGGACATGCTCGGGATCACCCCGAGGTGATCTCCCACAAGCTCGGGGTCAACCCGAAAGCCAGGCCGATTCGATAAAAGAAGAGAAGTTTTGCGCCGATTAAACAGAAGGCGATAGAGGACGGGGTGGATCGATTGCTCGCTGCCAACTTCATCAGAAACCTGGACTACTCGGATTGGCTGGCGAACGTGGTTATGGTCAAGAAGGAAAACGGGAAATGACGCATGTGCGTCGATTTCACTAACCTGAATAAGACTTGCCCCAAAGACAACTACCCATTGTCTCGGATAGACCAGCCAGTGGACAGCTTGGCCGGTCACGAACTGCTAAGCTTCATGGACGTCTTCTTCGTTATAATCAGATCCGAATGAATTCGGCCGACGAAGAGCTGACAGCCTTCACCACGGATCGGGGGGTATATTGCTATAGGGTAATGCCTTTCGGACTCAAGAACGTCGGGGTCGCGTTTCAACGACTGGTCAACAAACTGTTCAAAGCACAGATTGGGAAAAACATGGAAGTCTACGTCGACGACATACTTGTAAAATCCGCCCCGTCAGCCGGATACGCTGCGGACCTCGGCGAAGCGTTCGATATCCTGCGAAAATACAAGATGGGGATGAATCCAGCTAAATGTGTGTTCAGCGTCACAAGCGGGAAATTCCTTGGTTTCATGGTTACCCATCGAGGAATCGAGGCAAACCCAGAGAAATCAACGCCATCCTTAACATGACAATGCCCAAAAGCAATACCGATATCATGCGACTCACCGGGAGGGTGGTCACATTGAGTCGCTTTATGTCTAGAGCCGGGGAAAAATGCCTCCCTTTCTTCAGAGCCTTCAGAAAAATTCCCAGGTTTGAATGGACCGAGAAATGCCAAAACGCTTTAGAACTCAAAGCCCACCTGGCGACCCCGCCACTTCTCACTAGACGCGTCGAAGGTGACGAACTGTTACTATATTAAGCTGTCTCCGACCAAGCCCCAGGCTTAGTGCTCGTCAGGGAATTCGAAGGGACGCAGAAGCCGGTTTACTACATGAGCCATGTTTTCAAGGACGCGGAAACCAGATACCTGGCTATAGAAAAAAAGTCCTGGCACTCGTCGTCGCTTCTAGGAAATTACGACACTATTTCCAGGCACACACAATCCTCGTCCTTACTGAAAGACCTCTAGGGAATATCCCCGACTCTCCCGAATCGTCGGGCCGCCTAGAGAAAAGGAGATAGGAACTATTCCAATTCGACATTAAATACCGACCCAGACGGGCTATCAAAGCCCAGGCCCTAGCTGATTTCGCTGTCGAGTGCACCATTCCCACGAGGGAAGGAACGACTGCTCAAGGCCCCGACTCACGACCCTCGGTCGAGGAAGTACCTGGCCCAATCCCGGACTGGGTGCTCTATATGGACGGATCCTCTCCAGAAGAAGGAAGTGGGGCGGGCCTGATCATCCGAGGCCCGAACGATGCGGAAATGGAGTACTCCCTAGAACTTGGTTTTAAGGCATCGAACAACGCCGCGGAGTATGGGCCTTATTGGCAAGACTACGAATCGCCTCTGGAGTGGGGCTGAAGACCATCCGGATACGTAGCAACTCTGCGCTAGTCATCTGCCAAGTAATCGATCGTTTCGAAGCCCGAGAATCACTTATGATAAAATACCTGGCGGAGGTAAAAAAGCTTCAGAGAAACTTCGACGAAGCCCAAGTGGAGCAAATTCCCAGAAATTTGAACGCCAAGGCTGATGTGCTGAGCAAACCCGCCTCCTCCTATTCAGCCAATCACAAGAGAAATATCTTCTTTGAAATCCTATCTTGGGCCAGCATCGAAGATGGGGAGGCAACACTCCAAATCTACACGACTCAAGATGTCCCGGACTGGAGAAAGCCCATCATAGAATATCTGAAAGAAGGGGTTCTTCCAAAGGACCGAGCCGAGGCGCGTCGGCTTCGAGAAAAAGCTCGCCATTTCGTATGGAGCAAAGAAAACCAATACAAAAAGTCGTACACTCAACCTCCGCTCTGGTGTGTCAATCCCCACGAAGCAGACTACGTCCTACGAGAGATACACGAAGGGGTCGGAGGGGCGCATCAAGGGGCCTGCAGCCTGGTCCAAAAGACACTGTTCCAGGGGTACTATTGGCCGGGAATACATCAAGATACCGAGAAACTGGTTAGAAGATGCAAAAGCTGCCAACTATTCGGCAGCATTCCTCGCCTCCCCCCACCGAACCAACGCCACTAAGTTCCCCTTGGCCATTTGCACAGTAGGGGATAGATATGGTGGGTCAGCTCCCTATAGGCACGGATGGACACAAGTACATTCTTGTTGCGATAGACTACTTCACAAAGTGGATTGAAGCCGTGCCCATCAGGAAACCAGACGCCGCCTCTACGATAAAGTTCTTACAAAACAATATAATCTCCCGGTTCGGAATTCCGAGGTGCATCATCACCAACCATGGAACCAACTTCGAGAATGACAAAGTCAAAGAGTTTTGCAGCGACTACCACATATTGATGAAGTTTGCCGCGGTAGCACACCCCCAATGCAACGGGCAAGCCGAAGTAGCAAACCGAGGCGTCATTCGCGGGCTCCGGGCTTGCCTGGAAGGGAGGCAAGGCAGCTGGGTCGAAGAACTGCCTTGTGTGCTCCGAGCACTGCGGACATCAAGGAAAACGCCAATGGGAGAAACCTCGTTCAGCCTCTGCTACGGTACCGAGGCAATGGTCCCCGCAGAAATTGGATTGCCCAGTTACAGGGTCGAACACTTTGACGATGAAGCTAACACCTTAGCACTGCGGAGCAACTTGGACATCTTGTTAGAAAAGCGAGATCGAGCGCAAATCAGAGCGGTGCCTATCAGCAGCAAACCGTCAGCTACTACAACGCCCGAGTTAAGTATCGAGCCTTCAAAACAGGAGACCTGGTCCTATGGAGAAACGAGTTCGTAGACCAAAAAATGCTACATAAGTTCTCCCCGAAATGGGACAGACCATTTCTTGTAACGAAAATATTGCCCGGTGGAACCTACCGCCTCTAGGACTCCGGAGGGCGTAATTTTCCCCAGCCATATAACACCGAAAAACTTAAGTTGTATAGATAAACGCGTACCCTCTTTTGAATAATGCAATTCCTTTCCGTATTGATTAAGTTTTCCAAACTGAGTCATCTTACAGAATAGACTTCTCAGTGGGTGATGGGCTTCATACCGACACGAAATATCGTGTTATTAAGGTTCTGACTTTATCCACCCCCTAGACCTGAGTGTGATACTCTTAGACAAAGAGACCGAACTGTACGGAGATTGTTACAGATAGGCTCGGTAGGGATCCAGATTAGTTTGCTCGTCGTCCTTCCTTTTCGATAGGTACCCGGGTAGCCGTTACGTACAGCTAATGCCGTTGACGTGCTTATGGTTATGGATTTATCCAGTAACTCACTGCCGGCATACTGTCGAGTCTTTAGAGTCCCACACAGAGGGTTTTCCTAGTTCAGGAGAAATGATGTAGTAGCCGTATTTTGATACGTGCAGGGTTCTGATCGAATGATTGTACTAGTTACCCGGACTTTCGATCGGATGGTTGATAATACTAGCCGACTTAATATTGAGCCGGATTATTAAATCAAGTATTGATTTAATAATTTACGTATATATATTTCGATATGTATATTTTAGTATTTTGTTCTTTGTTTTATTCTACCTCTTTGGGTATTCGTATTTTGATACAAATACGGGTATGAATATACAGTTGAGTATATTCCGTATTTATACGGAAAACATTCTAGAAAGTGGACATTTCATTTTAGTTTATCCATTTATTAATTTAAATGTAAAATGAGGTGTAAAGGTAGTAAGGTGAGAATGGTGAGAACCATGCTTGAATAGTGTTGACAAATGAATTGTAAATTCATTTGTACAAAATATTCAAGTATGGTTGCTATATGTTTATTGGAAAAAAAAATGTTTATACAAAATCATGCTTCATGGTTCTCTCACTTGGTTTTTTGGATGGAAATCATTCTCACCATTTTTGCTCATCTCCCCTCACTAGCCTTTCTTGAGCTCCTCATTCTTCTTCTTGATCTTCCACCCTACCATCTCATGTGTTGAGAATTAAGGGTGGATGAGAGATAGAAATACACTAAGAACAACTCAATACATCATTAGACACTCTAGATTAGCAACTTAGAGTCTCTAGTTGCTCCACTAGATTTTTAGTATGGAGGTAGAGCCATGAATCACATTTTCGGGTAGATCATCTTCGACGGAGGAAGACCGGCGGCCAAGCTCGATCAAGGAGACCTCAAGAATCTAACGAAGAGGGTAGAAGACCGAAGGACACGGATCTTTTTGTAAAAAAACTCTATCACAGTAGATAACCTCTTTATAGCTTGCTAGTTTCATATTTGGTTTCGATTCTAGGTAGTTGTTTCTATCACCAAAGTTTTTAAACCCAAATTTTTTTGTTCCGCAACGGCTGCGGTCGACGGCCAGGACGCTAGGAACCCCAACAACGAGTCCTCGAGGAAATTAATTCATGCGAGGTTGGCTGCCGGGTCATCTGTAGAGGACCGCATCCTTAAGGTGATCAGCTTTATTGAAAAGCTCGCGGTCTTTAAGACCACGTTGGAGAACGAGTTGTATACGGACTTGATTCTATAGTCCCTCCCTTCTACCTATACCAAGTTTATATTGAATTTAAATATTCAAGGGAAGGAAGTTACACTTCCAGAGCTCCTCAACATGTTGAGGAGTGCAGAGGGCACCCTTAAAAAACCAAGGAGACACCCGCTCTGCTTATTGGGGAACTTTCTTTTTCTAGATCCAAGGTGAAAGCCAAGAGGAAGAAGAAGAAGGCCCCCACCAAGCCGAAAGGAGGTGTCGCTAAGGTACAGGGTAAGGCAAAAGTTAGAGGGCCAACAGTAGGGAAAGAGGAATGCTTCTATTGTCGTAAGAAAGGTCATTGGAAGAAGGACTGCATGGCTTGGAAAGCCAGGAACTAGGATTCGAAGTAAGTTGTGGTTTCGGTTTCATGTGTTTTTATAATTGAAACTATCTGTCAATCAACTCTACTTTTTGGGTATTGGATACCGGTTCAGAATCTCATGTCTGTAATTCATTGCAGGCACTGAGAAAACGTAGAGTTTTGAAAGCCGGTGATATGACCCTCAAGGTTGCTAATGGAGCTAGCGTGGATGTTATTTCCGTAGGGGAATATCACCTAGTATTGACAGGTGGAAACATTTTTATTTTGCGTAACTGTTTTTGTGTACCGAGTTTGACATGTAATATCATCTCTTTACTATCTAAAGAAGGTTATGATTTTACATTTGTAAGTGATGTTGTAAATATTCATCTTAATCATGGTTTGATTGGGACTAGTACACTAGACAACAGTATATACGTATTAAATCAACACCAAGTTTTCAATGTCTAGAATACACTCAAAAGAAAGACTCCCAAATTAAATCAAGATTTCTTATAGCATTGTAGACTAGGTCACATCAATGAAACACGGTTGACAAAGTTACATAAAGAGAGATATTTGGATCCGTTTGAATATCTGTCTTATGCAACTTGTCAATCATGTATCAAAAGAAAGATGACAAAAACTCCGTTCACTGGACACGAAGTAAGAGCCACCGAGCACTTGGGACTCATACACAGCGACGTGTGTGGTCCAATGTCTACACATGCAAGAAGTGGTCATTCCTACTTCATTATTTTTACGGATGATTTCTCAAAGTATGGACATGTATTCTTGATGAAACATAAATCCGAGACTTTTAAGAAATTCTAGGAATACAAGAATGAAGTGGAAAAACAAACAAGTAAAAGTATCAAGACACTTCGATCTGATCGGGATGATGAATACTTGAGTGCCGAGTTCCTAGAATATTTAAAAGAGAATGGAATTCTCTCTCAGCTTACTCTCTATACACACCTCAATACAACGGTGTATCGAAAATGCGGAACCGCACCTTACTAGATATGGTGCGTTCCATGATGAGTAATGCTAAGTTGCCACGATCCTTCTGGGGTTATACATTAGAATCCGCTGCATATCTTTTGAACAAAGTTCCAACTAAGTCGGTGCCTACTACTCCATATGAAATGCGGAGTGGGAAGAAAGCCTACCTTAAGTATATTAAAATATGGGAATATTCAGCTTTTGTTAAAAAGCAGCATGCGGATAAGCTCGAGGCATGATCGGTACTGTGTAAGTTTGTGGGATACCCAAGGAATTCCCGGGGGTATCTTTTCTAATACGCAGAGAAACAAAAGGTTTTGTTTCGGTGTGCCCACTTTCTGAAGACTCAATTTCTTGAAAAAGAAATAAGTGGGAGCGCAATAGAACCAGAACAAATTTCAGAACTACAATCTATTACTGAAAGCTTGGTGAAACCCGAAGTTTCAAAAGAATCGGACGTCCCTGCGCCGCTCCGCAGAACTAGTAGGCAGTCTCATCCGCCCGAGAGATACTACGATTTTCTCGTAGACGGGGATAGAGGGGATTGCATCATCGATAATGATGAGCCGACTAGTTTCCAGCAGGCCATTACGAGCAGAGACTTAAGAAAGTGGCTGGATGCAATACGGTCCAAGATTGAATCCAAATACACCAACAAAGTTTGGACTTTGGACATTGCACCTCAAGGGTAAAACCCGTAGGCTACAAATGGATCTTCGGAAAGAAGATTGGTGCAGATGGACAGGTTGAAAGCTATAAAGCTAGATTTATAACAAAAGGTTTTCGTCAAAGACCTGGCTTGGACTATGATGAAACCTTTTCTCCAGTGGCTGTACTTAAATCCATTCGGATCCTACTTTCCATTGCTGCCTTCCATGATTATGAAATTTGGCAGATGGACGTAAAAACCGCTTTTCTGAATGGAAATTTGGAAGAATGTGTTTATATGGATCAGCCAGAGGGCTTCATAGAGAGTGAGAGCAGCGGAAGAGTGTGCAAGTTGCTTAAATCCATTTATAGATTAAAGCAGACATCGCGGAGTTGGAACATCTGCTTTGATGCGACAGTCAGAGAATTTGACTTTATCAAAAATGCAGATGAACCATGCATTTATAGTAAGATTGTAGTGAGAACTGTGGTATTCTTCGTTTTGTACGTGGATGACATTCTCTTGATAAGAAATGGCATTCCTATGCTACAATCAGTCAAAAGTTTCTTGTCACAGAAGTTTTCCATGAAAGACCCGGGTGATGCTTCTTACATTCTGGGGATCAAGATCTATCGTAATAAATCTAAGAGGATGTTGGGACTTTCACAGTCCAGATACAACGACACCATATTGAAGAGATTTAGTATGAAAGATTCCAAACGCGGTAATCTACACGCTTGTCACGGAATCACCCTCTCCAAAGAGATATCTCCTAAGACTGATTTAGAAAGGAATCGCATGAGTATTATACCCTACGCTTATACAGTAGGATCTATAATGTATGCGATGTTATGTACTAGACCAAATGTTGTTTATGCACTAAGCGTGGTAAGCAGATATCAGTCGAACCCAAGAGAGAAGCACTGGATAGCAGTTAAGAATATTCTCAAGTATCTGAGAAGGACTAAGAAGATGTTCTTGGTATACGGCAGTAAAGACCTCCAGATCAAAGCCTTCACTGACTCTGGCTTCCAGAGTGAAAAGGATGACTCCAAATCCATGCCGGGTTATGTCTTCACCCTCAATAGAGGGGCGATCTGTTAGAAGAGCTCCAAACAGGACACCGTTGCTGACTCAACGATGGAGGCAGAGTATATCGCTGCTTATGACACCGCAAAAGAGACAAACTGGATAAGAAAGTTCATTACAGAACTTCAGGTGATTCTGTCCTTTGTTGACCCAATACCTTTGTATTGTGACAACAACGGGGCTATAGTTTTAGCGAAGGAATCAAGGTCCCATCAGAAGTCCAGGCATATCTTGAGGCGTTATCACCTGACCAGAGAGATTGTGGATCGCCAGGAGATCGAGGTACGGAGAGTAGACACGGAGAACAACACTGCAGATCTACTCAAAAAGGTCATCCCTTAGACGTAGTTCGAGAGACTATTCGAGATGATAGGTCTGCGATATACCAATACATGGCCTCAGTGCAAGTGAGACATTGTTAGTAATATATGCCCTAGAGGCCATTATTGTATAGTACAGGATTGTATATTACATTTTGGAAGCTTGGAATATATATATATATATATATATATATATATATATATAAAATTCTTGCTCAATATGATAGTATGATATCTGGTTTGTATCTATCTTAACATGTGTATATGTTTCTTTTAATGTATCGCTAATACATGTTGATAGAGCCCTTATGATTTTTGCTTGACTACCAGCGTTGTGATGGCAATCACACTAGTAGGAGATGGGTAGTCTATAAACACATCCTTAAACTTGTCCTTAGTTGTAGGATTATCGAGACTGGGCATCGATACTCCAGAGTAGACTAGTATATACGCTTCTTATCCCTGTCAGGGGAGATGGCCTGTTCCGCAGCCATTGGTATACGGTACCAAAGATAGAATACAGGTGCTCATTAGGTTATGAGTTACACTGAACGGACTCGTTGGGAACTGCTGGTTGGTATTATACCTATCATCGGATAGCAGTTCTCCGGTGACATGAGTACAGGTTTCTCCGGTGACATGACATCACTATTAGTCTCGAGTGTGTACCCACTATACTTAGATTACTACCCTACCACGGCTCTAACGAGTCATGCAAACAGGTAGTAGTTGGGTGCAATCCCGAAGCACTTGGAGGCAGTAGTGGATAGATGGGATTCATCTCTCCCGGTTGGGAGTTGATATCGCACTGTGTACGGTTGGCCAATACTAAAGGTCTCTGGCCAGGGCAAGTGGGACTTACTAGTAGGTACACCAGTAGTTTCTCAGGTTGTATTGGGTTCCACGCTGACATGACTTATCACGCTATTAGGGGTCTGACGTTTACCATCCCTTAGGCCTAATATGTGATACTCTTAGACGAACAGCCCGGACTGTACGGAGAATGTCACCTATAGGCTCAGTAGGGTTTTCAGATGAGTTATCGTGTCGATCTTCCTTTCGACAGATACCTGGGTAGCCGTTACGTACAGCTAGTACCAGTGACGTGCTTGTGGTTAAACCTACTGCCAGCATATTATCGAGTCTTTAGAGTCCCGTACAAAGGGCTTCCCGATTCATGCGAAACGGTGTAATTTGTGTATTTCGATACGCTCGGATGTTCAATTGAACATGTGTATTTATACACGTGCTTTAATCAGATGGTTTAGTAGTACTAGCAGGTTTGAAAGATAGCCAGTTTTAATGTAGTATTAATTTCTCTCTTTTGGTTATTTGTATTTTAACACGAATACGATATTTATACGAATACGTGTATTTGTATAAATACGAGTATTTGTGCTTTGATACAAATACATATATTTCTTTCTAAATATAAATATGCGTATTTTTTATTTTCGATACAAAAACGGTATTCGTATTTTGGTAGAAATACAGTATACGTATTTATTATAAATATGGGTTTAGGGTATACTTGATTATATACACATTTATATATGTGTGTATATGTGTACCTAGTGAGGTGGCTACTGTAGGGTGTTTTTCGCCACCCCATTGAGATGAGAATACGCGCGCGCTTGTCAGTCGCATTACCTAGGGTAGGCTGGGGTTTATTGATTGTGGGGATCCGAATCTTCGGCAGCCGTGAACTAAGCTGCCGTTAATTACCCCTCGCCTTTGGAGCGAGAGAACCTCCGATTGACGGGTCAACTATTCATGCGAACTCAAAATGCAGTGTGGGTGTTTGAAGGGATTTAGGATATATCGGGGGCCCCACAGAGTTTTACGGGGGTAATTAACGGCACCCGCAGGGTTTAGGATATATCGAGGCGCCCGCGGGTCACGTGCGCTGCACGCGACCGCTGTGCGCTGGGCGGGTCGCGTGGGGCGCACGTGGGTGCTTAGCGCCTGCGGGTCCCGTGCACTGCACGCGACCGCTGGGCGCTGAGCGAGTCGAGTGGGGAGCATGTGGGCGCTTAGCCCCCGCGGGTCACGTGCGCTGCACGCGACCGCGGGTCACGTGCGCGCACGTGGGCGTTTTAGTGCCCGCGGGTCACGTGCGCTGCACGCGACCTTTGGGCACCTTAGCGCCCGCGGGTCATGTGCCATGCACGCGCCCGCTGGGCACCCACGGGTCACGTGCGCTGCACGCGACCACAGGAGACACCAGCGGGAAGAGGCTTAGCCCCTGGGTTGGGGAGTTGAACTCCAAAGGGGTTTTGGAGTTGAACTCCTAACAGAAATTAATTTATGGAGTTAAACTCCAATAGATCTATAAAGGAGTTAAAATCTTAGGAATATTTAGCTCTTCTTTTAAGCCTTGGATCTGTCCAAAATTAGATTTTTGGAGATGGGTCTCCTTCTTCCTTCTCTTGATCGGCGGGATCTTGGAGAAAAGGGGATGAGACTTAAAAGTCTCCCCTTTTCGAGATCTGATTGGAGATCTGAGCTCCCCTTCGTGGGTTTTGTGGTGAAAAACTATTTATTTTTGAGAAAGGAAGAGTTAAACTCTTGATTTAATTCAAAAAAAGGAAGAGGGTTTTAGACCCTTTAGAAAGGGGAAGGAGGCACAAACCCTAGTTTTTTTTAGAGAATGAAGAGTGTATATTTTATTCATCATCATGTTGCCTTATATAGGCTTACACATTTACATATAGCCCCTTGGGCTTTACAAAATGACATTTTGCCCATCCCATGCCTCATGTGCTCTTTTTTTTGCACATAAGCCATGGGCTTTACAAAAATTTGGCTTTATGCCCATTTTGCTTACATTCATGCACAAAAAATTACATCAAAATTATTTGTTACATGATTTTTATGTTGGCATGGGGAGGCTGGCCGCGGGCTCGACTTGGGTATGGGCCCGCTTGACCTGGGCTTGGGCCCACCTGGCTTGGGGTTGACCTTGACTTTGACTTGGTCAACCGGGGTGCAAATTTTGACCCCAACAAAGTGCCCCCAATCAATAAATGCACACCGCACATATGAGTTGTGTGCATGAAATTGATGGATCATGAAGTTGGACTTCGAGGTAGAACATCATTCCGGGGGCGGAGCATCCCTCGGGGAGCATGATTCCCGGGGATCAGAGCATCATTCCGATTTGCGGAGCATAAATCCAGGGTTGGAGTATCATTCTATGGGGTCGGAGCATAATTCCGAAGAGTATAGGCCTGATTTCAGGGATCAGAGCATAATTCCGATGAGCGGAGCATGATTCCAAAGGGTCGGAGCATAATTCCGACGAGCAGCAGACATTCTGACCGGAGCATAATTTCGATGCAGAGGTTGATTCTCAGGAGAAGCATAATTTCGTGGATCGGAGCATAATTCCGAGGATCGGAGCATCATTCCGAAGAGCGGAGCATAATTCCAGGGATCGGAGCATCATTTCGAAGAGCGGAGCATGATTCCAGGGATCAGAGCATAATTCCGATGAGCGAGGCATGATTCCAAAGGGTCGGAGCATAATTCCGACGAGCGGCAGACATTCTGACCAAAGCATAATTTCGATGCAGAGGTTGATTCCCAGGAGAAGCATAACTCCGAGGATCGGAGCATCATTCCAAAGAGCGGAACATGATTCCAGGGATCAGAGCATGATTCCGGGGGTCGGAGCATCATTCTGAAGAGCGGAGCATGATTCCAGGGATCGGAGCATGATTCCGATGAGCGGAGTATGATTCCGAGGATCGGAGCATCATTCCGAAGTGCGGAGCACGATTCCACGGATCGGAGCATAATTACGATGAGCGGAGCATGATTCCAAAGGGTCGAAGCATAATTCCGACAAGCAGCAGACATTCTCACCGAAGCATAATTTCGATGCAGAGGTTGATTCCCAAGAGAAGCATAATTTCGGGGATCGGAGCATAACTTCGAGGATCGGAACATCATTCCGAAGGGTGGAGCATGATTCCAGGGATCGGAGCATGATTCCGATGAGCCGAGCATGATTTCGAGGATCGGAGCATGATTATGAAGAGCGGAGCATGATTCCAGGGATCGGAGAATAATTCCGATGAGCGAAGCATGATTCCAAAGGGTCGGAGCATAATTCCGACGAGCAGCAGACATTCTAACCGAAGCATAATTTCGGTGGAGAGGTTGATTCCCAGACGAAGCATAATTCCGACAGGGAAGGCATGTACTCCGAGGCGAATCATGATTTCGACACGGGGTACATTCTGAGACGAAGCATGATTCTGACGCAGAGCTTGCTGGTTGACTTGATTCCGAGGCGGAGCTTAATTCCGACGAGGAGGTCGCTGGTTGATTCCGGGCCGAAATATAATTCTGACAGGGAAGGTGGATACACCGAGGAGAAGCTTGATTTCGATGCGGGGTACACTCTGAGACGAAGCATGATTCCGGCGCAGAGCTTGTTGATTTGATTTGATTTGGGTTGACATCAGCATCGCTACACTGGAATATGGTACCCGAAGCAAATCATCATTTGCCATGAGAGGATTTGGGGATTTTAATTTTTGTTTGGCATCAGCATTGCTGCACTGGAATAATGCCATGAGCAACTCATCATTTACCCTGGGAGGACTTGGGATTTTGGTTTTGGTTTGACTTATGCTGACATCAACATCGCTATACTGGAATATGCTACCAGGAGCGAATCATCATCTGTCATGAGAGGATTTAGGGATTTTGGTTTTTGTTTGGCATCAACATTGCTGCACTGGAATAATGCCAGGAGCAACTCATCATTTGCCCCGAGAGGATTTAGGAATTGGTGTCTTAGGAGACATGTTTAGATTCTTATCATCTAAGGCTTTTCAATTTTATGGGCCGTAAGGGTCCTGTAAAGGTATTTTCTCCCTACGAGTCGAAAGGATCTCGTAGGTGTATTTTCTCCTTAGGAGTCGTGGGGACTCCTAAGTGTGTTGCTCCTTTGTGAGTCGTAAGGATCTCATGCGGGAATTTTCTCCTCACAAAGATGAGTGGACTTTGCGAGTGCATTTCATCTTCTTTTTATGAGTTTGCGCCCTTTCGGGTTTTCACAAACTCGCCAGCAGTCCTGCTGTTTTTACTCACGGAGCCCTTTCGGGTTTTCTTCAGTGCCCATTTTGCTTGTGGACATACCCCTTTTTTTTTAATCTTCATCGCTGGTGGGAGCTTGAATGTAGTCTCGATGGTAAGACTTGGGAGAGATAGGGATCGTTTTACGCCCGTGGATTGTATACGGTTTTGCAGGATGTATGATTCAGACCGTAGGGCCGAAAGAATTTCGGGACTTTGTTGGCGTCTGCATCGCTGCACTGGAATATGGTACCAGGAGCGACTCATCATTCGCCGTTGGGAAAACTTGGGATTTGGGTTTTTGGTCGGCATCTCCATTGCTGCACTGGAATAATGCCAGGAGCAACTCATTATTTGCCTTTCCCTGTTGGGAAGCGATGGCTTAGGAGACAGGTTTAGATCCCTATCACCTAAGGCTTTTCAATTTTATGGGCCGTAAGGGTCCCATAAAAGCATTTTCTCCCTACGAGTCGTAAGGATCCCGTAGGTGCATTTTCTCCTTAGGAGTCGTGAGGACCCCCAAGTGTGTTTTTTCTTTGTGAGTCGTAAGGATCCACGAAGGTTTGTTCTCCTCATGTATCGTGAGGACACATGAGTGAGTCTTCCCAATGGAGCATAATCCCAAGGACGGAGACCGGCCGCTGGACTGGTGACTGCGGTGGGGCATGGGTGTGAGGAGAATTATTTGAGCCCGTGGATTGTATACGGTAGTCAATTTGGGGACCACCCGTAGGGCTGGGAGAATTTTGGGAAATTGGATTTTGGCTGGCGTCTGCATCGCTGCACTGGAATATGGTACTGGGAGCGACTCATCATTCGCCGTTTTTTTTTTGCCGCGATTGCTCTATCATTTCAGCTTTTCTTATCGCGAAGGTCGTGATTGCCCTATCATTTCGGTTTTTTATTCGCGGTTGCCCTATCATTTCGGCTTTATTTTTCTTCTTTATTTTACTCGCTGATTTTTATTGCGAGTTGCCCAATCATTTCGGCTTTTCTTTTATTTCTTTTATTTACACATTTTTTGTTTATTTACATATTCTTACATTTCCAATTTAACGACTTAGAGATCGACTGTTCCCAGTTTAATGACGTGGTGGTCGACTGTTTCCAGTTTAACGACTTAGAGGTCACATGTTTCCCGTTTAACGACTTAGAGGTCACCTGTTTCCATTTTAAAGACTTAGAGGTCATCTGTTCCCAGTTTAAAGACTTAGGAGTCTACTGTTTCCAGTTTAACGACTTAGAGGTCATCTGTTTCAAGTTTAAAGACTTAGAGGTCTACTGTTTCCAGTTTAAAGACTTGGAAGTCATATGTTTCCAGTTTAACGACGTGGTGGTCATCTGACGGGGAGCTTAGAGAAGATACCCGATCGAGCAGTTGTCAAGGGCACCGCTGGAGCTTGCATGAGATGCTTTATTACTTTGTCGGTGTTGATGGCCTTGCCCCCAGCTGGGGCCAAGTAAAGTCGTTCAAATACCGACTTGCATTCGAAGATGGCAATCGGAAGTTGTTAACCCTGTGCAGATAGAAACATGATTTCAGTATAGGCAATCAATGTATATGTTGATTAAATATGCATGTATGTTTAACCCGAAATATGGGAGGATAGATAAGGTCCCACCGGGCGTGCCAGAATATGTAGGGTGTTTTTCGCCACCCCATTGAGATGGGAATACGCGCTCGCTTGTCAGGCGCATTACAGATTCCCCCTGCCTAGGGTAGGCTAGGGTTTATTGATTGTGGGGATCCGAATCTCCTGCAGCCGCGGACTAAGCTGCTGTTAATTACCCTCCGCCTTTGGAGCGAGAGAACCTTCGATTGACGGGTCAACTATTCATGCAAACTCAATATGCAGCGTGCGTGTTTGAAGGGGTTTTGGATATATCGGGGGCCCGCAGAGTTTTACGAGGGTCCCGCTACCCGGATAGCGGGCTGGGGGTCAAGGGGGCTAGCAGCCCCCTTGCAGGGTGCGGGGCAGTGCCCTGTTAGAAATTTTCTCTAACGGGGGACAGTGTTGTAGAGTATGTGTGTGTGTGTGCGCGTATAAAAAAGGGGGGAAGCGTCTTAAAAACGCGTGCGTGGCACGTGGGGCATGGTGCCCACGTGTCACGTGTCTGGCGCGTGCGCGCTTGGCGCCCGCTGGTCACGTGCGCAGCACGTGGGCGCTGGGAGCCAGCGGGTCACGTGCGCAGCACGCGACCGCGAGGTGCCCGCGGTTCTCGTGTGCTGCACGCGACCACTGGGCGATGGGCGGGTCGCGTGGGGCGCACGTGGGCGCTTAGCGCCCGCGGGTCAGGTGCGTGCACACGGGCGCTTTAGAGCCCGCGGTTCACATGCGCGCACACGGGCGCTTTAGTTCCCGCGTGTCACGTGCGCTGCACGCGACCATTGGGCACCTTAGCGCCCACGGGTCACGTGCCATGCACGCGCCCGCTGGGCACCTGAGGGCCACATGCGCGACACGTAACCACGGGAGATACCAGCGGGAAGGGGCTTAGCCCCTGGGTTGGTGAGTTGAACTCCAAAGAGGTTTTGGAGTTGAACTCCTAACAGAAATTAATTTATGGAGTTAAACTCCAATAGATTTAGAAAGGAGTTAAACTCCTAGGAACCTTTAGCTCTTCTTTTGAGCCTTGGATCTGTCCAAAGTTAGATTTTTGGAGATGGGTCTCCTTCCTTCTCTTGATCGGCGGGATCTTGGAGAAAAGGGGATGAAACTTAAAATTCTCCCATTTTCGAGATCTGATTGGAGATCTGAGCTCCCCTTCGTGGGTTTTGTGGTGAAAAACTATTTATTTTTTAGAAAGGAAGAGTTAAACTCTTAATTTAATTCAAAAAGAGGAAGAGGGTTTTAGACCCTTTAGAAAGGGAAAGGAGGCACAAACCCTAGTTTTTTTTAGAGAATGAAGAGTGTATATTTTATTCATCATCATGTTGCCTTATGTAGGCTTACACATTTACACATAGCCACTTGGGCTTTACAAAATGGCATTTTTCCCATCTCATGCCTCATGTGCTCTTTCTTTTTGCACATAAGCCACGGGCTTTACAAAAATTTGGCTTTATACCCATTTTGCTTACATTCATGCACAAAAAATTACATCAAAATTATTTGTTACATGATTTTTATGTTGGCATAGGGAGGCTGGTCGTGGGCTCGACTTGGGCATGGGCCCGCTTAACCTGGGCTTGGGCCAACCTGGCTTGGGGTTGACCTTGACTTTGACTTGGTCAACCGGGATGCAAATTTTGACCCCAACAGCTACACTCTCTCTCTCTTTTCTTCATCATAAATGAAGAAGTGTGTGGGCTTGTGACTCACCCTATTGAGTCACTAGCCTACCCATTGTTGGGGTTAAAAATTGCACCCCGGTTGACCAAGTCAAAATCAAAGTCAACCCCAAGTAAGCGGGACCAAGCCCAGCTCAAATGGGCCCATGCCCAAGTCGAGCCCCGCGGCTGGCCTCCCCCATGGCAAAATAAAAATCATGTAATAAATAATTTTGATGTAATATTTATGGGCATAAAACCAAATTTTTGTAAAGCCCATGGCTCATGTGCAAAAGAAATGAGCATATGAGACATGTAATGGGCAAAATGCTATTTTGTAAAGCCCAAGGGGCTATATGTAAATGTGTAAGCCTATATAAGGCAACATGATGATGAAATAAAAAAGAACTTTTCATTCCCCTCAAAATCTAGGGTTTTTGTGCCTGTTTCTCCTTCCTCAAGGTTCTAAACCTTCTTTCCATTTTCAATTAAATCAAGAGTTTTACTCTTCCTTTTCCAAAATTAAATAGTTTTTCACCACAAAACCTATAAAGGGGGACTCAGATCTTTCATCAGATCTTAAAATGGAAAGATTTTTAAATCTCGCCCCCTTTAATCCAAGATCCGGCCAACAGAGGGGAAGAAGAAGGAGACCCATCTCCAAAAATCCCATCTTTGGAAGATCCAGGGCTCAAGGGAGAAGCCCCTTTCATCAGCTCCAAAAATATCTAAGGAGTTTAACTCCTCAAAATACACACACACACACACACAAAATAATAAATCTTTCTTTTTGGGAGTACAACTCCCAGTGCAGAGGCTAAGCCCACTTGTCCTCTCTGTTAGGAGTTCAACTCCATAAGTCAAATCGGGAGCACAGCTCCCAGTGCAGGGACCAAGTCCCTTTTCCCGCTGACGCCCAGCGCCCGCGTTCCAAGCACGTGGGGCGCTGGCGCCACGTGCTAAGCACGTGAGGCGCCAACGCCCAGAGCCCGCATGCTAGGCACGTGAGGCGCTGGCACCCACGCGTCCTTTGAACGCTATTCTTCCCCTTTCTTTTTATACACACACACACACACTCCACAACACTGTTCCCGTTAGAAAAAAAATTTAACGGGGCGCTCCCTGCACCCTGCAAGGGGGCTGCTAGCCCCTTGGCCCCCAGCCCGCTATCCGGATAGCGGGACCCCCGTAAACTCTGCGAGGCTACCGATATATCCAAAACCCCTTAAGATACACATATGCACACTACACGTTGAGTTCGCATGACTAGTTGACCCGTCAATCGAAGGTTCCCTCGCTCCAAAGGCGAGGGGTAATTAACGGCAGCTTATTCCGCGGCCGCCGGAGATTCGGATCCCCCCAATCAATAGACCCCGGCCTACCCTAGACAGGGGGAATCTGTAATGCGCCTGAAAAGTGCGCACGTATTCCCATCTCAATGGGGTGACGAAAAACACCCTACACCCACTTTTTTGTTTTAGGTGAAGAGATAAGTATTGGAGAGAGTGGGAATATTTTGTTGGATGATAGTTTTTCAGCTTGAGGTGAGATATTTCTCTAGTAGCCATTCTCTTCATTTTCTTCCTCACTTGCTCACTTAAGCTTTGAGAAAGTATAGAGAGCATCTTGTTTTATAAACTACAGCCTCCTAAGTATCTTGTCCTATCAAAACTCGATATATAGTTGCTTCGATTAAAGCTATCGATTGAATCGGTATCCTCGGATGGATCGTCTTTGACGTATGAAGTTCGACTTCGACAGCTCGTTCCATCAACCCAAGAAGCTTAAGGAGTGAACCTTTCAAGACTTGAAGGACCGTCTACAAAGCTTGTTACACTAACCTAGTAGTTAAAGCTCTAGTTAGTGTTGTTTAGTTTAGTGTTTGGGCCTGTATTCTAGGGTTTTAGTGTATTATGCTCAAAAATTTTAAAGTTTTTAATTCCGCAAAGCTGTAGAAGTCATGACAAGGAGCACCATACACTTACAAGGATGTAGTTTTGCCAATTTACTATTGCGAAACAATTCAACTTCGAATACAATAAGAACGATGGTTTGAAAGTAACAGTAGCTTGTTCCCAAAGGGATAAAGGATGCCAATGGAGATTGCATGCATCGCCTTGTACTCATAGTTATAAAGTTAACATAAACATTACTAATGTAAAAGTGTAATTATCGTTTTTTCAAATTGTTGATTATTTTAAACTATTAAGTTACGCTAAGGTTTGCATGTTTGTCTTGTTTGAGCAGTACTCTATGGGCTATAAAGAGATAGTATCCCACACACACATGTTCCGGAGAAATTTCAAGCAACGGACATCCCCAAGGTATGAAGAAATTGGTAGCCGACATGCTTGTAGATGTTTTTAGGTCACGACCGGGCTATCGGCCAGTCGAGGCTAAGAAGGCTAGTCAAGGCTAAGAAAGACTCCCATCAAAGGTTCGAGGTGAAGATTTCATACGATGTTGCATGGCATGCAAGGGAATTGGCACAAGAGGCCCTCTTCGGCAATTATCGTCATTCTTATGACTCTTTGATGTTACATTTCCTAGCGTCCTTGCCACTACAACCGTGGCCTTTGTGGAATGAAAAACAAAAATTCGAGAGGCGCTAGAAACTATAGACCCTAGAATCTTAACCAAACACTTAGACTAGAAAACTACAAAAAGTTTTAGCTACTATGAAAAAGATTATACTGAAGAGATCAAGTCCTTCGGGTCTTCAAATCCTCTTCTTTAACTCCTTAAGGCGGCGGAATCGAGCTTGTAAGCCGGTCTTCCCTTTGTCAAAGATGATACACCCGAGAGATTTGGTTCAAGACTTTGGCTCCACACAAACAATCAAGTGGAGCAACTAAAGACCCTAGGTTGCTAATCTAGAGTGCTTAAGGATTTGGTGAAGTGTTCAAGTATCATTCTATCTTTTTCTCACTTTGATTCTCAACTCATGAGAGTGTAAATGAGAAAAAGAAAAAAAAGGAAGAGCTAAAAGGAAGGAAAGTGAAAAGAAATGGTGAAATGAAACATCCAACACAAAATGAAAATGGCTAGCATGGTTTTGCTCAAAGTATTTTTCCAAATAAAAAATAGCAATCATGCTTGAATAGTGTATACAAATGCAATAAACAAATACAAAGCCATTTCCATCAGCATTCTTTCTCCGTACCTCACCTTTACACTTCATTTCTATTTTTAACAAAATAGAAAATACATAATGAGGTGTCCACCTTCTAGAATGCATACTTGAATAAAGACATGAATACATCTCCGTATATACATACCCGTATTCGTATCGAAATACGAATACCCAAAGAGATAGATTAATACAATAAATATAATACTAGAATATATATATCGAAATATATATGTGTGTAAATTATTAAATCAATACTTGATTTAATAATCCGGCTTAATCCTAAGCCGGCTAGTATTAGCATCCACCCGATTAAAGTTCGTATAGCTAGTACACGTATTTAATTGGAACCCTACACGTATCAAAATACGACCACTACATTTCTTCTGAACCAGGGAAGCCCTCTATGTGGGACTCTAAAGACTCGATAGTACGCCGGCAGTGAGTTACTGGATAAATCCATAACCACAAGCATGTCAGCGGCACTAGCTGTATGTAACGGCTACCCGGGTAGCTGTTGAAAAGAAGACCGACGAGCAAACTCATCTGAACCCCTACTGAGCCTATATGTGACAATCTCCTTACAGTCCGGTCTCTTCATCTAAGAGTATCGCATACCGGGTTTAGGATGGTAAACGTCAGACCCTAATAACCCGATAATTCATGCCGACATGGCTCAGGACCAATCCGAGAAACTACTGATCTAACTATCAGTAAATTTCAACTGCCTTGGCCAAGGTCTTATGGTGCTGGCTAACCGAACACAATGCGATATCGACTCCTTATACCGGGAGAGACGAATCCTTAATAATCGCTCACTGCCTCCACGTGGTCCGGAACTATACCCAAATAAAACCTGTTTGCACGACTCGGTAGAGCCGTGGTAGGGTAGTAATCTAAGTACAGTGGGAACTCACACGAGACAAATGACGATCTCAGGTCTAAAGACTAACTTGTACTCATGTCACCTGAGAACTGCTATCTGACGATAGGTATAGTACCATCTAGAACTTCTCGGTGAGTTCATCCAGTGTACTCACCCCCAGTGATCACCTGTATACGATCTTAGGTGCCAAAGTCCAATGGCCGTAGGACCAACCATCGCTTCTCGTCGGGGTCTAGAAACATATACACCAGTCTATTACGGAATATCGATGCCTAATCTCGATATTCCCATGACTGGAAACATTTAAGGATGTGCTTATGGACTACCTAGCCCCCACATGTATGATCGCCATCATAACGCTGGTAGTTAAGCAATAATCTTACGGGCTTTATCAACATGTATTAATGATACGTAATGACAAGTAAAAAATATACACATATTAAGATAAAAACAAACTAAATAGCATACTATCATATCGAGCAAGATTGCCCTGTACATATATATGTCCAAGCATCCACTATATATATATAGCCTCTAGAGCATACATATCGAATATTTGAGGTGGTATCAAAGCAAGTGCATGGAAACCAATCCCGGGAGCATAATTAGCATCGACAAATCAGTATATGATAGATTCATGAGGCTATTTGTTAACTATGGTGCTTGTATTGACGGGTATTTAGATAGTTGTCGGCATCTCATATTTCTTGATGGAACATTCATCAAGAACATGGCAAAAGGTCTTTTATTGGCGGCGACTGCTTATGACGGAAACAATAGTTTATTTCCATTATTTTTCACTATTTACGATCAAAAGAACATCACAAATTGGACATGGTTTTTAGGTCGGTTGAGAGCTGTGTTGTTTGATGGTCCTAGGTCCTACCACCTACTGCATACCCTTGTGTCTGTATCAAATATCGACAAGGAATCAAAAAAGCGGTTAGGATGTGCTTTCCCACCGCATTGTATTCATTTTGCATTCTTCACTTGAAACATAATTTTAAAATTAGGCTCAAAGAGTTTGGTATGAAGAATTCGGAAGCCGAAACTTGCACGCGTATGATGAAAACAGCATGTTACCAATACACGACGGTTGAGTTCTTGGGATAGATGAACCTATTGAAGCAGGAATCGATGATTGCTTATAATACAATGGTTGAACATTACAATCCTCGGTATTGGGCTAATTGTTACTTCCCTGGAATAAGATACAATCTCAATTCTTACTCCTCAATACACCTGACTTGGCTATGAACATGATTGACATAGATATGTATAACATCATAAAGTTGCATGTAATTTCTAAACGGTTGCCTGTAACTTCTAACCAGCTATATGTAACTTCTAACCAGCTATATGTAACTTCTACTAAGTCGCATGCAACATCTATTAACTTGATTATCATTATTAAGTTAAACGTAATATCTACTAACTTGCTTGTAACCTCTAGATAGTTGCCTGAAATATCTAATAAGTTGCATGTAATTTCTAATAAGTTGCATGTAACATCTATTAAAGTTTCTTGTAATATCTATTTATGTGTTTGTTGAATGCAGGTATGATAATGTTACATCCAATGTTACTGAATTATATAATAACTGGATACGTAAGGCTCGCACATTTCCTATTTTTTAAATGGTGGACCATATAAAGGTATGTTTGATGAGTCGCTTCAATAGTTGAAGTGAAAAAGCTAAAGGGTGGAATGTAGTATTATGTCCCGAGTCGGAGGAAATTCTATACAAAAATTTAGACGCTGCTATGGTTTTTTCTGTTCATCAAGCTAATATGGAGAATTATGAGGTGTTTGATATTAAAATTGTTTGGCTCGATCATGTACATGCCGAGAATGTGATGTTACTAGGATTCCTTTTAGGTATGCTTGCGCCATTATCAATTTCTTGAGGCGATCAATTTATAACTACTGTGACCCTTTCTTGACGATCGAATATTTCACGGCTACTTACGGGAATACAATTTACTCAATACCTATATTTGACAAGCCAATGGTCACGGAAGAAAACATTGAGATCCAGCCTTCTTTGACGAGAAAATGGCCGAGAAGGCCCCCTACAAGGCATATAAATAACAGGGATGTTCAAAAAAAGAAGATGAATTATGGTAGGTGTGGCAATGAAGGTTACAATAGAGCGACATGTACTGCTCTTATCGATTAAGTGTAAAATAGCTATATGTTAGTACTTTGTTTTATGTTTATATATCCATCGTCATGTTTTGTGGACCTTTTGTACTAAAACATTACAATGTTCGTTATAATTTTACAGTAAATTTTTCTATTGGTTATGTATACATCTGATTGAAATTTATAAACTGTTTTATGAATCCCATTATTTGCAGTTGCATGTAACATCTAGGCACTTATCTGTAACTTCTGATAAGTTGCCTATAACTTCTAATCAGCCGCATGTAACTTCTAAGCAGTTGCCTGTAATTTGTAAGCACTTACCTGTAACCTGTAAGCAGTTTCCTGTAACTTCTTCTAATTAGTTGTCTGTAATTTGCAAGCAGTTTCCTGTAACTACTAAGCATTTGCCTGTAACTTGTAAGTATTTGCATGTAACTTCTAAGCACTTGCATGTAACTTCTAAGTATTTGTTTGTAAGTTCTAACAATTTGCTTGTAACTTCTAAGCAATTGCCTGTAATTTCTAATTAGTCGCCTGTAATTTGTAAGCAGTTGCCTGTAACTTCTGATAATTTGCTTGTGACTTCTAATAAACTGTCTGTAACATCAGCTATATAAACCGATAATATCAACAAAAATATCATTCATATCACAGTATCGGCCAACACTGGCTACATAAAACCGATAATATCAACAAAAATATCATTCATGTCACAGCATCGGCAAATATCGGTTATATAAAAAAGATAACATCAACAAAACTACCATTCATATCACAGTATCGGCCAACATCGGTGATATTAAAATAAATACGTCAACAACTTTTTACATTCATTATACAAAACAGTCACATATGAGCAATTTGTCATTCTCACTCAAAATAAATAATAATATCGGCGAATATCGGTTAAATACAAATAGATGAATACATATACGTATAACAAAGAGTTTAAACTTCAGCAAAATAAAAACTGAAACAATATCAAGTCGTTTCTTGCTCGTTGGCTAATAGAATTTAGGCTTTAAGTATCGGCCACCATTGCTCCGACCCTTTTCCCTCCAGAGCATCCGAAATCCACCGACTCTCGATTATTGCCTTCAGAAATTGGTAGATGAAAATATCATAATCATCACTGTTAACCGACAATGTTAACAAACGCATACTGTTATAACCCTTAACAATAAAAAATGTTAAGAAAACTTGTAGAGGAAATATTGCTTACGAATTCTTTTGTTTCAGATAAGGGACACTAGTAAATTGAAATGCATTGTAACCCCTATGCTCATCGAATTTCTTCAACCCAAAATTATAAAGGTACCGCAAGTATAGCCTAGACTCTTGCTTCCAATAGGGGTCACGCGTAAGTGAAGAATAATGCCGCAATTCCTTTGCGACAAAGTCTATAATGAGCAACGTCCAATGATAGTTATGACATGTCGAGATCATAATGCAAGTACTAGGGGAATGCCATGCATCGTCAACATATATGTTCCATCCACTACTATTCGTGTGTACCTTTCCGGAGTCAAGCGAATCAACAATCATGCCCTGCCACAAGTATTTAACTTGTTAATAAATTGATGAGTGTAATCAGAAGAACTAGATAAGATGAGTAGGTATTACCATTATCCACGACCTCACGAAAGCAAATGGAGATACTGCAGCGGTAGGAGCCAAAATCTTCATCAAGTTATCTGCCAACTTGACAAAAGAGTCCATAACTTATAAAGTGTTCAGATAACTATAAGCTGTCTGTAATATCTACTAACTTGCATGTAACTTCTAATAAATTGCCTGCTTCTACTAAGTTGCATGTAACATTTATTAACTTAGTTATAACATCTACTAAGTTGTTTGTAATATCTATTTAGTTTCCCGAAACAACTATAACAATTGCATGTAAGCTCTAATAAATTGCATGCAACTTCTATAGCAGTTGCATGTAAGTTTTAATAATTTGCATGTAACTTCTAAGAAGTTGCTTGTAACCTCAAAAAACATACCGTATCTCCCACCTGCTGCCTTTGATGAAATACACTCCTTCAAAAAAGTGTCAACGGCATCCCTTTGAACCTTCCCGGGCTCTTCGATGTGCTCTATTATGGGATAAGCAATAAATTTCACATCCCCGTAAACCTTCGCCCGCATGCCTATAGACAACAAAAAGATATCCGGTTAAGACACTAAAGGGAATTGCATACAACATACAGACAATTTTCACAAATAAGAATTATAGTTTAATGGATGGTACTGATACACAAAGAATTATAGTTTACAAGCAACAAACAACACAAGCATGATAATTTCACAACCGTTTCCTGCCTGGCGACTTAGGATCTTCCATATTTTTTGGGTGTATCTCCCCGTAATAAGCGGAGAACTTATGCACCTTGGTCAATACCTCGGCCGCGGTGATAGCACGTGCCTTGTCGACAGTGCCATAGGCGCTGGAAATTTCAATCATGGTTTGGGCCTTTGCATTCCCTATGTTACTTTTCTTCGCCGCGACCCATACCTTCGAAATTTTCATAGTCACGTACTCGTCCACATTTAGATATCTAGACGACTTTCGGCCCAACTTATTCTTCACTTGTTTCTCGAGACTTTTGGTGGTGGACTTATAGACGACCACTTTCCTTTTGAATGCCGGTGGAGGGGTGATCGCAGAATACTTCAACACGTCATCAGAAGCAGCCGGCGGGGATACAGTAATAGCAAAACTGTCATCGAAACCGCCATTAGACCTGCCAACTTCGTCCTCATCCTCACTCTCCTCCACTTCTTCCTCTACCTCATCCATTTCGGCCCTCTCCTCCTATTCTTCTACGTTGTCCACTACCTTTTCCATCACTGGCCCAGCATATCTCTTGGCATCCCAACCCATAGAGGAGGCTATGTAAACATTGAATCTCGGCTTCCGCTGCCTCCAATGCCACTTGCTGTTTGGAAAGAAGCGTTTTATGAAGCAACTTTTTTCGCACAAACATTCTTCCAATATGTCGCTTGTGCTTCAAAAAACATGCCCTTTACATTGTCCTTCTCAACCGGCTTCTCAACAGATCGTTCCTTCAGTATCTGCACCAATGAATACCACAATATGTTATAACCAAGTTATTAAAGGTTACATACAACTTATTAGAAATTACATGCAAATGCTATTGAAGTTACATGCAACTTATTAGAGACTACAGGCAACTTATTAGTAATTACAGGCAACTGCTTAGAAGTTACAGGAAAATACTTATATATACACAAGATACTTTTAATATAAATAGAGAATATACAACTTAACTTAAAATTGTTGTGTCATCATCTCCACTGCTCTTCTCTTGCACTGCTCTTCTCTTGTAATATAGAAGTGGAGCATCGGACGGAATGTTTCGATGCAACCACACCCCCCTTCGGCATAAAAGAGGATCTCTCTCTCTTCATTGCCTTCTCCAATCCCAACATCTTCAAAAATGTACTGAATTCCCACCCACATAGGGCTGGTTTGTTGGCGTCTATGTGTGTCGGTTGTCTCAAACCCGTGATGGAATAAAACCATAGGTGCAAACAAACATACATCATATTCGCATTATTAATATTAAATGATCAAAACACATCTATCAACAATATTAATTTATGTATTTTATACTTTGCGTACAAATATAGTATAATCTCTATAATAGTTTGCATATACTTACGGCAAGAAGGATCTAACACCCGAGCAACTGTGCAGAGCCAGCTTTCGAGCTAAGCTTAGTCATGACATCGTCCATTATCATCTCGTGCACCGCATTGGCCCAGTTCATGCTCAGTACTATCGATAGCTCAACATATGGAAATGCATCTCTAGGGACAGTCAGGGACGTAACGGATATCCAAAATAAAGAAAGCTGATAAAGAATCAGTAAAGACACGAAATTGTCCATCACTTCCGGAGTTCTATTTTCACAGTCCGCTCCAAAGCGTCCTTTAGTATTCTGATGTACGTCCTTTCACCCTTCTCTATGTTAAAATACTTCTTTTGAAACTGGGTGATATCACGGTTAGTCTTGATATCTTTGCCGGACTTCGGCAAGCCGGTGTGCTTGCTAACCCAATCTACAGTAAATTTATGCGATGCGCTTCCAAAAAAGAACTCTCCGGTGCCTCGATCATAGCAAGAGATAAACTTACATAAGCTAGGCCTATCTTGACTCAAAATTGGCAGCTTCATGTAATGAAAGAACGGGGTTTTATTCAGCCTCCATATGTGCTGATGGTGAATGTGTGCCTTCAACCTTTCAATGAAGCTGTTGTGGCGGAAGACGTCAACATACGTCCGAATGGCGGGCGTATATCCATACTTTCTTCTGCGGAAAACCAAATTTAAACAATAAATTATAGCTATCAATTCTTTAAACTGAAAATTATAGGCAACTGCTTAGACAGGCAATTGCTCACAAGTTACAGGCAAGTTCTCAAAAGTTACGAGCAACTGCTTAGAAGTTTTGCTTACAACTTACAGGCAACTTTTATAGAATTTATAGACAACTACTTAGATGTTACTTGCAAATAATTTGCCTGTATTATGTTGCCAACAACAAATGAAAATAAGCACTTACCTCTAACTTCTATGAAGTTGCACGTAACTTGTAGGTAATAACCTGTAACATGTAAGCAATTTTGGTACATGTTACAGGTAACTTTGGTAGAGATTGCATGCAACATTATAGATGTTGCATGCAACATCATAGAAGTTACAGGCAACTACTTAGATGTTACATTCAAATAATTTTTGTGTATTATGTTGTCAACAACAAATGAAAATAGCATTTGCTTGTAATATTTATGAAGTTGCATATAACTTGTAAGCAGATTTTTATAACATATAGGCAACTTTGGTAAATGTTACAGGATTGATAGATGTTATAAGCAACATTATAGATGTCACGGGAAACGTTATAGATGTTCACAATTTTTTTTGAAAAGAAACAATTTCGAATTACAATGTAAGATTAACAGAAGGGGTATCAATTTTATCTAATTTGTATCTCGGACGTTGTCGATTTCTCGGACGCTGTCGATTTCTCGGTCGCTTCAATTTATCTGACATCGTTAACTCTAATTCTAGAACCACTGATTTAGCCGACATATTTTTCGTCAATTTCAAGGTCTTATCTTTTGATTTAGGAGCTATTCTGCAATGAGTGATGGTAATGAAGTTGTTCTTGTAACAGAGAAGGGGGGTCTAGGAGGCCGACTGTTCACCGCCGGAAGACGGACCGGGACGTTGGGACGTCTAGCCTGAATCCTAAGGGCGGATGCTATTTGGATTTATCCGTCCACCTCTCCGAAGATACCAAGTTGATTTATGGCACCGTATATCGGAGGTTTGGACAGACGCGACTGTTGTAGCAGACTTTATCAGATTCATCCTCGTTTGCGAGGGGTTTTTGATTGTGGGGACGCTCTTCCCTGCAGGCGAAAGCCCCTGCAGTTAATAACGTTACCGCATCGCGATAACCACTTTCTCCTGCTCCAGAGGTTCACTTCGTGTCGTGTGTATGTTAGTTTTATTTTGGTTGCTTGTGGATTGTATACGGAGACTAATTTATGTCGTCGCCCGTAGGGCGTGGATTAGTCCAAATCCGTATATTTTTGGATTTGGATTTGAATTGATTTAAGAATCGTTAATCTAGTTTGAGATTAAGATCAACTTAAATATATGAGCATTTGGGCTCGATTATTTTAGTTTAAGAACATCGCGGTCCATTATCGCCATGTTTGAGGCGAAATGTTAGTTTAAGGACATTTCAGTCCTTTGTCGCCGTATTTTGGGGCGAATATTAGTTTAAGGACATTTGAGTCCATTATCGCCATGTTTGAGGCGAAATGTTAATTTAAGGACGTTTCGGTCCTTTATCGCCATTTTGGAGGCGAATATTAGTTTAGGCACATTTCGCTCCATCATTCATCCTGTGCGCACGTGTATTTGTTACGTGGCAGAGTGAACAATGGAGATATGAAATGTGACCAATTTGGGGCGCGGTCCGATTTGAGGTATGCACGTTAATTTGGAAGTACATCAAGGGAAAAAGTTGTTGGTCGTCGGGACCTGCCACCTCTCTGAAGACGTTGGGGAATTACAACGGCATGTATCATAGGTGTGAAGAGATGTACCCTTAAACCAAATCTCGTATTTGAGGGAAAAGGGGTTGTTGTGGACTCAAGAATTTTTGGTCATATTTGAGACCTTGGAAATCAAGAGCATATGGGCTCGTTTGATTTTTTTTTTTATTAAGGATACGTTAGTCCAATTTGAAACTAAGATCCACTTAACAACATTTTAGGATCTTTTTTATTTAAGACCCAGCAACAGAGCATTTGGACTCAGTTGCAAGACTTTAGCAACTTAGCCAATTTAGGCTTTAGTCTGCTTAGTCTCCATTTTTTTGAAAAAATGCTAAGCACTTGTTTGGGCTCTGTTTATTCAGTCCCTCTTTTTTATGCAAAAAGTGATGAGCACTTAAATGAGTTCTGACGCCCACATATAATCATGTAGAGTTTTCATTCATAGGCATTGCCCAATAAGTGTTGAACACTTTACTCATTTTGTTTTTATATGGAGTGCTAGGCACTCTTTATAGCGTCCACGTGGAGAGCGCGTGAGGCGCTGGGTGCTGCTAAATGAGTGTTGAGCACTCAGCCATTTTGGGTTGTTTGTGGAGTGCTAAGCACTCTTTTCTTCTCTTTTGCGGCGCCTACGTGGGGAGCACGTGAGATGCTGGACACTGGGCGTTGCCCAATGAGTGTTGAACACATAGCCGTTTGGCTCTCTATTTTTTTTATGGAGTGTTGAGCACTTTATGGCGCCTTTGTGATTTTCACGTGTGGCGCTGGGCGTCGGGCGCTGCCCAATGAGTGCTAAGCATTCCTCTTTTATGGCGCCCACATAAGGAGCACGTGAGGCGCTTTTAGAGGCGCCCACAAGGGAAGCACGTAGGGCGCTGAATTCTTTTCTCCTCTGTTCATGGCATTTTTGCCCATTAATGATCACCAGAATTTTTGTTTTGAAGATCTAAGATCAAGCTTCGTTTTTAAGAACTAAGTTCTTTTATAAGAACTAGGTTTCTCTTGTATTCTTTTGTTTTTGGGGAACTCAATTTCTGGTTCTTTTCTGAATCTTTGATTCTCAAGAACAAGTTCTTCCCGATGAGAATTAAATTCTCAACTTGCGGAAGACTTGCCTCGAAGATCTCAGATCCAGAGAAAGAACTAAGTTCTTTTAAAAGGGAAAAACCCTTCAATAGGTAAATGAGATGTTTTAATCTCTATTTTTTGTATTTACCTAGAGTTTTAAGGAGGGAGATCTTCTTCTTTGAGAATTTAATTCTGTATTTCTTTTGAAGTTTTCTGTCTCTTTTTTTTCAGAAGCTTATGGGAGGTTCCTCTATATCAGACTTGAAGTCTTGGGTACATTATATAGTAGATGCAATTTGTTAATTAGCTTTGAGTAAATCTCTCATTGAGGGATTCCAATTGATTTAGGGAATTTTACCCATCATTGGAACTTTGATCCAAGGGTTTCTGTTTTACAGAACATATTTTCTTATTTTTTTAACAAAATTGGGGAAATATTTTCCCATATGCAGAGTTTTATTCTGTGAACTGGTGATTTTTAATCACCATTGGATTTTTAATCTAAGAGTTCTCTATTTTACATAGGGCAATCTTTCTTATTTAGAAAGATTGAGAGAATATATCCCAAAATAGAATTTTATTCTACGATCCAACCGAAGGTATCTTTCTTATTTTTTAGAAAGATTTGGGGAATGTTTTCTCCCGAAGGAATTTAATTCTGTATTTTTGATGATTTATCATCTCCATTGAATCTTTGATCCAACGGCTCTGTTTAACAGAGAGTAGAATTTAATTCTACCTGGGAGCCAGTGCTCACGTGTTGTGCACGTGAGGCGCCACCTGAGAGTTTTAACTCTTATTTAATAAATTCTTTTATGCTTTGTACACTGACGCCCGTATGAGGAGCGCGTGAGGAGCACGTGCGGAGCTATATGATAATTTAATAGATTCTTTTATGCTTTGCACACTGGCGCCCGCGTGAGGAGCATGTGCGGTGCTATATGAGAGTTTTAACTCTTATTTAATTTAATAAAAAAAATTGTGCTTTACACATTGGCGCCCGCGTGAGGAGCACGTGCAGCGCTATATGAGAGTTTTAACTCTTATTTAATTTAATAGATTATTTTGTGCTTTGCACACTGGCGCCCGCGTGAGAAGCACGTGAGGCGCCACTATAGGATTTAATCTTATAAGATTGGCTCTGGTGCTGGCGCCCTTGTGGAGGGAACGTGAGGCGCTGCCTCGTTAATTTTGAACATAGCTTTGATCTTTTATTGGGGGAAACAAATGCCCCCACCGTTGTGCTCACGTGGCTCACACATGAGTGCAGTGGTGGCACCTTTTCCATCGTTTGATCTTCTGGGGAGTTGAACCGTCTTCTTATGTTTTATAAATAGGGCTTTTGGCCTTTGAGATGACTGTTGTTTCCCTCATCCTCTTGAGTCTTCTTCCTTCCTTGAGAATTTAATTCTCTTTTCAGAGCTCAGATCTCTGTCCTAAGAAACTCCCCTTAGAGTTAAAACTCTGTCAAAATTGGTAAGAATCATGACCATGACTTAACTCCTGAAGAAACTCTTAAAAGAATCTCTTCATGTTCTAAGGTTTTTTAACCCATTAACAAAGTTTTGCTCTTCTCTTGTAATGATCTCTTAGAGATCTAAAACTTTTATTTGAGTAGACCATGGGTCTTAAAAATCTTTAGGATTTTACCCGGATACTAACTTTGAGTTTTGAAAATTATTTGGAATTTAATTACATTTCCCGAGCGGATTTCTGGGATTTTATCCCATTGTTTTACAAAGTTTGGCTCTGAGAAAAATTTCTTTTAAAGAAATTCTTTTGGGAATTTTATTCTCTTTCTTATTTTCCTTTTAGGATCCTTTTTTGGCAGATTTGAAATCTGTTTGTAGAATACATTTCCCGATGGAGTTTAACTCCATAGTTCAATGAGATTTTCTCATTAAATGAGAATCCTTATGGATTCTTATAATGAGTGCCTGCCTCATCAATGGTGGGGGTATTACCTTGATTTTGTGGGGGCCCTTGTCCCTTTCCCTTTGAACTGTGGTGACTTTTACCACGCAGTACAATTCTAGGTGTAATAAAAATGTTAAAGTCTTGAACATTGTGTTGATAATTAACTCCTCCTCTTTTTTGTGTGCAGGTACTATGGCTTCTGATTCCTCCTTCCCCTTCGTTCACTCGGAGAGTGCTTTCGCCGATGCACGTACAGATCGAGAAGTCTTCGCACTTATTCGGGACTATGACCCAGAGCAAAAGTCTCTTCATCTGTGGGGGTCATGGTACAGTCAAATTATCCGGGGTCAGCGCAGTTTTACTTGCGCAGCGCCTTCGGAACCGATCTCGGTGATCTATTATGCTGACCCGCCGCTGGTAACTTACGCGGTAGAAGAGATCAACTGGACCTCAGAAGGTCGTCTTCAACCTTCCATGGCATTAATACCAGTGCAACTGCCGATGGCCCTGGACATTTTAGGACGACGCATATGCCAAGGAGAGTCGCGTCCTTGGGGGTCAGTTTACATGATAGGGATGACTCCCCGTCATTCTGCTGGCTATCTGCAGTGGGCTCGATATATCCTGTCGGCCAAGAAATCGCTACTACTGAAAACCGAGCTGTATCCCACGATCTATGCGTCCCTCTTTCACTACCACACTCCTCATGTATGGTGGGTCAAATATTTTTTGGAATAATGGAACATCCTGACCCACACATTTCTCTTATCGGATCGGGAGGTTTCAATCTCATTGGAGGATTTTGCGGAGATATCTGGATTACCCGTCAGAGGGGAACATTATGAGGAGATACTTCCCCCTGACAAGTATATATTTGCCACCAAATCAGTAGTAATGGGTCTTACTCTGTTCAACACCAGTTTCCGAGCTTGATCAAGGTGTTGAACATGTACGAAAGCTTATTCCTGGATTCTGGTGGACGCAGAGTTAGCTTCATAGATTTCATCGCCCGCTTTCTTCATCCGGAGGCTCTGTCTAAACAAGCTACGAAATTCGCCAAACTTGACAACCCGTTCAGATTTGGTTCGGACAACTTACCGACCGTGGAGGCAGATCTAAAGAACTTATTTATTCCGGATACTCCAGTCGTCCCCTTCGTAGAGATTGCCGCTCCGGACATTGACGAGGAGACATTCTTCATAGGGTTTATCGGCTTGTGGCTGAGTTGGTTTGCGCTTCCGATGTACCCCCGCTATATGAGACCATCTGTCTTTTATCCAGCTCATCGCATCGTCGTGGGGACACGCATGGCCATTGGGGTCACGGGACTGGCTCATTTATATCATGGCCTGAGCTTAGCAGCCAACACTACTCAGCCGGGGGTAAAGCCTGTAAATATCCCATTGCACTACTTCACCTCATGGATCGAGACGTGCAGGGTGCTTTTGGTGTTCATAAACGACCCTAATTTTACGAAGGCTACAATTTTCCCCGGGTCATGCACCTAGTCGACGCTTCTGCTCCAGACCCAACACAGCGGGAGGCTCGGCGATTGCTCCTTCGCCCTTGCATAGTTAGGGACAGCATGACCTTTGTCGATATAGTCATGACCATCGGCAAAGAATCTTCTAAAGTGATCCAACCGTTACATGATATTTTCAAGGACGGGGCTTCTGTGTTGAGGGCTCGAGAGGTTATGCACCTGTATTCTATCAGGCCAGGTTTTCTGGTATTTAGACAGAACACCTCGGTGTTGTTTATGAGGTATAACCCGCATTGCTTTGCCCATCAATCGGGTTACAACCAAAGCGTTCCTCTCGAGGCGTTCCTGATTGATCTGGTTGCTATGAAAGAGGGCGTTCGCAATGCGGCGCATCATTTCATGCGGTTAAATACGTGGTACCATTTCCTCATCAGCAAGCTGAGTTATATTCCAAAGGCTTCGAATGCTTACGTTGCTTGGTACCAGCATGCAACGGGTGCTGTCATCAAGGAGGAGAGGCGGCTGCTGCTTGACTACAAGGATGCTGTCCTAGCCAGTAATCCAGTGGTCCTACTGAAGCGACGGGCAGTCGTGCTCCCTTCTTTGAGAGAGATCACCACGGTTATAGCCCCGCGCGCTTTTCCTAGTAAGCCTCGACAAGATGTTCCTATGACAGCGATAACCGTGGTGTCTCCGGAATCGGGCATTGGTTTGGAGATCGGGACCCGCCGTCCAAAGAAACATGTTAAGTGAAAGCTCTTATCATCGGCTGTTGGTGCCAGTTCGCAGAAGAAAAAAAGGAAATCCTTATTCTCTGCTGACGTCATATTCGGTCAGGAGCCTCATGCTCCTTATAGCGAGGGTTTGTGCGAGTTTGGCACCAACGATGGTCTGTTCGATGCGCCTGTGACCAATACTGATCTTCAGGCTACCATTAAAGCATCCAAACGACTGGTCCGTGAATAAGCGGTGTTAGCCTATATTGCGGAGTCCGGTATACTTCGTTTATACTCTCATGTATATATCCCCCCTTTTTTGAACTTATTACGCTTTACTGACGCTCTCTTCCTTAACAGGCATTTCTGCTGAAGAGGCTCTCTTGGCGTTCCTTAAGACGTTTGAGGAGGAGGAGAGGCTCCGCGCCTCCTTGGGCCTTAGTATGATTCATTTCACTATACTTTTACATCTTTAGTTCCTTTTATTCATGACTTGACTCATTTCTTTATCCTATTACAGGAACCACCACGACCCAGGTTGTTCCGAGTGTAATACCAATCCTGGGTGGTGATGCAGAAAAGCCTTCAGAGCTACCGACTATGGCTGAGGCCTTCCCAAGGCCACAGGAGGCGTTGCTGAAGCAGCCGAAGACGGATGCCACAGCGGATCCGGAGGCTGAGCCCGATTTGGACGACGATGTCCCCCTATTAGAAGTTTTGAGGAGTTCGATTCATACAGCCCAGGCTGAAAGGAAGCGTAAAAAGCACGCTGCGAGGGAACGTCAGGCTATCTTGGCCGCGGGCACATGTTCGAGTAATTCTCAACCATCTGGCATTCCTATGGTGGACGTTCCTTCTGCCCTGTCCACTGCCCATAGACAGGTTGCGCATGCGGCTCGAGAAAAGGTTGAACGGCTACTTCAAGGTAGAACAACGCATGATCCTTAGTAACAGCCTTTTTCTTGAATCATAACACACGCATTTTTTTTAACAGGGCTAAATTTAGGTGATGGCGTGGCAGGTGAAGTGCCGGTGATTAAAGAGCCTGAAGTGGCAAACCTTCCTCTGGAATCTGGGATTGTTCCGACTGCCGCTTCTTCTCCCTGTGGATCCTTGGTATCGGCGGGGGATGCAAGCATTACGACGGCCTTTATCGAGTCAGGGGATGAAGGTGTGGATGTTGAATCCACTTTCCAAATGGAAACCGAGGAAGTCATCACAACTGGTGACACTTCGGGCACTGTCTCAGTTTCTTCCCTGTCAGGTACTCATTGAGTTATTATCTTTGAGTTTTTAATCCCGCCAGGCATCTCTGATGATATCTCCTTTATTCTGAGTATATGCGTGGTAAACCCTGATGCTGTACTGTCTGAAGAATTACCGCCGGTCATTGCCCTGACTGACACGGTTCCACCTCTCTCTTCTGCGTCTCCCAAAACTCTGGAAGGTGAAGATTTCTCATTTCTTTGCTTCAGTGTAGATACCATTTTCTTGCATTAACCATATATTGTCGCAATCCTGCAGGAGTGCTCTTTGATCGCTTACACCAGGTGTTAAACCCGCATTTTGCCTTCCAATCGGAATTCGTTCCCCCTTCCGATATTGGTTAGTATATTCTTCGCTTGGTGTTTCTTCTTTTCATGAGTAAGCTTTCTGTTGCTATGCTTTCCTCATATTGACCACAGTATCACGGCTCGAGGGAGGGAGCGAAGGAATAGCCAAGCCTCATGTGCTCCCTGTCTTGCCACTTTCAACAGCTGGTACGGTAGATCCCGTCCATCAGCTTTCTTCTTTATTTTTCAAGTTAAAATCTGACCCTTATTCGTACATGATTTATTTTGCAGTAGCTACACCGGCTTCTGTTCCTTTTGAGTCTCGCATTCCCATGCCTACGAGGCCTTTTACTAAGCATCAATCTTCCAGGGGCGCGGTGACTAGTAGGCGGATGTTAAACGAATTTATCGAAGATCTTGATGCCGAGGCTCTCACTTCTGCCGTAGATTTCGTTGACGAAGTCAACCCTATGCTGGCGACGTTTGTGAATTTCCACAACGAAGATTTCTTTGGCCTTTTGGTTGATTATTATAAGCGGATAGAGGCTTGTCTGCATGAGATCGAGCTCAAGCGTCTCAATCCTGAAGTATTGACCTTGAAGGCTCAGCGGGTCGTATGGATCGAGCAAAATGCCGATTCCATTCAATATTTTGAACAAAAGTTGGCCCTGAAGTGAAAGGAGCATGAGATGGCTTCCGGTGAATCCATCCAATTGCGCTCCGAGATCAAAGCAAATGCCGCACAGCTGCAAGTTATTTTCGAAAACCTCCAACAATGTATTTCTAATGGGTTGTGGCTGAGGCAGAACCTCGATTTTACCAAGCGGGGCATGCAGGGTTGCGAGGTTGCCAAGCAGGAAATCGCTGAGAAACTTTCATCATGCTTACAACAACGGGCTCAAATTGAAGCGGGGCTGGCCGCAGTAGTAGCATGTGAGGAAGAGCTGCAGGGAGCACGTGAGCGGGTTGCCAATTTGCTGAAAGCCCCGCCTTCTTAACAATTGCAATTGTTTTCCCACCTTTTGTATTAATTGTATCTCTTAAACACTTTGATTCATGAATAAAGAATATACAATTTTTGCATGCGCTCATCTGTGTTTTGATGTCTTAATGTGGCGCTAATTAGTTTACTTACTCGTTTCGGAGTCCGTAGTTTATTCACTTGTTTCAGAGTTTCTAGTTTATGTACTCATTTCGAAGTTTGTAGTTTATTCACTCGTTTCGGAGTTTCAAGTTTATGTACCCATTTCGGAGTTTATAGTTTATTCACTCGTTTCGGAGTCTCTAGTTTATATACTCATTTCGGAGTTTGTAGTTTATTCACTTGTTTCGGAGTTTCTAGTTTATGTACTCATTTCGGAGTTTATTTAGTTTACATCCCTTAGATTTACAGGTAAACTTGTCCTAACGTTATATATAGATAACCTCTATTCTTTACGACAAAAGTCCGTTAGGTTTTGTGGTACTAGGGGTTTGGTCCGTGGTACCGGCCCGTTGGTTGATGTATTCCTCGATATGTGGTCTTTAAGTTGTTGTTTAAATAGCCCTACGACTGTCGTGTCTCTGATCCCTTCGGGGGATGTACAAGACGTCTTCAAGTAATCTTCTTAGGCTATATTACCGTCGAGGGAGCGAGCGTTAGGAATTTGCCATGTCGCTTTTTACTTGAGGTTAGGCTCAATTTGGAGCCCCGGTTAGTCATAACCACTCCGCGCTGGAGTGGAATGATCTCCGATAGTCTTTTAGGCCTTATATAAGTTGCCGTCAAGACCCGAAACTAGGAATATGCCGTCACTTCATTTTTGTTTTACGATGCCATGCCATTTCTTTGCCGAAGTAGGGTAGACATCTGTAGTACCTCTATGCTGTATGTATTGCAGTTGAAGTCTTGATGTCACGTCTGCACCCTGATGGAATGAGAAGGTACGCCAGAGTAGTCTTCAGGTTGTATATGTACCGTCAAGGCTTGGAGCTAGGATTTTGCCATGGCTCCGTTTTTGACTTGACCCTTGAGTCTTTGTTAACGTTGTGTCTGCATCGAGAAGGAATGTCGGGCTGGAGCTAAGATTTTGCAGTCACTTCGTTTTTTATTTGACCCTTGGGTCTTTGTTAACGTTGCGTCTATATCCAGCTGGAATGAGAAGGAACGTCGGGCTAGAGCTAGGATGTCACGCCCCGCTTCCCAGTGTACGGCGAAGTGGACGCGACGAGGCCCGCTACGTATGTACTCAGAAGTACATACGCTAAGCGTAACTAAGCAATATAAAATAAATACACAAGAGACAAGAGTATAAAAGAACAGCAACTTTTATTTATTAACATTTTTTGTACAATACATGGAAAGGAAAATACAACTGAAATAAAGATGCCTAAACAGTGGCATAACAGGAAAAGGAAAATACTGAAAAGAAAAGTGTACAATGAAATTATACTGTTGGGTCTTCGGCAAATTGCTCCAAGTATTCCTGGGTTGGCTCAACTTCTGCCGGGTCCAAGTCACCTGACGACATTCAAAGAAGAGAGAAACAGAATGTCGTCAGCGAACAGATCGCTCGGTAAATCCCAAGGGTAAGAGGGAAGTAGAGAAGACATAATAAGAAGATACATTTTTAAAATGTAACCTATTGTTGTAATATTATGTTAACGCTGTTGTTTGTAGCTTGGTACAGAAGAATGCCAGTGTATACGAGGGGAGTCTCACTTGCCAGAGACTAGGGCACGTGTAGTACAAGGAACCGTTATGCCACGGTACAACAGCAATGGGATTCAGGTTAGGTGTATTAATCTGACCACCTCGTGCCACCTTTAACACCTTCCGTACCAATCTACCCCTTAAACCCCGCGATGTCTTGTTTGTATTATTATCTTGTAAAATTGTATTGATTGCATGATTGATTGACTGACTGACCGAAACCATGATATCAGAAAACGGTTATAACCGTAGAGTCATGTGAATGGAATACTGGGAAACATGTAAAAGGAATATCCATGGTTCGGTTCAGTCAAGTAGATTGTTAACTGGATTCTGGAATTCATGTATTCATCTTGAGTTGAAATATAAAGAATATAGATTGACTTGAATCATTTTCAAGTCAGAAATAGTCAGACTCTAACCCGAGTCAGACTAAAAGAAAGTGAGTTGCAGTTCAATAATTGTTAAGGGCCTTATTGTAATTTATAAAACTTGAGGGGGTTTATTGTAAAAATACTATTGTATATTTTTCAAAATACAACTCAAGTATTTAATTATCGTCTTTATGTACATACAACAATTTAATGATCAAGATAAATATGTATACATGTTCGAATAACATGAAATGAGTCAAGTATATTATTCGAGTAGCTACCATAAACAATGCTGTAAAGAAATATTATGTACGACTAATTAATCAAGTTGAACGAATGCGGAATATAAACAGAGATATGTCTCTAAATGTTTTGCATGCGTAAATTCCAGTTTCACCTAAATACGACTACCGGTTTGAGAGATATATATGTTTTCGTATCGTTGCGCAAAACGGATCAGAATCTATTCGGCACCGTCACATATTTTTAAAACGCAGTTTGAGTTAATTTCTATCGGGTTTCAGGTTACGAAGCTTATTATAAAATTGTAGGTATTTCAATGTACTTATCCAAAACACCAAGATTCACATGATTTGGATTTCTGAAGCTCTAGTTATGATCATTTTAATATCAGCATTTAAAACAGAAATTCAGATTTCTGGACAGCAACTATATATTCTATTGCAAAGCCTATATCAGGTTGTTTCATGCATTCCTAAGTAATATAATATACAGAAAATTATAGTTCTATCAATGGTGCATCTACACATCTAAATTTTGTCACAAACGGACATCGGGTGTTCGAGTTATGTCCAATTTAAAAACAGTGTGCGAATCGGAACAGATTCTGTCCAGATCCGTCACTTAATATTGTAATGCAGTTTTCTTTATCTTAGATAGGTTTTCGGTAAAACTATAAAACTAAGAAAATCTATATCATTCGATGTAGATATCAAAAACACCTGAGTTTGCTCAATTTGGATACCGATATACCAAGTTATGTGTCATAGAAGTTGACCGATAACTGTTGTTTTCTGTTTTACGATCAGTGCATAAATACGATGTGATTCCTAAACCGTTAAGCGGATCGATCTAAAATTTTTACAGAGGGTATAAAATAATATATTCTATTATATGTAAATTTCATGAAATTTTCAGAATTAAAAATTTATTTATAAAATTTATTTTAAAACTAAAGGTATTGATATGTCATATGTGAGAAATGAGGAAACTAAGGTATTTATTCGTAACTTCATTTTTTTTTTACAAACTTTAAATAAAGTGATTTAAAATAAAACAACAAACATACAATCCTAATTGGTCACTATGAAATCTTAACATGTGAATTGAAAGTAATGAAAAAGACTTTACAAACTATATATGTGTGTATGTTTGTGTGTTCATTATTTATATATATATCCATTTAATTAATTATTTATGAACTATGATATGTCAAGTGAAGTTTTTCATGGCAATATAAAACAAGAGAAATATAAAGAGAAAAAGAAAGAGATGGAGGAAGGAAAAAGTGAAGGGACTTACATGCACAAGCCGGTATTGTCACCGGGCTTGTCTATCCGCCGATAGCCTCGCGTTAGTAGCGACACCTTCTTGAAGACTTCTTCTTAGACTCTAGGTGAAGAAGAAGAAGTGAGAGATAGAAAAATATGAGGAAGGAAAAGATGGAGGAGGACAATAAAGATGGTGTAATGGTGAATTATGTATAATAATATATGCATTCAACATGAGAATTAAAAGAGAAATGAAAGGTCACCATTCATTTTGGAAATGAAAGGTCTCATTTGTAGATTATGAGAAAAATAAAAAATGATAAAAAAAAATAATTGCAAGAATGGGGATTTGAACATGTGACTTATGGAATAACAATGCAAGGACTTAACCAATAAGCTATAAGGTTGTTCATGCACATATTTAATTAGAATTAAATATATGATGTTGCTTAAAAAGAAAATGGGCTTTTTAGATGGGCTGTAGAGAATAAAAATAATGGATTTGGGTTAAATATTTATGAAAGGAAAAATAAGAATGAGAAGTTAAAAACTTAAATATAAGAAAAAGAAATTGTACCTAGAAAAAAAATACATAATAGATTGAGGAATAAAATAATAATAAATTTAATAGAAAAAGGAAAATACCAAGTACAAATAAATACGGTATATTATTGAAGAGGGATAATACAAATGTATAATGATTTTCGGGTCATTACACTGAAGCTTTCAAGAAGACCTTGACGAAGATTATAAAGAAAACGGTGTCCAGAAACAAGTGAGACTAGAACGAAAGGTTGTATGAAGCTCTCTGGGCGTACCGAACAACGTTCAAAACAATGACGAATACAACACCATACGCGTTGGTATTCGGCACGGAAGCAGTGCTCCCACTGGAAATAGAGCTCCCCTCTCTACGAGTAGCAGTTTGATATGAGCTGACAGATGCAGAAAATGCTCATCTTAGGCTCGAGGAGCTCGATTCCCTTGACGAAACCCGCCATATAGCACAGCAAAACCTGGAGGCTTATAAGGCAAGAATGACACGGTCATACGAAAAAATGACCAGGCCGAGAACATTCCGCCAAGGCAAGCTCGTGCTAGTCGTCAAAAGACCAATGACCCCCAATCGTGCAAAACGGGGGAAATTCGAACCGAACTATGAAGACCCGTACATCATAGACAAAGTCTACCAAGGCGGGGCCTACCTACTCATGGATATGTATGGCGAAAGACCTTTCCGGGCAATAAATGGCCGATTCCTCAAAAAATACTACGCTTGACGAGTCACGACTTAGGTCAATGATAGATGACGACGCTTGTGTCCGCTCGCTATCTTCGTGAGTCAAAAACTCTGAGAGTTGTACGTAATTTTTTTTCACCTCAAACATGGTGATTATAGACTGAGATGTCCTTAAACTTAAACTTCGCCTCAAACATGGCGATTACAGACCGAGATGTCCTTAAACTTAAATTTCGCCTCAAATATGGCGACATCGGACCGAGATGTCCTTAAACTATAACCTCGTCTCAAAAATGGCGATAACGGACCAAGGTGTTCCTAAACTAGCATATCGCCTCCAAAACGGTGATATGCTCCCTTAAGATCTATATTTCAATCGAAGCCCCAACGGCGAAAATTGCAACTCAAGTCCTACTGGCTACACTGCTACTCCAGCGGTGAAGTCATCCCCAAAGTCCCACTGGCAAATAGATGGGTCATTAAAAAAAACGGTATGTCCACAAGCTAAATGGGCACGGATGAAAACCCGAAAGGCCGCCGTGAGTAAAAACAGTAAGATTACCGATGAGTTTGTGAAAACCCGGAAAGGCGCAATCTCGTAAAAAAAAGGTATGTCCACAAGCAAAATGGGCACGGATGAAAACCCGAAAGGGCGCCGTGAGTAAAAACAGCAAGATTACCGACGAGCTTCTGAAAACCCGGAAGGGCGCAATCTCGAATTTTTTTTTACACTTACGATATCCTCTTCACTCGTAAGTAGAACTCCCCCTATGAGACCCTCACGGCTTATAGGATTCAAAAGCCTTAACCTACAGAGATCCAAACCCGTTCTTAAGCCGTCGTATCCCCCAAGTTGCCCTACAGGCGGTCCAATATTAGCCTTTGTATACAATCCACGGGCACAAATAAACGATTTTCCCGCCAAGTTCAACCAATGACAAAAAATGTCCTCATATGGTGAACGACACTTATAAGTCCTCTCGACTTATAAAAAGAAAATACTCTTATAAGATCCTTATGACTTATAAGAGAACACACAGTTAGGAATCCCCACAATTCCTAAGGAGAAAATACGCCTACGAGATCCTCATGATTCACAGGGAGAAATACCTTTATGAGACCCTTACGGCTTATAAAGTCAAAAAGTCTTAGTCGATAGGATCTTAACCCTGTTTATTAAGCCATCTTTGTTCAAATCGATAAAAGCAAATGATGATTCGCTCCTGGCAGCATTCCAGTTGTAGTGATGCTGATGCCTAAACATGTGTCAAACTCCAAGTCCTCTCATGGCAAATGATGATTCGCTCCCGGCAGCGTTCCAGTTGTAGCGATGCCGATGCCTAAACAGGTGTCAAACTCCAAGTCCTTTCACGGCAAATGATGATTCGCTCCTGGCAATATTCCAGTCATAGCGATGTTGATGCCAAGGTTGGTATCAGATTCCAAACTCGCAATAAAAACAGCAGCAAGTAGTAAAAAAATATGCATATGAAATAGCCGAAATGATGGGGCAACTCGCAATAAAAATCAGCGAGCAAAAAATATATGCGTATGAAATAGCCGAAATGTTTGGGCAACTCGCAATAAAAAATAGCGAGTAAAAAAGAAAAAAAAGCGATATAGCCCAAATGATTGGGCATCGCGATAAATAGCCGAAATGATTGGGCAATCGCGACTTTCGTGACATAAAAACTGAAAAGATAGAGGATCGCGGAAAGAAATAAAAAAAATGAAAATGAAAATTTTCTGTTCTTCAGGAAGGTCCACACCGACCCCTATATACAATCCATGGGCATAAATGAAAGAAAAGGGTATCATAGTTTCCCACCAGGCTCCGTCAAAGGGAGAGCCAGATCTCGACGGTTCATATACAACCTAGAGATCAGCTTTACGTTCTTCTCATTCTAACAGGGTACAGACATGACGTCAACAAAGTTCCAAGGAGCCAAATCAAAAGGAGTGACGGAAGAATCCTAACTCCAGCTCGACGTGCTTCTCATGCCAGCAGGATGTAGACGCAACGTCATTAAAGACCCAAGGGTCGAACAAAAAAGGAGTGACGACAACATCCCAGCTCCAGCTCGACGTTCCTTCTCGGTGCAGACGCGGCATTAATAAAGGCTCCAAGGAGCCAAATTAAACAAAAAGGAGTGACGGCAAAATCCTAGCTCCAGTTCGACGTTCCTTCTCGGTGCAGACGTGACGTCAACAAAGCTCCAATGAGCCAAATCAAAAAGGAGTAATGAAAAATTCCCAGCTTCAATTCGACGTTCCTTCTCGATGCAGACGCAACGTCAATAAAGACCCAAAGGTCGAACAAAGTGGAGTAATGACATATTCCTATGTAATGACCCGAAAATCTTTATACATTTGTATTATCCCTCTTCAATAATATACCGTATTTATTTGTACTTGGTATTTTCCTTTTTCTATTAAATTCATTATTATTTTATTCCTCAATCTATTATGTATTTTTTTTCTAGGTACAATTTCTTTTTCTTATATTTAAGTTTTTAACTTCTCATTCTTATTTTTCCTTTCATAAATATTTAACCCAAATCCATTATTTTTATTCTCTACAGCCCATCTAAAAAGCCCATTTTCTTTTTAAGCAACATCATATATTTAATTCTAATTAAATATGTGCATGAACAACCTTATAGCTCATTGGTTAAGTCCTTGCATTGTTATTCCATAAGTCACATGTTCAAATCCCCATTCTTGCAATTATTTTTTTTATCATTTTTTATTTTTCTCATAACCTACAAATGAGATCTTTCATTTCCAAAATGAATGGTGACCTTTCATTTCTTTTTTAATTCTCATGTTGAATGCATATATTATTATACATAATTCACCATTACACCATCTTTATTGTCCTCCTCCATCTTTTCCTTCCTCATATTTTTCTATCTCTCACTTCTTCCTCTTCACCTAGAGTCCAAGAAGAAGAACATGAAGAAGTCTTCAAGAAGGTCTCGCTACTAACGCGAGCCTATCGGCGGATAGACAAGCCCGGTGACAATACCGGCTTGTGCATGTAAGTCCCTTCACTTTTTCCTTCCTCCATCTCTTTCTTTTTCTCTTTATATTTCTCTTATTTTATATTGCCATGAAAAACTTCACTTGACATATCATAGTTCATAAATAATTAATTAAATGGATATATATATATAAATAATGAACACACAAACATACACACATATATAGTTTGTAAAGTCTTTTTCATTACTCTCAATTCACATGTTAAGATTTTATAGTGACCAATTAGGATTGTATGTTTGTTGTTTTATTTTAAATCACTTTATTTAAAGTTTGTAAAAAAAAAATGAAGTTACGAATAAATACCTTAGTTTTCTCATTTCTCACATATGACATATCAATACCTTTAGTTTTAAAATAAATTTTATAAATTAATTTTTATTTTTGAAAATTTCATGAAATTTACATATAATAGAATATATTATTTTATACCCTCTGTAAAAATTTTAGATCGATCCGCATAACGGTTTAGGAATCACATCGTATTTATTCACTGATCGTAAAACAGAAAACAACAGTTATCGGTCAACTTCTAGGACACATAACTTGGTATACCGGTATCCAAATTGAGCAAACTCAGGTGTTTTTGATATCTACATCGAATGATATAGATTTTCTTAGTTTTATAGTTTTACCGAAAACCTATCTAAAATAAAGAAAACTGCATTACAATATTAAGTGACGGATCTGGACAGAATCTGTTCCGATTCGCACACTGTTTTTAAATTGGACATAACTCGAACACCCGATGTCCGTTTGTGACAAAATTTAGATGTGTAGATGCACCATTGATAGAACTATAATTTTCTGTATATTATATTACTTAGGAATGCATGAAACAACCTGATATAGGCTTTGCAATAGAATATATAGTTGCTGTCCAGAAATCTGAATTTCTGTTTTAAATGCTGATATTAAAATGATCATAACTAGAGCTTCAGAAATCCAAATCATGTGAATCTTGGTGTTTTGGATAAGTACATTGAAATACCTACAATTTTATAATAATCTTCGTAACCTGAAACCCGATAGAAATTAACTCAAACTGCGTTTTAAAAATATGTGACGGTGCCGAATAGATTCTGATCCGTTTTGCGCGACGATACGAAAACATATATATCTCTCAAACCGGTAGTCGTATTTAGGTGAAACTGGAACTTACGCATGCAAAACATTTATAGACATATCTCTGTTTATATTCCGCATTCGTTCAACTTGATTAATTAGTCGTACATAATATTTCTTTACAGCATTGTTTATGGTAGCTACTCGAATAATATACTTGACTCATTTCATGTTATTCAAACATGTATACATATTTATCTTGATCATTAAATTGTTGTATGTACATAAAGACGATAATTAAATACTTGAGTTGTATTTTGAAAAATATACAATAGTATTTTTACAATAAACCCCCTCAAGTTTTATAATTACAATAAGGCCCTTAACAATTATTGAATTTCAACTTACTTTCTTTTAGTCTGACTCGGGTTAGAGTCTGACTATTTCTGACTTGAAAATGATTCAAGTCAATCTATATTCTTTATATTTCAACTCAAGATGAATACATGAATTCCAGAATCCAGTTAACAATCTACTTGACTGAACCGAACCATGGATATTCCTTTTACATGTTTCCCAGTATTCCATTCACATGACTCTACGGTTATAACCGTTTTCTGATATCATGGTTTCGGTCAGTCAGTCAATCAATCATGCAATCAATACAATTTTACAAGATAACAATACAAACAAGACATCGCGGGGTTTAAGGGGTAGATTGGTACGGAAGGTGTTAAAGGTGGCACGAGGTGGTCAGATTAATACACCTAACCTGAATCCCATTGCTGTTGTACCGTGGCATAACGGTTCCTTGTACTACACGTGCCCTAGTCTCTGGCAAGTGAGACTCCCCTCGTATACACTGGCATTCTTCTATACCAAGCTACAAACAACAGCGTTAACATAATATTACAACAATAGGTTACATTTTAAAAATGTATCTTCTTATTCTGTCTTCTCTACTTCCCTCTTACCCTTGGGACTTACCGAGCGATCTGTTCGCTGACGACATTCTGTTTCTCTCTTCTTTGAATGTCGTCAGGTGACTTCGACCCGGCAGAAGTTGAGCCAACCCAGGAAGACTTGGAGCAATTTGCCGAAGACCCAACAGTATAATTTCATTGTACACTTTTCTTTTCAGTATTTTCCTTTTCCTGTTAAGCCACTGTTTAGGCATCTTTATTTTAGTTGTATTTTCCTTTCCATGTATTGTACAAAGAATGTTAATAAATAAAAGTTGCTGTTCTTTTATACTCTTGTCTCTTGTGTATTTATTTTATATTGCTTAGTTACGCTTAGCGTATGTACTTCTGAGTACATACGTAGCGGGCCTCGTCGCGTCCACTTTGCCGTACACTGGGAAGCGGGGCGTGACATTCAGCTAGACCGTTAGCCCGAGGATTATAGACTAAAGAGTATCTCCAATCTATTTTATGCTGTTGTGCGAAGTGACTGATTTTATGACTTCTATAAGCTGGCCCATTATCCGAGATAATTCATCACGGAATGCCGAACCGGTAGATGACATGGGTTCTGAAGAAATGGAGGATATTCTCCGTCTTTACCTCCCTTAGTGGTACTTCTTCCCACTTAGAAAAGTAATCGGTCGTTGCTAGTATGAACCGATGTCCTTTGGATGATGTTGGTTCAATGGGGCCTATTATATCGGTTCCCCATATATCGAACGGCCAGCTAGCTACCGTTGGGTGTAGCGGATTTGGATGTTGGTGGATGAAGTTCCCGTAAATTTGGCACGAGTGACACTGCTTCGCATATTCGTGGCAGTCCTGAATCATTGTGGGCTAATAATAACCCATTCTTTTGACCTTCAGCTTCATCTTTAGCCCAGCTTGGTGAGAACCGCAGAGTCCGTCGTGAGTTTCTTGGATGACTCTCTTTGCTTCTTCTGGCCCCAGGCATCTTAGCCACAGACAGGCGAACGATCTTTTATATAGAGTATCTGTTAGTTATATGTATGCCCTAGAGGCCATTACTGTACATACGATGTATATTGTAGTGGATGCTAGGACATATATAGGGAGGACTTTCTTGCTCGACATGATAGTATGCTATCTGGTTGTACTTTATCTTAACATGTACTCTGATTGTCTCTATATTACATGTTGATAAAGCCCTTAGGATATGTACTCGACTACTGGGACTATGATGAGATCATACTAGTGGGGCCACGGTAGTCGACGAGTACATCCTATAACTGTTCCTAGTCGAGGGTGTATCGAGACAGGGCATCGATGCACCAGAGTAGACTAGCGTATACGCATCTTGACCCATATGATGGGCGATGGATGATCCCATATCCATCGGTGTTTGACATCAAGGATGGTGTACGGGTGCTCAGTGGAGACTGGGTACACTGGACGGACTCGCCGAGAACTCCCAGTGGTATTATACCATACGTCAGATGGCAATTCTCCGGTGACACTGGTACAGAGTAGTCTGTTGACCCGAGATCGTCATAGAGTCTTGTGTGGTTCCCACTGTGCTTTGATTTCCATCATACCACGTCCAAGAGGGCGTGCAAAAAGGTGGCTTTTGGGTACAGTCCCGAATCATATGGAGGCAATGAGCGATGGGAGGGGATTCGTCTCTCCTGGTATAGGGAGTTGATGTTGTGCTGTGTTCGATTGGCTATAACCGGAAATCCCTGGCCAGGGTTGCTGAGATTTACTGGTAAGTGTTATCAGTAGTTTCTCGAACTGTTATAGACCTCATATCGACACGACTTATCGAGCTACTGGGGTCTGACGTTTACCACCCCTAGGCGAGATATGCAACATATCAGACGACGAGACCGGACTGTACGGGAGTGTTACTGTTTGGATCCACAGGAGAAGTTACAGGCTTGCTTGTTGATCTTCTGAGCGCTCAATACCTGGGTAGCTGTTACGTTTAGCTGACCGCTTGCAGCTTGTGGGTGTTTGATATGATCATCACCTACTGCCGGCGTATTGACGATTCTTTAGAGTCCTACACAGAGGTTTCTTGACTCAGGCAAAACGGAGTAGGAGCACATATGTGATATGTGCGGGACCGAGGATAATGCGATATGTGATACCGTATTATATTCTCGCGATATTTGATATTAGCCGGGTCATCGGATCAAGTGTTGATTCGATGAATCGGTACGGATAAATATTAGTCGGTTATATGCGATATAGCCGGATTGTCAGATCAAGTGTTGATTCGATAATTTAATGTATAATAATATATATGATATATTAAATGTCATTAACTAATATTTGCTCACTCAAAGATTCTTTTTCTCACTCGGGTAATACATTGATATATATGCGATATATGTTAATTGTATTATTTTATTTTGTTACGGAAAATATTATATATGTGATATATAATATTGTAACATGATATGATAAATAATGCAACATGTTTAGTGGAGTTTAAACTTGATTAGGGTTTGGATTAGGGTTAAACTTTCTAGATGTTTCTAGAAGGTTTTCTTTTTGTCATTTGAAAGATATTTTGAAATGAGTCATGCTTTAACCAAACCCAAACCCTAACCCTAGTTAATTCTCTACATTGGTTAAGTGAACCATGGTTGCATAATCTATCATATTATTACTTCTCCTATTCATCACAAATGATTGTTCATCTTCTTCCTCCTTGATCCTTTCATGAAAAGCTTGCTAGTTTTTTCAAATGTGATGAATAATAGTGAGAAAAAGATAAATAAATAGAGCAAAAATCCTACTTCATCATCCTCATCTTCCTTTGCCATTTAGATGAGGGTGTTCACATCATTTCATGAGTGTTAGCTTGTGTTAAAGAAACTTCGAGGTAGATCATCTTAGTATCGAAGATCGGAAGCAAAGGTTGCGTCTTTCTCTTCGTGGAACCTCTCGATAGTCCGGATCCCGATGATCGCAGCGAAGGGACCACAACACGGAGCATATGAAGTGAAGGACCGGATCTACAAAGGTTGTAATCCCTCTCACTTAGTGTTAAGTTGTTAACATGCAAGTTATCGCCTAATCTCTAGTTTAAAGTTCCGTATTCGGGTTGTTCGGCACGGCTAAATTTTTATTCGGGCATGGTTGATGCCTCGTAGACCCTTGTGCGCGTGCCTAGCAACCCTACAGTGGTATCAGAGCCAAGCTAGAGTTTTAGGCGAAGTCTAGACGGAATTTGAAGTCCGAACGAACCCGAAAACCCAAACCGAACATGCTCTCTGTCCGGATTTTAAATCGTGGATTTTTCCGTACTAAAAATGCCTAAAAAATTCAATAAATAATTATAAGAATTACTGTGCAAACTCAGGCGAAAGATTCATCCAACAGAGCGCGGAACCGCCGCAGAAGCCCAGCTTCTGCGGCGGTTCCGCGGCTGGGTGATGACGTCACCTCCCAATTGTTGCACAGTAATTCCTATTTTAATTTTCTGGGTTTTCTGGGAATTTTCAATATTTTTTCAAGAGTTGAATCTTCTGAGTTGTTTTGGGGATTCGGTGTTTCGATCGGGGTATCAAATTTTGTCTATTTGGCTTTCCGGATAATTTTTAGAAACTGTTAAAAAGTTCGAACGGATATCAATAACTCACTTTTTCCCCTGTCGGAAAATTTTTCAAAAGTTGGATTTTTTCTCGTGTTTAAGAATGTTCTAAGTCGTGCAAGTAACTCGGTGGACCCTCTAGAAGACAACAAACCTTAACTCGATTATGTGACCGTCTTGAACTGCTCTTCGAACCTTAGGGTTTGGGGCAGTACGGCGTGCCACATGTGAGGCGTTGGCTTGACCCTTCTACGGATGGATCATTGGTACTGTGGCATGTAATGGATGTTTTTAAACTGTTTTCAAGTGTTGAAATATATTGGGGAAATCTTGGGTGCTTGATGATTCGATCGGAAAGTTTAACTTTTTCTATTTATCTGGAATGTGATACAATAATTGGAATCCACAGGTAGTTATGAGATAACTAATTTGAATATTATAAACATAGTAGTTTAGTCTCAGTTGATCGGTTGCCACGGAATTTTGATGTGATCAAAAGTCCGTCGCAATCACGTAGTGTACGCGGATACTCGCCGGGTAAACTTAATAGACAGCCTCACTCCATAGCCCCGACCAAGTGACTGTAGGAGAACCCCATCGCCGAAAGCATCCGTTCGGGTGCTCCTGGTAGCGGTGTTCCGTCTTGGTGCACTTCGTCGACGGTATCGGGGGTGCTGCCGTCTACTAAAGTTTGCGACGAGCATTCGATCAGGACGTCGGGAATCTTGTTGAATTGGCCGACTTGATATTGAAAAGAGTTTTCGATAATGAGACTAAAATGCGGGGTTTATAATTGTTAGGCATGCGATGTCTAAGGAATTCATTTGGTTAGGCATGCGATGTCTAAAGAGGTTGCGGATTCCAACTGTTGTAGTTTTACACTTTCTTTTCTGTGACCGTAAGCGTAGTATGTGGTGTATCGCCGGCTTCGTTGCTATACATCAACGACAATCGGGATACGCATACTTGCTTACGTTGATGATATGAGATATTATGTGTTGCTGTGATATGTTATATTGGATCGTCGCGTTTTGAATAGCCGGGGGTTTTATGTGAGATAAGAGTTTTTCTTTTTCATTCATGTAAAATTCATGTGTATGTAGTATTCTTTTATTGGGGCACTTCCAGGTAGCGGAAGATGTCACCGTTGTATATTATTTACTTTTCCGCATTAGGTAGACCCAAGGCGGGGAGCACAAGTAACCGGGTTCTAGGGTCCAGTGGGAGACCATCTCGAGGAGTCGAGACCGGGTCTCCTAACCCTAGAATTGGCAGTGTTACTTGCCGCTCTCGTAGGGGTCTAGGGATGTGGGTTTGGCTATTCATCGCGACCGTGGAATCCGTGTTTTATACAGGCTCGTATTGAAAACACGGACGTCCTAGTATATCCAATATTTCATATATGTTTCTTCTGCTGCAATGTTCTGTGATGAGATCATATTACTGCCTGAGACGAATGTTTATATATTATATATATGAGATATATGTTATATTGCAGATTTCGTTTCAAAAGAGATGCTTGTGAAGCATAATTAAAATGGGACTTCATTAATGAGATTAATGAATTAAAAGAAACCTAAGATGTTGTAGAAACTTGTTTATAAAAACTGGTAGCTACAGTTCTTGCTTTGCATAGCGGTGTTCCTTGTAGAACATCCAGCACCTTATTCAATAAGGAAAAGACCGAGATCCCTTCACCGAGAGTGACTCCTTTAGCAATAACTGGCAGATGCTACAAACTCGGTTTGTCTTTTGATTGCTTCTATAGTTCTTGCTTTGCACAGCGGTATATATGATATATCCTGCACCTCATTCGACGAGGAAAGGACCGACGATCCCTTTACCGGGAGTGACTCCTTTAGCAAAACTAGAAAAACCTCAAAAACACTCCATTTAAAATCACTCGATTCTACAACGATATCAAGTTCATTACGCAAAGGGTTTTCTGAAAAACCCGTCGTAGCCCTCCGTCATTTCAGATAAGTACTGGTTAGTATTCGTGCTACGTTTGTTGACCTTAGTCAAGGCGTAGTGTGCGGTAGCTGATTAGTGCTTATCTGTATAAGCATATGATGCGATTGAGTTAGGGTAGTCGTGCGACTTTGTTGACCTTAGCCAAGGGTCGTGCGGGTGGGTTTAATTCAATCGGGAAATGACGGGTTGAACTTGGCTAGCACTTATGATTTGTTGACCTTAGCCAAGGTCATAAGCTGCTAGGGGCAAAATATTATTGGGAATTTCAAGTGTTGAAATTTGCAATGAGATTGCATACCTTCTATAAGATAGTTGGATCCCGATACCCGCTGCGAGTAAGAGTTACTCCTGGGAGAGTTTTACACATTACAATTAGCCGATCAAGTAGGTGTCTAGAAAGGTGTTAACGGGGTTACGCCTCTAGGAAAACGAGGTTTACTGTAATTAGGTTCGTGCGAAAGCACGGGGGACCTCCCTCAAAGTACCGACACTGGCCTGGCTGAAAGATTGGCGAACTTGTAGCGTGTAATTAATCCCGGCTAGTCTTTCCTTTTAGGGTTTGAAGGAAGATTTGACTAAAACAGTGGGAGACATCCTGATTAGATATATTAGATAACCAATCTAATCTTGCAAGAGCATACGCTGAGTGTTTTCTTCTCTCTCTCTCCAGATAGCGACCATATCACGCCTTAATCAAGATAATAAAACGGATATATTGACTGAACCCGCTTGTTATACTGAGCTGGGGAACGTTGGTCCCGCTCCAACTTATAATTGTTATAAGACAGAGCAGGAAATTGGGGAATACCAGATTTCCCGTGCCGCCCAAACGAAGAAAGTGCATGTTGATGCATCATCTTCGGGTGTGTTCATTACACAGAACTGTTTCTCAGTATCCTTTACGTCCTGGGTATGTGATACCGGATCAGGATCCCGTATATGTAATCTGTTGTATGGGCTACAGATAGGTAAAGAACTGAGAACGGGTGATTAGTTTCATGAGACAGAAAACGGTGCAAGTGTTGCAGCCAAGTCTGTTGGTCACTATCACCCTGTATTACCAGAATACATTGATTCTGAACGAATGTTATTAGATACCGAACCTGATATACAAAATCATATCAGTCTCTTTATTAGTAAAGAAAGGATATAATTTTGTATTGTTGGATAATGTTTTGAACATTTCCTATATCAATAGTTGATCGGTTCAGGCACGTTATCTAAAAGCATTGATGTTCTAAATCAAACTACAGTTCTTAGTATACAGAACACACACAAGAAGAAAAGTTCAGAAATGAACGAATCCTTCTTGAGGTATTGTAGACTAGGTCATATCAATGCGACCCGACTGGCTGAAGTTACATATAGATGCATATTTAAATTAGTTTGAATTTACATCTTATGAAACTTGCCGGTCATGTCACAAAGATAAGATGACCACAGCTCTGTTTATTGGAAACAGAGAAAGAGTTAATGAACTTTTGGGATTAATACATGTTGATGTATGAAAGTCCCCTGTCTACACATGCCAAGATCGGTTCTTTATACTTCATTACATTCTCTGATAATCTCTCAAGATTCAGACATATGTTCCTGTTGAAACACAAGTCCGAACCTTTTGAGATATTCACAGAATATAAGTTAGAAGTAGAGAACCAAAATACGGGTAAAAGTATTATGTCCTTTGATGCGATCAAGGAGGAGAATACTTGAGCACGTAAATCCTGGACTATTCTAAAGGAGAATGAGATTCTCTCTCAGCATTACTCCTCCTATACACCATAGCACGATGGTATATCGGGGCGGAGCAATAGCACCCTATGTGATACGGTGTGCTCTATGATGAGTACTACTGAGTTTCCTATTTCCTTTTGGGAGTTATGCACTTGAGAAGCTGCATACCTATTGAATAGGGTTCAAATCAAATTAGTTGCTTACCACTTCATATGCGATATGGAATGGGAAGAGCCCATATCTTAAGTTTGTTAAGATTTGGGGTTGTCCGGCCTATGTCTTAAAGCAAAATCCGGACAAGCTCAAGGCAAGGTCTGTTATGTAGAACTGGAAAGGTTCCAGCTATACAAACTGCAGCTGATGATTTGGTAGAACCAAAGGATTCAATAGTTTCCAACGAACCTCAGCCTCTCCGCCGATCTAGTAGGGTTCCTCACCCACCTGAGAGATACTTCGGTTTCTCTATGACAGTGGGAGCGAGGATTGCATCATGAGATGATGACCCAACTAGTTTCGAGCTAGCCATCAGGAGTGGGACTCTGTAAGAATGGCTGGATACTTATCGATCTGAGATGGAATCCTTATACACCAACAAAGTATGGACTTTGGTTGCTTTATCTGAAGGGTTAAATCCCCATCAGGAGCGAGTATATCTTGAGAAGATTACTTGGTGTGCATGGAAAAGTTGAGACTTTCAAAGCTATGCTTAAGTCCATCCAGATCCTACTTGCCACGGCTACATACCATGACTACGATATCTGGTGGTTGGGTGTCATGACTGCTTTTCTAAATGATGTTTAGAAGAGAGCGTCTATAAGTACACAGCCAGAGGGCTTCGTAGACAGTAGGAGCAGCGGAAACATGTGCAAGATGTTTTATATGATAAAACAGGCATCGCGGAGTTGGAACATCTGTTTTGATGTGGTAGTCAAAGAGTTTGACTTCATCAAAATGGTAGATGAACCTTGTATATACGAAAAGGTAGTAGAGAGTATGGTGGTGATCCTCGTAGAGTACGTGGATGACATACTCTTGATAGGAAAGGAGTTTCCTATGCTACGCACGGTCTATCTCCGCTTATCACAAGGATTCTCCATATAGGATCAAAGTGATACCTCCTAAATCCGGGGTTTTGGATCTATGAGATAGATCTAAATGGATGTTAGGATACTCACTAGTTGTAGTGAGATGGTATCAATCGATCCTGGGGAGAATCACTGGAAATGTTCCAGGGTGATAAGGACGACTGAATGTCAGTCGCAGGCTTGTCTATACCCTCAGTGGAGGGACGGTATGTTGGAAGAGTTCCAAGCTAGATACCGTGACATACTAGACGATTAGAGGCAAGATACATCGTTACCAAGGATGCTACCAAAGAGGCAGTCTGGATATATATAAGTTCATAAGATGAACTTTGTTCCTACCATTGTGTGACAATGGAGTTGTGGCTTATGCCAAGGAACTACCGTCCCATCAGAAATCCAGATATAATTCTTAGGCAGTATCACCTGATCATGGAGATGGTTGATCTCCAGGGAGATCGAGGTTAGGAGAGTAGACACAGAGGACAACAGCGCGGATCCACTCACAAAGGCCTTTTTCCCAGTAGAGACTTTTATGGGATGGTTGAGTATGAGATACTTCAACCGCAGCTAATTGTTGGGTATGCGATACCATAACAGATGGCCCTAGTGCAAGTGGGAGATTGTTAGTTATATGTATGCCCTAGAGGCCATTACTGTACATACGATGTATATTGTAGTGGATGCTAGGACATATATAGGGAGGACTTTCTTGCTCGACATGATAGTATGCTATCTGGTTGTACTTTATCTTAACATGTACTCTGATTGTCTCTATATTACATGTTGATAAAGCCCTTAGGATATGTACTCGACTACTGGGACTATGATGAGATCATACTAGTGGGGCCACGGTAGTCGACGAGTACATCCTATAACTGTTCCTAGTCGAGGGTGTATCGAGACAGGGCATCGATGCACCAGAATAGACTAGCGTATACGCATCTTGACCCATATGATGGGCGATGGATGATCCCATATCCATCGGTGTTTGACATCAAGGATGGTGTACGGATGCTCAGTGGAGACTGGGTACACTGGACGGACTCGCCGAGAACTCCCAGATGGTATTATACCATACGTCAGATGGCAGTTCTCCGGTGACACTGGTACAGAGTAGTCTGTTGACCCGAGATCGTCATAGAGTCTTGTGTGGTTCCCACTGTGCTTTGATTTCCATCATACCACGTCCAAGAGGGCGTGCAAAAAGGTGGCTTTTGGGTACAGTCCCGAATCATATGGAGGCAATGAGCGATAGGAGGGGATTCGTCTCTCCTGGTATAGGGAGTTGATGTTGTGCTGTGTTCGATTGGCTATAACCGGAAATCCCTGGCCAGGGTTGCTGAGATTTACTGGTAAGTGTTATCAGTAGTTTCTCGAACTGTTATAGACCTCATATCGACACGACTTATCGAGCTACTGGGGTCTGACGTTTACCACCCCTAGGCGAGATATGCAACATATCAGACGACGAGACCGGACTGTACGGGAGTGTTACTGTTTGGATCCACAGGAGAAGTTACAGGCTTGCTTGTTGATCTTCTGAGCGCTCAATACCTGGGTAGCTGTTACGTTTAGCTGACCGCTTGCAGCTTGTGGGTGTTTGATATGATCATCACCTACTGCCGGCGTATTGACGATTCTTTAGAGTCCTACACAGAGGTTTCTTGACTCAGGCAAAACGGAGTAGGAGCAAATATGTGATATGTGCGGGACCGAGGATAATGCGATATGTGATACCGTATTATATTCTCGCGATATTTGATATTAGCCGGGTCATCGGATCAAGTGTTGATTCGATGAATCGGTACGGATAAATATTAGTCGGTTATATGCGATATAGCCGGATTGTCGGATCAAGTGTTGATTCGATAATTTAATGTATAATAATATATATGATATATTAAATGACATTAACTAATATTTGCTCACTCAAAGATTCTTTTTCTCACTCGGGTAATACATTGATATATATGCGATATATGTTAATTGTATTATTTTATTTTGTTACGGAAAATATTATATATGTGATATATAATATTGTAACATGATATGATAAATAATGCAACATGTTTAGTGGAGTTTAAACTTGATTAGGGTTTGGATTAGGGTTAAACTTTCTAGATATTTCTAGAAGGTTTTCTTTTTGTCATTTGAAAGATATTTTGAAATGAGTCATGCTTTAACCAAACCCAAACTCTAACCCTAGTTAATTCTCTACATTGGTTCAGTGAACCATGGTTGCATAATCTATCATATTATTACTTCTCCTATTCATCACAAATGATTGTTCATCTTCTTCCTCCTTGATCCTTTCATGAAAAGCTTGCTAGTTTTTTCAAATGTGATGAATAATAGTGAGAAAAAGATAAATAAATAGTGCAAAAATCCTACTTCATCATCCTCATCTTCCTTTGCCATTTAGATGAGGGTGTTCACATCATTTCATGAGTGTTAGCTTGTGTTAAAGAAACTTCGAGGTAGATCATCTTAGTATCGAAGATCGGAAGCAAATGTTGCGTCTTTCTCTTCATGGAACCTCTCGATAGTCCGGATCCCGATGATCGCAGCGAAGGGACCACAACACGGAGCATATGAAGTGAAGGACCGGATCTACAAAGGTTGTAATCCCTCTCACTTAGTGTTAAGTTGTTAACATGCAAGTTATCGCCTAATCTCTAGTTTAAAGTTCCGTATTCGGGTTGTTCGGCACGGCTAAATTTTTATTCGGGCATGGTTGATGCCTCGTAGACCCTTGTGCGCGTGCCTAGAAACCCTACAGTATCGTTGACGAAGGCGAAGGACATAGTTCGTTTCATGAGCTGATGTCGAGACGACGCATTTTCAGGCGTTCGTCGAGATTTGAAGTAGTCTATGAAGACTTCTCTCCAGTCGATGACCTTTTCTTCATCCCATATTTGAAGGGCTACTTGTTCGGTCGCTTCTTTTCCTTCGGATGGCTTTATTAGGTCTTCCGAAGATATCTCTGTTGGCGCGAGGATCCTGCGGCTTTGCACGATAATCTTTACGTCGTCGAGGTTTACTTCGGCCAGTTCCTTAACCAATTTGGCCAACGCATCCGCCTTGCTATTTTCTGCACGCGGTATACTCTCTAAGTTGTAAGAGGGGATTTGTGTCAACGGTTGTTGCATTATTTCGCCATACTTTATCAGTTCTGGCTTGTACGTCTGATAGTCTCCATTTACTTGGCTAACGATCAGCTGAGAGTCTCCATATATGAGGAGGACTTTGATTACCATGTCGACAGCGATCTCGAGACATGCTATCAAAACTTCATATTTAGCTTCGTTATTAGTCCTCGGCTCTGTTAAGGAGAGGACATAAAGCAATATCCCTCCTTGTGGAGTCATGAAGATAAGGCTCACCCCAGCTTTGATATGGGGGTGTTTTTCTTTCGCCTCTTCATGGAAGATGCTCTATCAAAGTAGAGTTCCTATCGGGAATCATTTTCTTCCTTCTCTCGTTCGATTGTGTCGAACGCATGTTCATCCGACAACTCACAATTTAAGGGGGAGTCAGCTGGTATCGGATGCTCGGCGAGGAAATCGACAATGGCATAGCCTTTTACTGCTTTAAAGGGTTGATATGTTATCGAGAACTCCATTAGGAGGAGAGCCCATTTGGTAAGCCTTCCTGTAAGTATGGCCCTTGACATCAGATATTTGAGAACATCCACCTTTAATATGAGATGGACCTTATGTGCCAAGGCGTAATGTCTGAGCTTCATTATCGCGAAGATCGGTGCCAGGAAATGCTTTTCGATAGGGGAGTAGTCGTTTTCTGCCCCCAGGAGAACTTGACTCAAATAGTACAAAGCTCTCTCTTTTCCCTGATCGTTCTCTTGTGCCCATAGCGCGCCCAGAGAACCCTCAAAGGCCGTTGTATATAGAATAAGGGGTTTTCCCATAACCGGAGCAGTCAATACCGTCGGATTTTGCAGGTATTGCTTGATTTCGTCTAGTGCATTTTGGCACTTTTGATCCCAGAAGAACGGGCTCCCCTTCTTCATCAAATGACTGTAGGACGGCATTTTCCGGAGAGGTTGGCTATGAACTGCCGGATATATGCGAGCTTTCCTTGAGATCGCAACTGTTTAAGGGTCCTTGGCGTGGGCATCTCCATAATCGCTTTGATCTTTGAGGGATCGATTTCGATACCCCGGTGTCGTATGATGAATCTTAGGAATTTGCCTGAGAAGACTCCAAACGTGCATTTTAGAGGATACATCTTCAAATTATACTTCCGAAGACGTTGGAACACTATATTTAGACGTTCCCAATGTTCCTAGTAAGACTTACTTTTCACCACCAGGTCGTCGATATAGCATTCGACAATCTTGTAACAACCCTAAATTTCCTATACAAATTTTTTCAAAATATTTTTTTCAAAATCCATAAAGGGGTATTTATTGCCTGAGCACAAGACTTAAGCAATTAATTAGCAATTTAATTATAAGAAGGAGCTTGTAGCTCATTGGTAATACCTTGCATTGCTGAACCAAGCCACCAGTGTTCAAATCCCATGCCCCACATTATTTTTAATATTTATTTTGTTTTAAATTTTATAGAAGCCCAACAATCCACACGAGATAACTCCCAAACTTTCCACTGAACCTGAAAAACTGAGTATACCAGAGCCTTACTCAGGTGACCCCCCACCTCCCCATGCCCCGACTCGGCCGAGTCGGCCGGCGGACCGGACGATTCGGGCCGGTGCCGCCGGCCGGATGGCCGAGTCCCCAACTGCAAACTTGTGCCTTTTCACCTTCTCATACCCCCTGCACACTTTATTTCTCTAAATCGTTTCCAGAGAGTCCAATAACACCCATTTACTCCATTTTTAATGATTTTTTAATTTTTTTTAAATTAAAACCCTTCATCTACCCTAACCCTATAAATACCACCCTTATCCTCTACCCTCTCACCCCAAACTCTGAGCCAACTCTCTAAAATTTCCAAGAAACTTGTGTACTTTGAAAATGAGCACGAAGCGAAGCTACGGCGAAATTCCCGGCGAACTTCCGGCGATCGTTCTAGGAGCCCTCGACGACGAAGCAACGCACCAGCGATTCCTCTCCTAACATCTCACTCTTGTTATTGTCCAAAACCCGTAAGTCTCATTTCTAACTTTCTTTTCCATTCTAAAAATACGGATTTACAAAACCCGACGGAATCGGAACAAATCCGATTTCCGATTCGGTTTTCTTATAAAACTTCACTTCTCGTTAATATAATTATGCTTAAACTCCCTCATGTTGACTATTAAACACTAATCAACCAAATTGATCAAGTTTCATTTCATAAAATGATGGCTATTTCACTTTATCGTATTTTCATTTAAATACCACATTGTTTCAATTATACATTTAAACCATTAAACTTGTTATAACTTTAAGTAGATCACGAGGTAATGACCTACCTCCTCACACACTCATATGCAACATAGAACGATACCCTCGGGAACATAGAATACGGGAAATCGAAATCTTTACAAATAAATAACCTTTGAGCTAATAATAAAAATATCTAGACTCAGCCAATTAAGAACTGTCGCGCTCATTAGGACAGAGGAAGGTTGTGGCCATTCAGTCGTTTATCTAAACCTAATTTTGTGGTGCCTAGGCTAGACAAGTGAGAAAGATAACTTTAAAAGGCCCGTCTCACGGTGATCGTGAGCGGATCCCTCCTTTCTTCACTTGTACTTACCTGGCCACAATTGGCGGTGAAGAGATGATTTGAGAGATATCTCACAACTTGTCGCTTTGGACCAGTTAAGAGCAGTCTAGTTGACTTAGGAGACCCTAGAACATAGAATACGGGAAATCGATATCTTTGCAAATAAATACCATAATTAATAAAACCGTTTTTTCTTAATGATTAGTATTTATACAAATCTTTGCAAAGTGCCACTACAACCCATTTGGGGAACCCGTTCGGGATGGTGCGGATTATCGCACATCCTCGGACTTAGTAGTGCGAGATGCAGACCTTCGCAAGGAGCATTCGGTCTCGAAAGATTTAAAATACGACATCTTAAGAAAACGCGATTTCTAGAATATTATATATATACTAAAATTATTTTCATATAAATATATGTATATGTAACATAAAATATCTATTTTGAATTATTACAAATATTCCACTTTTTCTAAAAATGTCACAAGAATCATTTTTCACTAAAATACCATGAATTCCATACAAATCAATATTACAAATAAATATCTTTATTTATGAAATTAGGATATTGGATATTTTCACTAGAAATGTCACAATATAAAATCTACATTCCTTACAACCCTAAGGACGAATAATAAATACTTGGGGTGTATTTTGACAAGTATATAAAAGTATTTTTACATAAAAAAACCTTCAAGTTCTATAATTTACCCAAAGGACTCTAGTAAACATAGATTTAAGCGGGACTAATCTCTTGAGCCTCAGAGAGCCGGAGAAGTGGGTGCTTGCCTATTTAAGATAGACAACTTAATAATGGTGTTATCAATACGGTAATCGTCTTTGAAAAAGACACAAATCTTGTCGTCCATGTGCAGCGGTTACCGATAACATCAAAACAATCAGGATTTCAATTTACTTTTCTAATTGTCTGACTCATAGTGAGTCTCGTTATAATCTGACTTGAATATGATTGAAGTACAATCTACAATCTACAATATTACAATTCAACATGAATCCAATTATCAATCTATACAACTTGATTGAACCGAATCATGAATATACATTCCATTTACATGATCATCCAGTTTACATGATTCTCCAGTTACATACATGATTCTACGGTTGCATCCATTTACTGATATCATGGTTTCGACCAGTCAATCAATTATACAATCAATACAATTTACAAGACAAACAATACAAACAAGACATCTCGGAGTTTAAGGGGTAGATTGGTACAGAAGGTGTTAAAAGTGGCACGAGACTGTAAGACTTAATACACCTAATATGAATCCAGTTGTTGTTGTACCGTGGCATAAACGGTTCCTTGTACTATACTTGCCTCTAGTCTCTGGCATATAGAGACTCCTCTCGTATACACTGGCATTCTTCTGTACCAAGCTACAAACAACAGCGTTAATACAACATTACAACAATATAAAATAACTTTAAAAGATACCTTCTTATTCTTTCTATTCTACTTTCCTCTTATCTGTGGGACTTACCGAGCGACCTGATCGCTGACGACATTATCTTTCTTCTTTGAATGTCGTCAGGTGATTTGGACACATCAGAGATCGAGCCCAGCGCTGAAGACTTGGACCAGTTCAGTGAAGACCCCGAGCTCTAGTTCATTGTACAATTTTCCATTTCAGTACTTTTCTTTTCTGTTATGCTATTGTTTAGGCATTGCTTTTTATTTCAGTTGTATTTGCTTTCCATGCATTGTACAAAAGAATGTTAATAAATAAAGTTGTTGTTCGGTTTATATCTCATGTCTCTTGTGCTTATTTTTATATTGCTTAGATACGCTTAGCGTATTTACTTCGCAGTAAATACGTAGCGGCCTCGTCCCGTCCCCTTCGCCGTATACCGGGAAGCGGGGCGTAACAAATCTCATGGATAATGTCATCGAAGATCTTTGTCATGGCCCTCTGGTAAGTAGCGCCGGCATTCTTTAAACCGAAAGGCATCACCTTGTAGCAGAATATGCCCAGCGGAATCCGGAAGGCGGTATGTTTTTGGTCTTCAGGATGCATTTTAATTTGGTTGTATCCTGAAGATCCATCCATGAAGGAGAAAATCTCATGGGTAGAGGTGTTATCGATCATAGGCTCGGTAACAGGTACTGGGAAGTCATCCTTCGGGCAAGCTTTGTTGAGATCCCGAAAGTCCACACAAATACGCACCGTCCTATTTTTCTTCATCACCGGAACAATGTTAGAGATCCAGTTGAGATATTGAATTTCTTGGATGAAGTCGGAATCGATTAGTTTTTTGACCTCAGCATTTATACTCATCTCAAGTTCGAGCCGCATTCTTCTTGGCGCCTATTTGACTGACTTTATGTCCGGCAATATGGCCAGTTTATGTAATGTTACCTTTGGATCTAGACCCAGCATTTCGGAATAGTTCGATGTGAAGCAGTTTTTATACTGCATGAGCACGTCCTTTAACGTGGTTACCTGTTTTTCAGATAGTGGCTCACTGACGAACGTTGGCCTCGGGTCGTTTTCCATCCCTAAGTCAATTTTTCTTAGGTTTTCCGCCGTAGTGTGTATCCCGTCTTCTAGCTCTTTTGGTGCTGGTGGAAACTCTGAGATCACCTCATCCTCGTCTTCATTTGCAAAGCACTTGAAGGGGTCATCTATAATCTCGTTCCCTCCCTCCTTTAAGAGTGTTACCACAAGGCAAATATGAGTTTGCTTCCATTCTTGACGTTGAGCTAGTCCTAGCCTCACGGTATAGGTCCTCTTTGACTCATGCTTTTGCGGTGGGTTTACCCTCCAGCTGTCGGACAAACCAAACCTGCCTTGTTGATACTGGTCTTCTACCCAGTCTTTGAAGGTGAAGCAGTCTTCAAGGGGATGCCCTATTGCTCGATGGTAGGAGCAGTAATCCGGGTGATGGATCTCGTTTATTTGTGTTGGGTTACGCCAGCGCCCCAGCCATCAATCTGTGGCCAAATGCGGAACAAAAATTTACAAACGTAGCGCTACCACAACCCTGAATACGGATCGACCATTTACCCTAATCTAGCAATCTACAAAGGAGTTTAGAGAGTTATACCTAATGATCCGTGTCCTTCGGTCTTTATGTCCTTCGGTCTTTAACCTTTATCCCAAGCCCCTCGAGGCTTCCTTGATCAAGTTTGATCTCCGGTCTCCCCCATCAAAGATGACCCACCTGAAAGTCTTTGCATTGAGCTCCAACCTCATATCCGAGGCAACTCGAGTACCTAGTTCGCTATACTAGATAGCCAAGATGAAGTAGAGAGTGTGTAGGATTAGTTTGTCTCAAGACACCCTAGGTTTCTCAACACATGAGACAATTAGGGAGGAGGTAGAAGAAGCCATGAGAGGATGAGAGTGTGAAGAAAACTCAAGACTTGAAATATGGCTAAGTGTTGTGAGTTATTTGTTGTGAGTTTTATCAAGCATGCTAGCAACTCAAGAAAACAACTCAAGAATAAATATCTCCAAGTCTCACAACAAATATCTCACACCACAAACAAAAATTCAAGCATGCCACTATGAGTCACTACATGACTCACCACAATGAGTCATGCTTGAATTAATGATAAATCAAATCTCATCCTCCACCTCATAAAAACTTTTAATGAAAAAGATTAAAACAAAAAATGAGATGACATCTTCAAAAAGTAATCTTGTAATAAATTACAAGAATACCCCTCATCCGTATATACATACCCGCATCCGTATTCCGACAGAATACGAATACAATGAGACGTAAATAATCCAACAATATAATACTAGGATCCGGCTTAAACCAAAGCCCACTAGTATTATCCGTCTGAATCATGATCCGTGCACAAGTGTACGTATATGATCGAACCCTGCCGTAAAATCATACGACCTCTACATCGTTTCGTCCGAAGCAGGGAAACCCTCTGTGTGGGACTCTAAAGACTCGTCAATATGCTGGCAGTGGGTTTAACCACAAACACGTCAGCGGCACTAGCTGTACGTAACGGCTACTCAGGAATTGAGCGAAAGGGAGGCCGACGAGCAAACTCATCCTGAAATCCCTACTGAGCCTGACAGTGACAATATCCGTACAGTCCGGTCCGTTCGTCTATGAGTATCTCATATCGAGTCTAGGGGATGGATAAATTTAGACCCCTAATAACACGACATTTAGTGTCGGTATGAAACCATCACCACCTGAGAAACTACCGATCATAAATCAATAATTCTCGACTACCTTGGCCAAGAAATTTTTATGATGACCACCCGTGCACAACGCGACATCAACCCCCAATACCGGGAGAGACGAATCCCCTGACGATCCGCTCACTTCCTCCATGTGGCTCGGGACTGTACCCAACTAAAACCTGTTTACACGACTTCTTTGAGCCGTGGTAGGGTAGTAATCAAAGCACGGTGGAAACTCATACGAGAAAAATGACGATATCAGGTCGATAGACTAACCTATACACATGTCATCTCGGAACTGCTATCTGACAATAGGTATAATACCAAATAGCATATTCCCGGCGAGTCCGTACGGTGTACTCATAACCCAGTGAGCACATGTATACAGCTTAGGTGAACAAACTGACACCAATGGCTTGTGAGACCGGCCATCACCTCTCGTCGGTGTCTCGATCAGTATACACTAGTCTACTCTGGAGTATCGATGCCCAGTCTCGAAACACCCACGACTAGGGACATTTAAGGATGTGCTTATAGACTACCCAGCTCCCACGTATATGATAGCCATCATACTGCTGGTAGTCAAGCAAGAATCCTATGGGCTCTATCAACGTGTAATAGTGATCTGTAATGCCACCTAATGTTGTACATGATGAAAAAACAAACCAGATAACATACTATCATCTCGAGTAAGACTGTTCTACCTATATAGGTCATCCCTCAATCATCGCAATCGCGTGCCTGCAATCCAATAATTGACTTGATGGCACTATAGTCAACAATCTCCCACTTGCACTTAAGGCTAATTATTGCGATGCTGCATACTCACAGCCCGTGTGATACCGAACACCCAACTTCTCTACTAATCAGTTTCACAAAGCTCGTTTGTGAAACTATTGCGTTCGAGAAATAGCCTCGGTGAGTGGATCCGCTCCAATGTTTCTTTCTGTATCTCTCTATATCTCAACTTCGCGGAGAAAGCTATCTTCTGAAATGAGCAATACATGTCTTAGAATATGTCTGGATATCTGATGGGACCCAGTTCATAAATGAACTCCAAATCCAACAAACTTCTTAGACGGTATCATCCATTGAATTTAATCAGTATCATGTGCCATGCCTTCCTCAGTATCAGCTTGGACCTCATGTCCAAACTACTGCCCTTCATGTGAGGGAAAACTAAAACTCTGACAGTCGCTCTGTGATCCAGATCAACTTGGAAGCCTAGAATGATAACAGTTTCCCGAAAGAGGCTGTCGTTACCATATCCCTAGAACATCCACTTATGTTCATAAACCGCTTCCCAACATTTCTCCATGATTGGATTAATATAAAAACTGATTGCAGCTAGTGCAAAAACAATATCTAGTATGGTACTTGACATCTCATGATTGACTCAATTTCCTAAGCAAGTGATATGCCAATTGTTCAGACCAAAATATTGCATTTTAATACCGCTCATTCATTATCTATTTTTTGTATTTATCGGTACTATTAACCAGTGTCTGCTCAGTATTACAGATTACAGGTATCCGTGACAAAATACTGGAAATACACTTAAAATCACGGATATTACAGTTGTGAGCTGACACTGCAACCAGAACCGCAAACCGACCGATAATTCTTGGGTTTCTTTGTGCAACATGCTTATATACACACTTTTCTATCTAAATGGACCAACACAATACAAGTGTGTACACAAGTTGCACTAGGACCTAGGGAGGTTGCCATGACACACTCATGATGGCTAGAGCAAGTGGGCATGGTGTGATGTGCATTTATTGCATAAAGTGTTGATGTGATTCATATCTACATGGTTCCTTCCAAAACCTGGGTGCAAACCAAGTCTAATTTGAGAAAACTAGCAGCACCAAAGTTATATTGGGGACAACACAAGACCACACTACAAGCACGAGCCTCATTCCTCGGAATTGACCCGAGCACAATGCCCCATGGGCCGAGCTCGCCGGCCCTACAATGCCCATTGGGTCCCATCTTTCTACTGGCCCTCCATTACTGCCTTGTCATCATTTTGTTATTGTTTGTTTATTCATTTTTGTGCCTATATATAGCAGGCAATGGGCAAGGGTCAAGGGTCTCACTTTTGCCAAGTTTTATTCTCTACAAGTTCTCATTTTTTTCTCTTTTGTTTTCTTGTACATAGCTTAGCTTTCCCTTGAGTTCATGGTCTTCTCTTGATCTTGCAACCTCTTTAGTGAGCTTGCAAGTTTAAGTTTAGGGTATTGATCTCAAGGTTGTATTTTGGACATAATGAAGATATCATTTTGCACACTTTGGTTCTTAGTGTCTCTTTACTTGCTTTTAATTACTTGCCCTTTACATTCTTGCTTTACTTTCTTGCACTTTACATTCATGCTTCTTTAAACTCCATGTCCTTTAATTACTTGCTTGTAGTCTTTTCTTTTCTTTGTTTCTCTTTTCTTTGATCTTTTTGGTTTGTTGTTTTGATATTTGTGAATATGTGTTGTTAGGAATAGATAACGATTTTGTAAGTTAAGCTTTCTTTGCTCATTTCCTTTTCCCGTATTTTCCGTTGAACCCCGTCCAAACGTTACGTAAGTGTCCGTTAGGCACCCTACCCTACCAAGGTAACGGTGATTCCTAACCGCAACCGGTTGCGTTCGGTTTGGCCGGAGGCGAAAGCAAGAGACAAAAACGGATGGACAAGGGTCAATAAGCCGGATTCTATGAATACCGTGCTTAAATCTCTTAATCCACGTTGTTGCCGATTGTTCTAGATTCAATCGTTAAGTTCGGCTCAAAGGACTTGAATATGGATTTCCATAACTTACACTATCCTATCTAATCCTAACAAACGGTTACTTTGCATATAACACAAAGGTTAGATAAAGAACTTTCCGCCACGCGCATTAACTCGTCAAAACAAGAACGTAAAACGCTTCGTCTCCCTGTAGATCGACCCGTGCTCATCGTGGCTAGCTGCAAAGCGACACCATCCTGATCGCGGTTAAACTTTAGAACTTAAAACTCGACACGCCAAAAGTGTGCGATCAAATGGCGCCGTTGCCAGGGAGACGGTAACGTTTTTATTCTTCTTATTTTGGGTTAATCTTGTGAATATCCATCTAACACTTCTTTTCAAAACAACATAAAAATTTCAAAAACCAAAACAAAAGTTAACACGTCTAACCAATTTTTTTTCTCTGGATTTTATACCTGCTTGCACTCTGTAACTCAACAGAAAACACAAATAATACCGGTGAGACACTAGTTGAGCACTGTGAACACAGAAGAAAATTGAAGCCCCTTTGCCACAAGAAAATTGGCGACACACCAACTAAATCCGGCGTCGCCGGCCAGAGCTCCTCCTTCTGCTTCTAATTTTTTTCCCTGTGCTCCAGTGTTTTGTTTTTGTCCCATTTTTATTGTTTGTTTTTATAATTTTTAGTGTGCAGGTATTTGGGCATTCGTATCGTTTTTCCGCACTAATATCAATTTTTTCCGACATTTATAGATTTTGCGGAATTGCGAACGGCGATTGTGGGGAGCAAAGTGTACATTCCAAGCTAAGGTGATTACGACGTATAGTGCCAAAGATCCGGGTAGTTTGACCCGCGCAAGCGAACATTTCAAGCTATTCGGATTTAACTTCAACGGGGGTTTCTAAACCCAAAAATTTATCGGTACGTACTTCGTTAACACCTTCTTCTTAAATCCGACGCATCCACTATATATCTTTGCAGGATTCTTTGCAAGTTCGCTTTCAAACGCCAAACTTGACTAACCCGTATTTGTTGCAGTGCCGAGATTAAAAGTAAAAAACAATTGTTTGATTCTTTGAATAATTTTTTTATTGAATTACGCATTGCATAAATTAATACGGATTTAAGGGCAAGCGAACCCCACAACATACGGTAAAGGATTTCATCACCTTTTCCATGGCCCACAAATCACGAAACTGTGCATAAACGTTTACCCGCACAAATTTTAAAAGAAATTAGACTTTAAGCCTTAAGGACTTCGCGCTCACTAAGAGAAGTTAACTGTGTTTGGAATATTGCTTCATGGTATATCGTTCGCGGGGTGTCTAGGCAAGTGTTCACGGCGAAACCGCTAAAAGAGAAAGGGTTATTTAATTAAGGACCTTCGCGAAAGCGTCGGAAAACCTCCCCTTATCTCTGCACTTACCTGGCATCGTGATCAGTATATCTTGAGCCCGTTTCTCGACACAGTTTTACTTCAACAATCAAGTTCTTGAGTAGGTCTAGTTGACCTAGGTGAACCCTAGACTGATTAGGTGCGTGGTATTTTTGTGTCGTGATTGTTCTTGTCCAGATTCTTTTTGTCTGTATATTTCATTCTTTTGTTAATAACTAACTAAAAAAACTATAAAAAAATCACATTCTTTATCCACTCTTTCTCTTCTTCTTCTCTTCATATCATGGGTACCCCGCCTAGAAAAACTATTGCCGAACTTTGATACGCACAACCAAACATCACTTCCTACGGTTCATGCTGTGGCCGAATTTCGAACGATCCATCTATGCCAAAAATTTCTTTGAAAGATCGGATAGACGCGTCTAGGACAAACAACTGGACTCCGCAATCCACTCTGTATCAACCGTTTCAACCTTTCCCACCTTCTTACGTTGATACCCCTTTTGAGAGTCCAGTTGTAACTCCAAGACCTATGTCTCTTGCTGAACGTATTGAACAATCTCGTAACCGATCTTTCACTCCTTTCACCATTGCATCACCTTCTTATCCGCATGTTGATCCTACCCCTGTCCAACCATTCAATTCCTATCCATCCTACCCAACTTTTGCACATTCCCTAGACATTGCTTCTGAACAGCCTTTTGGGAGTTTCCAGTATCCAAACAAGTTTGAATCTTTTACTGAAACCCCTTCACAACCCATGTCTAGTCTGGAACAGTCGTTAGAAGACTTTCGGGTAGAGTCATACCAACAGATGATGGATTTGAATGCGTCCATGACCGCCCTCATATAACCTAGTGACCCGGTAGCTAGTTTCCAACTAGCTCCAAATTTTCCAATGTATGATGAGGCGGTAGGACAGGTTAAGAATTTGAGTAGTGAATGTGAGCTGTACACCCTTCCAAATCAAACCTACCCGTCCCAAATTGAATACCACAACTCCGGTTTTGAATGTCTATCTAGTGTTCCAAACGATTCACCGATTGAAGATAGAAGGATTAATGAGTTGTGCGACTTTGTAGTGTTTGATTTACCAGATTGTGAAGGGTCTCTATCGGGTGAAACCACACCAAATCCTTTTGACCTCTACACCTCCATCTTAGAACTGGAATTGATTGAAATCCATGCTTTTGATGGGGTGTCTGAGAAATTTAATTTTCACTTGATTGAGGATATCGACGCTGGGAATATTTTGGATGATGAACCCGCTGCTTTGGATGAGTTTTTCTCTCCAATTCATCATCCCGAGTCATTAAATGTTTTTCCCGAACTTCATATACGTCTTGATTTTGATGATAATTGCATGGATGAGCTATGTTTTGAGGAGAATATTGAGGATAGTCTTGAGGATGAACCAGTTTTACTTGATGAGTCGGATTTTCCAATTCATCCTGTCCCTTCCACTGACTGTGTACACCCTCCTGAACCTTTAACCGATACCCTTCCTCGATCACTCCCTTCATCCGTTCTATCGTTCCGGCCTTACAAGAAACCGTATCACTTTGATTTCATATTTCTGGTTTACCAAGTTCGGCGTACCCATGTTTTCTCACGAATCTTGAGGCATTTGACCCCATTTCTCGACGGGTTAATAGATTAGCACAATCGCTTTTTACACATCGGTCATTACAAATTGTGCTAATTTATTCACTCCATTTTCACCCTCAAGTTCGTACACCATTTCTTTTTCCCTTCCGCCATTCTTCTCCTCATATACCGAGACCGTATCCCACTTCTATCCCCATACGGTCTCTCGTATTCTCCATTTCTTACCTCTCCGTATTCTTTCACCAACCTGCACATTATAGCGATAAAATCTTTGAATGGTTAGTGTTAACTTTTGGCCTGTGTAAGGCCTTGTATAGATTGAAACTGTTCTCTTTCCCCCCTAATCCTGAACTTCAGCGCTTAAACAGTGGAAACACTGTTTCACTTAAGTTTGGCGGGAACCATTTTGTGTATATATTTTTGCTTTTTGTTTTGTTTTGTATAAAATTTTCATTTAGGAAGCGCCGACAATTTTGATCCTCTTGAAGCAGCCTGACAGTGAAGGCACTGTCAAGTTTAAGTTTGGGGGTGTGCTCGGTAAGCTTTCTTCCTTCGCATTTATATGTATATTTCGCATTTGCATACTTATTAAAACCCACAAAAATCAAAAAATTTACAAAAATATAAAAACTTTGTCGTCAAGTTAGCTAATAGGGTAACTTAGTTTGTATTCCGAAAGTTTAGTTGATACGTTAGAAATAACTAAATTCTAGGCTTAGGAATTAAAAACCCTAAAAATAACCCTCATTCTGTTTAAACTTGGTGATTATACGTCCTTATAGTTTTTTTTATAGAAGTAGGTAATCTTGAGTTCAGTTCTTGAGTTAAGTCGAGATGAAGGGAAAGTATTGAAATTTTGCTGAAGGATAAGTCTGAAAAATAGTTTCTATTCTTGAGTCCAAATTTAGAAAGTATATACCCTACAAACTGCACATACACACACCTTGAAACTTGGGATAGTAGAGGATACCTAGAAATACTCTTGCCTGAAAACCTAGTATGAAAGAAAAAACGGTATTTAAAGCTAAACACCTAAAAGAGCATCATTAAAAAAAATATATCCGGTCTTGAAAAGAAAAAAAAGAAAAAAAAAAGAAATAAATAAATAAAGTCAAGTCCTGCAAACTGCTATATACGCTTTAAAGCCCACACATTCAGTAATCGGTTGTTAGTGCCTCAAGAAGCAATAATAGTCGCATGAAAGATGTGTGAGCAACACCGACCATCATTAATGAAAAGAAGTAGTATTAGGTATTAGGGAAAGGATACTATAGCTTGAATTGAATTCTTAAGTGTAGGGGTGAATAATTTACACGCACGTAGGGGTATACAATCGATATTTGGAGGAAAGATAGAAATAAAGAATAAGACTTATGTTTTCCGTAAAATTGATAAAAATTCCTGATTTAAGACCGCGACTTTAGAAGGAAAACTCAGGAGATACCAACATCTTTCTAAACTTTTTTGGAATGTATAAGATCTAAGGTTAAATAGATAGGAGGTGTGAAATATAAGGGTGGGATATCTCTAACTTAGGATAATAGAATTTCTAACGTAGATACTAAACTGTAGGAGTAGAATCAACGTTAACTTATGAAACTAGCTTGACGGGATTTTGTGGGTAGTATCCGCTGAGAACCCTCAGGAGACAACACTCCTCCTACTAGGGACACCTAGAGGTTTAACGGCTTGTTGCACGAGCTCAGTGCAATCGTGTTCGCTGTGAAAGTGAGGCTAAGATTTTGTTTTGCTCGGGACGAGCAAAAGATAAGTTTGGGGGTATTTGTTCATACCAGAATATTGCATTTTAATACCGCTCATTTATTATCTATTTTTTGTATTTATCGGTGTAGGATTACTAGGCACTCTAATAAGGTTCTACAAGGCATCAACCATGCCCGATTAAAATTTTAGCCGTACTGAATAACCCTAAACAAGATCTTTACTAGATAATTAGGGTTACACATGCAAGTAAATATCATTTACGACTAAGTAAATACGAAATAAAACCTGTGTAGATCGGTCCTTCACTTCTAAAGCTCCTTGTTGTAGTCCCTTCGCTGCGATCATCGAACACCCGGACTCTCGGACGGCTCCATGAGAAGAGGGCAACGGTTTTGCTTGAAGTCTTCGAAGCCGAAGATGATCCTGTAGGGTTGCTAAGCACGCGCACAAGGGTCTACGAGGCATCAACCATGCCCGATTTAAAAATTAGCCGTGCCGAACAACCCGAATACGGATCTTTAAACTAGAGATTAGGCGAAAACTAGCATGTTAATAACTTTAACACTAAGTGAGAGGGATTACAACCTTTGTAGATCCGGTCCTTCACTTCATATGCTCCGTGTTGTAGTCCCTTCGCTGCGATCATCGGGATCCGGATTCTCGAGAGGTTCCACGAAGAGAAAGATGCAACCTTTGCTTCCGATCTTCGATACTAAGATGATCTACCTTGAAGTTCCGTTAACACAAGCTAACACTCATGAAATGATGTGAACACCCTCATCTAAATGGCAAGGGAAGATGAGGATGATGAAGTAGGATTTTTGCTCTCTTTATTTATCTTTTTCTCATATTTATTCATCACTTTAGAAAAACTAGTAAGCTTTTTCATGAAGAGAATGAAGGAAGAAGATGAACAATCATAGAATTCTCTTTTGTGATGAATAATGCAAAGAAGATAATGATGAATTATGCAACCATGGTTAACCAAACCATTGTAGAGATTTAACCAAGGGTGTAGGGTTTGGGTTAGGTTAAGGATGAGTCATAACAAAATATCTTTCACAAAACAAAACTAAACCTTCTAGAATCATCTAGAAAGCATTAACCCAAATCAAACCCTAATCTTGTTTAATCTCTACTAAACATGTTGCATTATTTATCATATCATGTTACAATATTATATATCACATATATAATATTTATTGTAACCAAATAAAATAATACAATTAACATATATCGCATATATATCAATGTATTATCCGAGTGAGAAAAAGAATCTTTTAGTGAACTAATATTAGTTAATGTCATTTAATATATCATATATATTATTATACATTAAATTATCGAATCAACACTTGATCCGACAATCCGGCTATATCGCATATAACCGACTAATATTTATCATTACCGATTCATCGAATCAACACTTGATCCGATGACCCGGTTGATATCAAATATCGCGAGAATAGAATACGGTATCTCATATCGTATTATCCTCGGTCCCGCACATATCACATATGTGCTCCTACTCCGTTTTGCCTGAGTCAAGAAACCTCTGTGTAGGACTCTGAAGAATCGTCAATACGCCGGCAGTAGGTGATGATCATATCAAACACCCACAAGCTGCAAGCGGTCAGCTAAACGTAACATCTACCCAGGTATTGAGCGCTCAGAAGATCAACAAGCAAGCATGTACATTCTCCTATGAATCCAAACAGTAACACTCCCTTACAGTCCGGTCTCGTCGTCTGATATGTTGCATATCTCGCTTAGGGGTGGTAAACGTCAGACCCCAGTAGCTTGATAAGTCGTGTCGATTTGAGGTCTATAACAGTTCGAGAAACTACTGATAACACTTACCAGTAAATCTCAGCAACCCTGGCCAAGGATTTCCGGTTATAGCCAATCGAACACAGCACAACATCAACACCCTATACCGGGAGAGACGAATCCCCTCCTATCGCTCATTGCCTCCATGTGATTCGGGACTGTACCCAAAAGCCACATTTTTGCACGCCCTCTTGGACGTGGTATGATGGAAATCAAAGCACAGTGGGAATCACACAAGACTCTATGACGATCTCGGGTCAACAGACTACTCTGTACCAGTGTCACCGGAGAACTGCCATCTGACGTATGGTATAATACCATCTGGGAGTTCTCGGCGAGTCCGTCCAGTATACCCAGTCTCCACTGAGCACCCGTACACCATCCTTGATGTCAAACACCGATGGATATGGGATCATCCATCGCCCATCATATGGGTCAAGATGCGTATACGCTAGTCTACTCTGGTGTATCGATGCCCTGTCTCGATACACCCTCGACTAGGAACAGTTATAGGATGTACTCGTCGACTACCGTGGCCCCACTAGTATGATCTCATCATAGTCCCAGTAGTCAAGTACATATCCTAAGGGCTTTATCAACATGTAATATAGAGACAATCAGAGTACATGTTAAGACAAAGTACAACCAGATAGCATACTTTCATGTCGAGCAAGAAAGTCCTCCCTATATATGTCCTAGCATCCACTACAATATACATCGTATGTACAGTAATGGCCTCTAGGGCATACATATAACTAACAATCTCCCACTTGCACTAGGGTCATCTGTTATGGTATCGCATACCCAACAATTAGCTGCGGTTGAAGTATCCCATACTCAACCATCCCATAAAAGTCTCTACTGGGAAAAAAGCCTTTGTGAGTGGATCCGCGCTGTTGTCCTCTGTGTCTACTCTCCTAATCTCGATCTCCTCGGAGATCAACTATCTCCATGATCAGGTGATACTGCCTAAGAATTATATCTGGATTTCTGATGGGACGGTAGTTCCTTGGCAATAGCCACAACTCCATTGTCACACAATGGTAGGAACGAAGTTCATCTCATGAACTTATAAATATCCAGACTGCCTCTTTGGTAGTATCCTTGGTAACGATGTATCTTGCCTTTAATCGTCAAGTATGTCACGGTATCTAGTTTGGAACTCTTCCAACATACCGTCCCTCCACTGAGGGTATAGACAATGCCTGCAACTGACATTCAGTCGTCCTTATCACTCTGGAACCTTTCCAGTGATTCTCCTCAGGATTGATTGATACCATCTCACTACAACTAGTGAGTATCCTAACATCCAATTAGATCTATCTCATAGATCCAAAACCCCGGATTTAGGAGGTATCGCTTTGATCCTATATGAAGAATCCTTGTGATAAGCGGAGATTGACCGATCGTAGCATAGGAAACTCCTTCCCTATCAAGAGTATGTCATCCACGTACTCTACGAGGATCACCGCCATACTCTCTACTACCTTTTTGTATATACAAGGTTCATCTACCATTTTGATGAAGTCAAACTCTTTGACTACCACATCAAAACAGATGTTCCAACTCCGTGATGCCTATTTTATCACATAAAATATCTTGCACACGTTTCCGCTGCTCCCACTGTCTACGAAGCTCTCTGGCTCTGTACTTATAGACGCTATTTTCTAAAACATCATTTAGAAAAGCAGTCATGACACCCAACCGCCAGATATCGTAGTCATGGTATGTAGCCGTCGCAAGTAGGATATGGATGGACTTAAGCTTAGCTTTGAAAGTCTCAACTTTTCCATGTACACCAAGTAATCTTCTCAAGATATACTTGCTCCTGATGGGGATTTAACCCTTCAGATAAAGCAACCAAAGTCCATACTTTGTTAGTGTATAAGGATTCCATCTCAGATCGATAAGCATCCAGCCATTCTTACAGAGTCTCACTCCTGATGGCCAGCTCGAAACTAGTTGGGTCATCATCTCATGATGCAATCCTCGCTCCCACTGTCATAGAGAAACCGAAGTATCTCTCAGGTGGGTGAGGAACCCTACTAGATCGGCAGAGAGGCTGAGGTTCGTTGGAAACTATTGAATCATTTCGTTCTACCAAATCATCAGCTGCATTTTGTATAGCTGGAACCTTTCCAGTTCTACATAACAGACCTTGCCTCGAGCTTGTCCGGATTTTGCTTTTAGACGTAGTCCGAACAACCCCAAATCTTAACAAGCTTAAGATATGGGCTCTTCCCTTTCCATATCACATATGAAGTGGTAGGCAACTGATTTGATTTGAACCCTATTCAATATGTATGCAGCTTCTCAAGTGCATAACTCCCAAAAGGAAATAGGAAACTCAGCAGTACTCATCATAGAGCACACCATATCAAATAGGGTGCTATTGCTCCGCTCCGATACACCGAGGTGCTGTGGTGTATACAGAGGAGTAATGCCGACAGAGAATCTCATTCTCCTTTAGAATAGTCCAGGAATTCCGTGCTCAAGTATTCTCCTCCTTGATCTCATCAAAGGACATAATACTTATACCCGTATTTGGTTCTCTACTTCTAACTTATATTCTGTGAATATCTCAAAAGGTTCGGACTTGTGTTTCAACAGGAACATATGTCTGAATCTTGAGAGATTATCAGAGAATGTAATGAAGTACAAAGAACCGATCTTGGCATGTGTAGACAGGGGACTTTCATACATCAGCATGTATCAATCCCAAAAGTTCACTAACTCTTTCTCTGTTTCCAACAAACAGAGTTGTGGTCATCTTATCTTTGTGACATGACCGGCAAATTTCACAAGATGTAAATTCAAACTAATTTAAATATGCATCTATATGTAAATTCAGCCAGTCGGGTCGCATTGATATGACCTAGTCTATAATACCTCAAGAAGGATTCATTCATTTCTGAACTCTTCCTCTTGTGTGTGTTCCGTATACTAAGAACTGTAGTTTGATTTAGAACGTCAATGCTTTTAGATAACTTGCCTGAACCGATCAACTATTGATATAGAAAATGTTCAAAACATTATCCAACAATACAAAATTATATCATTTCTTTACTAATAAAGAGACTGATATGATTTTGTATATCAGGTTCGGTATCTAATAACATTTGTTCAGAATCAATATATTCTGGTAATACAGGGTGATAGTGACCAACAGACTTGGCTGCAACACTTGCACCGTTTTCTGTCTCATGAAACTTATCACCCGTTCTCAGTTTTCTACCTATCTGTAGCCCATGTAACAGATTACATATACGGGATCCTGATCCGGTATCACATACCCAGGACGTAAAGGATACTGAGAAACAGTTATGTGTAATGAACACACCCGAAGATGATGCATCAACATGCACTTTCTTCGTTTGGGCGGCACGGGAAATCTGGTATTCCCCAATTTCCTGCTCTGTCTTATAACAATTATAAGTTGGAGCGGGACCAACGTTCCCCAGCTCAGTATAACAAGCGGGTTCGGTCAATATATCCGTATTATTATCTTGATTAAGGCGTGATATGGTCGCTACCGGGAGAGAGAGAAGAAAACACTCAGCGTATGCTCTTGCAAGATTAGATTGGTTATCTAATATATCTAATCAGGATGTCTCCCACTGTTTTAATCAAATCTTCCTTCAAACCCTAAAAGGAAAGACTAGCCGGGATTAATCACACGCTACAAGTTCGCCAATCTTTCAGCCAGGCCAGTGTCGGTACTTTGAGGGAGGTCCCCCGTGCTTTCGCACGAACCTAATTAAAGTAAACTTTGTTTTCCCAGAGGCGTAACCCCGTTAACACCTTTCTAGACACCTACTTGATCGGCTAATTGTAATATGTAAAACTCTCCCAGGAGTAACTCTTACTCGCAGCGGGTATCGGGATCCAACTATCTCATAGAAGGTATGCAATCTCATTGCAAATTTCAACACTTGAAATTCCCAATAATATTTTGCCCCAAGCAATCTATGACCTTGACAAGGTTAACAAACCATAGACCGCAAGTCAAGTTCAACCCGTCAATTCCTGATTGAATTAAACCCACCCGCACGACCCTTGACAAGGTCAACAAAGTCGCACGACTACCCTAATTCAATCGCATCATATGCTTAAACAGATAAGCAGTAATCAGCTACCGCACACTACACCTTGACAAGGTCAACAAACGCAGCACGAATACTAACTATTACTTATCTGAAATGACGGAGGGCTACGACAGGTTTTTAAGAAAACCCTTTGCGTAATGAACTTGATATCGTTGTAGAATCGAGTGATTTTAAATGGAGTGTTTTTTAGGCTTTTCTAGTTTTGCTAAAGGGGTCACTCCCGGTGAAGGGATCGTCGGCCCTTTCCTCATCGAATAAGGTGCAGGATATATCATATATACCACTGTGCAAAGCAAGAACTATAGAAGCAATCAAAAGACAAACCGAGTGTGTAGCATCTGCCAGTTATTGCTAAATGGGTCACTCCCGGTGAAGGGATCTCGGCCCTTTCCTTATCGAATAAGGTGCTGGATGTTCTACAAGGAATACCGCTATGCAAAGCAAGAACTAGAGCAACCAGTTTTTAATTTAAACAAGTTTCTACAATATCTTAGGTTTCTTTTATTTCATTAATCTCATTAATGAAGTCCCATTTTATTATGCTTCACAAGCATCTCTTTTGAAACGAAATCTGCAATATAACATATATCTCATATATATAATATAAACATTCGTCTCAGGCAGTAATATGATCTCATCACAGAACATTGCAGCAGAAGAAACATATATGAAATATTGGATATACTAGGACGTCCGTGTTTTCAATACGAGCCTGTATAAAACACGGATTCCACGGTCGCGATGAATAGCCAAACCTACATCCCTAGACCCCTATGAGAGCGGCAAGTAACACTGCCAATTCTAGGGTTAGGAGACCCGGTCTCGACTCCTCGAGATGGTCTCCCACTGGACCCTAGAACCCGGTTACTTGTGCTCCCCGCCTTGGGTCTACCTAATGCGGAAAAGTAAATAATATACAACGGTGACATCTTCCGCAACCTGGAAGCGCCCCAATAAAAGAATATTACATACAAAAGAATTTTACATGAATGAAAAAGAAAAACTCTCATCTCACATAAAACCCCCGGCTATTCAAAAGCGACGATCCAATACAACATATCACAGCAACACATAATATCACATATCATCAACGTAAGCAAGTATGCGTATCCCGATTGTCGTTGATGTATAGCAACGAAGCCGGCGATACACCACATACTACGCTTACGGTCGCAGAAAAGAAAGTGTAAAACTACAACAGTTGGAATCCGTAACCTCTTTAGACATCGCATGCCTAACCAAATGAATTCCTTAGACATCGCATGCCTAACAATTATAAACCCCGCATTTTAGTCTCATTATCGAAAACTCTTTTCAATGTCAAGTCGGGGAATTCAACTAGATTCCCGACGTCCTGATCGAATGCTCGTCGCAAACTTTAGTAGACGGCCGCACCCCCAGATGCCGTCGACGAAGTGCACTAAGGCGGAACACCGCTGCCGCGAGCACCCGAACGGATGCTTTCGGTGACGGGGTTCTCCTACAGTCACTTGGTCGGGGCTTTGGGGCGTAGCTGTCTATTAAGTTTATCCGGCGAGTATCCGCGTACGCTACGTGATTGCGACGGACTTTTGAACACATCAAAATTCCGTGGCAACCGATCAAGTGAGACTAAACTGCTATGTTTATAATATTCAAATCAGTTATCTCATAATTACCTGTGGATTCCAAATATTGTATCACATTCCAGATAAATAGACAAAGTTAAACTTTCCGATCGAATCATCAAACACCCAAGATTTCCCCAATATATCTCAACACTTGAAATCAGTTTAAAAACATCCATCACATGCCACAGTACCAATGGTCCAGCCGTAGAAGGGTCAAGCCAACGCCTCACATGTGGCACGCCGTACTGCCCTAAACCCTAAGGTTCAAAAGGCAGTTCAAGACGGTCACATAATCGAGTTAAGATTTGTTGTCTTCTAGAGGGTCCACCGCGTTACTTGCACGACTTAGAACGTTCTTAAACACGAGGAAAAATCCAACTTTTGAAAAAATTTCCAACAGGGGAAAAAGTGAGTTATTGATATCCGTTCGAACTTTTTAACAGTTTCTAAAAGTTATCCGGACAAAACACAAAAGACGCAGTTAAAGTTCCCGATGGAATCATCGAATCCCCAATACAACCCAGAAAATTCAACAGTTGAATAAATTTTTAAAAATACCCAGGAAAACCAGCACTGCAACATATGAATTACTGTGTTAAAACCAATGCAAGATACGACAAAATGGCCACGGAACCGCCGCACAAGCCATGCTTGTGCCGCGGTTCCGCCGCGTTATAGTGGAATCATGGACACGTGTTGCACAGTAATTCATAGGATTCCCTGCTGATTTATCTGCATATTTTTAATTTGGAAAAAATCACAGTTTTAAAAAATTTCCAGAAACTAGGGTATATCGGGTTTTCCGGGTTCGATCGGACTTTAAACTTCGTCTAGACTTCGCCTAAAGCTCTAGCTTGGCTCTGATACCACTGTAGGGTTGCTAGGCACGCGCACAAGGGTCTACGAGGCATCAACCATGCCCGATTTAAAAATTAGCCGTGCCGAACAACCCGAATACGGATCTTTAAACTAGAGATTAGGCGAAAACTAGCATATAAACAACTTTAACACTAAGTGAAAGGGATTACAACCTTTGTAGATCCGGTCCTTCACTTCATATGCTCCGTGTTGTGGTCCCTTCGCTGTGATCATCGGGATCCGGATTCTCGAGAGGTTCCACGAAGAGAAAGATGCAACATTTGCTTCCGATCTTCGATACTAATCTACCTTGAAGTTCCGTTAACACAAGCTAACACTCATGAAATGATGTGAACACACTCATCTAAATGGCAAGGGAAGATGAGGATGATGAAGTAGGATTTTTGCTCTCTTTATTTATCTTTTTCTCATATTTATTCATCACTTTAGAAAAACTAGTAAGCTTTTTCATGAAGAGAATGAAGGAAGAAGATGAACAATCATAGAATTCTCTTTTGTGATGAATAATGCAAAGAAGATAATGATGAATTATGCAACCATGGTTAACCAAACCATTGTAGAGATTTAACCAAGGGTGTAGGGTTTGGGTTAGGTTAAGGATGAGTCATAACAAAATATCTTTCACAAAACAAAACTAAACCTTCTAGAATCATCTAGAAAGCATTAACCCAAATCAAACCCTAATCTTGTTTAATCTCTACTGAACATGTTGCTTTATTTATCATATCATGTTACAATATTATATATCACATATATAATATTTATTGTAACCAAATAAAATAATACAATTAACATATATCGCATATATATCAATGTATTATCCGAGTGAGAAAAAGAATCTTTTAGTGAACTAATATTAGTTAATGTCATTTAATATATCATATATATTATTATACATTAAATTATCGAATCAACACTTGATCCGACAATCCGGCTATATCGCATATAACCGACTAATATTTATCATTACCGATTCATCGAATCAACACTTGATCCGATGACCCGGTTGATATCAAATATCGCGAGAATAGAATACGGTATCTCATATCGTATTATCCTCGGTCCCGCACATATCACATATGTGCTCCTACTCCGTTTTGCCTGAGTCAAGAAACCTCTGTGTAGGACTCTGAAGAATCGTCAATACGCCGGCAGTAGGTGATGATCATATCAAACACCCACAAGCTGCAAGCGGTCAGCTAAACATAACAGCTACCCAGTATTGAGCGCTCAGAAGATCAACAAGCAAGCCCGTACATTCTCCTGTGAATCCAAACAGTAACACTCCCTTACAGTCCGGTCTCGTCGTCTGATATGTTGCATATCTCGCCTAGGGGTGGTAAACGTCAGACCCCAGTAGCTTGATAAGTCGTGTCGATTTGAGGTCTATAACAGTTCGAGAAACTACTGATAACACTTACCAGTAAATCTCAGCAACCCTGGCCTGGGATTTCCAGTTATAGCCAATCGAACACAGCACAACATCAACTCCCTATACCGAGAGAGACGAATCCCCTCCTATCGCTCATTGCCTCCATGTGATTCGGGACTGTACCCAAAAGCCACCTTTTTGCACGCCCTCTTGGACGTGGTATGATGGAAATCAAAGCACGGTGGGAATCACACAAGACTCTATGACGATCTCGGGTCAACAGACTACTCTGTACCAGTGTCACCGGAGAACTGCCATCTGACGTATGGTATAATACCATCTGGGAGTTCTCGGCGAGTCCGTCCAGTGTACCCAGTCTCCACTGAGCACCCGTACACCATCCTTGATGTCAAACACCAATGAATATGGGATCATCCATCGCCCATCATATGGGTCAAGATGCGTATACGCTAGTCTACTCTGGTGTATCGATGCCCTGTCTCGATACACCCTCGACTAGGAACAGTTATAGGATGTACTCGTCGACTACCGTGGCCCCACTAATATGATCTCATCATAGTCCCAGTAGTCGAGTACATATCCGAAGGGCTTTATCAACATGTAACATAGAGACAATCAGAGTACATGTTAAGACAAAGTACAACCAGATAGCATACTATCATGTCGAGCAAGAAAGTCCTCCCTATATATGTCCTAGCATCCACAACAATATACATCGTATGTACAGTAATGGCCTCTAGGGCATACATATAACTAACAGATCTACGTCGAGAGAATACGAATTCAAGCTTCTACTTCACTAATTATAGAATTAGTGAAGCAAACACCCTAAACTAAAGTGCTAGTCTAGTAGAGGATGATGAAATAGGAAATGGATACACTTTAGAATTTCTTTTCTCACTATATTTCTCTCTCTTTATCAAACCATAGCAAGCATTTGAAGGAGGAAGAAGATGAGCTCAAAAAGAGAATGGAAAAACTAATCAAGAGAGAGAGAGAACCATGGGTGAGTTTATATCATATATTAACTCATGTAGAGACATAACCATGGCTACATTATAATGGTTAGGTTAATTAATATCTCAAGTAATCCAAAACTAGTAGACTAAGTCAATGCAACTCTAAGCTTCATGAAGCTTCATGCATGGGAGCTCATCATCCACTAATTTTAGAATTACTTTAAATATAAAAACCTAACACTATAATTAGTATGGTATAAGTCTTATACACCCATGTATAGTGTATCAACAACCATGATACAAAATGAACACAAATAAATATATATCACATATATATTAAGTTGTGCACAAGTGAGAAAAACAAATGTTTAAGTGAACCAATGTTAGTTAATGTAAATTAGTATATCTAATATACAATTATACACTAAATTATTAAATTAACACTTGACTTAATAATCCGGTTATATCACATATAACCGACTAACATCCAACGTATCGACTTATCGAATCAACCCTTGATTCGATAACCTGGTTATATCGCATATAACCGATCGATACAAACATCGCGAGAATAGAATACGGTATCTCATACTTGCATTATTCTCGGTCCCGCACATATCACATATGCGCTCCTATTTCGTTTTGCCTGAGCCAGTAAAACCTCTATGTAGGACTCTAAAGACTCGTCAACACGCCGGCAGTAGGTGATGATCATATCAAGCACCCACAAGCCGTCAGCGGTACTAGCTGGACGTAACGGCTACCCGGGTATTGAGCGATCAGAAGATCAGCAAGCAAGCCCTCTCCAACTCCTGCAAAAGCCTGACAATGACACTACCGTACAGTCCGGTCTCCTCGTCTGATATGTCGCATATCAAGTCTAGGGGTAGTAAACGTCAGACCCCAATAACCGATAAGTCATGCCGAAGCGAGGCTCATAACGGGTCGAGAAACTACTGGTAACACTTAGCAGTAAATCTCTAAACCAGCCCTGGCCAGGGACTTCCCTGTTATGGCCAATCGAGCATAGCGCAGCATCAACCCCCAATACCGGGAGAGACGAAACCCCTCCTATCGCTCATTGCCTCCATGTGACTCGGGACTGTACCCAAAAACCACCGTTTTGCATGCCCTCTTAGACGTGGTAAGGTGGAAATCAAAGCACAGTGGGAATCACACAAGACTCTATGACGATCTCGGGTCTACAGACTAACCTGTACCAGTGTCACCAGAGAACTGCCATCTGACGTGAGGTATAATACCATCCGGGAGTTCTCGGCGAGTCCATCCAGTGTGCCCAGTCTCTACTGAGCACCCATATATCATCTCTGATGTCAAACACCAATGGATATGGGATCATCCATCGCCCATCTATATGGATCGAGAAGGTATACGCTAGTCTACTCTGGTATATCGATGCCCTGTCTCGATACACCCACGACTAGGGACATTAAAGGATGTACTTATGGACTACTCTGTCCCCACTAGTATGATATGCATCATAGTCCAGGTAGTCAAGTACACATCCTAAGGGCTTTACCAACATGTAACAAAGAGACAATCAGTGTACACGTTAAGGTAAAGAGTAACCAAATAGCATACTATCATGTCGAGCAAGAAAGTCCTCCCTATATATGTCCAAGCATCTACTAGAATATACATCTCATGTATAGTAATGGCCTCTAGGGCATACATATAACTAACAATCTCCTACTTGCACTGGGCCATCTGATAACAGTGGTTGTAGTATCTCATACTCAACCATCCCATAATAGTCTCTCTCTGGGAAAAGGCCTTTGTGAGAGGATCCGCTGTGTTTTCCTCTTAGTCAACTCTCCTAACCTCGATCCCCTGGAGGTCAACCATCTCCATGATCAAGTGACACTGCCTTAGAATATGTCTGGATCACTGATGGGACGGGCATTCCTAGGCATAAGCCACAACTCCATTGTCACACAATGGTAGGAACGAAGTTCATCTCATGAACTAATATACACCCAGACTGCCTCTTTGGTAGTATCTTTGGTAGCGATGTATCCAGCATTTATCGTCTAGTATGCCACGGTATCTAGCTTGGAACTCTTCCAACATACCGTCCCTTTACTGAGGGTAAAGACAATGCCTGTGACCGACTTTCAGTCGTCCTTATCACCCTGGAACCTTTCCAGTGATTCTCCCCAGGATCGATTGATACTATCTCACTACAATTAGTGAGTATCCAATTAGATCTATCTCATAGATCCAAAACCCAGGATTTAGTAGGTATCACTTTGATCTTATATGGAGAATCATTGTGATAAGCGGAGATTGATCGAGCGTAGCAAAGGAAACTCCTTCCCCATCAAGAGTATGTCATCCACGTACTCTACGAGGATCACCACCATACTCACTACTACTTTTTTGTATATACAAGGTTCATCTACCATTTTGATGAAGTCAAACTCTTTGACTACCACATCAAAACAGACGTTCCATCTCCGCGTTGCCTGATCTATCACATAAAATATCTTGCACACATTTCCGCTGCTCCCACTGTCTACGAAGCCCTCTAGCTGTGTACTTATAGACGCTCTCTTCTAAATCAACATTTAGAAAAGCAGTCATGACACCCAACCGCCAGATATCGTAGTCATGGTATGTAGCCGTGGCAAGTAGGATCTGGATGGACTTTAGCATAGCTTTGAAAGTCTCAACCTTTCCATGTACACCAAGTAATCTTCTCAAGATATACTTGCTCCTGATGGGGATTTAACCCTTCAGATAAGGCAACCAAAGTCCATACTTTGTTGGTGTATAAGGATTCCATCTCAGATCGTTAAGCATCCAGCCATTCTTACAGAGTCCCCACTCTTGATGGCCTGCTCGAAACCAGATGGGTCATCATCTCATGATGCAATCCTCGCTCCCACTGTCATAGAGAAACCAAAGTATCTCTCAGGTGGGTGAGGAACCCTGCTAGATCGGCGGAGAGGCTGAGGTTCGTTGGAAACTATTGAATTCTTTGGTTCTACCAAATCATCAGCTGCAGTTTGTTTAGCTGGAACTCCTTCCAGTTCTACCTCATGACCACTAATTTCTTCTCAAGAAATTCCTTTTCACAAAGGTGGCATATTGAGAAACAAAACATCTTTTGTTCCTCGGTGCGGTAGAAGATATTCCTTTTCGAATTCTTGGGATGTCCAACAAACTTCTACAGAACTGACTTTGCCTCGAGCTTGTCCGGATTATGCTTTTAGACATAGGCTGGACAACCCCAAATCTTAACAAACTTAAGATATGGGCTCTTCCCTTTCCATATCTCATATGAAGTGGTAGGCAACTGATTTGATCGGAACCCTATTCAATAGGTATGCAACTTCTCCAGTGCATAACTCCCAAAAGGAAATAGGTAACTCAGTAGTACTCATCATAGAGCACACCTTATCCCATAGGGTGTGATTGCTCCGCCCCGATACACCGACGTGCTGTGGTGTATATGGAGGAGTAATGCTGAGAGAGAATCTCATTCTCCTTTAGAATAATCCAGGAATTCCATGCTCAAGTATTCTCCTCCTTAATCACATCAAAGGACATAATACTTATACCCGTTTTGGTTCTCTACTTTCTAATTTATATTATGTGAATATCTCAAAAGCTTCGGACTTGTGTTTCAACAAGAACATATGTCTGAATCTTGAGAGATCATCAGAGAATGTAATGAAGTACAAAGAACCGGTCTTGGCATGTGTAGACTGGGGACCTTTATACATCAACATGTATCATCCCAAGAGTTCACTAACTCTTTCTCTGTTTCCAATAAACGGAGTTATGGTCATCTTATCTTTGTGACATGACCGGCAAGTTTCACAAGATGTAAATTCAAACTAATTTAAATATGCATCTATATGTAACTTCAGCTAGTCGGGTCGCATTGATATGACCTAGTCTACAATACCTCAAGAAGGATTCGTTCATTTCTGAACTCTTCATCTTGTGTGTGTTCTGTATACTAAGAACTGTAGTTTGATTTAAAACGTCAATGCTTTTAGATAACGTGCCTGAACCGATCAACTCTTGATATAGGAAATGTTCAAAACATCCAACAATACAAAATTATATCCTTCTTTAATAATAAAGAGACTGATATGATGTTGTATATCAGGTTCGATATCTAACAACATTCGTTCAGAATCAATGTATTCTAGTAATACAGGGTGATAACTGCCAACATCTTGGCTGCAACAATTGCACCGTTTCCAACTCTTGAAATTTTATCACCCGTTCTCAGTTCTCTACCTATCTGTAGCCCATGTAACAAATTACATATGTGGGATCCTGATCCAGTATCTCATACCCAGGACGTAAAGGATACTGAGAAACAGTTCTCTGTAATGAACACACCTGAAGAAGATGCATCATCATGCACTTTCTTTCGTTTGGGCGGCTCGGGAATTCTGGTAATCCCCTATTTCCTGCTCTGTCTTATAACAATTATAAGTTGGAGCGGGACCAACGTTCCCTAGCACAGTATAACAAGCGGGTTCGGTCAATACATCCGTATTATTATCTTGATTGAGGCGTGACATGGTCGCTACCTGGATAGAGAAAGAAGAAAACACTCTGCGTGCGCTTTTGCAAGATCAGATTGGTTATTATTTTATCTAATCAGGATGGCCCCTACTGTTTTTATCAAATCTTCCTTCAAACCCTAAAAGGAAAGACTAGCCGGGATTATTTACACCCTACAACTTCGCCAATCTTTCAGCCAGGCCAGTGTCGGTACTTTGAGGGAGGTTCCCCGTGCTTTCGCACGGACCTAATTAAAGTAAACATCGTTTTCTTAGAGGCGTAACCCCGTTGACACCTTTCTAGACACCTACTTGATCGGCTAAATGTAATGTGTAAAACTCTCCCATGAGTAACAATTACTCGCAGTGGGTATCGGGATCCAACTATCTCATAGAAGGTATGCAATCTCATTGCAAATCTCAACACTTGAAATTCCCGATAATATTTTGCCCCTAGCATCCCATGACCTTGACGCAGGCCAACAAACCATAGTGCGCTAGTCAAGTTCAACCCGTCATTTCTTGATTGAATTAAACCCACCCGCACGACCCTTGACGCAGGCCAATAAAGTCGCACGACTACCGTAATCCAATCTGCATCATAGGCATAAGCAGATAAATACTAGTTAGCTACCGCACACTACGCCTTGACACAGGCCAACAAACGTAGCACGAATACTAAGTAGGACTTATCTGAAATGACGGAGGGCTACGACAGGTTTTTCTGAAAACCTATTGCGTAATGAACTTGATATCGTTGTAGAATCAAATAATTTTAAAATGGAGTGTTTTTTAGGCTTTTGCTAGTTTCGCTAAAGAGGTCACTCCCGGTGAAGAGATCTCGGCTCTTTCCTCGTCGAATGAGGTGCAGGATATATCATATATATCACTGTGCAAAGCAAGAACTAGAAAAGCAATCAAAAGACAAAACCGAGGGGTGTAGCATCTGCCAGTCATTGCTAAAGGGGTCACTCCCGGTGAAGGGATCTCGGCCTTTTCCTTATCGAATAAGGTGCAGGATGTTCTACAAGGAACACCGCTATGCAAAGAAAGAACTGTAACTACCTGTTTTTGAAAATTCGATTCCACAACATCTTTTAGGTTTCTTTTCTTTCATTAATCACATTAATGAAGTCCCATCATTTAAGCACCTAAACATCACAGATAAATACGACGTACACTTATGCCATCCGCATTCGCCTCGATGTCCCCTCATGCACCGTTAGGTTAGGTAACTAACGGCAGAGCGGGACAGGGCTAGCGCAAGTGTAAAACATAAGTAACGTCTATATAATATATCATATATACTATATACAGTATCTATCACCACATATCAAATGATCACATCAGAGATATCGCAGCAGAAGAAACATATGAAACATTGGATATACTAGGACGTCCGTGTTTTATTTTGAGCCTCTATAAAACACGGATTCCACGGTAGCGATGAATAGCCAAACCCACACCCCTAGACCCCTACGAGAGCGGCAAGCAACTCTACCAATTCTAGAGTTAGGAGACCCGGACTCGACTCCTCGAGTTGGTCTCCCACTGGACTCTAGAACCCGGTTACTTGTGCTCTCCTCCTTGGGTCTATCCTAGTGCGGAAAAGTAAATAATATACAAAGGTGACATCAACCTCATCCTGGAAGTGCCCCAATAAAAGAATATTACATACATTTAATTTTATATGAATGAAAATAAAAACCCTCATCTCACATAAAAACCCCGGCTATTCAAAACGTGACGATCCAATATAACATATCCTGCAACACATAACATCACATGTCATCAACGTAAGTAAATATGCGCATCCCAATTGTCGTTGACATAAAGCAACGAAACCGGCGATATCATATATTACACTTACGGTCGCAGAAAAGAAAGTGTAAAACTACAACAGTTGGAATCCGCAACCTCATTAGACATCACATCCCTAACAATTATAAACCCCGCATTTTAGTCTCTATATCGAAAACACTTTTCAATATCTAGTTGGGCAATTCAACAAGATTCCCGATATGTGATCGAATGCTCGTCGCAAACTTTAGTAGACGGCCGCACCTCCGGATGCCGTCGACGAAGTGCACTAAGGCAGAACACCGCTGCCGCGAGTACCCAAACGGATGCTTTTGGCGACGGTGTTCTCCTACAGTCACTTGGTCGGGGCTTTGGGGCGTGGCTGTCTATTAAGTTTACCCGGCGAGTATCCGCGTACACTACGTGATTGCAACGGACTTTAGATCGCATCAAAATCCCGTGGAAACCGATCATTTGAGACTAAACTGCTATGTTTATAACATTCAAATTAGTTATCTCATAACTACTTGTGGATTCCAAATATTGTATCACATTCCAGATAAATAGACAATGTTAAACTTTCCAATCGAATGATCAAACACCCAAGTTTTCCCAAATAGTTTTCAACACTTGAGGGGAGTTTAAAAACCATCCATCACATGCCACAGTACCAATGGTCCAGCCGTAGAAGGGTCAAGCCAACGCCTCACATGTGGCAACGTCGTACTGCCCCAAACCCTAAGGTTCAAAAGGCAGTACAAGACGGTCACATAATCGAGTTAAGGTTTGTTGTCTTCTAGAGGGTCCATTGCGTAACTTGCACGATTTAGATGTTCTTAAACTACGGAAAAATCCAACACTTGGAAATTTTCTGGCAGGGGAAAAAGTGAGTTATTGATATCCGTTCGAACTTTTTAACACATTCTAAAAAATATCCGGAAAACATAACGAAATTAAATATTCCGATCGAATCAACGAATACAAAATAATCCCCAGAACGCTCAACACATGAGTCAGGTTTAAAATACCCAGAAAACTAAACATGCAGCTACGGTCATTACTGTGCTAAAACGAGTGCATAAGTCTTCTATACCGCCGCGGATCCGCGGTCCAAGCGTGGTAAGGCCGCGGTTCCGCGGCGGTTTGTACGGCTTATGCGCTCGTTTTTCACTGTAATGCTTATATTACCCAGCTGATTTTTTTAGGTATTTTTAATTCAGAAAAATCACAGTTTTAAAAAAATGTCCAGAGAGGGGGTCGTTTTGACGTTTCGGGGTTCGTTCGGAGTTTTAACTTCGTAAACACGTCGCCTAATGCTCTAGCTAGGCTCTGATACCACTGTAGGGTTACTAGGCACTCTAATAAGGTTCTACAAGGCATCAACCATGCCCGATTAAAATTTTAGCCGTGCCGAATAACCCTAAACAAGATCTTTGCTAGATAATTAGGGTTACACATGCAAGTAAATATCATTTACGACTAAGTGGATACGAAATACAACCTTTGTAGATCGGTCCTTTACATCTAAAGCTCCTTGTTGTAGTCCCTTCACTACGATCATCGAACTCCCGGACTCTCGGACGGCTCTATGAGAAGAGGGCAACGGTTTTGCTTGAAGTCTTCGAGGCCGAAGATGATCTACGTCGAGAGAATACGAACTCAAGCTTCTACTTCACTAACTAGAGAATTAGTGAAGCAAACACCCTAAACTAAAGTGCTAATCTAGTAGAGGATGATGAAATAGGAAATGGGTACACTTTAGAATTTCTTTTCTCACTATATTTCTCTCTCTTTATCAAACCCTAGTAAGTATTTGAAGGAGGAAGAAGATGAGCTCAAAAAGAGAATGGAAAAACTAATCAAGAGAGAGAGAGAGAGAGAACCATGGGTGAGTTTATATCATATATTAATTCATGTAGAGACATAACTATGGCTACATTATAATGGTTAGGTTAATTAATATCTCAAGTAATCCAAAACTAGTAGACTAAGTCAATGCAGCCCTAAGCTTCATGAAGCTTCATGCATGTGAGCTCATCATCCACTAATTTTAGAATTACTTTAAATATAAAAACCTAACACTATAATTAGTATGGTATAAGTCTTATACACCCATGTATAGTGTATCAACAACCATGATACAAAATGAACACAAATAAATATATATCACATATATATTAAGTTGTGCACGAGTGAGAAAAACAAATGCTTAAGTGAACCAATGTTAGTTAATGTAAATTAGTATATCTAATATACAATTATACACTAAATTATTAAATCAACACTTGACTTAATAATCCGGTTATATCACATATAACCGACTAACATCCAACGTATCGACTTATCGAATCAACCCTTGATTCGATAACCTGGTTATATCGCATATAACCGATCGATACAAACATCGCGAGAATAGAATACGGTATCTTATACTCGCATTATTCTCGGCCCCACACATATCACATATGCACTCTTATTTCGTTTTGCCTGAGCCAGTAAAACCTCTATGTAGGACTCTAAAGACTCGTCAATACGCCGGCAGTAGGTGATGATCATATCAAGCACCCACAAGCCGTCAGCGGTACTAGCTGGACGTAACGGCTACCCGGATATTGAGCGATCAGAAGATCAGCAAGCAAGCCCGCTCCAACTCCTGCAAAAGCCTGACAGTGACACTACCGTACAGTCCGGTCTCCTCGTCTGATATGTCGCATATCAAGTCTAGGGATGGTAAACGTCAGACCCCAATAACTGATAAGTCATGCCGATGCGGGGCTCATAACGGGTCGAGAAACTACTGGTAACACTTACCAGTAAATCTCTAAACCAGCCCTGGCCAGGGACTTCCCTGTTATGGCCAATCGAGCATAGCGCAACATCAACCCGCAATACCGGGAAAGACGAAACCCCTCCTATCGCTCATTGCCTCCATGTGACTCGGGACTGTACCCAAAAACCACCGTTTTGCATGCCCTCTTGGACGTGGTAAGATGGAAATCAAAGCACAGTGGGAATCACACAAGACTCTATGACGATCTCGGGTCTACAGACTAACCTGTACCGGTGTCACCAGAGAACTGCCATCTGACGTGAGGTATAATACCATCTGGGAGTTCTCGGTGAGTCCATCCAGTGTACCCAGTCTCTACTGAGCGCCTGTATATCATCTCTGATGTCAAACACCAATGGATATGGGATCATCCATCGCCCATCTATATGGATCGAGAAGGTATACGCTAGTCTACTCTGGTATATCGATGCCCTGTCTCGATACACCCACGACTAGGGACATTAAAGAATGTACTTATGGACTACTCTGTCCCCACTAGTATGATCTGCATCATAGTCCAGGTAGTCAAGTACACATCCTAAGGGCTTTACCAACATGTAACAGAGAGACAATCAGTGTACACGTTAAGGTAAAGAGTAACCAGATAGCATACTATCATGTCGAGCAAGAAAGTCATCCCTATATATGTCCAAGCATCCACTAGAATATACATCTCATGTATAGTAATGGCCTCTAGGGCATACATATAACTAACAATCGGTACTATTAACCAGTGTCTGCTCAGTATTACAGATTACAGGTATCCATGACAAAATACTGGAAATACACTTAAAATCACGAATATTACAGTTGTGAGCTGACACTGCAACCATAACCGCAAACCGACCGATAATTCTTGGGTTTCTTTGTGCAACATGCTTGTGTACACACTTTTCTATCTAAATGGACCAGCACAATACAAGTGTGTACACAAGTTGCACTAGGACCTAGGGGGGATGCCATGGCACACTCATGATAGCTAGAGCAAGTGGGCATGGTGTGATGTGCATTTATTGCATAAAGTGTTGATGTGATTCATATCTACAAGGTTCCCTCCAAACCCTGGGTGCAGACCAAGTCTAATTTGAGAAAACTAGCAGCACCAAAGTCATATTGGGGACAACACAAGACCACACTACAAGCACGAGCCCCATCCCTCGGAATTGACCCGAGCACAATGCCCCATGGGCCGAGCTCGCCGGCCCTACAGTGCCCATTGGGTCCCATCTTTCTACTGGCCCTCTATTGCTGCCTTGTCATCATTTTGTTATTTTTTTTTATTCATTTTTTGTGCCTATATATAGCAGGTAGTGGGCAAGGGGTCAAGGGTCTCACTTTTGCCAAGTTTTATTCTTTACAAGTTCTCATTTTTTTTCTCTTTTGTTCTCTTGTACATAGCTTAGCTTTCCCTTGAGTTCATGGTCTTCTCTTAATCTTGCAACCTCTTCGGTGAGTTTGCAAGTTTAAGTTTAGGGTATTGATCTCAAGGTTGTATCTTGGACATAATGAAGATATCATTTTGCACACTTTAGTTCTTAGTGTCTCTTTACTTGCTTTTAATTAATTGCCCTTTACATTCTTGCTTTACTTTCTTGCACTTTACATTCATACTTCTTTAAACTCCATGTCCTTTAATTACTTTCTTGTAGTCTTTTCTTTTCTTTGTTTCTCTTTTCTTTGCTCTTTTTGGTTTGTTGTTTTGATATTTGTGAATATGTGTTGTTAGGAATAGATAATTATTTTGTAAGTTAAGGTTTCTTTGCTCATTTTCTTTTCCCGTATTTTCCATTGAACTCCGTCCAAACATTACGCAAGCGCTTCGTTAGGCATCCTATCCTACCAAGGTAACGGTGATTCCTAACCGCGACCGGTTGCGTTCGGTTTGGCCGGAGGCGAAAGCAAGAGACAAGAACGGACGGACAAGGGTCAATAAGCCGGATTCTACGAATACCGTGCTTAAATCCCCTAATCCACGTTGTTGCCGATTGTTCTAGCTTCAATCGTTAAGTTCGGCTCAAAGGACTTGAATACGGATTTCCATAACTTACACTATCCTATCTAATCCTAACAAACGGTTACTTTGCATATAACACATAGGTTAGATAAAGAACTTCCCGCCACGCGCATTAACTCGTCAAAATAAGAACGTAAAACGCTCCGTCTCCCTGTGGATCGACCCTTGCTCATCGCGGCTAGCTGCAAAGCGACACCGTCCTGATCGCGGTTAAACTTTAGAACTTAAAACTCGACACGCCAAAAGCGTGCGATCACCAATCATGCAAATACCTCTCCCATTTAGTCTATAAGGCTTCCTTTAGAGAGGGTGACTCCATCACCTGCAAGTATACCACCATGCCAGGAGTCGTCCATTATAAAACACCTTTAGAATAGTGTCAAAGTACCCAAATTGGGAAACTTCCCAAATCTACATCTGAAACAATAGATCTAGTAATCAGAATTCCTGATATTATATCTATATCCTATGTGGAAAAACAATTGTGTGACAACCACAGTATAACCGATCGTAGTATAGGAATTTCACTTCCTATAAAGTGCATGTCATCTAAATACCAAGACATCACACCCTACTACTTTCTTACGAGATCCATCTCATATTCTGATGAAGTCAAAGCCTATGACTGTCACATCAAAAATATATGATCATTCTCTGCTATACTTGCTTTAGACTATAAATAAACACAAGCTACTTGTCCACTATGCTTCCGCTACTCCCACTGACTACAATAACCCTTTAGCAGAGTCATATACACGTGCACTTTTAAAGCTAGTTTAGAACAACGCTATACTCATCCTTCTCCCGGGTTTCATAGTCTAGAACAACAGTAATGGAAAGTCTGGGTAAACAAGAACCTCCCTGTCACAGTTTTTGAGGATACCGAAGTAGCTCTCGGGTGCCTGAGGTTACCCACTATATCTGCGGAGTGGCTAATAGAATGTCGAATCCAATTGAATCTTTAGGTTCTATTAAATTTTCAGTAATCGTTTGTGGTTCTGAAATCACTTCCAGTTCTACCATACTCCCACTAATATTTTCTGAAGAGAATCCATTTTCCTAAAACTGGTGGCGAGTCAAGAACAATATCACTATTGATCTTCCACATGGTAGAAAGTTAACCCTCGTCATAGCCCGGGATAACCCACAAATAGTCATTACAGAAACGTACCTTGAGTTTATCCGGATTCTGGTTTCAAGCATAAGCTGGACAACTCCATATACCTCAACATCGTCAAGATACAATCCATTCTATATATAATATAGAAACATAGGCACTGATTTAATTGGAACCAGATTCAAATCATGCAGCTGTTTCCAGTGCATTTCAACTAAATGGAAGGAGGCCAATCAGCGTTATTCAACTAGGAGTGCATCCAATATGAGTAACCTGAAAGAGAAGCAAGTTCTCAAAACCATTACTATCAACGGAATACCATACACAAGTATCTATATCAGCGATCACCTTGAAGAAACCTAATACTTGCTTTATATGGTTCTCTACTTTATTCTTGTACCTATAAGACCTTATATTTCATCGAAATACTTGTCTAAAATTGGAGAAGTCACAAGTAAACAGAATATAGTACGAGCACTAACCCCTTTGTCCTAATGGACACTGGACAACATACAATGCTTTGTATAAGTCCCTTGAGTTTAATAACTCATACCCTGTGCGTCGTGGGTTGAAAAACTGTACTATGGTTAAGAAGAATTACATCACTGTTGAATGCTCCTTACCTAACTATCAACTGATATAGGTAAATGTCATAGACATAATTTCAAAAAGTTATATCTCACTTTAGAAAATAAACATACGGATATATCGGTTTGAAATTGGTGCATAACTACAGATATTCAAAACCAAATATTTACCGTCAGGCAAAACCCCAAGTTGTTAGTTATATGTATGCCCTAGAGGCCATTATTGTATATGATTGTATATTATAGTGGATACTTGGACATATATAGAGATGACTTTCTTGTTCGACATGATAGTATGCTATCTGGTTACTCTTTATCTTAACATGTACGCTTATATATTTATATACTGTCTCTCTGTTACATGTTGATAAAGCCCTTAGGATGTGGACTTGACTACTAGGACTTTGATGTAGATCATACTAGTGGGGCCAGGGTAGTCCACAAGTACATCCTTTAATTGTTCCTAGTCAAGGGAGTATCGAGACGGGGCATCGATGTTCCAGAGTAGACTAGTGTGTACGATTCTTGACCCTGTATGGGGCAATGGTTGATCCCACAACCATTGGTGTTTGACATCACAGAATGTGCATAGGTGCTCATTAGAGAATGGGTACACCGAACGGGACTCACCAAGAACTCCTAGATGGTATTATACCTGACGTTAGATAGCAGTTCTCTGGTGACACTGGTACAGGTTAGTCTGTAGAACCGAGATCGTCATAGAGTCGTGTATGATTCCTGCTGTGCTTTGATTTCCATCATACCACGTTCAAGAGAACGTGCAAACCAGTGGCTTTTGGGTACATTCCTGAATCACATGGAGGCAATGAGGGATAGGAGGGGTTTCGTCTCTCCCGGTATTGGGGGTTGATGTTGTGCTGTGCACGATTGGTTATAACAGGAAGTCCCTGGCCAGGGCTGATATGATGAGATTTACTGGTAAGTGTTATCAGTAGTTTCTCGACCCATTATGAGCCTCACATCGGCATGACTTATCAAGTTACTTAGGTCTGACGTTTACCACCCCTAGACTCGATATGCGACATATCAGACGAAGAGACCGGACTATACGGTAGTGTTACTTATTGGATTCACGAGAGTATGAGCAAGCTTGCTTGTTGATCTTCTGATCGCTCAATACCCGGGTAGCCGTTACGTCCAGCTAGTACCGCTGACGGCTTGTGGGTGACTGATATGATCATCACCTACTGCTGGCGTATTGACGAGTCTTTAGAGTCCTATACAGAGGTTTCCTGGCTCAAGAGAAATGAAGTAGGGCACATATGTAATATGTGCGGGACCGAGATAAATAAGTGTATATGATACCTTATTCTAATCTCGCGATATAGGTTATATGTGATATAACCGGATTATTGAATCAAGTGTTGATTCAATGATTTGATATTAGTCGGGTATATGTGATATAGCCGGATTATTAAATCAAGAGTTGATTTAATAATTTAATATATATATAATATATTAATATATATTAACTAATATAATAGCTCACTTAAAAATTTCTTTTCTAAGTTTACATTTAACACACACATATATATATGTGTGTGTGTGTGTGTGTGTGTGTGTGTGTGTGTGTGTTTATTTAATTGTATCATGCGTAATGATACATGGAACTTGGGTGTATGAGACTCATACCTAAGTTAAGATAATGTGAGATTTTAATTATTTAGAGAAAACCAAAATTATGTGGAAATTTGTCATGGTTGTGAAGCTTGGAGAAGCTTGTGGAAACCTTGACTAAACTCCACTAATTTCTGTTTTACTCAAGATATTTACTAACCTAACCATTATCTTACCCTTATTTAAGTCTCTACAAGAGTTTATAATATATTTTTTCTCACCCATGGTTCATAGCATGCTCATCTTCTTCATCTCATATTTTTTCTTGACTTGATTTTCTTGAGGTGAAAAAGAAAGAGAGGAAAAATATTCTAAAGTGAGCTAAATTCATACTTCATCAATATATACCATATTAGCCATTAAGTATAGGTTGTTTGCTTCACTGATTCATCCATTAGTGAAGAGGTAGCTTAAGTTAGAGTCTCCTCAATGTAGATCATCTTCGGTCTCGAAGATCATTGAGCAAGCTTGTTCATTTCGACTAGTGGAGCCTACGGAGAGTCCGAGACACCACTACTTAGAGTGAAGGGACTTTTACACGGAGCATTTGAAGTGATGGACCGGTCTACAAAGGTTGTATTCCATATTCACTTAGTGTAATGTTTGATTACTTGCTATAAAACCCTAATTCTCTAGTTCGATTCTAAGTTTGAGTTCATTAGCACACTAAATTTTTTAAATTGTATACTTGATGTACCTTTAAACCCTAGTAGTAGTGCTAATAAACTCCAACATGGTATCAGAGCTACCAGGCATTAGATGTCGACCTATGGGGGGTTCTCACTGTGTGACAGTATGGCGAAGCATAGGCTCTTACCCCCAGGGTGTCCCGAGACCGGAAGGTGTTCCGGCAGGTTGTAGTCCTCGCGAGGGGGCATGCGTAAAAAGTAGCTGCTGAGGGACCTGCAGGTGCTACGGCGACCCCATTGGATGCAGTGGCTGCCTGACCAACATGGTATCAGAACCAACCTAGAGCATTAGGTGTCGTCTAAACGAAGTTAAAGTTCTCGAACGAACCCCGAAACCCTAACTTCCCATGGTCTCTGGAAATTTTTCCAAATGTTGGAATTTTTTAGATTAAAAATATTCAAAAAATCATGCAGGTAATTCTATGGACCCTCTTGAAGAACGAAACCCTAACTCGACTACATGACCGTGGAACCGCGGCCAAATAGGGCTGTTTGCGATGGTTCCACGGCGCCATGTGTGAGGCATGGGTTGGCACTTCAACGGTTGGTCCGTAAGTACTGTGGTATGTTCGGGGTATTTTTTAACTGTGCTCAAGTGTTGAGCTCTCTGGGAATTTTGGGAATTCGTTGATTCGATCGTAATATTTAACATCGCCTAGCTTTTTGTGATTTGTGATACAATATTTGGAATCCACAATAATTAGTTTTGTGAAAACTGGTTTAAATCTTATAAATCTAGCAATTTAGTCTCGAATCATCGGTTGCCACGAAGTTTCGATTTGGATCAAAACTCTGTCGCAATCGCGCAGTGTACGCGAATACTCGCCAGGTAACATTACTAGATAGCCACGCCCCATACCCCCGACCAAGTGACTGCAGGGGAACCCCGTTTCCAAAAAGCATCCACTCGGATGCTCGCGACCACGGTGTTCAGCCTAAGTGCCCTTCGTCGACGACATCAGGGGTGCGGCCGTCTACTAATGCTTCCAACGCGCATTCGATCATGTTGTCGGGAATCCTGTTGAATTACCCAACTAATTATTGAAAAGTGTTTTCAAGACGAGACTAAAATGCCGGGTTTATATGGTTAAGCATGAAATTCGGAATATGTGATATTCCGGGTTTATGATATCTAAGGATTTTACTGTGTTAGGCATAGAATCCGAAGTATGTGACATTTCGGGTTTATAATGTCTAAAGATGATTGCGGATTCTAATTATTGTAGTTCACATTTCTATTTTGCGACCGTAAGTGTAATATGTGGTGTATCGCCGGTTTCGTTGCTATACGGCAATGACAATTGGGATATGCATATTTATTTACGTTGATGACATGTGATGTTATGTGTTGCTATGATATGATATATTGGATCGTCGTGATAGAATGGCCGGGAGTTTTATGTGAGATGAGAGTTTTTCTTTTCATTCATGTAAAATTCATTGTATATAATATTCTTATATTGGGGCACTTCCGGGTTGAGATTGATGTCACCGTTGATGTATATTATTTATTTTTCCGCATTAGGATAGACCCAAGGTGGGGAGCACAAGTATCCGGGTTTTAGGGTCCAGTGGGAGACCATCTCGAGGAGTCGAGACCGGGTCTCCTAACTCTAGAATTGGCAGGGTTGTTTGTTGCTCTCATAGGGGTCTAGGGATATAGGTTTGTCTATTCATCACGATCATGGAATCCGTGTTTTTTACTGGACTGATTTAAAACGCGAAAATCCTAGTATATCCAATATTTCATATGTTGACTCTGCTGCTATGTTCTGTGATGAGATCATATTACTGCCTGAGACGAATGCTTTATTATTATATATATGATATATAATAGACGTTGCTTATGTTTTGCATCCGCGCTAGTCCCGCCTCGCTATGCCGTTAGTTAAGTAACCTAACGGTGCATAACGGGACCCAGTGGCGAATGCAGATGGCATAAGCGTACGTTGTATTTTCGTTTCTTTATCTGTGATGCTTAGAAATCATAAATGATGGGACTTCATTAATGAGATTAATGAAAAGCAAAAAAAAACCTAAAGATGTTGTGGAATAAAATTTCCAAAAAGGGTAGCTCTAGTTCTTGCTTTGCATAGTGGTATTCCTTGAAGAATATCCAGTACCTTATTCGATAAGGAAAGAGCCGAGATCCCTTCACCGAAAGTGACCTCTTTAGCAGAAGCTAGCAGATGCTACAACCCACTCGGTTTTGTTTTTTATTACTTTTTTAGTTCTTGCTTTGCATAGTGGTATTCCTTGTAGAATATCCAGCATCTCATTCGATGAGGAAAGAGCCGAGATCCCTTCACCGGGAGTGACCTCTTTAACGAAACTAGTAAAAGCCTCAAAAACACTCCTTTTCAAAACTACTAGATTCTGCAACGATATCAAGTTCATTACGCAAAAGGTTTTCTCAAAAACCTGTCGTAGCCCTCCGTCATTTCATTTAGGTGCTATTTAGTATTCGTGATGCGTTTGTTGGCCTCCGTCAAGGCGTAGTGTGCGGTAGCTGATTAGCACTTATTTGCTAGCATATGATGTGATTGGATTAGGATAGCCGTGCGACTTTGTTGGCCTCCGTCAAGGGTCGTACGGGTAGGTTTAATTCAATCAAGAAATGTACGGGTTGAACTTGACTAGTGTCCTATGGTTTCTTGGCCTCCGTCAAGATCATAGGACGTTAGGGGTAAAATATTATTGGGAATTTCAAGTATTGAAATTTTCAATGAGATTGCATACCTTCTATGAGATAGTTGGATCCCGATACCCGCTGCGAGTAAGAGTTACTCCTGGGAGAGTTTTGTACTTTACAATTAGCTAACCCATTAGGTGTCTAGAAAGGTGTCAATGGGGTTATGCCTCTGGGAAAATGAGGTTTATTTTAATTAAGTCCGTGCGAAAGAACGGGAACCTCCCTCAAAGTACCGACACTGGCCTGGCTGACCAATTAGCGAACTTGTAGGGTGTAATTAATCCTGGCTAGTCTTACCTTTTATGGTTTGAAGGAAGATTTGATAAAAAGCAATGGGAGCCATCCTGATTAGATAAGATAATAACCAATCTAATCTTGCAAGAGCATACGCTAAGTGTTTTTCTTCTCTCTCTCTCCAGGTAGCGACCATGACATGCCTTAATCAAGATAATAATATGGATGTATTGACCGAACCTGCTTATTATACTGAGCTGAGAGACGTTGGTTCCGCTCTTCCTTATAACCATTATAAGACTGAGCAGGAAATAGGGGAATACCAGGATTCAACTGCCACCCTAACGAGGAATGAGCATATTGATGCGTCTTCTTCGGGTGTGTTCGTTACCGAGAACTATTTCTCAGTACACTCTACGTCCTGAGTATTAGATACCGGATCAGGATCCCATATATGTAATGTATTACAGGGGCTTAGAAGAAGTAGAGAACTGGGAAAGGGTGAACATTCTCTAAAAGTACGGAATGGTGCAACTATTGCAGCCAAAGCAGTTGGCGAATATCACCTTGTGTTACCAAACGGTAATACACTGATCTTGAACGACTGTTACTACGTACCATCTATGATGTGCAATTTAATATCAATTTCTTTATTAGATAAAAAAGGATATAATTTTGTGGTAGAGAAAAAAATTATGAACATTTTCCTAAATCAAGTGTTGATTGGGTTTGGTGCGTTATGTAACGTTTGTATGTTCTAAATCAGAATACAGTTCTTAATGTACAGAACACGCACAAGAGGAAAAGTTCAGAAATGAACGAATCCTTCTTGTGGCATTGTAGACTAGGTCATATCAATGCGACATGGCTAGCTAAGTTACATAAGGATGAATATTTAAATCCGTTTGAACTTTCATCTTATGAAACTTGCCAATCATGTCTCAAAGGTAAAATGACCAAAACTCCGTTTACAGGACACGGAGAAAGAGCTACTGAACTCTTGGGACTGATACATAGTGATGTATGCGGTCCTATGTCTACACATGTCAGGAACGGTTTCTCGTACTTCATTACATTCACCGACGATCTCTCAAGATTCGGACATGTGTTCCTGTTGAAACACAAGTTAGAAGCTTTTGAGAAATTCAAGGAATATAAGTGCGAAGTAGAGAACCAAACGGGTAAAAGTATTAAAATCCCTCGATCCGATCAGGAAGGAGAATACTTGAGCATGGAGTTTTTGGACTATTTAAAAGAAAATGGGATTCTCTCTCAGCTTACTCCTCCGTATACACCACAGCACAACGGTGTATCGGAGCGGAGGAATCGCACCCTATTAGATATGGTGCGCTCTATGATGAGTACTGCTGAGTTACCTATTTCCTTTTGGGGTTATGCGCTTGAGACAACTGCATACCTATTGAATAGGGTTCCGACTAAATCAGTGTCTACCACTCCATATGAGATATGGGAGGGGAAGAGACCATATCTTAATTTCATTAAGATGTGGGGTTGTCCGGCCTATGTTAAAAAGCAAAAGTCTGTTCTGTGCAAATTTGTTGGATATCCCAAATATTCGCGAGGGTGTATCTTCTACCACACCGAGGAACAAAAGGTGTTTGTTTCTCGGAATGCCACCTTTTAGAAAAGGAATTTCTTGAAAAAGAAATTAGTTGTAATGAGGTAGAACTGGAAGAAGTTCCAGCTACACAAACTGTGACTGATGATTTAGTAGAACCAGAGGATTCGATAGTCCCCAACGAACCCCAGCCTCTCTGCCGACCTAGTAGGGTTCCTCATCCGTCTGAGAGATACTACGGTTTTCTCATAGACGGTGGGAGCGATGATTTCATCATGGAAGATAATGACCTTACTAGTTTCGAGCAAGCCATCACGAGTAGAGACTCTGTGAAATGGCTGGATGCTATGCGATCTGAGATGGAATCCATATACACCAACAAAGTATGGACTTTGGAAGATGCTCCTGAAGGGGTAAAACCCATCGGGAGAAAGTGGATCTTCAAAAAGAAAATTGGTGTAGATGGAAAAGTTGAGACTTTCAAAGCTAGACTAGTAGCGAAAGGTTTCCGTCAACGACCAGGTATGGATTATGACGAAACCTTTTCTCCAGTGGCTATGCTTAAATCCATCCGAATCCTACTTGCCATCGCTGTATACCATGACTACGAAATCTGGCAGATGGACGTCAAGACCGCTTTTCTAAATGGTGATTTAGAAGAGAGCGTGTATATGACTCAGCCAGAGGGCTTCGTAGATAGTGGAAGTAGCGGAAAGGTGTGCAAGCTGCTTAAATCAATCTACGGGTTAAAGCAAGCATCGCGGAGTTAGAACATCTATTTTGATATTGCAGTCAAAGAGTTTGACTTCGTCAAAAACGTAGATGAACCTTGTATATACAAGAAGGTTGCAGAGAGTAAGGTTGTCTTCCTCGTATTATACGTAGATGACATACTCTTGATAGGAAATGATATTCATATGCTGCACTCGGTCAAGCTCTTCTTATCACAAAGATTCTCCATGAAGGATCTGGGTGATGCCTCCTATATCCTAGGGATTAAGATCTATAGAGATAGATCTAAGCGGACATTGGGATTGTCCCAATCAAGGTACATTGACACCATACTAAAGAGGTTTAATATAGAAGATTCCAAACATGGTGGTTTACCCACCATTTCTGGAATCACTCACTCCAAAGAGTTGTCTCCCAAGACTGATTTGGAGAGGGCCCGCATGTAAGAGATACCCTATGCTTCAGTAGTCGGGTCTATCATGTATGCGATGTTATGTACCCGACCGGATGTAGCGTACTCACTAGGTGTAGTGAGCAGGTATCAATCGGATCCTGGGGAGAATCACTGGACAGCTGTGAAGAACATTCTTAAGTACTTGAGAAGAACTAAAGAAATGTTCTTGGTGTATGGTAATGGTGAACTCCAGGTGGAGTCCTTTACTGATTCGATCTTCCAAAGTGATAAGGACGACAGTAAGTCGGTCTCGGGTTTTGTCTTCACCCTCAATAGAGGGGTGGTATGTTGGAAGAATTCCAAGCAAGATACCGTGGCAGACTCGACGATGGAGGCTGAATACATCGCTGCCAACGATGCCGCCAAAGAGGCTGCCTGGATAAAGAAGTTCATAACTGAACTTGGTGTGGTTCTATCCGTCGAGCATCCAATACCTTTGTATTGCAATAACAATGGAGCAGTGGCTTTGGCCAAGAAACCTAGGTCCCATCAGAAATCTAGACACATTCTTCGACGGTATCACCTAATTCGGGAGATAGTTGATCGCCGAGAGATCGAGGTCAGGAGAGTTGACATGAAGAATAACACGGCTGATTGGTACGAATTTTTCTGCGTGCTTAGTTTTTTAATTACCGCAATCAAGACGGTTTCGCTTGGTAGCTAGCCGATTGAGTACGGGTCGATCCACAGGGAGATGGAATCTTTTTCTTTATGTTTTAACGAGTTAAATCCAAATATTTTGAGTTTTGTTTTAAGATCTACTAATGAGATAAAGGAAGATAAAGAACTTGCTAGGGTTAGGATTAGGTTAGTTCGAGTTAGGAATTTCTCACTTCTTTCAATGCCCTTCTTAATATCGGTGTTACGGTAATCGGCAACAATGGGGATTAGCACGACTTGGAAGGAACTTACAAGTATAAGCTAGGCTTTCCATGCTTAGTTTCTTCCTTTTGATCCTTGTCCGTCCATTCTTGGCTCTTAGCCCTAACCTCCGGTTAATTCAACCACAACCGGTCTAACAATGGAATCACCGCAATCATGTAGGATAGGGTGCCGTAGTGAGCGAATTGTGGTTCAATTAAAGGGAGTCCGAATTAAGGTGTTGGACAAAAAAAAGAGTGAGAGAGATTTCCTTCTCTCAAACTTTCCTTCTCCTGCCCTAACAAGTGAGAGATTACTCACCCATTAAAAAGATAAAAACAAAAGGGAAGGTAGAAAGAAATGAGGTTAAGAAGAAATTACAACTAGCTATTTAAGACCTCACCTTGGCAAGGATCTTACTCAAGCATCATCGTTGTTAAGGATAAAGAAAATAGAAGAAGAGAAAACAAAAGAAAAACAACGATAAAATAATACAACTAAATTAGCAAATAAAAATTGCAAAGATAAACATGCAAGATAAAAAGGAACTCTTTTTTTATTATTATTAACCAACGCTCATAAACTCACTACAATTTTTCATAGAGAAAGATAAAGAAGAACAGAATTTAATTCTAAAATCTAAATAAAGAAAGGCACCCTCTAATTTGGTTTTGAGCTCTGCTATTTATAGGCAGGAGAGTGAAACTCTAGGTATACATTCTGAGCCAATCACGAGATTACAAAACTACCCCAAAAGAGCCGAGTCAACGCTGTTTCAACTGCTACCGACACTGTTCAAACGCGGCCGCGGAACCGCTGTTCCCCTCCGAATGGCGGCCAAGACATGGACGTCTTGCCTGAGATTCGGGGCAGATGTTATTTGGTTTTATCCGTCCACCTCTCCAAAGATGCCAAGTTGATTTATGGCACCGTGTATCGAAGGTTTAGACGGATGCGGCCGATGTAGCAGACTTCATCAGATTCCTCCTCGCTTGAGGGGGTTTTGATTGTGGGGACGCTCTTCCCTGCAGGCGCAAGCCCCTGCAGTTAATTACGCTACCGCTTCGCGGTAACAACTTTCTCCTTCTCCAGAATTTCACTTCGTGTCGTGGGTGTTTGTTTTGTTTGTGGTTGCCAGTGGATTGTATACGGAGAATAATTTATGTCGTCGCCCGTAGGACGTGGATTAGTCCAAATCCGTATTTTCTTAGATTTGGGTTTGGGGTTTTGGTTTGAGGATACTTTAGCCATATTTGAGGCTAAGATCAACTCAAACGTTTGTTAAGGATGCGTTATTCCAGTTTGAGACTAAGATCAACTTAACGGGATCGTTTAGATCCGACAAAAGAGCATTTGGGGCTCTATTGTTCTAGTTTAAGGACATAGTGGTCCATTGAATGTATGGCCATCGGGACCCGTCACCTCTCTGACGACGTTGAAGGATTACAACGACAGATATCAGAGGAGATCAGAGATGTACCCTTGAACCAAGGTCGGTTGGGAGACCTGTAGTCCAAATTGGGACTAAAGTCTGTTTGAGGGTTTAAAGATACGTTAGCCGTATTTGAGGCTAAGATCAACTTAAACATTTGTTAAGGATTTGTTAGTCTAGTTTGAGACTAAGATCAACTTAACGGGATCGTTTGGATCCGACAAAAGAGCATTTGGGCTCTATTGTTCCAGTTTAGGGACATGGTGGTCCATTTCCAGTTTAGGGACATAGTGGTCCATCATTCCCTTTTTGGGGACAAATGTTAGTTTAAGGACGCATTAGTCCATGAGTTTAAGGACCCCACAGTCCGTATTAATGTGTGGTTTTCGGGACCCGTCACCTCTCTGAAGACGTTGAAGGATTACAACGACCAATATCAGAGGAGTTCAGAGATGTACCCTTGAACCAATGAGTTGGTTGAAAGAGCAGATGTGCTCAGTTCAAGATGATTTGAGGACTTATGGACAGTTTGGGCTAAGTCCAATTATGTTTGAAATATTGGCCCTTTGGGCCATTAGACATTTGTCTGGGTTCAGCCCCTCGTCATTCAGCAGTGTTAAACAGAGGTTTGGGGGCTCTGACAACATTTTGTCTTTGATTTCCTCAATTTTGAGATTCATTTGGAGGAGGGACTTTTGCCTCTGGAAGATTAGCCAATTTGGCTAAAAGTAGTGTTAAACACTGGAGATATAGGATTCCAAATTAGTGTTAAACACTAGAAACAATCAGTGTTAAACACTAGAAATAAGGTCTTGAAATTAGTGTTAAACACTAGAAACAATCAGTGTTAAACACTGGAAATAAGGTCTTGAAATTAGTGTTACACACTAAAGAAAAGGGGTCACGTGATAACACATGAGAGCGTCCAAGGGTGGGACCATATTCCTTTTACTTTGCTCTTTGAATAAGTGTTAAACACTTTTTTATTTTTATTTGAGCATCACGTGTTAACACGTGATGGGAGTTTCATAGGCTGATTGTCAAAGCATCTACTAAGGGGTCACGTGATAACACGTGAGAGCGCCCAAGGCCTTCATTTCCTTTGCTTTTTCTTTCTGCGTTTTGGGAGTCACGTGTGGACACGTGAAGCATTGCCTCAAAGCTTCTTTTCTTCAGGGATCTTTTCAAGGGTCACGTGGGGGCACGTGACCTCAGTTCTTTTCATGTACAGAGATCTTTTTAAGTCTCCTTATTTTAAGAATTGAATTCTCTGTAGGGTTAAACCCTAATTATGATTTTGGAGGAATTAAAAACCTATTGTGCAAAAATTAAATTCTTATGTAGGGTTAAACCCTAATTATGATTCTGTAGGAATTAAATTCCAATTAGTTTGGGAGAATTAAATTCTCATAGAGGGTTAAACCTTAGTTTTGTTTTAGGAGAATTAAATTCTCAAAACTCAATTCCCCTTCTAAGTTTAGGATCTGCATGGCAGGATCTCGACCCGATGAGAATTAAATTCTCAACTTATGGGGAGATGTGCTCTGTGCAGACCTTCAACCAGAAGAAGAACTAAGTTCTTTATTTGCAGAAGAGTTAAACTCTTAAATTTTGAGAATTAAATTCTCTTTTTAAAGTTTCGATTCCCTTTCTTTTCTCACCTAGGGTTTTCTTTGTTGATAATTAAATTCTCCTTTCTTTTCTTCCCTCTTGAGAATTAGATTCTCCTCTCTCTGTTTTTCTCTCCAAAAAGGTCCCTTCTCTTCTTTTCTTGGCTCCTATTTATAGGAGAATGAAAAGAATCAATTTGTTCAGCAAATCTCTCATTGAAAGATTTGATTTGTTTTCATATTTAATATGATCCTTTAGATCATTCAGTGAATTTTATTCACCGTTGGATTTTAAATCCAAAGATATTTTGTTTGTTATTTCGGTGAGATTTGGGGAGATCTTTCCTTATTTGAGATTTTTCCATAAATTGATAATTTTTAATCACCCTTGGATCTTTAATCCAACGGTCCCCATAATCCTTTTCCATTTGGAAAGATTTAGAAGCTTTTAGAATTTAATTTTATTAAACTGTAAAGCTTTCGAAGCCAGTCACGTGCTGACATGTGACCCTTGGTCACGTGTGAGCACGTGACCCTCAATTGAGTCCTTTTCTCAGCGTTTATTTACGCTTCAGTTTTAACTATCGCGTGTCAACACGTGACCATTGGTCACATGTGAGCGCGTGATCCCTCATTGAGGTATTTCCTTCAGCCGTTTGTTATTTCATTTCTGTTTCGATTGTCACGTGTCAACACGTGACTATTGGTCACGTGTGAGCACGTGACCCCCAATTGGGTCCTTCTTCAGTCGTTATTTTTATTTATGTTTTAACTATCATGTGTCAACACGTGACCATTGATCACGTGTGAGCACGTGATACCTCATTGAGGTAATTCCTGATTTTTAATCAGGGAACAGTGCATAGCATATAACTTTTGATCTCGGATGAATTGTGAGGCCCATAATATATCAAATCGAAGGGTTTTTCGAGATGCTTTCGATAACATCAGAATTTAGATGTTCCTCCTTCGGTAGTTTATCAAAATACAGGCCGGAAGATACTGGTTCGCATTTCCTTAAGCGTATCGCTGCCATTTGATACCTTGGGCTCTTTTGCGCAGAAATTTTTGGCGGGAACAAATGCCCCCCACTACTTTGCCCACGTAAATATGTACGTGGGTGAAGTAGTGCAAAGTTATGCATAGCCATGGAATTGAAGGCTTAGGAGACAAGTTTAGGGTCCTTGTAGCCTAAGACTTTTCAACTTTATGAGCCGTGAGGGTCTCACAAAGATTTTTCTCCCTACGGATCGAGAGGATCTCATAGGTGTATTTTCTCCTTAGGGGTCGTGAGGACTCCTAAGTGTGTTTTCTCTCATAAGTCGTAAGGATCTTATAAGAGAATGTTCCCTCTTACGAGTCGAGAGGACCCGTAAGCGGTTGTTTCCCTCTTTGTCGAGATTCGACTTTGGAGAGTGTGACCCGTGGATGGTATGCAAGAGACCATTTTGGATCGACTAGCAGGGTCCCAGTGCTTAGGAAACAGGTTTTTTAATCCCCGCTGCCTAAGGCTTTATCTTACGAGTCCAGCCGCATCGAGAAGTTCTCGCAAAGACATCAATTTCCTCACAAGTCGAGACGAATCGAGCATTTCTCGCAAGAATATCCTAACGTCACAGTTAACCTCTGCTCTTTACGACAGAAGTCCGTTAGGGTCTGTGGTACTTAGGGTTTTGGCCGTCGTACCATCGCATCAGCTGATATATTCCTCGATAGGCAATCGTGCTGTTCGAGTAGCCCTGCGACTGTCGTGTCTCTGATCCCTTCGGGGGCTGGACAAGACGTCTTCAAGCAATCTTCCTAGGCAGTTTGACCGTCGGAAGAGCAAGCGTTAGGAATTTGCCATGCCGCTTTTTACTTGAGGTTAGGCTCATTTTGGGGAGCCCCGATGAGTCATAACCACTCCGCGTTGGTGTGGGATGATCTCCGATAGTCTTTCGGCTTTATATGACTTGCCGTTAAGACCCTGAAGCTAAGAATTTGGCCTTTGCTTCGTTTGCTGGCATTGCGTCCTCTGTATCGAGACGAATGTCGTGGTTGTCTCTAGGTTGCTGGTGAACCGTCGAGGTTTGGAACTAGGGATTTTGCCGTGGCTCCTTTTGGTGATGTTGTGTCTGCTGTATCAAGACGAACGTCGAGGTGGTGACCACTCCATGTGGGATGATCGCCGGTGGTCTTTCAGGCTTTATATGACTTGCCGTTAAGACCTTGAAGCTAGGAATTTCGCATTCGCTTCGTTTGCTGGCATTGCGTCTGCTGTATCGAGACGAATGTCGCGGTTGTTTCTAGGTTGTTGGTGAACCGTTGAGGCTTGGAACTGGGAATTTTGCCGTGGCTCCGTTTGTTTGATTGTCGCGTCTGAACCCTGCTGGAGGAAGAACGCTGGGGTGACATCTCATCTGCTGTATCGAGACGAACGTCGAGGTGGTGACCACTCCACGTGGGATGATCTCCGGTAGTCTTTCAGGCTTTATATGACTTGCCGTTAAGATCTTGAAGCTAGGAATTTTGCCTTCGCTTCGTTTGCTTTGACGCGTCCGAATCCAGTTGGAAGAAGGGCGCTGTAGTGACATCTCGTCTGCTGTATCGAGACGATCGTCGAGGTGGTGACCACTCCGCGCTGGTGCGAGATGATCTCCGATTGTCTTTCAGGCTTTATATGACTTGCCGTCAAGACCCTGAAGCTAGGAATTTGGCCTTTGCTTCATTTGCTTTGGCGCGTCCGAATCCTGCTGGGGGAAGAACGCTGGGGTGACATTTCATCTGCTATATCGAGACGATCGTCGAGGTGGTGACCACTCCGCACTGGTGCGAGATGATCTCCGATTGTCTTTCAGGCTTTATATGACTTGCCGTCAAGACCCTGAAGCTAGGAATTTGGCCTTGTGCTTCATTTGCTTTGGCGTGTCCGAATCCTGCTGGGGGAAAAACGCTGGGGTGACATTTCATCTGCTGTATCGAGACGAACGTCGAGGTGGTGACCATTCCATGCTGGTGCAAGATGGTCTCTGATTGTCTTTCAAGCTTTATATGACCTGCCGTCAAGATCCCGAAGCTAGGAATTTGGCCTTTTGCTTCATTTGCTTTGGCGCGTCCGAATCCTGCTGGGGGAAGAACGCTGGGGGTGACATTTCATCTGCTGTATCGAGACGAACGTCGAGGTGGTGACCATTCCGTGCTGGTGCGAGATGATCTCCGATTGTCTTTCAGGCTTTATATGACTTGCCGTCAAGATCCTGAAGCTAGGAATTTGGCCGTCGCTTCATTTGCTCGCACTGCGTCTGCTGTATCGAGACGAATGTCGTGGTGGAGCTGGGATTTTGCCGTCACTCCGCTTCGTTTTGACCATGGGGTCTTTCGCTGACGTTGCATCTGCATCGTGCTGGATTGCGAGGGAACGCCGTTGTTGACATTGCGTCTGCTGTAACGAGACGAATGCTGAGGTGGAGCTAGGATTTTGCCGTCACTCCGCTTTGTTTCGACCATGAGGTCTTTTGTTGACGTTGCATCTGCATCCTGCTGGACTGCGAAGGAACGCCGTTGTTGACATTGCGTCTGCTGTAACGAGACGAATGCTGAGGTAGAGCTGGGATTTTGCCGTCACTCCGCTTTGTTTCGACCATGAGGTCTTTTGTTGACGTTGCATCTGCATCCTACTGGACTGTGAAGGAATGCCGTTGTTGGCATATCGTCTGCTGTATCGAGACGAATGCTGAGGTGGAGCTGGGATTTTGCCGTCGCTCCACTTTGTTTTGACCGTGAGGTCTTTTGTTGACGTTGCATCTGCATCCTGCTGGACTGCGAAGGAACGCCATTGTTGACATCTCGTCTGCTGTATCGAGACGAATGCTGAGATGAAACTGGGATTTTTCCATGGCTCCGTTTGATGGTGTAATATCTATGTCATGCTGGAATGAGGAGGCCCACCGTCGTTGGTCTCCAGGCTGTAGATGTGGCCATTGAGATTTGGAACTAGGGACTTTGCCATGGTTCCGTTTCATCACGACTGTGAGGTCGATTGTTGATGTCATGTCTGCGTCTGGTTGGAGTGAGGAGAAACGCCGTTGGTGATCTCTAAGTTGTCGACGTTGACGTCGAGACCCTGAAGCTCGGGATCTTCCTTTTGCTTCGTCTGTTGACATTATGTCTGCAATATTGCGACAAATGTTGAGGTTGTCTCTGGGTTGTCTATGAACCGTCGAGATTTGGCTTCGCTTTCTGGTAGAGCCTGTTGGGAAGGTATGGTTCCCACTTTGTTTGTGCCCCTAGATTGTATACAGGGATCAATGTGATCTCGCCTGTAGGGCAAAAAGTTTCATTCTTTCATTATTTTTTTTTATTCTTTACGCGATGCTCTATCATTTCAGTTCTTCATATCGCGAAAATTGCGATTGCCCAATCATTTCGGCTATTTTTCGCGGTGCCCAATCATTTCGGCTATATTTCTTTTTACTCGCTGCTTTTTATTGCGAGTTGCCCAATCATTTCGGCTATTTTGCATGCATACATTTTTACTTGCTGATTTTGTTTGTAAGTTGCCCCATCATTTTGGCTATTTCATATGCATGTGTGGGTCGCTGATTTTTTATCGCGAGTAGGGGATTTGGGATCTAATACCAATCTTGGCATCAGCATCGCTGCGACTGGAATACTGCCAGGAGCGAATCATCATTTGCCATGAAAGGACTTGGAATTCGAGACCGATTTAGGCATCAGTATCGCTACAACTGGGATATTGCCAGGAGCAAATCATCATTTGCCTCTGTCGATGTCGAACAAAGATGGCTTAGCAAACAGGGTTAGGATCCCTTCGACTAAGGCTTTTGACTTCATGAGCCGTAAGGGTCTCATAAAGGTATTTCTCCCTACAAGTCGTGAGGATCTCATAGGTGCGTTTTCTCCTTAGGAGTCGTGAGGATTCCTAAGTGCATGGTCTCTTATAAGTCGTAAGGATCTTACAAGAGTGCTTTCTCCTTATAAGTCGAGAGGACTTACAAGGGCTGTTCACCGTGTAAACATATCCCTAGTCACAGATGGGACTTTGTTAGGGAAATGTTTATTCGCGCCCATGGATTGTATACAAGGGTCAGTATTGAGCCACTTGTAGGGCCATATCGAAGATTGTGGGGGTTGCTTAAAAACAGGTTAAGGTTTCCGTAACTTAAGACTTTCAAATCTTATGAGTCGTGAGGGTCCCATAAGAGAGTTCTCCTTACGAGTCGTGAGGATCTCGCAAGTGTTATTTCTCCTTAGGAATCATGAGGCTTCCTAAGTGTATTGCTCCCTTGTGAGTCGTAAGGATCTCACGCGGGTGGTTTCTCCATACAAGGTCGAGAGGACCCTGTAAGTGTCTTTTAATGAGGTTGCGTCCTTTCGGGTTTTCACAAACACTTAGCCCTGCTGTTTTTACTCAATGAGCCCTTTCGGGTTTTCATCCGTGCCCATTTTGCTTATGGACATACCGTCTTCTTTTTTTTCTTTTTTCTAACGAGGTTGCGCCCTTTCGGGTTTTCACAAACACTCGCCGGTAGCCCTGCTGTTTTTACTCACGGAGCCCTTTCAGGTTTTCATCCGTGCCCATTTTGCTTATGGACATACCGTTTTTTTTAACGAGGTTGCGCCCTTTCAGGTTTTCACAAACACTCGCCGGTAGCCCTGCTGTTTTTACTCACGGAACCCTTTCAGGTTTTTATCCGTGCCCATTTTGCTTATGGACATACCCTTTTTTTTACCACGTCAACCTGGGGATGCTGCGGGTTGGTAGTAAGTTAACAACGTTTTGGTCATTATCCAGCTTTAGGACATAGTGGTCCATCACTAGTTTAAGGACGTTTCGGTCCACGGCCAGTTTTAGGACATAGTGGTCCATCATTAGTTTAAGAACGTTTCGGTCTACAGCCGCCGTATTTGAGGCAAATCTCTAGTTTACTGACATTTCGGTCTATGGGGCTTTCCCTATGAATGAGCATGATGCCCCCAGCATATCCATCTTTCTCGGAGTATGTGGTTATGGCGGGCCCACCTTCCAGTTTTCGGACGGCGCGAGTTTGCCTTGTTGGTATTGGTCTTCAACCCAGTTTTTGAAGACGAAGCAATCTTCGATCGGATGACTTACTGCTCGATAGTAAGGGTAATAATTGGGACTATTAGCCTCGCCGGGTTGGAACGGTCGTTTTGGATTCGGGAGATTGATGAGCCCGTTGCGCACCGCTAGCTCGAACAATCTCCTTGTTTTGTCCTGAGGAAATGAGTAAGGACGTCCCAGTCTTTCCTCGAGGGATGGGCGTGGACGCACATTGTTTTGGCAAACAACCGGCTTTAAGTTGCTCGGCCGTTGTTGAGTATTGGCAACGAAGGTTGCCTTCCCTTTGCCCTTTTCATTCCAAGGCTCTGTCTTTGAAGAAGAAGGCCTATGACCCATCTGGTCCATTTGGGCCAGCTTGTCAATCAAGGCCTGGAAGGTGGTCGGCTTGAAAAACATCATGATCTGGGAGATGGCCGCTTGAGGGTCAAGAATGCCCATGAACATGCCCACCGCCGGCGCTTCTTCGATCCGCTGTTCGCACTTCGACCATAAGTTTCGCCACCGTACTGCGTATTGGACCCACGTTTCGCCTGGCCTTACCCTGGCGTTGATCAGTGCTGTTATCGGGGTGCACTCGTTGGCGCTGGCAAACCTTTGTGTAAACAGCAACTCCATCTCCGCAAATTTTTTGACAAATTCGTTAGGTAGCTCCGAATACCATTCGAATGTCGTTTCCGCTGAGCTGCCGACAAATTGTCGAAGCAACAGTTTGTCATCGCCTCCAGTGTTGCCGCATAAGGCCCTGAATTGAGCGACATGCTGATGTGGATTCCCTGTCCCTTTATATACGTGGAACTTAGGGATCATATATTCCGGCGGGTAACTGATTTGGTCATACCAGCCCGGGTAGGGTCGTCCAGTTCTAACAATTTGTCCAGCCGCTTCATTCGCCTGATGAACTCGTATCTGCTGAGCGATGTAATCATCAAGCGTGGCTTTGAGATGGTTTCCTCCTTGGCTGCTGAAAGAGTCGGAGGAGGATTCGATCGTCTTCAATTATGACCGAAGGGTCTTCAGCTGGGGAGTCCGGCTGTAGCATCATCCCTACCATATCTTGGAAGAGGAGCGTCATTTGCTTTATGTTAGCCGCATGCTCTGCGGCTTCTCTGTCCTTCTTTTCGAGGACTCTGCGTAAGAAGTCAGCATCAGTTTCTTGTTCGCGACGCTGCTCTGATGATGCCTCTGGGCTTTCTTTTGTCCCGGTGAGTGCGGCCATTGCAATCATCATCTCCTGAAGCTTCTGTTGCTGCTCCTGGGCTTTTGTCACGGATCGGGTGAGCGGTCGGTGACCCGTCGAAGCACGGCCTTCCTCCTTTCCGGAAGCCATATAAACAGTATGTACCACCATGCCCCCAGACTTGGGGCGTTTGTGTTCAGCGCTATTACGGTTCGCCATGTTCACAGGGGCTTTTTGCGGCCTCCTTTTCTTTTGAGTGATTGACGTTAAGGGAGCCGTTGCAGCGGGCACCCAGCCAGCTGTCACTTTCTGTGGCTTTGAGTAGTCCTTCTCCTGCTGAACCTTCATCTTTTTCTGTCGGCGGAGATAGTCTTGATCGATCACTGACTCTTGGACACGTTGCCAAACTTTGTAAATTTCAGAGGATAGCCGTTGAGGGGGCTTCTCCAGCTTCGCCTTTAGGTACTTCTCCATAGATGGAGGAGATCTTTTCAGCACAGCAGTTGGAGAATTCCTGCGCACCTTGTTAAGTAGTTCAAAGCTGTTCCCGGTTGGAACAGCAGCGTCAACTTCCATCGCTGGAGCCGGCGGAGTCAGTCCAGAAGGGGAATTGCCCCCAGCTTTCCTCACTCGGCGCCAGTGGCGACGTCGAGCATGTCGTGCGGATGAGATCACCTCCGTTGTTGGATAAGCTTCTTCATGCCCCTGCTTTGAGGAGAGACTGCTATTGGTGCTAGCCTATCGAAGACTGACACCCGTTGAGAAGAAATGTCTAATCTGTTAAAGACAGACCTCTGGGCAGGGGAAGCAGCTTTGAGGACCTCACCTAGAGCAGCAACCGGAATGGCCAGCCTTGTAAAAACTGATTTCTTGGGAGGAGGAGCTTTTCCAATGATTTCGTCCGCTTGAGCCGGGATGGATATCCGCTTTGGGATGGCAGCTTCGGGTATCGCGGGCTTGTAGACGTTCTGGCCCAGTCTGTTGAATACTGAGGTATTGAAGTTGGGCGACCCGTTGAGAGGGGTCGCAGCAGTGGTAAGTCGATCAAAGACCGGCTTCTTTGGAGCTTCTTGCGATGTCATTGGGACATTGAAGCTCATCAGTGGGAGCATGGTCCCGAAGAATAGTCCAGCGGTGGCTTGAGTTACCTGCTCCACTGGCATCTTGAAAAGGGAGGCCGCTTGGGGCCCATAAGTCACTCCTCCAGCAAGGACGGAGCGAGAGTTGCAGTTGCAGGTAGTGCAGTTTGAATCCATTGATCTTTCGTTTTCTGCACGGAGCAAGACACCAAATCTAAGTACCTTGAATCCACAGGCAACGACAGCAAACCGCGATTTGTTCGCGAACACGACACACGAAATGTGGAGTGGAAAGAGGAAAAGGTCCCACTGGGCGTGCCAGAATCTGTTCCCCTCCGAATGGCGGCCAAGACATGGACGTCTTGCCTGAGATTCAGGGAAGATGCTATTTGGTTTTATCCGTCCACCTCTTCGAAGATGCCAAGTTGATTTATGGCACCGTGTATCGAAGGTTTAGACGGATGCGGCCGATGTAGCAGACTTCGTTAGATTCCCCCTCGTTTGAGGGGGTTTTGATTGTGGGGACGCTCTTCCCTGCAGGTGCAAGCCCCTGCAGTTAATTACGCTACCGCTTCGCGGTAACAACTTTCTTCTTCTCCAGAATTTCACTTCGTGTCGTGGGTGTTTGTTTTGTTTGTGGTTGCCCGTGGATTGTATACGGAGACTAATTTATGTCGTCGCCCGTAGGACGTGGATTAGTCCAAATCCGTATTTTCTTAGATTTGGGTTTGGGATTTGGTTTGAGGATACTTAAGCCATATTTGAGGCTAAGATCAACTCAAACGTTTGTTAAGGATACGTTAGTCCAGTTTGAGACTAAGATCAACTTAACGGGATCGTTTAGATCCGACAAAAGAGCATTTGGAGCTCTATTGTTCTAGTTTAGGGACATAGCGGTCCATTGAATGCATGGCCGTCGGGACTCGTCACCTCTCTGACGACGTTGAAGGATTACAACGACAGATATCAGAGGAGTTCAGAGATGTACCCTTGAACCAAGGTTGGTTGGGAGACCTGTAGTCGAATTTAGGACTAAAGTCTGTTTGAGGGTTTAAAGATACGTTAGTCGTATTTGAGGCTAAGATCAACTTAAACATTTGTTAAGGATTCGTTAGTCTAGTTTGAGACTAAGATCGACTTAACGGGATCGTTTGGATCCGACAAAAGAGCATTTGGGCTCTATTGTTCCAGTTTAGGGACATGGTGGTCCATTTCCAGTTTAGGGACATGGTGGTCCATTTCCAGTTTAGGGACATGGTGGTCCATTTCCAGTTTAGGGACATAGTGGTCCATCATTCCCTTTTTGGGGACAAATGTTAGTTTAAGGACGCATTAGTCCATGAGTTTAAGGACCCCACAGTCCGTATTAATGTGTGGTTTTCGGGACCCGTCACCTCTCTGAAGACGTTGAAGGATTACAACGACCAATATCAGAGGAGTTCAGAGATGTATCCTTGAACCAATGAGTTGGTTGAAAGAGCAGAAATGCTCAGTTCAAGATGATTTGAGGACTTATGGCCAGTTTGGGCTAAGTCCAATTATGTTTGAAATATTGGCCCTTTGGGCCAATAGACATTTGTCTGGGTTCAGCCCCTCGTCATTCAGCAGTGTTAAACAGAGGTTTGGGGGCTCTGACAACATTTTGTCTTTGATTTCCTCAATTTTGAGATTCATTTGGAGGAGGGACTTTTGCCTCTGGAAGATTAGCCAATTTGGCTAAAAGTAGTGTTAAACACTTAGAGAACAACAGTGTTAAACACTGGAGATATAGGATCCCAAATTAGTGTTAAACACTAGAAACAATCAGTGTTAAACACTAGAAATAAGGTCTTGAAATTAGTGTTAAACACTAAAGAAAAGGGGTCACGTGATAACACATGAGAGCGCCTAAGGGTGGGACCATATTCCTTTTACTTTGCTCTTTGAATAAATGTTAAACACTTTTCTATTTTTATTTGAGCATCACGTGTTGACACGTGATGGGAGTTTCATAGGCTGATTGTCAAAGCATCTACTAAGGGGTCACGTGATAACACGTGAGAGCGCCCAAAGCCTTCATTTCCTTTGCTTTTTCTTTCTGCGTTTTGGGAGTCACGTGGGGACACGTGAGGCATTGCCTCAAAGCTTCTTTTCTTCAGGGATCTTTTCAAGGGTCACGTGGGGGCACGTGACCTCAGTTCTTTTCATGTACAGAGATCTTTTTAAGTCTCCTTATTTTAAGAATTGAATTCTCTGTAGAATTAGATTATCCTCTCTCTGTTTTTCTCTCCAAAAAGGTCCCTTCTCTTCTTTTCTTGGCTCCTATTTATAGGAGAATGAAAAGAATCAATTTGTTCAGCAAATCTCTCATTGAAAGATTTGATTTGTTTTCATATTTAGTATGATCCTTTAGATCATTCAGTGAATTTTATTCACCGTTGGATTTTAAATCCAAAGATATTCTGTTTGTTATTTCGGTGAGATTTAGGGAGATCTTTCCTTATTTGAGATTTTTCCATAAATTGTGATTTTTAATCACCCTTGGATCTTTAATCCAACGATCCCCATAATCCTTTTCCATTTGGAAAGATTTAGAAGCTTTTAGAATTTAATTTTATTAAACTGTAAGGCTTTCGAAGCCAGTCACGTGCTGACATGTGACCCTTGGTCACGTGTGAGCACGTGACCCCCAATTGAGTCCTTTTCAGCGTTTATTTACGCTTCAGTTTTAACCATCACGTGTCAACACGTGACCATTGGTCACGTGTGAGCGCGTGATACCTCATTGAGGTATTTCCTTCAGCCGTTTGTTATTTCATTTCTGTTTCGATTGTCACGTGTCAACATGTGACCATTGGTCACGTGTGAGCACGTGACCATTGGTCACGTGTGAGCACGTGACCATTGGTCACGTGTGAGCACGTGACCTCCAATTGGGTCCTTCTTCAGCCGTTATTTTTATTTATGTTTTAACTATCACGTGTCAACACGTGACCATTGATCACGTGTGAGCACGTGATACCTCATTGAGGTAATTCCTGATTTTTAATCAGAGAACAGTGCATAGCATATAACTTTTGATCCCGGATGAATTATGAGGCCCATAATATTTCAAATCGAAGGGTTTTTCGAGTTGCTTTCGATAACATCAGAATTTAGCAGTTCCTCCTTTGGGAGTTTATCAAAATACAGGCCGGAAGATACCGGTTCACATTTCCTTAAGCGTATCGCTGCCATTTGATACCTTGGGCTCTTTTGCGCAGAAATTTTTGGCGGGAACAACCGCGGCAGAAGTGCCATTTGGCCGCGGTTCCACGGCCATTTGGTTTAATTGGGGGACCATCTTTTCAGGGCTTCTCCATGTTGCTGTTCTCTTATGTTTTGTACACTTGGTTTCTCAGAATCTCTTCAGTTTTCTTCTAGATTTTCAGCAGTGCAAAATGATACGTACTTTTGCCTTGAGCTCCGCGTTTGAAGTCTTGGATCTTGTGCTGCCCTTGTGCTTTGTGAATTGAAGTGACCAACAATTTTCCATTTTGTCCCTTGAACTGGTAGGTGGCATCATACGGATGGTTAGCGGAGATCAGTATTCATCTGTTGTTGGTCGTAGTCCCGCATTTGTTGCGACTTTTCATGAATTTTACTGTAAAGAGCTGAGAACCTGTAACCTGCAATTATTCAGCAAATACGGATCAAAAGTATCTACCTATATGCAATGTGATCAAGAATGGATGGTATAAAAATGTAAAAATCTGATATGAATAAATACCCCCAAACTTATTTTTTGCTCGTCCCGAGCAAAGCCAATTTATTTAAAAAGTCCTAACCTCACTTTTGCAGGAAACGCGATTGCACTAAGCTCGTGCAACAAGCCGTTAAACCTCTAGGTGTCCCTAGTAGGAGGAGTGTTGTCTCCTGAGGGTTTTCAGCGGATTACACCACAAAATCCCGTCATGTTAGTGTTATAAGTTAACATCGATTCTACTCCTACAGTTTAGTATCTACGATAGAAACTCTAATATCCTAAGTTAGAAAAATTCAACCCTTATGTTTCTCACCTCCTATCTATTTAACCTTAGATTCTATACGTTCCAAAAAAGTTTAGAAAGATATTGGTATCTCCTGAGTTTTCCTTCTAAAGTGCGGTCTTAAATCAGAGATTTTTATCATCTTTACAGAAAACATAAGTCTTATTTTTTATTTCTATCTTTTATCCAAACATCGATTGTATACCCCTACGTGTGTGTATTATTTCACCCCTACACTTGAGAATTGAATTCAAGCTATAGTACCCTTGCCCTAATACCTAATACTACTTATTTTCATTTATGATGAACGGTGTTGCTCACACACCTTTTATGCGACTATTAATGCTTCTTGAGGCACTAACGGCCGATTACTGAATGTGTGAGCTTAAAGCGTAAATAGCAGTTTCCACGTCTTGATTTTATTTATTTTTCTTTTCTTTATTTTTCATTTTCAAGATCGGATATATTTTTCAATATACTCTTTTGGTGTTTAGCTTCAAATACCGTTTTTTTCTTTCATACTAGGTTTTCAGGCAAAAGTATTTCTAGGTATCCTTTACTATCCCAAGTTTCAAGGTGCGTGTAAGTGCAGTTTGTAGGGTATATACTTTCTAAATTTGGATTCAAGAATAGAAACTATTTTTCAGACTTATCCTTCAGTAAAGTTTCAATACTTTCCCTTCATCTTGACTTAACTCAAGAACTGAACTCAAGATTACCTATTTCTAAAAAAAACTGCAAGGACGTATAATTACCAAGTTTAAACAGAATGAGGGTTATTTTTAGGGTTTTCAATTCCTGAGTCTAAGATTTAGTTATTTCTAACATATCAACTAAGTTTTCGGAATAAAAATCTAAGTTGCCCAATTAGCTAACTTGACGACAAAGTTTTTATATTTTGGAAAAAAAAAATGATTTTTGTGGGTTTTAATAAGTATGCAAATGCAAAATATATACATGAATGCGAAGGTAGAAAGCTTACCGAGCACACACCCAAACTTAAACTTGACAGTGCTCTCACTGTCAGGCTACACCAAGAGGGTCAAAATTGTCGGTGCTCCCTAGAAGAACAAAACAAAAAGCAAACCGAAAAAAATATATACAAAAAAAGATCCACCCAAACTTAAGTGAAACATTGTTTCCACTGTTTAAGCATTAAAGTTCAGAGTTAGGGGGGAGAAAACAGTATCAAGCTATACAAGACCTTATAAAGGCCAAAAGTGAGCACCAACCATTCAAAAATCCTATCTCTATAGTGTGCTGGTTGGTGAAAGAATACGGCGAGGAAAGAAATGGAGAATACGCGAGACCGTATAGGGATAGAAGTGGAATACGGTCTCGGTATATGAGAAGAAGAATGGCGGAAGGGAAAAAGAAATGGTGTATGAACTTGAGGGTGAAAATGAATTGAATAAATTAGTACAATCTGTAATGATCGATGTGAAAAGATGGATTGCACTAATCTATCAATATGTCGAAAAATTAGGTCAAATCCCTCAAGATTCGTGAGAAAACATGGGTACGCCGAACTTGGTAAACCAGACAGATAATGAAGGTGATACGATATCTTGCACGGTCGGAACGATGGAAAGGATGGAAGGGAGTGATTGAGGAAGGGTAACAGTTAAAGGTTCAGGAGGGTGTACACAGTCAGTAGAAGGGACAGGATGAATTGGAAAATCCGACTCATTAAGTAAAACTGGTTCATCCTCAATACTATCCTCAAAATTCCCCTCAAAAGTTATCGCATCCATGCATTTATCATCAAAATCCAGACGTATATGAAGTTCGAAAAAAACAGTTAATGACTCTGGATGATGAATTGGAGAGAGAAACTCATCCAAATCTGTGGGTTCATCATCCGAAATATTCCCAGCGTCGATATCCTCAATCAAGTGAAAATCAATTTTCTCAGACACCTCATCAAAAGCATGGATATTAATCAATTCAGGTTCTAAAGTGGAGGTGTAGAGGTCAAAAGGATTGGTGATGGTTTCACTCGAAAGGAACCCTTCACAATCAGGTAAATCAAACACTACAAAGTCGCACAACTCATTAATAGTTCTATTTTCAACTGGTGAATCATTTAGGACACTTGATAGATATTCAAAACTGGAGTTGTGGGATTCAATTGGGGATGGGTAAGTTTGATTTGGAAGGGTGCACAGCTCACTCTCTCCACTCAAATTCTCAATCTGTCCAACCGCATCATCATACATTGGAAAATTTGGAGCTAGTTGGAAACTAGCTACCGGGTCACTAGGTTTTATGAGGGCGGCCATGGACGCATTCAAATACATCATCTGTTGGCATGACGCTATCCTAAAGTCTTCCAACGACTGTTCCAGACTAGACATGGGTAGTGAAGGGGTTTCAGTAAAAGATTCAAACTCGTTTGGATACTGGAAACTCCTAAAAGGCTGTTCAGAAGCAATGTCTAGGGAAGGTGCAAAAGTTGGATAGGATAGATAAGAATTGAATGGTTAGACAGGGGTAGGATCAACATACGGATAAGAAGGTGAATGGAATTGTTGATCCAAAGAATTCGCAGTGGTGAAAGGAGTGAAAAATCGGTTACGGGATTGTTCAATACGTTCAGTGATGGACAATGGACGACTCGCAAAAAGGGTATCAACGTAAGGGGGTGGGGGAGATTGAAATGGTTGATACGAAGTGGATTATGGAGTGCAAGTGTTTGTCCTAGACGCGTCTATCCGATCTTTCAAAGATATTTTGGGCATGGAGGGGTCGTTCGAAGTTCGACCAAAACAAGAACCGTAGGAAGTAATGTCTGGTTGTGCGTACCAAAGTTCGGCAAGAGTTTTGCGAGGTGGGGTACCCATGTTGGAAGAGTGAAAATGTAGGAAGGGAGGGAAGTGGTGTATTTTTTTTTTCTTTTTCTTTTTTTAAAAAAATTGTTTGTTTTTGGAGTTTTAAAAATTGTTTGTTTGAAAGAATACGGAATTATGGGACTAAACGTTTTACAAGCACACTCACAATCACAATATGCACAAACACATCTAGAGCTAGGGTCTTTAAAGTCCAACTAGACCGCTCCTAGAATTTCAAGCGACAAGTTGCAGTATAACCCTCGAATCGCCTCTTCACTGCCAATTGTGGACAGGTAAGCACAAGTGAGGGAAGGAGGGTTCCGCTCACGATCACCGTGAGACGAACCTTTTAAAATTATCTCCTCACTTATCTAGCCTAGGCACCACAAAGTCAAGTTTAGATAAACGACCGATTTCCCGCAACCTCCACTTGTCCTAAATGAGCGCGACAAGTCCTTAAAGATTTGGTCTAGATATTTCTTATTAGCTCAAGGTAATGTGTATGCAATTAGTGATTTGAGGGGTCTTAGGAAGGGTGATAAAATCCCCACCCAATCTGAATTGATGTTATAGCCCCTTAAAGTCCGTATTATTTATGCAAAACAGTAACAAACAAAAATCTTAAAACACTTGCAAAAATTTATTTGGCGGCGGCGCAAAGAATCCTGCACAAAAACAGTTTATTGGAGAGAGGAAAAGAGTTTGTGCAAAGAATGCTGCAGAAAGAATAGTTCAGTGGAGTTCATAGAAATGGAGAAGAGGGTTGAAATACTCACAGAGAATTTGGGGTGCTGACGTCACTGTTTGACCGCGGTTCCGCGGTCAAACCTGTGATTCGGCCGTGGTTCCGCGGCTTGACAGTGGGGTTGGAACTTCAAATTTCTTTCCTGTGCTTCTTTGGTTCTTCTCTTCCTGTTTAGAGCCCCTGAATCTTGATTGGCTCACTGAATGTGCTCCAGAATTTTACAGCAAAGCCGTGGTCCGTCTTGATCCGCCGCGGTATAGCCGCGAGAGATGGGTCGAACTCCCCACGACTTTGGCACTGAACTTGATATTCTTCCTATCCTGCACACTAGCACAAAAACTAATCAAAAATAACAAGATGATTTTTTTGTTTTGTTTTATTTTTTTTTTATATTTTTCAATTTTTATATATTTTTTTAATTAACCCGAAATTACATAAAGAAATAAACTACCGTCTCCCCGGCAACGGCGCCATTTGATTATTATGATTTTCTGCGTGTTTAAATTTTTAATTACCGCAATCAAGACGGTTTCGCTTGGTAGCTAGCCGGTTGAGTACGGGTCGATCCACAGGGAGATGGAATCTTTTTCTTTATGTTTTAACGAGTTAAATCCAAATATTTTGAGTTTTGTTTTAAGATCTACTAATGAGATAAAGGAAGATAAAGAACTTGCTAGGATTAGGATTATGTTAGTTCGAGTTAGGAATTTCTCACTTCTTTCAATGCCCTTCTTAATATCGGTGTTACGGTAATCGGCAACAACGGGGATTAGCACAACTAGAAAGAAACTTACAAGTATAAGCTAGGCTTTCCATGCTTAGTTTCTTCCTTTTGGTCCTTGTTCGTCCGTTCTTGGCTCTTAGCCCTAACCTCCGGTTAATTCAACCACAACCGGTCTAACAATGGAATCACCGCTATCATGTGGGATAGGGTGCCGTAGTGAGCAGATTGTGATTCAATTAATGGGAGTCCGAATTAAGGTGTTGGACAAAAAAAAGAGTGAGAGAGATTTCCTTCTCTCAAACTTTCATTCTCCTGCCCTAACAAGTGAGAGATTACTCACCCATTAAAAAGATAAAAACAAAAGGGAAGGTAGAAAGAAATGAGGTTAAGAAGAAATTACAACTAGCTATTTGAGACCTCACCTTGGCAAGAATCTTACTCAAGCATCATCGTTGTTAAGGATAAAGAAAATAGAAGAAGAGAAAACAAAAAAAAAACAACGATAAAATAATACAACTAAATTAGGAAATAAAAATTGCAAAGATAAACATGCAAGATAAAAAGGAACTCTTTTTTTTTATTATTATTAATCAACGCTCATAAACTCACTACAATTTTTCATAGAGAAAGATAAAGAAGAACAGAATTTAATTCTAAAATCTAAATAAAGAAAGGCACCCTCTAATTTGGCTTTGAGCTCTGCTATTTATAGGCATGAGAGTGAAACCCTAGATATACATTCTGAGCCAATCACAAGATTACAAAACTACCCCAAAAGAGCTGAGTCAACGCTACTTCAACTGCCACCGACACTGTTCAGACGCGGCCGCGGAACCGCGGCAGAAGTGCCTATTTAGCCGCGGTTCCGCGGCCATTTGGTGGAATTGGGGGACCATCTTTTCAGGGCTTCTCCATATTGCTGTTCTCTTATGTTTTGTACACTTGGTTTCTCAAAATCTCTTCAGTTTTCTTCCAGATTTTCAGCAGTGCAAAATGATGTGGACTTTTGCCTTGAGCTCCGCATTTGAAGGCTTGGATCTTGTGCTCCCCTTGTGCTTTGTGCATTGAAGTGACCAACGATTTGCCATTTTGTCCCTTGAACTGGTAGGCGGCATCATACGGATGGTTAGCGGAGATCAGTATTCATCTGTTGTTGGTCGTAGTCCTGCATTTGTTGCGACTTTTCATGAATTTCACTGTAAAGAGCTGAGAACCTGTAACCTGCAATTATTCAGCAAGCACGGATCAAAATTACCTACCTATATGCAATGTGATCAAGAATGAGCGGTATAAAAATGTAAAAAAATTGATATGAACAACGGCGAATCCACTCACGAAGGCCATACCCCAAATACAGTTTGAGAGACTCTTCGGGATGTTGGGTATGAGATACTACAACAGCTGGCCTTAGCGCAAGTGGGAGATTGTTAGTTATATGTATTCCCTAGAGGTCAATGTTGTACATAATTGTATATTATAGTGGATGCTTGGACATATATAGAGATGACTTTCTTGCTCGACATGATAGTATGCTATCCGGTTACTCTTTATCTTAACATGTACACTTATGTATTTATATATTGTCTCTCTGTTACATGTTGATAAAGCCCTTAGGATGTGGACTTGACTACCAGGACTATGATGTAGATCATACTAGTGGGGACAGGGTAGTCCACAAGTATATCCTTTAATTGTTCCTAGTCAATAGAATATCGAGACGGGGCATCGATATTCCAGAGTAGACTAGTGTGTACGATTCTTGACCCTGTATGGGGCGATGGTTGATCCCACAACCATTGGTGTTTGACATCAGAAAATGTGCACAGGTGCTCATTAGAGAATGGGTACACCGAACAGGACTCGCCGAGAACTACTAGATGGTATTATACCTGACGTCATATAGCAGTTCTCTGGTGACACTGGTACAGGTTAGTCTGTAGACCCGAGATCGTCATAGAGTCTTGTGTGATTCCTACTGTGCTTTGATTTCTATCATACCACGTTCAAGAGAACGTGCAAACCGGTGGCTTTTGGGTACAGTCCCGAATCACATGGAGGAAATGAGCGATAGGAAGTCCCTGGCCAGGTCACGATTGGCTATAATAGGAAGTCCCTGGCCAGGTCTGATGATGAGATTTACTGGTAAGTGTTATCAGTAGTTTCTCGACCCGTTATGAGCCTCACATCGGCATGACTTATCAAGTTACTGGGGTCTGACGTTTACCGTCCCTAGACTCGATATGCGACATATCAGACGAAAAGACCGGACTGTACGGTAGTGTTACTTATTGGATTCACGGGAGTATGAGCAAGCTTACTTGTTGATCTTCTGATCGCTCAATACCCGGATAGCCGTTACGTCCAGCTAGTACCGCTGACGGCTTGTGGATGACTGATATGATCATCACCTACTGCTGGCGTATTGACGAGTCTTTAGAGTCCTACACAGAGGTTTCCTGGCTCAAGAGAAACGAAGTAGGGCACATATGTAATATGTGCGGGTTCGAGATAAATACGTGTATATGATACCTTATTCTAATCTCGTGATATAGGTTATATGTGATATAACCGGATTATTGAATCAAGTGTTGATTCGATAATTTGATATTAGTCGGGTATATGTGATATAGCCGGATTATTAAATCAAGAGTTGATTTAATAATTTAATATATATATATATATATTAGATATATTAATATATATTAACTAATATAATAGCTCACTTAAAAATTTCTTTTCTAAGTTTACATTTAACATATATATATATATATATATATATATATATATATATATATATATATAGATGTAGATGTATATGTATATGTATTTATTTAATTGTATCATGCTTGATGATACATGGAATTTGGGTGTATGAGACTCATACCTAAGTTAAGATAATGTGAGGTTTTAATTATTTAGAGAAAACCAAAATTAGGTGGAAATTAGCCATGGTTGTGAAGCTTGGAGAAGCTTGTGGAAACCTTGACTAAACTCCACTAATTTTTGTTTTACTCAAGATATTTATTAACCTAACCATTGTGTTAGCCTTATTTAAGTCTCTATAAGAGTTTATATTAGATTTTTTCTCACTCATGGTTCATATCATGCTCATCTTCTTCATCTCATATTTTTTCTTGACTTGATTTTCTTGAGGTGAAAAAGAAAGAGAGGAAAAATATTCTAAAGTGGGCTAAATTCCTACTTCATAAATCTATACCATATTAGCCATAAGTATAGGTTGTTTGCTTCACTAATTCATCCATCAGTGAAGAGGTAGCTTAAGTTAGAGTCTCCTCAAAGTAGATCATCTTCGGCCTCGAAGATCATTGAGCTAGCTTGTTCATTTCGACTAGTGGAGCCTACGGAGAGTCCGGGACACCACTACTTGGAGCGAAGGGACTTCTACATGGAGCATTTAAAGTGATGGACCGGTCTACAAAGGTTGTATTCCATATTCGCTTAGTGTAATGTTTGATTACTTGCTATAAAACCATAATTCTCTAGTTCGATTCTAAGTTTGAGTTCATTAGCACACTAAATTTTTAAAATTGTATACTTGATGCGCCTTTAAACCCTAGTAGTAGTGCTTATAAACTCCAACACAGGTGATTTACTCAAATATCACCAATTACAACGAATTCCGATATAATGAGGATATAATCACTTAATTCCCAATATTTTACTCCCACTCATCATCTGTAATACAATACTGATATGAGAATCAAATTTGGTAAATACATACCCTGGAGTAAGGATCTAATTGGGAAATCAGTTTTCAATTAACATTGCACAATGAAACTGAAACATGAAAATGTTTCGAAGGGGTATCCGGGTATTCCTAGTAATGCCTCTTCCACTATCCAGATTTATGACCGTAACCGTATATTTTCTTGCCATCTCTGTAATCCCTTTATTTGACTTTACTTATTACCTTCTATACACCGCACTTGGGCTAAATGGTTTTCTTCCTTCCATACCTTTTGGCACCAGCCTATGGTTCGGAAGAAGACTATCCAATAAGCGTAATAGGTGTACTCTCCTAATACAAGGATCTCACTCCACCTGAGAGAAGGTAAAGGGAAAAAGACAACCTGAATAATCCTATTCAATTTCTCCTGAACCGGAGAAATGCATGAAGTAGGAGTGGCGATGATATATACGTCTTCGTCGTGAATGATAGCAGTCGCAATTTCCTTTTTGTCACGACCTAAAGTTAGGATGTGACCGGCACTTAGATTGTATAATATCTAAAGATATCTACACAATCTAAGTAAGCCAAAAACCAAGATCAAAAACCCTTTTTGCGGAATTTTTAGGAAAAATTTAGTTTTTAAGTAAAAATCACAGTTTTTAAGTATTTAAGATCTTAACAGTAATTCTCTATTGAATTTATAATAAAAGCAATTATAAAGTGTTTAATTTAGTTACATCCCTATTTGGGAGCAACAATGCCAACATCGGAAATCAACACACAATTATAATACAATATCAAAAGAAGAATCTCAGACATAAGTAAAAGAAATATCATTTAACACAACTAAACGATCTCATCTGTCAAAATAATATACATACAACCACCTATCGTTCTAAGTCACTTATATAGGGTCTGATGGAGATATTCTAGATTCAATATACAATACCAAAAGAGGAGGTTACTACATAGGTAACCCACCTAGCAAAAAGGGCGGTAAAAACTGATAAGTGGATCTGCACTGCTGCTAACCGTCCACTCGACTCCTGCAAGGAACTGTGGCACAACAGGGATGTGTTGCTAACTCAGTGAATAAAACTAACATATAACGGCTGATAATGTAAATATGACGAACTATAACTAATAGCAATAAAGATGAGTATAATGCATGATAACATGTGGAAGCATGAGTTTGTACCCCTAAATATATCAATCAAGACTGAAATCTCATCAATTATTTCAAAAAAAGTTCATCTTTCTGTGTCCAACATCGACACAAATCTTCTGTTTCCCTCAGGCATCATTCCTCGAACGATCCTGCAATCAATAACACCGGTCAGTATCTTCTAGATATCCGCCGTGTTTCACAACTATCTTCGATATCGAGTATCCTCGTTAGGCTCCCCACCTCAAATACGACTTTCCTGCCCCTCGGTCTCGACCGGGTCCACCATGAATCCAACTGTAGAGCCCCCCACTCAGTCTGGATTACGCATAAATCTGCAACCGTATAGACCCCCCCCCCCCCCACACACACACTCGGTTCGGAGAAAAACTAAATTATAAAAACAATATCTCATGGTGGACATCTCACATCAATATGAAGAATTGCTGATTTTACGCAATAGTATATGAAAACTTAAAACCACAAATCCTCAAAAATACAAATGCCACTTATATCAACTTCTAACACTTGAATATGAAACATGATGTCATTTATGCAAAGTACTAATAGTATTGATGTTTAAGGTATGATAGGAATCATATTTAACAGGATAAATACTAAGTGAGGAAGTGACATGTTAATATCGACGAGGTATAGTGTAACATGTAGATATGTGCATGTGCAGCATAACTCGTCGATAATTGTGCGGTGTTCTAACAATTAACATGGCAATGTATATATATCTATATGAATGCATATGATCAATTTAACATACAAAAGCCTATTTTTATTTAAACTTAACTACGGGCGTATCATACCATCTATACAAGATCCCCCGGTAGATGTTTAGTCTACTCACCGGAATACGTCGTAATCTACTCAGAAATCGCCAATCCATTCCCTTTCCTTGCGTCCTCCGAAGTTCTCGTACTCGAATCTAACATCGACATAAATTTGAATAAGAAACGGCTAACTTCGATACGACGAAATATGAAAATACAAGTGTTATGTATTAACTATACTACGTACGACTATTCTAAACCATCTAACACTTATACTAACTGAATTTAATACGATCGCTGTTCGTAACAGAAAACTGAAACGTGCCACGAAACATACGTATCGTGTTTTAGAATTTTAACTCTTTTTTAGACATTAACCCCCAGATTTCATATACTAATAAAATAACTTAAATAAACAATACCAAATATCCTAACATCTATATAGAGACCTACCCTAAAACCCACAACACCCAACTCCACCAAAAATCAGGCGAGACCGGAATTTCCTCACGCGTCGCCGGCCAACATCCGAGCACTAAGGTTCGTACTCCTAGGGTTTTTTCTAGGTCCCACATACAATATTAAGGCACTGTTTGGTTAAGTTATTTATTATCTAAGTTATAGCAGATCTTCACATAGTCCGTGTTTCCCTAAAATACCAAATTTTCGATATCCGATTTCTAAAATTTAAAGTTTATAGAACTAAAATCCTACTGTGTTTAAAGATGTACAGAAGATGGTTGAAAGGCTTCCTCCAAGATGCCCAAGTCCTTAGCTCCTATTTTGATGGTGAAAATCCTTAGCACTAGTTCTTCTTCTCTTAACTCTTTTTTTCTTATTTCTTTTGTGTGTTATATCTTCTTTCTTTCCTTTGAAATTTTCTGATTTAGATTTGATTAAAATGATCTGAACACATGATATAGGGTAAAGGGAATGAGTGAGGTGTAGGAGGAGATATCACCAAAAAGGTTGTGGTGTTTTCATGCAAGGGTGAGGTGGTGTGCATTAGGTGTGCATGCAAGAAGGAGGTGTTTGTGCATTATCACTCCTAAGGTGTGGTATCTTGAGGTAAATTCTGAACTTAACCATTATCTAACCCTTTTACACATAACCCCTCAACATTTCCAAGTTTTCATAATTACCTAAACTTTACACAAAAACCCTTCATTACATATGTTATTATATAACACCATTTTTATTATAATGAAGCTAAATTTCACACTAAAACCCTTGTAATTTACTAATGTTACAAACTAAAATTTCAATTTAATTAGTTTCACACACTACTTATGAAAATGTCATATTTGGTTTTAATAACTTTTTAAATTAACATTTTATTATTTAATTAATTAAATTTATTTATTTCCTAAAAAATTTTAAATGTTACACTTTTGCCCTTTTTCTAATCCATTTATTTGTCTTTACTTATTACCTTCTGTACACCACACTTAGGCTAATTGGTTTTCTTTCTTCCCTACCTTTCGGCACCAACCTAAGCTTTGGAAGAAGACTATCCAATAACCGTAATAGGTGTACTATCCTAATACCAAGAGCTCACACAACCTAAGAGAAGGTAAAGGGAAAAGATAACCGAATAATCCTATTCAATTTCTCCAGAACCGGAAACCATTCTCGAATCTGAAACAAGTTTCTTCGAGTTCGTATGTAACTATACGGTGGTCATATCCAATAAATGTGGATCTTCGTAGTGATACGGAATGTTCCGGAGAAATGCAAAGGGTAAAAGTATGAGTGGCAATGATATATGCAACTATGACAATCCAAAAGCCAATGTGATTTAAGAAGGTTCGGTTAACTTGGTTCATGAGTTTTAGTCTAGGATCGGGCCATGGTCACTGCCAGAAAGAGAGAAAAGAAACACTCAGCATGCACTCTAACCTAGATAGGAATGGTTAATCACTTTATCTAATCAGGATGTCTCCCACTGTTTTCTCGAATTCTCCTCCAAACCCAAAAGAAGAATTAGTTGAGATCATCTATAATCACCCGAGGAGTAAACCAATCAGTAGGAATCGAGATCCAACTATCATCGCATGATAACTTGATGGAATCCACTCAAGTCACCACACTCCAGAAGGTATGCGCATGCCTAGCAAGTTTCCTGTATATTTGAAACTCCCGATATTGTTTTTACCCCAAGCGGTTTATGACCTTGACATAGGTCAACATATCATAAGTCGCAAGTCAAGTTCAACCCGTCATTATCCTGGATTAACTTAGACTCACCCGCACGTGCCCTTGACAGAGGTAAAAATGACCATGCGACTATGCAACAAACAAGCATTACCCGGCTACCAAGCACTGTGCCTTGACAGAGGTCAACATACACAGCATGAATACTAAGTAATACCTGTAAAAAATGACGGAGGGCTACGGCTGGTTTTTGGCGAAAAACCTTTAACGTAATGAACTTGATATCGTTAAAGAAATCCAAGTGGTTTTACAAATATATAGTGGCGAAAACTTTTGCTAAAGAGATCACTCCCGGTGAAGGGATCTCGGCTCTTTCCTCGTTGAATGAGGTGCAGGATATTCCAAACTGAATAGCATGATGCAAAGCAAAAATAATCGACTACAGTAAAGTTATTACGTTGACGCAAACTTCTGCTCAAGGGGTCACTCTCGATGAAAGGATCCCGGCCCTTACCTCGTGGAATGAGGTGCTGGATATTCATAACCGAATACCGCTGTGCAAAGCAAAAGAAAACGTCCGTAATGTCTGTTTTCAAAAACCTTGGTTCCAACAATATCAAATAGGTTTGTTTTATCCTTGCATTGATCAGAATCAACGCAGTCCCATCAATTAAACATATCATACCACAGAAAGGAACGAAAATAAAATGTACGTATATGCCATCTGCATTCGCCACTGAGCCCCGCATAAACCCGTTAGGTTACTTAACTAACGGCAGAGCGGGGGCTGGACTAGCACGGGTGCAAAACATATACAACATCTACCGGTATATATATAAATATATATAACGATCGTCTCAGGCATGATATAAAGAAACATCACAGAATCTCAGCCAAGCAACACATAGTGATGGATAATCCTGGAGCCTCGGGTTTCATTTGAGCCGCAAGTGAAACCCGACGTTCCATGTCGTGTGGATAGCCTGTGCAATGAAAACCTAGACCCCTACAAGTGCGGCAAGTTACCCGGCAATCCCAGAAGCGAGGCAACCCCAATCAACAACGTGAATAAGCCACCCAACACTTCACAGAATCCGGTAACATGTGCACCCCTCCATAGGTCAACCTATACCCGTACGAGTGCGGCGAATAGCCCGCCAATTCTAGAGTACGGTCCCCTCCGTCTCAAAGCCATGAGATGCGGACCCGTTGCCCTCTAGAACCCGGCTATTCGTGCACTCCACCGCGGGGTAATCCTAGTACAGAAAAGAAAATATATGTACAAGGGTGACATCGACCTCAACCCGGTCGTGCCCCAAACAAATAATATACAAACTGACAGTGACGGCAGTCCACAAGTCGGACGCTCGCCTCGCAATATCAAATGTACAAATGAATCTAAATTGTACTATCATTGCACCACTGGCTATCTACCACGACGATCCAACCACAACCACAGCACAACACAAAACATCAACGTGAATGTCATATTCGCAAACCCGTCTAAAAGACATATAGCAATTAGACGAGTTGTACCGCTCAAATGACATTCACGGTCGCAGATAGTAATGCATGTACTTAAAACTAACGTATTTAAATTTCGATCGACAAAAAACTTTCCGTATTGGCCCCAAGTGCAATCCAGTACTCATACAAATATGGGCCAAAACCAAAACATCCCAGAAAACACATTTCAAAACAATAGAACGACAGAATAAAATTTGTGCACTGAGGCGATATTATAGCCGCGCAACCGCGGCAAACATTGATGTTATGCTGCGGTTCCGCGGTCTAATGATGGGGTCACTTGCTCGGTTTTCTTCAGGGCTTCTAAAATTCCCTGCACGGATTTTTAAGACTCTGGAAATAATTTTATCAATACATTTTAAAAACGACAGAAACCATGAAAAATGAAATAGTGATTTCAGGAATGATTGTTGATCGATATTTTAAGCACGTTAGAGCAAGCTAGTTTAGGGTTTATGGGTTGGCTCTAATACCATGTTGGGTTACGTCAGCGTCCCGGCCATCAATCCGTGGCCAAATGCGGAACAAAAATTTACAAACGTGGTGCTACCACAACCCCGAATACGGATCGACCATTAACCCTAATCTAGCAATCTACAAAGGAGTTTAGAGAGTTATACCGAATGATCCATGTCCTTCGGTCTTTAATCTTTATCCCAAGCTCCTCGAGGCTTCCTTGATCAAGTTTGATCTCCGGTCTCCCCCATCAAAGATGATCCACCTGATAGTCTTTGCATCGAGCTCCAAACTCATATCCGAGGCAACTCGAGTACATAGTTCGCTACACTAGATAGCCAAGATGAAGTAGAGAGTGTGTAGAATTAGTTTGTCTCAAGACACCCTAGGTTTCTCAACACATGAGACAATTAGAGTGGAGGTAGAAGTATCCATGAGAGGATAAGAGTGTGAAGAAAACTCAAGACTTGAAAAATGGCTAAGTGTTGTAAGTTATTTGTTGTGAGTTTTATCAAGTATACTAGCAACTCAAGAAAACAACTCAAGAATAAATATCTCCAAGTCTCACAACAAATATCTCACACCACAAACAAAAATTCAAGCATGCAACCATGAGTCACTGCATGACTCACCATAATGAATCATGCTTGAATTAATGCTAAATCAAATCTCATTCTCCACCTCATAAAAACTTTTAATGAAAAAGATTAAAACAAAAAATGAGATGGCATCTTCAAAAAGTAATCTTGTAATAAATTACAAGAATACCCTCATCCGTATATACATACCCGCATCCGTGTTCCGACAGAATACGAATACAATGAGACGAAAATAATCCAACAATATAATACTACGATCCGGCTTAAACCAAAACCCACTAGTATTATCCGTCCAAATCGATCCGTGCACAAGTGCACGTATATGATCGAACCCTGCCGAAAAACCATACTGCCTCTACATCGTTTCGTCCGAAGCAGGGAAATCTTCTGTGTGTGACTCTAAACACTCGTCAATACGCTGGCAGTGAGTTTAACCACAAGCACGTCAGCGGCACTAGCTGTACGTAACGGCTACCCAGGTATTGAGCGAAAGGGAGGCCGACGAGCAAACTCGTCCTGAAACCCCTACTGAGCCTGACAGTGACAATATCCGTACAGTCTGGTCCGTTCGTCTATGAGTATCAAGTCTAGGGGGGTGGATAAAATCAGACCCCTAATAACGCGACATTTAGTGTCGGTATGAAACCCATCACCACCTGAGAAACTACCGATCCTAGATCAGTGATTCTCGACTACCTTAACCAAGGATTTCTGGTGATGGTCACCCGTGCACAACGCGACATTAACCCCTAATACCGGGAGAGACGAATCCCCTGACGATCCGACTGTACCCAACTAAAACCTGTTTGCACGACTCCTTTGAGCCGTGGTAGGATAGTAATCAAAGCACAGTGGGAACTCACACGAGACAAATGATGATCTCAGGTCGATAGACAAACCTGTACACATGTCACCTCGGAACTGCTATCTGACTATAGGTATAATACCAACTAGCATGTTCCCGGCGAGTCTGTCCGGTGTACTCATAACCCAATGAGCACCTGTATACATCTTAGGTAAACAAACTGACACCAATGGCTTATGATACCGGCCACCGCCCTTCGTCGGGCTCTCGATCAGTATACACTAGTCTACTCTGGAGTATCGATGCCCAGTCTCGAAACTCCCACGACTAGGGACATTTAAGGATGTGCTTATAGACTACCCAGCTCCCATGTATATGATCGCCATCCTACTGCTGGTAGTCAAGGAAGAATCATATGGTCTCTATCAACATGTAATAGTGATCTGTAATACCATCTAATGTTGTACATGATGATAAAGACAAACCAGAGAGCATACTATCATCTCGAGTAAGATTGTTCTACCCATATAGGTCCTCCCTCAATCATCGCAATCGCGTGCCTGCGATCCAATAATTGACTTGAGGGCACTATAGCCAACAATTTGTTCGGGGTGCCGAGAATCCGGGAGCGTCATCATTTAATGCTTTATGACAAGGCTGGATACTTTCCTTGTCTTGTTTTGAGGGAAAGAGTATTCCTGGCCCATCTTCTTCATAAAGGACAGGTTCCACTGGCTTTTCCTCGATTGTACAGCTTCTTGTATCTGTTTTGCTGTTTTCGAGTGTTGTTTGCTTTCTTCGCTTTGTTTTTGCCTCTATTTCTGGATTTTCCTTCGAGGCGAGAATGTACAGCTAGCTGAGAATGAAGGGCATTGTAGTCTTCTTTCTCCGCGGACTGCTGGTTGAGGCGTTGCGTCCTGGCCTTTTCATAAATAGCCATTTCGCGACTGTGGTTATCCCGAATCTTTTGACAGGCTTCTTGTATTAGTTTTTCAACTTGTTCTTCGAACGATGGGCTTAACGTTCTTAGAGCGGGATCCCGTTCTGTTTCAACGTCAAAGCTATTTGGAAGAGCGTTCTCTTCTTCACCAGAGCTGTTTATGACGCGGCAACTATAGAATCGTTCCCGTTTCTCGAACCGAACATATCTGAGCATGGTTGTTTCTATCTTCCCATTGGGTATCTTTCGTTGGGTCTTAGGTATATCCCAAATCTTTTTGTAGAGGTGGGCTTGTCGAACAGTTTGTTCGAAGGGTACACCTTGGCATCTTAATAGTCAATCCATCCGCGTAGTATCTTGGCAGACGGATTGGTTGAGACCTATCAAGTGTAAAATCGGCATCGTGCCAGACTTCTTTGTCTACTCTGGTCTCCGTAGATTGGTAGAAGAGGATCGCCTTTTCACCTCTTCGCCTGGGAGGCACGTAGAAAGTATGTAGTTCCTGTATGCTATATGTATCGAGCGCATCAAGTTTCTTGTAATGCCGAGACGGGACCATTGTGATTTGCAGGCTCTGATCTGCTTCATCAAGGGTTTGCACTGACGGGCGAATGGAGAACACTGCGTTGGCCTCATCCTCAGAGTCGTTGTCAAAGACCAGAATAGAGGTCGATGGTCCGGGCATGTTGTTTTCTTTCTGGGGTTGCCCCGAGTAGACTATTTCTTCATCTTCCTCAGAATCGCTCCCAAAATTCGGAATAGTGGCGATGGACTTCTGTTTATCCTCCGTCTTATGACATCTTTCGGTGTCTTCGAAGTCTGGTAGGAAGTATTTTGCGTCTTCATATTTCCGAACCTCGTTTACGGAGAACGGATCCAGTTCCCCTGTGACGGTGCATTCCAAACCATCCTTGAAATACTTCATACACTGATGTTGTGTAGAAGGGATGACGTTGCACTCATGCAGCCAGGGCCGGCCGAGTAAAGCGTTATAGCAAGTCTTGTCGTCAATGACGTGAAATTTAATGTCTGTGACGAGCAACCCGAAGCGTAACGTCAAAATTAAAGACCCAAGCGTCCGTGATGACTATGAGTCAAACCCGGAGATGGTAATTTTGTTCTGAGCCAAGTGCTGAACGTTCATGCAATCTCCTTCAGTACTTTCATGTTAGGAAGGTTGACGGAGGATCCGTTGTCGACAAGGATTTTCCCTATCTTGATGTCATGGAAGTACCCGGTGACGTATAACGGGCGGTTATGCTCGCACGTACCAAGGAAGAGGTTTTCATCGCTGAATGTAATGTCATCTGTGTAAACCCCCGCCAGCTCATCCTTCATCTTCTCTTCTGCGAGGAAAGTTTGGAACTGATCGGGCTCTTGTAATGCCTTGATCAGAGACTCTCGTGCTTCTTTGGACAAGAGGAGAGTATCCAATATGCTCAGTTGTGAGGGTATTTTCCTCAAATGTGCCAGGACATTGTAATCCACCTTATTTTTCTTAGGCGGGTCCCTCACTGCGAACTCTTTGACAACTCTCTCATCAAGGGTGATTTCCTCAGGGATTTTTTCTTTCCCTTTGTCTTTTTTGCTCGAATCTTTGTTTGTAGGTCCGAGGTTCTTTTCAGGAAGCGTGCGGCTACGCAGCTGAATGTTCTCACAGTTTTTCTCCCCCTCTTCTTTTTCAGAGGTGGAGTCCTTGAAGAGAGGGTTAAAGGTCATTTCGTCCTCAGAATCTCTCCCGAAGGTAAGAACTTGGGGTTTTTTTCTTTCCGGACTGGTATCAACCATATGGCAGTTGCCAGTCGTTTTTTCACACATACTTGTCACACATTTTTGCTGTCGACGAGCTTCGCACTTCATCCTCTTGAAGCGTTTTTGATGGGCAACGTATACTTGCCACCGCTTCTTGAAGGCACTACATTCTTCGGTGGGATGGGTAACCCTCCGATGATACAGACAGTAGTTTGGATATGAATCATTTCTGTCGAGGCATATGACCCCGGGAGTGTTTCCTACCAGAGGTGGCAGCTCATTCCCATTGACAGGGCTTTGGCGAACCGCTTCTCTACCTTGATCATGCTCTTATTTGTCGCAGGTATGCCTTGGTTTGGTTGGAGTACTTTACGACTCCACAATGCCACAGCTTCTTCATCCTGACGCCGACGCTTATCCTTTTCGTATATGGTTGTTTCGCGTTCTCGGACAGCTTTGCTTTTTTGAAAGACTTCGTTTAACAACCTATCGATCGGGTCTTCTGGCAGTTCCGGGGATTTTAGCGCCGATTCTGCCCCCGGTTTCTCTGCATTGTTTTCTGAAGCTGAGGGAGTTTCTTCTTCATTTAACAACGAATGGGAGACCATGTGGCAACTAGCTACATGGTCTTCGGTTTCTTCTGATGAGTCATTTTCCTCATCGTTGTCACTATCTTCGTTCTCGAGAATATGCTTGAGAAACTCTTCGAGGGTGACCGGTGTCCGCGCCTTCTGGTTGTACTCCTCCAACGCGTCGATATACTTTTGTATGTTTGTGCGCTTGTCGTCATACTCGGCAGGCTGCACAGACTTCTTGGTCTTCTTCTTTTTCTTTGAAGACTTTAAAGGCTTGACTTGGGGATTTTGCCCTTTGTCAACAACTTTCGGTACGGGACGCGGTTTCAGCATCCCTTCAATAATTTCGAGTTCAAGCGGGCTTTTCCATCTGACTGCCGGACATGCCTGTAGATTTTTCAACATTCTTTTGGTTTTAGCTGAAAGAACGACTTCCCATGGAGCTTCTTCCACGAGCGAGCATGATGCCCCCGGTGCATCCACCTTTTTGGGAGTGTGCTTCTGTGGCGGGTTCACCCTCCAGTTCTCAGAAAGCGCGAACTTCCTCTATTGATACTGATCCTCGACCCAGTTCTTGAAAACGTGGCAATCCTCAATTGGGTGGCTCACCATTCTGTGATAGGAGCAGTAGTTGGGGTTGTTGACGTCGTCGGGTTGCGGTGTGCGTCGTGGGTCTGGCAATGTGATGAGTTTGTTACGCATTGCCAGCTCAAATAGCCTCTTCGTCTTATCGTGGGGAAACGAGTAAGTGCGTCCTAGCCTTTCTTCCAGGAATAGGAGTGGACATGCATTGTTTTAGCGAGCGGCTGACTTTGGTCAACTCGGTGCTATTGCATGTTGGCAACGAAGGCCGCTTTCCCTTTACTCTTGGCATTTCGAGGGTCCTTATCTAAGGAGGAAGGCCCGTGGCCCATCTGGTCCATTTGGGCCAGTTTGTCTATCAGAGCCTGGAAAGTTGTGGGCTTGAAAAACGTCATGAACTGGGATACGGTCGTGTGAGGATCGAGGGTCCTAATGATCATGCCTACTGCAGGAGATTCTTCGATGCGTTGTTCGCACTTAGACTAGAGGTTCCGCCACCGGATTGCGTATTGAACCCATGTTTCTCCTGTTTTCACCCTGGTATTGATTAGTGTCATGATTGGGGTACGCTCGCTCGCGCTGGTGAACCGCTGTGTGAATAATAGCTCCATCTCTGTGAAGGTTTTTACGGAGTCATTTGGGAGCTCCGAGTACCATTCAAAAGCCGCTTCTGACAGACTGCCAACGAACTGGCGAAGCAACAATTTGTCGTCGCCTCTAGTGTTGTCGCAAAAAGCTCTGAACTGCGCGACGTGTTGGTGAGGGTTGCATGTCCCCTTGTATACATGGGGCTTGGGGATTGTATATCCCGGCGGGTATTTGATTTGATCATACCAGCCTGGATATGGTCGCCCAGTTCTGATGATTTGGCTAGCCGCTTCACTAGCTTGATGAGCTCATATTTGTTGAGCTATATAGTCATCAAGAGCAGCCTTGGAGATTGTTTCCTCCTTACCTGTCGACAAAGCCGGAAGAGGGTTTGAAGCTTCCCCTCTCTCATCCTCGATGATTATCGGTGGATCCTCGGCTGGAGGCTCTGGCTGGATCATCATTCCAACCATGTCCTGGAACAAAAGCGCCATCTAGTTTATGTTAGCAGCTTGTTCTGCGGCCTCTTTGTCTTTTCGTTAAAGCATCCTTCGCAGGAGCTCTGTATCGGTCTCCTGCTCTTGACGCTGTTCAGTTGCTAGATCCGAACTTTCTTTCTGTCCGGTGAGTGCTGGCATCTTGGTCAGCATTTCTTGGAGCTTTTGTTGTTGCTCCTGATCTTTTGTCAACGACCGAGTTTGCGGTCGATGACTTACGGAAGCACGGCTTTCATCTTTCCCGGAAGCTATATAGACCATATGCACGATCATGCCCCCAGAATTGGGGTGTTTGGGTCTAGCGCCTTTGGAGTTTGCCACAGGCGATGGGATTTTCTCCGGCCTCCTCCTTTTGTGGGAGGTCGAAGTTGAAGTAGCCGTTGTAACAGGCACCCGTGTGGGAGAAGTCCCTCGCTGTACGGTGGAGGGATGGTCTTTCTTTTGCCGAACCTTCGATTTCTTCAGTCGACGAGAGTAATCTTTGTTGATCACAGAATCCTGGACTTTCCGCCAGACCCTGTGAATTTGGGAGGAGAGCCGCTGATGGGGCTGCTCCAGCTTTGCCTGCACTGTGACCTCAACAGGAGGAGGTGATTTCTTCAGTACCACTGTGGGGGAGTTTTTGCGCACCCTCTTCAGCGGTTCAAAGCTGTTCCCGGTTGGAACAGCAGTATCGACTTCCACCATTGGATCTGGTGGGGTAAGTCCAGAAGGGGAGTTGCCCCGGGCTTTTCTTACTCGGCGCTAGTGGCGACGTCAAGCGTGCCTTGCTGAAGGGACCGCCTCAGTTTCGGAAGCGGTTGCAGCTTGCCCATGGTTTTGTTGAGAAGCTCCAGCAGTTGCCAGCCTGTTAAAGACCGACGTCTTTGGAAAGATTTGATTGGAGACGGTCATCCTCTAGAAGACCGATCGCCTGACTGGTGAAGCACTTTTGATGGCTTCATTTGCAGCAGGAATTGAAAGGGCTATCCTTTTTGGGGCAGCCCCTTCGGGAATCACGGGCTTTTTTGCGGGCCCGCTTGAGCTTTGGCTCGGCCTGTTAAAGACTGAGACCCCCTTTTTGGACGACTCGTTGAAAGGAGCCATTGCGGTCGTCAGTCGGTGGAAGACCGACTTCTTGGGAACATCGGGTTGCAACGTTGAGGCACTGACGCTCATTGGTGGGAGCATGGTCCCGAAGAACAATCCAGTAGTGGCTTCTGTTACTTGCCCCATCGGCATTGAAAAAATGGAAGCCGCGTTGGGCCCATAAGTCACTCCTCCAGTTGGGGCGGAGCGGGAGTTGCTGTTGCAAGTTGTGCGGTTGGAAGCCATTGATTTTTCTTCTTCTGCACAGGAACAAGACACCAAATCTTAGTACCTCGAATCCAAGGAAAACCACAGTGAAAGGCGATTTTGTTCGCGAAACACGACATACAAAGTGTGGAGTGGAAAGAGGAAAAGGTCCCACCGGGCGTGCCAGAATCTGTTCACCGCCGGAAGACGTACCGAGACGTCGGGACGTCTGGCCTGAATCCTGGGGGCAGATGCTATTTGGATTTATCTTTCCACCTCTCCGAAGATTCCAAGTTGATTTATGGCACTGTATATCGGAGGTTTGGACAGATGCGGCCGTTGTAGCGGACTTTATCAGATTCCACCTCGTTTGCGAGGGGGTTTTGATTGTGGGGACACTCTTCCCTGCAGGCGCAAGCCCCTGCAGTTAATTATGTTACCGCATCGCGATAACCAGTTTCTCCTACTCCGGAGGTTCACTTCGTGTCGTGTGTATGTTAGTTTTATTTTGGTTGCCCGTAGATTGTATATAGAGACTAATTTATGTCGTCGCCCGTAGGGCGTGGATTAGTCCAAATCCGTATATTTTTAGATTTGGATTTGGTTTGATTTAAGGATCGTTAATCTGGTTTGAAATTAAGATCAACTTAAACATATGAGAATTTATGCTCAATTATTTTAGTTTAAGGACATCACGGTCCATTATCGCCATGTTTGAGGCGAAATGTTAGTTTAAGGACGTTTCGGTCCTTTGTCGCCGTATTTGGGGACGAATATTAGTTTAAGGACATTTCGGTCCATTATCGCCGTGTTTGAGGCGAAATGTTAATTTAAGGACGTTTCGATTCTTTATCGCCATTTTGGAGGCAAATATTAGATTAGGGACATTTCAGTCCATCATTCATCCTGTGCGCACGTGTATTTGTTACGTGGCAGAGTGAACAATGGAGATATGGAATATGCTCAATTTAGGGCGCGATCCGATTTGAGGCATGCACGTCAATTTGAAAGTGCATCAAGGGAAGAAGTTGTCGGTCGTCGGGACCCGCCACCTCTCTGAAAACGTTGAGGAATTACAACGACATGTATCAGAGGTGTGAAAAAATGTACCCTTAAATCAAATCCCGTATTTGAGGGGAAAGGGGTTGTTGTGGAATCAAGAATTTTTGGTCATATTTGAGACATTGGAAATCAAGAGCATATAGGCTCAATTGATTTTATTTTGTTAAGGATACGTCAGTCCAATTTGAGACTACGATCCACTTAACAATATTTTAGGATCTTCTTTATTTAAAACCAGCAACAGAGCATTTGGACTCAATTGCGAGACTTTTGCAACTTAACCAATTTGGGCTTTACTCTGCTTAGTCTCCCTTTTTATTTGAAAAAGTGCCAAGCACCTGTTTGGGATATGTTTATTCAGTCCCTCTTTTTTATGCAAAATGTGTGAGCACTTATATGAGTTCTGACTCCCACATATAATCATGTGAATCTTTCAGTCATGGACATTGCCCAATAAGTGTTAAACACTTTACTCATTTTATCTTTATATGGAGTGTTATGCACTCTTTATGGCGTCCACGTGGGGAGCGCGTGAGGCGCTGGGCACTGGGCGCTACCCAATGAGTGTTGAGCACTCAGCCGTTTTGGACTGTCTGTGGAGTGCTAAGCACTCTTTTCTTCTCTTTTGCGGCACCCACGTAGGGAGCACGTGAGGCGCTGGGCGCTGCCCAATAAGTGTTGAACACTCAGTCGTTTGGCTCTTTTCTTTTATGGAGTGCTGAGCATTTTATGGCGCCCTCGTGATTTTCACGTGCAGCGCCGGACGCTGCCCAATGAGTGCTAAGCATTCTTCTCTTTTGTGACGCCCACGTGAGGCGCTAGACGCTTTTAAAGACGCTCACGTAGGAAGCACGTGGGGCGCTGGCTTTTTTTCTCCCGTGTTGATGGCATTTTTGTCCATTAATGATCATCAGGATCTTTGTTTTGAAGATCTAGGATCAAGTTTCATTTTTAAGAACTAAGTTCTTTTATAAGAACTAGGTTTCTCTTGTATGCTTTTGTTTTTTAGCAACTCAATTTCTGGTTTTTTCTGAATGTTTGATTCTCAAAAACAAGTTCTTCCCGATGAGAATTAAATTCTCAACTTGTGGGAGACTTGCCTCGCGGATTTCAGATGCAGAGAAAGAACTAAGTTCTTTTAAAAGGGTTAAACCCTTCAATAGATAAATGAGATATTTTGATCTCTATTTTGTTTATTTATCTGGAGTTTTGAGGAGGAAGATTTTCTTCCTTGAGAATTTAATCCTCTGTTTCTTTTAAAGCTTTCAGTCTCTTTTTATTCAGAAGCTTATGGGGGGTCCTCTATATCAGACTTGAAGCGTTGAGTTGTTTATATAGTAGAGGCAATTTGTTAATTATTTTTAAGGAAATCTCTCATTGAGAGATTCCAATTGATTTGGAGAATTTTACCCATCATTGGATCTTTGATCCAAGGGTTTCTGTTTTACAGAACATATTTTCTTGTTTTTTAACAAGATTAGGGAAATATTTTCCCATATGCAGAGTTTTATTCTGTGAAATGGTGATTTTTAATCACCATTGGATTTTTAATTTAAGGGTTCTCTAATTTACAGAAGGCAATCTTTCTTATTTAGAAAGATTGAGGGAATATATCCCAAAATAGAATTTTATTTTATGATCCAACCGAAGGTATTTTTCTTAATTTTTAGAAAGATTTGGAGAATATTTTCTTTCGACAGAATTTAATTCTGCATTTTTTATGGTTTATCATCTCCGTTGGATCTTTGATCCAACGGTTCTGTTTAACAGAGAGTAGAATTTAATTCTAGTTGGGCGACGGTGCTCACGTGTTGTGCACGTGAGGCGCCACCTGAGAGTTTTAACTCTTATTTAATAGATTCTTTTGTGCTTTACACACTGGCCCGCGTGAGGAGCACGTGCGGCACTATATGATAATTTAATAGATTCTTTTGTGCTTTCCACACGGCGCCTGCATGAGGAGCACGTGCGGCGCTATATGAGAGTTTGAACTCTTATTTAATTTAATAAAAAAATTTGTGCTTTGCACACTAGTGTCCGCGTGAGGAGCACGTACGGCGCTATATGAGAGTTTTAACTCTTATTTAATTTAAGAGATTCTTTTGTGCTCTACACACTGACGCCCGCTTGAGGAGCACGTGAGACGCCACCATAGGATTTAATCCTATAAGATTGGCTCTGGTGTTGGCGCCCTTGTGGAGGGCACGTGAGACGCTGCCTCATTAATTTTGAACAGAGCTTTACTTTTTTATTGGGGGAAACACCAACGAGAATGCGACAAAAGTCCGGAGTTTTGGTGTCGACTTGAGGCCAACGAGAGAACGAGCGGGGCTCTAGGGTTAGGGTTTTCGACAACGAGAGACGATACGGGGCGGGGAGTTTGGGTGTCAATTTGGAAAGGCGGGATTGCGACGAGGGAAACGGCGGCGACGACGAAGTGAGGCATGGGTTCTCTAAGGAGTTCGAACGACAGTGAGAGTTCGAGTGACAGAGAGAGAAAATTTTGAATAGATCTTCGTCCCTGCACCAAAATATAATACTTAGGCCTTGAACGAAAAATGTTTAGATCAAGTATTTGAACTGTAGGCCCTTTCTTCCTATTTAGAATTCTTCCTATTTAGAAAATACAAGGAGCTTTTTCACTGGTTTTTCTTGGGCCGGGAGCTTTCAACAATTTACCCAATTAAATATGATAGGTACGTGAGGTAGAAAATAAGTTTCTGATGGTGAAATGGGTCATCGACTGTCAACGCTAATGGCTTGAGCCTTGAAACCAACACTTGATTTGAAATAAAAATAAATTTTGAAGTTCAGCTCGGTGGTGTGTTATATATATAGCATAGTTGTTTGAAATCATCAAAGGCTGTTTATGCTCATCATGTTTTGAAGATTTAACTAAGATACAAAATAGCATCTCAAAATTCTCCAAGAAAGCAAGAATAGATCCCCAAAAACTAGTTAATCATGTTTATGATAATCTCAAACTATTTTTCAAAGTATAATATATTTTTTCCATAGCTTTTGAAAGCTGAGAAATCATATAATATTAAATGGGTATTAATCATACATTACCAAATCATATATCATGCCAAAAAAATGTCATTAGTGCAAATGGATAGCTTAAAATCTAGTGCTACAATGTCAACACAAATTAAAAATTGCATTTAAGAAACATCAAGTGATCCTGCTTCCTGCTTACAATACAATCTGGCAAGAAAAGCTTGGCAGTTAAAATTGAAAAGAAATCAAGAAAACAACCCTGAGATTTTAAATTATCAGAACCTTGAACTTTTGGAGCTAGAAAACAAAACATTAGCATCTTTCTTGATGATTATCACTTGCACAAAACAAAATGTTCAATCTATAGGAGAGGTTGCATCAGATCAACAGTTGCCAACTGGCTTATGAGTAGATGATATGCAACTTTCATGGCTCTATGTCACTTGGCCTAGATAGAATTTGGTCCCACTAATAAAAGAGTTCAAGTGCAAAATAAAGCCACTGATAATTTTTTTATCAATGGGTAGCCTTCATGAACTTAAATGCACCATATATGACTCATTTTGGTGGGGATAAAGATCTTAATCTTGAAAGAGCATAAAGCAAAAGAGGGATACACCATAGGTAAAGCAAGTAAAGCTAAAGATAAGCTTCATAAACATATAGGAAAAAGAAAACAACAATTTAACTATGATGCGATATGGATTGAATGTGCATGATAGAGATAGGAAAAGAGAAATGTAGCAGAATGTAATTTGCAAGTAGAAAGTAACTGACACATCAGTATGCAAAATAAGAAATTATAAGGATATAGAAGTAAATATGTACATCAATTTGTTAAGATCTTTGAGTAGCCAGAAATGTAAGAAAGCTCAAAAGGAAAAGAGCTGAATAGGTAATACACTGAAGTGTACACTTCCACGCTAAAAAAAGTAACATGAGCTACATAACAGTAAACATCACAAGGGTAGCTCGAATTTTATGTACTTGAGCAACAAATTTTCACCAATATGTACGCTCCAAAGCGCACCAAAGTGGGCTTCATAATAAAAACACTACTCTAAACTGCCAGGTGAAAATAAAACTCACTTTGTAATAAATGCACAGTACAGATTAGAGAAGCTTGAATGTTTGCATGCTACAAGATATATGGTTATGCTCCAAGATGCATCTTGTATTTCAATATATGCTGTATAATGTGGTTTTATTGTAAAGATGTAATTAGAGAAATCTGCTAAATTCCTATACCTGAAATTCCGTAAATTTTTACAGATATGTACACTAGTTGGGGGATGAAAGACCATGAGATCATTATAATGCTTTCTGATCGAGCCTCTCGTTCCAATTCAAGCACCGGATAAGGCTTCGGAACCAATCACCGGTCTGATCTGATTTGTTAACAGTCGGGAGAGGATGCTGACTCATAGATATACGAACAGAGTCTCCTCTAGAGAGCTGCTGCCTTCTTTTGCCATCAAATGATACCCATGCATTGCTCCTTGCATCATGAGGAATCTGTTGACGCCATCATCATAGTAATGTTTATGTTAAGAGGAGCATATGATTAATTGTGTATGACAAGAAAATATGAGAAGCACTAAGAGTTCATAGAAGCTTGAGATGCATTAATTTTCTTTGGTAACAAGGGTCTAAAGCATCACTGTACGCTACCTACAATAATATTTGCATGGCAATGCATTTTAAAAGCGATGTGAGCTACGTCTATAATCGATCCAAGTTGTCATGTCTCTCTTTAAATGAAATAATCGCCAATAAGAATGATGCCATGTAAGCATCATTATAGGTATACAGTGATGCTATAGAGCCCTTTTTCCCTGTCAAGCCTTCATAAGCAATTTCAAAATGGCTTTACAAGTTTGGCTACAGTATGGCAAATGAATGTGAAGATCGTATAAATATATCTGCACTTCTTACAAAATGTAGAGTATAATGCTTTCCTATAAATTTTCATGGCAATAATGGAGACTATAATGCTTTCCTATAGAGCCCTTTTCCCTGACAAGACTTCCCTAAGCAATTTTTAAGTGGCTTTACAAGTTTGGCTACAGTATGGTAAATGAATGCGAAGATCATATCACTATCTCTGCAGTTGTCACAATATGTAGACTATAATGCTCTCGTAGAAATTTTCATGGCAATATTAAGCACCCATTTGTGGCCACCTCAAGTGCCATGATCATGAAATGTAGGTAAACTGAAATCCATTTCAGTCCATTTGTTCGTTGAATAGATCAGTGACTTGATTGCCTCTATCTAGTGGCATTCGGCGTAGATCGACAAGTTTATTGAAAAGCAAGGATAACCGATTACCTCACCTTTTCCGGTTGAAGCTCGCGAAAAACTCTTTTAAAGTTTTTCACCTTAGAAATTAGAGCATGTATCCACCCCACCCCACCCCCGCCCCCGCCCCAACCAAGCTTTCAAGGGCGGTTATACACAGATAAAAGATATTCAAACATGCACTCATGATATGAGGAAGCGCTCGAGTTCTAACTAATGGTGTATTAAGTAAATAATAATCAGTATCGTGGCAATATAAAATCTTCATTTTAACTCGTCCATGCACTCACTTAAGCGCACAGACATATTTAAAAGATGCTATTTGCAGCTTGTCCAACAGATAAATGACTGACAAATGTCCGGTTGATTGATATGAAAAATAAGAAAAAACAGTAAACTGCAATATAATCAAAACATTTATCCCAAATCTTTTAGGTTTGAAAACAGGGAACTTTTTTCTCCATCAGCAATGTTAAGGGCTATCTCTTTGATAAGTTAATAAATATTATATCTCATTCGACCACCTCAATCCATGCTTGTTTAAATGTGCCCTGATTCTCTCTGATTAACTACTATCCTTTCTGTTTAAACCAAAATTCGGACTCTAAATTGTTGCACATATCAGTCTCCATCACCCATGCCCAAACAACCTCGAGCGATTCTTCCTCGTTTGATAAAAGCTGTCATTACTCATTAATTCACTTGCTTCTTATCCATCTTTTAGCATAATAAGGAAAAAAGACACCAGAAAAAAAAATCATTTTTGACGATACAAATAATGCACATGGTTGTAGAAGCAGACGGTTATTCTTCAAACTGATTAAAATTTATTTGCTAACAGTTTCATGTAATCGAAAAATATATAAATGCAGTTTCAAGGGTAATGACAAGACACCAGCACTCAGAATGATGTATTTAAGATCAGAGTAGAAATAAAGGAAACTAAAGATGAGGAAATCCACCTTTAGCTCAAGCCTTGCAGAATCAGGAAGTATCACAGGTCTAAATGAGAGCGAATGCGGACAGATTGGTGTAAACAACATGCATGGAACATTTGGATGCACCTGCAAGTATAGACAATCATTCACATAGAGTACCTTGTAGTATATAATATCCATTTTGTAAAGTAATGGCATAAACTGCCATGGGAAAATGCGTCTATAGTAACGAGTGAAGCTAAGAAATTGTAACAATTAACATAGCAGGTACAACTAATAAAAAAATCTTTAACAAACAAAGAATAATATCAATGCTGGAATCAAATTGCTTGGAAGGAGCTCTAATTTTCAACAGAAATGCTAAAGCAGGCACTGTGAAAGAGAGTTTCATATACCTCAATAATCCAGGAAGTGGACCTAAATGAACTTAGCAGAAAAGGGGGGAAATAAACGGATGATAGGATCTAGCTCCCTGGGCCCAAAAAACTTGTGAAAAACTCCCCAAGTCCAAAAGGCAATAGGTTTAAGTCCCACAAATACCACCACTTTTATTTTCAATATTCCTATGCTACCCTTGTAATTTTATGTCAGATGACTATCAAATAACTACACATTTTTCAGATAACTACTACATTTAGCAAAAAACTTTTATATTTACAGGTTACCTCTACATTTGTCATATAACTACTACATTCACTATAACTACTACAAAAAAAAATGGCAATACTTATCTGCTAAATGTAGTAGATGTCTGCCAAAAAGTTACAAGGGTAACATAGGAATATTGAAAGATAAAAAGTGGTTGGTTGTACTTAGGGGACTTAACCTATTTCTTTTTGAGCCCAGGGAGTTCTTCACAAGTGTTTTTGGGCCCATGGAGTTTTCCCTATTGCTTTCTGGTCCCAGGGAGCTAGACCCAATTTTCCACCAGAAAAAAATCTAGTTTGGAGCATATTATTCCAGTTACAGCAGACAAATCCTCAACCCACAAACTACTAGATATGGATAAGAATTTATTTTGCAGGAGAGGAACATAAAATGTACAGGCAACGAGGTTATGTTGAGATGAATGATAACAAATTCATACCAGGAAGACACTCACTAACAAAGTCATAATGGCCAGTAACAATAAGTGGTTTTCATGCAAAGACAAGCAGATTAAAAAAATTTGGCGGCAACATATGCATTTGCTTCACTCAATGAGAAGTAAGAACTAAGAGCATGATCTGGTTATATAAACTCAATCAAAGAAACCATACACACTAACCATTGAGCCACCTGCAGCTGTTGAGTATGCCGTACTTCCAGTGGGAGTGGCTACTATAACACCATCACCTTGCACCTGGATGCAATTGATTATTAGAGGCCAAATAATAACAATTCCAATATAGAAAGGAAAGGATCAAAGTACAGAAGTATGTGTATGCAAGATAGCCCCCAAGGGCATGTCCACCAGTTTACATGTACACAGTACACATCTCACATAGCATCCATCGGTCAAAAAAAAAATCATCGTTATTTCTCTATATAGATCGAAAAGTTTCAACTTAACAGCTGTTTGATAATTGGGTGAAGATGAGAGAATAATAAATATATCAACATTACGTGATAGCTTTCTAATATCAGAACATCGCAATTTATCAAGAAACACGTGAGAAAATAACATATAAATATCTATAAAGGGATTTATTAAAGCATCACTGTAAGAATATATCTTATATGTAATAACAACAAAAAATAGTGATAATGCCCTTCTCCCAAACCTTTAGGATCCGCTATATGAATCATTTTCTTCCATTCAGCTCTATTAATGACTTTCTCCTTAATCAACTTCTATCATCATATCCCTATTAATTGCATCTATATCCATATTTGGTTGGTGCCAACCTTTACTCCTTGCACTCCGCACTTGCACTGATATAATCCTACCAATCCTGAGGATGCACACTTACACCTTTTGGTGGTATATATAACCAAGGAAGGTAAATGTAAGGGGTAACAATCAAAAGAGCCAACAAACAAATTTACTTATACTCCACTTGAAACACACATAATATGATTTAATCACGCATGCACACACTCACACACAAATCATTTAACAAAAGTTACAAAAATAATCTCTTGCAGTGTTTATATAGTGCGGGTACGAAGAAGCTGGAGCTTATAGAGAGGGGGTAGAAAGAAGCTGGGATCCCAAGTGTTTACACCGGGCCAACTTTGCAATTTTGTCTACATTTCGAAATAAATTTCATTTTTGAAACTAATGGTAGAGAACATGTGTATGGTTGTGGGGGTTTTATGGTACAAATATTAAACCTACAACATTTTACTATTGTGTGTCAAAACGTTTGTTTGTGCATGACTGGGCATATGGACGTGAACTCTCAAAGCAAAACAAATCTTCCACCACTGGTTTTACTTTAGGGCCCCTACACCTCTAATATTCAATACTCCATGGGCTCCAGCACATTAAAAATTGTCCCCAACGGTTATAAGGAAATTAACTGGCATGGAATCTCAATGTCTGAAAATGTCTATAACTTTTAAATATTGATTATGTAATGGTTACCGAGCTCTTTGTCGAGTTTATACCACGCCCTTTGAGATAACTCCATACCAAAACATTTAACAAGCTCATGGTGAAGTTAAAGTTTTGTTAAAGCTCAACTCATTTAAACTATAAGACAAGTCTGCATATGGTCTCAAGCTTTTCAAGATCAAATTTCCCTGATCCCGGGTTTAGCATGAACTTATTCTCCAGGAGGCCTAGGACAATTACGAATAAAAGCAATGGCTATGAAGATATGTATGATGCAAAACTGACGGCGACAAGAGGTTAGACTTTCACTGAAATATCAAGTGCATACATGGAGGGAGAGGAAAATAAAATGAAGAGAAAATAGAGAAACATCGCATCATTGTGAACACAAATAGTTCTAGGCTTCTAGCATGAAGCAGAATGACCTACAAGTTTAATCAACCCAGATGTTTACTTACTTTGGTTATAAGGCGGTCATGTTCATAACATTCAATCTTGGATAGGTAGGGATTAGAACCACGATCTACGACAATTTCATTCAGCACATCAAATACTTTCCCGGGCATTGCCTTTCCATTTCGGAAAACTTCACACCGCAAACGCATTCGGAGAGTAATATAAACTCCATCTATTGTGTTGTTACCATGGATCACAGCCCTCAAATCTTCTGTATATTCATCAAACTGCAAAATACATTATAAAAAACAGGCTTCAGAATAATTACACATATCCTCAAAGAACTAATGTTCGCAAGTTTGGATTGTAACATACATAATGTGATGTAAGAAATCCAAGAGAACCAAGATTGAAGGAAACCACAGGAGGAACTGCACTTCTGAACAAATTTGATGCATGCAGAATTACACCGTCACCACCCAAACATGCCACAAGGTCAACTCTTTCATGAAGGTCACTGTATTACACAAACCTAAATGCAGTAAGTAACAAACCGGAGATGGAACCAAAATTTTCAATTGATTTCTATCAGTTCTATGAACTGTGATACCTGGTATCTTGGACATAAAAGGTTTGGACAAAGCCAAAACCTGGAATCCTTGCCAGTATATCGTGTACATCAGGTTCTACAAGGACAGTCATGTTCTCTTGATAATGCAGGAAAGATGCTACCTACATATACAGAACCAGCACTAAAATAGCTGAAACAAGAATGAAAATAGTATAAATTATGAATTAGACAAGTGACAATAACCATTACTTGGTAGTGCAGTTAAGATTGTACTATAGTTGAAGGTATCATTTATATACTTAAACACTACATTGCATACCATTTGTAAACAAGAATTAAAGGATAAAATTGGGAATATTGCATATTCCGTAAAATTGATATCAAATTTTACTTCAGAAAACTGTTTTTCTATTTGTAAACAGTAAATGAATGATAAAATTGGGAATGATGCATGCAACAACAGATGCCAGATTCATTATATAACTACAAACCTTGAAGATTTACATTCTAATTTCATTATCATAAGGTTTGCTAATAACAAGCAAACCTTGCATTTTCTACAAAATTAAAGGATAAAAAATATATAATCATTAACTACAAAATGCCCAACACAATTTACTGGATATGAACAGAGGGAGCTAGCACATAATTTCTTGGTAACTACCAATTTTAATAACTACTGCATTGCTTGATCTTAACATGATCATGCAATCAAGTGCTAATATAAACCACTCTGGCTAATTGATTACCAAAATGGAATCAGACACATTTGCAATTTATCTTGAACACTCTAGACTGGGTAAACAAAGACCTAAAGGTTACAAGAAAGTGGATTCATCTGTTATCACATTTCGTAAGATTCTATGAAATTTACTATTTCTCTTTTCAGTGAGGTAAAAATAATCATCAAGCCTTATCCTATAGCCAGTATTCTTATCACGTATTATTGTCTGATTAATCCAATAGAACTCGCACAGGTTTAGTCCAGGGCTTCATATTACAAATCTGTTTAAGCTGTTACCATATAAAACAAAGCCTAACTGTAACAAAGTAAAATGACAAAGTCCGCATTTCTACCTGTTTAGCTTCTTCCATAAGCTCATCCCCCAACTTTTTCAGTAATAGAACAGTCTTTGGAGGAGATTTCCACATAAGCATCTGCTGCTGGGTACTTGGATGGGTGAAAGCCAAAGAGGATTCTGTTACCTTTTCCCTGGTGCAAGAGAAGCCATCAGTACGCACCAAAAACATTTCTGCTTTCTTTCTTGATTGAATCCTGACTACTCCAGTTGTAGAAGCACACATATCTCCCTCTATAACGTTCAAATCACGGACAGCACCAGTAGAAACTTTACCATTGTCTATTGTGATTGTATAGTTTTCCGCTTCAGGATAGCTGTTCAAGCTGAGTCCATAAGATGCAGAGCCATTGCTCCCTCTAAAAGCACTGGTTCTTGTATTGACATCCCTGTCATCAAACACCCCATTTGAGCTTACTTGTCGCATCCTCTCTGACAGCTGTGTATCCACAATAGTTCCATTGTCCTCAACAGGTAATTTCTGTATACCTCTTGAATTATGCAATATTTTAAATTTCTTCCGTTGCGATTTAGCATATGAATTAGGTGAAATTTTCTTGCTTTGAAAAAATATTCTCATTTCCTTTCTGGAGAAAAAATCGCATGTTGGAAACTGTGCCTTCAATGGATTATTTTCCAAAGTGAGGTTCGCAATACTTTCTACCTGAATACTATCAGGTCCGTCGCTTGACGTGGAATCACTTAATGGGTTAAGTTTATGTTCCACCTTCCCATTTTGAACAGGAGGACTTTCATGAACATTGTTAGTTGAACCCAACTTGGGACACAAATCAATGTCTGCATCTAAATGTGTACCTACCTCTAACTCTGGAGGGATAGGAGAATCCTTGTCTTTGCTTGATGGCTTGCCATTAAAACTTAGAGGATGGTTCAAATTAAATTTCACTGATGAGCGTGTGATGTATTGCCTCCACCTCGAAACCATGGCAGAAGTTCTATTGACTCCTTCTTGACTATGAAGATAAAGTAGCCTTCTGTTGGGATCTGAAACTAACAAAGCAAATTGCTCAACCTGCTTCATAGAAGGAGCAGTTCCAACTTCAACTGGTAAGTTCAAAACCTCGATCTTCCCGCATGAAACAGCTTGATCAATGGCATGCTGATAATATTCATCTTTGACAACTTCCTCTCTAAGATCTACAATAGTTTTAAATCCCTTCTCTATTAACCAGTTTAAACCTTCATCTGTCACCTGGCCTCCCCTCCAAAATGCCACTTCCTCATCTTCTTTCTTTGAGGAGAAGTAAACCGGGCCCCAATTTGCGAATATTGTTGGGCATGGGTACACATCTGCACGTGAAAAGCCGGCATCATAACAAACATTCTTAAGCCTCTGCAGCCGCCTCAAGATATTAATGCTTCGATCTTCGAATGGCGGCAAATAGCTCAAGAGCGCAACATGTAAACTTTCGCAGCACCTTTTCATTTCTCTTCTGAAAAGTGCAAGAGGTGGGAGTTTCTCGTCTAGTATACTTAAATCTGAGATTTGAAATGACTTGACAAATAACGATCTCCCAGAAAGGACATCTTCCCTGCCACGGTTCAGTAACGCCACCATACAACCAAGGGCTGCAACTACCTTCTCTTCTAATTGCGGCATATCTTCAGAGGTTGTATTGTAAGAAACGGTGCATTCTCCAGTCTCAGGATTGCATAGTGTTTCCATTATAACTGTATGGAGTTTCTCTGCAGCTCTAAAGATTCTACAGTATGCCTCAACCTCCGCAATGTCGCCAGGAAAAGGACCAACCCATAGAAGCTGTGATAGATCATTGGTCTGAAGAGTCTATATGAATCGGGGGAGGGGGGATCACTTGTTAGTTTGTAAGATAAGATCAAAGTACAGATAAACTTAAATTTGAAATGAATACAAAGTTAGTAGGGCAGCAATTTGATGAAATATGTAGGCCGCAAGTGGAAGAAAAGATTAGTCTATGTTTCTGCGTATTAAAGAAATAAGTACCGATGATATCTGCAATGAGTTGAAAGCGGTATTTATCAGTAAACAACTGTGTGTGTGTGTGTGGAGAGATGGGGAGCTTCTCAAAGAAATATAGGTGTGAAATAACAGAGGAGTCTCGCCTCATACAGGCGTCCTTCACCTCACTAATAATGTTCAAATGGTCATGTGGCCCACACGTTTGGCAGTAAATGCGTGAGAGGAAAACAGGACTCATGAAGTCAAATATGTTTCCCAGACAAAATAATAAAACTTGTAATTACTTTGTGATATTGATGTACAGATTAAATTTCCTTTATGCATGCCAGATAAAATAGACTCGGTGATGTCATCGAACGTTGTTTCAAAACGGGTTATAAGAACATGATGGGCGACCCTAATTATGATGTCGGCGGGGAATGTTTCCCATATGGTACAAATTGAAGATCGTTGCATTGCTTGTTCGGTACCTAGAAAGGAGAGACTCATCTCTCTAATTATTTCATTCAAGAATTGGCCAATTTAATAGATTTTTATTAAACAGGTTTACTTGGTTAAACTAATTTATATTATATACATTATAAGGTTGGACCCATGAGGGACCTATCCCCGCTAAATAACTAGATTCAATACACTCTTCCCTCCGTGTGTTGGTTGCATGCCTTGAACTTGCAACCTCCTTGTCACAGCTGCCTACCCCTCCCAACTCTCCTCGCCCGCGCTCCCTACTTACATTAAATATCGAACTAGACCATCGAATTTGTTATGTACATAATCATGGAACTATTCATGCTCAGACCCAAAATCATCAAACAACAATCATAGGTCGAGATATAGGAGCATATTCAAGCTTACTACGTTATATAGATTTCCCATGAAGCCCAAAATCGTTAATGCATGCTGCTATTCAATCAATCATATCATCAAGTTTACAAACAAACAACCAATTTCAAAGCAAAAGGAAGTAAGAAACCCTCACCTGAGAGTCCAAGCCAATCGGAGAAGAGAAGAAGCTGGAGAGACCAGCTCGAGCGACGCCAGAAGCCGCGGGCCTCATCGGAACTCTAACCCACCATCTCCTGGAGCAACCGAATCTCTCGCCGGCGGCGATCGAGATCTTCAGGGGGGCGTGGGCACCACAAGCCCCCAGCATTCTCTCTTCGATCCGAGATCAGATCGGTTTGGGTCCTGAAGCGGATAAAGGATGGGGCGCCATCGATTTGAGCCACAGGATTTGAGGGCTGAAGATGGTGGCCCACGCTTAATTGGCCGCCATGGATCATTTGTACTTGGAGCGTGAGGAGATTGCATTTTTGTGCTTTGTTTGGAGATAAAATTGGATTTTCTTTATTTACTTTTTTTTGAGTCTCTTATTATTTTCTTCAGTGCTGAAAATGAAGAGGTTTCGTGTCCGTATTATTTGGAGGTGACATCGGAGCGGACCCAGCCCATATATGAACCTTATAAGTTAGCTAGCCCGTCATATATCCACCAATCCTGACAGAGAAGGCCCATTTATATCCAAAAATGACGGTCCAAGTTCATAGGCCGATACCGTATAGCACCAAGTAATTGAGTTTACCACGGGATTCGGTATAATGGGCATTAATAAAGAATTTCAAATGAAGGGTTTTCCTCACACACTTTAATTGTGTGAGATATTATCATTTTATACAAAAATAATTACAATGCATTGTTACAAATTTGGTAGTAGAAATCAAATAGAGAAATATTACAGAAGATTAAAAAGGAGAGATTTAAGGAGCTAACTAAGGTATGCAATATGTATATTATCATCCCTTATTTGCTCCATGATCTTAGGCTTAGCATGTTTATCATATCCTTGACTTTCTTCTTCAGAATCGTTGATTGATACTGATTCATTTTTGTTGGTGGTTTCCATATTCCCCTGCAAACTGGGTAGTGGGGTAGACCCAAAGCCTAAGTTTGTTGCGCAGAATACGAAATGCATTTCGTGGTAGCGGTTCCGTAAAAATATTGGCCACTTGATTTGTTGACGAAACAAATAGGGTAAGGATAAAACTAAGGGCAACCTTCTCCCTCACAAAATGGTAGTCAATTTCTATATGCTTTGTGCGCGCATGAAAGACGGGATTTATCGTCATGTAAAGTGCAGTACGATTGTCAAAAAATAGAATTGAAGGGCATGGTTGAGAAATCCCAACATCACGTGGTAAGAATTAAAGCCATGTAAGTTCTGCAGCTGTAGAGACCGATGCACGATATTCAGCCTCCGCGCTGGACCGTGCTACTCTAGTTTGTTTCTTAGCACTCCACGAAATACAGTTGGAGCCAAGAAAATTGCAATACCCTGTTGTGGACCTTCTTGTATCTTTGCAGCCTGCTCAGTCAACATCACAAAAAGTAAAAAGATTTAGACTACTTTTAGCATGTATACGAATGCCATGGTTAAAGGTACCATAAATGTAGCGCAGAATTCGTTTGACCAAGTTAAAATGAAACATTGTAGGATGTTGCATATGCTGGCATATGGTATTGACAGCATAGGAAATATCTGGCCGAGTGATAGTTAAGTATTGGAGTGCTCCTACAATACTTCGGTAGTGTGGTGGATCTGAAAAGGGAATAAGATCTGAAGCTTTTGGAGTGAGCTTTGTTGTCATGGGAGTTGTGTTGGACTTGCAGGCTATCATCATAGCACGATCTAAAAGATCTAATGTATATTAGCTTGAGAAAGATGTTGTTGGATATGGTGCCCTCAAAGTCAATTATTGGATCGCAGGTACGTGATTGCAATGATTGAGGGAGGACCTATACCGATAGGACAGTCTTACTCGAGATGATAGTATGCTATCTGGTTTGCCTTTATCAGTCGTGTACAGGTTCAGGTGACTGATCACTATTACACGTTGATAGAGCCCTTAGGATCTTGCTTGACTACCAACAGTATGATGGCGATCATATACGTGAGAGTTGGGTAGTCTATAAGCACATCCTTAATTGTGGTCCCTAATCGTGGGAGTTTCGGGACAGGGCATCGATACTCCGGAGTAGACTAGTGTATACAGTCGAGACCTCGACGAGGGGCGGTGGCCGGTCTCACAAGCCACTAATGTCAGTTGGATCACCTAAGATGTATACAGGTGCTCATTGGGTTATGAGTACACCGGACAGGACTCGCCGGGAACCTACTAGTTGGTATTTATACCTAGCGTCAGATAGCAGTTCCCTTGTAACATGTGTACAGGTTAGTTCATCGACCTGAGGTCGTCATTTGTCTCGTGTGAGTTCCCACTGTGCTTTGATTTCTACCCTACCACGGCTCAAAGGAGTCGTGCAAACAGGTCTTTTTTGGGTACAGTCCCGAGCCACATGGAGGCAATTGAGCGGATCGGCAGGGGATTCGTCTCTTCCGGTATTGGGGTGAGATCGCGTTGTGTCTAGGAAAGCCGTTACACCAAGTCCTTGGCCAAGGCAGGTAAGAATTACTGGTAAATATTCCAGTAGTTTCTAAGGGTGTTCAGGGCTTGTCTCCGACACGACTTATACCGCTATTAGGAGTCTGACGTTACCAGCCCCCTAGGCCCGATATGCGATACTCATAGACGAACGGACCAGACTGTATATATATCGTCACTGATAGGCACAGTAGGGTTCCAGGATGAGTTCGCTCATCGGCTTCCCTTGAGGTCAGTACATGGGCAGCCGTTACGCACAGCTAGTGTCGCTGACGTGCTTGTGGTTAAACCCACTGCCATGGTACTGACGAGTCATTAGAGTCCCCCACAGATAGTTTCCCAAGTTCAGGCGAAACGTTGTAGAGGCCGTATGGTTTTATGGTAGGGTTCGGGAAATGCACGTGCGTTTACGCACGTGTCATATTTCGGACAGATAATACTGGTGGGCTTTGGTTTAAGCCGGATCCGAGTATTATATTGTGTAGATATAATATCTTTGTCTCAGTTGCATTTGTATTCGGTCGTAATACAAATGCGGGTATGTATGTACAGTTACGGGGTTATCCTGAAATTCGTTTCGGGATCGCTTTTCGAAGTTGCCAGTTTTCCATCACCCGTCTTAAACATTCGGTTTAATACGGAATTATCTTTTTCTTTTGGATGAGTCATGAGGGTGAGTCATGAGGAAGCTTCTGGAATTGATGACTAGATTTCATGACTCATTGTTTGCATTAAATGGTTGATGAAGTGTTTATGTGACTCATTGTTTGCATTAATTCCTTTTTGTATTTGCTTAAGATATTATTGCTAATGGTCACCCCTTTGCTCCTACACTCACCCCCTCCTCTCCTATATGTGGCCGGCCATTTATGGAAGCCTCATGGTAGAAGAAATGATATGATTCATTTTTGATATATTTCATAGTTCAATTGATCAATCAAAAAGGCAACTTCATTAACCGTTCATCCATGGTTTTGGATGAAACAAGACAAAATATTCTACTCATTCTCTAGATCAATCTTGGACATGTCGGCTAGCAAACTTCATGTTCGAGTTGTCTCGGTATAGAGACGGGAGCCCGTTTAAAGATCCGTTCACGTGGTGCCACCTGGACAAGGAGACCGGAGATCGAGCGAGATCGCAGATGCCACAAAGGAGCGTGGGATGATGGCTAAAGAACGAAGGACTCGGATCGTTCGGTATAGCCTTTCTACCCACTTTGTAGTTTGTTAGTTTAGCGTTAATGGCAAGATCCGGGTTATAGTATGCGATAGCGCCAATTATAAAAGTTTTTGTTCCGCGTTTGGGGTCAGAATGACGGCCGGGGCGCTACCGTAGACTTACATGGTATCAAAGTCATGCCATTAAGCTTTACTAACTTATTCTAACGCGTTTAAAATATCGATCGAACGGAATTTCGAAAACCGCATTTTTCTGTGTAAAGTTTCTGTCGATTTTAAAAACTGGTCTAAAAATCATTTTGAGCATCTCAGAAAATCGAGCAGGCTTTTTTAAGAGTACTGAAGAAATTTGGTTGACTGAATCCACTGTAACGCCGCGGAACCGCCGCTCAAACCATGGTTTGGCCGCGGTTCCGCGGTCAGTTAGTGGCTACAGTGCACCAAAATTCTTCTGGGGCTCTTTCATGGGAAATTGTGGTTTCTAGAATATTTCTTTTAGGCCCAGATTTTGTTTGTGTACTGCAGATGTACGTGGGGCCCACTTCGGGAAGTTTTGTCGATCGAAATTTTAAACTTGTTAGTTTACAATACTTACATTATATCTCCGACCGTGAATGTCATTCGAGCGGTAAATTGCGTCTAATTGCTATAGTTCTTTTAGACGGATTTGCGAACGCGACATTCACGTTGATGTTCTGTGTTGTGTTGTGATGTTGCGGATTTGTCGTGGTGGATAGCAGTGTGCAATGGTAGTGCAGTTTGAACTTATTTGTACATTTGATATTGCGGGGCGAGCGTCCAACATGTGGACTGCCGTCACTGCCTGTTTGTATAATATTCTTTTGGGGCACGACCGGGCTGAGGTCGATGTACCCGTTGTATATATTTTTCATTTCTGTACTAGGTTTTACCCCGCGACGGAATGCACGGATAGCCGGGTTCTGGAGGGCAACGGGTCCGCATCTCATGACTTTGAGAGGCAGAGGGGCCTCACTCTAGAATTGGCAGACTATTCGCCGCACTCGTAGGGGGTACAGGTTGATCCAAGGAGGGGTGCTCAAGTTACAGGATTCCGTGAAGTGCAGGGTGGTCCATTCATTTTGCTGTAGGGGGCTGCCTCGCTTCAGGTTTTGGCGGGTAACTTGCCGCACCCGTAGGGGTCTAGGTTTCATTGCACAGGCTATCCATACGACCAGGGGAACGTCGGGTTTCAGCAGCGGCTCTATGAAAACCGGGGATCCCAGATTATCTGTATTGTTCTGTGATGCTTATTACTTTTCTGTAATGTTGCATATTATCACGCCTGGAGCGATTATTGTATATTGGTATATATACTAGTAGATGTTGTATATGTTTTACTCTGCGCTAGTCCAGTCCCCGCTCTGTCGTTAGTTAAGTAACCTAACGGGTGATGACGGGACCCAGTGACGAATGCGGATGGCATATACGTACATTTTATTTTCGTTCTTTTCTGGTGTGATTAATTGATGGGACTGCGTTGATTCTGATCAATGCAAAGGAAAACAAACCTGTTTGGATGTTGTTGGAACAGTTTTAAAAAGTGTTATTACAAAGACGTTTCCTTTTGTTTTGCACAGTGGTATTCTGTTGGAATATCCTGCACCTCATTCGACGAGTCAAGGGCCGAGATCCCTTCACCGGGAGTGACCTCTTGAACAGAAGTTTGCGTCAGGGTAATAACTTCACTATAGTCGATTACACGTTGCTTTGCATCGCGGTATTCAGTTGGAATATCTTACACCTCATTCGACGAGGAAAGAGCCGAGATCCCTTCACTGGGAGTGACCTCTTTAGCAAAGGTTTTCGCCACTATATTTTTATAAAAACCTATCAGGTTCCTTCAACGAGATCAAGTTCATTACGTTAAAGGTTTTTCACCAAAAACCAGCCATGGCCCTCCGTCGTTTCAGACGGTAGCACGTAGTATTCATGCTATGTTTGTTGGCCTTCGTCAAGGCATAGTGGATGGTAGCTGCTTGTTACTGTTCTGTTGCATAGATAGATGAGTTGGTTTGGAACAGTCGTATTACCTTGTTGGCCTTTGTCAAGGGTATGTACGGGTGGGTTCGAATTAACAAGATAATAACGGGTAGAACTTGACATGTAACTTATGATTTGTTGACCTTCGTCAAGGTCATAAGAACATGGGGTAAAAAAAATCACATCGGGAGTTTCTAAAGAAACTGAAACTTGCCAGGCATGCGTATAACGTGAGTGGATTCCATCACGTTATCATGCGATGAGAGTTGGATCCCGATTCCCACTGATGAGTTAGTTTACTCTTCGGGTGATCCCGATTGATTCTTCTTTCAGGTTTGGAGAAGAATTTGACAGTACAGTGGGGGTTTCCTGATTAGATAAAGTAATAACCATTCTGATCTAGGTTATAGTGCACACAGAGTGTTTCTTTTCTCTCTTTTTTTGGCAGCGACCTTTGACCGACCCTAGACCATAACTCAGTGACCAAGTTGACTGAACCTTCTTAAAATACTGGCTTTTGGATTGTCTGAGTTGCATAAGTCATTGCCGCTCCTTCTTTTACCCTTTGCATTTCTCAGAACACTCCGTATTACTACGGACATCCACTTCCATTGGATAGATCCATCGTATGGTTATATACGAACTCGAAGGGACTTCTTCGAGGATGGATCCAGGTTCAGGAGAAATAGAATTGGTTTATTCAGTTGTCTTTTATCATCACCTTCTCTCAGGCTGCGAGGGCTCCTTAGTTTAGGAGAGTACACCTATTACGCTTATTGGATAGTCTTCTTCCAAACCATAGGCAGGTGCCGAAAGGTAGGGAATGAAGAAAACCAATTAGCCTAAGTAGGGTATACAGAAGGTAATTGTAGGGTGTTTTTCGTCACCCCATTGAGATGGGAATACGAGCGCGCTTGTCAGGCGTATACTACAGATTCCCCCTGCCTAGGGTAGGCCGGGGTTTATTGATTGTGGGGATCCAAGTCTCCGGCAGCCGCGGACTAAGCTGCCGTTAATTACCCCTCGCCTTTGAGGCGAGGGAACCTCCGATTAACGGGTTAAAATGGTCATGCGAACTCAATGTGCAGTGTACGTGTGTTGTGTTTTGAAAGGGAGGTATGGATATATCGGGAGCTACGCAGAGTTTCTACGGGGGTCCCGCTACCCGGATAGCGGGCTGGGGGTCAAGAGGGCTAGCAGCCCCCTTGCGGGGAGCGGGGCAGCGCCCCGTTAGAAATTTTTTTCTAACAGGGACAGTGTCGTGGAGTATGTGTGTGTGTAAATATGTATACATATGTACATATATATATATATATATATATATGTATGTATACATGTGTTGTCACGCCCCGCTTCCCAGAGTACGCAAGATTGGGCACGTGACATAGCCAACCATGCTACCTGTGGGTAGGAAGTATCCATCCACAGTCACATTACGGCTGTAGAGATATCAAGAACAAGATAAAACTATCTAAAACACATGTCCAAATCCAGAATAACAAGAGTCAACGATAAATAAATGCGGAACCAAATGATCCAATACAATAATAGAAAAGTATGTCCCATAATGCGGGCTCATATCTGGAAATAAAATGCGGGAAATAAAACTAACCACTACAAGACTCACAACTCAGCCTGCTGGCTGAAGTACTCCTGCTCGGACAGCGACAGTGGTAAAGGATCTGGGCCATGCAAAACCCAGACGTCAGCGCGTCATGTCAACCAATAATATAATATGAACAGTGTAATAAGCAATGCAGAAATAAACATGAATAAAGCAATAGTATGAAACAAGCAGTGCAGGGTAGTGTGCAGTGGGTAACTAAACTGTCCTATCGGGTTTCCTATTCTAAAGTCTTTGAAATCAATTCGAGTAATCCTCCATGTAACTCAAAGGATATGCCCCGTTACCCCCCGGGACCACGGATCAGGAAGATGGGAACCAATAATGGTTCTGTCCCGTTGCCCCCCGGGACCACGGATCAGGAAATATAAGAGTCACGAATGGCTCTGTCCCGTTACCCCCCGGGACCACGGATCAAGTAATACCCTTTTAAGTTACACTTTAGATTACCCTTTTGATTTCCCCATACCCCCAGGTTATATGTGTCAGGTCAGGTATTCAGTAGTCAAGGATTAATGCCAACACAGGATCAGGTAACAGGTCAGGTTTGTCTGGATAGACAACAAGAATGGTCCATGAGGACTCCATGTCAGGTTTGTTGGCATTAGGCATGAGATCAGGTAACAGGTCAGGTCATGGTACATCAGGTCAAGTCGATAGTAAAGGGTACCATGTCAGGTGCATCGGTATATATGTATCATGTGTAGCAAGGTCAGGTCAAGATGTAACAAAATCGAGGGTGTGCTCGCAACAGATGTATAATCGAACATGGATTAACAGCAGGAAATAAGTAATAACCTAAACAACAATAAGCAGTTCATTTAATCACAATAGTGCAATACCGTTACTTCCATATCTGACTGTAATAAAACTACCGGTGTAAAGGCTATCATCCATAAACAGTAAAATGTGGTTAAAGGGTAAACTTCGTTATTAGGGTTTAAGTGGCAAACTGTAATTTTAGGTTAACCGTGATATGATATATGTCATATTGCGACCAAATGAGAAAATAATTATTCCGAGTTAAGTTTTGCAGGTTTTACGAGTCAAAACATATATAATTGTATAGTATAGCATGTAGCAAGTGATACTTGCCTCGACGGTTCGCGAACCTGGAAAAAACGGACGTAACGTCGGCGGAAAAACACGCGACGGACGCACGGTTCACGGATCGAACCCAAACAACGAACAGTGGGACCACGCGGATCGGGGTACCTCGTGGGATTGCAAAGGTTACGACAGCGACGGAGTCGACGGCGATGGGGCGCCGGCGAGGAAGCTGCGGCGTAGGCTAGGGCTGCGTTTGCTGGAGGAGGAAGAAGGTGAGGAGGGAGAGGAGGTGGTCGGGTCTGGTGTGCAGGTGAAGAGGAGGTGGTCGGCGGTGGCGCAGGTGACAACGACGAGGGTCAACGGCGGCGTTTCCGGCCAACCAGAGAAGGTGCGGGGGTTGCTGTTGGGTCCCTGTTGCGGCGCCGGGCACACGGGAGAAGGAGGAGGGTGTCGAGGTCGGAAAGAGGGGCGAAGGGGAAGGTGCTGGCGTCGTCGGCGACGAGTTGCGGCGGCGACGGCGAGCAGCGATGGGTGCAGGTGGCGCGGCTACGGCGTAGGTGCACAGGGACGTGGGGAGAGGAGGAAGGAGGGCTATGGTTGAGACGAGGATGATGGTGGTGGTGGCGTCGGCGTTGGGCTGCGGCGGCGACGGGCACGGTGGCTGGGCTAGGGTTCGCGATGGGGTTCTCGTGAGGGTTCTGGGAAAACAAATGAAGAAGACGAGGATAATATAGGGGATAGAGAGAGAGAGGGTTAGAGAGAGAGAGAGATAGGGAAAATTAGAGAGAGAGAGACGAGAGATGGAGAGAGAAAGAGAAAGAGAGAGGGATTAAAGGAGGGGGGCCCACGAGGTTTAAGCCAAGCCTCGTGATTGGCTAGAGATTTCTTTGGTTAACAGATTAGATTTAACAGTAAAGATATGCGTATAACTAAAATATTATATAGTTTAAATATTATACTAATTTAGGATTTTGGCGCTAAATGAAACATTTCCAAATCGCGCCCGGGTTGGGTCCAAAATTTCGAAATTCAAATAATAGAATTTTAAGCGGGTTCCAAATTTTAAAATGAAATGTTTTATGATTAAAAAGCATGCCCCCAAGTCGGACATCTGCGCGCGCGCGTAGTCGTCCAAACTCGCCCGTTTCACCGAACGGGATGAGAACTCGACGCACGGACGCTACCACGCGCTAGGGGTGACGAGTAGGCCAATAATGATATTTTTAATTTCATTTTAGGTGCTAAATTTTGTTATATGCAAAAATGACTTAGCCAGTTAAAATTTTGCAGTAAGTGTAGGGTTCCTAGGCACTCTCAAGAGGTCTCACAAGGCATCAACCATGCCAATTTCAAAAAATCTAGATGCCGAGAAACCCGACTACGGATCGTCGGCTAGATGTTTAGGCGAAACAGAAACTAGTTAACAACATAACTAAAGTTTAAACGGAAATACAACCTTTGTAGATCCGGTGCTCCACCTCCACGGCTCCGCAATGAAGTCCTCTCCGCTGTCCAAATCGAACCATGACTCTCACGGTGGTTTCATCGGAGAAAAGACCGGGCTAGGTCGTCGACAACGTGCCGAAGATGATCTACGTCGAGGCATCACTAGATCAAGCTCCACCTTCACCAAGCCTTGAAAACTTGTGAAGGAAACACACTCTACTACTTGGCAAGAGGTAGAGGATGAAGAAATAGAAAGTGGGTAGACTTTAGAATTGGATTTCTCACTCTTCTTCATCAATCACCATTGATGAATAAAGCTTTCTTCAAGTGGTCAAGAAGAAGAAGAAGATGAATAATGTTATGATAAGAATTAAAGAATAGAAAAGAATATCAATTCTTATCATAAGCAAACCATGGTTAGGTGTAGAGAATTAACAAGGGTTAGTGAATGGTTGGGTTAAGACATGAAGACAAAATGGTCACTTTGGTCAAACCTTCATGAAGGTTCATCTTTGAAAGCAACCTTTTTGTTTTCGTTTCTCTTTTTCTTTTTGTCAAAACAAAATAAATAAAGGCATAAGTAAATCAAATGAAACCCTAACCATTAACTAACCATGGTTTAATCATACACCTAATCAAGTTAGCATGTATCACCAAACATGATACAATCATGTGCACAAAAGTATATCACATATACAACTTGCACAAATCAAGTGAGAAAATCCATTTAAAGTGAACCAATACTAGTTAATGCAAAGTAATATATCAAATATATAATTATACATTAAATCAACACTTGATTTAACGATCCGGTCGTATCGCATATAACCGACTAGTATCCAATGTATCGGCTTATCGAATCAATCCTTGATTCGATAACTAGGTTATATCGCATACAACCATTCGATACATTCATCGCGAGAATAGAATACGGTATCACATACACGCATTATTCTCGGTCCCGCACATATCTCATATGCGCTCCTATTTCGTTTCGCTTGAGCCGGGAAACCTCTGTGTAGGACTCTAAAGACTCGTCAATACGCCGGCAGCAGGTGATGATCATATCAAACACCCACAAGCCGCAAGCGGTCTGCTAAACGTAACGGCCACCCGGGTATTGAGCGATCAGAAGATCGACGAGCAAGCCCGCTCACACTCCAGTGAATCCAACCAGTAACACTACCGTACAGTCCGGTCTCGTCGTCTGATATGTCGCATATCTCGCCTAGGGGTGGTAAACGTCAGACCCCAATAGCTCGATAAGTCGTGTCGATGTGAGGTCTATAACAGTTCGAGAAACTACAGGTAACACTTACGAGTAAATCTCAGCAACCATGGCCAGGGATTTCCTGTTATAGCCAATCGAACACAGCGCAACATCAACTCCCTATACCGGGAGAGACGAATCCCCTCCTATCGCTCATTGCCTCCATGTGATTCGGGACTGTACCCAAAAACCACCGTTTTGCACGCCCTCTTGGACGTGGTAAGATGGAAATCAAAGCACAGTGGGAACCACACAAGACTCTATGACGATCTCGGGTCAACAGACTACTCTGTACCAGTGTCACCAGAGAACTGCCATCTGACGTAAGGTATAATACCATCTGGGAGTTCTCGGCGAGTCCGTCCAGTGTACCCAGTCTCTACTGAGCACCCGTATATCTCCTCTGATGTCAAATACCAATGGATATGGGATCATCCATCGCCCATCTGTATGGGTCGAGAAGGTATACGCTAGTCTACTCTGGTATATCGATGCCCCATCTCGATACACCCACGACTAGGGACTTTGAAGGATATACTTATGGACTACCATGTCCCCACTAGTATGATCCGCATCATAGTCCAGGTAGTCAAATACACATCCTAAGGGCTTTACCAACATGTAATAGAGAGACAATCTTTGTACACGTTAAGGTAAAGAGCAACCAGATAGCATACTATCATGTCGAGCAAGAAAGTCCTCCCTATATATGTCCCAGCATCCACTACAATATACATCCAATGTACAGTAATGGCCTCTAGGGCATACATATAACTAACAGTAAGACCCAAACAAGCAAGATAAATGAAATGAGCAATGTCAAACACTCAGCCAGTAACAGAAATAGTAGTATTGGGCTCGGTTGTTACATCATACCCAACTACAAAAAGAATTTCGTCCTCGAAATTCTAAGAGTACAAGATAGTAAACTACAGGAAAAGGTGAGGAAACTTCTGCCGGATCTCGTCTTCTCGCTCCCACGTGGACTCTCCATGCGATCGATTACCCAAGGAAACTAGCACAAGGGGGATAACCTTGTTCTTAAGAACCTTTTCCCTACGATCCATGATTTCAACCGGTCGCTCCTCAAAAGTTAGGTCCTCGCGTACAGTTAACTCCGAATGATCCAAGACGTGTGTTTCATCTCGAACATACCTTCGTAGTTAAGATACATGAAACACCTCGTGCACACCTGCCAAGGACTGTGGTAACGCCAAACGGTACGCTACCTCTCCAACGCGCTCCAATATCTCGAAGGGTCCAACGAATCGAGGACTAAGCTTTCCTCGACTCCCAAAACGAATTACTCCTCTAGTCGGTGATATCTTCAAGAATACCAAATCACCCATGGCGAACTCTAGAGGTCTTCTTGACGTGTCAGCCCAACTTTTCTGTCTGTCTTGAGCTGCCTTCATATGCTTTCTGATGGCGTTAACCTTCTCAACGGTCTGTACTACCAAATCTGATCCCAATAATCTTCGTTCACCAACATCATCCCAACAAACGGTGTGAACGACACTTACGACCATACAAAGCTTCAAACGGAGCCATCTGGATAGTTGCTAGGAAACTATTGTTGTAAGAAAACTCCACCAAGTGTAGATGATCCTCCCATGAACCCTTAAAGTCCAACATGCATGCTCTCAACATGTCTTCAAGAGTTTGGATCGTTCTCTCCGACTGACCATCAGTTTGAGGATGATAAGCTGTGCTAAACTTCAATCGAGTCCCCAAACTTTCCTGTAAGCTCCTCCAGAAGTGTGATAAGAACCGAGTGTCCCGATCGGACACAATACTCACCGGTACGCCATGCAATCTTACAATCTCCTGCATGTACCGTTCTGCCAAAGTCTCCGTTGATTGACCAACCCAGAAAGGAATAAAGTGAGCTGCCTTGATCAACCGATCCACAATTACCCATACCGCATTGTTGCCTTTTGGACTCCGCGGTAAAGCCGTCACGAAATCCATGGTTATATGTTCCCACTTCCACTGAGGAATCGGAAGTGGTTGCAATAAACCAGCAACCCTTTGGTGTTCAGCCTTGACTTGCTGACATACCAAGCACTTAGCCACGAAGCGAGCAATCTCCCGTTTCATGCCTTCCCACCAGAAATGCTGTCGAATATCTCGGTACATCTTTGTACCTCCTGGATGTACAGAGTAAGCTGAACTGTATGCCTCCTTCATAAGCTCTTCACGCACATCTCCCTTTGGCACACACACACGGCTACCATACCTCAACGAACCATCTTCGTGGACCAGTAAATCTGTTCGTAGTCCGGCTTCAACCTGCTCTCGAAACTTTTGCAGTCTAGTATCCTGCGATTGTGCCGCTTTAATCTTCTCAACTAAGGACGACTGTACTTGCAACTGCATCAACTGTCCCGTAGAATGTGGTAGCACAACCTCCAAGTCAAATCTTCGAAAATCCGCAATGATCTCCCTCTGCGAAGTCAATACCTGAATCGCTGGTAACCGACTAAGCGCATCAGGCACGACGTTAACTTTTCCCGGATGGTACTTAAGATCAAGGTCGTAGTCGGCCATCAGCTCCAACCATCTACATTGCTTCATGTTCAACTCTTTCTGAGTGAACACATACTTCAAACTCTTGTGATCTGTAAAAACTTCGACTCTCTCACCCAAAAGGTAGTGTCTCCAAATCTTTAAAGCGAAGATCACAGCTGCAAGCTCCAAGTCATGAGTCGGATAATTATTCTCATGGGTCTTTAATTGTATAGATGCATACGCTACAACATTCCCTTTCTGCATCAAAACACATCCCAATCCTTTTCCAGATACGTCGTTGTGAATCACCAGTCCTCCGGAATTGTCTGGTACGGTCAGGATAGGGGCGGTTATCAACTTCTGCTTCAACATCTCGAAAGCCAATGCACATTTGTCCGTCCATACAAAAGGTACTTCCTTACGCGTCAGCTTGGTCAACGGTTCTGCTAAACGAGCGAAGTTCTCCCCCAATCTCCTGTAGTATCCGGCTAAACCAAGGAAACTTCTTATCTCAGCCACATTTCTTGGAATAGGCCAATCTCGAACTGCTGCAATCTTTTCGGGATCGACGGCGATTCCATCGCCCGACACAACATGCCCCAGAAACTTCACTTCTTCCAGCCAAAATTCGCACTTACTCATCTTCGCATACAATTTCTCCTGTATCAGTGTCTGCAGTGCGATCTTCAGATGCTCAGCATGCTCCTCCGAACTCTTCGAGTAAACCAGAATATCGTCGATGAATACCACAATAAACTGGTCCAAGAATGGTGAAAAGATTCGGTTCATCAAGTCCATAAACACCGCCGGCGCATTAGTTACTTCGAAGGGCATCACTAGATACTCGTAGTGTCCATACCGAGTTCGAAACGCCGTCTTGCAAATATCTTCTGCTTTCACTCGGACCTGATGGTATCCGGATCGCAAATCCAGTTTTGAGAATACCCTTGCACCACTAAGTTGCTCAAAAAGTTCTCTAATGCGAGGGATCGGGTACTTGTTCTTAATAGTCACCCGGTTTAATTCTCTAAAATCGATGCACATCCTTCTCGTGCCATCTTTCTTCTTTACGAGAAGAACTGGAGCTCCCCAAGGCGAGTTGCTGCTTCGAATCCAACCCTTTTCAAGCAATTCAGCGACTTGCTTCTTAACTTCTTCCAATTCCACTGGTGCCATTGGATAATAAGCTTTAGATACTGGCGCTGCGCCAAGAATAAGGTCAATCGCGAACTCCACGTCTCGCTTCGGCGGTAAGCCCGAGATATTTTCAAATACGTCCATAAAGTCGCGAACAACTGCCGGCTCTTCATTACTACTAACTTCCATAGCTGCAAGAACACTGTTTGTCGGCCTAGCCCTAAACTCGACTGGCCCGACAGAACTGCTTTCCCCAGTGAAGGTAAACTCAGGATGTCCGGGAATCTGGAAAATTACCTTCCTTGCCCTACAGTCAATGTGGGCGTGGAAAGTGCCAAGAAAATCCATTCCCAAGACAACTTCATAGCTGCCCGTAGCTATTACCAAGAAATCTGCAAAGAGTTCCCGTCCGCACACAACAACTGTACAATCTCTACATTCCCTACTAGATATGATTTTCCCATTCCCAGTGTGTATGTCCCAAAAACTAGACAGGGTCGTGCAGGTAATCGAGTGTGTAGTTATAAACTTGGATGACATAAAACAATGGGATGCTCCGGAATCAAATAATGCCAATACGGGAAAACCATGAACGAGTAAAGTACCTGAAACCACTTCTCCTGATGCCTTAGCTTCCTCAGCTGTCAAGGTGAAAGCTCGAGCCTGATTAAGTCCCTGAGTCAGCTGTTTCTGCCCTTGGAACGGTCTCTGCGGAGCCTTCTGTATATCATCTTTCGTGCGAAGCTTCGACGGACAGGCACCAATTGCGTGATCAGCCGCTCCATAAACCAAACAAAGTCCCAGCTTCCTTCGACAATCCTTCTGCATGTGCCCGGGTAAACGGCAGTAGTCACAAATCACGCTCTTTCTTCGATCAACGACCACAGGCTTTTTCATGGGTGCTACACCACGACGGTCCACTGGAATACCTCTGCGCCCATGATCTCGGTTAGGTACAAATGCGGGCTTCCTGGCCGCAACTGCTGTCTGCTGCAGGTTCCCTTTCATTCCCGATAAACTCTATTGCTCCCGGGCTGCCGTAAGAACCTGTGAGAAAGTGGTCAAACCCAGGGAGACAATCTGCCTCTGGATGTCCACATCCAAACTGCGCATGAACCTTCGCGCCCTGTCTGCCTCGTTGGCGACTAAAGGTCCAGCGAAACGGCTGAGTCTCGTCCACTCCGCTGCATGTACGTCCACGGGTGCTCCACTTTGCCTCAGCCCAATAAATTTATCTTCCATTTCCTCCCGTGCAGTCCGCGGGAAGAATTTCTCCAGGAAACTCTTAGAGAAATCCGCCCAACCGATCGGCTTGGGCAAGCGGGTCTCCTCCACAAGCCACCACTCTCGGGCGTATCCACTAGCTGAATGCGCACCACATCAACTCTTTTGTCCTCTGGGATCTGTGCCGCAATCAGCAAATTCTCCGTGTCAACTAGCCACTGCTCGACTGGCAACGGCTCCTCCAGACCAGTGAAAGTAGTAGGACCCAAACGTCTGAAATCTGCCACGGTCCCTACCCGGTCGACTGGTTTCGCTCCAGCGTTGTTTACAGACTGCCGAATGGTCTGCAAACCCTCCTGAAATAAATCTGCTTGCTGCTGGATCAGCTCAGTATGCCTCTTCTGATTTTCCAGCATTCCACGTATCACTCCCAACATGGCGGCTTCATCCACGCGCCTCTGATACGTCTTGAAATTCTTATCTGCCATATTCCTGAAATCAAAACACCCAACATTAGCATGATGATAGATTCAATATATAAATCAAGGCTAGAACTCTAAGATACTTAAATAGAGTACCGCATTGTAACTATGCCGCGGTATCATAGCCACAATTACTTAACCCCACCCAAGTCGCCTAAGTCCTAGAGATAACAAGAAATCAGGTTTTCGAGTTGACATGCAAAGTAAGTTTGCATGTCGATATAATCAGGAAGAACGTGATTCAAGAATGGTAAAACGGTCAAGGTGGTAGGACATGTTTCCTAAGCACGGGTATTCTGATTCGTGTATCGGGTACAATACCCAACTACAAAAGAATCAACCCAACTAACCTATGGCTCTGATACCAAAAGAACCATGTCACGCCCCGCTTCCCAGAGTACGCAAGATTGGGCACGTGACATAGCCAACCATGCTACCTGTGGGCAGGAAGTATCTATCCATAGTCACATTACGGCTGTAGAGATATCAAGAACAAGATAAAACTATCTAAAACACATGTCCAAATCCAGAATAACAAGAGTCAACGATAAATAAATGCGGAACCAAATGATCCAATACAATAATAGAAAAGTATGTCCCATAATGCGGGCTCACATCTGGAAATAAAATGCGGGAAATAAAACTAACCACTACAAGACTCACAACTCAGCCTGCTGGATGAAGTACTCCTGCTCGGACAGCGACAGTGGTAAAGGATCTGGGCCATGCAAAACCCAGACGTCAGCGCGTCATGTCAACCAATAATATAATATGAACAGTGTAATAAGCAATGCAGAAATAAACATGAATAAAGCAATAGTATGAAACAAGCAGTGCAGGGTAGTGTGCAGTGGGTAACTAAACTGTCCTATCGGGTTTCCTATTCTAAAGTCTTTGAAATCAATTCGAGTAATCCTCCATGTAACTCAAAGGATATGCCCCGTTACCCCCCGGGACCACGGATCAGGAAGATGGGAACCAATAATGGTTCTGTCCCGTTGTCCCCCGGGACCACGGATCAGAAAATGTAAGAGTCACGAATGGCTCTGTCCCGTTACCCCCCGGGACCACGGATCAAGTAATACCCTTTTAAGTTACACTTTAGATTACCCTTTTGATTTCCCCATACCCCCAGGTTATATGTGTCAGGTCAGGTATTCAGTAGTCAAGGATTAATGCCAATACAGGATCAGGTAACAGGTCAGGTTTGTCTGGATAGACAACAAGAATAGTCCATGAGGACTCCATATCAGGTTTGTTGGCATTAGGCATGAGATCAGGTAACAGGTCAGGTCATGGTATATCAGGTCAAGTCGATAGTAAAGGGTACCATGTCAGGTGCATCGGTATATATGTATCATGTGTAGCAAGGTCAGGTCAAGATGTAACAAAATCGAGGGTGTGCTCACAACAGATGTATAATCGAACATGGATTAACAGCAGGAAATAAGTAATAACCTAAACAACAATAAGCAGTTCATTTAATCACAATAGTGCAATACCGTTACTTCCATATCTGACTGTAATAGAACTACCGGTGTAAAGGCTATCATCCATAAACAGTAAAATGTGGTTAACGGGTAAACTTCGTTATTAGGGTTTAAGTGGCAAACTGTAATTTTAGGTTAACCGTGATATGATATATGTCATATTGCGACCAAATGAGAAAATAACTATTCCAAGTTAAGTTTTGCAGGTTTTACGAGTCAAAACATATATAATTGTATAGTATAGCATGTAGCAAGTGATACTTGCCTCGACGGTTCGCGAACCGGGAAAAAACGGACGTAACGTCGGCGGAAAAAAACACGCGACGGACGCACGGTTCACGGATCGAACCCAAACAACGAACAGTGGGACCACGCGGATCGGGGTACCTCGTGGGATTGCAAAGGTTGCGACAGCGACGGGGTCGACGGCGATGGGGCGCCGGCGAGGAAGCTGCGGCGTAGGCTAGGGCTGCGGTTGCTGGAGGAGGAAGAAGGTGAGGAGGGAGAGGAGGTGGTCGGGTCTGGTGTGCAGGTGAAGAGGAGGTGGTCGGCGGTGGCGCGGGTGACGACGACGAGGGTCAACGGCGGCGTTTCCGGCCAATCAGAGAAGGTGCGGGGGTTGCTGTTGGGTCCCTGTTGCGGCGCCGGGCACACGGGAGAAGGAGGAGGGTGTCGAGGTCGGAAAGAGGGGCGAAGGGGAAGGTGCTGGCGTCATCGGCGACGAGTTGCGGCGGCGACGGCGAGCAGCGATGGGTGCAGGTGGCGCGGCTACGGCGTAGGTGCACGGGGACGTGGGGAGAGGAGGAAGGAGGGCTGTGGTTGAGACGAGGATGATGGTGGTGGTGGCGTCGGCGTTGGGCTGCGGCGGCGACGGGCACGGTGGCTGGGCTAGGGTTCGCGATGGGGTTCTCGTGAGGGTTCTGGGAAAACAAATGAAGAAGACGAGGATAATATAGGGGATAGAGAGAGAGAGGGTTAGAGAGAGAGAGAGATAGGGAAAATTAGAGAGAGAGAGAGAGACGAGAGATGGAGAGAGAAAGAGAAAGAGAGAGGGATTAAAGGAGGGGGGCCCACGAGGTTTAAGCCAAGCCTCGTGATTGGCCAGAGATTTCTTTGGTTAACAGATTAGATTTAACAGTAAAGATATGCGTATAACTAAAATATTATATGGTTTAAATATTATACTAATTTAGGATTTTGGCGCTAAATGAAACATTTTCAAATCGCGCCCGGGTTGGGTCCAAAATTTCGAAATTCAAATAATAGAATTTTAAGCGGGTTCCAAATTTTAAAATGAAATGTTTTATGATTAAAAAGCATGCCCCCAAGTCGGACATCTGCGCGCGCGCGTAGTCGTCCAAACTCGCCCGTTTCACCGAACGGGATGAGAACTCGACGCACGGACGCTACCACGCGGGTAGGGGTGACGAGTAGGCCAATATAGATATTTTTAATTTCATTTTAGGTGCTAAAATTTGTTATATGCAAAAATGACTTAGCCAGTTAAAATTTTGCAGCAAGACCCAAACAAGCAAGATAAATGAAATGAGCAATGTCAAACACTCAGCCAGTAACAGAAATAGTAATTTTGGGCTCGGGTGTTACATGTGTGTGTGTGTGTGTATAAAAGAAAGAGGGGGAAAAGGCATCCAAAGGATGCGTGGGGCAGCACCTTGGGCGTTGTGCGCCTAGGTGCTGTGCGCTCAGGCGCTAGAGTGCCACGTGTCGGCACGTGGGCGCTCTGCGCTGGAGCGCTGGGCGCTTGAGCGCAAGTGCACCACATGTCGGCACGGGGCGATTTGCGCTTGCGCTTAAGCGCAAGCGCGCCACGTGTCGACACGGGGGGCGGCTTGCACTCGAGCGCTTGCGCTGGAGGGCAGGCGCGCCACGTGTCGGCACCGGGGCGACTTGCGCTGGAGCGCAAGCGCGCCACGTGTCGGCACGAGGGCGACTTGCGCTCGAGCGCTTGTGCTGGAGCGCAAGCGCGCCATGTGTCGACACCGGGACGACTTGCGCTCGAGCTCTTGCGCTTGAGCGCAAGCGCGCCACGTGTCGGCACGTGGGTGCTCTGCGCTTGAGCGCCAGCGAGAAAAAGAGGCTTTTTGCCTAAAAAAGATTTCTCGAAAGAGAAATCAGAGAGGAGTTGGACTCCTGAGTGTGTTTTTGGGGTTAATGAAAGGGGTTCTTCTTCTTCCTCCTGTTGTTTGCTGGATCTTGAAGATCAAGAGATGTGAGATCTCAAAATCTCTCATTTTTGAGATCTGATGACAGATCCAAGTTCCCCTTTGTGGGTTCCGTGGTGAAAAACTATTTTGTTTTTGAAAAGGAAGAGTAAAACTCTTGATTAATTCAAAAGAAAGAAGAAGGTTTGAGACCTTCAAAAAAGGAGAAGAAATACAAACCCTAGGTTTTTGAGAGAATGAAAAGTTGTTTTTTTTTATTCATCATCATTTTGCCTCATATAGGCTTACACATTTACATATAGCCCCTTGGGCTTTACAAAATGGCATTTTGCCCATTTCATGGTTCATGTGCCATTTCTTTTTGCACATAAACCATGGGCTTACAAAAATTTGGCTTTATACCCATTTTGTTTACATTCATGCATAAAAAATTACATAAAAATTATTTATTACATGATTTCATTTTTGGCATGGGGAGGGTCGGCCGCTTCATGTTTCGGACTCGACCTGGGCATGGGCCCACTTGACCTGGGCTTGGGCCCACCTGGCTTGGGGTTGACCTTGACTTTGACTCGGTCAACCGGGATGTAAATTTTTACCCCAACAGTAATAACTAAAGACAAAATAAAGGGATTAGAAAGAGAGCAAAGTAAATTGCGACCGCTATCATTCACGACCAAACCGCGTACTTCATCGACACTCATATTTTACCTTTGCTTTTTTCCCCAGTTCGGGAGAAATATAATAAGGTATTATTCAGTTGTCTTTTATCATCACCTTCTTTCAAGTTGCGAGCACTCCTTGATTTAGGAGAGTACACCTATTATGCTTACTGGATAGTCTTCTTCCAAACCATAGGCTGATGCCGAACGGTAGGGAAGGAAGAAAACCACTTTGCCTAAAGGGGTGTACAGAAAGTAATGAATAAAGACAAATAAAGGGATTTGGAGATATGGCAAAGAAATATACGGTTACAGTCATGAATAGGATTATGGAAGAGGAATTACTAGGAATACCAGGATACCCCTACGAAACATTTTCATGTTTCAGTTTCACTGTACATTGTTAAAGGAAAACTGATTTTCCGATTAGATACTTACTCCAGGATATGTATTTACCAGGTATGATTCTCACATCTGTATGGTTTTACAGATGATGAGTGGGAGTAAGTTATTGGGAATAAGGTGATCGTCCTCATTATATCGGAATTCGTTGTAATTGGTGATACTTGAGGAAATCGCCTGGGTTTTTGCCGAACGGCATGTATTTGGTTTTGAGTATCCGTTGTTGTGCACCAATTTCAAAATAATATATCTGTACGTTTATTTTTATAAAGTGAGATATAACTTTTTGAAATTATGTCCATGACATTTACCTATATCAGTTGACGATTGGGTAAGGAGCATTGAACAGCGGATTAGTTCTTAACCATAAGTACAGTTTTCAACCTATGATGCACAGGTTTTGAGTTATTCAATTCAGGGGACTCATACAGAGTATTGTATGTTGTCCAGTGTCCATTAGGACAAAGGGGTTGGTCCTCGTACTATGTTCTGTTTACTTGTGACTTCTCTAGTTTTTAGACAAGTGTTTCGTAGAAATACAAGGTCTAAGTTTTGAGAAGTTGTGGGTATAGGAATAAAGTAGAGAACCAGATGTCGCAAGTATCGGGATTCTTCAAAGAGATCGAAGATGTCACGCCCCGCTTCCCAGAGTATGCTAAAATAGGCGCGTGACATAGCCAACCATGCTACCTGTGGATAGGAAAAATCCTTCCACAGTCACATTACGGCTGTAGAGATATCAAGAACAAGAAAGTAGACTAAACTATCTAGTACATGTCCATGAGCCAGAATAAATGATTCAAGTAATGATAATATGCGGAAGCAAAAATACAATAAATGAAACACCTGGAAGGTAAAACTGCATACCAGCAGGATCTTCACCGCTCAGTCTAACAGCGGCAATACTCCTGATCAGTCTGCAACAAAGGTAGAGGATCTGGGCCATGCAAAACCCAGACGTCAGCACGTCATAACATCAAGCAATATTATAAATACGGGTAGCAATACATGCAAGTATAATCATAAATGGTAAAGCAGGTGTAACAGCAATATAAATCAGGGCAGTAAAGGGTAGTGCGCAGTGAATAAACTAAACTGAGCTATTGGGTTATCTACTCTCAAGTCTTTGAAATCAATTTGATGAATCATCGATGTAACTCAATAGTATCCCGTGCGTGCCCGGGACCACGGTCAAGATTCTCGGGCTGAATCCGAGACGTGCCGCTAGGCAGTAGAAGGTAGCATGTACAGATGAGTGATGTCAGCATCATCACTCCGGGGCTGGCCTAGCCCGTAAGACTGATCAGAACAGATATCGAACTGTTGAGTTACAAGTCAGGTTTCATCATTGATTTCCCATACCCCCAAGCTATAGGTGTTCAAGTCAGGTATTCAGTAATCAAGAACTAATGCCAACACAGGATCAGGTAAAAGCAGGTTTGTCTGGATAGACAACAGGAACAGTCCGTGAGGACTACATGTCAGGTTTGTTGGCATTAGACACAAGATCAGGTAACAGGTCAAGCCATGGTACACCAGGTCAGGTCAAGTAGTGTACGGTACCATGTCGGGTCAAGTAATATGTGTGTAACAAGTCATGTCAGGATGTAAAAGATATCATGTGGGTGCTCATAATCTACTAACATAAACAAGATTATAAATGAACAAGCCTGAGTACTATCAGAACAACAAACTAGATCAGGTAATATGGTAAGCAAATAGGTACAGACTAAATTATATTGATGCACGGTTATCATTACTTAACTACAGTATACAAATATGGATGTTAGAATCATGTTAACATGCATTACATAATCTAGAGCTGCAATGATATGTAAAATAGGTTCAATAGATGCCATTATAACTAAAACAAGTCAAGGATGCACACGGGTGTCCAATAGAGTAAACTATACCATAAACTAGGTAATTATTTATTATGTGATTAAAATATAAACGTGGTTGATAGGTTTAATAAAGTAAATGCAACGGGTAGGTTTCAAGTTTTGAAACTAAAAAATGATATAACGTGACATCGAACATGTAAAAGGGAAATCATGGTATTAAAGTTAAACTACAGGTTAATGTGCCATCAAATGTATATATAATATATTAAGTAGCATGTAGCAAGTTTTACTTGCCTCAGAACAAAGGTCGAGATGCAGGCGGCCTGGTGCGATATGTCACGATACGGTGTGTGAAACGGCACGACACGGTACTGGGTCAAGTCGCGATCTGGTGCGCAGTCTGGGCACGCTCTGGTGCGCGGTCTGGACGCGATCTGATGCACGGCCTGGGCTTGGTGCTCTGGATCCGAGACGATGCGAGGGGATTACAACGGCGATGGGTCGTCGATGGCGACGATGCAAGGCAGGGGTTTTTCGGCGAGGCAGTGGGTTTCTTGGGTTCCTGAAGTCGGGGATCGGGCTTAGAGCAAGGAAACAGGTCTGGGTTGTGTTGTTCTGGGTTGTGGGCCAGAGGAAATGAGGAGAAGGTGGTGACTACGAGGGGTCTCCGGCGGTGGTCGACGTAGGCGAGGTGCAGGGACGAGGACAAAGGCAACGATGGGTGCAGTGTTGGGTTGTGGTGGTCGGCGACGTGCCTGGATGCTCGGGTGTAGGGAGGAAGGAGGCGAGGTGAGGGATGTGGAGTCGAGGCCGACGAGGGAGATCGGCGGCGAGGACGACGACGACGACGAATGCAGGGGGCAGGCGAGATGATGGGTTCCCGGGTTTGTGGGGGTTGCGGGTTTGCCGGGGAGACGAGAGGAGAGAGATGTGTGTTTGAGAAGGCGAGGTCGGAGATCGACGAGGGTGAGGCAGCGAGTGGCAAACGCGAGGACGATGGCTAGGGCTACGCGAGGAGGAGGCGGGGAGAACAGAAAAAAAAATGAAAGAAGGAGATGAGAGGAGAGAGAGAGAGAATTGCATGGGGTTTATTAAAATGAATATACAACATAAGTAAATGAAGGAGAGAGAGAGAGGTAGAGAGAGAGATGTGTCAGGAGAGAGAGAGAGAGAAATCGTGCAGTTAGAAAATATATTTTTTAGTTTAATATATATATATATATATATATAAATTTGTATAGATATAGATATTAAATATTTTAAATTTATCGAATATAATATTATAATACCAGTCCGTTTTGAGATTTGGCAAAATACAAACTTACTCCAAAACACGCCCGGGTCGGCTCTAAAAATTCAGATTTAAAATATGAAAAATATATGCGATAACCAAATTTCAAAATGAATGCTCGGGTAACGAAAATGCATACCCCCAAGAACGGATGCACGTACGTGCGCGTAGCCATCCAAACACGTCTGTTTCACTGAACGGGACGAGATCAAGATGCGCGGATGCTACCACGGGGTTAAGAGTATCATGCAGGCCATGTTATGAAATTTTAAATTATTTTACGTGACTTAAAATGTTATATGATAAAAGATACCATGCCAGATGAAATGTCAGTATGCGATAAAATTGAAAATGCACAAGTTTACATAACAAGTCAAGGTGATTCATAAATATGAATTAAACAAGTTTCAAGCAAGCGGGTCGGGTCGAATGCAATGTACAATGTAAAATACCATTCGCACCCAAAATACGATAAATCAAGAAAATACCACGAATAAATAAATACGAGGACTGGAATTGGTATAAATGAAATCGGGTGTTACATTATACCCAACTACAAAAAGAATTTAGTCCTCAAAATTCCAAGAACAAGAAAGGATAAACAATCAATAATTACAAGACTAGATGTGAACACTTCTGCCAGATTTCATCTTCTCGTTCCCAAGCTGATTCCCCTTGTGAGCGATTACTCCAAGAAACAAGTACAAGGATAACATTGTTCTTAAGAACCTTTCTTTTCGATCCACGATCGACACCGGTCGCTCTTCAAAAGTCAAATCTTCTCGTACAGTCAGCTCCGAATGATCCAACGCGTGTGTTTCATCTCGAACATTCTTACGGGGTTGAGATACGAGAAACACGTCATGACCATTCGCCAAGAATTGCGGTAACGCCAAACGATACGCCACTTCTCCAACACGCTCCAAAATCTCAGAAGATCCAACGAAACGGGAACTATGCTTTCCTCGACTCCCAAAACGAACAACTCCTCTAGTCGGTGATGTCTTCACAACACCAAATCACCAACCGCGAACTCCAGAGGTCTTCTCGATGTATCGGCACAACTCTTCTGTCGGTCTTGTGCTGCCTTCATATGATTCCGGATAGTGTTAACCTTCTCAACTGTTTGCACAACCAAATCTGGTCCCACAGTCTTCGTTCACCGACATCGTCCCAACAAACAGGTAAACAACACTTGCGACCATATAAAACCTCGAATGGAACCATCTGAATAGTCGCCTGGAAACTGTTGTTGTACGAAAACTCCACCAAATGTAGATGATCCTCCCATGAACCCTTGAAGTCTAACATGCAAGCTCTCAACATGTCTTCAAGAGTTTGGATCGTTCTCTCCGACTAGCCATCTGTTTGAGGATGATATGCTGTGCTAAACTTCAATCGAGTCCCCAAACTTTCCTGTAAGCTCCTCCAAAATGTGATAAGGAACGAGTGTCACGGTCGGACATAATGCTCACCGGTACTCCGTGCAATCTTCATATCTTCTGCATGTACCGCTCTGCCAAAGCTTCTGTTGATTGACCAACCCGAAAAGGAATGAAATGAGCTGCCTTGGTCAAACGATCAACAATCACCCAAACTGCATTGTTGCCTTTTGGACTCTGCGGTAGAGCTGTCACGAAATCCATGGTTATATGTTCTCACTTCCACTGAGGAATCGGAAGTGGTTGCAATAAACCAGCAACCCTTTGATGTTCAGCCTTAACTTGCTGACACACCAAGTACTTTGCCACAAAGCGGGCAATCTCCCGTTTCATGCCTTCTCACCAGAAATGCTGTCGTATATCTCGGTACAACTTCGTGCCTCCTGGATGTACGGAATACGCGGAACTGTGTGCCTCCTTCATAATTTCTTTGCGAATACCCCCCTTTGACGCACACAAACGGCTACCATCTCAACGAACTATCTTCATGGATCAATAAGTCCATTCGAAGTTCAGCTTCAACCTGTTCTCGAAACTTCCGCAACCTTGGGTCCTGCAATTGCGCTGCTGTAATATCCTCGATCAACGATGACTTTACTTGTAGCTGCATCAACTGTCCTGAAGAATGCGTTAGCACGATCTCCAACTCGGATCTCGAAAATCTTCAATAAATTCCTTCCGTACAGTCAACATCTGAATTGCTGGCAACCGACTAAGCGCATCCGGCACAACACTAACTCTCCCCGGATGGTACTCAAGATCAAGATCGTAGTCAGCCATCAGCTCCATCCATCTATGCCTCATATTAAGCTCTTTCTAAGTGAACACGTATTGTAGGCTTTTATGATCAGTGAAAACTTCGACCCCTTTCGTCCAAAAGTAGTGTCTCCAAGTTTTCAAAGCGAAAAACACCGCTGCTAGCTTCCAATCCATAAGTTGGGTAATTCTTCTCATGGGTCTTCCGCTGTCTCGACGCGTAAGCTACAACCTTCCCATGCTGCATCAAACACATCCAAATCCTTTTCCCAGATACGTCGCTATGAAACACCAATTCTCCGGAACCATCTGGTACGGTCAAAATAAGAGATTATCCATCCTTGCCTCAACGCCTCAAGGGCTGACACACACTTATCCGTCCACACCAATGGTACTTCCTTGCACGTAATCTTGGTCGAGGCTCAGCCAAACGAGCAAAATTCTCCACCCACCTTCTATGTATCCTGCAAGTCCAAGAAAACTTCTGATCTCTACAACTTTCTTCGGAATCGGCCACTCACGAACTGCTGCAATCTTCCTTGAGTAAACGGCGATTCCATCTCCAGCTACGATGTGCCCCAAAACTTTACTTCTTCAAGCCAAAACTCGCACTTACTCATCTTAGCATACAATCTTCCTTGCTTCAATGTCTGCAGTGCGATCTTCAAGTATTCTGCATGCTCTTCCTTGCTCCCTGAGTAGACCAGAATATCATCGATGATCACCACTATAAACTGGTCCAAGAACGGTGAAAGATTTGGTTCATCAAGTCCATAAATATCACCGGTGCATTCGTTACTCCGAAGGGCATCACTAAATACTCGCAATATCTATACTGAGGTCGGAACGCAGTCTTGCAAATATCTTCTGAATTAACTCGGACCTGATGATATCCGGATCGCAAATCCAACTTCGAGAATACCCTCGCGCCACAAAGTTATTCAATTAATTCACCAATGCGAGGGATCGGTTACTTGTTCTTAATAGTCTCCCGGTTTAATTCTCGATAATCGATGCGCATCCTCCTTGTGACATCATCTTCTTTACTAGAAGAACTGGAGCTCTCCAAAGTGAGTTGCTTCTGCAAATCCAACCCTTCTCAAGTAATTCGGCAACCTGCTTCCTGACTTCTTCCAACTCCACTGGTGCTATTGGATAATACGCCTATAAGATTGGCGCTGTACCAGAAACAAGATCAATCACGAACTCCACATCTCGTTTTGCAGTAAACCCGAGATGTCCTCGAACACGTCCTTGAATTCTTGAAATATAGCCGACGCTTCTTCCTTATCACTTCCATCGACGAAAGAACATTGTTTGTCGGCCTAGCCCTGAACTCGACTGGCCTGACAGAACTGCTTCCTCCAGCAAAACAAACTCCGGATGTCCGGGAATCTGGAGAATCACTTTCCTTTCCTTATAATCAATATGAGCGTGGAAAGTGCCGCGAAAAATCCATTCTCAAGACAACAACAAACAAAAGGGTGCACCAGAATTGAATAATTCTAATGCGGGAAAGAAGAACAAATAAGATATCGAGATGACTTCATCCAAAGTCAAGATACTGAAGAGAATTAAGCACGGTAAACATGATTCAAGCTGGCGATGGAACAATAACTGGTAAGCAATGAAACCGAGAGAAGTAAGGTAATATAATGATCATGGAATAGGGAAGTGGAACAAGACCAGGACTCCAAGTTACTCAAATAGAGTACCGCATTGTAACCATGCTGCAGTTCATGGGTACAATTACATAACTCCACTCAAGTCGCCCAAATCCTAGTATCAGAATCAAAGAACAGGGAGAAACAATAGAGAACCAAAAGGTTTCCAGCCGAGATGCAAAGTTGTTTGCATATCGTCAAGGACGAAGGATAAAAGAAAGATATGATTCAAGAATCACGATAACAAGATGGCAGGACATGTTCCTAATCACGAGTATTCTGATTCGTGTATTGGGTCCAATACCCAACTACAAAAGAATCACACTCGATTAACCTATATCATATGGCTCTGATACCAAAAGAACCATGTCACGCCCCGCTTCCCAGAGTACGCTAAAATAGGCGCGTGACATAGCCAACCATGCTACCTGTGGATAGGAAAAATCCTTCCACAGTCACATTACGGCTGTAGAGATATCAAGAACAGGAAAGTAGACTAAACTATCTAGTACATGTCCATGAGCCAGAATAAATGAGTCAAGAAATGATAATATGCGGAAGCAAAAATACAATAAATGAAACACCTGGAAGGTAAAACTGCATACCAGCAGGATCTTCACCGCTCAGTCTAACAGCGGCAATACTCCTGATCAGTCTGCAATAAAGGTAGAGAATCTAGGCCATGCAAAACCCAGACGTCAGCGCGTCATAACATCAAGCAATATTATAAATACGGGTAGCAATACATGCAAGTATAATCATAAATGGTAAAGCAGGTATAACAGCAATATAAATCAAGGCAGTAAAGGGTAGTGCGCAGTGAATAAACTAAACTGGTCTATTGGGTTATCTACTCTCAAGTCTTTGAAATCAATTTGCTGAATCATCGATGTAACTCAATAGTATCCCGTGCGTGCCCGGGACCACGGTCAAGATTCTCGGGTTGAATCCGAGACGTGCCGCTAGGCAGTAGAAGGTAGCATGTACAGATGAGTGATGTCAGCATCATCACTCCGGGGCTGGCCTAGCCCGTAAGACTGATCAGAACAGGTATCGAACTGTTGAGTTACAAGTCAGGTTTCATCATTGATTTCCCCATACCCCCAAGCTATAGGTGTTCAAGTCAGGTATTCAGTAATCAAGAACTAATGCCAACACAGGATCAGGTAAGAGCAGGTTTGTCTGGATAGACAACAGGAACGGTCCGTGAGGACTACATGTCAGGTTTGTTGGCATTAGACACAAGATCAGGTAACAGGTCAAGCTATGGTACATCAGGTCAGGTCAAGTAGTGTAGGGTACCATGTCGGGTCAAGTAATATGTGTGTAACAAGTCATGTCAGGGTGTAAAAGATATCATGTGGGTGCTCATAATCAACTAACATAAACAAGATTATAAATGAACAAGCCTGAGTACTATCAGAACAACAAACTAGATCAGGTAATATGGTAAGCAAATAGGTACAGACTAAATTATATCGATGCACGGTTATCATTACTTAACTACAGTATACAAATATGGATGTTAGAATCATGTTAACATGCATTACATAATCTAGAGCTGCAATGATATGTAAAATAGGTTCAATAGATGTCATTATAACTAAAACAAGTCAAGGATGCACACGGGTGTCCAATAGAGTAAACTATACCATAAACTAGGTAATTATTTATTATGTGATTAAAATATAAACGTGGTTGATAGGTTTAATAAAGTAAATGCAACGGGTAGGTTTCAAGTTTTGAAACTAAAAAATGATATAACGTGACATCGAACATGTAAAAAGGAAATCATGGTATTAAAGTTAAACTACAGGTTAATGTGCTATCAAATGTATATATAATATATTAAGTAGCATGTAGCAAGTTTTACTTGCCTCAGAACAAAGGTCGAGATGCAGGCGGCCTGGTGCGATATGTCACGATACGGTGTGTGAAACGGCACGACACGGTACTGGGTCTAGTCGCGATCTGGTGCGCGGTCTGGGCGCGGTCTGGACGCGATCTGGTGCGCGATCTGGACGTGATCTGATGCACGGCCTGGGCTTGGTGCTCTGGATCCGAGACGATGCGAGGGGATTACAACGGCGATGGGTCGTCAACGGCGACGATGCAAGGCAGGGGTTTTCTGGCGAGGCAGTGGGTTTCTTGGGTTCCTGAAGTCGGGGATCGGGCTTAGAGCAAGGAAACAGGCCTGGGTTGTGTTGTTCTGGGTTGTGGGCCAGAGGAAATGAGGAGAAGGTGGTGACTACGAGGGGTCGCCGGCGGTGGTCGACGCAGGCGAGGTGCAGGGACGGGGACAGAGGCAACGATGGGTGCAGTGTTGGGTTGTGGTGGTCGGTGACGTGCCTGGATGCTCGGGTGTAGGGAGGAAGGAGGCGAGTTGAGGAAGGTGGAGACGAGGCCGACGAGGGAGATCGGCGGCGAGGAGGACGACGACGACGAATGCAGGGGGCAGGCGAGATGATGGGTTCCCGGGTTTGTAGGGGTTGCGGGTTTGCCGGGGAGACGAGAGGAGAGAGAGGTGTGTTTGAGAAAGCGAGGTCAGAGATCGACGAGGGTGAGGCAGCGAGTGGCAAACGCGAGGGCGATGGCTAGGGCTACGCGAGGAGGCGGCGGGGAGAACAGAAAAAAAAATTGAAAGAAGGAGAGAGAGAGAGGTATAGAGAGAGATGTGTCAGGAGAGAGAGAGAGAGGTATAGAGAGAGATGTGTCAGGAGAGAGAGAGATCGTGCAGTTAGAAAATATATTTTTTAGTTTAATTTATATATATAAACGTGTATAGATATAGATATTAAATATTTTAAATTTATCGAATATAATATTATAATACCAGTCCGTTTTGAGATTTGGCAAAATACAAACTTACTCCAAAACACGCCCGGGTCGGGTCTAAAAATTCAGATTTAAAATATGAAAAATATATGCGATGACCAAATTTCAAAATGAATGCTCGGGTAACGAAAATGCATACCCCCAAGAACGGATGCACGTACGTGCGCGTAGCCATCCAAACACGTCCGTTTCACTGAACGGGACGAGATCAAGATGCGCGGATGCTACCACGGGGTTAAGGGTATCATGCAGGCCATGTTATGAAATTTTAAATTATTTCACGTGACTTAAAATGTTATATGATAAAAGATGTCATGCCAGATGAAATCCAGTATGCGATAAAGTTGAAAATGCACAAGTTTACATAACAAGTCAAGGTGGTTCATAAATATGAATTAAACAAGTTTCAAGCAAGCGGGTCGGGTCGAATGCAATGTACAATGTAAAATACCATTCGCACCCAAAATACGATAAATCAAGAAAATACCACAAATAAAGAAATACGAGGACTGGAATTGATATAAATGAACTCGGGTGTTATAGAAGATGTAGATTCTTGTGATTGGTATTCAGTTGATAGTAATGGTTTTGAGAAGCTTGTTTCTCTTTTAGGTTACACATAATTGGATGGATTCCTAAGTTGAGTAATGCTGATTAGCCTCTCTCCATTAAGTTGATATGCACTGAAGACGGCTGCATGATTAGAATCCGGTTCCAATTAAATAAGTGCCAAAGTTTCTATATTGGATATAGAATGGTTCATATCTTAACGATATTAAGATACGGAGAGTTGTCCAGTTTATGCTTAAAACCAGACTCTGCATAACTCAAGGCACGTTTCTGTAATGGCAGTTTGTGGGTTGACCCGGGCTATGTCGAAGGTTGACTTTCTACCATCTGAAAGATCAATAGTGATATTGTTCTAGACTCGCCACAGTTTTAGTAAAATGGATTTTTTTCAGAAAACAATAGTGGGGGTATGGTAGAACTGGAAGTGATTCCAGAACCGCAAACGGTTACGGAAAATTTAATAGGACCTAAAGATTCAATCAGGTTTGACATTCCATTAGCCACTCCGTAGATATGGTGGGTAATCTCTGGCACCCGAGAGGTACTCCGGTAGCCTCAAGGACGGTGACAGGGAGGTTCTTATTTACCCAGACTTGACACTACTGTTGTTCCAGACTATGAGACCCGGCAGGAGGTTAAGTATAGCGTCGTTCTAAAGTAGTTTTAGAAGTGCACGTGTATATTATTCTGCCAGAGGGTTGTTGTGGTCGGTGGGAGCAGCAGAAGTATAGTGGGCAAGTAGCTTATGTCTATTTATAGACTAAAGCAGATATAGCGGAGATAGATCATCTAATTTTGATATGACAGTCATGGTTTTGACTTCATCAGAATAGGGGATGGATCTGTTAAGAAGGTAGTAGGGTGTGATATCCTTGTATTTGGATAACATACATAGAGTAGGAAGTAAAATTCCTATACTACGATCGGTTATACTGTGGTCGTCACACAGTTGTTTCTCCACAAAGGATATGGATATAATATCTGACATTCTGGTTTCTAGATCTATGGTTTTAAATCTAGATTTGGGTAGTTTCCCAATATGTGTACTTTGACAGTATTCTAATAGTATTTTAGAATAGATGACTCCTGGCATGGTGGTGTACCTGCAGATGATGGAGTCACCCTCTCTAAAGGTGTCTTACAGACTAAAGGGGAGAGGGATGTGCATGATTGGCAGATCACTTGCTTAGGCAATTGAGTCAATCGTGAGATGTTAAGTACCACACCAGATGTTGTTTTTGCACTAGATGCGATAAGTTTATATTAATCCAATCCTGAAGAAACATAAGGAAGCATTTTTAGAACATAAGTGAATGTTCTACGGATTTGATGACGGCAGCCTCCTTTGGAGACGGTTATCATTCCAGGCTTCAAAGGTGATATGGATGACAGAGTGATTGTCAGAGTTATAATTTTCCCTCTGACGAGGGGCAGTATTATGGACAGGTGGTCCAAGAGGATACTGTGGGAGGCATGGTGCAGGATACTGATTAGGTTCAGTTATCGATACAGTCTAAGAAGTTTGGATTTGGAGTTCATTTATGAACTAGGTCCCATCAGATATCCAGACATATTCTAAGACATGTATTACTCAATTCGGGAGATGGCTTTTCTCCGCGAACTTGAGATTAAGAGAGACATAGAAAGAAACATCGGGGCGGATCCACTCGCTGAGGCTATTTCTCGAACACAAGAGTTTTACAAACGAGCTTTGTGAAACTGATTAGTAGAGGAGTTGGGTGTTCGGTATCACACGGGCTGTGAGTATGCGGCATCGCAATAATTAGCCTTAAGTGCAAGTGGGAGATTGTTGGATATAGTGCCCTCAAAGTCAATTATTAGATCGCAGGTACGTGATTGCAATGATTGAGGGAGGACATATACCGATAGGACAGTCTTACTCGAGATGATAGTATGCTATCTGGTTTGCCTTTATTAGTCGTGTACAGGTTCAGATGACTGATCACTATTACACGTTGATAGAGCCCTTAGGATCTTGCTTGACTACCAACAGTATGATGGCGATCATATACGTGAGAGTTGGGTAGTCTATAAGCACATCCTTAATTGTGGTCCCTAGTCGTGGGAGTTTCGAGATAGGGCATCGATACTCCGGAGTAGACTAGTGTATACAGTCGAGACCCTGACGAGGGGCGGTGGCCGGTCTCACAAGCCACTAGTGTTAGTTGGATCACCTAAGATGTATACAGGTGCTCATTGGGTTATGAGTACACCGGACAGGACTCGCCGGGAACCTGCTAGTTGGTATTTATACCTAGCGTCAGATAGCAGTTCCCTTGTAACATGTGTACAGGTTAGTTCATCGACCTGAGGTCGTCATTTGTCTCGTGTGAGTTCACACTGTGCTTTGATTTCTACCCTACCACGGCTCAAAGAAGTCGTGCAAACAGGTCTTTTTTGGGTACAGTCCCGAGCCACATGGAGGCAAGTGAGCGGATCGGCAGGGGATTCGTCTCTCCCGGTATTGGGGGTGAGATCGCGTTGTGTCTAGGAAAGCCATTACACCAAGTCCTTGGCCAAGGCAGGTGAGAATTACTGGTAAGTATTCCAGTAGTTTCTCAGGGTGTTCAGGGCTTGTCTCCGACACGACTTATACCGCTATTGGGGGTCTGACGTTACCAGCCCCCTAGGCCCGATATGCGATACTCATAGACGAACGGACCGGACTGTATGTATATTGTCACTGATAGGCTCAGTAGGGTTCCAGGATGAGTTCGCTCATCGGCTTCCCTTGAGGTCAGTACATGGACAGCCGTTACGCACAGCTAGTGCGCTGACGTGCTTGTGGTTAAACCCACTGCCAGGGTACTGACGAGTCATTAGAGTCCCCCACAGATAGTTTCCTAAGTTCGGGCGAAACGTTGTAGAGGCCGTATGGTTTTATGGCAGGGTTCGGAAAATGCACGTGCGTTTACGCACGTGTCATATTTCGGACAGATAATACTGGTGGGCTTTGGTTTAAGCCGGATCCGAGTATTATATTGTGTAGATATAATATCTTTGTCTCAGTTGCATTTGTATTCGGTCGTAATACAAATGCGGGTATGTATGTACAGTTACGGGGTTATCCTGAAATTCGTTTCGGGATCGCTTTTCGAAGTTGCCAGTTTTCCATCATCCGTCTTAAACATTCGGTTTAATACGGAATTATCTTTTTCTTTTGGATGAGTCATGAGGGTGAGTCATGAGGAAGCTTCTAGAATTGATGACTAGATTTCATGACTCATTGTTTTATTAAATGGTTGATGAAGTGTTTATGTGACTCATTGTTTGCATTAATTCCTTTTTGTATTTGCTTAAGATATTATTGCTAATGGTCACCCCTTTGCTCCTACACTCACCTCCTCCTCTCCTATATGTGGCCGGCCATTTATGGAAGCCCCATGGTAGAAGAAATGATATGATTCATTTTTGATATATTTCCTAGTTCAATTGATCAATCAAAAAGGCAACTTCATTAACCGTTCATCCATAGTTTTGGATGAAACGAGACAAAGTATTCTACTCATTCTCTACATCAATCTTGGACATGTCGGCTAGCAAACTTCATGTCCGAGTTGCCTCGGTATAGAGTCGGGAGCCCGTTTAAAGATCCGTTGATGTGGTGCCACCTGGACGAGGAGACCGGAGATCGAGCGAGATCGCAGATGCCGCAAAGGAGCGTGGGATGATGGCTAAAGAACGAAGGACTCGGATCGTTTGGTATAGCCTTTCTACCCACTTTGTAGTTTGTTAGTTTAGCGTTAATGGTAAGATCCGGTTTATAGTATGCGACAGCGCCAGTTATAAAAGTTTTTGTTCCGCGTTTGGCGTCAGAATGACGGCCGGGACGCTACCGTAGACTTACAGATGTATCCCTTCGGGATGGTACGATGAACTTGAATATCCAAAAAGTAATGAAGAGGGCCTAAGTCCTTTTTGGAAAAGGCCTTGTGAAGCTGGAGAACTAGAGAATATGAGAAACTGAATTTCCCGTAAGAATAATATCATCCACATACAGTAGCAAAAGAACTGTAATTCCATGACATCGATAAACAAAAAATAGATGGATCGGCCACACTACAAAAAAAATCCAAAGTTTAGTAAGAGCTCACTGCAACGATCAAACCATGCTCGAAGCACTTGCTTGAGTCTATAATGCTTGTTGAAGAAGGCAAATATGAGTTGGTTGAGTCTTGTTGATGAAGCCCGGTGGTTGCTTCATACGAACAGGAATGGCGAGTTTTCCATGTAGAAAGGCATTTTTAACGTCCAACTGACGGATAGACCATGCTCTCACCGCTGCAATGGTAAAAATGAGACGAATAATAGCTAGTTTGATAATCAGACTAAAAGTTTCTATAAAGTCAATGCCTTCTTCTTGACTGTATCATTTTGCCACTAAACGGGCTTTTAAGCGATCAAGACTCCCATCAGATTTTAGTTTGGTCTTAAAGACCCATTTGCATCCAACAACATTCATGTTTTTATGACGGGGAACAAGAGTCCACGTCTGAATTTGAAGATGGGCAACCATTTCTTCATCCATTGCAGCTTTCCATGCCGGATTTTTAAGAGCACTAGTGATGGTATGTGGTTCTTTGGAAGGAGATTAATGAGAAAAGTATATTTCGGATTAGGTTTGGAAATCCCATAACAAGACCGTGTCTGCAAAGGATGACACTGCCTAGTGTCGCGGGTTGTGTCGGCTGGAGCAATAAGTTGGGTTGGTTCTAATGGTGCTTCTTCGTCTGCATCAAGAGTCGGAGCGGACACTTGCAGTTGCTCATTCTGGTTTGCTTCGGTACCATCAAATAACCGAGGATGATCTCGATCGTGGGAGAATTCATTAGTCTCTGAATTAGATGCAGAAATTGTAGTCTCCGTTGGATCAAACCACTCTTCATAATTAGATATTTCCAATTGAGACTGAGTGGGATTCACAAGGGTTGATTTAGGAGCAAATGGAAATTTCGTTTCATCAAAAATGACGTGTACACCCGACCGGTGGAACAATGAAGGCACCGATACCCTTTGTGCTTTTCACTATAACCGGAAAAAAATACAAGGAAGCGACCTGCATTCAAATTTATTAGAAGTGTAGTTCCTTAGGTAAGGATAACAACTTGAACCAAAAAGTCAAAGCATGGTTAGTAAGTTCATAATGTGTTTATATTTATAGAATAATGGGTACACTATGGTTAATTTAGACTTTACAGTCATTATTTACCAAAGAATTTGCCAGGTTGTTATAATCACTTCTTTACTTAAATTTTTAAAATCCCAACTCCAAAAATAATACCTCTCATTATAAACTTTGATATTCTCAATCAGAGATAGTCGATACAGCCGAGATACCAATCCCAAAAATAACCATGCACGTCAATTCCAATCCTAAAAATGATTGTCCGATACCAACCCCGATACCAATATCTATAACCATGATGTCGACATTCTTAATATTTTGTTTGGCCTCATTTTTCAGCTTAATATCACTAAATACAAAAGATTATAGATGTTTTTAAAGTACCATAAAAAATTTTGTAATAAAAAAATTTTGTATTAATTAACAGTGTATTTTTTTCACCAATCAACCATTTTAAAAATTCAATTAATGCCATCATGTAAGAGATAAAAAAATTATAAATGAAAATGGGTATTTTTAGTATAAAACTGTCACATTATTTACCCAGTTTTTGATAAATTCAGTGAAGACAGGTAAGCTGTAACAAGCATGAAATAACATCAAAAGAAGCAATATCTCCACAATATATGAGCATCACGAAACAATTTCACGTCCCTTCGCAAGAGAGTGCCCGGGGTGTGGCCTGTTACATGATCTCAATATTCCTTTATAGTCTATATTTCATTATACATTGAAATAAGAAAACCAATTAACGTGTTCGTGCTTGGTGTACATGATTTGATGTAAAGAACCTCACATAACATAACAAAGAAAGGAAATGAACAGAAATTATATAATGATACAGCATTGCATGAGGATCGAAACACAATTTGTCTCTGCTTTCGTTCTTCACTATACCTCATACTTCTTTTTATCTTCTCTTTGTACTTCAGAATGGATTCCGAGGGTTCCGATGTAGATGTTTCCATGTCAGGCGGACTCCAGCTAATGATCATAAATTCACATTTACCTCTGTAGATATTTAAAATTATGTTAATTGCACTAGTTTATTTTGTATCGCGCTTATTCCCCCTCAAGTGAAAATACCCCTATGTCCATCAACCAAAACCCTCAAAAATACAGATTACAGACAATTCTACTCAGCCAACAGAAGCAAATTCTGAAATTATGTTTAGAGTTGAACTGAAGCATTTTCAAGGGTTTTGGTCAATGAGCAGAGTGGTGTCTGCGCTAATACGTTACTTGGGGAGGGTATAAGTGCTATAGAGGGTAAAGTGCACGGGGGGTTTGTGCAATTAATGCGTAAAATAAAATTGAAGGAGAGATAAATGTTGAGGAAATACCAGTTTATGGAGCTCGATTTCACTTGTCTGGAGTCAAAGTTAAGGCTTGCGATCGAACTCTATCAATTATCTTTTGTCGTCCAGTTAAGTCTTCTTCATACCCAACCACCTTTAGTCATAGAAGCGTGTTATTTCCAAAAGGTGTGACCAATACCATAATAAGAATCCAAAACAGGAAAAGAAAAATTAGCATGCCTGAGATTCTGTTTGTGTTTCGCTGAAAGAATCAAAACCGCCTACTTTTCTTTCAGGGCCTGCAGGATTAGGACCGTGATCATGTTTCTCGGTCCTTTTAAAATGAACACAAAGTCAGATCAGATCAGTCATCAATACACGTACTAGAGTTAGTTATTTTAGTTGCTATTGACACATTTCACAAAGCATGAAGGGTCACTGGTGTCCTTGTCAAAACAAAACAAAGAAAAGCCTGTATGTAAGCGAAACGAAAGGTTAACCCACGAAATCTATTAAGAAATGGAAAAATATGCGTGGTAAGGAGTGGGAAAATCTTTTTGAACCTGACAGTCAGGTATAACTAATTTGTCAATGTTCCTTTTGCTACATGGTTTTATCTTTGCTTCATTATGACTCTTTAGCAAGCTATATCTTAAAATTTTGATTTGGCTGGTTGGTAGGAGGAGGTTCTATACTCTTTTCCATAAAATTGCTACAGTTTATGCTGGAAAAAGGTTGGGTCCAATTGAAAATTTAGTATGACACCATCAAATTAAGCTGGAAAAAGGTTGGATATAATAAATCCATCAGCTTAAGTTGGAAAAAGGTTGGGTCTAAAAGAATAATCGACACCATGCACCATTTTCTGTATATAATTCTGGGTTGCGTTGTATAGTTACCTCCTTAAGACTGACTACAATTCCTTTGGTTGTGTTTTTGCTGTTGAGATATAATAGCATATTTCCATACCAGGTTGTGTTAGGTTCTGATGGCTAAACTGTTATAGTTGATGCATGTTGCTTAAAGGATGCGTGTGTCCTAACTTTAATCTCTGAGTTTGTGGAGGGACTATGGAGGTTTGGTTTTTTACACACTTGTTTTTCAGTCATTGGTGGTGCTTGAATGGATAATCCTTTATTTTGGTTCTATGCAAATGTCTGTGCAGTGCCTTTCTGTTAGTCCTGCATTGGTACAATCAATTGGGGATTTAAAAGCTTATAATGTGCTTTTGGGGCTATGATTTTCAAGTTTTGATTTCCTTAATCTCTGAAGCTAAAATTTTGTAGCAAGTTTTAGAGAGACCGCAGTTCTGTTCCCCCACTTTGTTTATTATTATTATTTTTGCCTCCCTTCCTCTCTTTTAGTTATGCTTGTTTTTTTATCCTTTTCTTCAGTAATCTGGCGTTGGCTTTCATGTTTTGTTTCAGGAATCGCCACTGGGGGTGTGGTGTAGCTTCGTGCCTTGTTTGCTGCTCCTTTTTCTGTTTTCTTTCTTCTCTTTCAGGCGTAGAAGTAATTTCTCAATTTTTTTCTGGTTGTTTAAATATACTGTTGTTACATTCTGTAATTTTGTTTCTTTAATGTAGTTTTTTGAGACAGGCGAGTTGCCCTGCTCTTTTATCGTCAAAAGAAAGGAGTGGGAAAGTCTTCATATGAAATTAAGTGCAACAGTAAACTTAATGTTTACATTTAACAGTTACTGACTCTATGTCTTGAAAGTATATTAGCATGTTTTACTTCACAGCTTAAACAGAGCATGGCTGGAAATTTTGCATCGGTGATATTATAGGGTAACACGAGTTCTATAGGCAAATAAGCAAATTACTGGTCATTAGCAGACGAGGAATATTATACTCAATAAAACCAATGCAAGAACATATTAAATTTTATTTGGGAAAAAAATTCAAGAGGGAAGTTCATGAATAATATTGTGAATGTGACGGTGACAACATATTACAAACAATAGAAATAGACAAACCATCTAGGCGAATTTACATAACACCAAAATTAAACAGGTGATTAACCTTCAAAATAAAAACTCTGAAACATGCCAATGGCTAGGAATCTGCTTTTGTGAAGCCATCAACTTAAATATGTATATTGGGGATGATCCATTAACTAATAGAATCAGATACGGTGTACTTCAAAACCGTTACGAGAGCAATTCAGTCCTGTTCGTGAGAAAGTGACTGTAATTGACACAGCCCGAGATGAACTTGCACGTTTACAATTAAAATAGTACAGTAACAAAGATATTGGAACAGATTTCATGGGGGGGAGAGTAATTACTATTTAAACAGTGTAAACAAAATGAAATTCAAACATGAAACCAGTCTGTGGAGTTCAACTGACCTATTTAACCAATGCCTAGAAATCCCATAAGTTGAGCGAGGACTTGCATGATTTTGACAAAGGATAGATGAGTGGTCAGATGAAAATATCTATTGCTTGTGTTAAAGAACCACATATACAAATATGAGCATAATTAGACATAGCAGAGGTAATTGGATATTAAGGATACACTTTGACCGCCACAAGATGTGCCAGGTAACTTCATGTCTTGAATCTTGGATGAAAACCAATAATAGAGTGAGATTAATCGATAATGAATTAAAATGTAGAAAAGAATCAAACTTGTCAAACCAGTACAATGTTTGATTGAGCTAACAAATCCTCTATGGCATCTGCAACATCAGGTACCACCTCGGAACCACCATTAACACCTTCAGGAATTTTGTTCTTTTTGGATGCATCGCTGTCATTGTTCGATTCTCGTAACCTTGGCCTTTTTCCATATGCACTTGAATTATCTGGATTTTACAGCACTTCACACTCAAAACCACTTTTGTAATTCGCATTGGCCACAAATTCAGAAAACGCTAATTTCTACTATTATAATGCAAAATCCTCCGGGAGTTTACTATTAGGGTTGTTGGGGTCAAAAATTACACCCCACCGATGACATCAAGAAGTCAAAAATCCAAAGTCAACGGCCGAACAAGTGGACCCGAGCCCAACCAACCCGGGCCCGAGCCCAAGCAAGTGGGTCCAAGCCCAACCAGTCCAAGATCAAGCATAAGGCCGGCCCCATGCTAAGGAATGGGTAGGAAAATGTAATAAATAAATTTAATGTGTAATAAGTAGGAAATAAATGGGCTAAAAGCAAATTTTTGTAAAGCCAATGGCTCATGTGCAAAGTGTGTGCACATGGATGCGAGAAAAAGGCAAGAAGCCAATTATGTAAAGCCCAAAGGACAAAGTGCAAATTGTAATAGCTATTTAAACCCAACCATATGATGAAATGTGAAGTTTTTCTTCATTCCCACAAAATACTAGGATTTTTGCCAACAACTACTCTCTTGAGATGAGATCTCAAATCTTCATTTTCCTCAAGAGACCGACCCAAGAGGAAATCTCCTCTCATCTTCTCCATCTTCTCTAAAGAAATCCGTTCAAAAAGAACCCATCTCTAGAAGTAAAGCTTCAACTCAACGAAACCAAGATCCAAGATCAAAACTCAACAAAGGAGCAATCTTTCTTCATCAAGCTTAAAGAACAAGAGAAGAGAAGAACCCTCAGGGTGAAAGCCAATAGCTTTCACCTCGAGCAAACATATTTGAACACTGGAACCAAATGAAAAGCTTCGGTCTCTATCACCGCATCGTCTCTAATCGTTGGCGGGGATCCCCAAAAGGATCTCTACCACGGACACCCCCACAAAAGGGATGTCCGCCTTGGAAATCCCTACAAAGGGATTTTCCGTCTTGGAAATCCCCGCAAGGGGATCTTCCACTATTATGTATTATGATGCCCGCTCAGATATCTTAAAAAGATACCGGCTAGCGGAGATCTCTAAAAGATATCCGCCGCGGGCATCTCTAATGAGATACCCGATGCGAGAACCCCCCATGGGAATATCCGCTCTCTCTCTCACTCCCTCATACATTCGCACTCCAGAAATTTTTTTGTTTTCAAAGGTATCCGTCGCGGGACCCCCGTAAACTCTGCGGGGTCTCTGATGTGTCCAAAGCACCCTCAAAATGTTTTCAAAACACAACACGCGCATGTTGTACACTGAGTTCGCACAACTTATACGATCCATTAATCAGAGGTTCCCTTGCATCAAGAGTGAAGGTAATTAACAGCAATTTTGCCCATGGCCGCTGGAGAAAGGATCCCCACGATTAATAAACCCACATCTACCCTAAGCATGGGGAATCTGTACATGCCTCAAAACATGTGCACATCCATCTCAATGGATGAAAGGGATTGTTCCAATAACATGTTGCCTTCTATAAGATTTTATTAATAATTTATTCTGCATATAGGTCCTTAAAAATTAATATCGTTGAATTAAAGAAGAAATGGTCATAAAGTGCCACCATAAGATTCAACCTTAAGTGATGCCAGCGTGGCAGCAATCAATTGGATAATGCCTATTATTAAAGTGATATGATCTCTCTTTCTTGCTAAATATTGGATCCATATGTCACATCTCTTTATTTAATATGCAATTCCCGATAAGGCATTCTCATTACAGCTCCACGGTAAGGTGCGCCCTACAGTGACACTTTAGTCTTTAGCCTCTGATTTCTCTTCATTAAATTACTTTTATTAAAATGTAAACATAATCTCATGTGAAATTGAGGTTTTACATATATCTTGATTATCATATGCCTTCCTTTATCGTAATGACACATAAACAGTTACCGGTGTTCACTTTTGCGTTATCCATTGGCAGTTGGGATTGAGTTAGCAACTGTGATGGAGCATAACCAGAAACCATGTTAGCTGCTTGTGTTGGATATTGGCTCACTGTGCATAACCCAGCTTCCCTGTCCTCCGCAGTGACTGGTCTAGGCCGAAATGGATCGGTAGAAACCATCTTGTTCTGAAATCATATCACCAACAGAATTAGACAGAAACGGTCCAAATCAAAAAGTATTTTCGAATTAAAAAAATATAAAGATAATTGGATAAAATAAAAATACCTGTGTGATGCATTCAGTGATCCAATCTGGAGTAACAGATGGGATCCCCCACTTACAAGCAGCCTCATACTTTGGACCGTTGGTGAACTTGCATAGTAAATGGGTGGTTTTCTTAGTCAACCTGAACGACAACTTTGCACCTAGGGTAACACACAAGTTCTTTAATAATATCTTGTCTTTTTCTTCATGCTGAGAGACACAAAACTTGATGCATTCAAAGCCAGGTAATGGAGTATGACAATGCAACGGTGAGTAAAGGATGTGACTTCCTACATCTTGCATGCAGCCCTCCTTCAATTAAAAGAGTAAAAGAATCATTAACATATAGCAATTAGTAGTACCCAAAAAATTCGGCAGCACAACTGCAAAAGGCTTCCAGATAGATGCATCTTAAAAATTAAATATTAGTTAGCAAGTTATTGATTTATAAAACCATATGCCATATGATCATGCCATGTACCAAGGATGAGAGTGAGATGTGCAGGCTCTAGGACATTAAATCCAAAAGATTATAAGGCGAAGACGTATGTATGCCTTTAAGAAAATGGCTGGGCACAGATCAGGATGCAGTACTCACATTAATAAAGCACCAATAGTAACTCAGTACGCTGCCCATTTATCTTCCTAATTGGATTATTTGCAAATAAGGCATGCGTGTGTGTGTGTGTTAAGGCAAGAGTGTGTGTGTGTGTGTGTGTGGAGAGAGAGAGAGAGAGACTACAATCCTATCGGTATGGTTTAGAAAAAAATATCCTACTTATTTGTTTGCCATTTGATCCCCATTGGAATGAAATATGCGCAAACAATTATAAAGAAAAGTTCTTATTTATTCCAACATATTCATAACTGTTTGCACATATCCCAATAAGGATCCAATGGCAAATAAATTGGTAGAATTTGTTTCTAAATCCTTCCGATCCTTCCGATCGGATTGTTCTCTCTCTCTCTCCCCTCTCTCTCTCATACATATTTTGGTGCAAAAATCGACGCTGTGCATGTTGATCTATATGGCCTAAAACCTACGTCTAACAAACATCAATTTCCGTGATTTTTTTATCATGAACCTATAGGTGGGAAACATCGTAAAGAAAGAACATTAATTTTTCCACATTTCGATGAAAGCTAAAATATCATGTTAATCACAAGATGATTGGTGTACATAAGATTTAGACCATGTAGATGTCGAACTTTGAACCAAAATGTGTAAGGCTAACTTTTTTTACCACCGTAGTGAGGAAATTTCTCCTATGGCAGCTGAGGGTATATTTCCCCTACACACGCACACTAATGTTTTAAATATCGGATATCAATATCGTAACGGTGCGAAAATTTTCATATCAGATAGCGGATATTGTGATATATGGGGTGATATATTCTAAATGTCGAACAACAAAGTTCTGTATTATAAATATCATTATTAAAGTCCAAAAATGAACTTCATTTTCAAGGAAGCCCAAAACCCGAACCTAAGTCAAAGCTCAAGCCCCATGCCTAAGCATAGGTCGGCCGGCCCAAGCAAATGAAGCGAAAGGAAAAAATGTAATATGTAATAAATTATATGTAAAATAAAAGCAATTATGCAAAATGGGCAAAAAGCCAAATTTATAAAGCCCAAAGGCTAAAATGCAAAAATGTAAGAGTATTTAAACCCAACCAAATGAAGAAATGATAGGTTTTTCTCGCTCTCTAATTTTTGCTAAGGTCTTTGGCCTCCATTTCTTTAAGAAGAAATCTCATCTCATCTTCCTCAAGAGAGACCAAAAAAAAAGTTTCTTTTGAGTCTCTCAGTTCCTCCATCTTCTTCTTCCCCAAAAGAACCCATCACAAGAGAACTCATCTCTTCAAGAAAAACCCCACTTCAAAACTCTAAGATTTAAAACCAAAACAAAAAAAGAGTTCATTTCCTCATCAAATCAAAAGAGGAGCTCTCGGGATGAAAGCTGGATTTTCACCCTGTTGGGGTCAAAAATTACACCCCGGTTGACCAAGTCAAAATCAACCCCAAACCAGGTGGGCCCAAACCCAGATCAAGTGGGCCCATGCTCAAGTCGAGCCCCGCGGCTGGCCTTCCCCATGCCAAAATGAAAATTATGTAATAAATAATTTTGATATAATCTTTGTGAATAAATGTAAGAAAAATGGGCATAAAGCCAAATTTTTGTAAAGCTTATGGCTCATGTGCAAAAGAAATAAACACATGAGGCATAGGATAGGAAAAATGCAATTTTGTAAAGCCCAAGGGGCTGTGTGTAAACTTGTAAAGTCTATATAAGACAACATGATAATGAAATAAAAAAGAAGAATTGATTCCCCATCAAATTAGGGTTTCTGTGGCTCATTCTCCTTCCTTAAGATTTTAAAACCTCTTCTTTTTTTCTGAATTAAATCAGGAGTTTAACTCTTCCTTTCCCAAAAAAGAAATAGTTTTTCACCATAAAACCCTTAAAAGGGAACTCAGATCTCCCATCAAATCTCTAAAAGGGAAGATTTTTAAGTCGCACCCCCTTTCCTCCAAGATCCAGCCAACAGAAAGGAGGAAGAAGGAGATCCGTCTCCAAAAATCCCATTTTGGGAAAATCCAAGGCTCAAAGGAGAAGAAAGGGGTCCCTTTTAATACCTTCTGAAGATCTTTGAGGAGTTCAACCCAAGATCCAAATTCACAAAGGAGTTTAACTCCACATCTAGACCTTTTAGGAGTTTAACTCCAAATCCAAATCTTTTGGGAGTTTAACCCCAAATTTATACCTAATTCCTGTTTGGGAGTTCAACTCCAAAGCCCCTAGGGAGTTCAACTCCCAGCTCAGGGGCTAAGCCCCTTTCTCCGCTGGAATTTCCATCGGTCGCGTGCCGCGCATGTGACCCGCAGGCGCCCATGTGCATGTGGCCCACGCACCACGCACGCGTCCTTCGGAAGCTCCCCGCCCCTCTTTTACAATGCACTCCACACTCAAAACACGTCCCCCGCTAGAAAAAAAACTCTAACGGGGCACTGTCCCGCACCCCGCAAGGGGGCTGTTAGCCTCTTGACCCCAAACCTGTTATTCGGGTAGCGGGACCCCGTAAACTCTGCGAGGCCCCCGATATACCCAAAAACCCTTGAGACGCACATACGCACACTGCACATTGAGTTCGCATGACTAGTTGACCCGTCAATCGGAGGTTCTTTCGCTTCAAAGGCAACGGGTAATTAACGGCAGCTTAGTCCGCGGCTGCCAGAGATTCGGATCCCCACGGTCAATAAACCCCGGCTTACCCTAGGCAGGGTGTTACGCCCCGCTTCTCAGAGTGCGCAAACTACGGCACGTAATAGAGCCAACCATGCTACCTATGAATACGAATCATCCCTCCACAGTCACATTACGGCTGTCTATAAGATATCAAGAACAGCAAAATATAAAATATATCTAATACATGTCCATTTGCCATAATAAAAGAGTCAAGAAAAATGTATAAACGGAAACGAATTAAATTATGATAAATAACATCTGAAAACTTATCCCAATATGGGCTCACATCAAGAAAATGAAACTGCGGAAAAATAAGCTAAGAGTCTAAAAGCTAAACATCTCTAAACCACACATAATCAATTTCTCACTGCTCGGCTTGGTTGCTGAAGTCCTCATGTTCAGCCTGCGATAACGGTAGAGGAACTGGGCCATGCAAAACCCAGACGTCAGTGCGTCATGATACCAAGACAACAATAATAGCCAGGATGTAACGATATAGGTAAATATGAATATAATGAATAACACGGATATGAAACAGTGAGGTATGTGTGTATGAGGTGCGATGTGTATCCTAAATCAGTGTTTCTAGGTTATCTATTCTAAAGTCTTTGAAATCAATTTAATGTAATCGTCAATGTAACTCAATAGTATCTCGTGCGTGTCCGGGACCACGGTCAAGATTCTCGGGCTGAATCCGAGACGTGCCGCTAGGCAGTAAACAGGTAACATATACAAATGAATGATGTGGCAGCAGCATCCCAAGACTGGCCTAGCCCGTAAAGACTGATCAGTATAAGTATCGAACTGTTGAGTTACAAGTCAGGTTTCATTATTGATTTCCCTTTACTCTCCAGGTTTTGTGTTCAAATCAGGTATTGAAGATATGAATCTAATACCAACACATGATCAAACAGGTACAGGTTTTGTCCGTGCAGACAACTTACGTCCATCAGGACAACAAGTCAGGATTATCGGCATTAGTAACAAGATCCAAGTAACAAATCAAGTAGTGTGTCGTGAACATGTCATGTGATGCATATGTATCAAATGGATACCCAATGTGAAACTGCAATTGATATCGGAATCATGGTAAATAGTGCTGATGTCATGATGCATATGTGTCTATCTGTAATAACCTATATATATCCATGACTACGTATAATGCACATTAGAGAGTGTGTTGTACTAATATTTCGGCATGCAATTAAACATGTTATAATTAGTACGGATATCGTAAAACGGTAAAACTATAATATTTGTTGTATAATGAAACACATGTATTATTTATATCCATATGGATATAGCTATATTAACATAGCATGTTGCAAGATAAACTTACCTGATCGGATCTCGCGTTGGAGTACGTACGTCACATTCGACGTCGGATAAACGCCGTGATGCAATCACGCGCGTACAAGACTGGACCTGGCTAATCAAAGACGTGACCACGCTGGACAACGACGATGACTGGGTCGTCCGGATCGTCGCGACGTGCGCGACTCCGGCGACGGTCAAGAACCGAGAAAGCAAGAAAAGAAAGAAGAAAGGAAGAAGAAGACGGAGATGAAGAATTGGGGTTGTGGTTTGGCTCTGGCTGGGGACTGAAGAGACGACAACGAGGTCAGGGTGATCGGCGGTGAGAAGTTGCAGGCGTGGGCGTCGGGAAGGTTGCTGGGTTGCTCGAGGTTGTGGTGTAAGGATGCAGGGAGCTCGGGAATGGAGAGGGATGGGAGGAGGAGATGGTGAAGGTGGTGATGAAGGTGGCGAGACGAGGGTGGTGGCAACGGCGAGTCGCCGGCGATGAAGGATTCTCGGGTGTTGGGGTCGGTTGCTGGGTGCTCGGGGTTCTTGGTGGTGATGGTTTATAGTGTCGGGGTTGGAGAGAGGTGAGGAGAAGGAAAGGGTAACGAGGGTGTCGACGGCGAGATGAGGAAGCAGCTAGGGTTCTTGGGTTGGCTGTGGGTATGGGGTTGTGGTGTTAGTGATATATGCCCTAAAGGCTATTATTGTATCATACCGGTTTGTATATTACTTAATGGAAGCTTGGGATATTCACAGTTGTATTGACAGTTTTGCTCAAAATGGTAGTATGCTACCTGGTTTGTTTCTACTTTAATATGTGCATGTGTTTATTTTAGCATATCGCTTATAAATATTGGTAGAGTCCTTAGGATCTTTGCTTGATTACCAGCGTTGTGATGGCAGTCACACTAGTGGGGGCTGGATAGTCTATAAGCACATCCTTATACAGGTCACTAGTCGTAGAATTATCGAGACGGGGCATCGATACTCCAGAGTAGACTAGTGTATACGCTTCTCATCACAGCATGGGAGATGGTCTATCCTACAGCCATTAGTACGTCGTACTGGAGATAGTATGCAGGTGCTCATTAGGTCATGAGTACACTGGACAGGACTCGTCGGGGACTGCTGGTGGGTATTATACCTATCGTCGGGTAGCAGTTCCCAGGTGATATGAGTACAGCTTAGTCCATCGACTTGACACTGCTACTTCGCCTTGAGTGTTCCCACTGTACTTTGATTACTACCCTACCACGGCTCACAGGAGTCGTGCAAACAGGTAGTAGTTGAGCGCGGTCCCGAAACACTTGGAGGCAGTGGCGGTTAGATAGGATTCGTCTCTTTCTGTATTGGAGGTTGATATCGCGCTGTGTTCGAAAAATCATTACACAAAGTCCCTGGCCAGGGCAAGCGAGATTTAGTGGTAAATATTCCAGTAGTTTCTCAGGGTGTTTTGGGCTACACTCCGACACGACTTATTGCGCTACTAGGGGTCTGACGATTACCGCCCCCTAGGACCGATATACGATACTCTTAGACGAACAGACCGGACTGTATGGAGATCGTCACATACAGACTCAGTAGAACTTCGAATGAGTTTGCTCATCGGCTTTCTTGTCGACAGATACCTAGGTAGCCATTACGTGCAGCTAGTACCGCTTGCGGCTTATGGTTAAACCCACCACCAACGTACTGTCAAGTCTTTAGAGTCCCACACAGAGAGTTTTCCTGCATCGGGCGAAAGATGTAAAGGCCGTATGATTTTACGGCAGGGCTTCGATCACGTACGTGTACTTGTGCGCGTATGATGTTCGGGCGGATAATACTAGTGGGCTTTGGTTTAAACCGGATCCTAGTATTATATTGATGGACTAGTTTCGTCTCATTGTATTCGTGTTTCTCGAAATACGGATACGGGTATGTATATACGAATGAAATGGGCATTCTTGTAATTACTCAAGATTGCTTTTAGAAGGAGACACCTCATTAGGGCTTTGATAATTTATTTGATTAAAACAATTATGAGGTGGAGGAAATGGATTATTATTTTTACAAATGATAATTGAACCATGGCTACTTGGTTTGACTATTGGAGCTTGGTTTGACTTAGATATTTTGTGAGATTTTTGTGGCACTAGATATTTTGGGTGAGATATTTTCTAAGCATGCTTATAATCATATCAAGTGAGTCATTTTCCATTATCATTATGAAAAATACTTTCTCTTTTCTCAAGCTCTCTCTTCTTCCTCTCAACCCTTAAAGTCTCATGAGTTGATAAACCTAGGATTCCAAGAGACAAACTAACACATCTTCTTTCTCTACATCACCTAGGCCATATAGTTTAGCAAACTAGGTACCATAGTTACCTCGGATTTGAGCTTGGAGCTCGGACTATAGACTCTCGGGTGGATCGTCTTGGACACGAGGAAGCATTGATCCGTTACGATCCTCGAAGCCTACGATGACGAGGAGGACAGCAAAGAAGACCCGAAGGACTTGTATCGTGAGGTATAAACTCATTTCCGAGTAGTTAACCTCTTTACATGCTTAGCTAGTTAGGGTTTAGCCAAGATCCTGGAGTTCAAGTCGGTGTTGCGAGCTTTGAAAATCGTTTTTTAAATATTCCGCCTCCCCGCGAACCCGTGGGGTGCGCGATATCGACTTACATGTGGGTCGTCGGTTCTCGAGGTTAGAGAAGGAAGAGGAGGTGTAGGTGGTGGCGGGGTGATGCTGGCGACGTCGGGGTGAGGTCGACGAAGGTTGGCGAAGGCGAAGCTAGGGTTTGGGTTATCTGTGGGTTCGTCGCGAGAGGCAGGAGGCAGAGAAGAGAAATGAGTTAGGGGTTTTAAAAATATATTAGGATTTATATAATATACATATATATAGGGCAGAGAGAGTACGAGGGGAGAAAGAAAGAGTGAGAAAAGAGAGTGGTGGTGAAATGAGAGATAGATATGAGGATATATAATTAGTTTAAAAATATGTATTTATATATATTATGTATAAATTTTGAACTGAGAATATATAAAATATTATAATATATTTTTTAGGATTATATAGCTAATACAAAAATACTCCGAAAAATATCCGGAATCTTTCTAAAAATCTAGTTTTAAAATACGAATAATATATGTATCAGTTAAAACTATAATGCGATATCCGGTTAAATAAATGCATATCCCAAGAACGGATACACGTAAAATCACATAACGATCCAAACGAGTCTGTTTTATCAATCTGGACATGAACACAATGTATGGGTGCACTCACAAGATATGGGGTATGATAACAGGCCATGCTAGACATTAAAATATATATTTGGTTATAATTTGCATTATTTAAAATATATGCAGATACTAAATACATTATACGTGTATATATAATCTAGATATACATGGATCCTCTGTACTAGCAAGGATATGTCGTAATCTAGAACCATGATGGGTTTCAACCATGCAGATCGGGTCGGATACTAATTATAGCTGCTTAATGCACTATCCACACCCAAAAGCAATAATAAACAAAAAGTTGTCGCAAGATTTGAAATACCCCCAAATATATAGTATACATGCACTAGGGTGTTACACGGGAAGAATCTGTAATGCGTCTAACAAGCGCATGCATTCTTATCTCAATGGGGTGACGATAAACACCATACAGGTTCTGGCACGCCCGGTGGGAGCTATCTTTCCTCCCATATTTCGGGTTAAACATTTATGCGAACTCAATCAACATAAATATCAATTACCTGTACTGAAATCATGCTTCTTTGTGCAGCTTAACATTTTTCAATTGCAATTTTCGGACGCAACAAAATGTCTCTAAGGACAAACTCAGCTCTCAACACAGCTCTCATCACCTACGCGATGAAGATGGACGCCAGGACAATCCTCCCGGACAGTCTCGGGCGACAGCGGGAGGAGTCGCTGCTACCATTTGGCTCTATTCTGTTCGTGCCAGCTAACGCCATCCCAGCTCCTCAAGCTCCAGAAACAAACAGATGGGCCTCGAAAGGCAGGAGGCCAAATGTGGTGATCTCGAAGGCACCTCAGCCCAAGCATAAATCTATCTCCGAACAACTCTTCGCTGCTCCAACTGGGGGCAAGGTCATCTACACCAACAAAGCAATAAGGCATTTCGGGCAAGCTCCAGCGGTGCCCCTGAGAACTGCTCAATTGGGTATCTTCTCTAAGCTCCCCGCCAATCGACTCACGATAGCTTCCTGGATAACGGATACCCGTCAAGCCCTCAAAATCGAGAAGCTAAGACAGAAAAGGCTCAGATACAGAGCCAACAAAAGAGTTAGGGCTCCTGCTAGGCTGAACTTCATGAGGTTCCAAGAACAGGGTTACCCCGCAACAACAGCTGAATCGGCTGTAAAACTCGTTAACTCTTTTGAACCACTGATATTGGTCCAGAAGAATGCCATGACTTCAAGAGTCAAGAAAGTTGTGGTCCGGACAGCGCCACCTAATGACCCATCCAGGCCAACCGTCTTCAGTCGCTTGTCCTTTCCTAAAGAGAAAGGGCCACGACGACGGTCCAAAAAATCAGCCGCCAAAGATAAAGAGATGGCTGGACATGTGGTCTACACTGTCTACATGGTGGGCACACGCAGCAAGAATAAGGACGGGACCGCCACATCTCAAATCTAATCTGGTGTGAATGTGGCTGTCGCTTCCCAAGACCGGTAAGACTGATAAGCAGAGAGATCCCTCAGTTCATGAGGAGTCGGGCTCGGAAAGCGAAGAGCCAATCTTCCGTCTCAAGACCGCGGAGCAGCAACTTCTCCAAGAGCTCCAGAAGCAGCTCAGAAACAAAAACAATCAGATGGCCAGGCTCTACTCAAAGATTGATGACTTGACAAACGTCGTCTTACATCCAACGGCCCAACTTGCCTTCAGCCGCCCAATCAAGTATGGGCTCTACTCATGAACCGGGAAACGGTCTCCCGAGGCAGCCGACGCCTATTCTCTCAAATCCAAAAATAGACGAGCCGCATGAAAGTCGACCACATCCTATCTCGGGAAATGTCTTGACTACCGATGACAGCAACCCGCTAACGCAAGATCAAATAATGGATTTGGTCGCCAATAAATTCAAAACATTGGTAACCGAAACCAAAGCGCGAAAAGATATCAACAGTAGTGGGAGACGATATCCTGCTCGGTATGATCTGGTAGAGTTTCCTGACGGCTGTGTCATCTCCAAATTCGGAAGATTTGATGGGACGGGAAATGCGAATCAGCATCGCCCGCTTTAAAACCTCATGCGGGAATACTGAAGGCAATGATGCGCTTCTCCTCCGCCAGTTCATTAATAGCTTAACCGATGTCACTTTCGACCGGTACGCTAACATACTGGATGGCTCCGTTACTACTTTCGTCCAAATGGAATCTCTGTTTCGATAAAGGTTCATGAGTGTCAACGATAAGATCACCATTGCCGACCTCGTAAGGACCAAGCCAAAGAACAACGAAAACAGCACGGATTTTATAACCCGATGGCGCAATCTCTCCGTCAAATGTGAGCCACCGTTGGAACAAGACCAATCTGTCAACCTCCTCATCAGAAATCTCAACAATTGAATAGCCACGTTTCTATGCACCGCAGGTCTCAAAACATTCCAAGAGTTGACCAAGAAAATTCAGATGTTGGAGCACTCAAAGCATGAGTCTTCCTCTGATTCCCAAAATAACAATAGGTCCTGAAAAAACCGAAAGGGCGATAATCGCAAAGGCGGAAATTCCGACGATACTGAATCTTTTAACACTTCGGCTAACCGAAAAAAGCGAGGGATGAGCGGGCCTAATGCCAACCAGTTTCGAAAACTAGTGTTCGAAGAGGGAGAAGAATCTCCACTGAAAGAGAAACTGGATAAGATCTATTCCTTCATAAGGGACAAAATCCGTAAAATATTCAAGGATGCCCTAAGAAACGGTCTACAATTGCCAGAATCAAAAAGACTTCAAGAAGCGAATATGACCGACGACCCTAAATATTTCCCCTACCAGTAATAGGTCATATCATTAAGGACTGCGTCGTCTTTAAAGATTGGGTCAAAAAGCAATACAAGGCAGGAAAGATAGAACTGTCTAAAAGCGTGTTAACAAACAGTCAAGTTGCGACCGCCAATTTCATACAAACGGAGACCGAAGTCCTTTGGAAACCTGATTCTCTCAGACATCTACTTTTCTCTGAAAAGAGCGGACCAAGACAAGCTAAGAGCCAAACGAGCAACATTGCAAATGAAGAAGCAATAGACGGGTACACAACCCATACGGTCTACATGATGGAGCTCAAAGGAACAAGTACTCCTACGCCTTATAGCCATGACGATGCCGTAGTTGTTGCCATCCAACACCGGCTCGGTCTAGATGACGAAAAGCCCGCTTATGCAATTAAGCTAAAGGCCCATGGTTCCTGCAGAATCGAGCCCAGGCTCCAACAGATGACCACCACGTCGTTAAACTGGCAACATATGACCACCACGTCGTTAAACTGGGAGCAATCGACAACCACGTCGTTAAACTGGGAGCATTCGACAACCGCGTCGTTAAACTGGAAGCAATCGACCACTACGTCGTTAAACTGGGGATGTAAAAAATGTGTAAATAAATAATATAAAATATAAAAATATAAAAAAAGAGCCGAAATGATGGGGCAACTTGCAATAAAAATCAGCGGGTAAAATAAAAATGAAAATAAACAGCCGAAATGATGGGGCAACCGCGAATAAACAACCGAAATGATAGGGCAATCGCGACCTTCACGATAAGGAAAGCTGAAATGGTGGAGCAATCGCGGTAAAAAAAATACTTCAAATTCCTAAACGGCGAATGATGAGTCGCTCCTGGTACCATATTCCAGTGTAGCAATGTAGACGCCAACCAAAATCCAAATCCCTAAACGGCGGATGATGAGTCGCTCCTGGTAGCAAATTCCAGTGCAGCGATGCAGACGCCAACCAAGACCCAATTTCACAAAATTCTCTCAGCCCTACGGTTGGTCCACAAATTAACTGCCGTATACAATCCACGGGCTCAAATAATTCTCATCACTCATACCCCACAGCAATCACCAGTCCAGCGGCCGGTCTCCGCCCTTGAAATTATACTCCATTTAGGAAGACCCACTCATATGTCCTCACAATACATGAGGAAAACAGAGCTTGCGGGATCCCCTCGACTCGTAAAAAAACACCTTTGTAAGATCCTTACGACTCACAAAGAAAAAACACACTTGAGGGTTTTCACGACTCCTAAGGAGAAAATTCACCTACGATATCCTTTCGACTCGTAGGGAGAAAATGCTTTTATGAGACCCTTATGGCTCATAAAATTGAAAAGCCTTAGGCGATAGGGACATGAACATGTCTCCTAAGCCATTGCTCACCAACGGGTAAAGACAAATGATGAATTGCTCCTGGCACTTGTGCTCCAGTGTTAGCAACGCTGATGCCGACCCCAACCCCAAAATTCCAAACTTTCGATCCTATAGACCCCTAAGTCTTTAAACTGGGAACAGATGACCATTAAGTCGTTAAACTGAGAACGAGGGAAATCCCCTCACAGTAAATGATGATTCGCTCCTGGTACCATATACCAGTGTAGCGGTGTTGATGCCAAACAAAAACCAAAATCCCTAAAATTCTCTCATGACAAATGATGATTCGCTCCTTATACCATATTTCAGCGTAGCGATGCTGATGTCAACCCAAATCACATCAAATCAGCAAGACAACCAACGACCTCCCTGGCGGAATCAAGCTCTACCTCGGAAACAAGTCGAATCCCGACACCGCAGAAAGCGAAGCAAGTCAACTTCAACCCTCGACACCGCAGAAAGCGGAGCAAGTCAAATCCAATCCCCGACACCGCAGAAAACGGAGCAAGTCAAATTCAACCCTGACGCCGCAGAAAACGGAGCAAGTCAAATCCAATTCCTGACACCGCAAGAAGCGGAGCAAGTCATATCAAGTACCGACCGTCCAAGTCGCAAAAAGAACAGCACCGACCTTCGCGTCGTCAAAACGGGAAATAAATCAAACCAACCAATTTCAACCAACAAGTTCTGCGGCGGAATCAAGCTGTCTCAGAATGTACCCGGTGTCGAAATTATGCTTCGCCTCGGAGTATCTGCCTTCCCTGTCGGAATTATGTTCCACCTCGCAATCAAGTCAACCAACGACCTTCCTGTAGGAATTATGCTCCGCCTCGGAATCAAGTCAACCAACGACCCCCCTGCCGGAATTATGCTCCGTCTCGGAATCAAGCTAACCAAATAACCTCCCCATCGGAATCATGCTCCCCCTCGGAGTATCTGCATTCCCTGTCGGAATTATGCTCCGCCTCGGAATCAAGCCAACCAACGACCTCCATGTCGGAATTATGCTCCGCCTCGGAGTCAAGCCAACCGACCTCCATGTCGGAATTATGCTCCGTCTCAGAATCAAGCCAACCAATGACCTCCCCGTCGGAATCATGCTCCGCCTTAGAGTATATGCCTTCTCTGTCAGAATTATGCTTCGACTCGGAATCAACCTCTGCATCAGAGCTACATTTCGTTCAGAATGTCTGCCCTATGCCGGAACTAAGTTTCGTCTCAGGATACATATGTCCTGTGTCGAAATTATGCTTCACTCCGGAACCCTGCATCGAAACTATGCTTCATCTCAAAATATATCCTCCCCTTGGAATCATGCTCCGCTCTTCGGAATGATGCTCCAATCGTCGGAATCATACTCCGATCGTCGGAATCATACTCCGCTCTTCAGAATGCAGCTCCGATCCTGGAATCATGCTCCGATCGTCGGAATCATACTCCGCTCTTCGGAATGCGGCTCCAATCCTGGAATCATGCTCCGATCGTCTGGAATCATGCTCCGATCCCGGAATTATGCTCCGCTCGTCGGAATTATGCTCTGATCCCTGAAATTATGCAACGCTCCTCGGAATTATGCTCCGATCCCCGGATTTATGCTCCACCCCCGAAATGATGTTCCGCCTCGAAGTCCAACTCCCCACAAACAAGATCCATCAATTTCATGCACACAACCCATACACACGGTGTGCATTTATTGATGGGGGGAACTTTGTTGGGTCAAAAATTACACCTCAGTTGACCAAGTCAAAGTCAACCCCAAGCCAGGTGGGCCGAAGTCCAGATCAAGTGGGTACGTGCTCAAGTCGAGCCCCGCGGCCGGCCTCCCCCATTCCAAAATAAAAATTATGTAATAAATAATTTTGATGAAATTTTTATGAATAAATGTAAGAAAAATGGGCATAAAGCCAAATTTTTTAAAGCCCGTGGCTCATGTGCAAAAGATATAAGCACAAAGAAATAAGCACATGAGGCATAGGATGGGCAAAATGCTATTTTGTAAAGCCCAATGGGCTATGTGTAAACTTGTAAAGCCTATATAAGACAACATGATGATGAAATAAAAAAGAAGAATTGATTCCCCATCAAATTAGGGTTTCTATGTCTCCTCCTTTCTCAAGGTTTTAAAGCTTCTCTTTTCTGAATTAAATCAGGAGTTTAACTCTTCCTTTCCCAAAAAAGAAATAGTTTTTCACCATAAAACCCTTGAAGGGGAACTCAGATCTCCCATCGAATCTCTAAAATGGGAGATTTTTAAGTCTCACCCTCATTTCCTCCAAGATCCAGCCAACAGAGAGGAGGAAGAAGGAGATCCATCTCCAAAAATCCCACTTTAGAAAAATCCAAGGCTCAAAAGAAGATCCAGGGCTCAAGGAAGAAGAAAAAAGTCCCCTTCGATCACCTTCGAAGATCTTCGAAAAGTTCAACTCCAAGATCCAAATTCTCAAAGGTGTTTAACTCCACATCTAGACCTTTTAAGAGTTTAACTCCAAATCCAAATCTTTTGGGAGTTTAACTCCAAATTTATACATAATTCATGTTTGGGAGTTCAACTCCAAAGCCCCTAGGGAGTTCAACTCTCAGCTCAGGGGCTAAACCCCTTTCTCTGTTGGTGTTTCCAGCGCCCGTGCACCGCGCACGTGACCCGCTTATGCCCAACGCCAGCGCGCCGTGCAAGTGACCCGCTGGCGCTCGGCACCCAACGCCCGCATGCAGGGCACGTAACCCGAGGGCGTCCAGCCCCTGGCACGTGGCCCGCGGGCGCCCAACACCCACACGCCATGCACGCGTCCCTATGATGCTCCTCGCCTAAATTTTCTCATGCGCTCCACACTCAAAACACGTACCCTACTAGAAAAAAATTTTTAACGGGACGCTGGCCCGCACCGCGCAAGGAGGCTGCTAGCCCCCTTAACCCTTAGCCCGCTATCCGGGTAGCGGGACCCCCGTAAACACTGTGAGGCCCCCGATATACCCAAAACCCTCAAGACACACATATGCACACTGCACATTGAGTTCGCACGACTAGTTGACCCGTCAATCGGAGGTTTGTTTGCTTCAAAGGCGAGGGTAAATTAACGGCAGCTTGGTCCGCGACTGCCGAAGATTCGGATCCCCACGATCAATAAACCCCGACCTACTCTAGACAGGGGGAATCTACGCGCGCATTTCCATCTCAATGGGGTAATGAAAAACGCCCTACACACTCCAAGCAAGCACCATGGATAGGTAACCACGGTGAAACCCATCGATTTCACATTCAAGACTTCTAAAAATTGATAGCTTCGGGAGTGAAAGGTCATAGCTTTCGCCCCATGAAGTCGTCTCGCTTTCAGATTCCCCATGAGATCCATACGAATATAGATCACAACCCATGTTCCCAACAAATCGTGAACACAGGATGCACTCATGTTCAAATCTCAAAAGGAGCACCCGACCCCGGATGCCCCCAAAAGGCGTACTCTGCTTTGGGACATCACCCTTTAGGGAGGTGCTCCTGCTAAAACAAATCCAACCCTCCACCTGGAGATGTCGCCCGACCCTCGGGCGGCCACCTGATGTTCGGCTGGCCACCCAACCCTCGGGAGGCCACCCGCTACCTCTCTCTTTCTCTCTCATCTCTATTTCAGTCTCTCCCCTTTTCTCTATCTATTTCCCCTTCCGGAGCTCTCTGACAGACTTAAAACGCTCCTCCTAAAAAAATTCCTTTTCGGGGTGTTGCTCCGAACCTCGCAAGAGGCTGCTAGCCCTCTTGATCCACAGCCTGCTGACCGGGCAGCGGGATCCGAGTGAGGCCCCCAGAATGTTCAAAGCAAGCCTAAAAATCGTTTTCAAACACAATACACATCATAGAATAAGTTTGCATGACACGCATGACCAATTAATCGGAGGTGCTCTCGTGTCAAAACGAGAGGTAATCAACAACAGCTTTGTTCGTGGCCGCTGGAAATTAGAATGTCCACGATCAATAAAACCCTAATTGTAATGAGCGGGAGGAATCCGTACTTGCCTCAAGCATGCACGCATTCCAAATCAATGGAATGAAGAAAAACACCCTAAAATTATCAATATGACTTAATATAAAAAGTTGACTTTCTTAAATCGACTTATTCCTACATTGAACACCTTTTTACGAAAAGCGTATAAAACTTCTGAGATCTCATTAAGATTTACCCTCTCTCCATATTCCCAATACAAATTAATACTTTTTATTTGGCTTACTAGAAGTTTCGGATGACATTTATGGTCTACAAATAAAATTAACAATTACCAATTAAATTCAACAAAATTTTAATTTTTTAACATAACCAAAATTTAGGAAGAAAAAAATTAAGGATTGTAATTAATCCTTTGTTTGAGCATCAATTTTAAAAATACTCATATCCAAAAAGAAAAGGAGAGATTGGAAGGAGGGAGAGAGGGACAATCAATTTCGGATAATACACAGCTCAGTAAAAAAAAGGAAGGGCATCGAGAGAGATACCTTGACAGTCGATTTAGGGTTCGTCGACCTAGAGATAGATCGGTCATCGAGCTTTCAATACACGAGATCGAAAGATCTAGTGTCCGTGGACTTTGAAAAAGAGCAATAGAAATACAGAGAAAACGAGATCTTGCTTTAGCGTGTCCTATTTTCCTTTATTTCAATGTGTACAAATTTTTCCAAGATGGATCGAACCCGTTAGAATACTACTTAAACCCCAATAAACCAAAAACAAGTTTTGTGAGAAAATATCGCGATATATCAAGCATATATGATATTTCCTAAATATCGGCTGATATTTAGATATATCAGTCGATATTTTCTAGAAATCACAAAACGATATAGCTTTGAAAAGTCGTATCGTTTCTTCTCCAAAACCAATATATCGGCGATATACATCAGATATCACGGACGATATTTAGAACACTAGCACATGCACACGCGCACCACAAAAACATATAATATACATATATACACGCGCACGCACAACTATAGACATTTGGTGTTCTAATTGCATATTAAACTAATTCTACCTGGGAAGACTGCAACGCATAATAAACAGCTATTTTCATACAACACAAGAAATGAGCAGCATAAAAGAACAAGGAAGGAATAGGCAAGTCATGGAAACAAAACCTTTTGGAAGATGCACTTAAATCAATAGCAAAACAAACCAAATTACTTTCTCTACTTACATCTAAAGAAGAGCGTATCCAATGAGTGGATACATTAGTAGACCGGGATATATCAACGACGAACTGATGCATACCATGACGCTCAACTATGAAATCTGCATTAAATTTCCTTTGATCGTCCACCAGAACCCCTCCCCCTTCCTCAATCCATCTAACGACTTCACATCTCTGATTAAGAAAAACGTGAGCCAATTTCAGTTGGCAGATAAAGCTTTGAGTTTAACCAATATAAAACTAAAGATACAATCTTAAATGCCCTTGCCACTGCACCAAAACTCCAAAGTTTTGACGAGGGTTGAGGGATTTATTTATATTCTTACATGCTCCATCAGGTCAAGCACACACTTTATGAGCTGAAACCTGGGTTTTTTCTACCTAGTGGGTATGTGTATAATTAATTCATTTTAACGTGTCTAGTGGGAATTGAACATGAGTTTCTCTGACAATTGGATCTGCCACTACAAGTTGTGATGAGGGTTGAGGATTTCTTTTAGGCTTATCTCCACCAAAATAAAAATAAAAAACCCTCAAGTTTCACCGTTTGGCAAAAAACTCCTAAACGGTTTCTAAACCCCAAAAAACTACCGCAACAATCTTCAAATTGTCATAAAACTACCATGACTAACAGTGCCACGTCACCACTAACAATGTCGTGTCACTGCCACATCATTTAAGTTGCCCGTCATATTTTAAAAATTTTACAAATTCCAAAACTATCATCTTCTTCCTCCACCTTCTTCACGAACCCTAACCCTCCTTCCTCCACCATCCACCTCCGGCGCCGGTACCATCTCCGGCCTCACCCCCGACCTTGCCTCCGCCCACCCACCACTGTCTTCTCCGCCTCCCTCTCCCCCCCTCTAACCCGACCACAACCCCCTCCTCAGATCCCATGATCTCACCCTCCACCACCACCCCTTCCCCACCGACATAATTGGTAATCTGTCTTACAATTATTAAAGATCAATAATAATAATTATATTTATTAGCAGGGCTAAACGGTCATAGTTAACACTGTTAAAGTTGACCAAAATTGACAATCAGCAATGGTAACTTTTGGAGTTTAGAAACCTTTTGGGAGTTTCTTGCCAAACGGTGAAACTTGAGGAGGGTTTTGGAGATAAAGCTTATTTTTATATTCTAATGGAAAGTTGATGCGTGGAATAATATCATCGTAAATTATAAATTAACTTAAAAACTTATTATAAATTTCTAGAAATCCATTAGTCGCAAAATCATAAGAGTGATAAAGACAAATTTTTTTGTCCATTATTATTTTCTTTAAGTGACAAGTTCGTGAAAAATATTGAAATAATTTAAGTTAGTTTTACTGTTCATATCATATTTACAGCTGTTGTATGTTTTATTTTAAAAAACTGATCTAGACATAATAATTACAAATTACCCTAGCAAAAATTTCTATAAACTTTACCATGCATTTAAGAAACCAATCTAGGCATAATTAATTACTGAATTTAGTTATATGTCAAATTGTTTATAATTATTTTTATTAATTTAAAAAATAGTTAATCAATAAAAAAAGTCAGATATTTTGATCCGAGACGAACGATTGAGCTGAGATGGCAGCTTAAAAAGTCATATTTTGAGCCCAAAAATGACTGCCTGATAGATAAAACCCCGATGAAAACAAGTTAATCCCCACCCAAAAATAAGGAAAGGGGACCTGTAAAAATGCAGAAAGAAGCTTAAACCATATTCATATTCAGGGAGGGGGTTTTCTCAAAAATCAGAGCCAGAACAGATGGTAAAAGCAAAACAAGTTGAGAATGTATTGTAAATGAATAGCCAAGGACGGTATGTTCATTAAAATTTACTAATTTAGAAAAGGTGTAAAGAGTTGAAGCTAAAAAAACCTGTTCCATGGGGAATGAGCTAGAAAAGCAGAATGATTTTCTCTTGAATACGTTTGATGATCTGCTAGCATGGAAATCACCAGTGAAAGATTTTGTCTTCACTGTGCTGATATTTTTGCTCTCACTATTTACCGCATGTAATTGAATTGAATCAAATTTAGTCGCTACTTCCGCGTTGCTATTATGGGTTAGCCTAGTTCCAAAATTTTCAGTGACTTCTCTACTCTCTGGTGTAGACAATTTGCCATCAGATGCTGGACCCTTTGGCACACAAGGAACAGAGGTGGAGCACTTCCTATTCTTGACACCAGAAACACTGAAAGATGGCTCTATATAAGGGAAATACAATCTAAATCAGGTAAGAGCAACAACATAATATCAACATAAAAATACCAGCAGTTAAAACTTAAAAGGTTTCTGAACAGCTTTAAAATTATAAAGAAGCAATATTACAAGATGAAAAATATTACAATATTACAAGAAGAAAAATATAGAGAGCTCACTAAAAAGAGGAAATACACACCCTTTGAAACCAGTAGTTCTGAAGCAATATGCCTTGGGGATACAGAAAGTTCTCTTTTTGTCCGGTCACATTCTTCCAACCAGGAGGATTTTACAACATGAATGACACCCCAGGCAGCCAAGCGCCTAACTTCCCTTTTATCACTAGTAAAGATGAAAATGACTCAGTTATATCTATATTTCTTCTCCAGATCTACATAAATTTGATGAAGCATTTCTGTCGACTTTTCACTAGTAAAACAGCATAAAAACCAAAAAAGTGAGGAAGCAAAACTTACTCCTCTGATGGGGTACCTAAAATAATGTGCGTCAACTTTTCACTAAATTGCATATGCCTAGTGCCACCTCCTTTACGTATCATATTGACGAGCTTAGCATGTTCCATTTCCTCAAAACCTATTAAAAAGATTCTGCAATTTGATAAATAAAGGTCATTATCTTCAGTTTCAGAATCATCCGCAACACGACAATCATAGGTTGTTTCATCTTTCATTTGCTCAATAGGTGCATTGATGTCCTCATTGTTGATCACTCGAGCTTCTGTAAAGGAAGAAGATATGTTCTGCGACAGCGTAGCATCAAGGTCTTCAACCGCTGGTCCTGACACAGGCTGTGAAGACATATTGCAGAGTTCTTGATAACATTGTTCTTTCTGCCATCCTTTCATAGCACATGATTTAGGGTTTTTATCAACAGGGTACGACCCTTCATCTAGACAACCTAAAAACGGCAGAAATATGGTGCGGTCAAGTAATATATCTGTACAACCATATAATAGCAGATTAATGGCATTAAGAAGTAAATAATATCAACACACCATGCATGAAAACTCATTGCACACAAAAGAGAAAAAATGACATGATGCATGCATGCATGCATGGTACACACAAGGAAAAATGAAAAGAAAAGAGATACAGCAGGCATACCTCTTTTAGCAATAGACTGATCAACCCATTTGCGGGTAACAATATGAATATGACCCCATCTTTGTGCAACAACGTACTTGTCGCCAATTGGAGCGTATGAAATGTTAAGGATAAAAAATCATAGACTTATGTTTTAGTTGCTACAAGAGGAGTTGTGAAATGAGAAAAATCAAAACCACAAACATATGATAAAATGAATCGCTAGAACACAGCAACTTCAACATACAAAGTATCTTATATGGTTAAGATCGGCTAGATCCTTATATGAACAAGTGAATAAAAAAATACATCTTTTAATGGGCATGATAGAGTCTACCCAGAATTTCAACATGGCAACCCAAAAAAAAAATCTTAGCAACCAATCATGTCACTGTAGGAGCGCCATCATTTACAATGGATCAGTCTGGAACTACAGGCACACAATAATGAATAATACAAGTATTTTGAGCAGCATCAAATAGCCTCCCTGAAAATGTTCGTTCTTACTCCCACATGTTTCTCATGTTTTGTTCTTCCCTTGTGGGTGGGCTAAAACAAAGGGATTGATTCCTTATCCGATTGAAACTGGATATTATATTGAGTACAAATTAGTTTCGGCTGATTATATTGATTGAAACTGGATATTATATTGAATACAAACTGGATATAATAGGACAACAACTTTATAGAAAGGATTATTAATTTATCCAGAACACTGATTTAGTGCAACAACCCACAACCTCTTCTAAATTTATTTAAAAAGCCTACACAAATTGCTGGACTTAATACTTGTATTAGTAAAACACTCCTGTAAGTTACACGTTCTGAATTGGTGCCTTGAAAATGTATAATAATAAATATAATTTACTTCATTAAATCTCTCATGCAAGTTAAGCTCCCAGACATAATTGTTGCCTTCAAATGGATAATAAGAAAGTTTTAAAGACTGATATGAGAAAAGCTGTTTTGAAATTTTAGGACATGCAATACAGTTTAGCGTGATAAAAGGATATGTCTGAAACTAAATGAGTGCACTTCTTGGTAAGATCAGCAGAATAACGGCCACCATTCTCTATGATCAGTTTTTCTATCTCCTTCCGCTCATCTGTGCAAAACAACAACTTAATCAGTTATCACCCATATATAAAGTGGTTACAGCTAATTCACAACAATTCAACATAGAACCGACTCCTAGACAATAGAAGTTTCCAATATCAACCTGATATGGAATTAGGAGACAGGAAAAAAACAAAATAACTTAAAATCGCACGCCTTTTAAATTTAATGCACTGCATTGCAAGTACCAAAGGTATCACTGGCTAATTCTGGGGCAGTAGCTATTGTTCCTATAAGTTACTAATAGGACATTAACGTTCGAAAATAGTTGCCATTCCCCGATATATGGGAAGATATATCATTCAATAAATATATGGCCTACCTGGAGGAATTTTAGTGACACAAATTGTCAAGCCAGTAAAAGGAAGAATTTTGAAAGGCTCCTGAGGCACAACACGATGCTCGGTCCAACATTGATATAACCAGCTTAGGTTGACAATAGGTTTCTTAAGAACATTTAAGGCATACTGCAGCAAATCCAAATTAAATCTACGTTAATCAACTAAGAAATAATATCACATCATAATATATCAATCAATAATAAAGTTACAAAATACAGGGACGTATATTAAGAATAACCGAGAAGCAAAGAACAAAACTTGTGTAAGAGATTAAAGTACCAAGCATAATTATATCAGAAACCTACCAGAAAACCATGTTGAGAAAATGCCCAATGCTAGCAAGTGCAAGTGCAAGTCAGACAGTTAAAATGAGTAGCAAAATATAACACTATACACCTTCAGACATGAAAACACTGACGAGTCATTTTTTGCCAATGAATGTTCTAATACAGAATGTCTCTAAAGGCCAGGCGCGCCCTCCAAATATAGAAGTGTTCCAGTATAGGCCTGTAGTGGGTCCCCTTATTTTCTCTTTCAATATCAAAGTACCTCAGGTTATCCTGATATGTGGTTGATGTTGCATAGAGGAATGCTAAATAGAGTGATACTGCTTTTGGATTACATCCTGGCTGCAAGGCTATGGCGCTAGAAAGTCAGCTGATAAAGATCTGAAGTCAGCTGATAAGGATTTTACACACACACACACACACACACAACTTAGCATGTATGGTTGATGGCCGAACAATTTGGCACAGCTTAAGAGATGGTTGATGTCAAGTCACCAGCTGGTCGTGATTCATAAAACTATGTAAAATCCTTCATGGAGCATTGCTTCATAGCCTACCCCATTTTGATGGGAAAAAAGGTTTAGATGAATATAACATTACTATAAGGCTGAACATAATTTGTATTTCATTATTGGAAGAGATTAATAAATAAATAACATATACGAATCCAATGATAAGTGGCATCCACTTAGTCACTTGCTCGTCAATAGCAAGGGAGATCGTAATATAAGTTAAGAGGAATAATGATCTAAAGTGATAATGATTAGCATGGCATTATCAACTTAATAACAACAGATGCAACTATGTTTCTGTATAGTGATCAACATACTTTATATTTGGCAGCTAAAACATCCTTTACAATTACAAAGTTGACATCCAGTGATGCCTTTGTCTGCAGTACCCCGCCCATAGCAGTCACCAGCTGTCCAATTACAGCCTGTAAGAGTAAACAGATAATAAAAACTGTTATTACAAACCATGCCAATCATCCACATAGATAACACAAAGGTTTCAGTTACACAAGATAGCGTCTTCTTAGGCAATTGGTAAGATAAAAAAATTGGCCCGTTTAGGAAATTGTACTAGCATATTTTACATGTTGGATGTAGACATCATGAGTCCAGCGCAGAGAGAACAAAACTTTGTGTTACCCACCATCATTTGGACAAAAAATGTTTTTGAAATAAAAAGCTTACCCAAGATTTTGCAATTGGTTGTCAACCTATCTACTGTCTTGTATCTTCATATTTGAAAAAGGACAAAAATGAACCTTTCATTCATGCATGCAAATAACATTGAGTGAGTGTTTGAGAGGGGTTGACGCTCTGATAGTATAAGCTAAGCCAAAAGTTGACTTCTTCCAAAAATTTGAAAGGTAATAATCACATGATTCACATCTGAAAATCAATAGCCTACATTTCTTGCAGGTTTTCTGGTTGAAAAAACATGTGGATGTTAGGAAATTGAAAGCAATAGATACACGTGGAAGTCATGATCTTTAGGCTTCCAAAGAACAAAACCTACTTTCAGTTCAAATCTTCTTTCCACTTTTGTGCATCCATAAAATGATTCATTAACCATAAACCGCTTCAGCACGCGTAATTTTTTAATTGCCCCATTGCCTGCACATTGCAGAAGTATGTAAATTCGTCTTTCTGAATGACAGTACAAATCTCACTTGAGTCATATTTGAGTCTGGGTTAAATAGTGCTTATAGTTCCCCCACCCCAACCTCACCCCCAAAAAGAAGTACACCGGGGGAAAAAACACTCCTCGTGTGTGAGGAGCTACCCGAGAAAAGGGGCACTGTATGCAAGGTGAACTATGACATAAATATGTTCACGATTATATCTATTAGTATATGGAGAAAAAAACTATGGCATAAATGCTGACTTTGATCCTGCAGTTTGTAAATGATATGAGCATATACATCCTTCAGCATTCTACTGTCTATACCGATGGCCTTTTATGAACAAAGTTAGCAATATATACAGAAAGAACTATGAATCATGAAGCAATCATGTTTAGGCAAATAATATCATTGAACAGAGGTTACAGAGAGACATTTTATTTTATGAAGCCAATTGTGCTCTTGTAACGTTTGCAAATCATAGATAGCTATAAAAGTCAAAAGGAGAAACTCTAAGTCTCCATGACGTCACAGATAAAAATATTACAAATGCAATCACCTTCTTGTCCCTTTCAAATCCAGAGGCAAGCACTTTAACTCCATCCATTGCAAGGCAACAGGTGTAGCCTTGCTTAGGCAAAACTCTATGTTCCTTGGCACATGAGAGAATGCATTGTGGTCCTGTAAAACATTTGAATGGCGAAATAAAGTGCAGCCTTCTGAGTCAAGTTTGGAGCAGGTAATACGTTAATCAGTTGTGCTAATGAATATTGATAGCCGGCCTGACTATTCACAAAGTGAAATGGTAATCATACAAATAAATAATGTGTTTAATGTTTGAGTTTTGACTGCTTTGTTGACTTGTTTATCTATGTACACTAAATTAACTTAGATGAAAAGGCAGAAAGCCTGTGATACGTTGAATCCTCTTCACTTTTTATAAGGCTTGGGTTCTAACATGGTAGAAATATAAGACATACTTTTTCTACCGGGTCGGTACAAAACATGTTGGCTACCAGGCTTCTTCATTGGGTGGAGAGTGGGGCATGATATCCACTACCTAGAGAATTGCAACCTCTACCCTACCTTGTATCCAATAAGAGGTCTTGTAGCCCATGGGGATTCTACCACATGGGTAGGTAAAGCATTTCTCTTTTCATAAGCAAACCATATCAAATTAGTCCCCCGTTTCCCAGACTGCTTCCATTCATTTTATAACCTTGTTGTTTGGAGATAATAAAAGAGGGGAAAGGGTCAATCAAGCACATTTCTTTTCTTTCTCTAGTTCTTATAGCCTGGTGAGTATATCAAAGGTTGCTCCTAGTTTACATGTGCTTAACTGAATGGCCACCGAGTCACTAACACATCTTTTTTATGGGCAAAGTACCCTTCTAGGATTTATATCAAGCACCTCTCCTTAGACATGACAACTTATCAATCGGGATTCGCAAAAACAAAAGGGGAGGATGTGTCGAAATAGTGGGAATCATAGAACACCGCAACTGAGAAAGATGTATAGTTATACATATGAACTTAAAAATCAATTGATTTGACACTAAATTCAAACATAGACATGAATCTTGAATTATATGCAAGTATAACTTTGACCCCTATTGAGTAATTCTTTTCAAATTTCTCCTCTGTAACCATAATCTACAGCAAAACTTGACGATTGATAACCCTAATGCTCAAAAGCACTCTACTCAAACTCAAAGATTGAAGCTTTATTACTTAAATCTACTCTTCATAAGCTTCTCAGTAAAATGTCGCTCAGATTAGTGAGTGATAAAAATATAAATGCAGTACAAGGTAAGTAGTAAGTACCTAGCAGATTGCATCCCTTCGATTTGAGGTCCTCAAACTTCTCCTGCAATCAAATGGGACATGCGATACGCATATATCAGAAGAAACCAAAGAGACGCTGGAGTTGAGATCTAGGGCTTACGTGGCCGTTGGAGGAGATGACGTGGTAGTCGTTGGGGGAGTTTCGAGAAGGATCGGAGCAGAGGAAGATGTCGGCGCCGTTGAGCTTGAGGACGTCGTGGACGGCGTCGTAGAGCTCGGGGGCGACGAGGCTGCGAGAGAGGAAGACGTTCGCGCCACTGAACGTCGCCTTCCTCATCGCCGATGTATCGATCGATCCCTCGGCAGCGAGGAGATGATCGCCGATTGGTTGTGCTCGGATTGAGATTATGAGGGTTTTTTTTTCTGTTCTTTTTTTTTGATGGGCGGGAAAGGGGATTTTGCTGGTCTCGGACAATATATCGGAGGAGCGTGACGAAGGTGAGTGATGTGGGTCGGGTGGGGATTGGATCAGGACATTTGGGTATGGATCATTGAAACAAGGGTAAAGTGCTTATTATTAATACAGTAATGTTTCATCATTTTTGTATTTTAATGCCTTAGCCTTTTCTTCTCGAGACTTTAATACTCTATGTATTTGCGCCTTTTGCTATTTTCTGTTTTTACCTTTGTGTTTACGTCAGTTTATTAAGTGGGAACTATTTTTGTAATTTTTTTGTCTGCATGAAAATAGAAAATAGACATGGTAGTAAAAGCAGGAGATGGTAAGATGCTAACGGCAAAATATGTTAAGTTATGAAAGCGTTGAAAAGAAAACCATAAAATATTAAAATGTAAAAGCGTTGAAACATTAAAATATTATTAAACAATTTACTCTCGAAAAAACACTTTGGGGCATCAATTTATTGAAATTATGGATTGGCTATGGGCCCACGGTGTTTATTTATTGAGACAATCAGCAATAAGTAATTCTTACGGTCATTAGGGACCAGCCAAAGGTTAAATAACGGTCAACATTTGCCAAAAAGAAGCCCTGGCAAAACCTCTCGCGAAAATGTAAAAATGATCAAGATTCTTTGAATGATCGGTCCAGTTTCATGTTCTTGAACCATCGACATTCATGATGATTAATCCATAACTAGAGTTAAATTCCCATCTAATTAGGTCAAGCAATTGCAACCCAAATTTGTCCGGCTTTTCGTTATTAATAACTCGCGCCGGCAAAATCGTGAGCCGTTAGCTAAGCTGCGTGTGGAGATACTGTTTGAGGAAAATTTTGATAGTTATCGATGAGCTCTACAACACACCAACCAATCGACAATGGACTTCGGTAAACGCCCGACCAGCAAAAGAATATATATAAAAAAACTATCCTTTTATTTTACTCTCCGGTGCTGCATTAAGGCCATTAAAGACTGTTTTGGTGCATCAATTTTTTTACAGCGATGATGTCGCGATCCGGAAACAGCACGTGGCCGGCACTAAGATTACGCGAAACCAATTGAGCAGTAACGTAATCCAAGTAAGTCTAAGCCGGGATTAAAACCTATAAGTTGAAGGGGAAAAAATAGAGTTGAAGTTTTAACAAAAGATTTATAAAATGAAGCAAAGCTTACTTTGTAAAGAGTAATCATTTGAAAACCAGACATCACCTCCTTTATAAAATTTGAATAAATTTCCACTACAACAGCAGCAAAATAAACGCATCCCCATACGGGAGTTAACCCGACGTCCGCACGATAGAGATACAATTCACGCAAAACATATGACGCCTAAAAGCGAAGAACAACAAGCGGAAGGTAATAAACATTATATATAAATAAAGTCAAGCCGACTCCACACGAGTTCGACCATAATAACAATATGTCTAAGTTCTCGGTCAATACACCCGACTTGGTTGATGAAGTACTTCTATATGCAAAAATAGATACAAGGCAAACGCCGAAACGAATACTAACCCACCCAGCCCAAAATAAATATGCAACCACGCCCAAGATAAGCTCTCTCACTGTCACTATCGATCCAAGTTACCGGACCTGCAAGAAGTATGGCACAACGGAGGTGAGCTGCCGGCTCATGCGTTGAATTTGCATAACAAGATAGAAATCGAATGCATAAGCGATGAAACGACTAAGGTATGGGTAAACATGTACATCGCGGATGGTAATTAAGTTTGCATCGAAACTAGAAGTCATACGATGAACAACTACAATAATAACGCATCATGCACAATCCGTATACCGCTATCCTGGCATATGTGGTATACAATATAGGTGGTTATTGTGGCATCACAAGATAATTCTATTGTTGGGGTCAAAAATTACACCCCGGCTGACCAAGCCAAAGTCAAGGTCAACCCCAAGCCAGGTGGGCCCAAGCCCAGATCAAGTGGGTCCATGCCCGAGTCGATCCCGAATATGAAGCGGCCTCCCCCATGCCAAAATAAAAATCATGCAATAAATAATTTTGATGTATTTTTTTATGCGTGAATATAAGCAAAATGGACATAAAGTCAATTTTTTGCAAAGCTCATGGCTTATGTGCAAAAGAAATGAGCACATGAGGTATGTGATAGGCAAAATGCCATTTTGTAAAGCCCAATGGGCTATATGTAAATGTGTAAGCCTATAAAAGGCAACATGATAATGAAATAAAAGACAATAATTCATTCTCTCAAAAATCTAAGGTTTGTGTCTCCTTCCTCTTTCTCAAGGGTCTAAAACCTTCTTCCTCTTTTCGAATTAAATTAAGAGTTTAACTCTTCTTTTTTAAAAAAGAAGTGGTTTTCACCACAAAACCCATAAAGGGGAGCTCGGATCTCCCATCAAATCTCTGAAATGGGAGATTTTGAATCGCACTCCCCTTTTCCTCCAAGATCCGGCCAACCGAGAGGAAGAAGAAGGAGCCCATTTCCAAAAATCCCATATTGGGAGGATCCAAGGCTCAAAGGAAGAGCAAAAAATTCTTAGGAGTTTTTCTAGATTTGTTGGAGTTTTAACTCCATAAATTAAATTTCTGCTAGGAGTTCAACTCCAAAATCCCTTGAGAGTTCAACTCCCCAATCTAGGGGCTAAGGCCCTTTCCGCTGGTGTTTCCAACGGTCGCGTGCCGCGCACGTGACTCATGGGCGCCAAGCACCAACGCGCAGGGCACGTGACCCGCGGGCGCCCAGCGCCCACGTGCCATGCACGCGTCTTTAAGACGCTCCTCACCTCTCATTTTTCATACACTCTACACTCAAAACACGTCCCCTGCTAGGAAATTTTTTCTAACGGGGCGCTATCCAGCACCCCGCAAGGGGGCTGCTGGCCCCCTTGACCCCCAGTTCGCTATCCGGGTAGCGGGACCCCCGTAAAAACTCTGCGGGGCCCCCGATATATCCAAAATCCCTTTCAAAACACAACGCACGCACACTGCACATTGAGTTCGCATGACCAGTTTAACCCATCAATCGGAGGTCCCTTAGCTCCAAAGGCGAGGGGTAATTAACGGCAGCTTAGTCCGCGGCTGCCGGAGATTCGGATCCCCACAATCAATAAACGCCCGTCTATCCTAAGCAGGGGGAATCTGTAGTACGCCTGACAAGCGCGCGCGTATTCCCATTTCAATGGGGTGACGAAAAACACCCTACATCTATATCTCGCCCGATACAGGTTACCGGACCTGCAAGAAGCTATAGCACAACGGAGGTGAGTTGCCGGCTAATGCGTAGAATTCGCATAACAAGATAGAAATCGCATGCAAAAGCGATGAAACGACTAAGGTATGGGTAAACATGTACATCGCGGATGGTAAATAAGTATGCATCAAAACTAGAAGTCATACGATGAACAACTACAATAATAACGCATCATGTACAATCTGTATACCGCTGTCCTGGCATATGTGGTATACAATATAGGTGGTTAATGTGGTATACAATATAGGTGGTTATTGTGGCATCACAAGATAATTCTACATCTCGCCCGATACAGCATAGTAAAACCACTAAAGCATATGAATCACGAATGTAATATGCATATTTTAATCTTGAATTTAAGCTTAATGAAACGATAACATCAATCATAAATACATGTATCCGTAACCGGTTCACCCCCGTCTCATTTACCAGATAATATCAAATCATAAAAACATGTATCCGTAACCGGTTCTCCACCATCTCGGTTACTGGATAACATCAAATCATAAATACATATATCTGTAACCGGTTCTCCCTTCGCCTCGGTTATTGGATATTATCAAACAAATAATATCATCATAGCGCGAACGGATAATATAAACGTAACACAAACAAATAAAATAATCACAGCGCGAACATATAACATAAACGTAACATAAACAGTAACACGACGTATAACAAGTAAAGCAAGCGTAGCATGAACGAGTAGTGTAAATGGATAAATACTTCCGAATAATTCAATTATATTTCAAAGCAGAACGAAACATGGTTTGAAAATAAGGAGGCTACGTTGTTTTGAAAATAGATATTCATTTGAAATCTAAGCAGCACATCCTTTGCATTGTTGTTTTAAAACATGAAATGAACCGTTATTTAGAAATAAGTATAACCTTTGTATTTTCATAATCTTCCAATCGGGATAAATCATAAGACTCGGCGGGTCGTTAATAAAAGGTTGCATTCGGCTAACCATCACTATCTCATCCAGTACGGAATCTCTTCACGTACGACAACAACAAATATTCCATTAAATCGAAATCATAAATTCATTTAATCCGGAAACAATATAATACGCTCAATAACAATCAGTAGGACATCTAGTCTACGTACGCAAACACACAGTTCAAATAGCACGGACCGCCGGTCTACGTACACACACAGCAAATAGTACGGACTTCTAGTCGCGTACACGTACATAACATTAATCATATTATAATATATAAAACATGACAAGTTTAGTTGGATATAGTGTCATCAAGGCAATTAATGTAATCGCAAGCAGGCAGTTATTGTAATCGCAAGCAAGCGATTATGATGATTGATGGAGGACCTATACGGTTAGAACAGTCTTACTCGAGATGATAGTATACTATCTGGTTTGACTTTATCACTATGTACATGTTTTGTGTGGTATGGCATATCATTATTACATATTGATAGAGCCCATAAGATTCATGCTTGACTATCAAGGTTATAATGGCGATCGTACTTATGAGAACTGGGCAATCTATAAGCACGTCCTTAAATGTCCATAGTCGTAGGAATATCGAAACTGTGCATCGATATTTCAGAGTAGACCAGTGTGTATGTTTCTTGATCCCGACGAGCAGCGATGGCCGGTCTCACAACCATTGGTGTCAATTAGTTGCCGGGGTCAAAAATTACACACCGGTTGACCAGATCAAAGTCAAAGTCAACCCCAAACCCGAACTCAAGTCCAAGCAAGTGGACCCATGCCCAGGTCGAGCCCAAACATGAAGAGGCTGGGCCCCCATGCCAAAGAAATATTTGTTAAAACATAAATATGCTTAATGTAATTTTTATGAATAGATGTAGTAAAATGGGCAACAAACTCAAATTATGTAAAAGCCCGTGGCTTATGTGCAAAAGAAAAAAAACACATGGCATGAGAAAGGCACATGTGGCATTTTAAAAAGCCCAAGGGCCATATATAAAATGTAAAGTTTATATAAGGTATTATGATGAATGATAACAAACAAGATTCTTCCCATATTTTTTTAGGGTTCTGTGCCTCCTTCTCTTTTCCCAAGGTTTTAAACCTCTCTCTCTCTCTCTCTCTCTTTTTGAATTAAATAAAGAGTTTAGCTCTTCTTTCCAAAAAAAAAACAGTTTTTCACCATAAAACCCTATAAGAGGAGTTCAAATCTTCCAGCAAATCTCTAAAATGAGAGATTTTTAAATCCCACCACCCTCTTTCTCCAAAATCCAACTAATAAAGAGGAGGAAGAAGGAGATCTATATCCAAAAATCCCACATTGAGAAGATTCAAGGCTTAAGAGAGGATCCAGGGCTCAAAGGAGAAGAAAGGGGTCCCCTTTCATTATTTCCGAAAAGCTTTTGGGAGTTTAACTCCAGAACAAGAATCTCTTCTTTGTGAGTTTAACTCCAAACCAATGTTTGAGAAGTTCAACTCCAAGATCCAAATTCTCAAAAGAGTTTAACCTCAAAATCCAGATTTTTTAGGAGTTTAACTCCATAAAAAGCCCTTTTTTGGAGTTTTAACTCCAAAAGTCACTCGGGAGTTCAACTCCCAGTTTAGAGGCTAAGCCCTTTTTTCCGCGGCCATCCAGCGCCCACGTGCAGAGCATGTGATCCGCTGGCGCCCAGCGTCCACGCGCCATGCACATGAACCGCTGCGTCCCAGCGCCCGCGTGCCGGGCATGTGACCCGTTGGCGCCCGGCGCCCTCGTGCGGGGCGTGTGACCCACTGGCGACCAGTGCCCACGTGCTAAGCACGTGAACCGCTGTAACGACTCTGAATTTTCTATACAAGATTTTTCTTTTTAATGTACAGAAAATAGTTTACAAGTATGAGTATAAGTTATAAGTTAATTTTGTTTAAGAACAGTAAGAAACAACCTGTAGCTCACTGGTAAAGCCCTTGCACCGATGTGACGTAGCCCTTGTGTTCGAAGCCCATCAGACACATTATATTTTTCCTGATTTTTATTTTAACTTTTTTGGAAGCCCAAAAGTTTACACGTACAATGCACATAAAAATGAAAAGACAGATAAAACAAACATGTGCACAATGTTGTATATACAGAGAGGAACACGTGGTAAGAATCCACCAGCTTAACCCTACAACTCGACCGGCGAGATGCTCTATTTGGCCGACACCGGAGGGTGAACCGTGGGCAATAAGCCCCAGGCTTTGCACACAAGTCCCTTGGCCTACCCCCATTACCCATGCATTGTTTGATTACTCTGCAATCAAACATAGACCCCTCAATGCCCCAATTTATCACTTTTTAATGCCTTTTAATTCACTCTTTTAATCCCAAAACCCTAATTCCACACTATAGATACTATCCCATACCCTAACCATTCCTCATTCTGAAATCCCTAGCCAAAATTCTCAAAATTTTCTAAGTACAGGTGAAGTACAGGTGGAGTTAGCAAGCGATCAAGTTCCGGCGAGAATCGAAGCAAATTCCGACGATCTCGCGACACCACGACGACGACAAACTCTTCTCCTACCTATTCTTAATATAACCAAGCGGTAAGTCCTTTTCAGTCCTTTTTCTTCTTCTTGAAAAATCTTTTTTTTTCAAAACATGTCGGTAAGTGGAGTTAATACCGACATCTTATTCTAAACCCTAAAAATTTCATTATTTTATTTCATATCTTACATCCAAATTCTTACCCTATGTTTATAACCATAAAATTAATGTTTAGAACCAACTTTCACTCAAAAATATCATACTAAATAACTTTAATCTAACTTTTACATGAAAATACCATGAACTTTAGACAGGTCATCTTTATTACTTTGATTAATCATACTTTTAGGATACTTCACGGGGTAATGAACTGCCCCTCATATGCACACGTGTTTACATATCACGATATTCTTTGAAGTATGTTTTGGTTAAGATATAATATATTTCATTAAAATACCATCTACTATAAAAAAAACGGTTTTCTCTAGAATTGTATTTTAAAATTCCTTTGCAAATATGCCTCTACAACCCTTTTTAGGGGATCCACTATTGGATGGTGCGGATTATCGCACATTTTTGGGCTAGTAGAGCGAAATGCAAACCTCCTCACGGAGTATTCGGTCTCTAAAGGTTTTTAATATGATTTTTAAGAAAAACGCAATTTTCTACTTAATAATAAAAATTATTTTTTATTAATTATATAAATATTACAAATCCATATATTTTCAAAATATAATAATCTTATATTTTTTTTCAATGAAAGAATTACAAGTTTCATCAAGATACCAATAAAAGTCAAGTTTTACAGTAAAATACCATGAACTATTCAAGTTAAGATAATTATCACTAAAATACCTCAAATCTCTAAAATTCACATCCATGGAAACCCCTGATAATATAAATAATTTCTCAAGATTATTTTAAAACTATATTAAAAATATTTTTCATAAAAACCCCTCGAGTTATATAAATTTACATTTAAGGATTTTAATAAATATAAGTTTAAGCGGGATCAATTCTCTTGAGCCCCAGGGAGCCGGAGAAAGTGAGTGCTTGCCTATTTAAGGTAAAAAACTTAATAGTGTTATCAATGGTAATTGTTTTGGAAAAAGACACAAATCCTGCCGTCCATGTGCAGCAGTTACCGATAACTCCCGAATCTAATTCAATATCTAAATCAGTTATAAGTATCTGACTCAAGTCTGAGTCTAAATCAAACTTGAATTCAACTCAAACCAGAATCCAATTCAAACATGAATCCAAACTCTAATATGCATGCTTGAACATGAACCTGAATACCTGAATTCAAACACGTATATCAAACCCGGATACATGCCTTGGCTTGACTTGACTCGAACCATGAATACAACTTGATATGAATACAAGAATACTTGACATGAATACTTGATATAGACATGAACTCTATCTTGCAAACTGAGGTATTCATGTATTCAAGCAAGGCTGATAATTTTAATGGTAACTTAGCATACACAGGATGTTGGGGTAGTTCATGCGTGAATCAAGCAAAATCTCAGGAGTTCCACTAGATCATGAATCTATGTCTACTAACACAAGAAAGATATCATGAGAACTCGTGTTTCCTTACTCTTAGATTACAGGCTGTTGAGTTTGGAATACTTCAACACTAGCTTGAAGTCCCATTACTAACACTTGATTCGGGCCTGTAGTTCCTTACCCCTGAATTATAGCCTGTTGGGTTCGAGAACACTCTTGAGATTGGTTGACATTCATCATTGAACTTACGTTTAAATTAGTGCAGCCAAGTAGAGACCTGTTCAGACACTTACATTCACTACATGTTCATTATACTTACACTACACGGCCATGTTACTTTTATATTGCCATGCTCATGCTATCATGCTTATCTAATTGTAATTCATTACCATACTTGTTCACCTATATTATGATACAACTGCATGCTACATAAACTCATCATGTTTACATTAAATGACATGCTGACACATCATACTTCATAATCCATTATTCATGATATACATGTCACGACCCAGAAAAGGCACGTGACTGGCACTTGAATCATGTGAAGTCTATAGGACCCACCTAATCCAAGAAAGCCATAAGCCCAAAAATCTAAACCTTTTAGGGAAAATAATGGAGGTGAAGTTTTGAAATAAATGTTTAATAAAATCAGGTTCTTTCTTGAAAACATAAGTAAACTTATATGAAAAACAATGTTTTATAACTAGCTTGAAAACCCGTTTCATCATTTGAAATTTGGGCAGCACCTCCTTTGTATATTTTAACCCGAAAACAATACAAGCAATAATAATCATAGGCATCCCCAAGCGTGGGCTAACTCTTCGCCAATTGGCAGAAATAACCACGTAAGATATAAATATACAACGCCAAAGGCGAGGATCAAAACTCATAACGAAAATAAAGAAAACATGCATCAAAGAAATCAGCATAAAGAAATAATACATGAGCATGACTCTAAGGCCGAAAGAATATACAAGTCGAAGTTTCTAAGTCTACAAATATACATAGTCTGGTTGATGGAGCTTAACTAGATACTACTGAAATAAATATACAAGTAGAATGGTGGTCACGATGCAAATGTATCCCACCTAAACAATGCAATCACTCTGGAGAAAGCAGTGTGCCAGCAAGCCGTAACGGAACTTGTGCGGTCGAACCTGCAAGAAAACTGTGGCACAACGGGGGTGAGTTGCCAACTCATGAGTAGAACACATCACCGAGTATAAACCGAATGTATGACTATCTCCTAAGTCATACAATATAATAATAGTAATATAAAGACAGTGAGTGATGACAAGTGTAACAAAATAACATAAAGTGATATCAAGGGTTCCACTATAAACATAAATGTGATTTCAAGTACTCATGTCCGTGTCGTAAAGTAGGGACATGTCATGTGTATGATGTGTGAATGCATTAGTCAATGTGTGTCCAACAACGACACACTAAAATCATGATAAAGCCCGAGTGCCTGGTATCGACACTCGTAAACATCATGAAAACCGTGTCTGTCCGCGACACATAAATCTCATATATCGGGCTTCGTCTGTCTGGATCGGCCCCATCATCTAATCTCACGACTGCGGTCGGTATCCTTCGGATGTCCGCCGAGCCAAATATCATTGGTCGGTGGTGCTCCCTGTCACGCCCCGTTTCTCAGTAGATGGAAACGGTGACGTGGCAAGCCCGCGACGTATTTATTCCGAGAAGGTCATTTCTCGAAATAAATACGCTAAGCGTCTATAAGCAACATAAACTAACAAGAATAAACAAAAGAATGAAATCCAACCGTGATTTATTACATTCATGATTCATAGTAGACAAAATATCTGAATACAAGATATTAAACATGATGAGCCTTAATAAGAAGGCATACATAAATAAGCTGAAATGAAATGAAAAACCGAATGAAACTATATGTCTGTTTGTGATGCGGACTGGTTGTGCTCATTTTCGACCACTTCTATCTTCTCTGTCTCAATGTCACCTGACGAACATTCCAAGAATAGAAAGAAGTGGGTGGAATGCCCGTTAGCGAACTAACGCTCGGTAAGTCCCAATAGAGATGTGTAATATATAAATTGAGTGCAAGATGACATGTAATATAGTATAAATGGAAATTGTAATATGTGAACAAGTATGGTAATGTATATGGCAACTATATCGGCATGGAAATGTAACATGAGCATAGCAAACAAGTATAACATAAATATAAATCATGAACATATAAACAAGTATGGTAGCATGCATGGTAATATGTATGTCAACTATATCAATATGACAAACAAGTATAATATGGCCGTTGAGTATTGGTATAGTGAACATGAAGTGAATGTAAGTGTCCTAAAAGGTCTCTAAAAGGGTAAAACTAACTAACGTAAGTTCAAGTGTGAATGTCAACCAATCTCAAGAGTATTTTCGAACCCAAGACTATCGTCAAGGGGTAAGGAATCACGGGCCAAAAATAGCGGGACTTCAATTGTTATTGAAGTATTCCAAACCCAACAGGCTATCGTCCAGGGGCTTGGAAACACGGGCCCTCATTCATGAATTCGTGATTTGTACCGTTTCAGCCCGGTACCACAGCAACATGATTTGTACCGTTTCAGCCCGGTACCACAGCAACATGATTTGTATTAATGGGACTCATGAGATTCCGTTGGATTCATACTCAAACTACTCCAACACCCCGTGTTTATTATTTTATGATTAATGTTATGAGTCTTGATCGAATCCATGAATACAAAAGGTGATGTATGATATCAAGTTTTCAAGATTGAGTTTATCTAGTCATGTCAAGTGCAAGTCATGCCAACTGTATTCATGGTTCGAGTCAAATTGGTTCAAGTGTACATACTGGGTTCAAGTATTCATGATTGAGTCGTGTCAAGATCAATTCAATTATAACATGTAATTATTTAATCACAAGTCATATAAATAAAAATAAATAAGCAATCATAGAACATGATATAAGATAAGTATACAAGAAAAGTCCAAAAATAATGTTGTAAATATATGATATGTACGACTAGTTAATCAAGTTATTTGAAGTCAGAATATAAACGAAAATATAGTCTTAAGTTTTATGCACATGTGAGTTCCAGTCTCGCCTAAATACAAATACCGGTTTAGGAGATATACCCGTTTTCGTATCGTCGGGCAAAACATATCAGAATCTGTTCAGCACCATCATATATTTTTAAAACGCAGTTTGAGTTAATTTCTATCGGGTTTCAGGTTACAAAAATTATTAGAAAATTGTAGATCATTCGGAGTAATTATCCAAAACACCAAGATTCTCATGATTTCGATTTCTGATGCTCTAGTTATAATCGTTTTAACATTAGCGTTTAAAATAAAAAATCAGATTTCTGGACAGCAACTATATATTATATTGCAAGGCCTATATCGGATTGTTTCATGCGTTTCTAAGTAATATAATATACATGAAATTATGGTTCTATCAATTATACATCTACACATCTAATGTTTGTCGAGAACGGATATCGGGAGTTCGAGTTATGTCCTATTTAAAAACAGTGTGCGAATCAGAACAGATTCTGTCCAGATCCGTCACTAAATATTGTAACGCAGTTTTCTATATTTTACGTCGGTTTTCAGTAAAAACTTAAAACTAATAAAATCTAGATATTTCTATGTAGATATCTAAAATACTTGAGTTTGCTCAATTTGGATATCTGTAGACCAAGTTATGTGTCTAAGAAGTTGATCGATAAATACAGTTTTCTGTTTTACGAACAGTGAATAAAAACGATGTAATTCCTAAACCGTTAAGTGATTCGATCTAAATTTTTTAAAGCGTGTACACAAAAATATATTTTATCAAAGATAAATTTCTTGAAATTCCAGAAGTAAAAATTAATTTCTAAAAATTATTTTAAAGCTAAAGGTATTGATGTGTATACTAAAATCGGCAAAAAGATTAACTAGTATTTTTATGCAAGCTTCTATTTTTCTTCTAATAAACAAACTGATTTTATGAGACATTATAGATATATTGTGGCATGAAATTTGTGTTCTCACAACTCGTAATTAACATTCATAGTCATGAACAAAAAATTGAAACACTTTAATTTGAACAAGAGGCAATAAGATATTATTAAACCATATAGAACCATATATATCTAGACTTATATATATGTATATGTTTATATTTATCTTCTCTTATGGATTAAGATATGAAAAGAATAAGGGGTTCACGAGATATGACAAGAGGAAAATAAGAGATGGAGGGAGAGAGAGAGAAGGGATTTACATACACAAGTCGGTATTGTCACCGGGCTTGTCTATCCACCGATAACCTCACGTTACTAACGAGATTTTCTTGAAACTTCTTGGCGTTTTTCTTCCAGGACTCTAGGTGAAGAGGGAGAAGGGAGAGATTGAACAATGTGAGGAAGAAAAAGAAAGAGGGGGATAAATAAAGATGGTGTAATGGTGAATTATCTATAATAATATATGCATTCAATATGGGAATTAAAAGAGAAATGAAAGGTCTCATTTGTAAGTTATAAGAAGAATAAAAATTGATAAAAAATAATTGCAAGAATGGGGATTTGAACATTATATCTATAGAATAACAATGCAAAGATTTAATCAATGAGCTGCAAGGTTGTTCATACACATATTTAATAAGAATTAAATATATGATGTTGCTTAAAAAGAAAGTGGGCTTTTGGGCTGGTAGTTTTATTAAAGAATATGAAAATGAAATTGGATTTAAGTTATGGGCTGGGTTAAGACTTATGTTTAATTTGAAAAAAGGTTAAAATTTAGTTTTAAAGAAATGTGATTGGGAAAAATAGATGGAATAATAAAATAATATATTTATAAAAAAAACAAAATATACAGAAAATACTAAGAATAAATAAATACAATATTTTACTAAAGAAAAAAAATACGGAGGTATATTAATATTGGGGTCGTTACACTCCCCTGTCGGGCCCAACGTTTCTATCTCTCTATACGGCCTTTTTGTCCCGGGGTACCGCACCGGGTCCACCATATACCCACAAACGGTGTCGCCCACGCTCCTCGCAGCGGGTAATCATATATCATATATGCTCCAGAACCGAGAAATCTCATGATGGACGCCACACATCATATCAAGGGAAAATCGCAATTTTCTTTTAAAAGGAGCATAAGTTTTCAATTACATATACGGTTTCCCAAATCCAGAAATCTCATGAAATCGAAATCTCAAATCATGAGCTAATAATGATCAATGCATATCGGCATAAAACCCCTCAACAGTGCATAAACAGGAAGTATATATATGAATGCGTGCGGCATCTAAGTAAGGAATGCATAATCTAAACTAGCAAGTGAGATCATGAATGCTAAACAATATCAGTAAACTACAAATTATCAGATATTACGAGTGAAGTAATGGTCCTCTAATGTGTACGTGGTATGGCAATTACCGATGATGATGTGTGTGAGCTAGCCAGTAAGTGTACGTGCAACATACGCATCATCGGTAATGGTGCATGTGTCTTAGCAGACGAGATCATAACAGTTAATGCAAAACATGTATATATGCAATGCAATGGAATTTACAAGAACAAAGCAGAAAGTAAATGGTAATCTATACATATCCGAGTCGATATAACTAATAGTCGCGATCCAGCCTCATAGCATCACGTACGGTATAACATATCGTACGGCATCCTCGAGTCAAGAGTGCAGATCAATCATCGTATATATATCTCGTACGGTATAGTCCGTCGTACGACATCCTCAAAGTCGAGGGTATGGGACAAATATCATATATATATCACCATTCGTACGGTATCATCCATCGTACAAAATCATAATCACGGGTACGGATCTAAGGTCTCATACATCCTATTATATCATCAGGTTACATGTTATCGCATGTTATGTGTATATCGCCCAACGATCCGTTAATATATCATATTGTATACGAGGTCTCAAGTCGATCATAAATCATAACCTCACGACATCATGTCCGATCATATCGACTCATATCAATATAACTTAAACTATCCCCATCTCACGTGTATGTGTGTGAACATATGCGCGCGCGCGCGTGCGCGCACACACATATATAGGCACCTACACACACATCAATAAATACCAAGTGTAAGTGTGTGAGTGCGTATGTGCGCGCGTTTGTGACAACACATATCCTAAGGTTCACGACTAAGGTTAAAAGGGCTAATGTTATACTTTCCTATGAAAGCGTTTATTCTAATCCTACAGTTTCCTAAAACCCTATTTGCTAAATATCCAAGTCTTGTATCAACACATATAATATATATATATATATATATATGTATATATATATATAACATATTCTACGGTTTCCGGGGTGTTATACGCCATCCACCTGACTTCCCACGTAGATATACATCTACTCACCTCGATCATCGCGTGCCGAAGTCGATGACGCCTTGTTCTCCCTTGTCGTCCCGAAGTCCACGCGAAGGTACCTACATATCAAAACACATCGTATCACATCAAAATCCCATTCGAAAACTGACACGACACGCGAAGTGCTCATAGGTTAGAATAGCCTACGTATGCAAAAACAACCAAACAACCCTCGTCGTTGACGTACAAACGTCCAAAACCAAATTCAAATACCAAAAACCAAGTTTTAGAAATCGGAAAAATATAGCCAAAACCAACTCAAAATGTTCCTAGATTTTTTCTCTGGTATATTGGGACTAAACTAACAATACATGGGTTAGGTTATAAGGATTGGGAGTTACAGGACAAACCCCTACACCATATCCTACAACATGACCACCGAGAATGCCTAAAAGCCCGGTGTCGCTGGTCCAAGTTGGGAGATTTGATCTCGTTTTCTTGTTGTGGTCTTCTAGTGGTCTATCTAGGTCAATGTAGTTGTTTGTTTTTCTCATGAACATCCAAAGTTGCTCCAGATTACTTATAGTCCTAAAAAATCAAAGAAACCGACATCGGGAAATTCTAAGCTCAAGTCTTGTGGTTTCTATGCTCAGTTGGTCCAGGATTCATACACTAGAAAGGTTGTAGACTATCTAATCCTCAAACACACCATTACAACTCAACTCATACCTTAAACTTCTTCTAGGAAAATTCTAACATCACTAAACCACATAAGTTTAATTCTAACTCACTATAAGATGTACGAAACACTAAAAACTTAACTAAAGATGTAGGATTTACCTCATTTGGTAACTCAAGAAAATTCATGGATTGCCCAAAGTCTTCAAAACCTTAACTTGGTACCACCATGGGGTTTAATGGTGGTTTTGGAGGTGATTGAGGGAGGTAGAGGAGATGGCGGAGGAGGGAGATGGAGGAGGAGGAGAAAAAATGAGATGAAGATGGGAAATGAGAAGGGAACCATGTGAAGAAGAAAAAACCCCTCTCTCTCATGTCATATGTCACCCACCCATCAAAATATCTTCTCTTCTTTTCTCTTTTTTTCTTTTTCATATATAAAATCAAAACAAAAACTATATATATGCAAATAAGGATTTAAAGCCATTGTTCATGACACAAAATGCAATAAGTGTTTTGCAACATGATTTGTTGTATGCCATGTACATAAACATGGTTAAAACATAATTAGTAAAATATTAATCGAGTTTAATATTAACTTGTAAACAATCAATTGTATAATAATTTATAAAATATCCAAATCACATACATTCTTTCAAAATCAATAATTTATATAAATCTCCAAATATTTTCCAAACTATTGGTATATATTTATACCATCTCACTAAAACTAATTCTTATGCTTTAATAATATTCATGAAATTTATTATTTTAATTATTTAAATTTTGAAAATAATATTTTTATTTTCCTGAAATATTACAATACACTTCCGTTATCATCACACTTTATATTTCACTTCATATCTTGGCGACTTACCGAGCGAAATTTCGCTGACGGGCATTCCACCCACCTTTGTTTTCTTGGAATGTTCGTCAGATACCATGGAAACTGAGGAGGTAGACATCTCAGAGAAGGAGCACGATCAGATTGAGACCCAGGCATGGACCGGTTACCTTTTCTCAGTTTATGTATGCCGCATGTTTAGGCATTTTCATTCTTGTACTTTCCTTTCAGTTGAAACCATGTATTATAAATGAATCAAGATGAATGTAAATAAAGTTGTTGAATTATAAATCTCATGTTAATTATCTTGTCATTTTTATATTGCTTCTTCTACGCTTGATGTATTTATTCCGGAAAACAACCTTCTCGAAATAAATACGTCGTGGCCTCGTCACGTACCTGTTTCCGTCTACTGGGAAGCGGGGCGTGACAACCGCTGGCGCTCAGCGCTCGCGTGCAGGGCTCGTGACCCGCTGGCGCCTACACGCCATGCACGTGGTCTGCTGGCACTCAGCGCCCACGTGCCATCTCACGCGTCCTTAGGACGCTCCTCACCCCTCTTTTTCCCGCACGTCCCGCACTCAAAACACATCTCCTGTTAAAAAAAATCTAACGGGGCGCTGCCTCGCACTGTGCAAGGGGCTGCTATCCCCCTTGACCCTCAGCCTGCTATCCGGGTAGCTGGACCCTTATAAACTCTGCGGGGCCCCCGATATACCCAAAACCCCTCAAGACACAAGCACGCACACTACGCATTGAGTTCACATGACCAGTTTGACCCGTCAATCGGAGCTTCTCTCGCTCCAAAGGTAAGGGGTAATTAATGGCAGCTTAGTTCGCGGCTGCCGGAGATTCGGATCCCCATAATCAATAAACCCCGACCTACCTTAGACAGGGGGAATCTGTAATGCGCCTAACAAGCGTGCGCATTCCCATCCGAATGGGGTGAAGAAAAACACCCTACGTCAGTCACCAAAGATTGTATATAGATGCTCATTGGGTTATGAGTTGCACTGGACAGACTCGTCGAGAACATACTGGATGGTATTATACATATTATTAGATAGCAGTTCTCAGGTGACATTAGTACAACGTAGTCTGTCGATCCGAAGTCGTCATTTGTTTCTAGTGTGTTCCCACTGTACTTTGATTATTACCCTACCACGGCTTTAAAGAGCCATTCAAACAGGTAGCTTTTAGGTGCAGTTCCGAAACACTTGGAGGCAGTGAGCTATTGAGAGGATTCGTCTCTCCCGGTATTAGGAGTTGATATCATGCGGTGTACGGTTGGCCGTTACCATATGATCCAGGCCTAAATGGATGGGATTTACCGATTGCGATCAGTAGTTTCTCGATTGGTGATAGGGGTTGACACTGGCACGACTTTTCAGGTTATTAGGGTCTGACGTTATCCACCCCTAGACCGGATATGTGATACTCTCATACAAACAGACCAGACTGTATGGTACATGTCGCTGATAGGCTCAGTAGGGTATCGGATGAGCTTGCTTGTTGATCTCCTTTTTGACATATACCTGGGTAACTGTTACGTACAATTAGTGTCGCTGAAGTGTTTGTGGTTAAACCCACTGCAAGTGTATTGTCGAGTCTTTAGAGTCCTACACACAGGGTTTCCGGTTTTGGCAAAATGTTGTAGTTGCGGTACATTTGTATGCGCCAGGATTCGATTAAAACTAGTGTACTTGTTCCACTGATGGTAATCGGGCGGTTGAAACACCGGCCGATCTTTTTGGAAAGACGAATTTTAAATTGGGTGTCGATTTATTACATATATTTGATATATGTATTTACTAGTATTTTGTTATTGATTATTTGTCTCTCCTTTATGTATTTTAATACATAGAATAACAATTACTAAATTATGTTTTAATTAATTATGTTAGTATATACATATATCAATACATAAACATTGCAATTGTTAATTTTCTTTTTCTTGATTAATTCTCATTAGCTTATGTTGTTCCATGGGGACATCATACCTTTTGCCTCACCTTTGGTGATGACATGTGGAGAAGAGAGAAGAGGATCGACACATGGAAGCTAGATGATATCCTATGGTTGGAAAAATGTAAAGAATATGAATTAATATTTATAACCATTTTATATTGAATGGTTATGATATTTTTCATAAGTCTTTTTACATTTTTCTCTCTCTCTTGCATGGCTCTCTTATCTTCTTCCTCCTTTCATTTCTCATGAGAATTATTCTAAAAAAAGAGATAAATTAGAGGGAATTAATTAGTGAGGAAACTACATCTCTATGATCATTAGACGAGCATACTATTTGTTCCTGGTTACTTCATTTGAAGTTGGAGCCATTTCAAGGAGCTTTCAAAATGGATCATCTTTGATGGAGGAGGTGGACTTGCAAGCTTATTTCATGGAGTTTCTAGGAGTCTACTATGGAGTTCAACACAATTTGATGTTGGAGATAGTGCCCTCAGAGTCAATTATTGGATCACAGGCACGTGATTGCAATGATTGAGGGGAGGACCTGTCCCAGTAGGACAGTCTTACTCAAGATGATAGTATGCTATCTGGTTTATCTTTATCATCGTGTACTGCTTTAGGTGACCTTACGAGTCGCTATTACACGTTGATAGAGCCCCTAGGATTCTTGCTTGACTACCAGCAGTATGAGGGCGATCATATACGTGAGAGCTGGAGTCTATAAGCACATCCTTAAAAGGTCCCTAGTCGTGGGAGTTTCGAGACAGGGCATCGATACTCCGGAGTAGACTAGTGTATACAGTCGAGACCCCGACGAGGGGCGGTGGCCGGTCTCACAAGCCACTGGTGTCAGTTGGTTCACCTAAGATGTATACAGGTGCTCATTGGGTTATGAGTACACCGGACAGGACTCGCCAGGAACCTGCTAGTTGGGATTATACCTGATGTCAGATAGCAGTTCCCTGGTGACATGTGTACAGGTTAGTTCATCAACCTGAGATCGTCATTTGTCTCGTGTGAGTTCCCACTGTGCTTTGATTACTACCCTACCACGGCTAAAAGGAGTCGTGCAAACAGGTTTTAGTTGGGTACAGTCCCGAGCCACATGGAGGCAGTGAGCGGATCTGAAGGGGTTCGTCTCTCCCGGTATTGGGGGTGAGGTCGCGCTGTGTCTAGGAGAGCCACAACATGAAAAGTCCTTGACCAAGGCAGGAGATTTACTGGTAGGTATTCCAGTAGTATCTCAGGGTGTTCTGGGCTGCACTCCGACACGACTTGTACCGTTTTTGGGGGTCTGACTTTTACCAACCCCCTAGGCCCGCCATGCGATGCTCATAGACGAACGGATCGGACTGTACGGATATTGTCACTGACAGGCTCAGTAGGGTGTCAGGATGAGTTCGCTCATCGACGTCCCTTTTGGTCAATAGCTGGTGGCCCGTCACGTATGGCTAATACCTCTGACGTGCTAGTGGTTAAATCCACAGCCATAGTATTGACGAATCTTTAGAGTCCACCACACATACAGTTACTCAAGTTTCGGGCGAAACGCTGTAGAGGCCGTATGGAGATATGGCAGGGTTCGATCAGATACGTGCTGTATTGTACGGATCGTGATAGGACGGTTTTTACTAGCCGGCTTTGGCTTAAGCCGGATCCTAGTATTAGATATTGTAGATTTTGTCTCTTTGCATTTGTGTTCAGTGGGAATACAAATGCGGGCATGTGTATGCAGTAGCGGGGTTTTCCTGTAATTTATTACGGGATCAGTGTTCTGAAGTTGCCAGTTTGCATTTCGTTCCGGCCGGTTTTCCTTTGTTCCTTCACGGCCGGACTTTTCGATGGAGAGGGTTATTTGCAGTTTTGCAAATAACATTAGTGGAGGGGTTTTCTTGCATATGATGGCTTCATGATTTGACTAGTATCATGAGATCCTTTTTCTTTCTTGTCTTTTGAATTATGAGAAAAGAATGGATTAGATTGTGATGGTGTGTGTGATTGGATTTGATTTGGCTTAGGGTTACCATTGTTTCTCTCCTACACTCACCTCCCTTGTTGCTTTCTCACCACCATTTTTCCATATGAGGGGCCGGCCATTCTTGAGAGGGAGATGAGAGAATTTCATTTGGAGTGGTGGCATTATTCTTCATCTCATTTTTCTTGCTAGAAAATTGAAAGCACCAATTTTCCTTAACCTTTTCCTCCATCCTCCATGGCAACTAAAACCCAAAAGAGACATAGACTCTATATTAGCCTACAGCAAATCTTGGACGCGTCGGCTAGCCAACTTCGCGCCCGAGTTGTCTCGGTCTAGAGGTGGGAGCCCGTAAAAGTATTCGGCTACGTGGTGCCCTTTCCGACGAGGAGTTGACGGACGGAGATTCCGCGGGAGATTGGAGTGGAGACGAAGACCGAAGGACACGGATCGCTTGGTATAGCTTCTCTACTCTTTTCTAGTTTGCTAGTTGCTAGGTTAATGGCCCAATCCGGGTGAAAAGTGCGCGGTGGTGCCGATTTGCTAGTTTGCAAAGTTTTTGTTTCCGCGTTTCCGGCGTCGGATCGACGGCCGGGGCGCCGCCGCGGACTTACATTGGTATCAGAGCCACGCCATTAACCATGCCTAGCTTGCTCTAGTATGTTTAGAACTCGATCGAACAAAAATCCCCAAAAACCGTATTTTCAATGTATTGTGTTTTCTGTCGAAATTTTTTCTGCTCCAAAATTTTTTCAGGTTGTTTCAGAATACTGTGCATGAAAATCTAAGAATTGTGTGAAAATTTGGTCACGTGATCACTCCATACCGCCGCGGAACCGCGGCCAAACCCATGCTTGGGCCGCGGTTCCGCCGCGCGTTTAACTGATCAGCTTACCAAATTTTTCCAGATTGTCTTATACTTGGAAATAGGGGTTTGGGGATATTATTTTTGGGCCCAGATTTTCTGTAAGTGCTACAGTATTGCTTGGGGGCCCACTTGATAAAATTTGTTCGATCGGATATTTTAAACATGCTAGTTCACAGTATTTACATTATATCTGCGACCGTGAATGTCACTTGATCGGTAAATCCTCTCTAACTGCTATAGCCCGGTTAGACGGATTTGCGAACGTGACCTTCACGTTGATGTTCTGTATATTGCTGTGTTGTTGCGGATCGGTCGTGGGGATAGCCTGGTTGCAGTGGTAGTACAGTTTTTGTTTTATATGTACATTTGATATTGCGGGGCGAGCGTCCGACATGTGGACTGCCGTCACTGCCTGTTTGTATTATTATTTTGGGGCACGGCCAGGTTGCGGTCGATGTACCCGTTGTATGTATATTTTACTTTCTGTACTAGGATTACCCCGCGGAGGGGTGCACGGATAGCCGGATTCTACAGGTCAAGAAGCCTGCATCTCATGGCGTTGAGACGGAGGAGGCTTTACTCTAGAATTGGCGGGCTATTCGCCGTACTCATAGGGGGTACAGGTTGACCCAGGAGGGGTGCCCAAGTTACCGGATTCCGTGAAGTGCTGGGTGGTCCATTCACGTTGCTGAAGGGGGCTGCCTCGCTTCAGGTTTTGGCGGGTAACTTGCCGCGCCCGTAGGGGTCTAGGATCTCATTGCACAGGCTATCCACACGACCAGGGGAACGTCGGGTTTCAGTAGCGGCTCTGTGAAACCCGGGGATCCCAGATATCCGTATTATTCTGTGATGCTGTACATTTCTGTGTTGTTGCATTTTATCACGCCTTGAGCGAAAATTATATATTATATATACTAGTAGATGTTGTATATGTTTTGCATCCGCGCTAGTCCAGTCCCCGCTCTGTCGTTAGTTAAGTAACCTAACGGGTGATGACGGGACCCAGTGGCGAATGCGGATGGCATATACGTACGTCATTATTTTCGTTCTTTTGTGGTGTGATCAATTGATGGGACTGCATTGATTCGGATCAATGCAAGATAAACAAACCTATTCTGATGTTGTTGGAACACTTTTCAAAAAGCTGTTATTGCAAGGGCGTTCTTTTTTGTTTTGCACAATGGTATTCAGTTGGAATATCATGCTCCTCAGTCGATGAGGCAAGGGCCGAGATCCCTTCACCGGGAGTGACCCCTTGGACAAAAGTTTGTGTCAGGGCAGTAACTTCACTATAGCCGTTTACTTTTGCTTTGCATCGTGGTATTCAGTTGGAATATCCTGCACCTCATTCTACGGGGAAAGAGCCGAGATCCCTTCACCGGGAGTGACCTCTTTAGCAAAGGTTTTCGTCACTATATTTTTTAAAAGCTATCAGTTTCTTCAACGATATCAAGTTCATTACGTTAAAGGTTTTCGCCAGAAACCATTCGTAGCCCTCCGTCGTTTCATGTGGATAGTCAATAGTATTCAAGCTGTGTATGTTGGCCAAAGTCAAGGCACAGTGTTTGGTAGCTGTTGGGTATTCATATGCAGCATAGATAGATGCGTTGGTTTGGGACAGTCGTATAGCCTTGTTGGCCAAAGTCAAGGGCTTGTACGGGTGGGTTCAAATTAACCTGGATAATGACGGGTAGAACTTGACATGTGACTTATGATATATTGGCCAAAGTCAAGGTCATAAGAGCATGGGGCAAAATCCACATCGGGAGTTTCAAAAGAACTAAAACTTGCCAGATATGCGCATACCTTCTGGAGTGTGATAACGTGAGCGGATTCCGTCACGTTATCATGCGATGATAGTTGGATCCCGATTCCCACTGATGAGTTGGTTTACTCCTCGGGTGATCCCGGCTAATTCTTCTTTCAGGTTTGGGGAAGAATTTGACGTTACAGTGGGAGGTTTCCAGATTAGATAAAGTGATCACCATTCTGATCTAGGTTAGAGTGCACGCTGAGTGTTTCTTTTCTCTCTCTTTTTGGCAGCGACCATTGATCCAACCCTAGACTATGACTCAGTGACCAAATTGACCGAACCTTCTTAACACTGGTTTTTGGATTGTCAGAGTTGCAAACCTCATTGCCACTCCTACTTTTACCCTTTTCTCCGAGACACCCCGTATTACTACGAACGTCCACTTCCATTGGACAAAACCATCGTATGGTTATATACGAACTCGAAGGAATTCGAGGATGGTTTCTGGTTCTGGAGAAAACGAATAGGACTATTCAGTTGTCTTTTATCTTCACCTTCTCTCGCATTGCGAGTGCTCCTAGGATTATGACAGTACACCCATTATGCTTATTGGATAGTCTTCTTCCAAACCATAGGCTGGTGCCGACCGGTAGGGAATGAAGAAAACCAATTAGCCTAACGGTGGTGTACAGAAGGTATTAAGTAAAGACAAAGAAAGGGATTAGTAAGAGGGCAAAGTAAATTGCGACTGCTATTCACGACCAAACCAAGTATTTCTTAGCCAATCCTAAATCACCTTTGTATTTCTCCAGGACACTCCGTATCACTACGAAGATCCCAAGTTTATTGGATAATCCATCGTATGGTTATATACGAACTCGAAAGGAACTTGTTCCAGTTCGGGGATGGATCCTGGTTCAGGAGAAATAGGAATTAAGTTCATTCGGTTGTCTTTTATCTTCACCTTCTCTCGCATTGCGAGTTCTTCTAGGATTAGGACAATACACCCATTATGCTTATTGGATAGTCTTCTTCCAAACCATAGGCTGGTGCCGAACGGTAGGGAAGGAAGAAAACCATTTGGCCTAAAGGGGTGTACAGAAGGTAATGACTAAAGACATATAAAGGGATTTGGAGAGATGGCAAAGGGATATACGGTTATACGGTTGCAGTTGTGAATCTGGATAATGGAAGAGGCATTACTAGGAATACCCGGATACCCCATCGAAACATTTCAATGTTTCAGTTTCACTGTGTACTGTTAAAAGAAAACTGATTTCCCATAGACACTTGCTCCAGGGTATGTATTTACCAGGTATGATTCTCACATCTGTATGGTTTTACAGATGATGAGTGGGAGTAAGTTATTGGGAATTAGGTGATCATCCTCATTATATCGGGATACGTTGTAATTGGTGATATTGAGGAAGTCACCTGGGTTGTTTGCCGGACGGCAAATACTTGGTTTTGAATATCCGTTGTTATGCACCAATTTCAATTGATATATCTGTACGTATATTTTTATAGAGTGAGATATTTCTTTTGAAATTATGTCTATGACATTTACCTATATCAGTGGATGGTTAGGTAAGGAGCATTGAACAACGGTGTAATTATTCTTAACCATAAGTATAGTTTTCAACCTACGACACACAGTGAATGAGTCACTAGACTCAGGGGACTTATACAGAGTATTATATATATTGTCTAGTGTCCATTAGGACAGAGGGGTTGGTTCTCGTACTATATTCAGTTTACTTATAACTTCTCCAGCTCTTAGACAAGTGTTTCGTAGAAACATAGGTCCAAGTTTTGAGAAGTTATAGGTATATGAATAAAGTAAAGAACCAGGTATTGCAAGTATCGGGATTCTTCAAGGTGATCGAAGATGTAGATACTTGTGAATGGTATTCAGTGATAGTAATGTTTAAGAGAACTTGCTTCTCTTTCAGGTTACTCATAATTGGAAGTATTCCTAAGTTGAGTAATGCTGATCGGCCTCCTTCCATTTAGTTGACATGCACTGGAGACAGCTGCATGATTTGAATCTGGTTCCAATTAAATCAGTGCCTCTGTTTCTATATTGGATATAGAACAGTTCATATCTTGACATTGTTAAGGTACGGGGAGTTGTCCGGCTTATGCTTAAAACCAGACACTGGACAACTCAAGGCACGTTTCTGTAATGGCTGTTTGTGGGTTGACCCGGGCTATGACGAGGGTTGACTTTCTACCATCAGGAAGATCAATAGTGATATTGTTCTTGACTCGCCACAGTTTTATTAAAATGGATTTTTTCAGAAAACAGTAGTGGAGTATGGTAGAACTGGAAGTGATTCCAGAACCGCAAACGGTTACTGAAGATTTGATAAGAACCTAAAGATTCAATCTAGTTTGACATTCCATTGGCCACTTCGCAGATAAAGTGGGTAATCTCAGGCACTCAAGAGGTACTTCAGTATGCTCAAGGACGGTGGCAGGGAGGTTCTTGTTTACCCAGACTTGCCATTGCTGTTGTTCCAGACTGTGAGACCCGGCAGGGGATGAGTATAGCGTCGTTCTAAACTGGCTTTAGAAGTGTACGTATATATGACTCTGCCAGAGGGTTGTCGTAGTCAGTGGGAGCAGCGGAAGCATTGGTGGACAGTTAGCTTATGTCTATTTATAGACTAAAGCAGATATAGCGAAGATAGATCATCTATTCTGACGTGACAGTCATAGGTTTGACTTCATCAGAATAGGGGTTGGATCTGTTAATAAGGTAGTAGGGTGTGATGTCCTGGTATTTGATGACATACACAGAGTAGGAAGTGATATTCCTATACTACGATCGGTTTATACTTTGGTCGTCACACAGTGGTTTCTCCACATAGGACTTGGATATTATATCGTACATTCTGGTTACTAGATCTATGCTTTTAGATCTAGATTTGGGTGGTTTCCCAATCAGGGTACTTTGACAGCATTCTATGAGTATTTAGAATGGACGACTCCTGGCATAGTAGTACACCTGCAGATGATGGAGTCACCCTCTCTAAAGGTGTCTTACAGACTAAAGGGGAGAGGGATGTACATGATTGGCAGATCACTTGCTTAGGAAATTGAGTCAATCATGAGATGTCAAGTACCACACCAGATGTTGTTCTTGCAGTGGATGCAATAAGTTGATATTGATCCAATCCTGGGGGAACATTCAGAAGCAGTTTTAGAACATAAGTTGATGTTCTAGGGATATGATAACGACATTATCTTTCGGGAGACAGTTATCATTCCAGGCTTCCAAGGTGACCTGAATGGCAGAGTGGCTGTCAGAGTTATAGTTTTCCCTCTGACGAGGGGCAGTATTTTGGACAGGTGGTCCAGGTGGATACTGAGGAAAGGCATGGCGCAGGATACTGATTAAGTTCAGTTGACGATACAGTCTAAGAAGTTTGGATTTGGAGTTCATTTATGAGCTAAGTCCCATCAGATATCCAGACACATTCTAAGGACAGGCATTGCTCATTTCGGGAGATGGCTTTCTCCGCGAACTTGAGATAGAGAGAGACATAGAAAGAAACATCAAAGCGGATCCACTCACTGAGGCTATTCCTCGAACGCAATAGTTTCGCAAACGAGCTTTGTGAGACTGACTAGTAGAGGAGTTGGGTGTTCGGTATCACACGGGCTGTGAGTATGCGACATCGCAATAATTAGCCTCGAGTGCAAGTGGGAGATTGTTGGAGATAGTGCCCTCGGAGTCAATTATTGGATCACAGACACGTGATTGCAATGATTGAGGGGAGGACCTGTCCCAGTAGGACAGTCTTACTCAAGATGATAGTATGCTATCTGGTTTATCTTTATCATCGTGTACTGCTTTAGGTGACCTTACGAGTCGCTATTACACGTTGATAGAGCCCCTAGGATTCTTGCTTGACTACCAGCAGTATGAGGGCGATCATATACGTGAGAGCTGGAGTCTATAAGCACATCCTTAAAAGGTCCATAGTCGTGGGAGTTTCGAGACAGGGCATCGATACTCCGGAGTAGAGTAGTGTATACAGTCGAGACCCCGACGAGGGGCGGTGGCCGGTCTCACAAGCCACTGGTGTCAGTTGGTTCACCTAAGATGTATACAGGTGCTCATTGGGTTATGAGTACACCGGACAGGACTCGCCAGGAACCTGCTAGTTGGGATTATACCTGATGTCAGATAGCAGTTCCCTGGTGACATGTGTACAGGTTAGTTCATCGACCTGAGATCGTCATTTGTCTCGTGTGAGTTCCCACTGTGCTTTGATTACTACCCTACCACGGCTAAAAGGAGTCGTGCAAACAGGTTTTAGTTGGGTACAGTCCCGAGCCACATGGAGGCAGTGAGCGGATTTGCAGGGGTTCGTCTCTTCCGGTATTGGGGGTGAGGTCGCGCTGTGTCTAGGAGAGCCAGAACATGAAAAGTCCTTGGCCAAGGCAGGAGATTTACTGGTAGGTATTCCAGTAGTATCTCAGGGTTTTCTGGGCTGCACTCCGACACGACTTGTACCGCTTTTGGGGGTCTGACTTTTACCAACCCCCTAGGCCCGCCATGCGATCCTCATAGACGAACAGACCGGACTGTACGGATATTGTCACTGACAGGCTCAGTATGGTGTCAGGATGAGTTCGCTCATCGACGTCCCTTTTGGTCAATAGCTGGTGGCCCGTCACGTATGGCTAATACCTCTGACGTGCTAGTGGTTAAATCCACAGCCATAGTATTGACGAGTCTTTAGAGTCCACCACACATACAGTTACTCAAGTTTCGGGCGAAACGCTGTAGAGGCCTTATGGAGATATGGCAGGGTTCGATCAGATACGTGCTGTATTGCACGGATCGTGATCGGACGGTTTTTACTAGCCGGCTTTGGCTTAAGTCGGATCCTAGTATTAGATATTGTAGATTTTGTCTCTTTGCATTTGTGTTCAGTGGGAATACAAATGCGGGCATGTCTATGCAGTAGCGGGGTTTTCCTGTAATTTATTACGGGATCAGTGTTCTGAAGTTGCCAGTTTGCATTTCGTTCCGGCCGGTTTTCCTTTGTTCCTTCACGGCCGGACTTTTCGATGGAGGGGGTTATTTGCAGTTTTGCAAATAACATTAGTGGAGGGATTTTCTTGCATATGATGGCTTCATGATTTGACTAGTATCATGAGATCCTTTTTCTTTCTTGTCTTTTGAATTATGAGAAAAGAATGGATTAGATTGTGATGGTGTGTGTGATTGGATTTGATTTGGCTTAGGGTTACCATTGTTTCTCTCCTACACTCACCTCCCTTGTTGCTTTCTCACCACCATTTTTCCATATGAGGGGCCGGCCATTCTTGAGAGGGAGATGAGAGAATTTCATTTGGAGTGGTGGCATTATTCTTCATCTCATTTTTCTTGCTAGAAAATTGAAAGCACCAATTTTCCTTAACCTTTTCCTCCATCCTCCATGGCAACTAAACCCCAAAAGAGACATAGACTCTACATTAGCCTACAGCAAATCTTGGACGCGTCGGCTAGCCAACTTCGCGCCCGAGTTGTCTCGGTCCAGAGGTGGGATCCCGTAAAAGTATTCGGCTACGTGGTGCCTTTTCCGACAAGGAGTTGACGGACGGAGATTCCGCGGGAGATTGGAGTGGAGACGAAGACCAAAGGACACGGATCGCTTGGTATAGCTTCTCTACTCTTTTCTAGTTTTCTAGTTGCTAGGTTAATGGCCCGATCCGGGCGAAAAGTGCGCGGTGGTGCCGGTTTACTAGTTTGCAAAGTTTTTGTTTCCGCGTTTCCGGCGTCGGATCGACGGCCGGGGCGCCGCCGCGGACTTACATTTGAGAGCAATTGAAGATACTACAAAGCATGTAATCTCAACCTAGTAGCTTAATTAACTCTCTTTCTGTTTACAGTCATAACCTTTAGCATAGATTCCTTCATTTGTTACCTTGAGCTCTCTACAAATTCTGAAAAACCAATTTTAGTTGCTATAAAATTCTTGTAGAGATCCCAACGGTTACTAACAAGTTCTAGACGTGACATGGCAATTACTAATAATGTGTACTTGTTAGCATGTGTGTTTGTGTCTATACGTGTCATGGCAGTTACTAATGTTGTACGTGTAGCATGTGAGTATGTGTCCGTGCCGCATGGTAATCATTAGTAACTGTGAAAGTGTCCTGGCAAGTGTGTTTGTGCAAGTATAGTAAGGGAAAAGAAGCATAGCATTGGTAAACTAAGAATACAAGACATGAATTATTATAAATAAAGAAGTGTTCATAATAAATTTAGTTATCGGGATGCTATTTGCCATCTACCCGATTTCCCGCTTGTAGATGCTGAATCAACTCACCGACTGTGGCACTGGCCAGTCGAATCTCATAACTGCTGCGTCTCTTCTCGTCGTCTCGGGATCACCCCCACTCGATCCTATAACCAGTAATAATCATACATGCAAACCCCATCAATATCGATATAAACCCAAGCAAACTAAATATGGCGTAAAACTGAAATTAATCAGGCAAACAAAAGAGCATCAGACGTCTGAGACCGGCACTTAGATTACACGGAACTAATTGAGCAATAGCGTAATCTAAGTAAGCCTAAAGCAGGATCAAAACTTATAAGTTGAAAGAAAAATAGAAGTACAGTTTTAGGAAAATATTTATAAAATGAAGTAAGACCTATTTTGTAGTGAGTTAACGTTTGAAAAATGGACAACACCTCCTTGTAAAATTCTAATAAAATTCCGGTACAACAGAAGTAAAATAAATGCATTTCCGCACGGGAGCTAACTCGACGCCCACACGGCGGAGACACAATCCACAAAAAAAATATACTATGCCTAAAGGAAAAGAACAACAAGCGGAAAGCAACAGACACTATTGTAGGGTGTTTTTCGTCACCCCATTGATATGGGAATACGCGTCGCTTGTCAGGCATATACAGATTCCCCATGCCGAGGGTAGGCTGGGGTTTATTGATTGAGGGGATTCGAATCTCCGGCAGCCATGGATTAAGCTGTCGTTAATTACCCCTCACTTTTGAAGCGAGGGAACCTCTGATTGATGGGTAAAACTGGTCATGCGAACTCAATGTGCAATGTGTATTTTATTTTGAAGGGGATCTTAGACGTATTCGGAGACTCACAGCATTTACGGGGGTCCCGCTACTCGGATAGTGGACTGGGGGTCAAGGAGGCTAGCAGCCCCTTGCGGGGAGCGGGGCAGCGCCCCGTTATAAATTTTTTCTAATGAGGAACATGTTTTAAGTGTGTAGCGTAAAGGGAAAAAATGGGTGAGGAGAGTCCTAAGGACGCGTGGGCACTGGGCGCCCGCGGGTCATGTGTCCTGCGCATGGGCTCTGAGCACCCGCGGGTCACGTGAGCGGCACGCGACTGCTGGACGCCAGCGGGTTACGTGCGCGGCACGCGACCGCTGGAAATACCAGCAGAGAAAGGGGCTTAGCCCGTAGGCTGGGAGTTGAACTCCTGAGGGGTTTTGGAGTTGAACTCCTAAACAGGAATTAGGTATAGATTTGGAGTTAAACTCCCAAAAGATTTGGATTTGGAGTTAAACTCCTATATAATAAATTGGATGTGGATTTGGAGTTAAACTCTTAAAAGATTTGGATTTGGAGTTAAACTCCTAAAAGGTCTGGATATGGAGTTAAACTCCTTTGAGGATTTGGATCTTGAAGTTGAAGTCCCCGAAAATCTTCGGAGATGATCAAAGCGGACCCATTTCTTCTCCCTGGAGCCTTGGATCCTCCCGAAGTTGGATTTTTGGAGGTGGGTCTTCCTCCTCCTCTTCTTTTGCTGGATCTTGGAGAAAAAGGGAGGTGAGTTAAAAAATCTTCCTTTTAAGGATTTGATGGGAGATCTGAACTCCCCTTCAAGGGTTTTATGGTGAAAAACTATTTATTTTTGAAAAAAAAAGAGTTAAACTCTTGATTTAATTAGAAAAGAAAAGAAAATGAAGAACTTGAGAGATAGGAGATGGAGGCACAAACCCTAAATTTTTTTGAGAGAATGAAAAGTTGTTATTGATTTTCTCATCATGTTTGCCTTTATAGGCTACACACTTTACATATAGCTCCTTAGGCTTTTCTAAATGGCACTTGTGCCTCCCCATGCCTCATGTTCTTATTTCTTCTTGCACATAAGCCATGGAGTTTACAAAATTTTGGCTTTTTGCCCATTTTTCATACATTTATTTCTAAAAATTACATTTAAACTAATTTATGGCTTCATTCTCATTGTCATGGGCCCGGTCCCTTCCATACTCGGTCTTGACATGGGTTTGGGCCCACCTGGCTTGGGGTTGACTTTGATTTTAATCTGGTCAACCGGGGTGTAATTTTTGACCCCAACAACTATATATAAATAAAATCAAGCCGATTCCATATGAGTTCGACTGCAACAACAATATAATGTCTAAGGTCTCAGGCAAATACACCCGACTTGGTTGATGGAGCAATTTTAGATACAAAAATAGATACAAGGCAAATACCGAAACACATTCTAACCCACCTCCCTCAAAATAAAGATGCAACCACCCTCAAGATAAGCCATTTCACTGTCGCTGCCGATTCAAGCGACCAAACCTGCAAGAAGCTATGGCACAATGGCGGTGAGTTGCCAACTTGTGAGTAGAATTCGCATAACTGTCACGACCCGAACTTGGCACGTGACGGCCCTAATACTACGCAACGTCTACAGGCATAACACAGTAAAAAAAAGCCAAACCCCAGAAATCTAAACCAATAAAAGACAAGATAAGATAAGAAACATTTTTAAAAGTTTTTGAAATCACAACCCAAATTCTTTAAAAGTCCAACTTTCTTTCTTTAAAATTTTGGCAGCACCTCCTTTGTAAAAACTAGCCTAAAAAATGGGTACAACAAAAATATAAATAAAGCATCCCCAAATGGGAGCAAATACACGCCCAAAGGCGGAAAACAACCACCACAAAAAATATACGACGCCGTAGCGAAGAAATAAAAGACGATAGAAAGGAAACTGTATAAAAGACAACAAGTCACAAAATAATATACAATATCGACCTCACCAAGTCTCTAAGCCAACAAGAAAATATAGTAGATAGAGAGTACAAGGATACAACGAATATACAATACAACAATACGGATAACCACAAACCCACCTAAGCAAAACTGCACACTATGACCTGAAGCGGTATCTGCAGCAAAAGATGATCAGATAGATGAATAGCCTGGCTCGACTACTCTGGAGAACACCCTGTAAAACAACTGTGGCACAACGGGGGTGAGTTGCCAACTCGTGAATAGTAAATAACATATGCAGGTAATCGCAAGTATGCACGTACAACGTGAATCTAACATATGCAATTAATAGCAATAAAAGGTCATATGAATGCAATAATCATGAAAGGTACACTAGCAGGTACAACTAATACATGAAGCAATAATAATATCACAATCGGTATGCAATAATCATGCACTAATGATATGAAAATGTATATATGCAACAATCATGAAAGGTACACTAACAGGTACAACTACACATGAAGCAATGCATATAATAAATGTATGTAAATGCAACAGTCATGAAAGGTACTCTAACAGGTACTACTAATACATGAAGCAGTGCATAAACAATAAATGTGGAGTATGGAATGAAATATGTTATTTCCATGGAATCCTGACATCGTAGTAGGATCACAATCCATCAAGACAATCCGAATCCCAATTTCCTCAAATCATCCCCCAAATTGGCTTTCATATCTCACAAATCCTTAATATACAATATCGAATAAATCTCCTATATCCTGAATATACAAAATCAAATGAATCTCATATATATTTTTTATATGTACAATATCAAGTAAATGTCATATGTCCTAAATCCAATATCAAGTGAATCTCTTATATCCTAGGTATATTTGCATGAATAAATATGATGAAGTATATGAATTGATATGTATACATATGTATTAGCGTCCCATTCCACTAACACACACACACACACATACATATATAACAACGTCCCATTACACTGTTATATATACCTAGGAGTAAAAATATCATGAAACCAATGTGTCAAGTATCGACACAGAAATACTAATCTATCAGGCGCTGTCACCAAGACTGACACCCTGATAGGTACGTATCACACGCTATCCGAAAAGCATGAATGCCTAGCTCTGACCCTCATCTTTCCACGTATCCATACGTACATGACTCCCGTCGGTATCCCCATGATAACCGCCGAGTCATAGGTAATGTCACCGGATGGTATGGTTCTCCTGACAGGCTCAATCGGTAAGGTCCATCAATCGTCTTGTCCCGGGGTACCTCCGGGCCCTACCATATACCCTCATATGGCCTCAACGCCTCCTCGCAGGGGTATATATATATCAGAACCGATAAATCTCATGGTGGATGCTGAAATATCATATCAAGGGAAACCGGGTTTTTCAAATAATGCATAATTTCATGAACTCCCATGGTCCCCAAATCCGGAAAACATCATGAAAAATCCATAGCTCAATACGAAAAATCCATGAATATAATATATATAACATAAAACTGAAATGTAAGCATATAAAGGAAAAGCCGCTAATTAACTGCAACAAGTTAATATAAAATATCATGCGGTTCCTATTTTCTCCAATTCTAAATAACATCAAATAAAGGTAAATATGTAGCTATAACTGATATATGTGTGAACATAATGGTATAGCAAGGTATATGTATCTATCTATAAATAATGATGTAATATACCCCCTGGGTATAAGTGAAGTATGTGTGCAAGGTATACCTGTAGTTATGTCATAAAGTGTGTATGTACCTATTGCTAATGGTACAATACTCTATAAGTATACAGGTATCTAGCACGTAAGTATGTCAAGGCATAAATGTAAGCATGTAAGTATACATGTATGCTATATGTCAATGCGTAAAGAAATATGAATCAATGTCTCAATGTCCCTAACCAAACAATATCATAACTATTAGTGGGTTGTGCGTGACATGGCAATTATTGACGGTGTGTGCAGCATAAAATCAGTGCTCGTGCAACATGAATCGTCAATAATATGTGCAGTGTCCTAAGGATACTAGTCCAAGCACAACAATAATTAAGCAATAAAGTGTAGTCGCAAATTCTAAATATGAAATAGAATATGCGACAAGTCAAGTCATTTCTAGCTCAGACGCATAACGCCATGCGGGCGATTCCCTTGTAGATGTTAAATCTACTCACCAACGCTCCTGACCAGGTGAAGTCTACCACCTGTTTTCCCTTTGTAGCAGTGTCCGAAGTCCCCACCTGCGAACCTGCAACATTAAAACAATAAAACAAGTATATATTAATAATAGACCCACAACACATACAATCTACACGGACCGACACGACACACATACATACTCTAAAGGGTTCGTGTTGTAGCTAACGCGTATAGCGACACTACGAAACCAACTCAGAACAACAGCAACACGGAACACGCATCGTATCGGATAACATATCGCGCGAAATGAAACACTAGAAATACGCAAAGTGGTCCCAGATTTTTCTGTGCTAATAATTTGTAAAAATTGCAAGTACCATGAGACTACAAATAACCCCAGAGACCCCTATCCAAAAATCCAACACCCAAGTCCCCAGTCTGGCCGCAAATTGCGGCTAGAAGCAATAAATCTGCGGCCTGAACATGGAGAAATTGGCTCATATTTTCAGGGTAGGTTCTAGGTCTCTACACTAGGTTACTGTCATGCCAATTTTTGCAACAAATACTTGGTTTAACAGCAGATCATCCGAGACCCAAACAAAACACTAAAAATACGATATTTACCCGAAACGATACGATACGTGATAAAAACTAAAACTAACAAGCTAAGCTACACAAAAATAACTTAAATAACAGAAAGGAATCATTACCTACTCAAAATAACTCAAAGATCCAAGCTTTGCACACTCCAAGGCATCCAAGAGGCAAAAGTGATCAAAGATGTGATTTTTGATGAGATTTGTGATGAATTTTGTGATGGATTTTGTGTAGAAATGAGAGAGTGATCAGTTGATGAGAGAGGAAGAGAGAAAAAGAAAAGAGATAGAGAAATGAGAGAGATAGAGAATGATAAAGAGAGAGAGGGAGGTGAGGTTAAGGGGTGAGTGCACCTTATGTATTAATTACCAATTAATGCATTCACACCACCATTAAAGTCCACCATGCCACCTTTCTCATCCAAACAAATATCTCCCCTTCATTTCACAAAAGATCTAAGGAATTAGGGTTAATGATTGGATTAAAGAAAAGATTAGGACAAACAAAGGATTAGGTTAAGTGTCAAGGTTGCTAAGAACAAAATTAGCACAAACAAAACTCACATTTACGTGCACACGTGCATGCATGCTTATAACAAATAATAATAAATTATTAATTAAATATTATAAAATGCGAGGAACCCGAAATGGTAAACTTTTTACAGTAAACCCGCATTAACGTCTAAACGAACACTAACTGAAATCTAAGGCGTTACAATAACAGGATAGAAATCGCATGTATAAGCGGTGAAATAACTAAGGCATGGGTAAACATGTATATTGCGGAAAGTAATTAAGCATGCATCAAAACTAGAATTCAAGCGACGAACCACAATAATAATAACCCCTCAAGTAGAACTCATATACCGCTATCCTAACATGTGTAGTATACTAATATATGTGGTCATCATGGTATCATAAAATAAATCTACATCTCGCCCGATAAGGCATAGCAAAACCACTAAAACATATGCTAACATGCGAGTAACGAATGTGATATGCCTATGTAAATATTGAATTTAAGCGCAATGAAACGATAACATCAAATCATAAAAACATGTATCCGTAACCGGTTCACCCGCACCTCAACTACCGGATAACATCTGTTGGATATGTATGCCCCTGAGGCCATTATTATATATGTATATATGTGGATGCTGGGGATATGTATGTACAGGACAATCTTGCTCGGTTATATAGTATATTATTTGAGTTGTCTTTATCAGGATATGTGTATTTTGTTTCTATTGATGTTTTATCCAACTTGCACATATTTATAAAGACTCGATACAGTAGTATACTATTATGGTTTGACTTTATCTTAACATGTACATATGTTATATATGCTGACCACATGTTGATAAATCCCGTAGGATCTTTCTTGACTACCAGCGTTATGATGCCGATCATACTTGTGGGAGCTGGGTATCCTTAAATGTCCCAAGTCGCAAGAGTATCGAGATCAGGCATCGATACTCCAGAGTATACTTGCGTGTACGTTTTATACCCCGATGAGAGGCGGTGGTTGGTCCCACAACCATTGGTGTGATCACCTAAAATTGTATACGGGAGCTCACTGGGGGTGAGCACACTGGTCGGACTCGCTGAGAACCTCTAGATGGTATTATATATATCGTCAGACAACGGTTCTCTTGTGACATGAGTACATGTTAGTCTTTAAACCTGAGATCGTCATTTGTCTCGTGTGAGTTCCTACTGTGCTTTGATCACTACCTTACCATGGCTCTACTGAGTCGTGCAAATAAGTTTTGGTTGGGTGCGGTCCCAAGCCACATGGAGGCAGTGAGTGATTGTCAGGGATTCGTCTCTCCGGATATTGGGAGTTGATATCGCACTGTATTCGATTGGTAAGGAGCATAAGACCTTGGCCAAGGCTATTGGGATTTACTGATAGGTTGATCAGTAGTTTTCCGGATTGGTCCTGGGCCGTATCAGCACGAATTATCGGGTTATTAAGGTCTGACGCTTACCACCCCTAGATCCGGTATGCGATACTCTTACACAAAGAGACCGGACTGTACGGATATTGTCACGGATAGGCTCAGTAGGGATCCAGATGAGTTTGCTTGTCGGCTTTCCTTTTCGAGGGCGGTGGTTGGTCCCACAACCATTGGTGTGATCATCTAAGATTTTATACGGATGCTCACTGGGGGTGGGTACACTAGACAGACTCGCTGAGAACCTCTAGATGGTATTATACCTATTGTCAGATAGCGGTTCTCTTATGACATGTGTACAGGTTAGTCTTTGGACCTGAGATTGTCATTTGTCTCATGTGAGGTCCCACTGTGCTTTGATCACTACCCTACCACGGCTCTACTGAGTCGTGCAAACAGGTTTTGGTTGGGTGCAATCCCGAGTCATATGGAGGCTGTTCTCCTCCGAAACACGGAGACGCGACCGTGTAGGTCCGTCTTGCCTGAATTCGGGGCAGATGCTAATTGATGCTATCCGTCCACCTCTCCGAATATGCCAAGTTGATTTATGACACCATGTATCGAAGGTTCAAACGGATGCGTCCGATGTAGCAGACTTCGTCAGATTCCCCCTCGTTGAGGGGTTTTTGATTGTGGGGACGCTCTTCCCTGCAGGCGCAAGCCCCTGCAGTTAATTACGCTACCGCATCGCGGTAACCAATTTCTCCTTCTCCAGATAGTCACTTCGTGTCGTGGGTGTTTGTTTTGTTTTTGGTTGCCCGTGGATTGTATATGGAGACTAATTTATGTTGTCTCCCGTAGGGCGTGGATTAGTCCAAATCCGTATCTTCTTAGATTTGGGTTTGGGGTTGGGTTTAAGGATACGTTAGTCTCATTTGAGACTAAGATCAACTTAAACATATGTTAAGGATACGTTAGTCTAATTTTAGACTAAGATCTACTTAACGGGATCGTTTAGATCCAACAAAAGAGCATTCGGGCTCTATTGCTTAGTTTAGAGACATTGCGGTCGATTACCAGTTTAAGGACATGGTGGTCCATTGTTAGTTTAAGGACATCTCGGTCCATTACCAGTTTAAGGATATGGTGGTCCATTGTTAGTTTAAGGACATCTCGGTCCAGTTTAAAGACATCATAGTCTGTAAAGGTTAAGGACATCATAGTCCATGGGTTTAAGGACCCCACAGTCCAGTTTAAAGACGTCATAGTCTATAAAGTTTAAGGACATCATAGTCCATGAGTTTAAGGACCCCACAGTCCATGGAATGATTGGTTATCGGGACCCGTCACCTCTCTGAAGGCGTTGAAGGATTACAACGACAAATATCAAAGGAGTGAAGAGATGTACCCTTGAACCAAGTTTGATTGGGAAATCTGTAGTCCAATTTGGAACTAAGATCAGTTAATTAGATTATGAGCACATTGGCTCAGTTAAATCTGAATTGAGGACTTATGGCCAACTTGGGCTAAATCCAATTAGGTTTAAAATGTTGGCCCATTGTTGGACTGTTGAACATTTGTCTGGGTTCAGCCCCCCCATTATTTAACAATACTAAACAGGGGTTTGGGGGCTCTGACAACCTTTTGTATTTGGTTGAGCACTAACCATTCATTATGGCTCTGGATTTTTTAAGGTTCATTTGAAGGGGAGATTTGCCTCTGGAAAACTTTAGCCAATTTAGGCTAAGATTGGCTTTAAAATAGTGTTAAACACTAGAGGGTATTGGCGATCATGTGCTCCCACGTGATGTGCTGAAAATAGTGTTAAACACTAAGGACGAAACGCTTAAAGTAGTGTTAAACACTAAAATTGAATTGGTCACGTGGGGTCATGTGAGGCATCTGAAGATGGGGCCAGACTTCCTTTTTTTGTTCTCAGAATATTCAAATAAGTGTTAAACACTTTTAGTCTTTGAAATCATCACGTATGGACACGTGACAATGCCTCTGCGTTGGGCATCAATTCCTCTGTCTTCCTCTATTTTATTCCTTTGAAAAGGGTGTTTGTCAGGGGTCACGTAGGGACACGTGAGGCGCCCTAGATTAGTATTGCCTTTGGCTTTGTTTCTATTTTGAGGGTCACGTGGGAGCACGTGAGGCATTGCCTCTGGGCTAATTCCTTTTTATTTTGAGGAGTCCATTAAAGGGTTACGTGGGGGCACGCGAGCATGCCTTATTCATTCCTTTTTGTTCGTTGGGATGAAAGGTCACGTGTTACCACGTGATCATGTTGGATACTTGATCTTTACATGCATGGAGAGATTTAAGTCTCTTATTTTAAGAATTAAATTCTTTTGTAGGGTTAAACCCTAATTCTGTTTAGAGGAATTAAATTCCTATGAATTTAGAAGAATTAAATTCTTATGTAGGGTTAAACCCTAGTTTCATTTGGAAGAATTAAATTCATGTGAATTTGGAAGAATTAAATTCTTATGTAGGTTTAACCCTAGTTTCATTTGGAGGAATTAAATTCCTGTAAATTTGGAAGAATTAAATTCTTTAAACTTAAATTCTCCCTCTAAGTTTTGGATCTGCATGGCAGAATCTCCTCGATGAGAATTAAATTCTCAACTTGTGGGGAGACATACTTCTGCAGATCTTCAACAAAAGGAAGAACTAAGTTCTTAGAGTTAAACTCTTAATTTGAGAATTAAATTCTCTTTTTTTTTATGGAGCTTAGATATCTTTCCCCTTTTCTCACTCAGGGTTTCTTTTCTCTTATGAAGAAATCTTCTTTTCTCTCTTGAGAATTAAATTCTCCTCTCTTTTTTTTCTCTCTGTTGTTGTATTTCTCTAAAAAAATTCCAAAGATCTTCTCTTCTCTTCTTGGCTCCTATTTATAGGAGAAAGAAAAGAATCAGTTTGTTTAGTCAATCTTTCATTAAAAGATTTTAATTGATTTTGTAACCAACATGATCTTTTAGATCACTCAGTGAATTTTATTCACCATTGGATTTTTAATCCAAAAGATATTCTGTTTGTTATTCTTGGTGAATTTCAGGAAAATCTTTCCTTGTATAGAATCTTTCTATAAATTGGTGATTTTTAATCATCATTGGATTTTTAATCCAACGGTGCTTCACTTTACAGAGCACAATCTTTTTTTTTGAAAGATTTAGAGAGATATTTTTCAGTTAGGGTTCTCGATTCCTTCTTAATTAGAATTTAATTCTATTAGTTCAGAAGGCTTAAAAGCCTATCACGTGTTGGCACGTGATCCCACTGTTTGATCATTTAAATAGAATTTAATTCTATTAATTAAAGAGCTTAGGAACCCATCACGTGTTGACACGTGACCCCCCTTGATTAACATTTTAACCAGAATTTAATTCTGTTGTTTTTAAAGAACTAAGGAATCATCACGTGTCAGCACGTGACCCTTGGTCACGTGTGAGCACGTGACCCTTGGTCACGTGTGAGCACGTGATACCCCATTGGGGGTTTTCCTTACTGTTTCATTATATCTTTAATCCCTTTCAGTGGGTTTAAAGGCCCATCACGTGTAGGCACGTGACCCCTGTTGATTAGAATTCAATTCTATTATAACAGAGTCCCCAGGAAACCATCACGTGTCAGCACGTGACCCTTGGTCACGTGTGAGCATGTGATGCCCTATTGGGGTTTCTTTGCCGAAATTTTATGAGGGAACAAATGCCCCCACAGCGTTGTTCTCACGTGTTTGCACGTGAGTGCAACGCTGTCATCTTTTGTGGCCGTTGGATCTTCCCAGGGAGGGGGTAGATAAACCGTTTCCCATCACATCCTATAAATGCAGGGGTCTCTTCAGAAGCACTTCCACTCTTTCATCTCCTTTCTTGTTCATTTTCCTTTGAGAATTTAATTCTCTTTCTCAGAGCTCAGTTCTCTGTTATATATGTGCAGTGCCGCTTTATCTTCCAATCAAGGCTTGTGCTCACGTGTTGCGCATGCAGGGCTCTGCTTGATGGGGACGTTTCATTTCCCTGATCTGATTTCAATGCGTCATTGCTTTTCATTTTCAACGCCCTCACCTTTTTTCAGGGTTTTGAGAATAGTTCCACCATGCACAACATTTTTTGTGCATAGCATTAAATGCTCCCCTCTATAACCTGACACCATGCTTTTCTTCCTTTCCTCACAGAGAAACCCATTTATACCTTTAGGGTGATCATCTTTGAGAAACCGATCAATTTCTATGGCTTGCAATCGTCCCCACGCTCGTCGGCAACCATGGGAGGTGCCCATTGAGGATATAATCCCTCACTTCGCTGCGTGGCTGGCAGATCCCCTTCTCACCGACGCTCAATGTGACACGGTGATGTATGAGCTTCTGACTCGTCGGGGCTCACATCTTCCCATGGGCTCCATTTGGCTCCGGATGATCTTTCTGTTTGTGCTTGCCGATATACCACCTCATCCGGCGGAGATGACTTCGGCGATCCTTGACGCGGTGGAGGACAAGCTCGAGTGCTTTCACAAGGCTTGTCTAATCACTCAAGCTCTGAAGGATCATTCAGTTCATATACCGAGTCAGATAAGGGCCCGACGGGCCTCATGTCTGCTTTCGCTGATGAGCACGGCTCTAATCGATGGGGAGAGACTCCTTGCGAAAACCTTCGTTTTGACGTGCTGGAGAAGGCGGAGAGGGAGCTGGAAAATTTTGTGTTTTGCTTTGTTAACCCTTGTATTTTCGATCCCTTGTTTGGTGATCTCTTTCCTTTAGACTAATATCAATGTATTTTCTCTTATCATTAATCGTTGAATGTTCTCTGTTGGCTTTTTCTGCTTGATGTGTATTTGTACGCGCATCCCACCTGTGTACACAAGCTTCATACTTGATCCCTGGGAATTTTCTTTAAGTACGAACATGAAAACTTTTCTTGTTGCCAGAAAGAGAAAATAGCTTGTGCATGTTTTGGATCGAGGACTGGCGTCGAATGGAGGTCTGTTTACATGATCTCAAGTGCACATGCCTTCCCTCATAGGTCGTGGCTGCAAAAACGATCTTGCGGGGGCTGATTGAACGGTGCGCCGCAAATGGCCAAGTGCGTATGAACTTTGGCGGGTGCTTCAAGAAGCTATCAGGGAGGTGGTAGCCATTGATAAAGCAGTCATTTTCACTCGCGAAATGGTCGAAGCCCATAAGGTTACCGAAAAGGAGCTTGAAATTCGGCTTGCCTCGTACCAGGCCCAACAGGCTCAAGCGGAGGCTCGTCTCTTAACGATAATGAATCATGAAGTCGAGGCCCAGCGGAAAAAGGATGAACTGGAAAATCTATTAAATCGTCTGCCGGCTTGAAGAATTGTATATTTTTTCTATTCTTCTTTTGTACATACTCCTGAATGAGAGTATTTTTTTGATTCTTTTATAAATTGTACTTTGTATTCATTTTGATTCATGAATAAAAGACATATTTTGCATCATGATGGTGTGTCCCTTTTAGTAAATGCATTTTGTGGATAATCTATTTTGATCTCTTTGTAGGACAGCGATGGCTTAGGAGTCAGGTTCAGATATGCCTCTTAAGACTTTTCAACTTTATGAGCCGTGAGGGTTTCATAAAGAATTTTCTCCCTACCGGTCGAGAGGATCCCGCAGGTGTATCTTCTCCTTAGGAATCGTGAGGATTCCTGAGTGCGTTTTCTCTTGAGAGTCGTAAGGATCTCACAAGAGATTTTTTCTGGCTTATGAGTCGAGAGGACTCATAAGTGATTATTTCTTTTCTTGTCGGAAAGTGTGGCCTGTAGAAAATCTACCTTAACCTCTCTGCGAAGCAATGATGGCTTGGGAGATAGGGTTAGGATCTGCCTCCTAAGACTTTTCAACATTATGAGCCGTGAGGGTCTCATAAAGAATTTTCTCCCTACCGGTCGAGAGGATCCCATAGGTGTATTTTCTCTTTAAGAATCATGAGGATTCCTAAGTGTGTTTTCTCTTGAGAGTCATAAGGATCTCACAAGAGAATTTTCTTCTTACAAGTCGAGAGGACCCGTAAGTGATGAATGAGGTTGACATTATCCGCATTTCACGGAGTCTGGGGTGACTTTATCTGCATTTCACGGAGTCATGAGGTTGCTCTGGCCATTTCTCACGGGGTCAAGATTGACTTTAACCGTGTTCTATGGGACCAGGATCCGCTCTGGATGCTTCCCACGGGGTCAGGATTGATATTAGCCGTGTTCCGCAAGGACCAGGATCCGCTCTGGACGCTTCCCACGGGTTCAGGATTGACATAAGCCGTGTTCCATGAAACCAGGATTTGCTCTGGACGCTTCCCACGGGGTCAGGATTGATATAGCCCTGTTCCGCAAGGACCAGGATCCGCTCTGGACGCTTCCCACGGGGTTAGGATTGACATAAGCCGTGTTCTACGAAACCAGAATTTGCTCTGGACGCTTCCCACGGGGTCAGGATTGACATTAGCCGTGTTCCGCAAGGACCAGGATCCGCTCTGGACGCTTCCCACGGGGTCAGGATTGACATAAGCCGTGTTCCACGAAACCAGGATTCGCTCTGGACACTTCCACGGGGTCAGGATTGACATTAGCCGTGTTCCGCAAGGACCAGGATCCGCTCTGGACGCATCCCACGGGGTCAGGATTGACATAAGCCTGTTTACCGCCGGAAACCGGGAAGACAAAACGTCTTGCCTGAATCTGGGGGCAGATGCTAATTGGTGCTATCCGTCCACCTCTCCGAAGATACCAAGTTGATTTATGGCACCGTATATCGAAGGTTTAAACGGATGCGGCTGATGTAGCAGACTTCGTCAGATTCCCCCTCATTTGAGAGGTTTTTGATTGTGGGGACGCTTTTCCCTGCAGGCGCAAGCCCTTGCAGTTAATTACGCTACCGCATCGCGGTAACCACTTTCTCCTTCTCCAGATGGTCACTTCGTGTCGTGGGTGTTTGTTTTGTTTGTGGTTGCCCGTGGATTGTATACGAAGACTAATTTATGTAGTCGCCCGTAGGGCGTGGATTAGTCCAAATCCGTATCTTTTTAGATTTGGGTTTTGGTTTGGGTTTAAGGATACGTTAGTCTCATTTGAGACTAAGATCAACTTAAGCGTTAGTTAAGGATACGTTAATCTAATGTTTAGACTAAGATCAACTTAACAGGATCATTTAGATCCAACAAGAAAGCATGTGGCCTATGTTGTTTAGTTTAGAAACATTGCGGTCAATTACCAGTTTAAGGACATGGTGGTCCAGGTTAAGGACATCGTAGTCCACGGGCTTAAGGACCCCACAGTCCAAGGTTAAGGACATCATAGTCCATGGGCTTAAGGACCCCACAGTCCGGTTTAGAGACATCGTAGTCTATAAGGTATAAGGACATCGTAGTCCATGGGCTTAAGGACCCTACAGTCCGGTTTAGAGACATCGTAGTCTATAAGGTTTATGGACATCGTAGTCCATGAGTTTAAGGATCTCACAGTCCGTAGAAATGTGTGGTTGTCGGGACCTGTCACCTCTCTGAAGACGTTGAAGGATTACAACGACAGATATCAGAGGAGTAAAGAGATGTACTCTCGAACCGGTGTGAGTTGGTTGAAGGATCTATAGTCCAGTTTGGGACTGAGATCTGTTAAATATTCATGAGCAGATGGGCTCAGTTCAATATAAGTTGAGGACTTATGGCCAATATTGGGCTAAGTCCAATAAGATTAAAATGTTTAGCATTTTATTGTTCTGAGCTATTAAGCCTTTATTTGGGCTTGCCCCTTTTAATAATGCTGAGCATTAGATCCTGACACATTCTTTTGTCTTGTATTGAATGCATAACATTCATCAGAACAATGTGTGTTCTGACAACTCGCCACGTGGCGCACCGGGCACTTTGCGCCAATTAAAGAGCGCATTGCGCTTCTACCAAGTAGCGCACACGAAAAGGACACGTGTCGCGCTTGGCGCTAAGCGCCAGTTTATAAGCGCATTGCGCTTTTAATTTGTAAGCGCGTTGCGCTAGTTTAGTGGCACACCAGCGAGTGACACGTGGCGCGCTTGGCGCTAAGCGCCAGCCCATGAGCACAGTGCGCTATTTCAGAAGCGCAAAGCGCAAGCTGTGTCTGTGGTTGACACGTGGCATATTTTGGCGCTGAGCGCCGGTCCAAGGAGCGCAGAAGCGCAGTTCATGAGTGCAAGGCACTTTCCAGTAGCGCAAAGCGCACTTGATCAAATTTGTGATTAGAGAACAAGTTTATGTTCTTCTTTTAAAGGAGTCCTTGCCTCAAGGTTCAAGAACAAAGGTTCTTATTTATAAAAAAGGCAATACCTTTGTAGATCAATGATCTGTGAATGAAGTGAATACTTCTTTTTTTTTATTTTTATAATAAGATCTTTTGATCTCTTTTATATCAAAAACCTCGGTATTTTGTAGATCTATGATCTTTTTTAGAAGATAGTTCTTCTTTTTATGAGATAATTTCATCTATGTGTTCAAGAATCATGTTCTTTACCTTGAAGAAAATGATCTTCTTTCGCTAAAAGCTTGTTTTTCTTTCTCTTTGAGTTTTTCTCAAAGTTTGTAGGGGGGTTTCTCTTCTTTAGACTTGAAGTCTTGGGGCCTTTATATAGAGCAAATTGATTTGTTAAATCAGTTAAAGAGATCTTTCTCTGATTGATTTGGGGATGTTTCCCCACCGTTGGATCTTTGATCCTAAGGCTTCTGTTTTACAGAAGACAATCTTCTTGTTTTTAATAAGATTGGAAAAATCTTTCCATAACAGAATTTTATTCTGATTAATTAATAATTTATTATTATTAGATCTTTTGATCTGATGGTGGGGAATTTTTATAATTCCAGCGTTGGCGTACCCGTGCTTTGCACGTGGTGCGCTGCTCAGAGCGCAGCACACTTTACGCTAGTGCGCCTACGTTTGACACGTGGCGCGCAGCACAGAGCGCAGAGCGCAGCGCAACCTGCGCTAGCGCACCCGTGTTTGACACGTGGCACGCAGCGCGCGTAGCGGTGAATCTGAAGCGTTGCTTCAATTTTAAAATTTTGAATTTTAAAACAGAGCTTTGCTCTGATTAGGGGTGCGCTGCTTAGGGCGTAGCGCACCTGGCGCTAGCGCACCTGGCGCTAGCGCATCTGTGTTTGACACGTGGCGCACAACGCACCTAGCGCTGAATCTGAAGCGTTGCTTTAATTTTTAAATTTTGAATTTTAAAACAGAGCTTTGCTCTGATTGGGGGAAACAAATGCCCCCCCACCGTTGCGCTCACGTGGCGTACACGTGAGTGCGGCGGTGGCAGCATCTGAGCCCTTGGATTAACTCAGAAGTTGAAGAGGCGGTTCAATGCCTATAAATAGGACCTCTGGTCCCTTAGATGATCATCATCTTCTTTCTTTGAGAATTTCTGTTCAGAGCAAAGCTCTTCTGTTTAAGAACTTCTCAAGAGTAAAAACTCTTTCCAAACTTAGGTAAAGTTTAAAAAATTTAATAAATTTTAATAAATTAGGGTTTTACCCATTAACAGAGCCTTGCTCTTTATAGATCTTTGATTTACAGAAAACCCGTTTAGGGTTTCATTAGCAGAGCTTTGCTCTCATGAACCCATAGATCTAAAGAGATATTTTGGGGTTTCTTATCCCATAATCAGAGTCTTGCTCTTTTGAATCATGTGTAGATTTCCTAATCTTTGATGAAGAACTCTTAAGAGTTTTTTTTACATGGATCTTGAAGATCCCAGAATTTTTAATTCATAAAAAAAATTAATTGATTTTAATTTTCTTTTTCTGATGGGTTTTTCCATCATCATTACAGAGCCAGGCTCTTTAAGGAATTTTATTCCTTCGTGATCAGAGTTTGACAAGTGCCACTCTGTCATAGAGCTTCACTCTCAAAGGGAGATTTTCTCCTTTTCCCGAGAGATCTCTCATTCAATGAGAATTTTCTTGAGGATTTTCTCATTAATTAACAATCTCATCCAATGATGAGGCTGTTTTTTAATTATTAATTGATGAATTGTCATCTAGATTTTGTGGGTCCCCTTTCCACTGTATTGCAATGTGGTACAGCTTTAAAAGTACCGAGTGTCAGAAATTTAAGATTAAATTATAGCACTGACAGTTGATTTCTGTCCCTTTTTTTTGCAGGCGACATGCCTTTCGATCTCTCTTTCCCGGTTTTTCGTTCAGAAGGTGGGTTTCTTGAGGCGCCTGTGGACCGGGAGGTTCTTTCGCTCATCAAAGACCATGACCCGGAACACAAAAATCTTCACTTGTGGGGTTGATGGTACGACTATATTATCAGAGGTCGTCGAAGCTTCTCTTGCGCGACTCCGTCGGAACCTATCTCGTCGATCCCGTATGCGGATGCACCTCCGCTGAACTATGCCGTGGAGGTTGTCAATTGGACTTCAGAGGGTCTTCTTCAAGATTCGATCGCCGCCGTACCCATGTAGCCGGCGGCGGCTTTGGATACCCTGGGGCGGCGCATATGCCAGGGCGAGTCACGCCCTTGGGGACAGCCCTACAACATCGGGTTGACTCCCCGTCATCCGGCCGGGTACTTGCAGTGGGCCCGGTACATCTTATCGGCGACGAAATCACAGCTGTTAAAGCTCGGCTTATACCCTGCGGTCTACGCTTCGCTGTTCCAGTATTCTGCACCTCCCACATGGTGGATTAAGGCGTTCTTGGAGCAGTGGAACATCCCTACTCATACCTTCCTTCTACTGGACAGAGAGGTCTCCATTTCCTTGGAAGAATTCGCCGAGGTTTCTGGTCTACCGGTCAGGAGGGAGCACTACGAGGAGCTGCTTCCTCCGGATGAATACGTTTTTGCCACCAAGCCGGTGGTGATAGGCCTCATGCCAGAGAATGCTATTCAGCACCAGTTCCCCAGTCTGATAAAGGTGCTGAACATGTACGAGAGCCTCTTCCTGGAATCCGGAGGTCGCGGGGTCAGTTTTGCGGACTTCATTGCCCAGTTTTTTCGCCCGGAGATTCTGTCACAACGAGGTGAAAAGTTTTCCAAGCTCGACGATCCCTTCGGCTTTGGCTTGGACCGTCAGCCGGTACTAGAAACTGATCAGAAGGGCTTCTTTCTTCCTGACGCTGCGGTCATCCCTTTGTCAAAAATCGTCGCCTCGGGCATTGATGAGGAGGCATTTTTTCTTGGGTTTCTTGGGCTATGGTTGAGTTGGTTCGCGCTCCCTATGCATTCTCGTTACATGAGGCCCTCCGTCTTCTACCCCGCGCATCGCATAGTTGCCGGAATACAAGTGGCCATCAGGATCGCCGGGTTAGCCCACCTATACCACGGTCTTAGCGTAGCGGCGGATACCACTGAACCGGGGCTGCATCCTTCCAACTTCCCGATGCATTACTTCACGTCATGGATGGAGATGCACGTGCTCGGTGTCTTCGGCATTCATAAGAGATCTTCGTTTTACGAGAGATGTAAGTTCCCTCGGATTATGCGGCTGGTTGACGCCTCCATCGTGAGTCCGTCACTGTGGGAAGCTAGGGGCTTGCTCCTTCGTCCGCGCACGGTCGAAGATGGTATGTCTTTCACGGACAAAGTCCTGACGATCGGCCAAGAACCTTCCAAGACGGTGCTGGCATTGCGCGACGTTTTTAAGGAAGGGGCTTCCGTGTTGAAAGCCCGGGAGATTCTCCATTTATACTCCATCAGGCCGGGCTTTCTTGTATTCAAGCAAAATGATGCGGCGCTATTCATGAGATACAACCCCCATCATTTTTCCCAGCAGCTGAGTTACAATCAGGGGGTCCCGCTGGAGGCTTTCTTGGTAGAACCCGCTGCCACCAGAGAGGGAATGCGGGGTGCGCTACATCACTTCATGAGCTTGAATACGGGCTCTCACTTCTTTATCAGTGAGCCGAGTTGTGTCCCGAAGGCCCTCAACGTGCACGTGGCCTGGTATCAACACGCAATGGGTGCTGTTATCAAAGAAGAGAGGCGGCTGCTGCTCGATCGCAAGAGTGCGCCCCCTGCCGGCGATCGCAACGTCCCTTTGAAGCAACGGACCACCGTTCCCCCAACGCTAAGAGAGGTCGCTGCAGTTGAGCCTCCACGTGTGCTAAGCCCTACGCGCGGGTTGCCCCGTGCTCCTATGGAGACGATGGATGTACCATCGGTGCCCCGTGCTCCCGTGGAGACGGTAAATGTAGCTTCCTCCGAATCTGGCATGGGCTCAGATATCGGGACTCGTCGCCCCAAGGTTCCCACCAAGCGTAAGCTGGTGTTAGCGGCAACCGGAGCTCGCTCGTAGAAGAGGAAGAAGAAGTCGCTTTTCTCTGCCAATGTCGTATTTGGTCAGGAGCCTCATGCTCCTTATAGTGAGGGCTTGAGCGAGTATGGGACAAATGAGGGCTTATTCATGCTGCCAGATGATACTGATCTGGCGGCTGCCATTGCGGCTTCTGAGTAATTGGAAAGCCGCGAAGAGGGGTTGGCTATCCTCACGCGATCAGGTAATCATTAGCTGTATTTTTCGCCATTTCATCGTACCTCTATTATTGTGTTTTGACTGACGCTTTTCCTTCTTTAACAGACATTTACACTGAAGAAGCTCTCACAGCTTCCCTCAAGACTTTTGAGGAAGAGGAAAGACTTCGAGCATCCTTAGGCATCGGTATGCTTCAGTTCATCGTGTCTCCACTCCCGTTTTTTTATATAGGTGATCTGACCCCGCTTTATCTTATCACAGGGACCACAATGCCGATCCCGCAAGCTGATGCGGAGATTCTTCCTGGACCAGCCACCGGAGTCCCGGCCTCTTCGGCACTGCCAAAAGAGGCCTTACTCAAGCAACCGATGACGGACGCCGTAACGGCTCTAGAGGTAGCTCTTGGCGTGGATGATGACGTCCCATTGACGAAGGTCTTGAGAAGATCGGCTCTCACGGCTCGGGCGGAAAGGAAGCGCAGAATGCGCGCGGCAAGGGAGCGTAGTGCTGTCTTAGCCGCGGGTGTGGGTTCGAGCACCGCTACCCCTGCCCCTACTCTTTCGGAGGAATCCCCGGCTGCCTTGTCCACTGCCTATAGACGGGAAGCACGTGCGGCTCGGGAAGCAAACGGAAGATCAACTCAAGGTAATGTGATAAGGGGTTCCGTTGTCAGAGTTATAACTACCAGTTCTCATATATCTTATCTTGTAGGGCCGAGTCTTTCCGAAGAAGTGGCGGCAACTGTTGAGCTCAGTGTAGCGGTAGAGGAGGTAGCCGTGATTACCGAACCCGAGGCGGCGGTAGGCAAGATGGCTGCGATTGCCGAACTCGAGGTAGCGGCAGGTGAGACAGTCATGATCGCCAAGCCTGAGATGGCGGTAGATGAGATGACCACCATTGCCGGGCCCGAGGTGGCGATAGGTGAAATAGCCACAATTGCTGAGCCCGAGGTGGCCGCTCCCTCTCAAGAGTCGGGCATCGCCCCGATCATTGCTCTTTCCGCCTGTGGCTCCTTGCCATCTCCTGGCGTCGCAAGCGTTACGACAGCTCTCGTAGAGTCAGGGGATGAAGCGACGGGAAGTGAGACCATCCTGATGGAAGAAGATGAAGCAGTTGCTGTATCAAGTGACGCTCTCGTCATGGTTCCGACTGGCGACTCATCAGGTAGATTTTAGGTCATTGCTTTTTTTTTATTCTGAATCGTTCTCGATCTTTCCTGACAGTATTTATCTCGTTTCTAATGAAGGTGTGGCGAGCGTTGAGGTTGCGCTACCCGAGGCAGCGCCATCAGTTACCGCTTTGACAGCGACCACTCCTCTACCTTCTCTTGTACCATCTCAGATGTTGGAAGGTGCGGATTTGTGACCCATTAGTCTTATTTCTGGGCTGTATAATTTATGTACTGATATTGTATTACTGCGTCCTTGCAGGAGTCCTTTTTGATCACCTGTATCAGGTGCTGCACCCACATTTCTTCTTCCAGTCAGAGATTGCCTCATCCAGTGGCGCTGGTGAGCACCGCCTTTAGCTAATGTCCTTTTCTTTTCTTTTTACGGGTAGCCAAGTCGTTGATAATCCTTCTTTGTTTCGACTGCAGCACTATAGATTGAAGGAGGAGATGAAAGAATAGTTGTTCTACCAGTACTCCCGGCCTTGCCATCTACCTCAGCCGGTATAGTAAACTTCATTGTTTATAAACATTCTCTATTTCTTGAACCGTCATTTGACCGTGATTTGTTTTGCAACGGTGATACCGACTCCAACTCCGTTCGAATCTCAAGTTATAATGCCAGTGGGCACCTTCTCTCGACGGGCATCTTCCAAAGGCGCTGTGAAAAGTCTGCGTATGTTGATCGACTACATCGAGGAGCTTGACGTGGAGACTCCCACATTTGCTGCGGATTTTGCCGCCGAGGTTAATCCTATGCTGGCGACGCTCGTGAACTTTCATAGTGAGGGCGTCGTTGAGTCTTGGGTTAGCCACTGTAGGAAAATCGAGGCTCGTTTGTATGAGCTCGAGGTCAGACGTCCTGCTCCCGAGGTCCTGGCTGTGAACTCTCAACTGTAAGTCCACGTTGCTCACCCCGGTTCTTACGGGGAGGCGGAAACGGCGAAAAACGATTTTTGGCGCAAAGGCAACATGGACTAAAAGAAGGATCTTTGCTAAACAACAAACTAGCAAACTACTTGAGGTTCTATCTACTATGCCATAGAGATTATACCTCACGATACCGGTCCTTCGGGTCTTCATTCCGCTGTCCTGCTCGTCCATCCATGCTCCGAGGGTCGATCCGGATATCGATCACCTCCGCGGCCTTCTTGAGTCGAAGACGATCCACCCGAGAGTTGTACTCCGAGCTCCACCTCGAGCCGAGGCAACTAGGGCAACAAGATTGCTAGGCTTGATGTCCTAGGTTGTGTAGAAGTAGTAGATGGATGTGTTTTTCGATTTGGATCCCTTTTCTCTCAACACATGAGATCAAAGGAAGAATCAAGAGGAGGAAGAAGAAGGAACAACCATGGAGCTTTTTCTTTTCTTCTCACAAGAGAGAGAATGAGAAATGAATTATGAACCAAAGAAAATGAATCATGGTTGCAATAATACACAAAAATCATCATTACTAATCCTTTCATGATAAAGTTGATGGCTACATTTGAATTGACCATTTTCATATCAAAAAGAAAAAGAAAACCAAAGAATACTCTAGACCTCTCATGAAGGTCCAAGTTAACTTTGGTCAAACGGTCAACAAAGTCAAGTGTGGTCAAATGGTCAAAGCAATTAGCCATCACATAATTATCACTAAAAAGATTAGTAAATAATGTCCCCGGCTCATAATGGTTTTGACCGAACCAACTGCCAAAACCCTAATGAGTCCGCCTCATTATGGTTTTGACCGAATCAGCTGTCAAAACCCTAATGAGGCACCTCCTTCCTCTTCGCTCCTCACAACTGTGCATACACACCCGCATCCGCATTCCGTAGAATGCGAATGCACAGAAGACAAAACAAATCCATCCGTGCAATACTAGGATCCGGCTTAAACCAAAGCCCACTAGTATTGCCTGCCCGAACAGCATACGCACACAAGTGCACGTAAGCGATCGTAGCCCTGCCGTAAAACCATACGGCCTCTACACCTTTCGCTCAGTGGAGGGAAACTCTCTGTGTGGGACTCTAAAGACTCGACACTACGCTGGCAGTGGGTTTAACCACAGACCGCAAGCGGCACTAGCTGTACGTAACGGTCCCCAGGTAGATGTCGATAAGAAGGCCGATGCGGTAAACCCATCCGAACTCCTACTGAGCCTGAATGTGACAATCTCCGTACAGTCCGGTCTGTTCGTTTAAGAATATCGCATGGCGGGCCTAGGGGGTGGCGAACGTCAGTCCCCTAATAGCGGTACAAGTCGTGTCGGAGTGTAGCCCAGAACACCCTGAGATAACACTGGAAACCTACCAGTATATCTCGCTTGCCATGGCCAGGGACGACTATGTGTAATGGCTCTCCTAGACACAATGCGATATCAACCCCCAATACCGGGAGAGACGAATCCTGTCTAACCGTCACTGCCTCCAAGTGCTTCGGGACTGCACCCAACTACTACCTGTTTGCACGACTCCTTTGAGCCGTGGTAGGGTAGTAATCAAAGAACAGTGGGAACACACTCGAGGCAAAGTGACAGTGTCAAGTCAACGGACTAAGCTGCACTCATGTCACCTGGGAACTGATAACCGACGATAGGTATAATACCAACCAACAGTTCCCGACGAGTCCTGTCCAGTGTACTCGTAACCTAACGAGCACCCGCATACTATCTCCAGTACGACGTACTGATGGCTGTGGGACAGACCATCTCCCCTGCTGGGATGAGAAGCGCATACGCTAGTCTACTCCGGAGTATCGATGCCCTGTCTCGATAATCCTACGACTAGGGACCTGTATAAGGATGTGCTTATAGATTACCCAGCCCCCACAAGTGCGACTGCCATCACAACGCTGGTAATCAAGCAAAGATCCTAAGGGCTCCACTAATATGTATAAGCAATATGCTAAAATAAACACTTGCAAATATTAAAGTAGAACCAAACCAAGTAGCATACTACCATTTTGAGCAAGATTGTCTATACAACTGTGAATATCCCAAGCTTCCATTAAGTAATATACAAACTAGTATGATACAGTAATGGCCTCTAGGGCATATACACTAACAATCTCCCACTTGCACTAGGGCCATGTACTGGCGTATCGAAGACCTATCATCTCGATCAGCCGCTCGAACCGAGTCTGGGGAATGGCCTTCGTGAATGGATCTGCAGTGTTATCTTCTGAATTTACTCTCTTCACCTCGACCTCCCGGCGATCTACGATCTCCCTGATCAGGTGAAACCGCCTCAAAATGTGCCTGGACTTCTGATGGGACCTGGGTTCCTTTGCTAAAGCTATAGCGCTGTTGTTATCACAATACAGCGGTATTGGATCAACAATGGTAGGAACCACCTAAAGCTCCGTGAGGAACTTCTTCATCCAGACAGCTTCCTTTGCGGCATTGCAAGCAGCTATGTACTCCGCTTCCATAGTTGAGTCAGCAACGGTTTCCTGCTTGGAACTCTTCCAGCAAACTGCCCCTCCATTGAGGGTAAAGACATAACCCGACATGGACTTGGAGTCATCCTTGTCACTCTGGAAGTTGGAGTCTGCAAAGGCCTCAATCTGGAGGTCTTTTCCGCCATACACCAAGAACATCTCCTTTGTCCTTCTCAGGTACTTGAGAATGTTCTTTACTGCTATCCAGTGTTTCTCCCCTGGGTCCGACTAATACCGGCTTACAACGCTCAATGCGTATGCTACATCTGGTCTGGTACACAACATCGCATACATTATAGAGCCTACCGCAAATGCATAGGGTATAGATGACATGCGAGCCCTTTCCAAATCAGTCTTGGGAGACATCTCTTTGGAGAGGGTGATTCCGTGACAAGCCGGTAGATTACCGCGCTTGGAATCTTCCATACTGAATCGTTTCAGTATGGTGTCGATGTACCCGGACTGCGAAAGTCCCAGCATCCTCTTAGATCTATCACGATAGATCTGGATCCCCAGAATGTAGTTGGCATCGCCCAGGTCCTTCATGGAGAACCTCTGTGACAAGACCTTTGACTGACTGTAGCATAGGAATGTCATTTCCTATTAGGAGAATGTCATCCACGTACAAGACGAGGAATACCACAGTTCTCCCTACAATCTTACTGTAAATGCATGGTTCATCTGGGTTTTTTATAAAGTCGAATTCTTTGACAGTATCATCGAAGTAGATGTTCCAACTTCGCAATGCCTGCTTCAGTCCATAGATGGACTTGAGCAACTTGCACACTTTACCGCTGCTCCCTCTCTGAATGAATCCCTCTGGCTGATCCGTATAGACGCACTCTTCTAAATTTCCATTTAGAAAAGCCGTCTTTACGTCCATCTGCCAGATCTCATAATCGTGGAAGGCAGCAATGGCAAGAAGGATCCGAATGGATTTGAGCATAACCACTGGAGAAAAGGTCTCGTCATAGTCCAAACCAGATCGTTGACGAAAACCCTTTGCTACAAGTCTAGCTTTATAGGTTTCAACCTGCCCATCTACACCAATCTTCTTTCTGAAGATCCATTTGCAGCCTACGGGTTTTACCCCTTCTGGAGCAAAGTCCAAAATCCAAACTTTGTTGGTGTACATGGACTCCATCTCGGTCCGCATTGCATCCAGCCATTTTACCGAGTCACCGCTCTGAATGGCTTGCTGGAAGCTAGTAGGCTCATCATAATCAATAGTGCAATCCTCTCTATCCCCGTCTATGAGAAAACCGTAGTATCTCTCGGGCGGATGAGACTGCCTACTACTCCTGCGGAGTGGCGCTGGGATGTTCGGTTCTCCTGAACCTTCTGGTTCTACCAAGGCTTCAGTAATAGCTTGTGGTTCTGGAATTTCTTCCAGTTCTATTGCGCTCCCACTTATCTGATTTTCTAAAAATTCAGTTTCCAAGAACTGGGAATGCTGAGAAACAAAAACCTTTTGTTCCTCCGCGGAATAGAAAAGATACCCCCTAGAGTTCTTTGGGTATCCCACAAACTTACACAGTACTGAGCGTGCCTCGAGCTTGTCCGCATGCTGCTTATTTACAAAAGCTGGACATCCCCATGTCTTAAGATACTTAAGACAGGGTTTTTTCCCACTCCACATCTGATATGGGGTGGTAGGCACAGTCTTGGTTGGAGCCTTGTTCAAGAGATATGCAGCTGTTTCTAGTGCATAACCCCAGAAAGATCGCGGTAACTCAGCCTTACTCATCATGGAACGAACCATATCCAATAGGGTTCGATTCCGCCTTTCCGATACACTGTTGTGCTATGGTGTGTATGGAGGAGTAAGCTGAGAGAGAATTCCATTCTCTTTTAAGTAGTCCAGAAACTCAGCACTCAAGTATTCACCACCTCAATCAGATCTCAGTGTCTTGATACTTTTGCCTGTTTGGCCCCAGGAGTTCTGGCTCAGGACCTGCCCCCAGTTTCTTTGTGCAAGGAGCCTCTTCATCGCCTATCAACGAGTGAGAGGTCACATGGCAACTTGCCACGTAATCTTCAGATTCATCCGATGAGTCTTCTCCTTTACCATCATTTTCGTCCTCAAGGACTTGGCTGAGAAACTCTTGGAGCGTGATTGGAGTCCGCGCCTTCTGGTTATACTCTTCCAGCGCGTCAATCTTCTTTTGCAGGTCCGTGCGCTTGTTGCCAGGCTTCACGGGCTTTTTGGTCTTTTTCTTCTTTTTCGAAGACTTCGACGGCTGGGTGTGCGAGCTTTGGCTATCGCCACTGATTTTTGGAGTCGGGCGTGGTTTCAGCGTCCCCTCGATGATCTCAGGCTCCAGTAGATTCTTCCATCTAATTTCCGGACATGTATGGAGATCTTTCAGCATTCTTTTTGTCTTGACTGAAAGAGCGACCACCCATGGAGCTTCCTCTATAAAAGAGTATGATGCCCCCGGTGTATCTGTTTTCTTGGGAGTGTGTGGCCGAGGCGGGTTCACCTTCCAATTCTCAGATAATATGAACTTGCCCTGCTGGTATTGATCTTCTATCCAGCTTTTGAAGATGTAACAATCCTCGATCGGATGGCCCAACATTCGGTGATAAGGGCAGTAGTTAGGATTGCTAATATCGCCGGGTTGCGTTAGGCGTCTTGGCTCCGGCAGATTGATGAGCCTATTGCGCAGTGCAAGCTCGAATAACCTCTTTGTCTTGTCTCTAGGGAACGAGTAAGGGCGACTCATTTTATCTTCAAGAGATCGAGTTCTGTTATTTTGGCGATCAACTGGTCTCAGGCCACCGGGCCGCTGTTGAGCTTTGGCGACAACAATCGCTTTCCCCTTTCCCTTCTCGTTTCGAGAGTCCGGCTTTGGAGGAAACGGTCTATGACCCATCTGGTCCATTTGGGCCAGTTTGTCGATCAAGGCCTGGAAAGTAGTCGGCTTGAAGAACATCATGAACTGGGAGATGGTTGCATGAGGGTCCAGAGTGCCCACGAACATACCTACCGCCGGTGCTTCTTCGATGCGCTGTTCGCGCTTTGACCACAGATTCCGCCATCGTATGGCGTATTGGACCCACGTCTCGCCTGGCTTCACCCTGGCATTGATCAATGCCGTTATCGGGGTGCGTTCACTAGCACTCGCGAATCGCTGGGTGAATAACAGCTCCATTTCCGCAAATGTCTTGATGGGGTCGTTTGGAAGTTCGGAGTACATTTGAAGGCCATCTCCGACAGGCTGCCGACGAATTGACGGAGCAAAAGCTTATCATCGCCCTTGGTGTTGCCGCAAAGAGCCCTGAACTGAGCGACATGCTGGTGGGGATTGCCTGTCCCCTTGTACACGTGGAATTTGAGGATCGTGTATCCCGGCGGGTATTTTATTTGATCATACCAGCCTGGATACGGTCGCCCAGTTTTAACTGACGAACATGCGTTTGATGCGATCGACGGTGATAATACCCGATGGGAGCTTTATTTTGATGGAGCATCTTCCGTGAAGAAGCGCAAACAAAGTACCCCTATAATCAAATCGGGGGTGGGACTCATCTTTGTAACTCCACAAGGTGGGATAATGCGTTTCGCTTTCTCCTTAACAGAGCCGAGGACGAATAACGAAGCTGAATATGAAGCCTTGATAGCAGGCCTCGAGATCGCCATCGACATGGGAATTGAAAATCTCCTCATATATGGAGACTCCTAACTGGTCGTTAGTCAAGTAAACGGCGACTACCAGACATGCAAACCAGAATTGGTGAAGTATGGCGAAAAAGTGCAACAGCTGTTGACCCAAATCCCCTCCTACACTTTGGAGAACATACCGCGTGCGGAAAACAGCAAAGCAGACGCGTTGGCCAAGCTTGCTAAAGAATTGGCTGACGAGAACCTCGATGACGTTAGAATTGTGGTACAAAGCCGTCGGGTGCTTGCCCCAGCAGAAATATCTCTGGAATCAACCGAAGAAAAAGGAGCGAACGAGGAGACAACCTTGCAAGTAAAAGATTGGGAAAATACCGAGGATTGGAGGGAAGTCTTCATAGATTACTTCAAATCCCACCGAATGCCTGAAGAAGCATCCACGAGACATCAGCTCATGAAACGAGCTCTGTCTTTCGCCTTCGTCAATGATACTCTGTACAAGAGGTCATTTGATTCTTTGTGGCTGAGATGCTTAGGACCCGACGAAGCGAAAAGGGTCGTCCAGGAAGTTCACGACGGACTCTGCGGTTCTCACCAAGCAGGCCCAAAGATGAAGTTGAAGATCAAACGGATGGGCTACTACTGGCCCACGATGATCCAGGACTGCCTCGAATATGCGAAGCAATGCCACTCATGCCAAATTCATGGGGACTTCATCCACCAGCATCCAAATCCACTACACCCAACGGTGGCTAGCTGGCCATTCGAAATGTGGGGGACTGATATAGTCGGCCCCGTCGAACCAGCATCGTCTAGAGGACATCGTTTCATCCTAGCAACGACGGACTACTTCTCTAAATGGGCAGAAGCGATACCGTTAAGAGAAGTGAAGACGGAAAATATTCTCCACTTCTTCAAGACGCACGTCATATATCAGTTTGGAACTCCACAACGGATCATCTCCGATAACGGGCCAGCTTACAGAAGCCACAAGATCAGTCGCTTCGCGCAACAGCATAATATAGACTGGAGATATTCTTCAGTTTACAATCCGTGAGCTAATGGTCTAGCTGAAGCCTTCAACAAGACCCTGACAAAGATCATAAAGAAAACGGTGTCCCGAAATAAGAAAGACTGGCACGAAAGACTGCAAGAAGCTCTTTGGGCATATCGAACTACGTTCAAGACGGCTACGAACACAACGCCGTACGCGTTGGTGTTCGGTACAGAAGCAGTACTTCCCCTCGAGATAGAGTTACCCTCTCTACGAGTGGCAGTCCACTACGAGCTGACGGACGAAGAAAATGCTCACCTTCGGCTTGAGGAGCTTGACGCCCTTGAAGAAACACGGCTCATAGCGCAACAAAATCTGAAAGCTTATAAAGCAAAGATGACGCGCTCATATGAAAGATTGACCCGACCGAGGACATTCCGCCAAGGCGAACTCGTGTTAGTGGTCAAAAGGCCTATGATCCCCAATCGCGCCAAGCAGGGAAAATTCGAGCCGAACTATGAAGGCCCGTATATCATAGACAAGGTCTATCATGGTGGAGCCTATCTACTCATGGATATGCACGGTGAAAGGCCTTTCAGGCCAATAAACGGTCGCTTCCTAAAGAAATACTACGCTTAATGGGCCACAGCCTAGGTCAACGATAGATGACGACGACTATGTCCGCTCGCTATCTTCCTACGCTTGAGCTTTCTAAGCAGTGGCCAGCCTTCTCCATGACGGACCGAAATGTCCTTAAACTAATAGTAGACCGAAACGTCTTTAAACTAATACCGCAGCATCTTTTAGGCTGATGAGATATAAAAAAATATATAAAAATAAAATAAAAAAAAACGCTATGTCCATAAGCAAAAAGGGCACGTTTGAAAACCTGAAAGGGCTCCGTGAGTAAAAACAGCAGGGCTACCGGTGAGTGTTCGTGAAAACCCGAAAAGGTGCGACCTCGTAAAAAAGAAGAAAATAATAAAAAAGAATAATAAAAAAAACGGTACGTCCATGAGCGAAATGGGCACGGATGAAAACCCGAAAGGGCTCCGTGAGTAAAAACAGCAGGACTACCGGCGAGTGTTTGTGAAAACCCGAAAGGGCGCAACCTCGTCAAAAGACACTTACAGGGTCCCCTCGACTTTGTAAGGAGAAACCACCCGCGTGAGATCCTTACAACTCACAAGGGAGCAGCACACTTAGGGATCCCCACGATTCCTAAAGAGAAAATACACTTGCGAGATCCTCACGACTTGTAAGGAGAACTCTCTTATGGGACCCTCACGGCTCATGAGAGTTGAAAGTCTTAAGTTACAGAGACCTAAACCTGTGCTTAAGCAACCCCCACAACTTCCAATACTGCCCTACAAGTGGTCCAATACCGGCCCTTGTATACAATCCACGGGCGCGAATAAAACATTTCCCTAACCAAGTCCCATCCATGACTGGGGATATGTTCGCATGGTACACAACCCTTGTAAATCCTCTCGACTTACAGGGAGAAAACCCTCTTGTAGGATCCTTACGACTTACAGAGAAGCATACACTTAGGAATCCTCACGATTCTTAAGGAGAAAATGCACCTACAAGATCCTCACGACTTGTAGGAAGAAATACCTTTGTGAGACCCTTGCGGCTCTTGAAGTCAAAAGCCTTAGTCGACAGGACCTTAACCCTGGTCGCTATGCCACCTTTGTTCGACATCGACAGAGGCAGATGATGATTCGCTCCTGGCAATATTCCAGTTGTAGCAGTGCTGATGCCGAAATCGGCGTCTGATTCCAGGTTTACGGCGAAAAACCAGTAGGCCGCACATGCATACGAAATAGCCGAAATGATGGGGCAGCTTGCAATAAAAAACAAGTAAAAATGTATGCATGCAAAATAGCCGAAATGATTGGGCAACTCGCAATAAAAAGCAGCGAGTAAAAATAAATAAAATAAAAAGCCGAAATGATTGGGCAACTCGCAATAAAAAGCAGCGAGTAAAAATAAAAAAAAATAAAAAGCCGAAATGATTGGGCAACTCGCAATAAAAAACAACGAGTAAGAATAAAATAAATAGCCGAAATGATTGGGCACCGCGAAAAAATAGCCGAAATGATTGGGCAATCGCTACCTTCGCGATATAAAAGCTGAAATGATAGAGCATCGCGGAAATAAAAAAAAATGATGATAAAACTTTGGCCCTACAGTTAAGATCACATCGATCCCTGTATACAATCCAAGGGCGTAAACAAAGAGGGAACCATACTTTCCCAATAGACTCCGCCAGAAGACGAAGCCAAACCTCGACGGTTCATTCCAACTCCGAAGAAACCAGTGTCTTCAGCCAATTCCTCGACTCACGGATACAAACACTCCTTGACGAGAGCCTCCTGATTCGCGTCGACTCGCAGAGCCACCACTGCCTCCATGGGAAATCGTCGACTCATTTCAAACCCCAAGGAAACAAATAATCCTTGGCGCTTGGGAAACAAATAATCCCTAGCAAACTCCTCGACTCACGGATACAAACACTCCTTGACGAGAGCCTCCTGATCCGCGTCGACTCGCAGAGCCACCAGTGCCTCCGTGGGAAATCCTCGACTCGTTTCAAACCCCAAGGAAACAAATAATCCTTGGCGCTTGGGAAACAAATAATCCCTAGCAAACTCCTCGACTCACGGATACAAACACTCCTTGACGAGAGCCTCCTGATCCGCGTCGACTCGCAGAGCCACCAGTGCCTCCGTGGGAAATCCTCGACTCGTTTCAAACCCCAAGGAAATAAATAATCCTTGGCGCTTGGGAAACAAATAATCCCTAGCAAATTCCTCGACTCACGGATACAAACACTCCTTGACGAGAGCCTCCTGATCCGCGTCGACTCGCAGAGCCACCACTGCCTCCGTGGGAAATCCTCGACTCGTTTCAAACCCCAAGGAAAAAAATAATCCTTGGTGCTTGGGAAACAAATAATCCCTAGCAAACTCCTCGACTCACTGATACAAACACTCCTTGACGAGAGCCTCCTGATCCGCGTCGACTCGCAGAGCCACCAGTGCCTCCGTGGGAAATCCTCGACTCGTTTCAAACCCCAAGGAAACAAATAATCCTTGGCGCTTGGGAAACAAATAATCCTTGGCGCTTGGGAAACAAATAATCCCTAGAAAATTCCTCGACTCACGGATACAAACACTCCTTGACGAGAGCCTCCTGATCCGCGTCGACTCGCAGAGCCACCAGTGCCTCCGTGGGAAATCCTCGACTCGTTTCAAACCCCAAGGAAACAAATAATCCTTGGCGCTTGGGAAACAAATAATCCCTAGCAAATTCCTCGACTCACGGATATAAACACTCCTTAACGAGAGCCTCCTGATCCGCGTCGACTCGCAGAGCCACCAGTGCCTCCATGGGAAATCCTCGACTCATTTCAAACCCCAAGGAAACAAATAATCCTTGGCGCTTGGGAAAAAAATAATCCCTAGCAAATTCCTCGACTCACGGATACAAACACTCCTTGACGAGAGCCTCCTGATTCGCGTCGGCTCGCAGAGAAACCAGTGTCTCCGCGGGAAATTCCCGATTCGTCTCAACTTGCAAATGAAGCCTCAGGTAGCAGGGACTAAAAAACTTGCTTCCTGAATAATGGGACCCTGCAAGTCAATCCAAAATGGTCTCTTGCATACCATTCACGGGTCTCACTCTCCAAGGTCGAGTTTCGACAAGGAGGGAAACAACCGCTTACTAGTCCTCTCGACTTGTAAGAGGGAAAATTCTCTTATAGGATCATTACGACTTATAAGAGAAAACCACACTTAGGAATCCTCACGATTCCTAAGGAGAAAAACCCACCTACGAGATCCTCTCGATCCGCAGGGAGAAAAGTCTTTATGAGACCCTCACGGCTCATAGAGTTGAAAAGTCTTAGACAGCAGATCTGAACCTGCGGCCTAAGCCATTGCTATTTCTTAAGAAAGTCAAGATGCGTGCTCTGTTATCCGTTGACCATGTTTATTAAGATAGCATGCCGATAATAAGAGAAAGAAGAAAGCTACAGAAGGAACATCTAATTTATATTTGATCAAGCGTTCGAGACACACTCGTTCATGCGCAAGCAAAAAACTCAAAAACGAAAAATAAAGACAAGCTGGGATAAAATTTTTCCATTAATATGGCCAATAGTTCTTACATTCATAAAAGCAATAAATGAAAAACATTATTACAAGGGAATAACCTCGAACCCAGGACATGGATTGAGGAACTCGAAAGCAACCCTATCTATGACTTTCCAGGCCTTGCGGACCATCCTAGTATGCTTTCTTTCGCGATCACAAGCGTCAGGGTCCCCCCTGATGTCTTCCACCCTCCGATAAGCAGCAAGTATGGCGGACTGTTGAAAGACCTCGTGCAAGAGATCGATAAGACTGTCTCGCCGTCTCTTCGAGATAAAGTTCAACAGGTACACCGAGTGCACCTTGTCCTCAGCAGCATCCAACGCCCTAAGCGGCACGCCGGAACAGAAGAGGGGAAGCGCTTCCCAGATGGCTCCCACGATAAGCTTAAGAAGGGAGGAACGTCGGGGGAGCAGTGTACCATTGTACGCATCGAAGCGACTCATTATTTCAGCGCACTCCTCGTTTGTGAACTCCCGATTTTGAGAACGGCCAAGTCGACGGATGTCCCCATACGAGATGATCTCGTTAAGGGCATACATGTGGGCGTTCATGGTTCCTGTGAAAGAAGATCAACAGAATTAGCAGACCGACTGATTAAGCGAATTCTTGTTAAAAAACGAGCACAGACAGTTAAACTCCTCGAGTGCAATGCTCTACGAACATGAATGACTATCAAAATCCTAATAAGGGAAATTTAAAGAAGTCCCCCAAGATTCTGAGATCACTATTATTAAAAGATGATATGGTCCATTAAAATGCAAAACTCCATTTTTAATTTTCATTATTCATATTCAAACTCTTAAAAGTTCGTCATTTTTAGATCAAAGAGATCTATGTTTCGACAAAGATGTAAGGTTCTGTTCATGGGTCAAGAAACCTTGGAACAGATTCTTGAGAGCGAGGCTCTATTGGTGAAACACCAGAAGGGTTTCTTTAGATCAAAGATCTATAAGAGCAAAGCTCTGTTAATTGAAATTGATTTAATTCAAGACTAATTCTTACCAAAATAGTTCCTTTTAAAGAAAATCTAAGAGTTCTTAAAAACAAGAGCAGGGCTCTAAGGTTCTGAAAATAAAATTTTTGGAGATGATAATCATCTGTGAAGGACCAAAGGTCCTATTTATAGGTATCGAGTGCCTCTTCAACTTCCAAAAGGTGCCGCGACGGTTGGGATTCTGCCACCGTTGCGCTTGCGTTTGGAGGCGACGTAAGCGCAGCGGTGGGGGGGCATTTGTTTACCCCAATCAGAGCAAAGCTCTGTTCAAATTCCAAGGCGGGAGATGAAGCAACGCTTCATCTTCCCCCAATCAGAAACAAAGCTTTGCTTTGAAAATTTAAACTTTAATAAATGAAGCAATGCTTCAGATCCTCTGCACTGAGCGCAACGCGCCACGTGTCTGGCGCAGACGCATCAACGCAGCGCCCAAGGCAGCGCACCCAATCAGAGCAAAGCTCTGTTTTAAACAAAATTAAATGAAGCAACGCTTCAGCTGCGCAAGCACTGCACTGCGCGACACGTGTCAGCGCAGATGTGCCAGCGCAGTTGCGCTGCGCTGTGCGCTGCGCCAGATGCGCCAGCGCAGTTGCGCTGCGCTGTGCGCTGCGTGACACGTGTCATGCGCTGGGGCATTTGCGCCAAACAGAATTAAGATTTTAAAGAAATCTTTCTGTTCTTGTTAAAACAAGAAGATTTTCTTCTGAAAAACAGAATCCCTTGGATCAAAGATCCAACGGTGGGGAAAATTCCCCGAATCACTCAGAGAAAGATCTCTTTAACAAATTTAACTAATTTATGGGCACTATAAAAAGGATCCTAGACTTCAAAAAAAAAGATCTTTCTATAAAAAAAAAGAGAGAAGAGAATTCTCGAGAACTCCTCAAGAACAACAGAAGGTAAAAACCTTTGAAAGAAGAGAAAATTCTCTTATGAAAAAATCGGTGATCTAAAAACAAGATCATTGATCTTTAAACATAACTAAATAAAATGAATAAATAAAATAAAAATAGTGCTTTGCACTTTTTCATGAACCTTTGGTTCTTTAAGATAAGAAAAAACTTATCTTTTCCTTTGATCTAAATTAGATCAAAAAAAAAAAATTTAACAGTGCTTTGCACTTCTGTTCATTGAATCTAAAAGATTCCTAAAATCATAGTGCCTTGCACTTGCAAAACTGCACTGTTGCGCTCTTGGATTGGCGCAAGCCACCAGAGAGCGCCACGTGTCAGCATCTGAACCAATGGCGCTATGCGCTTTTGAAATAGAGCTTTGCTCTCTGTGATTGGCGCAACTCACCAGAGCGCGCCACGTGTCAGCAGCACAAGCGTAGCGCAGTAGCGCAGCGCACTGCGCTGCATGACACGTGTCATCACCACGAGCGCTTGCGCTCTCTGATTGGCGCAAAGCGCCTGATAAATGCAATGCATTTCCTAAAAGGGCCAGGCCCAAATCAAAAAGACCAAGCAGGCCAAAATAAATTGCAAAGCAATAAAAGGGCAGAGCTCAAATAAAATTGATGCTCTGCATCATTTATAAAGGGCAGAGCCCAAAACAAATTGATGCTCTGCATCCTTTCTGGGCAAAGCCCAAATAAAAATAAAAAAGAAATGCAATGCAAAATCAAATAAAATGTTGAACATTTCAACTGGACTTAGCCCAATTTTGGACGTAAGTCCTTAAATTAAATTGACTGAGAAAGATTGCTCTCTTAAATCAATTTACTACCGGTTCGAGGGTACATCTCCGAACTCCTCTGACACCTGTCGTTGTAATCCTTCAACGACGTCAGAGAGGTGACGGGTCCCAACGACCACACGTATATGGACTGCGGGGTCCTTAAACTCGTGGACCGAAACGTCCTTAAACTAATATCGGACCGAAACGTCCTTAAACTAATATCGGACCGAAACGTCCTTAAACTAATATCGCCCCGCTTCCCGGTGTACGGCGAAGTGGACGCGACGAGGCCCGCTACGTATATACTTAGAAGTACACACGCTAAGCGTAACTAAGCAATATAAAGTAAATCACAAGAGGCGAATAATATAGAAATAACAACAACTTTTATTAATAACATTATTTGTACAATGCATGAAAGGAAAATACAACTGAAATGAAAAGCAATGCCTAAACAGTGGCATAACAGAAAATGAAAATACTGGAAAGAACAAGGTACAATATTTAAAACTCGGGATCTTCCTGGAACTGCTCCAAATCTTCACCAGTGGGTTCGATCTCAGCTTGGTCCAATGCACCTGACGACATTCAAAGAAGAAAGAAATAGAATGTCGTCAGTGAACAGGTTGCTCGGTAAGTCCCAAAGATAAGGAGGAATTAGAAAGACAGTGTAAAAGTATTTTCTAAAGTATTATATGGTTGTATATTATGTAACATTGTTTAATGTTGTTGTTTGTAGCTTGGTACAGAAGGATGCCAGTGTATACGAGGGGGATCTCTATATGCTAGAGATCAAGGAAAAAGGAAAGTACAAGGAACCGTTATGCCACGGTACAACAGCAATAGGTTCAGGTTAGGTGTCTTAATCTGACCACCTCGTGCCACCTTTAACACCTTCCATACCAATCTACCCCTTGAACCCCGTAATGTTTTAACAGTATTGTAGTATTGGAATATGTAAGTTGGGTGACTGACCAAAACCATGATATTAGTAAACATGTTGTAATTGTATAATCAGGTAAATGGGATATCAGGATAATGGATGAATATCCATGGTTTGATTCAGTCAAAATGAATATATTGTTAACTGGATTCAGGGATTCATGTAATTAAATTGTGTTGTAATATAAAAGAATATAGATTGACTTGAATCATATTCAAGTCAGAAATAGTCAGACTCTAACCCGAGTCAGACTAAAAGAAGATAATTTGAAGTTCAATATTAGTTAAGGGCCTTATTGTAATTTGTAAAACTTGAGGGGGTTTTTATGTAAAAAGTACTTTTGTATAGTTTTCAAAATACACCTCAAGTATTTAATAATCGTCTTTATAGTTATAATGAGTGTGAATTTTATTTGTGTTATTCTAGTGAATATATCCTAATAAAAGTATTAATTGATTTGTTTAAAACTCATGGTATTTTAATGTAAATTTTAATCTTGTAATTTTTAGAAAAATGTGGAAACTTTATATTATAATAAAATAGGTGTTTAAATGATAATTATATATATTAACACATGAATAACTTTTAAATGAATATTTCATTTTCAAAAATCTCATTTTTCTTAAATGTCGTATTTTAACCCTTCGAGACCGAATGCTCCTTGCGGAGGTCTGAATCTTGCACTACTAGCCTGCGGGTGCATGATGAACCGTACTATCCCTAACAGGTTCCCCAAAAGTGGGTTGTAGCGGCGCTTTGCTTAGGTTTATAAATACTTTTCATTTAGGAAAACGGTTTTATAAATATAGAGTATTTATTTGCAAAAGAGTATAGTTTTCCGTATTTTAGTTGTTAGGGTTTCCTAAGCCAACTAGCCTATTTCTAAAGTCTAAACGATGAGTCATTAGAAGCCTCAAATCGCCTCTTCACCGTCAATTGCGGCCAGGTAAGTGCCAGGTAAGTGGGAAGGAACCACAGTCGTGGGCCTAATTAAAAACCACTAGCCTTAGACACACTTGCCTAGACATCACAAGACAGTTTAGATAAACGATCGATGTCCATGACCAATCGTGTTTTCATTTTATAAAAGATTGTATTTAGAAATGTTTACAACTTAAAGCTTTCAATAAAGGTTATAAAGATTAGGGTATTTTAATGAAAAGTCCTGTAATGTCGTATTCTATGTTTTGACATATATCAATTAGGGTTATATTTGTGTGTGTGTAGAGGTAGGTCATTACCTCGTGACTTGTTTTAAGTTTTGATGACGTTTAGGGGTAAAACATGACATGTTAAAGTTGAAGGTATTAAAGCGCAAGAATACGGTATTCGAAAACGTTATCATTTCATGTGTGAAAATTCATCCAAATTGATTTCTATAAGTTTATTTATCAAGATAAACATATTTAAGAGTGAGGGATTTAATTAGAACAAGAAAAATAAACTTTATGGTATTTTTATGAAAAGAATACGGTTTTACAAGAAAGCTATCATTTCATGTGAGAAACTTTATTTAAATTGGTTTCTAGGTGATTAATAGTCAATATGAATATAGATAGGTATTATGTATTAGGTGACAAGTGGAAATTTGCAGAAAAACCGAATCGGAAATCGGTTTGTTCCGATTTCCGTCGGGTTCCAAAAAGTCGTATTTTTATATTAAAGAAAAAAGAGATAGAAGAGATGGGACTTACGGGTTTGGAAAAGCTAAGGAGGCTAAGGAAGGTGGTGGTTGTCGTTGCGTCGAAAACGTAGCGAAGGTTCTAGTCCGGTCGCCGGAATCCGTTGTCGGTTTCGGCAGCGCTTCGCTTCTCGCTCTTCGTACCAAGTTCTCGAGAATTTGGGAGAGTGGAATTAGGGTTGCGAGGTGAAAAGGTAGAGGGTAGGGGTCTTTATATAGGGCTAGGCTATGGTTAGGGTTAGGATTAAAAAAATATTAAAAATTTAAAATTCATTAAAAATTCATTAATTTTGGGATTAAAAGAGGATTAATGAGAAAATTATAACTGTTCACAAAAAATAAAGTATGCAGGGGGTATGACCAAGTCAACACGAAACATTTTCGTGTTGACGACTCGGCCGACCGGCCGATTCGGCCGAGTCTGGGCCGAGTCGGGTGTCGTTGGGTAGGGTTTGGTCTGGGGGATATTTTGGTATAGTTTATTTTTTATAATTTGCATTACTTTGTGAGTTATGGCTGTTTGACCGTTTGACTTCACAAAAATTTAAAGCAAAAAGATAATAAAAATATGTGGGGCATGGGATTCGAACTCTGGTAGCTTGGTTCAGCAGTGCAAGGTGTTACCAATGAGCTACAAGCTCCTTCTTGTAATTATTGTAAGGAATTAGATACTTAAATTATTTCCAGCAACATCAATACTCCAAGTATACACTATATTTAAAACAAATTTTTGGTATACAAAATTGGAGTTGTTACACACACTTTCTTATAGAAATTTTGAAAGAGTAATTCTATGGTTTTGGAATGAGAAGGTAGGGGGTAGGGGTCTATTTATAGGATAGCTAGGGTAGGGTAGGTGAAGGGTTTTGTAAATTAAAAAAAATTATAAAAATTTAAATAAAAAGCATTAAAATTTGTATTAATTTGATTGTATTTAACATTTGAAAACCGATCAAATAAATTGGGGTTAACAGGGAGTTATAGAATGCCAAAAGCCACACTTTTCATATTGGGACCCCGGCCATCGGCCCAACTCCGGCCGGCGGCGCCGGTCGATTCGGCCGGCCGAGTTGGCCGATCCCGGCCGGGTTCGGCCATCGTCGGGTGTGGGGTTCTTTGACGTAGACTATGGCATACTTCATTTTTGGGGTTCGGTTCAATATTTGGGAGTTATGGCCTGTGGACTTTTGGGCTTCCAAGAATTTTTAAAGAAAAATAAACTAAAAATAATGTGGGGCATGGGATTCGAACTCTGGTGGCTTGGTTCAGCAGTGCAAGGTATTACCAATGAGCTACAAGCTCCTTCTTGTAATTATTGTGTTATTTAATTACTTAAAATGATAGCAGCAAGAGTAAATACTCCAAGTATACATTAAATTTTAAAGTGATTTTTTGTACACTAAAAATGGAGTTATTTCATTCTTGTAGCTTGTAATTAAAAACAAAAATAATTACCTAAATCTTGTGCTCAGGCTAAAATACCCCTTTATGGATTTAAAAAATATTTTGAAAAAAATTTGTATAGGAAAAAGTGTATAAGAAAATTAGGGTTGTTACACACTTAGTGAGTCATGGATTACTATTGAGGTAATGTGGCATCTAGATATTTTATGGAAAATATCTAGATATTTTGTGGTTACGATATTTTTTTATAATTTTGGGGAGCTTACTTTATGAGTCACAAGACTTAGCCATTCTTTATTTTATTATGATCACTACAACACTCTCATCTCCTCCAAATTTTCTTCTTCTACCTCAAACCCTAAATGTCTCATGTGTTGAGAAATCTGGGGTATCTTGAGACTAATTAATCCATCACCACTCTCTACATCCTCTAGGATACTTAGATTATCATACTAAGTAACCTAGTTACCTTAGTTTAAAGGTAGGAGATCAAAGTAGACACTCTCGGGTGGATCATCTTTCACGTGAGGAAGCCGTCGATCAAGCTCGATCATAGAGACCACTAGAAGCATGCTAAAGGAAAGGAGTGAACACCCGAAGGACTTGACCCTCTTGGTATAAACTTTTTTCATAGTAGATAACTTCTTTTGCTAGTTAAGTTTATGGTAGATCCGGTTTAGGGTTATTCTAGCGCCAAGTTTACATCGTTAGAAAAAAATTTGTTCTGCAATCAGCCACGGATGATGGCCAGTGTGTTAGTGTAACCCAACAACATCAAATCATAAATACATGTATCCATAACTGGCTCGCCCCCGTCTCGGTTACCGGATAACATCAAATCATAAATACATGTATCAGTAACCGGTTCGCCCCCGCCTCGATTGTCAGATAATGTCTGTAACACCCTAGTGCGTCTATACCATATTTTATTTGGGTATTTTTCTAATCTTGCGACAACTTCTTGTTTATTATTGTTTTTGGGTGCGGATAGTGCATTTGGTATCTGTGGTTAGTATCCGACCCGACCCGCATGCTTGAAATCCATTATGGTTCTAAATTACGTCATATATTTAGTACAGAGGATCCATGCATATCTAGGTTATATATAGATGTATAAGGTATTTTAGTATCCGCATATTTTTAAATAATACAAATTATAACAAATTATATATTTTAATATCTAGTATGGTATATTATTCTAACCCATATCATATAGTCGCATCCACATATCATGTTCCTGTCCAGACTGTTAAAACAGACTTCTTTGGATCGCTAGGCGTATTTACGTGTATCCGTTCTTAGGGATATGCATTTTTACAAACCGGATATCACATTATGGTTTTAACTGATACATACTTTATCCATATTTTAAAACTAGATTTTTAGAAAGAATCCGGATATTTTTCGGAGTATTTTTGTATTAACTATTTAAATCCATAATATATATATTATAATATTTTTCTAAAAACCTAACAAACTAAAAGTTAATATATATTAATATATATAATATATATTAACTAATTATATCCTCACATCTCTCTCTAACCCTTTGTCTCTCTCTCTACTCACCCTCTCTCTCTCCTCTCGCAATCACTCTCTCTATCCCTGCCTCTCTCTCTCTCCCTATTTATATATATATTAATTTTATAAACATAATATTAAACACACAACACCTCTCTCTTCCTCACGACGAAAACATGAAATCTAACCCTAGCCGTCCCTCGCCGTCGCCACCACCATCCCAACCTCGTCACCATCTCCTCGCCCTCGTCCTCACGACCTCCACCTTCTCCTCTCCTCCCCCTCTCATCCTTCCACGAGAACCTAAGAACCCCGACGACCTAACCATGCAACTCCCGCAACCCTATCCCCGACGTCACCCTTACCTCGTCGTCGTCGTCGACCTCCCCACAACCTCGTTGTCACCGCCACCCTCACCACCTCATCGCCTACATCACAACCTACTCTCCCTTCTCCTCCCCGACTCCCTGCACAACCCCATCCCTGCAACCCGAGCACCTAAACTCCGAGCACCCCAGAACCCTAACCTCGACCTCGTCGACCTCACCTCCACTTCCTTTTCCTTCTCTCCTCTTCCCGAGCCCTGCACACCCATCTCCACAACACAAACCCCGACGATCTCCATAACAGAACCCAGAAAAACCCATCGCCGTTAAACTTTGTCGTCAACGGAAGCCATCGTCGTCTCCCCTGTCCTCTGAACCCAGAGCCAATAGCCACAACCCATTCCTTTCTTCTTCTCTTTTCTTTCTTTCTCTCTTTTCTTGCTTTCTTGAATCGGGTTCCGGCCGTCTCGCCGGAGTCACGCACGTCGCCAACGATCCGGACGACCCAGTCATCGTCACCATCCAGCATGGTCACGTCTTTGAGTAACCAGGTCCAGTCCTGTGCACACGCGTGTGCATCGCGACGTTTATCTGACGTCGAACGTGACGTACGTATCCCGTCGTGAGATCCGATCAGGCAAGTTTACCTTGCAACATGCTATGTTAATATATTTATATCCATATGAATAAAAATAATACATGTGTTTTAATCGTGCATCAATTATTATAGATTTACCGTTTTTAGATATCCGTTCGTATCCGTACTAACAATTGCATATCTAGTTGCATGCAGGAACATCATTATATCATATTACTTTTATATTAGTGCAATATGCTATCTAGTTGTATCATACACAGGCATGAATACGTATACAGGTTATTACAAATAGACACATATGCATCCTAATATCTGTCGTGCTTACCGTGTTCAGATATCCGTTACGGTTTCACATTTGGGTATCTGTCTGATATATATGCATCACATGATATGTTCACGACCCACTACTTGACTCATTACTTGGATCTAGTCACTAATGCCAACAATCCTGACTTGTTGTCGTGACGGACGTTACTTGTTGTCTGCATAAACGAAAACTTATACCCGCTTGATCCTGTGTTGGTATTAGATCTATATTGGCAATACCTGACTTGAATACTAACCTGTGGGTAAAAGGGAAATCAAGAATGTAACTGAAACATAACTCAAAAGGCTATTATTACATGTTTGCCGTTTTTCCGGGCGTTGCGGAATAATCCTATTTGCCGTTTTTCCGGGCGTTGCGGAATAATCCTGTTTGCCGTTTTTTCGGGCTTTATGGAATAATCATGTTTGCCGTTTTTCCGAGCGTTACGGAATAATCCTGTTACCGTGGTCCCGTGGGGAATGAACGGGGCATAAACCGTTGGGTTACGATGAGGATCACATTAATTGATTTCAAAGACTTTAGACTAGATAACCTAGAAGCACGGTTTTAGGTTACACATCACACACACACATACCTCACTGTTTCATATCCGTGCTATTCATTTATATTCATGTTTACCTATATCATTACATCTTGGTTATTGCTGCTACTTTGATAATTATGATGCACTGACGTCTGGATTTTGCATGGCCCAGTTCCTCTATGTTTATCGCAGGCTGAACAAGAGTATTTTAACCGTCAAGCCGAGTAGTGAAGAATTGAATAATTGTTATTTAAAAATGTTTTGTTTAGTTAGTTTATTTTCCGCAGCTTTATTTCTTGAAGTGAGCCCATTTTGGGACGTATTTTCAGATATTGTCTATTTAATTCGTTTCCGCCTATACATTTTCTTGACTCTTTTTGTGGCAAATGGACATGTACTAGATAGCTTTTATATTTTATTATTCTTGATATCCTATAGACAGCCGTGATGTGACTGTGGATGGATCTTTCCTATCCACAGGTAACATAGTTAGCTCTGTCACGTGCCGTAGTTTGCGTACTCTGAGAGGCGGGGCGTGACAGTATCAAATCATAAATACATGTATCCGTAACCGGTTCGCCCCCGCCTCAGTTACCATATAACATCAAATCATAAATATATAATTATAGCGCGAACAGATAACATAAACGTAGCACAAACAAATAATATAATCATAGCGTGAACAAATAACATAAATGTAGCACAAACCATAACATAATCATAGCGCGAATAGATAACATAAACGCTGTACAAACAAATAATATAACCATAATGCTGTTCTCCGCCGAAAGACGCGACCGGGACGTTGGGACGTCCGGCCTGAATTTCGGGGGCAGATGCTATTTGGTTTTATCCGCCTACCTCTCCAAAGATGCCAAGTTGATTTATGGCACCATGTATCGAAGGTTTAGACGGATGCGGCCGATGTAGCAGACTTCGTCAGATTCCCCCTCATGGTGAGGGGTTTTTGATTGTGGGGACGCTCTTCCCTGCAGACGTAAGCCCCTGCAGTTAATTACGCTACCGCATCGCGGTAACCACTTTCTCCTTCTCCAGATGGTCACTTCGTGTCGTGTGTTTTGTTTTGTTTTTTTGGTTGCCCATGGATTGTATACGGAGACTAATTTATGTTGTCTCCCGTAGGGCGTGGATTAGTCCAAATCCGTATTTTCTTAGATTTGGGTTTGGGTTGGGTTTAAGGATCGCTAATCTCATTTGAGACTAAGATCAACTTAAACGTTTGTTAAGAATACGTTAGTATAGTTTTAGACTAAGATCTACTTAACAGGATCATTTAGATCCAACAAAAGAGCATTTGGGCTCTATTGTTTAGTTTAGGGATATTGCGGTCCAAAAGTTTAAGGACATCATAGTCCATGAGTTTAAGGACCCCACAGTCCGTAGTTTAAAGACGTCATACTATGTAAAGTTTAAGGACATCATAGTCCATGAGTTTAAGGACCCCACAGTCCGTAAAGTTTAAGGACATCATAGTCCATGAGTTTAAGGACCCCACAGTCCGTAGTTTAAAGACGTCATACTATGTAAAGTTTAAGGACATCATAGTCCATGAGTTTAAGGACCCCACAGTCCGTAAAGTTTAAGGACATCATAGTCCATGAGTTTAAGGACCCCACAGTCCATGGAATGTCTGGTTGTCGGGACCCGTCACCTCTCTGAAGATGTTGAAAGATTACAACGACAAATATCAGAGGAGTGAAGAGATGTACCCTTGAACCAATATTGGTTGGGAGATCTGTAGTCCAATTTCGGACTAAGATCAAAGATTTATGAGCATATGGGCTCAATTAATCTGAGTTAGGGTTCTGTGACCACTTTGGGCTCGGCCCATTTAGTTAAAAATGTTAAATATTTAAAATGCAGAGTATTGGTTTGGGCTCTGACAATCTTTTTGTCTTTTATTGGAGGCTGAGCATTCAATATGGCTCTGAGCTTTATTTATAGAACAATTTATGTTCTTTTAGCGTGCACGTGAGCAGCACGTGGCGCACTTGGCGTTGGGCGCTAGTCAATGAGCGCAAAACGTTTCTGTTAAGTAGTGCACACATGAGGAGAATGTGGCGCACTTGGCGCTGTGCGCCAGACTATTAGCGCAGAGCGCTTCTATGAAATAGCGCACACGTGAGGAGCACGTGGCGCACTTGTCGCAGTGCGCCAGACAATGAGCGTGGAGCGTTTCTGTTTAAGTAGCGCACACGTGAGGAGCACGTGGTGCACTTGGCGATGTGCGCCAGACTTGGAGCGCTGAGGGCTTCTGTGAAATAGCGCACACGTGAGGAGCACGTAGCGCGCTTGGCGCACTGCGCCAGACAATGAGCGCGGAGCGCTTCTTTAAATTTGGAGCGCTAAGGCCCTGCAGCGCTGTGCGCTAGATTTGGAGTGCTGGGGCACTTCGTTTAATTGGAGCGGCGATGCTCTTTATAGGCAGTTTTGCGCTCTGAGAATTAATTCTCTCTTATAAGAGACTTTGTCTCATGGATCTAAGAACAAAGTTATTGTTTTATAGGAGATATTTTAATGTCTTATGTTTTTTGGTGAAAACCTTTGCCTTTATGGATCTATGGTCCTAAGAGAATTGAATTATTCTCCCCCTCTTTATAATGAGATATTATGATCTCTTTTGTGAAAGAAAATTTGTCTTATAGATCTATGATATGAAGAAGATTAAGTTCTTCCCCTTATTTTTTTTTATGATGAGATACTTTGATCTCTTTTTGTGAAAGACCTTGGTCTTATAGATCTATGATCTTAGAAAAAGAAGTAAATTCTTCTTTTTATATGAGATGATTTTATCTCTCTGTTCTTTTTTTTTACATCGAAGAAAATCTTCTTCTTCTGAGGACTTGCTCTTTGTCTTTGAAATTTCTCAAAGTTTATGGGGGGGTTCCTCTGTATTAGACTTGAAGTCTTGGGGCATTTATATAGTGAAGGCTGATTTGTTGAATTGGTTGAAAAGATCTTTTCTCTAATTGATTTGAGGATGTTTCCCCCGTTGGATCTTTGATCCAAAGGCTTCTGTTTTACAGAAGACAATCTTCTTATTTTTAACAAGATTGAAAAATCTTTTCCCATACATAATTTTATTCTGTAATTTGGTGATTTTTAATCACCATTGGATCATTGATCCAACGGTGCTCTGATTTTCAGAGCACAATCTTTCCTGTTTGGAAAGATTCTGAGGAATGTTTCCTTAACAGACTTTTATTCTGGTCAATTGATGATTTTTAATCATGCTCGTTGGATCTTTGATCCAAGGGGCGAGAACATTTTGTTCTATCGCTAGCGCCCACGTGCTTTGCTCATGGTGCGCTGCTTAGAGTGCAGCGCTCACGTGCTTTGCACGTGGTGTGCTGCTTAGAATGCAGCGCTATCGCTCACGTGCTTTGCACGTGGAGCGCTACTTAGAGTGCAGCGCTAGCGCTTACGTGCTTTCCACGTGGTGCTCTGTTTAGAGTGCAGCGCACTTAGCGCCAGCGCTCACGTGCTTTGCATGTGGTGCGCTGTTTAGAGTGCAGCGCACTTGGCGCTGCTATGAAGCACTGCTTCATTTCAAATTTTGAAATTTGAACAGAGCTTTACTCTGATTGGGGAAACAAATGCCCCCCCACCGTTGCGCTCATGTGGCCCATACGTGAGTGCAGCGGTGGCATCATCTATACTATTGGATCAACTCAGAAGTTGAAACGGCATCTCAGTGCCTATAAATAGGGCCTTTGGACCTTGAGATGATCTCTGTTCATCTTCTTATTTTCTGAGAATTTTATTCTCTTCTTCAGAGCATAGCTCTTTGTCTTAAGAACTCTTAAGAGTCAAAACTCTGCCCAATTTTTTGGTAAGATTTGAACTTATAAATAGAGCTTTGCTCTTCTCAGATCATAGATCTAAACATATATCTTTAGGGTTTTTACCCATTAACAGAGCCCTGCTCATCTTTAGATCATAGATCTAAAAAAAACTTTAGGGTTTTTAACCAGAGCCATGCTCATCTTTTAGATCAGAGATCTTCAAGATATAATTTTTTTAGGGTGATTTTAACCTGTGAACTGGAACATTGTTCATGAAGAGCTCTTAGAGTTCACAGATCTTGAAGATCTCGGAATTTTTAATTAATTAAAAGCTTTGGTTTTTAAAGTTTTTGATGGATTATTCCATCTTCTTCGCATATCATCGCTCTTTAGGATTTTTGGGGAATTTTATTCCCTTCACAGTTGATTTTGACAGGCGTCACTCCTATCTGCAGAGCGTTGCTCTCGAGGAGTTTAACTCCTTGACCCGAGGAGTCTCTCCTTAAATGAGAAATCCTTTTAGGATTCTCTCCATAATTACACAGAATTAAATTCGTTGGGTGTTTTAATCAGTACTTGTTTTCTTCGTGAGGATATCAAGAGTTGTTTAAATCCTCATGTTTGTTTCAATAAGCTTTTTTCTTAATCAGTCTGCCCACTAAACTCTCACTGATCTTCCTTTTCAGACGTTATGGCCGCTCATCTGTATGATCTTGACGAGATTATTTCTTATGGAGTCATTCGCGCCCTGGGCCGATGCCAGAACCAGGAGTTTACAAATGCTCAGTGCGCCGAAATCATATGTCGCTTTGATGAATAAAATGGTCGACTGCTTCCTCGTCGTTCCGCTCTTTTGAAGCTCATCGTGAGAGCGATCTGGGGAGCACTTCCTTTATTATATGACGGCATGCCGCTTAAAGCATTGGATGACGCCGAAGATAAGGTACACTCAGTGTATCTGATGGGCCTAATCTTAAAGAAAAGGCGAGACAATCTTGTTGATATTCTGCATCAAACTTTTCAACAGGCGACGATAATCGCTGCCTATCGAAGGGCGGAGGACATCAGTGAGGACCCTGACGCCTTTGATCGTGAGAGGAATCATACGAGAATGGTCCGAGAGGCCCGAAACATTTTAGATGGCCTAACTTTTGAATTTCTCAATCCATGTCCTGGATTTGATGTCTTGCCATTGTAAACATTTTAATGATGTTTTTGTTTACTGTTTTCGTCACTGTAAGAATTTTCTGAAGTATGAATAGACAATTTTTGTTTCCGCGTGTTTATTTTATGCACTAAACCTTTTCTGCACATACATAAATGGGTACGCTTCGAATGCTTAACTGGATGCGAATCAAATGTTCTTCTTATTGCTATTCATAGTATGTGGTTGACGTCCGTAGGTTACGCTTTTTCATTTTGATTTGACGCAGAGCAGTTTACGCACTCTTGAGTAGCACCTCCATTTCTCTGGCATGTAATTTTGGCAAATGTGGTCTGTAAATAGTAGGTAGCTGTCTATCTTGGACTCTTTACAGGGTAGCGATGGATTAGGAAACAGGTTCAGATCTGCTGCCTAAGACTTTTCAATTTTATGAGCCATGAGGGTCTCATAAAGATTTTTCTCCCTACAAGTCGAGAGGATCTCGTAGGTGTATTTTCTCCTTAGGAATCGTGAGGATTCCTAAGTGTGTTTTCTCTTGAGAGTGGTAAGGATCTCACAAGAGAATTTCCCCGCTTACAAGTCGAGAGGACTCGTGAGTGGTTGTTTCCTCCTTGTCGAGATTCAACTTTGGAGAGTGTGGCCTGTGAATAGTCCATCTCAACCTCCTTGCAGAGCAGTGATGGCTTAGGAGACAGGGTTAGGATCTGCCACCTAAGACTTTTCAACTTTATGAGCCATGAGGGTCTCATAAAGATTTTTCTCCCTACGAGTTGAGAGGATCTCGTAGGTGTATTTTCTGCTTAAGAATCGTGAGGATTCCTAAGTGTGATTTTCTCTTGAGAGTTGTAAGGATCTCACAAAGGAATCTTCTTCCTTACAAGTCGATAGGACTCGTAAGTGATTGATGAGTTGACCTGCTCCCGAATCAAAGTAATGCTTTGACGGGGAGGTCGAGGATTGATTTTGGCCGTTTTCCATGGGGTCAGGATTGACTTTAGTCGTGTTCCACGGGGCCAGGGATTGACTTTAGCCATACGGGGTCAGGGGTTGACTTTGGCCATACGGGGTCAGGGTTGACTTTAGCCATATGGGGTCAGGGTTGACTTTAGCCATACGGGGTCAGGGGTTGGCTTTGGCTTTAGCCATACGGGGTCAGGGGTTGGCTTTAGCCATACGGGGTCAGGGGTTGGCTTTAGCCATATGGGATCCGGATTGACTTTAGCCATACCGGGCCAGGGGTTGACTTTAGCCATATGGGGTCAGGATTGACTTTAGCCATATGGGGTCAGGATTGACTTTGGTCATACGGGGTCAGGGGTTGACTTTATCCATATAGGGTCAGGATTGACTTTAGCAATACGGGGTCAGGGGTTGACTTTAGCCATATGGGGTCAGGATTGACTTTAGCCATACGGGGTCAGGATTGACTTTAGCCATACGGGGTCAGGGGTTGACTTAAGCCATATGGGGTTAGGAATGACTTTAGCCATACGGGGTCAGGGGTTGACTTTAGCCATACGGGGTCAGGATTGACTTTAGCCATATGGGGTCAGAATTGACTTTCGGTTGTCTGTACACCGCCGAGTCATGGAACTGGGAACTTTACCGCGGATCCGCTTTGATGATGTTGCGTCTACTGTAATGAGACGAATGTCGAGGTGGTATCTAGGTTGTTTGTGAACCATCAAGATTTGGAACTAGGGACTTTGTCGTGGCTCCGAGATTAATTGTCGCGTCCGGATCCTACTGGAATGAGGAGGAACGCTGTTGTGGGTCTCTAGGCTATAGATGTGGCCGTCGAGACTTGGAACTAGGGACTCTGCCGTAGCTTTGTGGTTGATTGTCACGTCCGAATCCTGCTGGAATGAGGAGGAACGCTGTTGTGGGTCTCCAGGTTGTAGATGTGGCCGTCGAGACTTGGAACTAGGGACTCTGCCATGGCTCCGTGATTGATTGTCGCGTCCGAACCCTGCTGGAATGAGGAGGAACGCTGTTGTGGGTCTCCAGGCTGTAGATGTGGCCGTCGAGACTTGGCTCTCTTTCTGATGGAGCCTGGTGGGATGATATGGTCCCTCTTTGTTCGTGCCCTTGGATTGTATACAGGGATCGATGTGATCTCACCTGTAGGGCAAAAGTTTTATTCTTTCATTTTTTTTATTTCCGCGATGCTCTATTATTTCAGCTTTTATATCGCGAAGTTCGCGATTGCCCAATCATTTTGGCTATTTTTCGCGGTGCCCGATCATTTCGGCTATTTTTGTTTTTTACTCGCTGGTTTTTATTGCGAGTTACCCAATCATTTCGGCTATTTTTGTAAGCATATATACTTTTACTCGCTGATTTTGTTGTAAGTTGCCCCATCATTTCGGCTATTTCATATGCATTTTTGGCTCGCTGATTTTTATCGCGAGTATGGAACTTCGAGTCTGGTGCCAATCTTAGCATCAACATCGCGGCGACTGGAATATTGCCAGGAGCGAATCATCATTTGTCGTGAAAGGACTTGGGATTTGATACCGATTCAGGCATCATCATCGCTACCACTGGGACATTGCCAGGAGCGAATCATCATTTGCCTCTGTCGATGCCGAACAAAGGTGGCTTAGCAAACAGGGTTAGGATCCTGTTGACTAAGGCTTTTTGACTTTACGAGTCGTAAGGGTCTCATAAAGGTATTTCTCCCTACGAGTCGTGAGGATCTCGTAGGTGCATTTTCTCCTTAGGAATCGTGAGGATTCCTAAGTGTGTATTCTCTTATAAGTCGTAAGGATCTTACAAGAGTGTTTTCTCCTTATAAGTCGAGAGGACTTACAAGTGTCGTTCGCCATATGAAGATATCCCTGGTCAGTGGTGGGACTCTGTTGGGGAAACGTTTATTTGTGCCTGTGGATTGTATACAAGGGTCAATATTGAACCGCTTGTAGGGAAATCTGGGGATTATGATGGCTTAAGAACAGGTTCAGATCCCTGTAGCTTAAGGCTTTTGTGTGTATTCTGGACATTAAAAATCTGTGGTTGGTTCAATACGTATATACCATTACTCAAAGTACCTGACCCAATCAAAACTTGATTAAGGCGAATGTTTACAACATTACTTACAAACGCAAATTCATAACCTTCTTTAGAAACTAAAGATACAGAAATGATATTACAAGTTGCGTTGGGTACAAAAAAGCAATTACGCAAAACCAAAACATGTCCATCTGACATTCCCAGGTGATAGTCCCCCACGGCTTTAGCATCCATGCTAGCTCCGTTTGCAACTCTGAGGGTCATGTCACCTGCTTTCAAAACACTACGGTTTCTCAACGCCTGCAAAGAATTACAGATATGAGATCCTGATCCGGTATCCAATACCCAGGAAGTAGAGTTTATAGAAAGACAGTTTTCAATAACATACACACCTGAAGCTGAAGCTGCAACCTGCTTCAATTCCTGTGTTCTGGCCTTCCAGGCCCTGCAATCATTCTTCCAGTGTCCTTTCTTATGACAAAAGAAGCATTCTTCCTTATCCACAAGCTTCCCCGCTATCTTTGTTGCTTTACCTTTTCCCTTCGTATCCACTTTACTAACACCGCCCCTTGGTTTGGCGGGGGCTTTCTTCTTCTTTCCCTTGGCTTTCGCCTTGGACCTAGAAGAAGATGTTCCTCCTACAAACAAAGTGGATGTTTCCCTACCTTTCTGTAGGGTGCCCTCTGCGCTCCTCAGCAGGTTGAGGAGCTCTGAAAGTTCAACCTCCTTTTCTTGTAGGTTGAAGTTCATTATAAACTGGGCGTAAGTGGAAGGAAGGGACTGGAGAACTATATCTGTATATAGCTCACTCTCCAATGTGATCCCTAGGTCAGCGAGCTCCTCAATGTAGCCGATCATCTTTAGCACGTGCTCGGCTACTGATGATCCGACGGCCATTCTTGTCGAAAACAACTTTTTCGACGCTTCGTATCTTGCGATACGTGATTGCTCTCCATACAGTTCTTTTGTATGAAGCAATATGGACTCCATGTCCATATTCTCATGCCTCCTCTGATGTTCGTTGTCCATCGAGGCAAGCAGGAGGCACTTGGCCTTCGCGCTATCAATCTCCCAAGTCTTGCGGATTTCCTTATCCGCGACGCTGGAAGTTGGACCAGGGACAGGGGGAGCTTTGGTGGTAAGAAGATACCCCAGCTTGTCATAAGTGATTGCTATCTTGACATTCCTGAGCCAATCTTTGTAGTTTGGCCCTGTCAGCTTGTTTTTATCTAGGAGTAACTTAAGTCCAGTCATGTTGATTGGTCGCTGCAATTAGGAGAGAGAAGAAGAAACACTCAGCATGACGCTCTTACAAGTTTAGAGTGGTTTTTAGTTTGTCTAAACAGGATGGCTCCCACTGTTTCTCGAATCCCTCCTCAAACCATAAAGGAAGAATTAGCCAGGATCAATCCCACCGTACAATACTTGCTTAACCGTTCAGCCAGGCCGGTGTCGGTACTTCGAGGGAGGTTTTCCAACGCTTTCGCGAAGTTCCTTAATTAAAGAACCTCTTTTCCCTGGGGGCGTAGCCCCGCTAACACCTTTCTAGGCACCTACTAGGTTTATAGCATTGATTGTTAAGTGAGAAATTTCCCGAGGAGTAGCATATACTCACAGTAGGATCGGGATCCAAATATCATCGCGTGACGAAACTGAAGGAATCCTACCAGAATCACCACACTCCAAATGGTATGCAAATCTAGCAAGTTTCAGTACTTATGAAACTCCCGATGTGGATTTTTGCCCCATGCTCTTATGACCTTGACGAAGGTCAACAAATCATAAGTCACATGTCAAGTTCTGCCCGTCATTATCCAGGTTAATTTGAATCCACCCGCATATACCCTTGACGAAGGTCAACAAGGTAATGTGAGTGTCCCAAACCAACGCATCTATCTATGCTACATATGAATACTTAACAGCTACCAATCACTATGCCTTGACGAAGGTCAACAAACACAGCTTGAATACTATTTGAATATTCATACGAAACGACGGAGGGCTACGAATGGTTTTGGCAAAACCGTGAACGTAGTGAACTTGATTTGGTCGATGGAACGAGATAGCTTTTAAATGGAGTGGCTCAAGCTCCGCATTTTAAAAGTTAGTTTTGAAAAGAACCGAGTGGTTTTTCGAAAGTGTTCCAACGACTTTAACTTGGTTTATTATCTTGCATTAGTTCTTTTAATGCGTGATATTCTTGCATTAGTACTTTTAATGCGTCCCATCATTTAAACCTACCATTGCAGAAAACAACCAAAATATGACGTACGCTTATGCCATTCGCATTCGCCACTGGGCCCCGTCATTACCCGTTAGGTTACTTAACTAACGACAGAGCGGGGGCTGGGCTAGCGCGTCTGTAAAACATAAGCAACGCCTAAATAGTTATAGATATAGCAATAGTAGACATTACAGATCACAGATGAATGCATTGGATATACTAGCAATCCGCAATCCTTTCGAGCCTGAAACGAAAAACGGATAACACGGTCGCGGTGAATAGCCAAATACCCCACCCAAGACCCCTACGGGTGCGGCAAACTACCCGCCAAGTACCCGAAGCGTAGCAACCTCCCTCATCTCCATGAGTAGGCCACTCGACACTTCGGCATACCCGGTAGTTTGTGCACCCCTCCATGGGTCTAACCTAGGAGCAAAAACAGTAAAAAGAATTATACAATGACGGCTACAACCCCGACCCGGTTGTGCGGCCAAACAAATAATATTATTACATCAATTTACATTTACAATGAATGAAAGAAAAACAAAAGCTCATCTCACATCCACCCCGGCTATTCACCCGCGACAGTCCAACACATTCATATACACATTCCAGCACATTACAGATCATGTATAACCCCGACTAATCGTCTTATAGCGATTAGCCGACGTTCAATACATGCAAACATCACAGATATAACCATCATAGTCAAAGTGCAGTGAAGTTCGGAAAAATACGGAATTATAGGCCCCCAAAAGTAAATTTTAGTTCTGGAAAATCTGGGCATATAATATATATCCTAAAAATCCCAAAATCAACACAGAAAGACACTGCACGAAAAACGATGCAGAGAGGACATCAAACCGCGGCGCTTCCGCGGCACGAGCCTACCTCGTGCGGCGGAAGGGCGGCGGTTTGGATGAATCTCTGTGTCGTTTTTCATGGGTGTTTTTAAAAAACCCTGAGATGAATTTACAAATATAAAGTTTTTCATTTTGAGCCCAAAAAAATTTCAACAGAAACTCAGGTTTTGAAAAATATGGTTTTTGGGTTTTTTACGGTTCCGAACTTCGTTACACTTTACTACCAAGCTAGTTTAAGTTTAGTTAGGCTCTGATACCACTGTAAGTCCACGTTGCGACCCCCGGTTCTTACGGGGAGGCGGAAACGGTATAAAATCAAATTTTTAGTGCAAGAGGCAACATGGACTATGCAAGGTCGGGATCGTTGTCTAAACTAAAACTAGCAACCTAGCTAAAGAAGTTTAGCTACTCGGATGAAGATGGTTATACCTAGACTTGAACTCCTTCGTCTTCAAACTTTGTAGAGGTTGATGGTTCTCCTTTGTCGCCTTCTCCCGTCGAAGATGGATCCACCTCGAAGGCTCGACCTTTGGGCTCTTTCTCGTACTTGGAGTGAAACTAGAATCGCCGGCTTGCTAGACCCTTGATCCTAGAGTGAGTAGAGAGTGTCTAGGGTTTGCTTTTGTTTTTCAAGAGAAGGATTCTCAACTCATGAGAAGGTTTCTCTTGACTAGAGGAAGAAGAAGATGAAGTGAAGAGAGAGAGTGAGAATGATAGAATGAGCTCCCCTTTTTCCTTTTGCAACCATATCAAAATGAAAAAGGTTTAATCAAATAATAATAATAATCAAAATGAAAAAGGTTTGATGGATAGTTTAGAATGACTAATATCATTACAAGCATTAAATGAATAAAGCAAGAATGAAAAGGCATCTTGCATTTGTAATGATGGTAGTCAAATGTTCAACCATGGTCAACAAGTCAACCATGGTCAACAAGTCAACAAAAACTAACCATGACACAATTTCATTTTATTATATATTATTAAATGATATAATACAAATCCATTAGGGTTTGGAAAAAGACGACTGTCAAATGTGCATACGCACCCGTTCCGAAACCCTAATGGAAATCATCTTCCTCCTCCTCAAATAACTGTGCATACACACCTGCATTCTTGTTCCGAGGAACATGAATACTGAGAGATAAAAGCAACCCCAAATACTATACCAGTATCCGGCTCAAACCAGAGCCCGCTGGTAATATCTGTCCGGACTCCAAACGTGCACAAGTGCGCGGATGAGAACGAACCCTGTCGCAAAACCATGCGACCTCCACTCTGTTTTGCCCATAGGCGAATACCCTCTGTGTGGGACTCTAAAGACTCGACACTACGCTGGCAGTGGGTTTAACCACAGACCGCAAGCGGCACTAGCTGTGCGTAACGGTCCCCAGGTAGATGTCGACAAGAAGGCTGACGAGGTGAAACCCCATCGGTACTCCTACTGAGTCTGAATGTGACAGTCTCCGTACAGTCCGGTCTGTTCGTCTGATACATCGCATGGCGGGCCTAGGGGGCGGTAAACGTCAGTCCCCCAATAGCGGTACAAGTCGTGCCGGAGCGAAGCCCAAAACACCCTGAGATAACACTGGAAACCTACCAGTATATCTCGTTTGCCCTGGCCAGGGACTACTCGTGTAATGGCTCTCCTAGACACAGCGCGATGTCAACCCCCAATACCGGGAGAGACGAATCCTGTCTAACCGTCACTGCCTCCAAGTGCTTCGGGACTGCACCCAACCACCACCTGTTTGCACGACTCCTTTGAGCCGTGGTAGGGTAGTGATCAAAGTGCAGTGGGAACACACTTGAGGCGAAGTGCCAGTGTCAAGTCAGCGGACTAAGCTGTACTCATGTCACCTGGGAACTGATGACTGACGATAGGTATAATACCAACCTGTCAGTTCCCGACGAGTCCTGTCCAGTGTACTCGTAACCCAACGAGCACCCGTATACTATCTCCAGTACGACGTACTGATGGCTGTGGGACAGACCATCTCCCACACTGGGATGAGAAGCGCATACGCTAGTCTACTCCGGAGTATCGATGCCCTGTCTCGATAGTCCTGCGACTAGGGACCTGTATAAGGATGTGCTTATAGATTACCCAGCCCCCACTAGTGTGACTGCCATCACAACGCTGGTAATCAAGCAAAGATCCTAAGGGCTCCACTAATGCGTATAAGTGATATAGTAAAATAAACACAAGTACACATTGAAGTAGAGACAAACCAAGTAGCATACTACTATTTTGAGCAAGATTGTATATACAAGGTGAATATCCCAAGCATCCATTAAGTAATATACAAACTAGTATGATACAGTAATGGCCTCTAGGGCATATACACTAACAATCTCCCACTTGCACTAAGGCCATGTACTGGCGTATCGAAGACCTATCATCTCGATCAGCCGCTCGAACTGAGTCTGGGGAAGGGCCTTGGTGAATGGATCTGCAGTGTTGTCTTCTGAAGCAACTCTCCGAACCTCGATCTCCTTGCGATCCACGATCTCCCTGATCAGGTGATACCGCCTCAAGATGTGCCTGGATCTCTGATGGGACCTGGGTTCCTTCGCTAAAGCTATAGCCCCATTGTTGTCGCAATACAGAGGTATTGGATCAACAATGGACGGAACCACCTGAAGTTCTTTCAAGAACTTCCTCATCCAGACAGCTTCTTTTGCGGCATCAGATGCAGCGATGTATTCCGCTTCCATCGTCGAGTCTGCAACGGTATCCTGTTTGGAACTCTTCCAACACACCGCCCCTCCATTGAGGGTAAAGACAAAGCCCGACATGGACTTGGAATCATCCTTGTCACTCTGGAAGCTGGAGTCAGCAAAGGCCTCGATCTGGAGGTCTTTTCCGCCATACACCAAGAACATCTCCTTAGTCCTTCTCAGGTACTTGAGAATGTTCTTTACCGCTATCCAGTGTTTCTCCCCAGGGTTTGACTGATACCGGCTTACCACACTCAGTGCATAAGCTACATCCGGTCTGGTACACAACATCGCATACATTATAGAGCCTACCGCAGAAGCGTAGGGTATAATAGACATGCGATCCCTCTCCAAATCAGTCTTGGGAGACATCTCTTTAGAGAGGGTGATCCCGTGACAAGCCGGTAGGTTACCGCGCTTGGAATCTTCCATACTGAATCTCTTCACTATGGTGTCGATGTACCTGGACTGAGAAAGTCCCAATATCCTCTTGGATCTATCACGATGGATCCGGATCCCCAGGATGTATGAGGCATCACCCAGGTCTTTCATGGAGAACCTGTGTGACAAGAACCCCTTGACAGATTGTAGCATAGGAATGTCATTTCCTATTAAGTGAATGTCATCCACGTATAAAATGAGGAATACTACAGTTCTCGCTACAAATCTACTATAGATGCATGGTTCATCTGGATTTTTGATAAAGCCAAATTCCTTGACCGTCTCATCAAAGCAGATGTTCCAACTCCGCGATGCCTGCTTCAGTCCATAGATGGACTTAAGCAACTTGCACACCTTTCCGCTGCTCCCACTCTGAATGAAGCCCTCTGGCTGGTCCATATAGACACACTCCTCTAAATTTCCATTTAGAAAAGCTGTCTTTACGTCCATTTGCCAGATCTCATAATCGTGGAAGGCAGCGATGGCAAGAAGGATCCGAATGGATTTCAGCATGGCTACTGGAGAAAAGGTTTCGTCATAGTCCAAGCCAGGTCTTTGACGGAAACCCTTTGCTACCAGCCTAGCTTTATAGGTCTCAACCTGTCCATCTACACCAATCTTCCTTTTGAAGATCCACTTGCATCCTACGGGTTTTACCCCGTCTGGAGCAATGTCCAACGTCCATACCTTGTTGGTGTACATGGACTCCATTTCGGTCCGCATTGCATCCAGCCATTTCACCGAGTCAACGCTCTGAACGGCCTGCTGGAAGCTAGTAGGCTCATCATAATCTATGATGCAATCCTCTCTATCCCCCTCTATGAGAAAACCGCAGTATCTCTCGGGCGGATGAGACTGCCTACTACTTCTGCGGAGCGGCGTAGGAATGTCCTGTTCTGTTGAACCCTCTGGTTCCACTAAGCTTTCAGTAACAGTCTGTGGTTCTGGAACTTCTTCCAGTTCTATTGTGCTCCCACTTATCTGGGTTTCCAAAAACTCAGTTTCCAAGAAGCGGGCATGCTGAGAAACAAAAACCTTTTGTTCCTCAGCGGAATAAAAAAGATACCCCCTGGAGTTCCTTGGGTATCCCACAAACTTACACTGTACTGAACGTGCCTCAAGCTTGTCCGCATGCTGCCTTTTTACAAAAGCTGGACATCCCCATACCTTAAGATACTTGAGACAGGGTTTCTTCCCAGTCCACATCTCATAAGGGGTGGTAGGCACAGTCTTGGTGGGAGCCTTGTTCAAGAGATACGCAGCTGCTTCTATTGCATATCCCCAGAATGATCGCGGCAACTCAGCGTTACTCATCATGGACCGAACCATATCCAATAGGGTTCGGTTCCGTCTCTCCGATACACCGTTATGTTGCGGAGTGTATGGAGGAGTAAGCTGAGAGAGAATACCATTCTCTTTTAAGTAATTCAGGAATTCGGCACTTAAGTATTCTCCACCTCGATCCGATCTTAGAATCTTAATACTTTTGCCGGTCTGTTTCTCTACTTCATTCTTATACTCCTGGAATTTTTTAAAAGCCTCGGACTTATGTTTCATTAAGAAAACATAACCGTACCTTGAGAAGTCATCCGTAAAAGTAATGAAGTAAGAATGTCCGCTTCGGGCATGTGTAGACATTGGACCGCACACGTCACTGTGTACGAGTCCCAAGAGCTCGCTCGCTCTTTCTCCATGTCCAGTAAATGGAGTCTTTGTCATCTTTCCCTTGAGACAGGATTGACAAGTGGCATACGACTGATATTCGAACGCATTCAAATACCCTTCTGTATGTAACTTCGTCAACCTTCTCTCATTGATGTGACCCAATCTACAATGCCATAAGAAAGTCTGGTTTATTTCTGGAGACTTTCTTTTGTGTGTATTCTGGACATTAAAAATCTGTGGTTGGTTCAATACGTATATACCATTACTCAAAGTACCTGACCCAATCAAAACTTGATTAAGGCGAATGTTTACAACATTACTTACAAACGCAAATTCATAACCTTCTTTAGAAACTAAAGATACAGAAATGATATTACAAGTTGCGTTGGGTACAAAAAAGCAATTACGCAAAACCAAAACATGTCCATCTGACATTCCCAGGTGATAGTCCCCCACGGCTTTAGCATCCATGCTAGCTCCGTTTGCAACTCTGAGGGTCATGTCACCTGCTTTCAAAACACTACGGTTTCTCAACGCCTGCAAAGAATTACAGATATGAGATCCTGATCCGGTATCCAATACCCAGGAAGTAGAGTTTATAGAAAGACAGTTTTCAATAACATACACACCTGAAGCTGAAGCTGCAACCTGCTTCAATTCCTGTGTTCTGGCCTTCCAGGCCCTGCAATCATTCTTCCAGTGTCCTTTCTTATGACAAAAGAAGCATTCTTCCTTATCCACAAGCTTCCCCGCTATCTTTGTTGCTTTACCTTTTCCCTTCGTATCCACTTTACTAACACCGCCCCTTGGTTTGGCGGGGGCTTTCTTCTTCTTTCCCTTGGCTTTCGCCTTGGACCTAGAAGAAGATGTTCCTCCTACAAACAAAGTGGATGTTTCCCTACCTTTCTGTAGGGTGCCCTCTGCGCTCCTCAGCAGGTTGAGGAGCTCTGAAAGTTCAACCTCCTTTTCTTGTAGGTTGAAGTTCATTATAAACTGGGCGTAAGTGGAAGGAAGGGACTGGAGAACTATATCTGTATATAGCTCACTCTCCAATGTGATCCCTAGGTCAGCGAGCTCCTCAATGTAGCCGATCATCTTTAGCACGTGCTCGGCTACTGATGATCCGACGGCCATTCTTGTCGAAAACAACTTTTTCGACGCTTCGTATCTTGCGATACGTGATTGCTCTCCATACAGTTCTTTTGTATGAAGCAATATGGACTCCATGTCCATATTCTCATGCCTCCTCTGATGTTCGTTGTCCATCGAGGCAAGCAGGAGGCACTTGGCCTTCGCGCTATCAATCTCCCAAGTCTTGCGGATTTCCTTATCCGCGACGCTGGAAGTTGGACCAGGGACAGGGGGAGCTTTGGTGGTAAGAAGATACCCCAGCTTGTCATAAGTGATTGCTATCTTGACATTCCTGAGCCAATCTTTGTAGTTTGGCCCTGTCAGCTTGTTTTTATCTAGGAGTAACTTAAGTCCAGTCATGTTGATTGGTCGCTGCAATTAGGAGAGAGAAGAAGAAACACTCAGCATGACGCTCTTGCAAGTTTAGAGTGGTTTTTAGTTTGTCTAAACAGGATGGCTCCCACTGTTTCTCGAATCCCTCCTCAAACCATAAAGGAAGAATTAGCCAGGATCAATCCCACCGTACAATACTTGCTTAACCGTTCAGCCAGGCCGGTGTCGGTACTTCGAGGGAGGTTTTCCAACGCTTTCGCGAAGTTCCTTAATTAAAGAACCTCTTTTCCCTGGGGGCGTAGCCCCGCTAACACCTTTCTAGGCACCTACTAGGTTTATAGCATTGATTGTTAAGTGAGAAATTTCCCGAGGAGTAGCATATACTCACAGTAGGATCGGGATCCAAATATCATCGCGTGACGAAACTGAAGGAATCCTACCAGAATCACCACACTCCAAATGGTATGCAAATCTAGCAAGTTTCAGTACTTATGAAACTCCCGATGTGGATTTTTGCCCCATGCTCTTATGACCTTGACGAAGGTCAACAAATCATAAGTCACATGTCAAGTTCTGCCCGTCATTATCCAGGTTAATTTGAATCCACCCGCATATACCCTTGACGAAGGTCAACAAGGTAATGTGAGTGTCCCAAACCAACGCATCTATCTATGCTACATATGAATACTTAACAGCTACCAATCACTATGCCTTGACGAAGGTCAACAAACACAGCTTGAATACTATTTGAATATTCATACGAAACGACGGAGGGCTACGAATGGTTTTGGCAAAACCGTGAACGTAGTGAACTTGATTTGGTCGATGGAACGAGATAGCTTTTAAATGGAGTGGCTCAAGCTCCGCATTTTAAAAGTTAGTTTTGAAAAGAACCGAGTGGTTTTTCGAAAGTGTTCCAACGACTTTAACTTGGTTTATTATCTTGCATTAGTTCTTTTAATGCGTGATATTCTTGCATTAGTACTTTTAATGCGTCCCATCATTTAAACCTACCATTGCAGAAAACAACCAAAATATGACGTACGCTTATGCCATTCGCATTCGCCACTGGGCCCCGTCATTACCCGTTAGGTTACTTAACTAACGACAGAGCGGGGGCTGGGCTAGCGCGTCTGTAAAACATAAGCAACGCCTAAATAGTTATAGATATAGCAATAGTAGACATTACAGATCACAGATGAATGCATTGGATATACTAGCAATCCGCAATCCTTTCGAGCCTGAAACGAAAAACGGATAACACGGTCGCGGTGAATAGCCAAATACCCCACCCAAGACCCCTACGGGTGCGGCAAACTACCCGCCAAGTACCCGAAGCGTAGCAACCTCCCTCATCTCCATGAGTAGGCCACTCGACACTTCGGCATACCCGGTAGTTTGTGCACCCCTCCATGGGTCTAACCTAGGAGCAAAAACAGTAAAAAGAATTATACAATGACGGCTACAACCCCGACCCGGTTGTGCGGCCAAACAAATAATATTATTACATCAATTTACATTTACAATGAATGAAAGAAAAACAAAAGCTCATCTCACATCCACCCCGGCTATTCACCCGCGACAGTCCAACACATTCATATACACATTCCAGCACATTACAGATCATGTATAACCCCGACTAATCGTCTTATAGCGATTAGCCGACGTTCAATACATGCAAACATCACAGATATAACCATCATAGTCAAAGTGCAGTGAAGTTCGGAAAATACGGAATTATAGGCCCCCAAAAGTAAATTTTAGTTCTGGAAAATCTGGGCATATAATATATATCCTAAAAATCCCAAAATCAACACAGAAAGACACTGCACGAAAAACGATGCAGAGAGGACATCAAACCGCGGCGCTTCCGCGGCACGAGCCTACCTCGTGCGGCGGAAGGGCGGCGGTTTGGATGAATCTCTGTGTCGTTTTTCATGGGTGTTTTTAAAAAACCCTGAGATGAATTTACAAATATAAAGTTTTTCATTTTGAGCCCAAAAAAATTTCAACAGAAACTCAGGTTTTGAAAAATATGGTTTTTGGGTTTTTTACGGTTCCGAACTTCGTTACACTTTACTACCAAGCTAGTTTAAGTTTAGTTAGGCTCTGATACCACTGTAAGTCCACGTTGCGACCCCCGGTTCTTACGGGGAGGCGGAAACGGTATAAAATCAAATTTTTAGTGCAAGAGGCAACATGGACTATGCAAGGTCGGGATCGTTGTCTAAACTAAAACTAGCAACCTAGCTAAAGAAGTTTAGCTACTCGGATGAAGATGGTTATACCTAGACTTGAACTCCTTCGTCTTCAAACTTTGTAGAGGTTGATGGTTCTCCTTTGTCGCCTTCTCCCGTCGAAGATGGATCCACCTCGAAGGCTCGACCTTTGGGCTCTTTCTCGTACTTGGAGTGAAACTAGAATCGCCGGCTTGCTAGACCCTTGATCCTAGAGTGAGTAAAGAGTGTCTAGGGTTTGCTTTTGTTTTTCAAGAGAAGGATTCTCAACTCATGAGAAGGTTTCTCTTGACTAGAGGAAGAAGAAGATGAAGTGAAGAGAGAGAGTGAGAATGATAGAATGAGCTCCCCTTTTTCCTTTTGCAACCATATCAAAATGAAAAAGGTTTAATCAAATAATAATAATAATCAAAATGAAAAAGGTTTGATGGATAGTTTAGAATGACTAATATCATTACAAGCATTAAATGAATAAAGCAAGAATGAAAAGGCATCTTGCATTTGTAATGATGGTAGTCAAATGTTCAACCATGGTCAACAAGTCAACCATGGTCAACAAGTCAACAAAAACTAACCATGACACAATTTCATTTTATTATATATTATTAAATGATATAATACAAATCCATTAGGGTTTGGAAAAAGACGACTGTCAACTGTGCATACGCACCCGTTCCGAAACCCTAATGGAAATCATCTTCCTCCTCCTCAAATAACTGTGCATACACACCTGCATTCTTGTTCCGAGGAACATGAATACTGAGAGATAAAAGCAACCCCAAATACTATACCAGTATCCGGCTCAAACCAGAGCCCGCTGGTAATATCTGTCCGGACTCCAAACGTGCACAAGTGCGCGGATGAGAACGAACCCTGTCGCAAAACCATGCGACCTCCACTCTGTTTTGCCCATAGGCGAATACCCTCTGTGTGGGACTCTAAAGACTCGACACTACGCTGGCAGTGGGTTTAACCACAGACCGCAAGCGGCACTAGCTGTGCGTAACGGTCCCCAGGTAGATATCGACAAGAAGGCTGACGAGGTGAAACCCCATCGGTACTCCTACTGAGTCTGAATGTGACAGTCTCCGTACAGTCCGGTCTGTTCGTCTGATACATCGCATGGCGGGCCTAGGGGGCGGTAAACGTCAGTCCCCCAATAGCGGTACAAGTCGTGCCGGAGCGAAGCCCAAAACACCCTGAGATAATACTGGAAACCTACCAGTATATCTCGTTTGCCCTGGCCAGGGACTACTCGTGTAATGGCTCTCCTAGACACAGCGCGATGTCAACCCCCAATACCGGGAGAGACGAATCCTGTCTAACCGTCACTGCCTCCAAGTGCTTCGGGACTGCACCCAACCACCACCTGTTTGCACGACTCCTTTGAGCCGTGGTAGGGTAGTGATCAAAGTGCAGTGGGAACACACTTGAGGCGAAGTGCCAGTGTCAAGTCAGCGGACTAAGCTGTACTCATGTCACCTGGGAACTGATGACTGACGATAGGTATAATACCAACCTGTCAGTTCCCGACGAGTCCTGTCCAGTGTACTCGTAACCCAACGAGCACCCGTATACTATCTCCAGTACGACGTACTGATGGCTGTGGGACAGACCATCTCCCACACTGGGATGAGAAGCGCATACGCTAGTCTACTCCGGAGTATCGATGCCCTGTCTCGATAGTCCTGCGACTAGGGACCTGTATAAGGATGTGCTTATAGATTACCCAGCCCCCACTAGTGTGACTGCCATCACAACGCTGGTAATCAAGCAAAGATCCTAAGGGCTCCACTAATGCGTATAAGTGATATAGTAAAATAAACACAAGTACACATTGAAGTAGAGACAAACCAAGTAGCATACTACTATTTTGAGCAAGATTGTATATACAAGGTGAATATCCCAAGCATCCATTAAGTAATATACAAACTAGTATGATACAGTAATGGCCTCTAGGGCATATACACTAACAGAATTTCCCCCATTTGGCACGATTGGGGATCATAGGTCTCTTGACCACTAGCACGAGTTCGCCCTGGCGGAATGTTCTTGGCCTAGTCAATCTCTCGTATGAGCGCGTCATTTTTGCTTTGTAAGCTTCCAAGTTTTGCTGCGCCACAAGCCGGGTTTCGTCAAGGGCGTCGAGCTCCTCAAGACAAAGATGAGCATTGTCTTCATCTGTTAGCTCATAATGAACTGCCACTCGTAAGGAGGGCAGCTCTATCTCCAAGGGGAGTACTGCTTCAGTGCCGAATACCAATGCATACGACGTTGTGTTTGTGGCCATTTTGAACGTAGTTCGATACGCCCAGAGAGCTTCATGCAGTCTCTCGTGCCGGTCCTTTTTATTTTTGGACACTGTCTTTTTCACGATTTTCGTCAAGGTCTTGTTGAAAGCCTCAGCCAGACCGTTAGCTCGGGGATTATAGACCGAAGAGTATCTCCAGTCTATATTGCGTTGTTGCGCGAAGTGGCTGATTTTGTGACTTCTGTAGGCCGGCCCGTTATCGTAGATAATCCATCGCGGAGTGCCGAACCGATAGATGACGCGTGTCTTGAAGAAATGGAGGATATTCTCCGTCTTCACTTCTCTTAGTGGTACTTCTTCTACCCACTTGCAGAAGTAATCAGTTGTCGCCAATATGAACCGATGTCCTCTGGACGATGCTGGTTCGATGGGCCCGATTATGTCAGTTCCCCACATTTCGAACGGCCAGCTAGCCACCGTTGGATGTAGCGGATTTGGAAGGTGGTGGATGAAGTCTCCATGAATTTGGCACGAGTGGCACTGCTTCGCGTATTCGAGGCAGTCTTGGATCATTGTAGGCCAATAGTAGCCCATCCTTTTAATCTTCAGTTTCATCTTCGGCCCAGCTTGATGAGTACCGCGGAGACTGTCGTCAGTTTCTTGGACGACTCTCCTTGCCTCTTCAGGTCCCAGGCATCTTAGCCATAGAGAATCAAATGATCTCTTATATAGAGTGTCATTGACGAAGACGAAGGATAGAGCTCGTTTCATGAGCTGATGTCTTGAGGATGCATTTTCAGGTGTTCGATGGGATTTGAAGTAGTCTATAAAGACTTCTCTCCAATCCTTAGCCTTTTCCTGGTCTTTTATTTGTAGGGTCATTTGCTCGGTCGCTCCCTTTTCTTCGGACGACTCCAGAGATACTTCTGCCGGTGCAAGAACCCGACGGCTTTGCACAACGATCTTTACGTCATTGAGGTTCTCGTCGGCCAGATCTTTAGCGAGTTTAGCTAACGCGTCCGCTTTGTTATTCTCCGCTTGCGGTATGCTTTCCAGGGCGTAGGAAGGGATTTGAGTCAGCAATTGTTGCACTCTCTCACCGTACTTTACCAACTCTGGTTTGCACGTTTGATAGCCGCCATTTACTTGACTAACGACCAGTTGGGAGTCTCCGTATATGAGGAGGTTTTCGATTCCCATGTCAACAGCGATCTCAAGACCTGCTATCAAAGCTTCATATTCGGCCTCATTTTTCTTCCTCGGCTCTGTTAAGGAGAAGGCAAAGCGCATTATCCCTCCTTGTGGAGTCACGAAGATAAGGCTTATCCCCGATTTGATTATAGGGGAGTTGTGCTTCCGCTTCTTCATGGAAGATGCCCTATCGAAGTAGAGTTCCCATCGGGCGTCACTTTCTCCTTTCTCCCCGTCGATCGTGTCAAACGCGTGCTCGTCTGGCAATTCGCAATTTAGGGGTGAATCGGCAGGTATAGGATGCTCGGCGAGGAAGTCAGCGATGGCCTGGCCTTTCACTGCCTTGAGAGGTCGATAAGTTATCAGGAATTCCATTAAGAGTATGGCCCATTTAGCGAGCCGCCATGTTAGTATGGCTTTTGACATCAAATATTTGAGAGATCCACCTTTGATATGAGATGGACCTCATGCGCCAACGTATAGAGCCTGAGCTTCGTTATCGCGAAGGTTAACGCCAGGCAGTATTTTTCAATGGGGGAGTAATTGTTTTTTGCCCCCAGGAGAACGCGACTCAAATAGTAGAGGGTTCTCTCCTTCCCTTGGTCATTCTCCTGTGCCCATAGCGCGCCTAAAGAACCTTCAAGGGCCGTTGTGTACAGGATGAGGGGCTTTCCCTTGACTGGAGCGGTCAGTACTGGCGGATTCTGCAGGTATTGCTTGATTTCGTCCAGTGCACTTTGGCATTTGCGATCCCAAACGAATAGGGTTCCCTTCTTCATTAAATGACTGTAGGGGCGGCACTTGCCGGAGAGATTGGCTATGAACCGTTGGATATATGTGAGCTTTCCTTGGAGAGACTGCAGTTGCTTGAAAGTTCTTGGCGGCGGCATTTCCATGATCGCCTTGATCTTTGACGGGTTTCGATGCCTCGATGTCTTACGATGAATCCTAGGAATTTGCCCGAGGAAACTCCAAACGCGCATTTCAGAGGGTTCATCTTTAAGTTGTATTTCTGAAGACGTTGGAACACTATTTTTAGATGCTTCCAATGTTCCTCGTGCTATTTGCTTTTAACCACGAGGTCTTCGATATAGCATTCGACGATTTCATGTATGAGGTCATCGAAAATCTTCGTCATGGCCCTCTGATAGGTAGCGCCGGCATTCTTTAGACTGAAAGGCATCACTTTGTAGCAGAATATGCCTAAAGGGGTCCAGAAAGCGGTATGCTTCTGGTCTTCGGGATACATCTTTATTTGATTGTACCCTGATGAGCCGTCCATGAAGGAGAAGACTTCGTGAGTGGACGTGTTGTCTATCATCAGCTCGGTAACCGGTACAGGAAAATCATCCTTTGGGCAGGCTTTGTTGAGGTCCCAAAAGTCTACGCAGATGCGCACTGTCCTATTTTTCTTCATTACTGGGACAATGTTGGCAATCCAGTCGGGCTATTGAAGCTCTTGGATGAAGCCGGAGTCGATTAGCTTCTTGACCTCGGCGTTGATGCTCATTTCAAGTTCGAGCCACATTCTTCTTGGTGCTTGTCTGATTGGCTTAACGTCCGGAGAAATCGCCAATTTGTGGACGGCTATTTCTGGATATAATCCTGGCATCTCGGAATAGTTCCATACGAAACAGTCTTTATACTGCATGAGCACATCTTTATGCGTAGCTACCTTTTCTTCAGACAACAGCTCACTGACGAATGTCGACCGCTGATCGTTTGTCGTCCCCATGTCGATTTTTCTGAGGTTATCTGCAGTAGTATGTATCCTATCTTCCAGCTCTTTTGGTGCCGGAAGAAACTCTGAGATCACTTCATCATCATCGTTTTCAAAGCACCAAGAAGGGTCATCCATATCCTCGCGTACTCCTTCTCCTGACAGCGTTATCGCGTGACAGGTACGAGATCGTTTCCAAGACCGATGTTGATACGGTTCTACTCTCGCTGCATATATGGCTTTCGGTTCATGCTTCTGTGGTGGGGTTACCCTCCAATTGCTGGATAAAGCGAACCTGCCTTGCTGATACTGGTCTTCTACCCAGTCTTTGAATGTGAAACAGTCTTCGAGAGGATGTCCTATCGCTCGGTGATAGGAGCAATAATCCGGGTGAGAGACCTCGCATGCTTGATCGGGGTGCTTGGACTCCGGGAGCGTAATCATTTGAAGTTTCATGACAAGATCGAATATCTTCCTTATCTTGTCTTGGAGAAAAGAATATGCCCACCCATCTTCTTACAAGAGACGGATCCCGGCCGCTCAATTTTTGATCGCGAGGCTCTTGGACCCGCTTTGCTGCTGTCGAACATTTTTTTCGTTCTTCAGTTTATTTTTGCCTCTGCGTCTAGTCTTCCGTATGAACGAGCTGATGACGAAGGGCATCGTCATTTTTCATAGCCTGCTGAAGGAGGCGCTTCGTCCTGGCTTTCTCATAGATGGGCCATTTCGCGGCTATGATCATCCCGGACCTTTTGACCCGCTTTGCTGTTGTCGAACATTTTTTTTCATTCTTCAGTTTATTTTTGCTCTGCGTCGAGTCTTCGTATGACGGGCTGACGACGAAGGGCATCGTCATTTTTCATAGCCTGCTGAAGGAGGCGCTGCGTCCTGGCTTTTTCGTAGATGGCCATTTCGCGGCTATGATCATCCCGGACCTTTTGACCCGCTTCTCTTATTAGCTTGTCCATCTGTTATTCAAATGACGGACTTGGCATTTTCATGGCGGGACCTCGTTTTGGTTCAGGGTAGCGTCTTTTAAAAGAGCATCCTCTTCTTCATCGAAATCATGTATAGCGTAGCAGCCATAGAATCGCTCCCGTTTCTTGGATTGAACGTATTCAAGCCTGATTGTTTCCATTCTCCCATTGGGCAATTTTTGCTGAGTTCCAGGGACGTCCAGATCCTGTTGTAGAACTGAGCTTGTTGAGCAGTCTGTTTCAAGGGTATGCTTGGCGCCTCAACAGCCTTTTAATCCTTCTGTGTAGTATCTGGGCAAACGGATGGGCTGAAGCCTGTCAAGCGTAGAATCAGCACCATGCCTGATCTCTTTCTCCACTTTGGTTTCCGTGGATCGATAAAAGAGGATCGCATTTTCATCTCTTCGGCCTGGGAGGGACGTAGAACGTCTGCAGTTCTTGCACACTGTAGGTATCAAGTGCGTCGAGCTCTTTGTAATGCTCTTGCGGAACCATGGGGATCTGCAAACTCTGATCATCTCCAATGAAGGCTTGCATTGATGGACGAGCCGAGAATACTACATTAACCTCTGTTGAAGTCGAAAATTGCACCCTAGTTAACCAAGTCAAAGTCAAAGTCAACCCCAAGCCAAGTGGGGCCCATGCCCGAGTCGAGCCGAAAATGAAGCGGCCGCCTCCCCCTATGCCAACATAAAAAATCATGTAATAAATAATTTTAATATAATTTTTTATGCATGAATGGGCATAAAGCCAAATTTTTGTAAAGTGCATGCTTATGTGAAAAAGAAATAGCACTTGAGGCATGGATATGCCAAATACCATTTTGTAAAGCACAAGGGGCTATATGTAAATGTGTAAGCCTATATAAGGCAACATGATGATGAATAAGAGAGAGACTTTTTCATTCTAAAAAATTAAGGCATGTGCCTCTTTCTCCTTCCTCAAGGTTCTAAAACCTTCTTCTTTCTCTTGAATTAAATCAAGAGTTTTACTCTTCTTTTCCAAACTAAATAGTTTTTACACCACAAAACCCCACAAAGGGGAGCATGAATTTTCCATCAGATCTTAAAATGGGAGATTTTTAAATCTCGCCACCTTTCTCCAAGATCCGGCCAAACGACAGAAGAAGAAGGAGACCCAACTCCAGAAATCCCACTTTGGAGGAAGATCCAAGGCTCAAGGGGAGAAGCCCCCTTCATCAGCTTCGAAATATCCTAGGAGTTTAACTCCTTATATACACACACACGCGCGCGCGCGCGCGCGCACACACACACACACACAAAATAATAAGTGTTCCTTTCTGGGAGTACAACTCCCATTGCAGGGACCAAGTCCCTTTTGCCTCCCGAGCGCCCACGTGTCTGGCACGTGAGGCGCTAGCACCCAAAGCGCTAGCGCCCTTGCGCTCAAAGCGCTAGCGCCCGAGCGCCCACGTGCCTGGCACGTGGGGTGCTAGCACCCCAAGCGCTAACGCCCGAGAGCCCGAGCGCTAGCACTCTTACGCTCAAAGCGCTAGCGCCTAAAGCCCTAGCGCCTGAGCGTCCACATGCCTGGCACGTGAGGCGCTTGCGCTCAGAGCGCTTGCGCTCAGAGCGCTAGCGCCCAAAGCGCTAACTCCCGAGCTCCCACGTGCCTGGCACGTGAGGCGCTAGCGCCCGAGCACTCACGTGCCTGGCACGTGAGACGCTAGCACCCTAGCGCTTAGCGCCCGAGCGGTTTCTCCCACGCATCCTTTGGATGCCCTTTTCCCTTATATATATGTATATATACATACACACACACACACACATACTCCACGACACTGTCCCTATTAGAAAAAAATTTCTAACAGGGCGCTGCCCTGCACCCCGCAAGGGGGCTGCTAGCCCCCTTGACCTCCCAGCCCACTATCCGGGTAGCAGGACCCCCGTAAAAACTCTGTGGGGCCCCCGATATATCCAAAACCCCTTCAAAACACAACACCGCACATTGAGTTCGCATGACTAGTTTGACCTGTCAATCGGAGGTTCTCTCGCTTCAAATGCGAGGCGTAATTAACGGCAGCTTAGTCCACGGCTGCCGGAGATTCGGATCCCCACAATCAATGTACCCCAGCCTACCCAAGGCAGGGGGAATCTGTAATGCGCCTGATAAGCGCGCGCGTATTCCCATCTCAATAGGGTGACGAAAAACACCCTACAGATTTTGGCACGCCCGGTGGGACTTATCCCTCCTCCCATATTTCGGGTTAAACGTTCATGCGAACTCAATCAATATACATATCTATATTTATACTAAAATAATGCTCTTTCATGCAAGATTTTCAAGCAATCACCTTTCAACAATGTCTCCGAAGATCAACTCAGCTCCCATCTTCTACACGATGAAGATGGACGCCGGGACAGTCCTTCCGGCCTGTCTTGGGCGACAGTGGGAGGAGCCGCCGCTACCATTCGGCTCTATTCTGTTCGTGCCAGCTAACACCGTCCCTACTCTTCAAGCCCCAGTGATGGATAAACCAGCCTCAAAGGGGAAAATGCCGAATGTCATGGTCGCGGGGGCACCTCAGCCCAAGCGCAAGTCCGTTTCCGAACGACTTTCCATGGCCCCAGCTGGGGGCAAGGCCATCAACACCAACAAAGTAACAGGGCGTCCTGAGCAAGCTCCAGCGGTGCCCTTGACAACTGCTCGATCAGGTATCCTCTCTAAGCTCCCTATCGATCGACTCGCGGTGGATTCACAGAAAACGGATGCCCGCCAAGCCCTCAAAACAAAGAAGCTGAGGCAGAAGCGGCTCAGATACAGAGCCAACAAAAAGGCTAGGGCTCGCGCTAGGCTGAGCTTCATGAGGCTCCAAGAATGGGGTTACCCCGCCAAAGATGAAGAGACAGCTGAATATCTGGTCCACACTATCTACATGGTCGGACATGAAGAAACGGACCCTCCTATACTTCACAGCCATGGTGATGATATGGTGGACGCTACCTAATATCGACTCGGTCTAAATGATGAAGAGCTCGCTCAGGCCGATAACCAAAGGAGCCCGGGGTTCCTACGGAATTGAGCTCAGGCAATAAGGATGACCCTGTTGTCATAACCGGGACTGCAGAACAAGCATTATTCCGATAGCTTCAGAGGCAGCTTCAGGACAGGGATGAGAAGTTAGCTAAGGTACAGTCCAAGGTCGACGAATTGGCAAACGTCGTAGCAGATCTCGCGACCCAAGTCGCCCGATTGCAATTACAACAAAAGTTCATGAGCCAGGGATTGATACCCGAAGGCAGCCAACTGATACCCCCTTCAACCTAAGAGCGGAGCGCCTTCGTGAAAAACGGCCGCGATCAGCCTCCAGTCCCTCCGATACATACACCGAAGGGGAATCGCCTCTGAAAGAGAAACTGGAAAAAGTCTATTCCTTCAAAAGGGACAAAATTACAAGATATTCAGGGATGCCCTGAGAAACGGTCTACAACTGCCAGAGTCAAAAAGACCGTAGGAAGCGAATATGACCGACGACCCCAAATACTGCCCCTATCACAGAGTGATAGGTCATGCCATTGAGGACTGCTTCGTCTTTAAAGATTAGGTCGAAAGGCAATACAAGACGAGAGAGATAGAACTGTCTAAAGGCGTGCTAGCAAACAGTCAAGCTACGACCGACGATTTCACACAGATGGAGACCGAAGCCTTTCGGGAACCCAATCCTCTCAGACATGTGCCATTATCTAAAAAGGGTGAACCAAAGACTGATCGGCCTCAAGGACCAGCATCAGTAAGGGCACCTACTCTAATGGAGAGAAAGAAGAAGGTGTACTCCTTCAGGAGGGATGAGGTCCGCAATATATTCGAGGAAGCTTTGAACAACGGTCTGCAACTGCCTATTCCGAAGAGGTCACATGAAATGAATATGACCGGCAATCCCGTATACTGCCCATACCATAGGGTGGAGAGTCATGCCATCGAAGACTGCTGTGTTTTCAAAGATTGGGCAGAGGACCAATATAAGCTTTGAAAAACCTCACAGTACTCGGATGTATCGGCAAGCCACAGAGCTACGGTCATCAACACAGCTCCGCCAAGATCAAAGTTCAAGGAGCTGGGATAAGCAAAAAGGACCACCACGTCGTTAAACTGGGAACACCAGCGGACCACCACGTCATTAAACTGGGAACAATCGACCTCTAAGTCGTTAAACTGGGGATGTAAAAATGTGTAAATAAAACAAAAATAAATAAATAAAAAGCCGAAATGATAGGGCAACTCGCAATAAAAATCAGCGAGTAAAAATAAAGATGAAAAATAAAGCCGAAATGATGGGGCAACTACGAATAAAAGTAGAAATGATAGGGCAATCGCGATCTTCGCGATAAGAAAAGCTGAAATGATAGAGCAATCGCGGTAAAACAAAAAAAAACTAAAAGAAAAAAGAAAACAAAGGCAAAAAACGGTGAATGATGAGTCGCTCCTGGTACCATATTCCAGTGTAGCAATGCAGATGCTAACAAAAATCCAATTTCCCTAAATTCTTCCAGCCCTACGGCCAGTCCCCAAATTGACTACCGTATACAATCCACGGGCTCAAATAATTCTCATCATACCCATACCCCACCGCAATCACCAGTTACGTGGCTGGTCTCCGCCCTCGGAATTATGCTCCATTGGGAAGACCCACTCATGTGTCCTCACGATACATGAGGAGAAAAAACCTTCGTGGGATCCTTACGACTCACAAAGGAAAAACACACTTAGGAGTCCTCACGACTCCTAAGGAGAAAATACACCTACGAGATCCTTTCGACTCGTAGGGAGAAGATGCTTTTATGGGACCCTCACGGCTCATAAAATTGAAAAGTCTTAGGTGAAAGGGACATACACCTGTCTCCTAAGCCATCGCTCCCCAACAGGGAAAGGCAAATGATGAATTGCTCCTGGCACATGTGCTTCAGTGTTAGCAACGCTGAGGCCGACCCCTACCCCAAAATTCCTAGCTTCCGATCCGATAGACCCCTAAGTCTTTAAACTGGGAACATATGACCGCTAAGTCGTTAAACTGGGCACAATAGACCCCTATGTCTTTAAACTGGAAACATATGACCTCTAAGTCGTTAAACTGGGCACAATAGACCCCTAAGTCTTTAAACTGGGAATCGATGACCTCTAAGTCGTTAAACTGGGCACAGATGACCTCTGAGTCGTTAAACTGGAAACAGAAGACCCCTAAGTCTCTAAATTGGGCACAGATGACCACCACGTCGTTAAACTGGGAACGATAGACCCCTAAGTCTTTAAACTGGAAACAGACGACCTCTAAGTCGTTAAACTGGGCATAATAGACCCCTAAGTCTTTAAACTGGGAATCGATGACCTCTAAGTCGTTAAACTGGGCACAGATGACCTCTGAGTCGTTAAACTGGAAACAGAAGACCCTTAAGTCTCTAAACTGGGCACAGATGACCACCACGTCGTTAAACTGGGAACGATAGACCCCTAAGTTTTTAAACTGGAAACAGATGACCTCTAAGTCGTTAAACTGGGCACAATAGACCCCTAAGTCTTTAAACTGGAAACAGATGACCTCTAAGTGGTTAAACTGGAACCGATGACCTCTAAGTCGTTAAACTGGAAATAGATGACCCCTAAGTCATTAAACTGGGAACGAGGGAAATCCACTCATGTGTCCTCACGATGCATGAGGAGAACAAACCATACGGGGTCCTCACGACTCGTAAGAAAACACCTTCGTGGGATCCTTACGACTCACGAAGAAAAAAAAAACACACTTGGGAGTCCCCACAACTCCTAAGGATAAAGTACACCTACGAGATCCTTCCGACTCGTAGGGAGAAAATGCTTTTATGGGACCCTTACGGCCCATAAAATTGAAAAGTCTTAGATGATAGGGATCTAAGCATGTCTCCTAAGCCATCGCTTCCCAATAGGCAACGACGAATGATGAGTCGCTCCTGGTACCATATTCCAGTGCAGCGATGCAGACGCCAACCAAATTCCAAATCCCATACCCCAACGGCGAATGATGAGTCGCTCCGGGTACCATATTCCAGTGCAGTGATGCAGATGCCAACCAAATTCCAAATCCCATACCCTATGGCGAATGATGAGTCACTCCTGGTACCATATTCCAGTGCAGCGATGCAGACGCCAACAAAGTCCCAAAATTTTTCCGGCCCTACGGTGTGGATCATACATCCTGCAAAACTGTATACAATCCATGGGCGTAAAATAATCCCAATCTCTCCCAAGTCCTACCGGTGAGACCACATTCAAAGTCCCACCAAAAATTAAATAAAATAAAATAAATAAATGAAAATAAATGAAAATGAAAAAAATGGTATGTCCACAAGTAAAATGGGCACGGATGAAAACCCGAAAGGGATCCGTAAGTAAAAACAGCAGGACTGCCGGCGAGTTTGTGAAAACCCGAAAGGGCGCAAACTCGTAAACAAAAGGAGATGAAATGCACTCGCAAAGTCCTCTCGACTTTGTAAGGAGAAAATCCCCACGTGAGATCCTTACGACTCACAAAGGAGCAACACACTAGGGGGTCCTCACGACTCCTAAGGAGAAAATACACCTACGGGATCCTTACGACCCGTAAGGAGAAAATGCTTTGTGAGACCCTTACGGCTCACAAAATTGAAAAGTCTTAAGTGATAGGGACCTAAAACCTGTCTCCTAAGCCATCGCTTCCTGATAAGCAAGCGCAAATGATGATTTGCTCCTGGTACCATATTCCAATGTAGCGATACTGATGCCAAGCAAAAACCAATTCCCAAATCCTTATGGGGAAAATGATGAGTTGCTCCTGGCATTATTCCAGTACAGCAATGCAGATGCCAAACAAAAACCAAAATCCCAAAATTCTCTCAAAGACAGATGATGATTCGGTCCTGGTACTATATTCCAGTGTGGCGATACTGATGTCAACCCAAATCACAATCGACAAGTCAACTTCAACTCCGACACCGCAGAAAGCGGAGCAAGTCAGAATCCAATCTCGACACCGTAAGAAGCGGAGCAAGTCAAGTTCACCCCTGACACTGCAGGAAGCAGAGCAAGTCAAATCAGGGCGTCGACCGTCCATGTCGCAAAAAGGGCAGTGCAGGCTTCCCACAAATCGGGAACCAAATCACTCTGGGCCAGGGAAAAGTCTACCACAGACATTCCGCCTCGGAGACGCGTCAAGCGTCGACCGTCCATGTCGTAAAAGGGGCAGTGCAGGCTTCCCATAAATCGGGAACCAAATCGCTCCGGGTCAGGGCGTCAACCTTCCATGTCGTAAAAAGGGCAGTGCAGGCTTCCCACAAATCGGAAACCAAATCGCTCCGGGTCAGGGCATCGACCGTCCATGTCGTAAAAAGGGCAGTGCAGGCTTCCCACAAATCGGTAACCAGATCGCTTCGGACCAGAGCGTCGACTGTCCATGTCGTAAAAAGGGCAGTGCAGGCTTCCTACAAATCGGGAACCAAATCACTCCGGGCCAGGGAAACGTCTACCACGGACACTCCATCTCGGAGACGCGTTAAGCGTAGACCGTCTATGTCGCAAAAAGGGCAGTGCGGGCTTCCCACAAATCGGGAACCAAATCGCTCCGGACCAGAGTGTCGACCGTCCATGTCGCAAAAAGGGTAGTGCGGGCTTCCCATAAATCGGGAACCAAATCGCTCCGGACCAGAGCGTCGACCGTCCATGTCGTAAAAAGGACAGTGCAGGCTTCCTACAAAGCGGGAACCAAATCAATCCGTGCCAGAGAAACGTCTACCACGGACACTCTGTCTCGGAGACGCGTCAAGCGACGACCGTCCATATCGTAAAAAGGGCAGTGCAGGCTTCCTACAAAGTGGGAACCAGATCACTCCGGACCAGGGAAACGTCTACCATGGACACTCCGTCTCGGAGACGTGCCAAGCGTTGACCGTCCATGTCGTAAAAAGGGCAGTGCAGGCTTCCCACAAATCGGGAACCAAATCGCTCCGGATCAGAGCGTCGACCGTCCATGTCGTAAAAAGGGCAGTGCAGGCTTCCCACAAATCGGGAACCAAATCACTCCGGACCAGAGCGTCGACCGTCCATGTCGTAAAAAGGGCAGTGCAGGCTTCCTACAAAGCGTGAACCATATCACTTTGGGTCAGGGAAACGTCTACCACGGACACTCCATCTTGGAGACACGTTAAGCGTCGACCGTCGATGTCGTAAAAAGGGCAGCACAGGCTTCCCACAAATCGGGAACCAAATCACTCGGGGCAAGAGAAACGTCTACCACGGACACTCCATCTCGGAGACGCGTCAAGCGTCGACCGTCCATGTCGTAAAAAGGGCAGTGCATCCTAAAAAGTGGGAACCAAAGCAAGCCACCTCCACGTGAAAAGAGATTCATCAATTTCATGCACACGACTCACATATGTGGTGTGCATTTATTGATGGGGGCACTTTGTTGAAGTCGAAAATTGCATCCCGGTTGACCAAGTCAAAGTCAAAGTCAACCCCAAGC